>JAEIGR010000002.1:14877500-17277500 GCA_018904305.1 Scaptomyza montana | reverse complement strand
ATATTAAGCGCAGCAGGTGACTCTCGCGACTGTGACACAATCCTAAAATTGCCATTGCCAATGTCAAACAACAACAACAACAACATTGATTCAAAACTGTGTCCGTCGGAAACACATACATTCGCACAAGTTCATGTTGCCAATAATAAAAAATGAAATAAAAATGACAAAACAAATGCAGTGAAGTTGGTTCAATCATTGTTTGAGCCAGTGTCAAAAGGCAACTGGTTGCCAACATTTTGCTGCCACTTGGCGCTGTCATTTCAATTTGCCGCAGCCTTTAGACATGTCCGCTTCTCGTTTTAATGTCTCTCTCTCTGTGTGTGTGTGTGAGTTGAACGTTTAACATTTATGGTTCTCGCTTTCAATGTGGGCTGCGCTGAGCTGCCAAACAATGAAATATAATTTGTATGATTTAAGTAAGTGCGCGGAGTCATTAGCATTTTGAGTCACAATGCGTCTCTTGTATTGTGGGCATTCATTCATTCGTTTATTCGTTCCCTATCTGTATGTGTTTGTGTGTTGGCCACGTTTAATGAGGCTCATTAATCATTGCCAAACCAATTGCCAATCGACCCAACTAATGAATGAAAAACTGTCAACTCTCAACTGACGGCTTGTCTAACTGACAGACTGACTAGTTGACTAGCTGACAAACAAACTAACTAACTGACTGACTGACTGACTGACTGGGTTTGTTATGCAAATTGTTGTGTTTCTTATTGCCACCTCCGCGAATCACATGGCGTATGATTAATTCGCAGTGCAAATTGATGCATTATGCAAAAAGGAGTGGAGTGGAGAAGAGAATCGCGTGCCAGGAGTGTGTGCATTTGATCATAATTAATGTGCAATCGCCATCAAACCGCGGCAGCGTGTACGTAATCTGTGTGATATGCGTTATACAACCTAACATGAAATCAAATCAAACGCAAAAGCAACACAAAACAGAATCAGTGCAACAACAAATATGGTCAAAAAACCACACCACATGTAGGTTGGCTCTGTATGTGTGTTTGTGTTTGTGTGTGTGTGTGTGTGTGTGGGCTGCCGGACATACCAAGAGAACTATGAGCTGTAGGACAAGCCAAGAAACGACTTACAATACAAATTGCGCCAAAAGAGTATGTTTTGTGTGTGTGTTTTGTGCTTTGTTTGTAGGTCGTCATTGCTGCTACTAAAAGGTGAGGAGACTGGCTTGCTGGCTGCTGTTCTCGGTCAAGGGCAACTTAGTCAGCGAACTGAGGCGAAACCACAGAACTGCACAAATCATTTCACCCAAGCAAGAACAAGAAGAACAAGACGACGCCCAGTGTTCGCACACTGGGCGTATGCGCAATGTCAGGTTTACAACCTAGAGACAGCCAAGCTGCTGATAGCGCTGTTAGCAGTGTTAGCAGATGTAGAATGTTTGCTATGTGTATCACTTTCAACTATTAGTTGCCTCGTTGGCTCGTTTGTTGCCTGTTAATTGGCATTCACATGCGTTGTGGTCGTCCGCATTTTCATTTGATGTATGTTGACATTGACAGCTTCCAATCAAATATGATCATGGCTGCCACCAGAATAAACCAATTACACTAAACATTCCAGCTACTAGCTGTTTTTCCGACACATTTCTTATGCATATTTTCTGCCAGCTTGCCAAAAGTTATTTGAAATAAATGATGAGCTAAAAAATGCATGATGAAATGAGGAGCTTCACACATGGCTTATGTTAATCAAAAATATATAACCGTGGTATCCTTGCAAACTCACACACGCAAGCACACACTGAACTCTGGCAGCAATCGAATTAAGCGCTGTCCCCAACCAATTGAGTTTCTGTTTTGTGAAAAGACGCCAAACTTTTTGCATTATGAAGAACAAAAATATATACATACATATGACAACATACGAAAGCGAATGCAGGCATTAAAGACTATAACATACCCAAAAGAGAGAGAATTATACAATGCGTAAAATGAATTAAATAGAATAGAATACGACATCAAAAAAGAATGAGTAAACGTTGTGCGCTTACCACGTCTCAGTTGCTCAACATTCAAACGAACAAGCATGAATTGAATGGGATTAACTACTTAAATACTTTCGAATATATTCTTTTATCTTGCCTTGCATGCAAATCGATTGTCAGAGGCAGAGAAATATCAACAAATCGCTGTGCACTAAGCGAAGCACACAAATATGTCATTAACTTTCTTAGTTTCTGTAATCAGATCTACACCTATTTGTTTAGAAGTGAGATTATGATTATTTTCTGCATTAATCTGGGCGTGCGTCTGACTGGCGATGAAGCGTTCTATGTATCAGATCCTCAGCTTGTGAGTAAGTCTGGCGCCTTAATGCATACCATGCATACAACGGCTGCAAACAAAACGAATAGAATACATTCGAAAACATTCGAATGTCTTAGGCTGTGCCAATGTTTTAATAGCGTTCCTGCACTCAATGAGACGCATGCAGATGAATATGAATCTCGACGCATACTACATATAGTACTATACTCATACCATATTGTGTCTGCCACTCATTCTACTCTATTCAAGTCGAATGTATTTATTAAAGAAATAGAGTAATGAGTGAAGTCAAGCAGTTGTCTAATAACCAACAATTGCAAGAGTAGATATAAGCAAAAAAAGCAGCCTTTTTATTTGCATATGCCCCTTATGCATTTCTGCTGTGATACAGGGTACATTTGGGCTAAACGTAAGGGATGCTTTCAATATGCGTATGTGTTCCAAATAAAAGTTACATAAACTCAAGTTTTTTTTAATGCAGATTTTTAAAAGTTGACACAGAGAGTCGATTAGGTGGCAGTTCAACACATTCTTTCACACACACACACATACACACACTTGCTAACAATTTGAGATGTCTTGAAATTGGAAAATATTTGTTTGTCGGCATTTTGGTGTGTGTGTGCTTTGTTTTTTTTTTTTTTTTGTTTATTTATTTTTGCAGCCCACGCACGTCATCGGCCATTTTGTTGTTGTTTGTGCCAAGTGTCGCCTGTCTCGTCGCTATCCTGTTGTTGCCCCGTTGTGTTATTGATGATAACATTAAAGGCTTCAGCAACAAGAACAACCAGTGAAGTCAACATATTTAAAACGCAGTTATCGCATAATTTTTGTTGAATGATTAATTACGGCCACGTGAGTCGGCACGAATCGCAGTGCGCCAATTATTGTTGGTTGTCCCTTGTTGTACTCTCTGTTGTTTCTCTGTTTGTCAGTCATGAATTGTTGTTGCTGTTAGCATGGCATATGCGCTGCTGCTTTCCAAAGGCAAATCTAAAAAGTCAGCTAATGCTCAAGTGTGGGTGTTGTTGCCGCTAATACTCTTTGCCACAATATTCTTATTGCCGGTTACTCTGACTACAACTGCTGCCTGTGGCCATGGCCAGTTCAAAGCGGCCCACACAGTTGTCGCTGCTGGCGCTTACGAGTTACCTCGCAACGACAATGACGACGACGACAGTTCTTGTGTCTGTGCTTTGCTTATGGCCAGAACTTTGATTTTGATTCTTGTTCTTTTTTGTCGATTTTTTTTTATTTATTTTTGTCGGTGCGCTGACTTTGAAGCTATGTGCCCCCCTGTAGGCTGCCTACGCAAGCTACTGCTTGCTGCCTGTTGGTAACTGCACATGGCCATGGCAAAATCGCGCCTGCGGCCAGCAGCAGCCACTTGGCTTAATCCAATTGGCGTTAAAGTGCTGCTTTATAATTGCCAATCATTGCGAGCATTTGCGTATGGCGTCATTCAACGTTCATTCAAATGCACCACACTTATTCAGTTTCACAAAAAAAAAAAAAAAAATACAATTTAATTCATTTAGCAGCTCAGTTACTATTTTTTATTCCCTGTTAATTGCAGCTGCACAAAATAAATTGATTGAAGCTAATCAAATTACTTAACAACAATGATTCATTATTATTCCTTTCAAAATAATTGCATTGGTCAATATGTCAGTTAAAGGAAAAGCAATCCGCAAACATAGCAAATTAATAAAAATATATATTTTGGATATAAAAAAAAAATAAACAAATTTGAATAAAAAAATTTAAAAATCACAAATTTTGATATTCATTAAACTAACATTTATATTTAAAATCTAAGTATATATAATATTTGCATTTTATTATACTTAGTTAAACATTTCATTTACTTTGTTTACTATCTTCTATTTGCAGATGAGCATAAACTAAATTCTGGCTCATGGGAGGATACCTTACCGGAACCAGAACAACAACAACAACAACAGCAGCAACAACAACATTCACATCACCAGCAACAACTAAATCAGACATCATCTTTTATCACATCGCCCAGTCACAAGGCCAGCGTGACGACTGCACAGTTGCACAACGCATTTAGTCGCCGCATTGCCGAGCAGCAACAACAGCAGCAACAACAACAACAACAGCAGCAGCAGCGAATAAAAGGCTGCCAAATTAGACAGCAGGCAGACAGCGCCACAATTGCCGGCGGAAGCTTCAGCGCCAACGGTGGCCAGGCTGCCGTTGGTGTTGGTGTTGGTGTCGGCGTTGGCGTTGGCGCCAGCAGTGCCAGTAGCAGCAGCGAGCGCGACACAAAGTCACCGTCGCGAGGTGAAAGGGTGCGCGAAGCGCCGCAAGCGAGCCACTCCGACGAGGAGATCTTTACCGAAGAGGAGCAGACCAGCAGCAGCGTGAGTTCATTAAGCGCCGGCAACCAACGCAATTCCCAATTGCGTTCCACCTTCAATAAGGCCAAGCAGCATTTGTCCTTTGACAAATGGCGCACGGCTGCCAACAACGGCGCCGCGTCCACCTCCAACCACACGCACATCCACAACACAAACTCCTCCCCCTCGCAGTGTAGCCCAAGCGAAGCAAACATGATTATGCGTCGAGCTAGCGCCTGTACGATGCCCACCAGCGCATCTGGAGGGCAATCGTCGCAGCGTGAGGATATCACCACGCCAGGTGAATCGCCGGGCGGACGTCTATCGCGCTGGTTCTCGATACGACGTGGCTCGTCGCATCAGTATGATGTGGGTGGACGCGATGGTCGCCAGTCGACTACTACCAGTTTTGATATACCGGATGCATCTGCCGGTGGCATTGCATCTATGCCAAAGCCAACAGCAGCCGCATTAGGAGGAGGAGCTGGAGCATCTGGTGCAGCTGCAGGAGCGACAGCGACGCTTGAAGCCGCCTCGCCACAAAAGCTGGCCAATTTAGGCGCCAGCAAAATGATGCCTGGTGTACCCGAGGTAAGTACTATATTCTCTCAATGACTATTACAAATTCTCAATGCATATTTATGAAACTGTTCTTTTTGGTTAGTATGAGGATGATGAGAGCTCAACGCCGGGCAATCAACGCTACGATATGGACCTGATGACTCCGCCGCATTCGGGCAGTCGAAACAATTTTGCTGCAGGCATTGGCAACAGTCGGGCTATGGCACCATTGTTGCCACCGGCACCGCCCGGTCTCTCGCAGCAACAGATCAAGCGTCGCTTGATTTTGGCGGCCATCGTTCAAAGTGAAAACTCATATGTCGCCACATTACAACGTCTAGTCAATGTGAGTAGTGTACACTTGAAGAAAATTGCGTATTCTTTAATTTGCAAAAAGTAGAAACTGCCTTTGTGTTCTAGTAAGAATCTATTTCTGACTATATTCTGCTCAAATAGTAATTACATAACATGCTTGATTCAAGCTGCTTAAGTTTTATAAAATAATTATTTTACTGTCGCATTTTTTCTTTAAATATCAAATGTTGTTTGTTATTTTCGCTTCTATTTTATGCTTGATGTACGAACTTTAAGACTTAGTTGAACCAATTCAAAACGCATTTAATTGATCAACTAAAATAAGTATACAATATATTTTTCATCTTCGTACTATGTATAATTATCGTTTAGTGAAAAGAATTAATAGGGCAGTGCTTTTAGAGCTTACTTTGTAATTTTGTGATAATGCGTACTGTTTTTCAAATTAGATTTCGTTCAATTCAATATCATCATCACCATCATCACCATCAAACAACGAGCCAGTTTCGAGCTGTAGATCAAAGGTTAAAGACATCTTTGGCACCACAATGCTGCATAGTTGGCGTTCATTAATAACTTGATCCGCTTCCGTTTCTTGCTCCGATGGCGTGGGTTCTTCGTTATTGGGAAACTCTGTTAGCGTTGTTTGCGATGCAGCCTCAACATCGACATCAACATTGACATCAACACTGTCTGCATTCCAAGGAAGCGTTGTCGCCGGGGAGCTATTGTTAGTTTTTTTTGATAGAATTGTTAATCCCTCATTGTATAGATCGTCCACAGTGACATTCTGATCGGGCTGCAGCAACATATCTACTGCCATTGGCATCAGCATAAACATCTCGCCCGTCACTTCGTCTCGTTGGAGTACACCGAGCTGTGCTTCTTCTTGTTCATTTATCAGATTCAACTCAATCAGGCAGTCATCTTTGGTCCAGGGATCAGTTAAATGATCATCCACTTCATTTTTAGTAACACAATCGCAGTTATCGACACCCTGTTCGGGCAATTTAAAACTGTAGAGACCCGGGGCACAGAGTCTGACGTAGCTCAGTTTTTCGTCCGAATGTAGAAACATTTCCACATGACTAAATGTATCGGACACCAGCATTATTTTGTCCTCGTCCAGTACCGGTATATCAGTTTTGTTGCTAGATTGTTGCGGATTTGATGTATTTGGAATCAGTGAGTTCTTGTTTTCGTTAAATTTAAGATTTTCTTTGATATTGTTTAATTTTTTGTTTGCCATTTTGTTAGCGATTTTTCAAATATAGTTTCTTTAAATTGTGCAAAATTAGTTATAATAAAAATATAAATAAAACTTTCAAATTCCGTACGTCTTATAAAATGATTTTGAAATTTTGGTTGTTCTAAATAAATAATTCTGTGTCATTTAAAGCTTGTGACATAATACGTTTTGGGTAATGGATTTAAATGTTTCACCCAGCTAGAGAAAAAAATCCTAAATGTAAATTGTTATATGTATTTTTTCTTTGCTGTTTATCACTCGCTGTTCTTTGTCAAAATCCTTAAACGTTATGGTATCTATATAATTGCCGATTAATCATAATGTTAACTCTCACGTCAACTCATTTGTTTTCTTCTTTACATGCCATCCAATTCCCACGTCATATGCCGCCACTCTCCGTCATAACTAACTCCAATATTAACACACACACGCACACCTCTCTAACACACATGTAAATTGTAACTGTAACACACACATGAAATCTTTATATTCCATTATCACTCACACACCACCTCTTGACATAAAGCATTAATCATTTAACCATCTTAACCACCATTACAAAAAAATAAGTAGTTGCCAAATTAGTTAGTAAACAAAAAGAAAAAGAAAAAGAAGAAAAAAAATACCCATTTAAAAAGTAAAGTAAAAATAAATAAATTAAAATAAATCCCAGCATATTCAAAATGACGAACGAGATCTTTCAACTTTTTCGGTAAAGAATTGACAAAATAATGCAAGATGCAATGCTTTTACAACATTTGCAACATACGTAATGTTCTTATGATCTTTTCTATCTGGCAGGATTACAAGAAACCGTTGGAAGAATGCAGCCCACCAGTGTTGAATCCAGTGAAGATCGCCACACTTTTCCATTGCTTGCCAGATATATTGCATTCGCATAAACTGTTTCGCATCTCGTTGTCCGAATGTGTACGCAACTGGGATCGGGATGAGAAGATTGGTGATTGCTTTGTCAGCGCCTTTGGCAAACCACAACTCCTGGAGACATACTCTGGTTTTATCAACAATTTCTCGACAGCCATGGAACTGGCCAAAATGGAGGAGAAGCGCAAATCAGCTCTAGCCGATTTCTTTAAAGTCAAACAGATCAGTGCCCATGATCGTCTCTCATTTTTCGGTTTGATGGTGAAGCCGGTGCAGCGTTTTCCCCAGTTTATACTCTTTCTGCAGGATCTGCTCAAATATACGCCACAGGGCCATCACGATCGCATGTCCTTGCAGCTGGCCCTATCCCAGTTGGAGCTGCTCGCCGAACTGCTTAACGAAAGCAAGCGTGAGGCGGAGCAGTATCAGGCTTTCAAGGAGATGCTCGGCCACATTAGTGGCACTTTTAACACACGATCCCTCAACAGCATCAACGACAGCTCTGGCAATCGTGCCCGCTATCTGCTGCGCGAGGATAATGTCACACACATGGAGTTCAACCAGGCTGGCTTCATAGTCAAATGCAAGCAGCGACGCCTGCTCCTCCTCAATGACAAGGTCATTTGTGTGTCTGTTGCGCCCAAGCAATCGCATGACTTTGGCGCCACCGAGAAGCTCACCTTCAAATGGATGTTTCCCGTCAATGATGTTGAGATTGTTGACAACAGTGCATCGGCCACATTATCTAGAATCTTAACAGCAGGTAAGATATATATATATATAATAAAGTATTAACTAATCTAAATTTTTTATTGTTTTAGGTCTAAATCGTGGCGGCAGTCTCAAGTCAAATGGCAGCACTGGAGCCACAAGCGGCGTTGCAACGCTTTCTGGCCATGGAACAGCTGGTTTGGGCTCACCGTTTGCCAGTGCAGGTGATGCCCATAGTTCACCAGCTGCGCAGCTAACAAATGGAGCCGATAATTTGTGCAATGAGATGAGCACTCTAATGTTTGACTATGAGGTCATATCGCGTATACACGATCTGGTTGGCACACTTAAAGGCAGCTACAAGGAACTCAACTCGAATACCACACGCAACGTACTCAATACCATACAGGGCTCGATACAGCGCAAGGATGAGGAAATGGCCTGGGTGGACTCTTGTTGCCTGCAGCTAATTGGTCGCCACAAGTCCGGCAAAGAGGAGACCTTCACATTCCAAACGCAGACGCCCAATGTGAAGAAGGAGTGGATTACAGAGCTGCGCCTAGCTCAACTGGCTCTCGATCCAAACAACTCGCCCGCCTGGGAGAGATCGAGCACACAGCAGCATCATGCTTCACATCATCATTCAGCACATGGCAATGCGCATGCCCAGCAGCTGCACACAGGCAGTCCACAAGCCACGCTGCACACGAACGAGCAACAACAGCTCCAAGAGGCCGTCCAGCAGAGGCAGTCGCGCAAAATGCCGCTCTTTGTCAAGGCAATGCCAGTCTATCGATCACAGCATCAAACGGAGGTGAGTATTAAATTCAAAGCATAGTAAAGTTGATTTATTTATTTAATTTTGTTTGTTTGTGGTTCTTCAGGTGCGCTGTGGATGCTATTATAGCATTACCAATGACATTAAACAGAGTGGAAATGCGCGTCGTCGGCACAAGCAGCTAAATTATTTATGGATTTGCAGCAGCGATGGCACTTCATCGCACATCACTGTGCTTACCCAGCATCCGCAGCAGGCGGGCAATTTGCGCGAAGCAGGCGCCTTTGATCTGGTAGAGACACAAGTGTCGGCATTGGAGTTTGTCAAAGGTCTGGATCAGTGCCGTACACGCGAGGAGCATAGCAGCCTATTGGGCGATCTCGTCTGGCTAGGCACAGATAGTCGCAAGTTGCTCATTTACTCGGCACGCAACCCGGAGCAGGAAGAGCAACTTGGCAGCTTTGCGGTGCCTGGTGCAGTGCAACGTATTCTCTATCACTTTGATGCCGTCTACGTTTCTCTCTCGAATGCCACAGTTCTGATTTATAGACGTGCCCACGATGGTGTCTGGATGCTGCGCGATCCGCAGCAGGTCACCCTTGGTGAGTCGGGCATGTCTGTGCCCAGCATGCTGCCCATCAATATGAACATCTATGCATCGTGCTCAAATCGTGTCTATGTGCTCAATGCCCTCAATGGTGAGCTGCAGCGCAGCTTTGAGGTGCAACACGGCGCCAGTCAGCAAGTCAATCTAATGGCGCACTCGGGGATCGGACTGTGGATCTCGCTAAAGAACTCAACAATGCTTTGTTTGTACCACACTGAGACGTTTAAGCACTTGCAGGATATCAATATCGCATCCAGTGTGTTGCGTTACGATGCCAAAAAGGAGCAGCCATTGAACAATAGTTCCATCTATGTGACTGCGCTTATGGCCTGCAAGGGTCTGCTCTGGGTGGGCACAAATGTGGGCATTGCTGTGACCATACCGTTGCCACGCCTCGAAGGCGTGCCCATTATAACTGGTGGCATAAATATGTCTTGCCATGCCCACTTTGGCCCAATTACGTTCCTTTTGCCACTCATACCGAAAGTTTATCCGGCCTATAAGCCAATGGCTAGCGCCACCGTCTCGGCTCCATTGCTGCCCATTGTACCACCCAGTATGGGTGATGATCTGCAGCTGCCAGCTATCGATGCCGATCCCAAGAAACTAACAGAAACGGATTTAGATGAATCCACAGTCATTTTGCGTCGTGATCTGCCCAAGGAGGAGCAAACAACTGCATCAACACCTCCCAACCCACCAACAGAGTCCAATGCCAATGCGTCAGCAGGGGCAACAACAACAATCGTATCATCACCACGCAGCTCCAAGCTGGATAAACAGCATTCACTAGATCAGAGCTTCACGGCCAAAATACGCGCTTCTTTGGCCAATTCGCCAGCATTTCATCGCAAACGATTTCGGGATTTGAGCACTGGCTCCAGCGATGCCAGTTCACGCATGTCCAAAACACTGCCGCGCGGCTTGGGCTCAGCTGGTATTGCTGGTGGTCTCCACTCCTATGCAGTCACATTGCCTCAACAAATTGAGCAGGGCATCTGCGATGTGTATGGTCTGTATGGGAAACTGATATTTGTGAAGGAGGATTACGATGCCGAGGATGGCACACAGGGTAATCTTATGGACATGATGTACGAGGGCATGCGTCGCTCCGATCCCGAATTAGCTGCAATACCGGGCAAGGTATGCACATTGGATCGACGTTTGCGCATGAAGGCATCGCGACCCCGTTCCTTAGATCTATCCAATTGGTCGGTTGACTCGAAGTCATCAAGCTTGTATACATCGTCGGGCAGTGAGGAAAGCATGGGCATACGCCTGTTTGGCGGACGTTCCGTATCGCGCAACAGCAGCAGCGCCAGCCACAAGACCTCCGGCACCGGCAGCGATCTGGGTAATATATCCGAAAACGGCTTGATGACCACAGCTGATATTCATCATCAGCAGCAGCATTCTATTCTTTCGAATAGTACGCCCAAATCGGAGGATGGCTTCAAGCAGATGCTGGCCCAATCATCCGATAAGCAGGCAGCGCCTGCAGCTGTCGCCACCTTAAAGCGCAAACAGAAACAGAATACAAAGCACCAGCAGCAACAAAATGCGGATGGACCACGTACAGTCATCACTCTAATGGGTGGACGAGGCTATTGGCGTCATGTTTGGTACAACAGCAGCAGCAATTCACCGGGACACAAGGGTGCAACGGGCACTGCATCGGGTGCTGCAAGCGCTGCTTCGGGATCGAGTGGTGCTGCCAGCCTAGCACCGCTCACCGCCAATTCTAATGATGCGCACATAGTTGTGTGGGAGAAGAAGTTATAATCTCAGGAGTTGGTGTGCTGCTGCCACGTGCAACAGCACCCCCACCAACACCATGCACCGCCGACCGATCAGTGGCCCAAAGTTGGCGAACCGCGGCGTGGACGTGTCCGTTTTCGTGGCACATTCACGCAACGTGATCGGGATCGCGATAGCTACAGCGGCAGATGGCGATCGAATGGTGAGCGTCTACCAGCATCAAGTAGTTATAGTAACGGCGGTGGCGGTATGCTCAGCGCCAGTCTAAAGCGACTTACCAAGCTGAAGCGGGGCGGCAGCCTCAAGGAGTTCTAGTTCTAGTTATGTATATCTGTCCAATTTACAAACAATCTTACGATGCCACACACAAAACAAAAAATCAAACATACAAAATGCAGCACATGGCATCGTTTTGCCAAAATGTATATACATATATAGTATATATACCACAAATCGTATCTTTATCATGTGTACTTTATAGTGTTAGTCTGCATATACATATTTCAGATTGGATGTGCCAATGTAATTGCTTGGAGCATACTTTATTCATTTTGGTATATTTATCGAATACTATATACCATGCAAATATCTTTAAATTCTTTTCTTTTTTTGTTTTTTTTTTTTTAAGTACACGTTAATCATAAGCAAATAGCTATTATTATTACTATTATTATTCTTATTATATAATTTTTTTTATTCATATATATGTATACTTATGTATTTCAATACACAATATATATGAATATCCAAATAAACATTTTTTTTTTTAAATATTAGCACTTAAGATGCATATATGCATACAAAATGAGAGAGAGAGGGTCACATCAATGAAAACATAAAGAGAGGCAAAGCCATGCTTAAAATGATGTTGAATGTACGATAGGTATTAGTTTTTAATAGAAAAAACTCGCAAAAAAAAAAAAAATTACAGGCACAGATTCATATTGATCCTAGGCAAAGTCGCTTGAATCGATTTGAAGATTTCAAAAAAAAAGTTGTTGTCTATTTAAACGTATAATGAAGAGAAAAATCAGCGTATTTTGTTTTTAGTTTAGGGCTGGAACATTTTCCTTATGTACCATATTAAAAGAAATACTTACATAGATGTTGTAATTTTATGTGTATAATCCTATAAGAACTATGCTATATCAATGCTGTTCTCTTTCAAATTGTGTCTATGCTTGTAACCAGTAATTACAATATGTTTTTTTATTTAATTATTTGTTTAATCCACACACACAAACACATTTGGAAAGTCTATTTGAGCAAGTTCAACATTCGAACGAGGCACATCTATGCATACATATATACGATTAAGATACATTAACAAAAAACAACAAAAATAAAGCAGATATTGATTATAATATTTACTCAATATAATACAATACATACACACTAATGTACACCTGTATATGTATTGTGCAGTACACAAAAGATATACAAACATTACTTACACGTATAGCAAATTATTTATAAAATAATTAACCGAAGTTTGATACATTTGATAGAAGGCATAATCAAATTATGTAATTTTGTGTCAGTATTTTAACACTGACAAAGTAAATGTTTACTCACACAAACATGTATTTACATTTGAATAGTTAAACATTTATGAAACATATTTATCTATATCTATATACAAATATGATATAACAAAACATATTAAACGTATCATCGTATTGACAAAGAACAACAATTAAAAACCACACACACACACACAAAACACAAATTGCATTATCAGTGGATAAACAAAACATTGTACGTATTAAAGAAAAATCAATAAAATTTTTTTTTGAAAATGAAACTTTTCTTGATTTTAATACATCTATTTTGTGCATATATTCATATTCCAGTTCGAAATTTTATTTAAGACCTTTTTGCCCTTCCAGCGGTGTGTGTCCACGCTAAAGGTTGTGAAGTTTTTATGCTAGATGGCGTTTGGATATCGTTTGCGGTGAGCGGTGGATTTTTAAATGTGTGTCCGCATAAGATATTAATTTATGCACGTATTTAAAAGTGCGTGAATATATTAAATGTGTGAAGTGAGTGTGCAAATTGTTGATTCGAGTTAAAGACTACTTAAGGTTCAGTTTTATCCCCAAATCGGTAATCTGATCTTTATTATTGATATAACCATTTGCGACAGCGCGTTAGAAGTTTTAGTTCCCCTGTTAAGCAAGTTGTAATTTGGTTGTTTTATACTATGAAGAGATCTATGTACAATACACATACGAATTGTTGTTGTAATAACTGCAATAAAAATAATTTTAAGGATTATGTATGTGTACGGTTAAGTGTAAAGCAGCAGCGGCTTACCGTATTTAACATATACATACTTACATTTATGAGATGTGGTTTGGCTATTGCTCATAACCTGTCCCGCCCTGAGATGCAGTTGTTGCTACAAGATTGTAACACACGATTGAAGTGCTTAATATAATGCTGGTATAGGAATTAACTACGGTAACATCACTACACAGCGAAGCCCAAGAGTCGACTGTTGTAATTGACGTTGAAGTGTCTTCCGTTTTGTTTGGCGTAAAATGTTCATGCTCAGACATTGATAGAACTGGTCCGATGACCGAACAGTTTAAGTTTGTCGCCATTGAGAATCCAGTACTTGATGTTCTTGCTTCGGTCTCCATTTCGGGTGCCCAAGACATTTTCGTAGTCAAATTGCTTGACTTTGCTGTAGATATTTTGATTAAGCATGCACTCTTTCACAATTTGCAGCATTTACTTACGGAAACGACTTATTGTAAAGTTGTTAAATGAAAATTTATGAACACAGATATTACAGACGCAAACTCTAATTATTTCTAATGAAAAAAGTCAAGGCTAGTACGAAGTGTGACAGATTGTGCTTTGTCAATTGCTTTTAAAAGTAATCGATAACAAACAAGTGAATTATTGCGTAATGACATCAATTATGTGTCTAATATTGCAATAGTCAACCTGGCGCCGCTAACAGGGCAGCTTACATTTCATCTTAAGGTCTTCAATAGTTTTAACCTTAGCCATACAAAATCTGTTCGTTGAGTTTGAATTTAAAGTCCTTCGCCCTCGCCACCATAGCGCCCGTGCAATAAGTTATTAGAATACTAGAGTAAACATTGAATACGGGGCATACTAGCAACGCATTTGCTGAGCATTTGTGCGATAAATCCCATAGCACTTCGGGTGTCGAGCCGACTGGGCGCTCTCGCTAAACGAGACTCGCTTTCTTGCTCTGAATTATTTTTGTTTGCGTTTAGATGCAGAGAGGCAGCCGACTGAGACGGTTGGTTCACGCAGCTCTGATGTTTATATGCGTGTGATGGTTTTGTGATTTTTGGGGTGGGATTTTTAAATTTGAACAGCGCTTCAATGTGGTGGGGGCTTGGGGCATAGTTTGTTGGCGTGAAATCAAAATTTTGCTACAGACCTCTGCTATCTTTCTATAAAATTCGGTGACTCCAGCCCAAAAAGATATACGCGTTCAAGTTTTTAAAAGGCTGGTGGCTTGGGGTGGTATTGCATTTGAGCTTGACTTTGCTGCGATCTAACATTTAACTCAAGTCTGAGTGAGCGTGGTAAAATGGGTAAAATCCAGCAGCAATTCTAGCCAAAGTACCAGGCGAGCAGAAGTCAGTAGCAGGTGGCGCCCGTTGTGCCATTCCTGGTATTTCTCACATTCTGCATAGATCCGGTTGCCCTTGTCTAGCGCATGTATTTTTCAAGAGCATCACCTATAACGGAACTTTATTCCCATTACAGCTGCAAAAATTAAAATAGCATCACTTAGCAACTTATTTTTACTATGCATGGTGGAATATTTTATGGTCAGATGCGCTTAAGGTCGGTATTAATAATTGTTGAATATTACTTTGGGCCTGCTCTAAGGCTTATTTCTTCTAATCATTCCGGCCTTAATCGCATCTGATCATAAAATATTCCACCATGCATAGTGAAATAAGTAGCTTAGTGATGCTATTTACATTTTCGTAGCTGTATTAATAAAAATCGATGCATTCTTATTGGTTGTATATAAGTGAAACACGCAGCATGTATCAAAACAATGGGAGTCAAGTTCCGTTATAGGTGATGCGCTTGAAAATTACATGCGCTAGACAAGGGCAAACGGATCTATACAGAATATGAGAAATACCAGGAAAAGGCGCCACCTGCTACTGACTTCTGTGCGCCACCTCTCGGGTATTGGTACTGGATTTAACATTTTACCACGATGAAACAAAAAACACGAACATACAAATACACAAACATACAAACAAAAATAAACAATAATGCATGTATTGCGCACTGGATCATCTTTTGATGCGGTGGCGTTAATTAACAAGCACCACATTCAGTTGTCCCCCTCCATCCCCCTTGTTATTTTCTTAAGCCCTCGTTACGTGTGTTGCTAGTTTTTGTCATGAGAGCAAAATCCCAGTAGCAATTCAAGCTTAAGTACCAGGCGCACAGAAGTCAGTAGCAGGTGGCGTTTGATGTTCCATCCCTGGTATTTCTCACATTCTGCATAGATCCGTTTGCCCTTGTCTAGCGCATATATTTTTCGTGAATTCTTATTGGTTGTATATAAGTGTAACGCGCAGCATGTATCAAAACAATGGGAGTCAAGTCCCGTTTTAGGTGATGCGCTTGAAGAATACATGCGCTAGACAAGGGCAAACGGATCTATGCAGAATATGAGAAATACCAGGAGAGGCAGAACTGGCGCCACCTGCTACTGACTTCTGTGCGCCTGGTACTTTGGCTAGATTTGCTGCTGGATTTTACACATTTTACCACGATGAAACACACAAACATACAAACACACGAACATACAAATACACAAACATACAAACAAAAATAAACAATAATACATGTATTGCGCACTGGATCATCTTTTGCTGCGGTGGCGTTAATTAACAAGCACCACATTCAGTTGTCCCCCTCCATCCCCCTTGTTATTTTCTTAAGCCCTCGTTACGGGTGTGGCTAGTTTTTGTCATGAGAGCAAAATCCCAGTAGCAATTCAAGCTTAAGTACCAGGCGCACAGAAGTCAGTAGCAGGTGGCGTTTGATGTTCCATCCCTGGTATTTCTCACATTCTGCATAGATCCGTTTGCCCTTGTCTAGCGCATATATTTTTCGTGAATTCTTATTGGTTGTATATAAGTGTAACGCGCAGCATGTATCAAAACAATGGGAGTCAAGTCCCGTTTTAGGTGATGCGCTTGAAAATTACATGCGCTAGACAAGGGCAAACGGATCTATGCAGAATATGAGAAATACCAGGAGAGGCAAAACTGGCGCCACCTGCTACTGACTTCTGTGCGCCTGGTACTTTGGCTAGATTTGCTGCTGGATTTTACACATTTTAACGATGAAACACACAAACATACAAACACACGAAAATACAAATACACAAACATACAAACAAAAATAAACAATAATACATGTATTACGCACTCGATCATCTTTTGCTGCGGTGGCGTTAATACACAAGCAGCACATTTAGTTGTTCCCCCTGGTTATTTTCTTAAGCCCTCGTTAAGGGAGTGGCTACCTGCTACTTTGGCTAGAATTACTACTTGATTTTACCCATTTTACCACGCTCACTCAGACTTGAGTTAAATGTTAGACCGCAGCAAAGTCAAGCTCAAATGCAATACCACCCCCAGCCACCAGCCTTTTGAAAACTTGAACGCGTATATCTTTTTGGGCTGGAGTCACCGAATTTTATAGAAAGATAGCAGAGGTCTGTAGCAAAATCTTTGATTTCACGCCAACTAACTATGCCCCAAGCCCCCACCGCATTGAAGCGCTGTTCAAATTTAAAAATCCCACCCCAAAAATCACAAAACCATCACACGCATATAAACATCAGAGCTGCGTGAACCAACCGTCTCAGTCGGCTGCCTCTCTGCATCTAAACGCAAACAAAAATAATTCAGAGCAAGAAAGCGAGTCTCGTTTAGCGAGAGCGCCCAGTCGGCTCGACACCCGAAGTGCTATGGGATTTTTCGCACAAATGCTCAGCAAATTCGTTGCTAGTATGCCCCGTATTCAATGTTTCCTCTAGTATTCTATTTACTTATTGGCCGGTGCGAGCGTAGATCCTTTTTATTTTGCCGATATATCGATATTTCTGGACAATTTACTACCGATACTAGTCAAAATAAGCCGATTTAAAATCAAAACAAATACAAAACTATTAAAACTTAATTTTTTCAATGATACAGTCGAACTTCCATGTAACGAACTTCCATATAACGAATTTCTATACAACGAAGTCAAAAACAGAACCCTGCAATTTGATTCAGTCAAAACCCATTCTATATAACGAAATTCTCTATAACGAAGTTTTTCTTGTTCCCCTGAGCTTCGTTATATGGAAGTTCGACTGTATAATGGAACAATTTAATTTCAATCGAACGTTGCGCTGAAAAGAAAGTGGTGATCAGAGGACCCAGAAAACGTTCCATTTAAGTTGCGCAATAATAAAAGTAAGGCTTCTTGTCACACAGGCAAATGTAAAATAAAATAATCGCTTTAAAGCCCAACTAAAAAATTGAAAATAATTTTTATTAGCAAAATAATTCAATAAAGAGATAAAAACTTGATATCATTTCATTACCAATCATACATGAATATTCCTTATGGCTATTAAGTCATGAAAGCCGTTAAGAATAGTTCTACATTCAAGAAAAAGTTCGTTTATTGTATTTTTCTTTATCTTTATTATATATTAATTGCCTTGCTGTTAATGTTGCTATTAAATTTTTTGTTGTATATTTTACAAAGTACACACAGTATACAAAAAAAATATATATATATATATTTATATATATTTATGTTTGTTTGGACAAATTATATTCATTGCGAACGTGACAGTCGCATAATAATGATGCAAAGATGATGATGATGCTTGCAAGTTGCAACTATGTAATCTCATCTGCTAACTGTTGACATTACGTTCGTGACAGATACTCTTTGAGTTTGCTCTGCCTGCCAAACTGAGTGTGTGTGGCATACAAAAAAAAAAAAGGGTATTTTTTATATAAATATATGTATGTATATTGATTAAACAACACGATTTGACTTTAATTAAATTTGGTATAAAAATCTAAAACAATGTTTGTTACAGTTGGTTGTTTTAATGCTTTTACTTCTTTCTCTTTTTTATTTGCAGTGTCAGTTACATTTCATATATTTAAATATATATATTTATACACATACACACATACTTTATGTTGTATATGAACTCGTTTTGTGTATACGTTTATTAATAATTTCTTCCATTCATTATTTTTTATTTGTTAGCAAAAAACACTTAGAATACATCGCATACGTCTACGATTTACTTGATTCGCTTGTTACTACTTTATACTTGTTTCTGTGTTCAACACGTCCACCGATTTATAGAGCTGGGAATCGCCTCCTCCCATTACATCTCTCATTATGTATTCAAATAAATATATGTATATATATACATACATATATATTTGTTTTGTGTGGTCCTTGTGTATGAACACTCAATTAAATGTGTATATAGCTAGCTTTATTACAAAAATTATTAGTTCTATTCATTTGTTGCATTTTGTTTTGTTAACTTTGCAAAAACATTAAAGTTCTATCGATTCCAATTCAATTCTATTTTGATAAACGTTATGTGATAGTTGGTTTGTTTGTCTGCTAGTTACTGGGACAGGAGACCGGCCAGCAATGACAAGCCCTCAGACGTGGTTGCGTTGTGTCTGAGTTTTTGTTCAATTGTTGTGTGTCATTCAAAATGCTATAAATAATGTATATATTGATTAACAGAGCGACAGAGCACAAAATTATACACTAATTGGACTTAAAAACATAACAACAAAGTTTTTTTAAATTATATTATAAGCACGGACCAAATTTGTTGCAGCTTAAATTAAATACATTAATTTATTATATTAAATACATATAAGTTTAAGAACTTAAGTATTCGTATGTAGTAGTTGTTAGCTGGCATAACAACAACATCAAAAACAACAACTTAATGCTTGGCTGTAACATTTTTGGCCTAAACGTTATACGTAATAATAGTACATACGATACGAAACGCATATGTAAATACATGAATATACACTTATGTACATATAATAAAAATTAATGTGGACGATACTAAAAGAAAGCTCTTTCTCTTCATCTCATTTGGTCAACTCGACTTGACACGCTGGCTAACTATTGGTTTTGGAGGAGTTTAAGTTTGAGTTTGAGTATAGAGCGCCATAGACATACATTTTGTATACATATACAGTATTTCAAAGCACACACACACATAGACGCACGCACGCACACATACATACACATTTACACACAGGCAACACAATTTATCTAGATGCACATACACTCGCTCGCACATATTAGTTATTTTCGTTAATTATCGATAACAACGATTTTAATCGTTTACAAATTTTGGCTTTTGTTTGTTTTTATTTCTTTCGATTAGGCGTAAGTCGCAATAGTCGTAGTACATAGATATACATAGTATATATGTATGAAGATAGCTATATATTTTAACTCGTACTTGTACTCAAGCTCGACAAACTATTTTGACCTGACTTTTATGTATGTTCAAGTTGATTGCAATGCAATTAAATGTATACTTTCGTGTACAATTTGATAAACAACATGAACTTGTACGCATTTGTATGTATGCTATTTGCTTGTATGTTGGCTTAAACAAGACTTTTACAACGTTTATATAGTTATAGTGTTGAATGTCATAATAAAAGCACAGTGTTTTCCGTGTCGAATGCGTTAAAAAACTAAAAATAAACGCTTTCATAATGTGTTTTATTTCTTTTAAGTTAACACAGCGCTCCAACTGCTTTGGGCCAACTCGCAAATGTAACTTAATAATAAAACAAATATTAAATAAATATTTAAAGAATATTGTTAAAAACTTTCAACTTATAGGTTAATAAAAAACAATAGCATTAGAAAGAAAAAAAAATAAAAATCGAGCAGCACCCAAAATTGTTTGTTGTTTAGCTGCTGGCTCTTATCATCATCAATTCAATTATAACTTAATCACGGATATTATATACAAGAGACTTGGGGCTAGAGACTGAAGACTGGGGATGACTGGATGATCGAACTGCTTTAGAAGAACGTGGAGAATTTGCGCTTGTTTGGCGCCTTGTTGCTGGTGTTGAGGTGACTTTGGTGCTGGTGATGATTGCTGCCGTTGCTGTTGTGTTTGGATGTCAGCACGGAGACAGGCATGGGCATTGGTATGGGTATGGGCACCGAGGCGTATGCTGCCGGCTCAGCACCATTTATAAGTATGCTTCGTTGTTGCTGTTGTTGCGCATAGAAGGCAGATGCGGCGCTTGCCGTTGAATTGGCGATCGCACTGCTGCTGGCTGCTGAGGCGGGTGGCATCACGACGACGGGCACAACCACGGGTTATACAGATATCTCATAGTTCATATCGTAGATGCTGGCGCGATCTGGTGTACCACTTGCATTGGCAGAAGCAGCAGCAGCCGCCGCAGCAGCAGCAGCTGCGGCCGCAGCATTGCGTCCAACTGCCGCTGCTGCGGCTGCTGCTGCCGCATTCTGTTGAGCCAGACTTGTGGGCACACCGCTCGGCAGGCCGCCATTATTGCGAGCCATGCTTGCTGCCGCCGCCGCTACTGCCACCTGCTGCTGCTGCTGCTGTTGTTCGAGTGTCTGCATCTCCATCGAATCGGTCATTTCCAGAGCACGCACAAAGCTCATTGGACGCGTTGGCGTCTGTTTGCGCTTGATTTGTGGCGACGGTTGTGGCTGCAGCGCTCCAATGGCATTGCTGACATTAACGCCCGCTAAAGGATTGGGCGGAAAGACGGCTACACCGCCACGCAGTTGCGGTTGATAGCCACTGCCGGATACAGTGTTGCCAGTGTTAGGATTACTGCTCGTTGGTATATTGGCAATGCTGCCGCTGCTGCCCGATGCTGTAGCCGTTCCAGCAGCCATGCCACCGCCGCCACTGCAACGTAAAATGTATGTTTGTGCCGTGGATGTTAGCGGTAGAGTTGTTGGACTTGTGGGATTGGAACGATGATATGATGCGGCGGCTGCAACAGCTGCTTGCTGTTGTTGTTGTTGCTGCTGCTGCTGCTGTTGTTGGATGGCATAGTCCTGGAGGCGTGAGTGGGTCATTATAAGTGGATGAGCTCCACCGCCGGCTGTTATATACTGGGCATGCTGCATGACACCGCCCGTATTGCTGCTGTTTGGCAGTGTGCCCGCACTACTGCCAATGCTAACGTTAGACGGACCGACGCCACTGACGCCGACACCACCACTGAAGCCGGGCGAGGTGTCCTTCCACATGTAGACGCCGCGCTGCGGACTACCGGCTAGTTCACGTATATTGTCCACTGTGTTGTTGGAGCGCGCATAGGATAACTCCCCACCACCGCCGGCACCCTGTCGCACCAGCTCGCCCTCGGAGAGAAAACGACGCTGCGGACTGCCGCCGTAGGCAGCCTGCGCAAGCGATTGTTGCTGCTGCTGCTGTAGCGCTATAAAAATACAAAAAGTAAAACATTATCAACAGTGATTACACTTATAGTACTATATAGCACTTACCTTGTTGCTGTTGATGCTGCAGCATGACGCGTTGCTGTTGCAGCAGCAATTGTTGTTGCTGTTGAATTGTTGCCGCTTGCGGATGCTGTGGCGGCAGTCCGCTGGTGTACTCATAGTATGCAGCTGCCGCCTGTTGTTGCTGCTGCTGCTGCTGCTGTTGTTGTTGTTGCTGCTGTTGTTGTTGTTGTGCCGCTGCCTGCGCATTGAGTCCTATGAAATCAGGGCGTCGCGGCTGCGTGGGCGTGCCTGGATTGGATCTGCGAAGGAGGACGAATGAACGTGAATCAATCAGTGTTTTGGAAATTGTGGCATTTACAACAAAAAAAGATACAACAAAGCGAATTGTTATGTTAACATTATTATGTTAAACACATTAAATCGGCGATTTCCTTATGTTAGCGGACTTGACAGCGTTGTAGTATTAGAAGAGAGAATGCAAAGTGTGTGTGTAAATCGATGCATGAGTTTATGTTGAGTCTACAATATCGTTAGGGTATTTAACAATTTAAGTTTAGTAACAATTACACAAACAGACAAGTGCAAAAGCTTCAAAGAGCGACAAAGGAAAGTAGAAAGAGCCCAAGAACCGTTGCACAGAGTTGACAAGTAATCATCATCATAAACCAATTAATCGTTTGAATGATGTTGAATGAAATATTTTTATTATTATTAACAGTCGACAACACCCATGTTTAAATACTTTTCACTTATTAAACTGTTTAAGGTAGATGAGATTTAGGGCCCATAATGCTTGACAATTTTTTGAATAAAATCGACAACGTGGCGAGGAACATCAGAGCGAGCCAACTGGATCAGCAAATGAAGTATGTTGGCGACACAATAGATACCGCTACAGCCAAGTATGATGGGTGCCAGTAGCAGCTTGGTCTGTATCGAGTAGCGAGTGGTATCCTCAAAGTCGAAGAACTCCCATAGATTTGCATGTCCCAGAAAATGCTTGCGCAGCCTCACCACCTGATTCTTTAGCCAGCTAAAGTACCAGCACAAAAAGACTAGAGCATTCGATATTAGATAACCCAGCAGCAAGCCAGCCAATGTTATATAATCCATTTTGGACTGTATGGCAGCGATGGGTGAAAGAGTAGCTGAGGGAATTTTGAATCCTCCTCCTCCAGCAACACGCATCTGCTGACCAATACGATAGCCACTTAAGTTAAGCGGGCGACTGTAGATTCTTGAGGCGATTGGCCTCATGTTCAACTGATCTTGCTGTTCCGTTTTCAAGACATCCATATCCTCATGCGTCTCCGGATTGCTAATGTTGTCAATTTGATTGCTGTAGTTGTTGTTGTTCATATTAATAACATGTCTGTTCAGAATTTGTTGCAAACGTGTGGTGTCGCTAACAGTTTCGCCACCAGCTTGATTATTGTCATCATTGGGCATTGGCTGATCGTGCTGAAAGTTGTTACTGCGACTGTCGTCCATATTAGCGGCACTCCCTTTGAACAAGGCTGAAGATGACGAAAAAGGGCCTCTGACTTGTTGTTGGTGTTGCCCCTTTGGCGCAATCGCTGAGCGGGCATCACCAGCATCTTCGTTTTGACCAGCATGCGACCTTTGCAGCCACAATGGACTCGTCTCGAATTGCATGCCATCGAATTGGAATTGGCGGCGATGGCGCAACTGTGGCGGTGTTGCGGCAGTTACGCTCGTCTTGCTTAGCAAATCCAAATTGCGGATGCGACCGGCGGCGGGGTATGACTGCATATTTTGTTGTTTCATGTTGTTGCTGTAGTTCATGTTCATAATAATGCTTATTTGTACCTAATTTGTTACTATAATACGATTTGGATTGCACCACAATTTGGCGATAGTTAACGTTGTGCCGAAATTACATTAAAATTTACTTTAAAAAAAATAAAATTTTATTTTGTGTGTTTCGTTTTGTGTGTGAAAACAAAATGAGAGTAAGAAAAATTTTGTTTAAGTTAAGGTAAACAATGCTAGACGCCTGACAGAAAAATGAGTGAGCAGTGAGTTTGATGTCATTATTTGAATGAGTTGTTGTTGTTGTTGCTGTTGTTGTTGTTGGTGTTAACCAGTTCCAAAGGTCAAATGCCTGACTAAGTGATGAGCAAAGGCTGCCTTGATTTCAAATGTGGCGATAACAAAACGAAACCAAACGATTGAAAATAAGTAAAGGAAATAAAGAAAAGACAGCACCAAGAAATCAAGAAATCACTCACCTTCAATCAAATGAAAGCTGAGCTTGTTGTACACATAGGTGGGTGGTGGTGCTCTTGGTGGCGCTAGTTGTAGTGGTTGTCTCTCAAGAGTGTATAAGTGTGTGTGTCAGAGTATGTGTGTATGTGTGTGTGTGCATAAAAAACGTTCGTCATCTAAAGTTTATCCAGTGAAAAGACGGTAGGCAGATTTTAAGGAATAGGATATATTCAAAATGGGTTTGACTTGGGTCTGTGCTAGATATTTTTGGTTTTTTGTTTTTTTAATCGGGTAAAGTTGGGTTTATGGCACAGACTTAGTTCAGCCGCGTGCCTCTTTGGACGATTTGCGTCTCTATTATATTTTTTTTTATGTTCTTACAAATATTATTAATCGTAATTTTTATGGTCTCCCTTTTTACTTTTTTGTTGTTTCGTTTTATTTCTAGTTTTGTTGTTTTCGTCTATAAATATTTATTGGTTTTATTAAGTTTCGTTTTATTTTTGTTTTGTTCTTTTTTTTTTAGTATTAAGCTAAGTCTAGGAATTAGTACTGCTCTCAGAATTTGAGTATTGACTACATCGAGGTAAAAAAAATCAAACAAAGAAAACGAAAAAAGAAAGTTTAAAAATAATTAGTTTAAAAGTGTGTAGTAAATAAATTAAATTGTTTTTTTTTTTTTTTTGTTTTGTCAAATAGCTGATTTTAAATAATATTTATAGGATATTTAGAGTATGCACACTTATATGAAACATGAGACGAAAATATCTACAGAGCTTATGCGAGTGAAAGAGAGAGAGATAAAAAAAGCAATAGTGGGACAAAGAGAAAGATCAACAGACCTAGCTGCGGTTCAATGTCCTGTTTTTTGTTTTCCTATTGCCAACTCGCTCGAGGTCATGCAAGTCAATTCACTTGCAAGGATTAAACGAGTGAATGTAGTACAGTACAGTACAGTACAGTACAGTACATTAAGCACTAACTACATGAGAATGGTACGCAATGAGGCTAGATGGCTTAAAGCATGGAAGCATGGAAGCACGAACGAGTAGACATCAACAGAATAAATGAATACAACAAAGATGCGCTTCTTTGGGCACAGCGATTACTTACTGACGACACTCCTCTCTCTCTCTCTCTATAAATATGTTGTGTTGCCAATAAGCCACAAATAATTTGAGCTGCTTAAGTACAATAATGACAGTAAAAATAACAATAATGACAATAACAAACTCGGAAGCAGTTTATACAATCAATAGCAAGGCACTGAAGCAATCCAACTAAATATGGAGCGGGTTTATATAGATGCTTAAGTACGAGGAACGACGACGATGTCGCCGCAGCACCATTGGTTGAATCACTTACCTTCTCACTGGACTGGCGATGACGAGTGGTGTGGCGACACCCAGCGGCTTAATTCGTTGTTGCATGGTGGGCGTGGCTGTTGTGCCGCCAACACGCTGCCCTTGTGCTACCGATATGCCCTGCGGACCATTGACGACATAGCCAACTCCACCGCTGGGATGATCCGGCGAGAGGGCCTCACTCGTATAAACGCGCTGCGGATCCAGGCCCCTAAAAAAAAACAACAACATTTGATAAGTTGATGCAACGTATGGAAGTAGTAGATGCTACTCACCTGGTTCGCGCATGCGGACTGTGACGTGGATGATACATGCGAATATGTCGCGGGGAATCTCCGCCACCTCCACCGCCCTGTGATGAATTGGAAGCAATGCCAGCACCACTGGCAATGTTGCCATTGTTCATGTTGCTCATATTAATGCCCGTCCCAGTGTCCGCCACCTGGGGCAGATAGAAGTTGGTCGAGTTGTGGCGCTGCAATGGCGGCGTCGGCTCGCAGTCTTGACTCTGTGAGGCAGGCGGCGGCTCCAGATCCGTATCGGAACATTCACGTCCCGGCGACAGCTGTAAGCACAGTTTCAAAAATTATCGAAGAAAAAGAAAAGCATAAAATCAATAACAATATTACGATGCGCATTTCAAATAATGTGCTAAACACAGAAGAAAAAAAAAAAAAAATAATCATACATAAAACGAGAAGATGCGATTGTTTGATTTTGGAATGTACTTGAAACCAAATGAAAACGAAACTTGTGTATTGTGAAACTGTTTGTTTTGTTCGTTTTTGTTTGGACTATTGAGGAGTTCGATGCCCAATGTCAATTTCTGAACGTCGAATATTATTGGCCAGAATAGAACGATGCTGCCAAAAATCTCCAGTATATATATATAACGCACAGTGTGTAAGATTTTTCACAAAGAAAAAAACGTGGGGAAAGTACTGCAAGAAGTACTCAAAGAGGTCAATGCTACAAAACGAAATTTTATGTAAAAGAAAATGTCAGCAAAGTTACTCGGCAACCAGATAAGAAAAAAAACAGAAAGAACGAGAATTTGAGAGAGACAGAAAGTGACAAATACAGAGAGAGAGAGAGAGAGAGAGAAAGAGAATGAGGAAGAGAGAAAGAAAAAGAGAAGAATTTGAACTCTTTAAGAATTCTTTTTTCATTTAAATTTTGGTGAGGAATAAAAGCAACAGTCATGTGACAAAATTCAAGTCAATCACTTTTCAATCATTAACAATCAGTAAATAATGTAATAAAATATATTAAATAATGTTTAAAAAAAATAATTTTTCTTTGTTTTTGTTTTTGGAATTTGTTTTTTGGTTTTTTTTTTACCTTTTTCGGTGCTTGCAGAAAGTGTAGAGTTTTGTTTTGACCAATTATTATTTATATTGTTTTCTATGTACGCTACTGACTATATATTGAAAATAGTTGCACAACAGTCTGCGAGTGAATGTACAGCACACATCCAGACAAACGAGCCGATTAACTAATATATATCTATATATATAGACGGCAACAGAACAGAGAGCAATATTACAAGCAAAAGCCTTTAAATTGCAACGAACTAAAGAAATCAGAAATTATGCATGCACAAAATACAACAAAATCTAATTAAAACAAAATCAAACTAAGTATATACTTATATATTATATTATCGGTGCTATTGCGCACATACACAGATGATAAGAAAGAAATTTTCTAAAAGAAGGACATTAAATTAAATAAATAAAAAGAAATCCAAATTTTCTTTACCTTTGCAAAGGCATAAAGTTGCAGTGAATAGTAAAGTGGAGGCGCATTTCAATGTTCTACATACTAACTTTGTACTTTACCCAAGGACTAAAATAATCTTCGCATTTTCTTAAATATGTTTCGATCATTTCTGTTCTGCTCAACTGTTAACTTTTTTAGAATATTAACGCTTTATAAAGAAAGGAAACGGATATTTAATTTGTTTTGCTATTTAAATTATGAGAATAAACTTAAGAGTTTATTATATTATCGGCTAACATCAACATGTGATTACTTTGTAACTTCCTTCAGTAAAGTAAAAAGGAAGGTTCCTTAGTTTTATGTCTAAAGAATTTATCGTACACCTTTTATATATCAAATACCTATTACAAACTTTTGATTTTTATCGATTTAGAAAGCATTTGCTGGCTTCTGTTGCTTATTTAATAGCTTTATGAAAGTTTTCAGCTAACCATCTAAGTTCAATTCAATTCCTGTTCTAATTAAAATGCTCTAAACAAGAAACCCTTATGTATATACAGTTTGTGCAAGTCTAAATACTGATATTTTAGTTCCTATCCCTGAAAATAAACGACAAATAGACTACGCAAGTGCATACATGATTGAACCAAGCTGTTTGAAATTGATAGGGTGAACAGTGATAGCTTTGAAGCGCCAATCTAGATCGATAGAGTGTATAATGTGAATGTGCAAAAGTCCTGCTTAGTTAAGCAATGCGATTGATTGATTGCGTGTCGGTTTGACACGTGTGTGTGTGTGTTGTGCGTGTGTGTTAAGTGTTTAATTAAAAGTCAAAAGAAAGCACCAATTGTGGACACTTTGTATGCAATTACTGTTTGCCAACAAACATTCGCAAATGCAGTTTTGAGTGTAATGTCAAATGAATAAAGCTCGAATAGAAGCCAACTCAGCTCATTATGGTTGTCATGGCAAAAAAAAAAAGCAGTAAATGAACAAATATACAAACTGTTAACAGCAGCAGTAGCATTGAGCAGATTACTGTGATAAAAGGGTTCAACGTCTTTTTTTTTTTTTTTTTGCTTTTCACAAGCCAAGTATAATGAGATATCATAAAGGACCATTGAAAAGGGCTAACAAACTGTGCGTTAAATATATACAGTTCTGGGGAATTTTCTTTTTTTTTTAATATGCAATAATACATACGACGAGAGCGGGATAGAGAGTGAGAGATTGATGTTAATGATTGAAGCAAAAGCGTTTGGCAGCGTACAAACGATTATATGTTTAACATATAAATTAATTAGCAGTAGCGCAAATGTTTGTGACAAAGATAGGTTAGTTAGATTAGATAACAAATACAATTATAGCTAAACACAAAACTTAAATTGAATACAACGAATTGATTAACAAAATTACAATTATTTAATAAGCGTTAAATCCAAACAGCAATAAATTGCAGTCGCCACAGATAGAGATACAATTACAGGTTACAGAGATTACAGATACATAATAAATGAAGAAAGAACACACACAAAAATTAAATATGTATATACAAAGATAGATAATACAAGGTTTTAGTATAGAAACTATTATATTCGTTTTGTTTAGCAATTTCTGCAATGTTTCGTTTTTGGTTTTGCAAAATGTTACCCACCTTACTATAAAGCGTTGTGCTGCCCGACCGCTGATTATAACCATTGCCCTCGGCCATATAAGTCTTTACCTGAATTCCACGCTTCTCCCGACTCGACTCGTAGTAGGAGCGGGGTGAATATTGTACCGAAGTGCCACGCATTCCACTGCCAACCGTGGTGCCATTGCCACCGGCTCCCGCCCCATTACTGCCACTGGCATTGTTCTGTTGATTGGTCCGATCGTTGCATATCGTGCTTATCGCTTGATTTTGCGTCTGCGATCTTCGTGATGCATACTTCTTTGGCTTTAGCAGGCTTTGTACCAAAACAAAAAGGAATGCCATTAGATTGTCAATATTCAAATCAAATCAGGTTAACTTTACCTGGGATACTGCGGTCCGAACTGTGTGTAGCAACAATTGTGCCAACAGCCACGCGAGAACGGATTGTAGCCGCCCTTAAACTTGCCAGTCACCTGTTCGTTGGTGGTGCGACCCCTGGATACAAGCACCATATGAAAGCCCGTCAAACCGAATATCGGTATTGCCAGCACAGTAACAAGACCCATTAGTATCATACTAAAAGTTGAGAGATCTTCAAGTTAAGCTAAACCAAATTTGATGAATAAGTTGGGGCGTAAATGTATAAAGAAGCTTGTTCTTAAAAATATTATGTTAAGATTGTTTTGTTAAAAAGGATACGCGACAATGGGTGCCGTCTGTTTGATGTTGGGCATGATTTTGAGCACGTAGAATAGACACAGCGAGAAGATGCTCAGCATATGGATGGAGAGTGAGACGAGGAAAAAGAAGAAGAACCTATAATTGCGTCGACCAATGCAATTATTCACCCACGGACAGTGATGATCGAATGTCTGCAAATGTAAAGAATGATTTAATAGTATGTAAGTGTAAGCAAATTAGATTAGCTACAGCTTACCTCTATGCAATGATTGCATACGGAGCAGTGGGAGCAGCGGGGCGGGCGATAAAATTTGCAGGTGACACACCATTTCATTTTGACCGTAATGCCATTGATTTCGGCATTCTTGTAAAGCGGTGCACGGAACTCCTCCTCGCAGTCTTCGTCGGGCGAAGCTAGAATTCAGTCAAATTTAGGCTGTGGCGAGAGACGCTGGGCACCGTTTAGCCCGCTACATACCTTTGGGTATAATGCCCGGATCCATAAATGTTGCCAGCGTAAAGTTGGCCAGCACAAAGAATGTGATGACGCCCTGATATGCCAGCACCCATGGATGACTCTTCACATAGTATTGGCAGCTGCAACAAAGATTCAATAAAACGGAGCGTAAGTTTATTTATAACATAATATAATTTTCTTTTATAATACTAGTTCAATAATAATAAGCATAAATAATAAGCATTTATTCTCTTAGTTTTATTGCTGAATAGATTAACTTTAAACTCTCAACTTTTAGGCAAACGATCGTGCAATCCTTTTATTGTATTTTAAATTCTCAAGTCAAGTTAAAAAAAAACATCGATAAGTATCGCACCATTAATATGCGCAAATGGGAAGTTAACATAGCGCCTCTGTTGCGCATCTGGCGGTTAATTTAAAAATTTGAATGCAATTTCGTTATTGCAACGTTCCAAAGATACGAAAATTGACTTTAAGTGATTTGCTGTTTGTTGTTTGGGTACAACTAAAGTAGCTAAGATGTTATTGCAAGCCATATATGTATAAATTGTTTTGTTTTGCTATGTGCTACAATATGCAAATGTTAATCTTGGCAGCTGCAGCAGCACTTTAACGCCATTGTTTACCAATTTTAATTTGATCGAAATCCGATTAAAAGCCGCAAGGCAGCTGCATAACATGTGGTGGCCAATAATCAGCGAACGACATTTCGCATAGCCTTAAGCCACATTTTGCAGTCACATTATCAAAGTCATCTCCCACCGCCCCACGCAACAACCTTCTATTTCCCTATTTCCAATATCTTGCAATCACTTCAAAGTCCAGTGAACTGGAACTGTTTGTCGAGCCGAGTTTAGCCGCTTTTCACTCACTTATACACCCACACATGCACATTCACATGCAGGAGCCCTGAAGATGGGGTGGAGTAGATGGTTAGGGTGTTCTTATCCTTAACAAACATCCACCTACAAACTTTCCTCGCCTCGCCTCGCCTTACTTCACGTTGCCATGCCATGCCTCTTGCATTGATGGGCATTTAACATTTGGCAGCTACCCCAAGTCGAATATATTTCACATTTGCATTCGGATGTGCATCACAGCAATATCAATCAAACATTGGCTTAACTTAACGTTAAAATGAGAAATCATCGAATTTTGTTGCCAACTACATAATAGTATGATTAAGTTTTTGGCATTTAAGTTTAACAAACTTACTAATTGCAAATGGGTTTTCGATGTAATGCTGCAGGCACAGTTGTAATGTGAATCTGATTTCATAAATGTCAACTAGGAGGAAACGTATACTATTTATGATTTTCTTTTTTCTTTTTGCAACAGCTTTTCAGCAGAATAGAGCCAAGAGATATGTGACAGCCGAGGGTTAAAGTGCTTTTAGTTGTATCCGGTTTGTGTGTGTGTGTGTGTTTGACCTTTCCGGAAATTCTTTCATATGTGTCGTATAGTTAAGCGCTGCCCAGTTTCGCTTTAAATAATGCAAGGCAAAATAAAAATTTCAAACTCTGACAAAAGTTGCAGTAAAACGTATTTCTTGAGGTCCACGTGCGACCTTCGGCAACTACTAACTGCTAATGGCTTCCTGTTAACTGGTAACTGGCAGGTGCAAGGACATAGTTTGGCAGCATTGTGTCTGAGTTACTTAAAGCTTTTATGTTTTACTTTCGCCGGGTGGCAGCCAAAATTGCAATGTATGCATTGTGAGTGCGCTTTTACTTAGCACGTCTGCGTTTTACTCTATTCTTATCTAATTAAGATTGACTTGTTGGCTGTGTCCGTTGCCATTTCGCAAAAGTAAGTTCGGGCAATACACAATGGATCGTCCATCGTTCGTTTGGCAACGACATATCCTGTCACTATCTATCTTTCGTATTGTTTTCAACTTTTAAAAATTTAGTTTCAAGTTTTTCGTTTGCTTGAAAGTTTTGCCACTGATTGGTGATTAAGCCAAACCGTACAGCGAAGCTGTAGTAAATGTATGGAATTCAGCAATCATAAGAAGTACAAATTTAAAAAGAATGCTTTAAGACACACAACTGATACACCAGCATCAGCATCAGCATTTTAATTTTAGATCGTGATTACAAATTCAGTTTATATTTCTTTTTTAATTCAAGAATAATAAGGCGACTTAGCAACTCGACTGCGGTCCAAATCCAGAATATACTACATATATGCTGGCACACGTAAGCTGCAATCCGATTGAAGTTGAGCATAGCATTTGCAAATATGAGATATGTATGTATGCCGTACTACAAAATGGAGCATACAGAGGAGAGAAAGCGAAATAGATGGATAACCGAGAGACAAAGGGGTAAGAGGTATGCTGACATAAAATTTGTTGTGCTGGCTGTGTTTGTTCAAGGATTGCCTTCTCCTTTTTTTTATTTTTATTTTCTGCTTACTTTTGCACACGTTTTACACAGTGTAACAACCCGGGGAGAGTGTTAGCTTATACATACATATGAACATACACACAAAAATATGTATGCAGGCCGTGCCTAAACTGCACGTCCTGGAGTTAAGAGGGCCAAAGCCATGGTGCTTATACTCATGGGGGTTTACACTCGCAACAACAACAGCAGCCGCAAACTACAGATCGACTGAGTGAACTAGACAATAAACAAGCAACCAACGAATAAAGCACGACAGGGACGACACTTCTACAACAGACATCAATTAATGTTGGCTATCAAATTAAAACAAATTGATAGCGAACCTGGCGACGGCAACAACTGAAACCGAGTAACAGGAACAACCACAACAGCAACGTTAACATCAACTGCCACTGCAATAATCCGTTTATAGACAACCAACTTAAGATGCATCATGCATTGTAGCAACCATAAAAAGACAATTAAACTAAGAGAACAAGAGTAAATCAGTGAAAAATGTGCAGCTTTAAGATAGTTAAAACTTTCAATATTGTACAATAGATACTATTTTATTCTAGAGAAAGATAAACAATTTTGAATTTATTTATCTGTATGCTACTCAAATTTCTGTATACCTATAAGACAATTGAATTCCTTACCAACTTAACAGTTTTGTTTTTATAGCTGATGCGTTTTTGTCAAAATGAGAGTTTAAACAATACTTTATGGCGAATAACACAAACGCCAACTTCAACTATCAGCGAGATTATGTCTAGTCTTGTTATACACAGATATTCAAAGCAATCTTATCAAATCAATTTAAGCAAATGATGCTATAACAAGAGCAGACAATTGTGCTTAAAACTGGCGCATAAGAGTTAAAGAATTAGAATGCGAACAAGAACTTAATAGTGCTATGTTCGGTATAATTGCTTTAATCCTATTTAAGTAGGTATTGTTAAGAAAAAATAAAGAAAGAGAGATAGAGAGATGGTTAAGTGCCCATCCTTTACTCAACTCAAGAGCCTGTCAAGAGCTACAGAGCTAATGATGGTTTTATATTCTCTTACTTTTTTTTTAAGTACTTAAAACCATTTAAGCACTCGCCGTGTTGCTATTTGCTAGATAAAGATGCAATTTGGTCAAAAGGGATTTCATTGGCTTTACACTTGCACTTTTTCTGTTGAAGCATTTAATGTCAGTCAGCTTGGCATAAAAGGTTCAGAAGTACAAAAAGAAATACACTGTTATCATGCATATTTTATGAAACCGTTGCTGTTGTTGGTTGATTCTGCTGTTGTTTTTTGTTGTTGCATTTTTCTCTGGTTTCAAGAAACCATAAAAGTTTCATGCAACAGTTTTCACGGTTAATTACACATTTAACAATTTTTTGTATTCTGTGGTGTTTTCAAAGTGAGTTTAATGTGACAAGTATTTAATTTTTTTTTCCTTGAAAAGTTAACATATTATGCATGAAAAACATTTGCAATAAATTTTACCTCCTGAGCTTTTGATGTTATAAGGATGCTGTTTGGTAAGTAGAAATCAAAATAAACAAATAAAATAAAGTACATGCCATTTCATTGCTTGAATTTTAGTAAAACGATTTTGTAGAGTTTAAACTTGTGTGGCTGACAGTAAATTTCTATGCTCTTGATGGAATTTAATCGATGCCACATCCTTCCAACTTGCCATCTTTTACTACTCCCTCACTTTTCATCTTGAATAAAGCTGTTGACACACACAGCGGGTGGCAAAGTAAATTGTGTAAACGGAAAACTGAGAGCGCTTTGGCTTTGCTGCTTTGGTGCTTTGGGCTTTGGCATAAGCAGAAGCAGTAGCAGAAGCAAAAGCAGAAGTAGGAGCAAGAGCAAAAGCATTTCCGGTGCATTAGGTGAACGTAGAGCGGCGTTAGCATTTCAGCTTATAGCTGTAGTTATTGTTGTTGGTATACTCTGTCCAGGAAATTGAATTCTTATGTAATGCGAGACACGATGACACACACACACACACACACAAAAAAAAAAAGGGGGACACAGCAGCAAACACATACACATTGTCATCTGCAGTTTTCAGTGCAATGTCCGATGTGTATGTGTGTAAGTGTGAGTGACGTTGTCACTGTTGTTGCAATCACACTAACTACTTGCTGTCACAGTTATGTAGTGTATTCACAGTTCATGGACATAAATTAAATTTCTTTCTTACTTTGAAATGTGCAATTAATTGACGCAGTGCGCCCAGCTGCAGTGTAGAAGAAAAAGCAGTTGGGTGAGAGTATTAAGGAATGCAATCAACAGTTGGAGGTTACTCGAGATTGAGTTGTATAGAAAAATGATGACGCTATTGCATTTATTCTTGTGTTTGTGTGCTTAAATGCTTTTGTTGTCACTCTGAAGTAGCTTTAAAGCCCCAAGCCCCATTCAAACTCTGAAGAAAGTTTTCAAATATGTATTATAAATATTTCATTGTAAAATAAAAAGGCAAACAAAATCCCAATAAAACTAACCGTTTTTGCATGCTCTTCTGCAAACTTCATGCTTAACGTTCGGGAAACTTATGTAGCGAGCAGTATTTTTTTTTTTGGTAGTGATTTAATACCATTGTGTTACTGTGTGGCAGCTAAAAGCTTACAAGCGCACACAGACACGCACGCACACACAGAAATACAATAATATCCTCCACTATCTTAGCATGGCCGAGTGCTAGCGGCATTAGTCATCATCATCATCGTCGTCTAGCAACAAAAACAAAGTGTCAGAGAGAGAGAGATAGGGATAGAGAGGGAGTGTGATATATTGTCGAGTGTATCTTTATCTTTAGAGGGCGGCGATAATCGAAAACGAAATGAAAATCGCTTTAATGCTGCCGCATTAAGTTTTTTGGCCTTTACGATAAGAAAAGTCCACATTGGCCAACTAGATAATTAATCAGGAGAAAACGCAGGTGCAGCTGTTATAAATTAAGACTTAAGTTTGTTATTATTAATTTAATTCATATGTTTAAAGTATATTCCTATTTAATTTCAAAAAAATTATCATATTCTTCTTATGCAAATTGATCACAAATTTGGAATTGCGTCAATTTTCACTCTTAAATGTAACATAAATGAAAAAGCTACTCGAAATGCTATAATTATAACATAATGACAGAAAAATGTGTGAAACTTGACATTTTCAATTATCACTTTAAATCACAATTCGCATAAAGGTATGTACATATATAAATTTGTATGAACATATGTGATTACGATTCACTTAGCAGTTTCAAGGGCTTGTACTACATGCGAGTGTGCATGTAGGTGTACAAATTGAAGGGTTGCCACACTTTCTCTATTTACATACTAACATACTATTTGTATATCTAATAGATGTTGTATGTAAACTCACCTGTTATACACACATTAAGAGATATAATTTTAGCTAGGCATTTATTGCCCAATTACCGAAAATTTTATACAATCAAATTTTAAATGTACACACGGAATATTCAGCAAAGTTTACCAAAAGCAAACTTAGCAAGAACATTTTTGGTAATGGGTAACAGGGTGCCCCCTTTTTGGCATGACTCAGTTTTTGTTACTTAATAATGATGAACATAGAGATGATCATCATGATGATGTTCAAAGAGACAAAGTGAAGTGTGTCATCCATCCGTCAGTTGATGTCATGCGGCATATCAAGTCAAATATTTATATATTTATGTGATGCGGCGGGCCTGAAAGACTGAAAATTGATTTTCCATGCCATCAAAAGTGACCCCTAACAAGCCTCATAAAGTTGCGCCTAACTGGGTTACAGGCCACCAACCAAGGCAAGGCAAGGTCAGTCAGTTAGCAGTTTTGTGTACTACGCTTATCTTGGCTTATTGGCGCTGAATTATCGCGAGTGCACGAATATAACGAAACATAACGAAACCCAAACTTTATAATTTACACAAACACACACATATTTATATTAGTTCGATTTGAAAATACTACACTTATTGTCTATTATGTATTTGTATGTCTGCATATAGGGAAATACATACTTTGTGTGCAAATATTAAACGATCTATTTTGACCGATTTCCTAATGAAAGTTTGGAGGGGTGCGAGTGAGCTTTTTCATATGACATTCTCTTTAAATAGACAAAATATTGTACACCCAGCTCTTTTTTTTATTATTATACATTAAAGATATAGTTTCAATAGTTTAAAGTTTACTTCTCATTTATTTTCGATAATATTATTATACATTAAGATGGTTATGGATGAAGATGGTGAGCTTTTCTTTTTTGCTCGATTTTAGCCATGAGTTTGTATATGTGTATAGTTGCTCGTTGATGAAGCATCTTTTCTTTGTATCCAACGACAAGCAATTATAGAGAGGCAACAATAATAAAATAGCAAACATTTTTCCAGCCACATCTAACCCAAATTTATATTCTTGTTTATTTCCATTGCGTCAGTTGCGTTGAATTCTGCGTGTTTATCAGCTTTTCTATCTCTCTCTCCTTCTTTCTTTATACAAACAAACATAAATATAATGTATAGTACATATATATGAATGTGGTCTTGGGTTACAGTTCCAATGCCATGAGAAGAAACGCGATTTATTAGATTGAAAATTGCTCGTCTGGCACGAAAACCTGAACTTAAGTAAACATACCAAATATTATATTATTTATACATATTTGATTTGAGGCGAACGAAGAAGTTATCGATGAAATTGATGCATGAACCTAATCTCCATATTGTTTATAGATGGAGAAGCAGCTTTTAATGGTTCAAGCAGAATATTTAAGGCGTTTGCAAATTGTACCTGTCGATTTTAAATTCTTTGAACAAATATATTATTGAATTTCGTTCAGCGTAGCATTTGTCCCCGACTATAATTTACCCATGCATTTTGCTTTTTTCACCTTGGTGTTTGCATACAAATTTATTTCACAGAAATGTTTCTAACAAAATTATGCTCAAACTGCCAGATTCAATTATTACAAAATGCAATTGCGTACGTATTTATCTGAGTGCTTTCTATAAACCAATTAAAATAAAGTTAAAACAAAATGTTTGTAGGTTTTTTTTTCTTCTTTAAAGCTGGAAATACCGCGCTGACAACTTCTTCTCAATTATAACATATAACTTACAAAAGACATAAAACAAAGTTTCAATCATTTATGGGCGATTATTAGGGCAAATGTGTCTAAGAATAGGCTAGATACAAATTTGATGACAATGTTATTATGTAGTAGCATTTTTTTATTTATTCTTCTTTTTGTTTTTGATGTCTTTGTATCTTTCGCCTGTATTTTTAATGTGTTATGACAGCCGGCAAAATTAATTTTGTTGGCCCCGCTTGAAATTTCGGATGAGTGACTCGGAGCACTGTGACGTGCTTAGGGGCGTATGCGTAATATATGTATGCACAAACATATGTATGTATGTATATGTGTGTGTGTTGTATACCTATGTTAATGTGTATGTTTGTTTATCGCTAAAAATAATCTCGCTCAATGTTGCCGAGCGTCGAGACGTGGATGGAGAAACGAACACACAATTTTCCATTTCCATTTCCATTTTCAATTCCATTTTCTTTTGCTTACCCACCCGCCCTCGCAAAACTGTCGACCAATGTGGTAAAGCGAGGTGGAAGCCTTTACCCTCGCATTCCCCACTTTCTCTCTATCTCTATCTCTCTCTCTCTCGCGCTCTCTCTCACTCTCGCTTCGTCTGACTTTCGAGAGTTTGCCTTGTGCCGCCGTCTGGTGACTCTATTTGATTTTATTTTATTTTTTCCATTTCTTTTGCATCTGACGCGTAGATTTTGTGCTAATTAAAATTCGTAATTATGTAGTATGAGAAGAAGTAGAAGTAGAAGTAGCACAGCCAGCGACTCAGCAACAGGAAGTCATTTCTCTTCTTAGCCAAATCTACGACATTCGCATTTTGACAACAAAAACAATAAAATATCAAGAAAAACTTTACAAATCGCAACTTTGTTGGCCAATTGTTGCTTTTTTTTTCCCACATAAATTTATGTTTCAAAGTTTAAATAAGTTTTGTATTATATTTAGCATATGGTATACATATATTGTATGCAAGCAATTATTCCATTTATAAAAAGAAACATTAACATATTTACTTTATATCAAACGGATTCAAAATGGAATCTGGTTGAATGACCACAAGCCGTTGACCAGCTTAACAAAATTTAAATAATAATAATGTGGCAGGTGGCAGAGAAGTTGACAGACAGCCAGGCATAAATTACTGGTAATTTGTGTTTAATTGGGATATGATTGCAGTTAAATTGCTTTTGGACACATATATTGTATATGCATGTATGTATTTGAGCATTTTAAACAAATATGTTTTAAGCATATTCAATGTAAACGAACACGCATATGCCATATACCTGAAAAAGCTTGCCAACAATGCCAAACAATCAACTGGCGTAAGGGCGATGAAAATGCTCCAAAGAACATCTGATTTGATACGAAGATTCTTTCTGAATATCATTTTATCTTCGCTTTCTTCTTCTTCTTACTTTGGCACACCACAAATGTGTTGTTAAGGTATTAATCCAATAATAAATAATAGTTAATATATTAATATAACATATATAATTCCAGTGTCACGATGTTTGTCCGGGATGAGCTCCGAAACTACTGAACCGATTTTGTTCCCACGTAAGTTAAAGGCAGCATATAATTGCAATTAATAAATGCCTTATTATTGTATAGCTTATATATTCATCGGTTAGTTCGAAAAGATTCTAACAGATGGCGGGATAAGGTAGTACCTTGTTTGGATTGAGTAAGTATCCAATTGATAGGGCTATGTAATAAACGTTAAAATGTATATTAATGCACAAAATACAAAATTGAATGATTAAAATATGAAATTTCCGTTTGAAGAGAGCTGAAACTTTAATACAATCGGCCGACAGCCAATCGACTGTTGAACGACAGCTGATGTTGTTGGGCTATCGGTATGGAATCGGTGTGATATCGATAATCGTTAAACAAGAAAAAAGTTAAATCCCGATTTTATTTTATTTTTATTGCATTATCAATAAAATGACACCAAAACAAGTAAGAAGGCTCTAGTCGGGAGAGCCCGACTAGAAGATACCCTGAACCCAGTTGCAAAAAATAAATTAAACTTACATATATGTATAAGACTTTGGTATACTGACTTAGCTTCAATCGATTAAATGCGATATCTCCGGTGTTTCTTAACCGATTTGGACGAAATGAGAAACGAGAAAAGATCTATCGTTACTCATTCTTTCAACCCTCATTTTTACATTTTCCAAATTCGATATTTTTTTGTTATCGATCACATGTGTATATCGGAAACCAGAATAGTTATCGATAATTTAAAGCAAATTTGTTCTGCTCATGGTATAGGAGAACTTATATCCCAAATCTGAAGTCTCTAGAGATCCTCTTGTAGTCATACAGACAGACAGACGGACAGACGGACGGACGGACAGACGGACGGACAGACGGACATGGCTAAATCGACTCGGCTATTGATGCTGATCAAGTATATATATACTTTATAGGGTCGGAGATGCTTCCTTCTGCCTGTTACATACTTTTGCACAAAACCATTATACCCTTATTTACCCATTTTATGGGTTAAGGGTATAAAAAATCGAACTTTTATAATGCGCGTTGCAGTGAGTCTCGACGCAAGGGCAGACAATGGCTATTTGTGCCTTGGACTTGAAGAATCCCTGTTCCCCCCATGGGAAGCTGTATGTTGCATGCGGATGTGTTTGAAATTGAATTTATTTAGTTTGTCAAACAAGAAATATTGTTCATCGCTTAGCTCTAAGTTAAATAAATAATAATAATGAGTTAAGTAATGATTATGTAAAATAATTATAGATTTCAGTATTGAAAATCAGTATTAAAGCATTTTCTATGCTTTGAAACTTAATTTGAACTCTTCATCATTATTTGCCAATAATTTCCTTTATAATACCAATAGTATCTAATAATTGAACGAAGCATAGAGAAAACTACAGCAACGACCGAGTCTGCTAGTAATTATATATAAATTTAAGACCAAGTTTGATTACTGAGCAGGCAAATGAATTAATATATTGAATATGTATTGGACTCTAGATTTTACAAGCAGTTTTGTTAATTAAATTAAAATATTTTTGCTGCTTGATAAACAGCGATTGTCGCTTTTAGCTAAATAAAGTAAATTGCAATTAGAAGAATCGAATTCGTGCATGCATTCCCTCGTAATTCTATCTGCTTGTCTTGTTGGGTTGCTAGGCACCCACTTTGGCCAAATGACGACGTCATTGACATTGGACAAAAACATTAAGAAACGACAACGACAACAACGGCAACGGTAACGGCAACGGCAATGGCAATGACAACGACAACAACGACGCCAAACGTCAAAGTCGTAATTGCTATTTGAGTGAAACGGCAAAGTGATGCGAATGTTAATGGGGCATCGAATTGGAAATGGCAATGCCAAACGAAGTGTAAATGTAAGGTAGCTGGGTGGTGTACAGATGTGTGAGCTTGCCGAGCAGCGTTGTAAATGTTGTTGTAGTAGTAAGTAGTTGTAGCTGTACCCAAAGCGAAAAGCTTACAAAGCAAGTTCAATTGAACTAATCTTTGTGACTGAACTTCTAGGATTATCGTTGATTTACACGCATTTAGATTCGCAACCATTCACTCGCTGATTTGAGTAACATTATTGTTTAGCTATTTCATATGTAGACATGACTTAATGCATTAAAAACTTTACTTTAGAATGTCACTTTCTAACATTCTGCACATATATTTTCTTCTTTGTTTACTGGTTTTAAAGTTCGAAGTGATGCAATAACAATGCAGCCAAAGATCAAAACTCATAAAACACAACAGAAAGAGATCAAAAGCCAGATATTCAGATCAGCTAAAAACCTATTCAGGATTTGAAATCGTTATCGCTGGGTATACCAAATTCTTTTCTTAGTATTTTCTTGTAAGTTTTTTAGACATGCATCGCAAGGATTTTATTGTTTAGATTTTTTTGTTTATATATATATGTGTATAAACATTTGCTTATTATTAACTCACATTTTTTAGCTTTGTGTGTTATTGTTGCTGTTGTTGTGGCTCGCAATGACCGGCGGATATTATCAAGAACAGCAACAAAAGCAAGTTTGTACATGGCTTTTTTATTGTTATTATTATTATAGCAAACGATGCCAAAGGCGGCGAGTCACAAATTTGTTTTCATTAACAAGTTGACAAAACGACCTACGGAATATGCCAGAAGGTATGCTAACCGCCAAGGGGAGGAGAGGGCAGGCGTAATTGTCATACAAATATATATACATATATATATATACTCATGTATATACACATGTGATGTGTATGTGAGTCGAGCAAGCATGCTTGAAATGTGCAAAGATTTAATGTAAGCAAAATAAATAATCTTTTTTATCCAGTTTAGCGTATATTCAACTTTTAGTTACTCTCTTCTGGTAACTAAACAAGAGAAAGCTGTTCAAATAAATAAAATAAAAACTGGCAAATCGAAATCGAATTTCGATTTTAAAGCATTTTGCCTTATTGAAATCAGTCAATATAAGCTCCCTTTTCAAATGAAACAGCACCCAGTTTCCAGTTTAACAACCTGCATAGAATCTGCAGCTGTTCTATTTTTGTGCTGTGTTGCATGTGGGTTAATACAGGTTGAGCTACACTACACACCCGTACACACACATACATATACAAACATAACTAATTGGAGCCACGATAGCTCGAAAAGTTTTGAAATTTAATCAAAAACTTGAGTGCTCTATGTGTGAAAGAGTGTTTGCCTAAAATATACCCTGTACACAACATATTACCTATTATAATTTGAGCAGAAAAATCCGTAACTTTTGAAAAATACCAAAATAAGTTCAACTAGATGTTTTTGGAGAGTTTGAATGCTTTTTTTCTGTTTCTCATACAAATTTGCACAACCTTTTAACTGTCTTTGTATCTATTTGCTATGTCTGCAGGGAATGATAGGAAAGACAAAGTAAAGCTGACGCTGTTCTGTGCCAGACAGATCATGAAGTTGTGGGCATTAGGGGGATTAACGGAGTTGTTGCTTGCTTGGAGGTCCAATTTGTTTATGGCATAGGCATAAGCATTGAAAAAGAAAATCAATTAATACAACACAAAAGGAATGCCTTGACAAAACTACTATAACAAATGTCAAAATGTACCTCATAGCAAAACGGAAAAGAGTTTAGCATTTGGGAGGATGACAAAATATTGTCGTATAAAGAAATGGATTCTGTATTTTAATCATGTTTGCATCTTATTTTAGTTCCTTTTCACATTTTAAAATGAGAAGTACTAGAAAAATAATTTTTCTCTATTATTCGGTTACTTTATTTCGTACATTTGCGCGGTTAAATGCCTTCCGCCAACCTCATCATGAATGAAATTAACTCAAGCATTGCATTTGTTTTCAACCGTAGAAATGTCGCCTAATTGAAACCATAACCAAAGTTTGTACTAATATAATTAGTGAAAATGGTTTTGGTTTCATGCACTTGAATTTCACGCACACAGTGGAGTCTATTTTGTTGCTACGCATTGTTCCAAGAACAATAACAAACAAATAAGAGCTTATGTGCCACACAAAAGAGAACACGAACATCATTAAGTATAAGCCGTACGTAATTTGTGCACCACAAATAAATTAAAAGCCAAATTAACATACTGCAACAAGAGCAAGAAACATAGCAACTGAAAAAGTGAAGTCATTATTCATACATAAAATTTATATTTATTTAGATATTGCTAAGGAACAAATACATATATCTGTTTGCAGAAGGTTTACGCTACCCCTTATCACAATTGGTATGCGTACAGGGTATTGTGTGTGCGTGTGTGTGTGTGTGTGATATGAATAATTATTTACTTAGAAATTTTGCTCAGTTACCATAGTAACATAGACTGATTATGTGTCTCGGTTCAATGAGCTTGCGCTAAGGTCTTAATTACTTAGATAGAAAACGTGCGTTTTACCCATATAAATAGGCATTTCAATACCTTTTTATTCGACAATGGTCTCATTATTTGCACATTTCATGCCTGCGAACTCTTTAAATATAGTACGTTTGTAGCCATTAATTTTTTTAAGCGACTTCAGAGAAAAGCTCTTTCAATTAAAATGCGAAAATGGAAAAGTTCAAGTTGGTTTTTTTTTTTTTTGGACGTTCGTTTTTTCGCTTTTGCGAGTTGGTCACTTGAATGGAATAATCAAAAAGATAACAGCAAAAAGCTGACACAGTGTCTGTGTATGTGTTGTTGTTATTTGTAAGTGTGTCTCTGTATGTGTTATGTATTGTTCGCGCTTCGGGCAACTACTAAAAAAAAAGGCGACACTCATCGTAAGGCAAATTGCATCAGCGGTGGCTTCTAAAATTTCAATGGTTGCCCGGTGACAAGGCAAGCGGGCAAGGTAAGAAGGGCAGGGTTCAATGTGGTGGATGGGAGGGGCTGGTTTATGTTAACATTGTCGAAGAGCGGTAACGTGACGCAGTTGAATTGCTCTTGTTGCTGGCTAGCAGTTTCTATTTTTTTTTTATTTATTTTTTTTTTTGTCGCCCCCAAATCTAATGTTTGTGTGTGTGTACAGCTATAGTCATACGAATAGAACACATTAGGCAAAAAATATTTATGAAATTTGTTTACTGAAACTCAATCGCCAAAGTGTGTGTTGGTTAACTAATGGAACACACTTGTTTTTCAGCCCCAAAGTTCAGGCGTTTTATCGATGGAAAGAAAATAATATTATTTTAGGCATTTCTGTGCGTTGTTGGTGTGTTGGAGTGTTTACTGTTAATAATTGCCAAAAATATTCCCCTCTCAAATTACACTTTGCTAATTAAAATGTTTAGCCTGACATTAAACGACTAAACGATTTCGCATTCAAACATGATTGATGAATTGTGTGATAAGTAATCGAAGAATATTATAATTTTGTGCCAAGATATAAATATTTGCTACTTTTGGAGATTTTTAAGGTAGTTTTGAAGCACTTATCGATAAACATGATTGTAGATTAAAAATGTGTTATGAAAAGAGAAAACTTTATGAAGGTATATAATATTTCTCTATTAGTATTTTGTTTTTTAGGCCGTAGCTCGAGCTTTCAATAATTTTCGATCTACCTATAACAAATTATTTTTTGTGACTTTTGACATTTTGTTGCATTTATCGTTTTGTTTTCTTGCTCTTTGTTTGTTCTCTAAACTTCACTGCACAATTTGTTGTTGCGACAGCCGGCGTAAGCTAGACGCACAAGCAGATCATTGAAACAAAAAAATACATGCTGTGTACGCCCATGAAGCTAGGTTATATAAAATCATTAAAAAAATCTTGTTTGAACTGCTTCTGAGCGAATTAGTGCATACACAAAGTAGTGAATAATGCGCTGGGAAATTCAAATGTCATATTTATATGTCTTCGCTTAGTACACGAGGACTGAGGTGACTTCATCAGCAGTTAAAGTACTTCGCACTTTTATGGAGAACAAAAAAATGACGTGACTGAAAATGTATTTGCCCCACTTAACGTTCTTGAAATATTTATCGAGGAAGAGATTGTTCTTTGGGACGTGGTAAAACTAAGACTGTCAAAAGGATACTCAAATACTATAAATAATTTGATTGCGAAGTGCTATAATTTTATATGATTATTGAAGTAAGTAAAATTTAAAATTACTGTTCTATGTAAATTGAAAACATTTTTGCTTTTGCCTAAATGATATTGAAAACAAATTTGTTTACGAAATGACCTTAAACTAAAAACTCATCATATTCATTTAAAAATAACAAAATATTAAAAAAAAAAAAATCCATTTTGCTGTCGTTAATTGAATTTCTACCATAGCTGTACTATACATATACATAGCTTTATGCATTGGTGTTAGTAAATTTTGATGTATGTGTGTGAGTTTGTGTTTTGTTTGCTGTGCTGCTATTTTTGTTGTAATTGTTTTGTTCGCTTTCGTTTTAATTTCGCGTGCTTTGCGGTTTCGTTTATGTTGATTTTTGTCAATATTTTGGGGTGCGTCGTCACCGCTGCTACTTGGTGAATGTATTGTTTGTGTGTGTGTCTGTGTGTGTGTGTGTGTGTGTGAATGGGTGGGGGATGTTTAGGGTGTTTGGTGGGCACATACACACAACCTGTGGCATTCAGCTAACTAAGTCCACCACTTGAAAGGAATAATCCCCTTCCACACCATCTCTTGCCACCACTCATATGTATAAGACTCAAATATTTCACTAATTAAAACGCGGACAAATTACCAAAAGCTTGTCAAAACGTGTACATGACGCACAACTCAACATCCAAAACCCTACAACCTCACCTCACATCATCTAAGTTACTGGAATTGTGAAAGCAAAGAGCTCAAAACCATAAACTGATCCGAGAATGCACGCCACACAATGACCTCGGGCGGGGCGGGGGTTGAGAATAGCAAAAGATATCGCATGGCGCCAAAGCTATATAAACACAAGCGAGCAATAAAACAACAAGTGTAAAGCAGTTATATTTGAGACTGCATGCGAAACAACAGCAACAACAGATTGGCATGGAAATAGGGGAGTTGATGATGATATGCAAGCAGATTTACATATTTAAGGTGCATATTAAATTTATATGTTCTGTGTTTGGGATTTATCATGGTTTGAGCTGTATTTTTAAGATGAAGTTTGAACTTACAGAAATTTGTTGAGTAAGGTAATAAAGTTCTTAACTTGTCTCTTAGTCTAAGACATAAGTTGATACAAATTTCGAACATGTTTGTCTACAAATATTTCATTGAAACTTTATAGAGTTTATAGTAAAATCTATTAGAATTGTTTAAAAAGATGCCGTTTAAATAAATTCTATATACATACTTTTTGTTTAACGGTTGGTAATGAAAAGGGTGGCGCTGCATTCTTTCGTTTTATCTCTCACTGTCTCTCTTTTTCTCTTTCTCTAGTTACTTGTAAGTCTTGTCTAGTGCAAACAGACGCCAAAAAGCTTTGCTGATTCATTTGGGACAAACAAACAAGTAACAAACTAAAAGAGAGAGAGAGAGAGAGAACAAAGAACATAGACAAGAAATGTTTTGGAGTGCAAGGGTAGCAATCGGTCGTTGTTGTTGTTGTCATGACAGTCACTTCCTTGTATTCCCTTTGTCAACGACCACACTCTCTGTTGGAGACTGATTGCCCCTTGCAACGATTTTTTTAGCCATTGCATTTTATTTTTATTTTCTTCTTCTTCTTCTACTACTCCCTTTGCAACCTTAAGTGACGTCATTTGTAATTATGCAATTATGCATTTCACCCACATTACAACCCCAAACTAAAACCTACAGTTGATTTCATCTGCTCGGGTTTCATTCAAAACTATTTTTTCAGGCCAACTAACGCTAGAATAACAGCAACAATTGTGCGGGGAAAGGTCGTACATGGAGGAGGGGGGGTGGGGGTAGGGCATTAGCTGGGTCATAAACGTCCTGAGGCAGACCGCCCCGTTATATTTCACGAAAATGAGCGCAAAGTAAATAGCGAATAATGAATGACAAAAGACGAAAGCCGTCCCTTTCACACTCTTCACTTAACTGATGCGAGATTTTAACAAAAGAGAGAAGGATCAAGGAAGAACGGATATCCAAAGCATACTGACGATTAAATACTCCTTAGGTTTGGTAGTGGAATTAATTATTGTAAATACTTACGGATAGAAGAAGAAGAGAAATGTGGTCAGTAGCAGCACAATCCATGCGAAAGTCGCCGGAATGTAACGGGTTTTTACATCGCATTTGGGCATTGTGATAGTCTTGTTGTTGTTTTGTAGTTAGTTTGTTGTTTTTTTTTTTTTTTTTGGCTGTTGTAAAATGTTGTGTTTGCTGTTGATGATGCTGCGACGTCAGTTGGCGTCTATGTTGTGATGTTGTTGCTGTTGTTGATGATGATTGTCGATAACCCGATGACGATGACGAGAACGATGGCAATGACGATGATCTAGCGATATCGGATCGTGTGCAACTGCAAGTGCGACAAAGACAGAAAACAACATAAGAGACGGCGAGGCGACGCGTGAAATTGGATCGAGCAAGCGTTTGTTGTTGTTGTTGCTGTTGTTTTTGCTATACAAGTTGATTTTCCAGCTCCAGCTTCTCACTGTTTTCTTGTTGTTGTTGTTGTTGTATTGCTGTTGCTGCGATTTATGTAGGTGATGCTATGAAAACATATCGTCACACACACACACGCACGCACAGATTAAGATTAAGGCAAACACACACACACACCCACTTGCACACGCACATATGCATATGCATAAAACGCGATTTTCGCTTTATCCAAATGAAAACTATTTTAATTGTTTTCTGCTCATGGTGCTTGCTAACATTTGGATGTGGTTATTGTTGTTGCTTGTATTGCTGTTATTGATGTTTTTGTTGTTGTTGTGGCGGTTGCCGTCTTCCCTTTTGGACAGTGTTTTCGTACTCCTGTTTTTTGATTCTCTCTCTCTCTCTCTTTCTTTCTTGCCTGTCGGTCGCCCTTCTGGTGTCGTTCGTTATTCTTGCTTCCCACCTTGCGCTCTTTTTCTTTCGAATCGTTTGCGTTTTTTTTCCGAGTCGCTGCTGCTTCCTCTTATTCTGGCTTTTAATGCTTTTTTTACACACACGCACGCACGTTGTTGCCGTCGGTGTTGTTGCTTGCAACTTTTTGCAATATTCCTCGAACCCGTCGTTCCGCTTATATCCTCTATCCCCACCACTCGACGCCTCGCACACCAATCCACTCCTCTCCGCAAACAAGCGACTTTGATGATGGCGTTGCCTGCAATATCGTGCGCTCAATGGAAAGCCAAAGCAAAATTCAAAGCAATTGCCGAATGCACATTGATCACTTTAATCGAACTGTTTGCTTTATATTTGCACTTCATACCAATTATGCACTTTTAGGTAGATATAAGTATTTACGTAAAAATAAATAAAAAAAATAACCACAACACCGCGCTGCGCATAATTTCCTCGCCCGTCGACTGTCGAAAAAATTTGGTTCCTGTTAACGCAATGTTAAGACATGAACTTTCTAACAGCATGTTACAAGCAGTTTTTCGGTTCCTGGAACGTATATCGATGATTTACTAATTTAACAGCACATAAACTGTGTGCGATAGTCGATAGCCCTTGAAACTGTCCGTTGATAGCGTTTAACTCAAAAAAAACTCTTTAAGGCACTAAATCATATTTCAAATACGTAAAACAGTGAACACAAATTATTAAAAATTAACAACAAAAATATTAAATATCGATAAAATTTTTAAATTATTTTTCGTAGTCCTGTGGCGACATGATAATGAGGGTAGTTGTGGGAGTATCGATGTTACATATGCATATGTTTCTGATAATATTTGGTAATAGCACACAATATAAATTGTTTTTTAATTAAAATTATTAATTTTCGTTATGAAAATAAATAAAATTCTGAACTTAAAAAAATTTCCGATTGGACGCATAAAATAACGTACCCTTTAGATGTTATATTATTAGATTAACAATAACAGTCGATACCATATACAAAGTACATTGATAATGCAGACACTCAGAGGCTGAATGCTATTTCAGTGGAACAAGATTATCGTTTTTCTTGTTTGCAAATTTAAAATAAAAACAAATTGTAAGAAAATGACTACATTGCTAAAAAATTTTTCGATAATATTTAATGAATGGAATATTTTGCTTAATTGATAAAGATCACAACGCTCTGGATTTGAACATTTCTTATCGAGTTTTTGTGGTGGTACGTCAATAGACGCTTTGATATTGGAAATGTTGATCAGTTATGGTAAAAATTGATTGAGTTAATCTAAATGTTATTAAAAATGAATAATAAAGTACAGGAATGTAATGAACGAAACTGTGTAAATTCTTTCCTCTGATCGGTTGGCAACGAGATGCAAATCCAAATGTACTCAAAATAATGTACTCAATTTCATCATATCGATGTTTCGATAAGCAAAAATATACCGATATTAGCATCGTGACATTACCACACACTTTTCAACACTTACCCACTAATTTATTTTCTTCTCTCGCTTTGACTGAAATTTGCAAAAAGAAGCATTTTCACATAAACACAAAACAAAAGCTTAACACACAGAACTACTAGACGGCGTTGAGCACCGGCTCAAAGTTGCACCAGCGCCGCACCCCTAAGCCGTAGGCCGCATTGCACATTGCAATTGTAGCCGCCTTGCAAACGCCATTGCCATCGCCATTGCCATTGCCATTGCCGCTGTACCTAATTTTTATATACAATGTCACGTAGTGTGCGTGCAGAGACACGGAGCCGGGCTAAGGATGACATCAAGCGTGTTATGCAAGCAGTGGATAAGGTGCGGCACTGGGAAAAAAAGTGGGTTACCATCAGCGATACAACAATGAAGATCTACAAATGGGTGCCCATATCCTCCAACAGCGAGAAGAAGTCGAAGCTGCAACTGAGCAATAAGATTAGTGACAAGGAGAACTCTCAAAAGGGCACGCCCACTCCGCCACAAATAACGCCCAGCTATGCCGGCCTCACGGCCGAGGATTCTAATACTTGTAAGTGTGTGGGGGGATTAAGTGTGGACAACAAACTTTTATCCTTAAATTATCATGTGTTTCTCTCTGCCAGGTTTCTCGGTTGTTAGCGACAGTCAGGGAGCTGACTTTGTGTCGAGCATGCCATTCTCGGAGGACTCCAATTCGCAGGGCAGCGATGGGCCGGTGAAGCGATTAAAAACGAGTGATTAGCTAGACATGCACATTTACACCACATTTATCAGCTAATCAATGCTGTGTGAGTGTGTGTGTATTTGTGTATGCATTTGGATTAATATGCATATTTTTTTAGATTTGTAAGCTAATTACGTTGATAAGTACAACGATAATCATCTGCCTCACCAAGACTTAAGCAATTCTCCTAAAAGTTTAAGCATAAGTAATTATACACAAACCTAAAAGCATACATATACCTTTACATATATGCATCAAGCTGATTGTAATCATTTATACCTAGAATACTTGCTGCAATGCTTTGCAATTAAGTTAACCTTAATCTTTTTGTATAACTGTAAAATTAATGTCCCATTTATACGCGTGTTGTCCCTAAAAATATGTATGTCTAGGCCGTAGCATTTAGCACAAATACTTATATCAATTTATTTATTTGCACAAACAATAAATCAAAAATAAATCTGATCCATACAATATGGAAAATGTTTATGTTTATGCTGAAAAGACGATTCAACTCGTGTGTTTTGTTTTTTGTGTTGTTTTTTTTTAATTTTTCTTTTATTTTATGTTTTTTATTTAGTTTTTCATTTTGTATAATAAAAAAAATTAATTTCTTTCAACAAATAGTTTTTTTTTTTTCATTTTCATTTGACATTAAATATACATACATTAACTCTCTTCACATATCTTTCACATTATCATCGTAATATATATATATATATTTTTATTTATTTATATAGAAGTAAGGCCAGCCAGAATGTGTTTAGGGCTAGATGCCGTCAACATGGTTGGAATACGTAGTACATAAACATTCATACATTGTACAATCATATTTGATTCATCTTTCACTAAAATTTATGCTAAAAACACGCTTAACTGAATGGAGGAAGCACAGATTTGCAAGAGTTGCAAAACTTTCGATGACCAAAAAACAAATTACAGAAAATATAAAAGATTTTTAAACTTTACATACATAGTACATATGTATACATTATATAAATGTTACATATCAATTACACACACAAACAAAGCTTCGCTTTTGTTCTACAAACAAACAAGATATATATTAAAAAAAAAATAATAATAATAATAGTACACATATTTGTTTGCATGTATGTTATAATATTAGTAAATTAAATACCAAAATTTCAAAGGCTGACAAACTTTAACATGGTGCGTTTTATGATCTATGGAATGTCTTGGAATGTTAACGCATTTATTGATAAAAAAAAAAAAAACTATTAAACTTAACCACAGAGAAATGCAAAATGTAGCACAGACAAAAATTACTTTAAAATTTAATATGTGTGTAATAAAATAAATAATTATAATTAGACGCATTAATCTACAATATTTTTCATTTGTTTAAACTTGTAAGCACAAAAGTGTTTTCTGTTGTTCTTTTTGTTAATAAGCTGTCGGATTTTTTTTTTTAGAAAAAATATAGAAATTCCGCTTGGAGAGTTTTTTTGTTGTTGTTTTTAAATATGTTTGCTGTTGTTGTGGTTTAGTTTTTGCATATTATTTTGCGCTATAAAAATGACGCCTAGCTTATGAATGATGTCTGTCGGTTTTTAAAGTTTAAACAAATACAAATACATACATAGTATAATTATATCGTCGCGTTAGTTTATTTTGCCTTGTATACATATACATTTAGATACATAAGTATATAGTTAATATTGTCATTTAGCGTTCAGAAAAATATACTCTATGCCTTTTTACAATTCATATTAATTTTTGTTTTATCTGTTTTTTGCAGTCTGGCGCAAAAATGGCTTTAAAAAAAAAAAAAACAGTTTGGCTTTACAAAGTTGTCTTCTTTCTGTTCTTCTCTTTTTTTTTTTTTTTGTTTGTTTAGTGTTTGTGTGTATATGTGTTGAATGCGCGCCTCAAAATTGGATTTGGAAATGTTTTTTGTGGCGCTTTAATTTAGAGATTCGCTGGCTTTTTAAAAGGCGCGCCTCTTCGGGGGCGCTTCAGCTTAGAACCGAGTTGGCGCCTCCTAACTTAGTGTACATACATTTGTATATAGTATATGGTATATAGTGTATATATATAAATTTATATATGCATTTTTATAATAATAATTGCAACAGATGTTCCTTTTTTTTTCATCTTTTTTGTAAGTTTTTTTTATATATTTTTTTGTTGTTTTTTTTTTTTTTGTTTTTTTGGGCGCTTACTTAGCCCACATTTGTCTTCAAGGATATGTTTGCGTCAAGTGTTGTATGCAGGGTGTGGTGGGGATTGGGGGTTGATTAACAGCGAGGGTCGCTATGAGAATACATGTATCCATCTTTCTGGTTCTAGACTTTTGTGGTTAGTTTTGTGGTGCCCTCGCTGGCGGCGGTATGCCAAGATTTGTGATGCTTGCTTTGTCCTTGTTGTTCGTGTTGCTGTTGTTGTTGTTCTATATGTTGTTGCTTGTGTTTATGTTGTTGTATAAGTCGATGCTATGTATGCAGCGGATAACTATTTGGGCGCGCCATCGATCGCTGCTGTCGTCGACAGCTCAGAGGTCGTGACACCGCTGCCCGATAAGCTTGATATCAGCATTCTGACTTATCCTCCTCGACCAGATACTGTGTGTCCTTCCCGGTATCAGCCGATGGGTCCAGCTCCCTGGTGCGCAGCTGCAACTGCGGCGATGACTTGTGTGTTATGCTGCTGGGCGCGATTATGGCCGAAGCGGGCTCTGTAAATGAGCCCTTTGACTTGGACGGTTCCTGTGGCACATCATAGATGCCTGTCCCAACAAAAAATATTAATATTCCTTTGTTTTTTGGGTTTAAAAGTTTTTTTTTTTTTGTACTTACCTGAGCCATTGCTCATGCCCGGATCGGCGGTAGTTCCCGATTGTACAGCATCGTACATGGGATTGGCAAAGTCTCGCGCCTTGTTGGCATTCACCGTTTGCAGGTTGTAGCCTTCAATGGGCGCCATGTCATTGGCACCTGGTGCCGAGGCGCCCGGGAAGCCGCTTTCGCTGAACTCCACATTTGAGCCGTGCCGGAAGGTAACGCTCTGGGAAGACGTCATTGCCGGCATGCGCGCCAATTTGCCGCTTTATGGGGAAAAGGTAGAACTTTTAGTTGGAATTTGTTAACTTGGCTTTGGGGGGTACTTACAATGGACGCTTGCGAATGACATACCAGGCGCCAGCAGCAGCCATCATGACCAGCAGTATGACCATGATGGGCACAACGACAGCGGTGACATTGGCACCGCCATGCCCAAAGGCGCCCGTTGTGCTCCGCTCGCAATGATCACCCTTGAAGTCTGGCAGGCAATCACAATACAGTTCACCGCGGTCATCCTCCTTGCAGAGACCACTGTTCTGGCAGGGGCAGATGCGTGGAGCGGGACGCGGACGTTCCGCAGCTGCATCACAGATGACCTCAGCTGTGCTGCGATGCGAGGGCAGGGGACCAGAAGTATCTGGACAGGCGCAACGATGACCGCCGGGCACAAGGAGACAGAGATGCGAGCAGCTGGACTCATAGCAGGGATTTCGCAGGGAGGTGTTATAGCGTTTCTCGTGGTAAACCTTCAGGCCGGACGGATTGACAAGGTTTCGATGTACCACAACCTGAACGCCGCGTCCAAACTTATCCTGACGCATTAGCTCGCCCGTGTCCCGCGTTACCCAGAACATGTTCGATTCGAATAGATCGAGAGAGACGGGATGACGCAGTTGGTCACCCTTGACAATGGCCTTGCGTCGCGATCCATCAGCCCGCATTGATTCAATGACATTAAGCTTTGTGTCCACCCAGTAGATGATGTGATCCTGCGAGTAGTCAATGGTTAGGCCGGCGGGATGACGGATTTGCTCGGTGATTAGCGGACGTCGCTTGGAACCATCCATCCAGGACACTTCAATTTTGGGCGCAGAGCCAGCATCAGCCCAATAGATGCGTCCAAGTTGTGGATTCACTGCTATCGAAGTGGGCACCTCCAATCCGGCATTCACAATCGATCTGCGATATCGTCCATCCGTTTTGGCCACCATCACACGACCACGTGGCTTGGATCCAGTGCGATCCACCTCTGTCCAGTACAGATTCGAGGCGAGCCAATCAACAGCGACAGCTGTCGGCTTCGAGCCACTCTTCATATTAAGGTCTTGAGCAAAACCAATCTTGGCCTGGCCATCCAAAGCGTTGACCATGTAGGAACGCTTGATTGTCTTATCGTAGCTATCTGCCCAGAAGACAATCTGCTGCTGTGCATCATAATCGAGTGCCTCGATACGTTTCTCTGCCGCAATCACATCGAACTCCTCCTTCTTCTGCAGATCTAAGCCACGTATTTCCGGTCCATTGGCAAACACCAGAATGACATCCTCCTTTTCAGCCTTGCATACGCCACTGTTGCCATCGGATAGATGGAAACCCTCGCGGCAGCTGCACGAATACGTGCCATTCATATTGTGGCATTGATGCGAGCAGGTATGTTGCCTTGTGGCACACTCATCAACATCGGCACACTTCTTCTTGTTGTCCAGAGAAATAATGTAGCCCGGATAGCAGGTGCAAATGTAGCCGCCATCTGTCAAGTTGTGACAATGATGCTGACAGCCTCCTCGACTCTGCTCCGAGCAGCTACTCGTATGATGGCAGCCTAACTCATCGCTGGCATCGCCGCAATCATCGGAGAAATCACAGACCTGGGCACGTTCGATGCAATGCTTGTTGGCACACTGATATTGGGTATAGAGATCGCAGGGTTTCTGTTTGCTGGCACAAAGGGTCATGTTGTTCTCATCGCTGCCATCGCCGCAGTTGTCAATGCCATCGCATATCTGATAGCGGGCAACACAACGGTGATTGGCACACTGGAAGCGACGCAGGGTATCGCAATTGAAGTCACTGCAGACCTTGGGATCCTCATCGCTGCCATCACCGCAGTCATCGGTGCCGTCACACAGATCTGTCAGAGAGACGCACAAGTTGTTGGTGCACTGGAACCGTGACTCCGGACAGAAACGTCCACCAGGGAAACGTGGCGGGCAGCCAACCTCATCGGACATATCGCGACAATCGCGATCGCCATCGCAACGGAAGTAGCTAGCGATGCAATGACCTGAAGCACATTGGAATGTTCCATTCTTGCACTGATAGCCCTCGCAGTTCATCTCATCTGAGTTGTCGCCACAGTCATCCTCGTGATCGCATTGCCAACGTGATGAGATACATTTGCCATTGCCGCATCTAAACTCTGATTCGGAGCACTCTCGGTAGCGACCCTTACAGATAGCATCGTTTTCATCGCTAGCATCGCCACAATCATCCGCAAAGTCGCACATCCATTGCCTAAATATTGCGTAAGACAAGAGAACACCAAATTAAGTTAATGTAAATAAAAAATAACTATAAAAAATTTACTTTGGTATGCATCGATTGTTGCCGCACTTGAAGTCCGTCTCTGCGGAGCACTTGGGGCAGTTGTCTGGCAACTCATCGCTGTTGTCCCGACAATCGTCCTTACCATCGCAGAACAGCCATTTGGGTATGCAGCGATAGTTAGATTGACCCGGACAGCGCTGCCAGCCGGTGGTACAGTTTCTCTGACGGCACATATACGCTGGCTCATCGGAGTCATCGCCGCAATCGTTGTCAAAGTCGCACATCCACAGCTGCGGAATGCAGCGTCCATTCTTGCATGAAAACTCAGTGTCCGGATCACAGATTCGTTTATCTATAAAAGGAGAAAGTTTTGTTGGTTGTAATAAAAATATAATATTCTAGAGCTACAGTACTTACGGCACACAAGAGGATCCTCATCACTGCCATCCTTACAATCGGCGTCACCATCGCAGCGCCAGCTGTCGAGAATGCAGCGTCCACTTGTCTTACACTTAAAGTCAGACAGCGGACAGGGTAGATCACAGTTCTGTTCATCGCTGCCATCGCCGCAATCGTCGACGCCATCGCAAATTGTTGCGGATGGAGTGCAGTTGGTGTTCTTGCATTGGAAGGTGCCGGCGCGACAATGCCGTGGTGCACAGGTACTTGGCTCATCGGAGCCATCCTTGCAGTCCTTCTCGCCATCACACTTCCAAAACCAGGGTATGCACTTCTCATCGCTGCCACCGCACAAATGCTGTCCAGACGTACAGTTTGCAATACATGTCTTGGAATCACGCGCCAGATAGAACTGATTGGGACAGGCGCACTTAAAGATAGGTGCACCCTCTTCAATATAACCCTCGATGTTCAAGTAGGTGGACTCTGGCGGAGGTGCAATTAAACAGAGATGCGAACAGCCGCCGTTATTGGTGCCACACGGATTTGTGTAAGGCAACTGTCGAAGTGGATGATTAATGTGCAGATCATATGGACGATGTGTTGTATTTCTGAGTACTGTGTAGTTAGCACCATGGAACTTATTGGCGCGCACAATTGCCTTCAGATTCCAATCGCTCCAGTAGATGAAGTCATCGAAAAGACTCAAGGCAAACACATGCGGCACGCTGTTGCCCGAGAGAACAATATGACGATGACGACCCTCCAGATCCGTGTAGGCAATGTAATCCAAATGCGCATCGGCCCAATAAATGCGATCGGTGAAGTAATCAATGGACAAAGCATTTGGCCAGGCAATGCCATCATTCCAATTTAGAATGCGCGTAAAGTTCGAGCCATCCATGCCCATTTTGGCAATGTAAGCCTGCAGATGCCAGGATGTAAAGTACAAATAACCAATTCCAGGATGCACAACAATTGCACGAGGATCAACAACACCACTACGCAGTGTTTTTCGCTTAGTGCCATCCAACTCGGAAACATCCAAATTCTTTGAGTGCCTGTCCAACCAGTATAGCTTGCGACCCACCCAATCAATTGCAATGCCCTCCAAGCCATGTGAATCATGTCGAATGACAGACTCACGTTCCGCTGGCAGTTCATCGCTGGGATCTGAGTATTTGGCACGGAATATTGTCTTGGCCGTAACATCACAGAAATACATATACTGCTCCGCAATATCAAAGTCGAGCGCAACGACATTCATCAGATCCTGATGCATCAAATTGTATTGATGACCATCGACAGACATATTGCGCACATAGTATTTATTGGTAAATATCAACCAAGGTGGAATGTTATCCTTGCGCTTGCACGTATGCTCATCATTCTGTCGTTCATAGTACGTCTCGTCACACTTGCAATAGAAGCTGCCTGGAGTATTCGAACAGTGTTGTGAACAAGCACCAGGTTGCTCCAAACATTCGTCAACATCAGCGCATGCCTTGCCATCAGCCAAGAGCCTAAGAATGATGTTAAGATTGATAAGCAAATCTGGAAACTATATTTTTTTATAACTTACTTATAGCCCTCGTTGCAGTCACAGTAGTAGCCAGTTAGGGTATCCACACACTTGTGGCCGCACTGATTAATCTCGACCTTTGCACACTCATCCACATTACAGTGAGCGGGCTCATCGGATTCATCCGTGCAATCGGGCACTTTGTTACACACCAAACTGTACTCAATGCACTGTCCGTTCGTGCAGGAAAATTGTCCCTGGGCACAGGTTGAGTTTTCTTTCTTGCAATTCACCTCATCGGAATGATCACCGCAATCGTCTTCGCCATCACAACGATATTGGTTGCGTATACATTTGAAATTCTGGCACGTAAACTCCAATGTGGAACATGTCTTGTATTTGGAATTACAGAATTTTCCCTCATCAGTGCCATCACCGCAATCATTGTCATGATCGCAAATCCAACCCTGTAATAAGTGTAGAAGTTAGCTAAGATTTCAAAATTTATAATTCAATGTTAAAGCTCATACCTTGTTGATGCAGCGACCGTTGCCGCAGGTAAACATATCCTCTCCGCATGGCTGTTGGGTGGCACAATTGTGAAGCGTTGTATTCTCATCGGCACCATCAACACAATCTGGATCTCCATCGCAAATCCACTTTTTGGGTATGCACTGTGCACGCTGCCAAGACTTGTTCTCCACACAAGTAAACTCGGTTTCCTCGTCACATTTTCGATCGTCTGTAAAAAGTTTGAGAATAATTTTCGATATTATTTTATACACAGAAAACAAAATTTTAATTATAAATGAATGAAAAATAAAGAAAATTAAGAATGATATATTTAGTTTTAAGATATCCAGTTCAGTATGAATAATATTTGAATTAAATATTTTGTGCATAAATATAATTGCCATTATTAAATAAATTTTTAAAATGGCACAATTTGAATTTTAAAGAACACCATTAAAAAAATATCATTTGTGTAGTTTCATCAAGTTCGTAGAATTTGTTAATTGTACTTACTGCATTGATGTCTGTTGTCCTCATCGCTGTTGTCGAGGCAGTCGTTGTCGCCATCACAGATGTAAATGCGTGGTATGCAATTGCCATTGTCGCAGGTGAATAGATCGCCAAAGCAGGTGCGACCCTCGGATTTGCAATAATCTGGCGGCTCGTCGGCACCATCACCGCAATCGTCATCGCCATCACAATACCAAGTGGCCGGAATGCAGCGATGGTTGGGGCAGCGGAAACTGTTCGTCGGACAGGTGCGTTGACCACAGTGCAAAGGATCCTCGTCGGAGTTATCACCGCAATCGTTATCGCCATCGCACAGCCAATAGGGTTCAACGCAAATGTTTGTCTTCTCACACTTGAGATGGTTGGGCGGACACGTGGTGTTCATGGGGCAGCGTTCGTGTGTTTCGTCTGAAGTGGCATTATCCTTGCAATCGTTGACACCATTGCAGACCTGAGCCTGGGGAATACAGCGTCCATTAGCGCAGGTAAACTCCCCATCGACACAGGGCGGATAGCTGCAGTTGAGCTCATCGGAGCCATCCTTGCAGTCGTTCTCGTGATCGCACTTCCACGATTTGAAGATGCAGCGTCCATTATTGCATCGGAACTCATTGGGAGAGCAGGAATGATAGGCACAATAGTTAGGATCCTCATCGGAATTATCGCCACAATCGTCGTCACCATCACAAGACCACATGCGGGAAATGCACTTGCCATTTTGGCAATAGAACTTACTTGCCTCGCACGTATTATTCCTGGGCGCACACATGCGACCCTCATTGACGACCTTGGAGTTATCATCACACTTGCATTCGGCCTTGCTATTCGGCGCCGGATGGCAGCTCTGTGCACATCCACCATTATTGATACGACATGGATTCACATTGCACTTCTGTCGATCGGCACTGAAGATGCGTATATCGCGTGGTGAGTCTTCCAAACGCTTCACCATCTCCACCATATTAGCGCCCGTATGCTTTTCGGCACGATACACTCCACGCAGCTGCAGATCCGTCCAATAGATGTAGTTGCGGAAAACGGTGATTGCAAATGGATAAATGGTCGCCGCCACGAGAAGTTCCCGATTGCGACCATCCAAATCAGCACGTTCGATTTTCTCGCGCACAGCATCCGTCCAGTAGAGCTTGCGTTCGTCATAGTCAATGGCCAGACCACTGGGCTGTGACAGTTCCTTGTCCACAATAGCGCGCTTCAAAGATCCCGCCATTGTTGTGCGGAAGATCTTGCCGGAGGTACCGAAACGACCCCAATCCGTGAAGAACAGTGTGCCATTGCATGGATCAAGGACAATAGCACGTGGTCTTTCAACGCGTGCAATCATTACCAGTTCGGTACCAACAAGATTCATGGCATAGATGGAGTTATTCGAGCTATCCGTCCAGTAGATCTTATTCTGCGTCCAATCGTAGGCAATGCCCTCCGGATTGATGCCCTTGCTGAGCACCACATTAATATCGCTGTGGCTCGGCTTATTGGCCTGTGTATAGGCAATTTTCGCCCATGGACGGATCTGAGTGTACAGCATGCGATTGTCGGCAAAGTCAAAGTCCAGACCAACCACATTGGTTAGATTTGTGAGAGGGGTAAATGGCACTTCCGTCGAATGCGGGTCAAGATTAACCGCTCGAATCTCCGTCCGTGTAGCAAACACTAAATACTCATTTACCGTTTCACATTTTCGATTATCGGCACCCAGTTTTCCGGTGGCGCAATCACAGCGATAGTTCCTTGCTGTGGAGGGTTCGGGTGGGAAGCTAAAACAGAGCTGATCGCAACCACCGTTACCCAGTTGAGCGCAGGGATTATTATCATCGGCTGGCTGGTTATTAATGTCATAGATGGCAATATCGCGCAACTTCTCCAGATTAGTGCGCACTCGTGTGACCTCCGTATCATTGCCAAAAAGCTTGGATGACTTGAAAACTGTCATCAGATTGCGATCCACCCAGAAGACATCGTTGCGGAAAATGGCAATGCCCATTGGATTGGGCAAGTCTCGACGAATCACTTTCCGATTGACACCATTATACGAGATCTTCTGTATGGTATCCAGCTTGGAGTCAACCCAATAGACATCATGTGTCTGCATATCAATAGTTAAATCACGAGGCAATGAAATGCCTGACGTGACAAATGGTTGCCATTTGCTGCCATCGAGCATGGCTTTGCCAATGCGTGGATGTTGTCCGTAGTCGATCCAGTAGAGCAAGCGCTTAATCGGATTAACGGCCAGCTCACGTGGTGCATCGTTTGTCGTCTTGACAAGCACCTTACGATTGCTGCCATCAAGCCAGCTGACCTCCACATAGTTCTCATGCGGATACACGTTGGTGAAATACATATTTCCGGCCACCCAGTCGATGGTCAAGCCACGTATGCCATTGCTACCAATGCCATCCTTCACCACATGCTGTAGATCTGTGCCGTTGGGCCGCGAGCGGAAGATGCCATTCCAGTAGCCACGATTGAATTCTGCCCAGTAGATCCACTGATCGCGGAACATCACATCCACATGAAGTATATGATGACCCGGTCCGCTGATAGGGACCATTGCCTCCGAGCTATCACTCAGACTGTAGCCACGAATCATGTCCAGTTGAGAAACGACAGCGAATGTCTTGTAGGCCACACAATTTATCTCGTTCTCCTTGTGGTAGCCAATGCCACAGGCGCATGTCCTAGTTGCAGCAGGTCCTGGTATGCAGAGCTGCTTGCAGCCACCGTTGACCGTCTGGCACGGATGCTGCATGAGAGCACGCTTCTTGTAAATCATCATGCTGCGCAAATCAGGCTCGTTGTCCACAATTGTCTTTGGGTTATCACCACGCGGTAAATCAACACGCACAATTTTCTCGTATACCGGATCTAGGTAGTAAAGGCGATGATCTAGGACACCAAGGCTGCGTGGTCGTGAAATGGCCTTATCTTCATTGAGAATTATTGTGTGGTCGTCACCATTGTAGTCCATCGAACAAATTGAAGCCGAGTGACTGGTGCTGTAGTAGATCATTTTCTTTTCGATGTCCAAAGCAATGCTCTCCGGATGCTTGATATCCTTTTTCAATACACGCGGATCTTGTCCGTTCATATCTACACGAGCGATCTTCACCGGCACTTCGAGTACACCCTCATCAATCCAGAATAGCTTGCCCTCACTGGGATCAAGCACCAGCTGTTTGGGCTTCGAAACAGAGTTCTCGCTACCATCGTTTGCCAGTATTACAGTGCGATACTTTTGCTTGCCATCCACACGGACGGCTTCAATGTTGCTGGCAACCCGATTTCCAATGTAAAGATTGCGACCTAGCCAATCGAATGCAATGGTATAGGGAGCACCCACAATTCCAACATCGATGCCCAAGAATAGGGTTTTGTTGCCACCGCCATAGGGTGTTGTAAATATAGTGCAGTTCTCGTCATCGTCCTCACGTCCCTGCACCCAATACAAAGTCTCACCCTTTCGATCAAAGTCCAACCCGGTGCTGCTCTCAATACCAATAACTGGCGCCAAGGAACCGGCACGTGCATCTCCACCATTCAGTGGTAAATCGACAATTTGTGTACCCTTGACAACCATTAGGTAGGGATTCTCCTCCTCAATACAGCGACCTTCACTAAGCAGTCGATAGCCTGGCTTGCACTTGCAGGAGTAACCGTCGCTAGCACTTGGACTGAGCAGGCACAAATGTTGACAGCGAGCCTGGGCGCACGGGTTCGGATACATGGGCTGGAGTGAGGCATGATGCACGTGTATGGATAGTGGCTGGCTTATCAGATGGGATACTACCGTTTGATTCTTGCCACGGAACTTATTCGCAGAAAGTACTCGGTTCAGCTGACGATCCGTCCAGTACAGTGTGTCCTCGAATAGGGATAGGGAATGGGGATGCAGTAGATAATGACTGCTTGCCAGCACCTGCTGACGACCCGTACCATTGTAATAGCAGAAGTCAATAAAATCAAGCTTAGAGTCAGCAAAGTAGACCCGTTTTGTTGATATATCCAGGGTCAAGCCATTGGGCCAGTAGATCTTGGTGTTGATAATGGTCTTTCGCATCGTTCCATCCATGCCTATTCTTTCGACACGCGGATTTTCACCCCAGTCCGTCCAGAATATGAAACGAGCCTCGGGACTTGGATCAATACACATGCCACGCGGCTGAGTGATATTCTCCCGAACAAGCACCAAGCGATTAGAACCATTCTCTGCGGATACCTCAATAGTATTCAGTTTGCTGTCCAGCCAGTAGAGATTCTGTGCAATCCAATCGTAGGCAAGGCCCTCGACCAGATCTAGACCTGTGTTAATGATCTCCTGTGGCTCCATGCCATGATCTAAGCGCGATATCTTCTTTAGTTTCATGTCGCTCCAGAAAATGGTGCCGGTGTGCATGTTCGATGCGGTCGCTACCACGTTCTCCACAATGATAGGCACACGCTCCAATCCCTGCTCCTTTAAATCGGCGACCAATATCGAATGTCTGTTTGAGATGATCAAGAAGGCAGCCGTGTGATTGACAGCCTTGCAGGTATGCTTATTGGGCCCCAGCGTATAGCCAGGTGTGCATGAGCAGAAGTAGGATCCTTTTGTGTTTGTGCATTGCTGCGAACAAAGGCCGGGTGGATCGCATTCGTTAGTATCCACGCAGGTGAAACCATCCGGGCCAATCTCCGAGCCGGGCGGACATACACAAAGTGCACCGTTCGGTGTCTTCTGGCAAAAGCTGGAACACTGACCCGTTTGATGTTCACATTCGGCTAGATCACAGCCTTCACCCTCGTCGGCACCGTTGGGACAGTCCAATGTGTCATCGCACACCGATGTGATGTTCACGCAGCGTTCAGCAACGCCAGGACATTGCCACTGACCATGTGGACACTTGAAGGGTGGCGGAACACAGGCATGCTCTGTACCCTCATCAGAATTATCACCGCAATCGTCCTTGCCATCGCAAATGTATGCTTTGAACACGCAGTTCGTGTTGTTGCATTTGAAGAAATTCTGGGCACAGGTGATCTGACCACAGTCCTCTTCGTCCGAGTGATCCGAACAGTCATTGGAGCCATCACAGTGCCATGCAATTGGTATACAAAAGCCAGTCGATTTGCAGCGGAAATGCTTTTCCAAATTACACTGATTGGGACCCATTGAAGGGCAGCCAAGTTCATCGCTACCATCGTTGCAGTCGGGTATGCCGTCGCATTTGTAGGACTCTTCGACACACTGCCGCAGATCCGCGCACTTGAACTGATTAGCCAAACAGCTTATAGGCGGACAGTCTTTCTCATCCTGCTTATCGAAACAATCGTCGTCGCCATCGCACACCCAACTCTGTGGTATACAATGTCCTGTCCGTGGGCATGTGAACTGGAAATACGCACAGGTCTTCTCTGCACAGAAGTCACCCTCATCGCTGCTATCACCGCAATCGTTTTCGCTATCGCACTTCCACATGCTTGGAATGCATCGTCCATTCGCACAGGCAAACTGAGATGTGGCACAGGTTACATTACCACAGTCTAGCTCATCCGAATTATCTCCGCAATCGTTCTCCTGGTCGCAACGGAAGTTCAACGGTATACACCGTCCCGATTTGCACTGGAACTCGTTCGAGCCGCAGGTTGGTTCTGTTAAGAATAAAGGAATAAAAGGGATTGATAAGATTTGAAGAAGGAAGATTCAACGTTCTCTATACAAGAAAGAAAAATAATAGTTCATGGCATCAATAAACTCTTTTCTTACTTGTACAATTTTGCTCCTCATCACTGTTATCCAGACAATCATCGTCGCCATCACAGACCCAGGACTTGGGTATGCAACGTTGATTGTTACAGGTAAAGTCCCATAGGTTGGGACATGGCTGGACAGGTGGTTCGGCGCTGGGATCGGGAATGCAGCTGACCTGATCCTCGGCCAATCGCTCCCCATACGGACACGAGCAATGTGATTGCAAACGACTTGGAACACCAATTGTTGTCGGTTCAGTAGCATTTTGTGTGATCGGTATGGCAAAGCAGATCTTTTGGCAGCCGCCATTGTTGGAGTGACAGGGTTGCGTTTCAGCAATGCGTTGCACTTCGCGGCTGTAGACTTTAACACCGTACAGTCGATTTGTTTGCGGTTCACGCACCATCATTTCCTCCTGTTCGCCCGTGAGCTTGTGCAGCCGAATGATTGCATCGAGTCGCCAATCTGTTATGTACATCCAATCATTGTGAATCACAATGGAGAAAGGATGACGTACAAGGCGTGAATTTACTGTCTTGATGTCTGTACCATCGAGATTGGCATGTTGCACATGATCCAGCAGAGCATCGCACCAATACACACGATCCTCCTTGAAATCAATGGAAAGACCATTTGGCCAGCCCAGAGTCACATTGCGGAACACCAGCAGACCAGTGCCGTCGGTATTTGCACGTGTTATATTCGCTGGACGATCCCATTCGGAGAAAAAGATATATCCCCGATTGGGATGTACTACAATGGCCCGTGGACGCTTTAGATTCTTAAGCAAGGTGCGCCGATGCGTGACGTTACGCGTGGACAGTACATTCAGTGTGCCTTTGCGCGAATCAATGTAGTACAGATTCTTTGAGCCCCAATCGACGGCGAGACCCTCAACGCCCTCGTTCTGTGAGGCGAGCACAATTTCGCGTCCGGTACCGTTGCGATGCACGCGGTAGATGACATCCTGCAGAACATCCGAGTAATAAATGAACTCATCACGTGCATCAAAGTCAAGCCCAACAAAACGAGCGCGTCGCGAAACCACAGGGAGAATTGCATCACTAAAGCCCTCAATCACAGGTTCCAGCACCTTGCCCTTGATAAAGCGTTGCTGCGAATACATGAGAAATTCTCGCACCAGTTTACAGTTCTTCAGATCCGTCTGCAGCTGGTAGCCAGTGTGGCAGGCACAACGGAACCCAAGTCCTGTTGGTGCACCCTTTACAGCTGTTACAATGCACATATGGTTGCATCCTCCGTTGTTGCTGCCGCAAGGATTCGAGACATGCGGCTGACTCAATGCATGTACCGCTATGATACCCTTTGGTTCACGGATATCCTTGGCCTTGTAGGTCACCTGAATAGAGCTGGGACCCTCGTATTTGTCCACAGACATAATGCCCTGTTTGGTGGCATCTGTCCAATAGATGCGATTCTCGAACAGCGCTAAACGCGATGGGCTAGGCACCTGCTGACCTCGCAGCACCATAACACGCTGTCCACCCTCATAGTCAACGGATTCGATGTAGTCCAACAGGGAGTCGCACCAGAAGACACGCTTTCCAATAATGTCAACAGCAACGCCGCTTGCTTTGTAAGCCGCTTCCGATACAATCGAACGGGCATGGGTGCCATCCATGTGGGCGCGCAGCACTTGACCGCCATCGGCGACAAACATCAGACCAGCTGTAGGATCGAGTGCCAAATCGGCCGGACTTGTCAAATTGGAGCCAAGAACAACGGCATGCCAATGTCCACTTATTTCAAACACATCAATTTTCTGTCCAACCAAATCCGCCACATAGATTTTATCACCCACCCAATCGACAGCCAAAGCAACGGGTGCCCATGTGCCGGGAAGCGTTTGATCCAGTTTCGCTACAGCGCTATTATGCACATCCAATGGCAGCGATTGCACCTTGCGTGTTTTAATATCAGACCAGTAGAGCGTATTCCTTGCATAATGGAAAGCAACACCAGCCCCAGCAGTCGCATTAGCCAGCACCTTGGGTTCAGTGTCGTGGGCAAACATTCTCATGATGGCACGATCATGGGCAAAGATTAGTTGCAGATTGTTTGCATCTGGTGCTATACACTTTGAATCGTTCACTAGCGTATAGCCTTGGGCACACTGGCATGTATAGCTGCCGGGCGTATTAGTGCACAATTGATCGCAGTGGCCCCACTCGGCACACTCATCCAAATCGATGCAAGTGCGATTGTCCGGCGCAAGGCTCTGTCCGGTACGACAATAGCAGACGCCGCCAGTCAATGATGGGCCGCATTTGAACTCACAGCTCAGCGCAGGACAAGAGGCGATTGCTGAAAGAAATTAAAAATTGTAAAATTAAATACGTATAAATTATGTATTTTAATCAGGGACCGTTCTCATTATGAATTTGGAGGAACTGCCAAATATACATTTTGTAAATTAAATTTTGATTAATAAAATGTAATGCAGAACAACATACAGAAAATACATATTTATTTGAATTTAATTCAATGATTTCAATTTACTTTTTGCTATAAAATAGATTTGAAAAAAAGTTACACCAATTTTGTTGAAAAGCTACAATTAACTCAAATTTATAAAATTCACGTTTGCAAGAATATAATACTTTAATTTAAACTCATGAAAATTTTGTTCTTTGTTTAATTAAAGGGAAGCGGGGTTTGAATGGGTGCTGCAAAAGCCAGTTTCAAAGAAGAATACTTACAACATGCCGTCTCCTCGTCGCTGCCATCCTCACAGTCGCGCTTTCCGTCGCACAATTGCGATTTGAGGATACACTTGGGTGCACCATTGACGCCGCCACGTGGGCAAAGGAACTTGTTATCGGGACAGGCGATGGCCGTGCAGTTGGCCTCGTCGCTCTCATCGGCGCAGTCGTGATAGCCGTCGCAGTGGAAGTTGTACGGAATGCACAGCGCATTCGTGCAGCGGAACTGCGCATGATGGCAGGGTGGGAAATCTAAAAAGAAATAATAAGCATGGAGGGGGTTAAACGTGTGTTTGGCGGCGACAGCGACGGCGACCTCTCTTGTTTAAACAATTGTCTGTCGTCCCATTATTGTACTATACTCACTGCAGCCTTGCTCGTCCGAATTGTCGCCGCAGTCGTTGCGATGGTTGCACTTCAGCGCCGCATCGATGCATTTGAGCCCGTTGGCACAACGGAATTGATCCAAGCGACAGGCAACACCGCTGCAGCCTTCCTCGTCGCGACGATTACGGCAGTCCAGGTAGCCATCGCATCGCTTCTCCTTGGGCACACACGGACCAGTCAGGCGGCTGCCCTCAGCCGGTGCTGCGCCGCCCAAATTATTGCAAAAGACGTCCGTGTGCTGGCATTTGCGATAAGCTGCAAAAATACAACACAAACACACAAAAGATTATTTCGTTTGTATCAAATGAAATGTGTGCAAAAGCATAGCAAGAAGGTAAAGTAAATACCAGAGAAAGAGACAGAGATTCCAACGGAAGCGGACTTTCAATTAAATTACGGTGGAAAATAACAAAAGGGACACACAAAAGTTCTCAGCAATTTCTAAAACCAAATTAAATCAAACTGTTCTAATGGTGGGGTTGGATTAAATCCTTTGGCTTTGTACGACTTTTTTGATAGCTCGATGGGCGTAAGTTAACATTTTTGTTGTCTAATAATAACAATAATATTTTGCAATGCTTATTATCGAATTTAGTGTTAAGCATAGCTTAAACTGCGATACCTTTCACTTTTTATAAAGAATAAGTCACTACCTTCTATGTTTTAGTTGGACTTATTTTATTTTTTAGACACGCACAAACGCCGGAATTTTTAGCGCGTCTTTATTAACATCTTTAAACAGTTTGCAGCTAATGTTATGCATAATGTCTAATGCGAGTGACAGAGGTGAACATACTTCACCTAATGCATCTTAAGAAGTTGGTAGGGTGACCATGCTAATAAAAATAGCTTAGTATGCTGTTTAATTGCCTGTGGAACGTAGCGAATAAAAAATAACTCTTTAAAATCAATGCAAAAATATAATAATTATTTATCATATGAACAATCCTGTCGCATTATCACAAAGCTAATTTAATCATTTTGTGCAGCGGCATTGAATGTATTTTTAAACAGAAATGTTATTATTAAATTGGCACACAGAACATGAATATGCAAAATCATATCATAATTGTCTATTCAATACAAATTCATAACACCTTGCCCCATGGTAATCTGCAATTTTCGTAGCTATTTGTTGTCTTTGTCTTGTTAGTTGCTAGCTTTCACACAAATTAAGTGCCTGTATGTTGGTTAGGTGGTTGGATGGGTGGTTCAGGCATGGATTGGCGTATCTACCTGTCACTACACTTAATTATACAGCAACTAGCCAATACACACAGTGGAAGATAAACAAGACCGGAGGTAAGATATGTATAGACGACAACGTTGATTGTGGTTATTGGGACTGGTATGGTTTCGGGGCTTGGATTAGATTGCGTTGTCAGGGTTGCAAGAGAGCCAAAAAGAGATAGAGAGAGAATTAGTCAACCAAAGACAAATTAATCAAATTTACATTTTGTCAAGACGCTGGCAAGCGGCAGCTGCCAGTTACTAGTTGCTGGATGCCAACAAAGAGTAGAGTTTTCCCACATTCGCCCAATCGAGCGTGTGACGTGCTTGTTCCGCCGCCGCCGCCGCCGCCTATGGGACGGTGATAATTTGGTATCCAGCTCTAGGCCTAGAGCCGGTACACGCACATGACCCCGGTGCGTGCATTCACAGCTATTGTTCCGACATCTTCATACAAAAACACACACAGACACATAAACGGTCTTTGAATGGGAGTAGATTGGACAACTCTCACCGCAGGGCTGCTGGCAAACTTAAAAATGGCTGCAATATACCATACATGCGCTCAACTATTGCTGCCAAAAACATTAAATTTTGATGCCAGACATTGGAAGCAGCAGTGAGCAGCGAGTCTAGTTGGCAACATCAAGCCAAAAGAGAGAGACCTCTGTCAAAAACATGCACTCGGACAACAGCACACATTCACACACACACACTCACACACACACAGAGAAATTAGGATAATTATTGTAAAAGTGCATTGTTGAGAATCGGAAACATTTTATTGCAAATTTTCAAAAACTAAACAAAACTTATATTTTCTTTTTATAGAGCTGGGCATTTTTCTAACGAGTTCAACTTTTGTTTATTTTTCTCCAGTGTACACATACTGAACAAACTCTTGGGCACGCATGCCGTATATATAATGCATGGAGCTATAGAAATGTCGGGCGTGATTGTCCGTCCCAGCCGTCTCTAGCCAGGCTTGCCCAACTCCCACACCAAAATATTCCCCCGCCGGGCTTTCATACTGCACTCTCTCTCCCTCTCATTCTTCCTTTCTCTCTCTCTCTCTGTCGTTCTCTTGGTCGTATTGTGCACTTGAGTTGTATGTTGGCAGGCAAAGTGCTATAAATTATCGAGTAGTTGGTTGCAGCACCAGCACAACAATGGTGGAACGGGAGGGGGGGGAGGGGAGGGGAGTGAGGGACAAGTCGAGGACACGTCGGGGACACACAGTCCATCAAGTTGGCTACAAGAAAGAGGTGGCCATTGCTCAGCCGAAAGTTGTGAAGCTTTAAATGGGCAGAAATTAGATATGCTCGTATTAGAATCAAGAAATTGCCGGGACTTAAAGCAATGCCCAGATAATGTGCCATCTGCGCTAGGGGCACTGATTAAAGGCTTGCCCCCAAGAGAGAAGGAGTGAGAGAAGGAGTGAGAAACATAATGATCTATGCTGTTTTCAAGTTACTTTTGGCATAGGCATAATAAACTTTTCAAGGTTTTTTTTACAGCTTCTACCGCTGTTTCTTTTGCTGTTGTTGTTGTTATTATCCCGGTGTTGTTGTTGTAGTGTAGTAGCTGCTGCTTCACATTAACGGCGCACCGGGGCACCCAAGTGTAGCAGAGCAAACTTAATTAGTGCAAGTTAAACAAGCCAAGTTGTATAAATATTCTCCGGCAGCACAAACTTTTATAGCAGCAACAATAAAATGTTTCCCTTCCTCTCTGTGTGTGTGTGTGTGTGTGTGCAGGTAGTCAAGACGTCTGCCGTCTACTCGCCTCCTTCATACTATTATCTTATCCCCTTTTGATAATGCGAGCACCTAGTCCAACTTTATCGACGCTAGAACCGGGACGACGAAGACTGAGACTAAAGACTGAGGCTAAGCTTAAACATCTAAGGGAATAGTTTGTATTCGTAAGAAGAAGGAGGTTGTTCTATTCAAGCTTTTCGAAGATTTAATACTCTTGCAAGCAGACAAAATTAATTGATTTATTTTGTATGTAAATCACACAAGTACTAAAAAAATAAAACTATGTTATATTCATAATTCGATATCATAGTTTCATTAAAACAAGTTTAAATATCGTTAAGCTAAACAAAATAATCGACTAACAAGAGACTTCTTAAATCCTATTTGTAACAAAAGCAATAAGCCATAAGTGTGAAGGAGCGCGATAGCAATTAGCATGTGCAGCAGCAAAATCGTTGGCAAGTGTCATATAATTAAAAATGTTAAAGAGAAGGAATGACCAGCGATTGCAAAACTGAAATTCGACTGTAAATCTACATATGCATTTTCAGCACCTTTAAATGATTGAAATGTAAGCTATACTCTGTTATCTTAAATGGTCTCCAATTACCATTTAACATATGTTTAACATAATGCTTGCCGATTTAGTTATTGCTGCACACGAATGTACATCAATTTCGCGAATAGAGATATAAGAAGAACTGTCCTGCTCTAACTGCAGAGAGCGATCGTTACCTTCCACAAGTTCACAAATTTCACTTGTTCCACTTTACTCACACAGGCAGTTAGCCTGGAACTTTGCGCGTCTTTACATCGCTGGGGGCCTATCGTCCGTTTATTTATTAAATTAAAAGTGATTCGCCCCATATAAATATTCAAATTGTGTTTCTAAAACGCACTGAACATACGCAAAGTGTTTATAACATTATAGAATCGCCGTGTATTTGGTTTTTAAAGTGTTTTTAGGCAAATGAAAAATTGTGAAACGCGCGCCAATTTGTTGCTGTTTGCCGGGTCGCGAAAAAATTAAAGAGAGAGGATAACTGCGCATTTACGAGTGTGTTGTTGTTGCGTTTAGCGGGCTGAAAATCTCCATGATAAGCGAAACATTGAAGATGGTATTAATTACATGACTTTATTTTTATTATTTTTTTTTGTGTGTTAAATGCAGTGAAAATAAAATAAAATAATCTATACATATATAGAAAAGAAAGATGAGATGCATCTCATTTAATTATTGTTGTGTGTGGGTGTAAGGTTTTTGTTTTTGTGAGAGTGGTCAGTGAAAAAAGAGAGAGCGGGAGAAAGAGAGAGTATTTGCATTTAACTGTAAATGTGTTGTTGCTGGTGCCGGTGAGTGCATTCTGCATATTCCATATTATACTTATTGATCACCCTGTTTATGAATCACACTTTTACTATAATTACATTGAATACAGTTATAGAAATAATTTTAATTGCTGCAATGTATAAAAATTGTTTTTTTAACGGAATTTAATCAATCGGAATTCAATCAATTTAATAATGTTCTATTAGATATGGTAAATTCTTCCTCTTTCTATATCGATATTACAACTTACATACGTGTTCTATAGCAACAATCTTCTGTAAGTATGCAGTGTACATACTTTCAATACAATTCAATCTCTTAATGCTACAATTCAATACCTTAATTCTTCAAATTCATTTTATTTACACAAATTACTAGTTAGCTCCCGGCCATAAGCCCTATGAGCTTATTTGGCAAGAATTGAAATTGTATATTGTTATTCAAGGGTCTTTGCTTAAGGTAACAGGAAATTCTACTTGAAATCGTTATGAGTAAAAGGATTTCGAATATACATAGATACATAAGTATATATATTTTAATGCACATTGCTTGAAAAGCTTTTGCAATGTTGATCTGCAGTTGCAGCATACAGCATCTGGGTTGAATGCAACAGTGGTTCAGAGCGTTTGGGTGGCTTGGTGGCCATTGACAAGATTAACGCGCACAATTTGTTGCAAATTCGTTGGCGCTGCTGTTGCATTACATTAAAAACAAATCATAATGACAAACGAGTGGGTGGTTGGGTGAAGTCTTGGGTTGACTCTGCTTGGATGGCTGCAACTTTTGTGCAAGGTCATAAAAATGTTGAATGTTGGCACTGTGTTGGACTGTTTCGAGTGTGTTACTGGCTGCTGGCCGTTAACTGTTCTTGCAGGGCTTGGGATTTTTATAGGGCTGCTCCAGCTTTGACTCTCCTGCTGCTGCTGCTGCTTCATTTTTCACATTTAACAGTTCGCACAAAAGTTTGATACAAAACTTTAACGGGTCGGGCAGTGTTGTCGCCGTTTTCATTGTTCTTGTTGTTGGCACTTTTATAAACACAACGAGCGAACGGACAGCGGCATAACGTTGAAGTTTACGATGCTCTTGCTTTTGCCTCACTTCTCTCTCTCGCTCTCTCTCTCTCTCTCTCTAACAGAGATCGCACATACACTCAAAAAAAAAGAAGAATGTAATGAATTTTGTACTGAAAATTGAAACAATTTCCTAATGGAGAACGGTTTAAAACAGATTTAACCTTCGAATTCTAACATTTTTGGATTGGTTGGGTGGCTTTTTGTGGGTATTTGCAATAAATGTACTTTGATGTTTCTAAAATTTTGACTTTCTTGGTTCTAAACTAATATTTTGTTAATAAAAGTTTATTATTACATATTTTCTTCGAGTGTATGCATCGCATACAACACTTTCTAATTGGTAAGTGGGCGTGTTTTGGTTGGGTGGCGGGCTTGGAGCGTTGCTGCTGTGCATTAACCTTTATTGCAGGCAAACGATTCGCTTTGCGAGACTTGAGACTTTTATGCGTGTATATATATATACATGTGTATATGTATGTGTGTTTCTATGTATATGTGTAAGTTTGTGTAATTATGCGCGACAAGTTGTTCAACGCAACCCACCCACCGACCAGCCAGCTCAGTCAACTAAGCACGGACGCGACGTCCGGTGTCCAGCGTCCAGCTCGCCGTGAGTCATGGCTTACAGCTTTTCTGCACGTCTAACTGGCCTGACAGCTGCAGTCAAATAAACGTCAGTCGTTGCCAACTTCCGCCGGGTTCAACGACAGCTCACGACAGTTTGGCGGTAACAGGCAGCAAGGAAACGGAACGGGGAAGGGACACGCAAGAATTACTAACCGTTTCCTTGTTCCAGGTAATGGGCCAACGAAGTTTGTTTGAGCATTTTAGCAGCGCACTTTTTTGGGGTTTCGCCTCGTTTTACGCACTTTTAACGCTTCTTACTTTTGTGGAGCACAATTTTGCAAGCAGCTGCCTCATTAGTTCCCATACCCCACCCAGCTCCCCCAACCTTGCTGTTTAACTCTGAGTTTGCAATTAAAAGCGCATAATTGTTTGTCTTAATTTCTTCTTTTTTTTCGTTTTCGTGCGTACACAGTAACAAAAGAAAAGAAAATAATAATTCTGAAATTATTTTTCCTATGCATGACAAAAATAAAATGCTTTTCAACAAAAGCTTAGTAAGAATCCTAGGTTTATTTTTCATATAGTTTTTATTATTGAACATTTGATTTTTCAGCTTTTAAATATGTTTACTGTGTATGTGCTAAAGCTCTGTGATTGTTTTAGGAGGTAGGGAAGAGAAAGCGGTCGTAAAAGAAGGTGCGTTGCAAAGATGCTGGGGTAAACTGAAGCTCTTTTTAGTTGCTGAGCTGCTCTTCTTTTATTGACGAAGCGTCATCAAACAAAGCTGCAAATAGGAGGAGAAAAGCGATGAATCGGGGAGGATGGAAAAGAGAGTAAAGCACTTGCGTGTCGAGCAACTACTTAAACCCGAAAAATTCTACTCCAACCCCTGCGCTCTCTCTCTCTCTCACTCTCTACCTGAAAAGTACTCGTTGCTTTGGGTTCCTTTGCATAAGCACAATTAATTAAATACTCATTGCTGTAACTCGGCAGCTGTAGAAAACACACTTTGACCCCCGAACGGAAGGAACTTTAGTCTGTTTTTTTTGTCTTCTCCTTCTGCTTATTTTCTTTTGGCCTTTGTTGTTGTTGTACAACTAATAGTTTGCCCAAGGCTTAGGTTGTGGCGGCAGCTCTATGGGTTGAGTTGGCGGTGCGTTGTTGTCTCTCTCTCTCTCTTTATCTTTCGCTCTCTAATTGATTTGCAGGTATGCTTGCATACATAGAGCGGAACAAACAACTTAACGCACGCCTGAAGTAATTAAATAGTTGAAATAAGCGTGCTTTAATATTTATATGCCATTAATTAAACAAACAAAGGCAAAGCACACGCAATGGAGTTAGAGACGAAGAGAGAAACGAAGATGAAAACGAAGACAAAGATGAAAATGGAGATGGTTATGGCAACAATGCAGACGACACCCGCACGTCAACATAAACATACGCACACACACACACACACAGACTGAGAGAGGGAGAGAGTGAGATGGAATGGGAGTAGGTGGAACATATAGAGACGAAGCGTTGACACGTTCGCAAAATAAATTTGTTAAGAACGCAATAAGAGCGAACATTTTGTCGCCATTTAAGTGCGATAAATTATTGTAAAAGCAACAGCCAGACGCCAAAAATAACAGACAGCGAAAGAGGGAAATCGAGAGACAGAAAGAGAGAAAGAGAGAGACAGATAATTTAGAAAAGTACCTTAACATTTAATACCTTGGCAATCTTCTTTTAAACAAAGAATACTTGACAAAAGTTTAATTTTTCCCAATAAAAATAAATATCTTGAAGAAATAAAGCTTGCTTTAGACTTTTAAAAATCAATATACAAAACCTTTACAAAAATAGTCAAAAATTTCTGTAAGTTAAAAATGATATTTAAAAAAACATGTTAAGAAAAATAACAAAAGATCAAGTGATATTTAATCTATGACCAATTTTTACTGGTTGATGCTGCACCGAAATACGTAGATGCTTTATCTTAAAATTAAAAAAAATCACCTCGTCTTCTAAGAACAAGCTTGAAAGCGCAAAAAAAAGTGTATTTTGCGTCTTATTAAATTAAAATGAAATTTAAACTTGATTTAGCGCCAAGCCAAACTGAGTAGAAGCGCTCTGGTTGCCAACAAATTGCCCAGCTTGCAGCTGCGAAAACACCAACATTAAGGACCTGCAGCTTGAGAACGCTGGTGTCTGGCAAGCTGCAGACAGAAGAATAAGATGATGAAGAAGGTAGAGCAGAAGGACACGGAAACGGGCGCATCGAGGACAAAGTTGTGCGCGTTTGTCTAGCGTCAGTCAAAGCTTAAGCAAAGTTGTAAAGGCAACGGAGTACTTAGGAATTGGTCGCTCAAAGATATTTAAATATATATAAATCTTAAATAACAAGCAATAAATGCAGCTGCCCTTAGCACACTCACCTCTCCTCACCGCCCCTCACCACCCCTCGCTCTTTGTGTGCACCAAAGTTTTAATCAAAATGTGCCGCACACAGTCTGCTGGCTGAAAGCACTTGAGTTTTGCTTTCTAGCTTAAAGTTTTTGTTGTTGTTGTACTAGTAGTAGTAGTAGTAGTAGTAGAAGATGCCGACAAGAGAGCCAAGTAAAACTGTAAAGCGGTAAAACGTTAAGACCAAAAACCTATACATGGCCCGTTCAAGCCCAAAAGCTCTTCAAAGTGCATTACATTTATCGAGTTTAGTGCAAACAGCGGGCCAACTACTAACTCTCTGTCTCAGTCTTAGTTTATACACACAGAAAAACAAATTCAGTCGAAAGTCAGTAACGAAAATCTTTACATTAAGTAAGGCATAAATATTACGTCTTACAGTGTTTTTTCTCTACGTGTACAGCAAGTAAAAGAGCTTTCGATTTGAAATTCCAATTGCGTTGCAATTACTTGAAATTAGTAGTTTGACGGTGTTTAATGTTTCGAACTAATTGATTAAGTAGACTCAACTTGGCAGAGTATTAAGCCATTGCATTGGTGACTGAAATTGATGCATCTTCGATTTTTAACTTTAAGTCATTTTAATCTCTCTCTCTCTTTGACAAAAACAAGTTCAAACACTAATTGAACTTTAATTGTTTTGCAAAGTATGCTAAAAAAAAGCTTATTTCATAATCTTTGATTAAGACATTCTTTGACGGCAACACACAAAAGAGACACGTTGCGCTTATTGTTTGTCAATTTGTTGTTTTTGTGAATATTCATACCCTGCGTCGAGCAATAAAAAGGCTACAGAGTATTTCCCAAGTTGGAAACTCTAATTTGTTTTAGTTTTGTTTTGTTAGTTAACTAGTTTGGTCGAAAAAGCTTCCAAAATTTGTAGCTAAAAAGTTTCGCTAAAATGGAATGCTTGAATTGGTCGAATTGTGTGGGTTTGCTGATTTGAGCATTCATCCAAAATGGTTGTTAACTAATTTCCTTTCACACCAAACCGTCCTCGCCTCTGCTTCTTATTCCTTTCTGCACTTGTAAGCTGCCCCTTGCCCTCTCTCCCTCCCTCTCCCTCTCCCTCACCCTCTCTCTCTCTCTCTCTTACTCGTTGCCCCAAGCATAGTTCAAACGGTTTAAGCTTTGCGCTGTGCGCACCTTTGGTTACACACACACTTTACTTAGTTTTGGCCAAATCCCAGAAGGGTTGACGTGTATGTGTGTGTGCGCGCATAGGGGTTTGGGGGGAATCTGCGATTGCCAAAAGCCAACAACCAACAAAATGTGGTCTGTCTGCATGTGTGTGTGTGCGTGTGTGAATTTAGCAAAATTTGCATTAATAAAATTGGTATAATAAAATGTAAACATTTTGCTAAGCAAATTGTTGGTGCACACAGACATGAAACGAAGATGAAGAAAAATAAGCCAACTGAACCAAACCAAACTCAGAATGAACTGAGAATTTAGTGGTGATGAAAGAGAAAGTGGGGAGGGTGGGAAGCAGTTTGAATTGAACGAGCTCATAGTGGGTGTGTTTCAAAAGTGTAAGCTGTATGCTGCGGGGAATGCTAACAAAATATTTGCTGAGCCGACGAATTCGTATTGAAGGTGAGAATAGATAAAAATAACTGTTAACTGACAAGATTTGACGCATGGTTTTTAGAAACTATAAAACAAGGAGTGTATATTAAAATGTGAATGTACTTACTGCACTGCGCTTCGTCTGACTTGTCCTCGCAATCCTCGATCATATCGCAGCGATAGTGCGGTGGAATGCAGTACGTCTTATTGAAGACATATTGGCCGCAATTCAGCTGAGGTGTCTCGCACTCGGGTGGCGCTACAAATGGCATTCGTATTGATGAGGATTTGATTAGGACAAAGAAATGGTTTTTTTTATTTTTGTACTTACGACACGACTGCATCTCATCCTCGCCATCGTCACAATCCTTCTGATAATTGCACACCCAATGCGATGTTATGCATTTACCGTTGTTGCAGCGAAACATTTCCGGTGGGCATGGCACATTTGATGCGGCAATCGAGCTGCTGCCAGCGTCCTCGCCAAGTTGCACGCCTGCAAAATAAGTGAAGAAACAAAAAGTTTAGTTAAGTTTTGATGAGAAATGAGCTGGACACATACGCTGCGTATACGCAATTGCAGCTGCAAAATAAATCACAAATCAAATTCAACCATCTTTATAGCCATCAACAACAGCAGCAGTTGCAGGCAGAAGTCCAAGTAAAAGATATTCCTTGATTTGTCAACTCTGACTCTCTTTGGATGTCTAAAGTGTTGACTGCTGCTGCTGGCAAAGAACAAATGGAAAATGGCAATCAACCTGGTTGCGAAAACCGAGGGAAGAGTTTCTGTTGGTTACAAGACCTATTTCCAAGAAAACATGCCTTTGTTGACTATTAAAATTAAAGTAAATCGAATAAATCGATGTTCTAAGCATGGATTTAATTTTATTTTAAGAATTCGGGTGTTGTGTGTAACAAGGGTTGCGTTCAGCGAGGTCGTACTGTATATATAATAGAGCTTTCTCGAGCCAAAATGCCAACAATAACAACAACTTTCCGTAAATCGGTCTGATGGGGATGCTTCTATGTTCATTAGAAAGTATAATAGATTCGTTAGGTCAGAACAGGAACAAATATCGCATTATCCCGTCTCCACTCGCAACTCCACAACATCTCATTCAAAGTAGCTTAAAGTTAAGACAGAGAGCTCTTTAAGGCTGTTTGTTGTACGTACATACTATATTCAATATGCATCCTTCTTTCGACGACTTTAGGCGCCTGCGGACAATCACATTGTGCATTATTCCGAAGTAGTAACAACAATAACAACAACAACAACTACTGCAACACAAAAGAGACAAAAAACATGCATCGAACATAATAAGCCCGCCTTCGCCCACTGTTATTACAAAAGCTTTTCTATAGGCGCTGCTGAGCCAACTTAAAGCTTTGAGCCACAATAATAAACAACGGCAAACAATGATGCTGCTGAATAATGCTAAATGCTGGTACACACAGTTCCAGGATACCCTATAATATTAATGAAACTAAACTCAAATATATAAAGTTAAATAAATTGTCTTACAAAATTTCATATCAGAGTTTTTGTTCGGGTAAAGATTCATAAAGAAATAAAGTTTAAGCTTAGTTTTTCGCTTACAACAAGGAGTTAAATAAACTTGTCTGCTTTCTTATAAAGTACAGATATATGTATATATAAGTATATATATACACATGTATATGTATACTGTTTTAATGCCACGCTTGAGGCCAAGAACCTTGGAATGACATTGACCGCACTTGGTTTTTGCCATGGCTTACACATTGCCATTATGATTACTATTGCGAAAGGGATTCGAGCATGCTGTTGATCCTGGTTTCGGAACAAACTGCGTTGCCTTAAAATTAAAAAATGCCACACACCAAGAGCAAGAGGAAGCAGAGCAGAGCTAAGGATGCTGTCTATGCTGCAGACAGACAGCATGTTTCGTTCGCACTAAAGTTGGCAAGTTTGTGGCTAAATCTCGGCAGCAACTTCTTTTTTAGCACGTTGTGCCTGGGCTGCCTGGGCTCTTGCCCTGCTCCTTGCTATTGTGATTGTTGTTGTGGCTGTTTGGGGAACGTGCCGCAGCGACAGAGCAAAAATGAGAGCAGCCGGCGCATTTTGGCAGCATTAATTCCTCCCGTGTGTCACATAACATTTGCCCGGTTGCTGTTCCTGCTTGTTACTCTTGTTGTTCCTGTTGTTTCAGTTGCTGTTGTTGCTGTTAGACGTGTTTATAGAGTCACTTCCCAGTTGGGATGCAGTGGCACGTAACCAAGTCGCGACATTACTTGCTTGCCTATTCTATCTTTCTCTCGCTCCGTTCGCTTTTTTTATTGCTTGTTTTTTTTTCTTACTCGATCTGTCTCATTCGCTCCAATAGCTGCAGTTTTGTTAGCGTTGACAAACACATTAAGCCACAATTGTTTAGCACTTGCACAGCCGTGAAAGATGCAAATGCAGATGTGGAACCACATTCTGCGAATACACACACACACACACACACACAGCATGCATACACATGCATTTGTAGGTGTCACTACAATATAATTAGCAGGATATGTGTGTGCTGCAAGTGGCAAGCAAATTGGCTACTCATGTGTATTATTTGCATTTAAATTGCTTTTTGTCATTAATTATAGGCTCTTTTGAGTACGCGCATTGTGCCACATGCAACGACAAAATGAGCCAACGTGCAACGTGCAACGTGCCACGTGTAGCTTACAGCAGTCTGCCCAGCCCGGCTGCCAGCATTGTTATTAATAAGTGCCGAAGGCCCTTTGAAGTATGCAATGGCATTTTCCCGCCACGATCCCCACACAAAACCCAAACCCAGACGAAGCTTTTCGTCCTGCTTGGTTCCGCTCATCGAACTCAAAAGCAATCAAATATACATTTAAAAATTTTGCAGTGCGCTTTAAACGAAAAAATGAGGAAAAAAATGTCTGTTTGTGCGTGTGTGTTTGGTACTCACGATGAGTGCCCGTCGGCCTAGGCCGATATACTATAGAAAGAAGAAAAGAATTTTTACAGGCATTAAAAGCTTAAAGAAAACGCAAAGAAAGCTTGAATTGCTGCCTTAAAAAATGTTTAAAATTATCAATTTAAAATGTAAGTATTCGTTGCTTGATGACTTCCTAAACTAACTTTAATCTGCAAAAAAAAAACACACCTTAAGATATATTACGACGGTTTGGTTTTGATGTTGATTTTATTAAAATATTTTCAATAAACTTTGATTAATATTTTAAGCAGATATCATATCAAAAGCAGATTCTTTCAAATTGCAGTTTGAAGCATTTACTTTTTTGCTTGCTAAAATATGGCTCGATTGCCCATAGTGCGGCTGCCCAGTTGGCAATCCGGTCGACGCCCGCGTCAGCGCTAAAAATAATAGGCCGCCTGTGTGCATACTAATGAGTCCCCGGACGAAGTAGCCCCTCCCGCTGTCTGCCTGGTACTACCCTACCCTACCTTACCCACTCGACACTGGCTCTGCCCCACCCTGTCTGATGTGTGAGCATGCAATTATGCCAGTTGTCTGTCCGGCAACACACTGGCGACGCGACGTCTGTTGCACTCATACTTTTTATTGCAACTATTTGTGTGAAAGGCTTACAATAATTTAGTCCACGTATGACTGCTGACAGGCGTAAATCGCACACGACTTTAAGATACCTCAATTCACATTTAACTTAAAAAAAAGTGCACTATTTTAGCCGAGTGCTTAAATACTTCAAAAATCACGTATACGTATTTGTTTAAAGAATCTGGACTAAGTAGAAAAATAAGTGTAACAAAAAGTAACTTTTTCTTCCTTTCTCTTTGGTCGCATTATGAACAGCGAGCACCGCCATAAAATTCATCAGGTCAGCTCCACTTTGTTTCTTTTTGCTATCGCATTTATTTATTTAACTTTGTTTTTTACTTTATGGTGGGATTGGTTGTTTGGTGTTTGTTATTGTTGCCTTTGGTTTCGCTGCGTGTACTTAAATGTTGCATATTAATTTTTATTTATTTAATTTTGTTACTGCTTCTTTTCTTTTAATTTCACCTTTTTTTTATATTTCATCATCAAGTGTTTTTGCAGATGTTAATGTCGGTTACGGTTGTTGTTGTTGGTTGCATTTTTATAGCCCCGTCGGGTTATACTACTGCATAAATGTTAAAATATTTAACCATTTATTTATTTTGTCATATTTTATTATGCACATGTCCATGTGTGTGTGCTTGTGTAAATATATGTACAGCCTTAAAACACATGTGATTTACATTATTTTTTAACATGTTTGTTTGTATTTTTTTTTTTGGTTTTTAAGTTGTTTCTTGTAATTTATTACTATAAATACTCTTGTTGTGTTGTGGCAACATTTGTCAATTGTGATTTAGTGACTCGAGCGCAGAATGTATTATTCATGGCCGATTTTATGCATTTCAATAATCAATGCGCTATTATAAATAATTAATATGTATGTGGCACACCCGAACGCCACAAATGGCATTAACATGCGACTCAACTAAAATTTCAGCCACACAAATTGTTGGCATCCCCAAATCAGTCTGACAAACGCATATGCCATTTGAACAATGCGCTCAACGGCACTCAGAGAAAAATCTATAGACAAGGTTCTTAATTTCAAGCATGAATTAACATTATTATAGTTTGAAAAACTCAAGGGACGATCAAATCTTCGTTATAGAGAACATATGAAATGTAGAATCGTTTTTTAACTGATCCGAATTGCCGCGTCTTGAAAATTAGTTTGTTGTACGAAACTTTGTCATGGAGAAAGTCGACTCTAATACATTTTGGAACTACAAAAGTCGTTTAATGTTCATATATATTTTTGATTTATAAGCTGACCAGTTTCTTTTTGTTTGAAACAGTGTATCAACTGGCAAATGTCCAAGTGGCGTCGACGTTATATGGGCAAGGGGTAAACGAAAACTGCAATATTTGGTGGGAATAACAGCCGTTGTGGGTGGGTGGTACAATTTGTGGCTTCATTATTTTCACATAACTCTCGTACGGCCAAGAACTATTTGAAGTTTTGCCCACCACTCAAACTTCTTTTTTTACTGCAATTTTTTTTGGACTATTTCTTTTGCTTCACACACATTCATACACACACGCATATGTGACTTGGTCCTGCGTATTATTATTATTACTATCTTTTTTTTTTTGTCATTCACAAAAAACCGAATGAACTAAGAGTGCCATAAACGAGCTGAACATCTGAAATGTGCTTGCCAAGCAACTCCAACCTTCCGACTTCCCAACTTCCAGCTCGCACTCGAACTGGCTGGCAAAAAGTATGCTAGAGAGATGGATAGACCTTATGCAGACGTTACCATATTGCGGCGGGCAGCTATCAATAAATAATAAATTGCCTATAAAAACTGATAAATTCATTGATGAATCTCGAAACTCGCCGCGTTATTTCGCTTCGTTTCTCACATTTGTGGCTATGCTACAATGCGTTTTTTGCCCGCCACAAGGCACTATGGGTAGAAAACGCTTTATTGCATTAAAAAAAAAAACCATTAAGTCGTAAGTTAAAGTAGCTTTAAAACTTTAAAAGTAAGCCTATTTTCTGGTCATTAAAAAAAAAATGTTACTCTCTGAACGTTGTCCTAAGTATTTAAAGAGCTTACCTTCTTACTAGACAGCGACAATTTTGGATATCATAAAAAAACTTTATCTTTGGGCAGAGCAACAAAGATGTTAAGTGTTTGCTGAACACTTCGTAAACTATTTAAACTTTCACAGTTATTTTGAAAACATTTGTGCGTCTACTAAAAACTTTGAAGTTTTAGTTGAATAAAATATCCTAGCATTTTTGATGTCTATAGCATAATCATACGATGAAAATTTGTTGATGCTTTTAGTCTGACTAGTTAGCATTATTATTTCTTACAATATAAGGAGCTGTATACCCTTTCAATTGCCATTTATGGACAGAGAAAGTGCGATTTAATCCTATAGTGCATTGATCCAGTGACTGAGTAATGGATATTCATGACGGCAAAAGAAATGAAAACACACCCCAACAAGAGGATGTAAGTGGAAACTTTAAATGCAAGGCAGTTGCATGCCGCTTGCGACTTGCCACTAGCCAGTTGGCAGTTGCTGCCTGCTTGCTGTTTTGCTATTGCGCCATTGACAGTATCAATGATTTTATGGTAGTTATATTCGGTAATGGGAATCTGTATGGACTGCCATCTATTCATAGCATACTTAGGAGCTGAAAAAACCACGTTTTATTTTTTGTGTCTCGGCTTGCTTCCTTTCCTTCGATTGCCGTTTCTGCTGCTGCTGTGCACAAAACATTGATTTATGTACGAGCCGTATATGCAATACTTGCAAAATAAGCTGCTTTCTTTCATTTCTTTTGCTTTTTTACATGGTCTGGGGACGGCGGACAGTTGTTGCTGCTGTTGTGTATAGCATTGAGGATTAGTTGGGCGTTCGCTCGGCAAATTGTTGTTGCCTGCACGAAGAATATGACAAATTTGTGCAAAGCTTTACGGGCAAGCATATTTAGTTGGTTTTATTTTTTTTTTTGGTTTTTCTCGTTTTTTTTTTAAATGAAAAGTGTCCACTTGCTTTAGACATTACACACCCAAATGCTAAGCGGTACCAAGGCACCAAAGGGGCTAAGCAGGGGCTGCAGTATGCTGTATTGCACTCAGAACAAAACTCGGCCAAGAAGTTTGCTATAAGCTTTCAAATAATTAATTTTGAAAGAATTACTACAATTATTTTTTATTTAACCTTTTGATTGAGAACAAGCGTTTCTACGTTAAATTTTCTTGTAAATACAATTGCATTTCCATTTTTTCCTTTCTGTTCAATGTCAATTTTATTTCTTGTCGATTTCGTTTTTTTAAGTGTGAGCTGCTTTGCATATCACATAAGCATTTCTGGTCACATGCTGAGCATTTCACGTATGTTATTTGATCTTGTGTATTTGTATTGGTGTTTGTGTTTGTATTTGTATTTGCATTTGCATTTATATTTGTCTTTGGAGCCGCTCTCTCATTTCTTTTCTTTGTTTGTCAATCGCCTGGCCAGCATGATTTTCATTATGTGATGTGCTCTGCTGCTGATGTTGATGCTTCAACTGATGCCAACCTACTCAAAAGCACAGTACGTGAGGAGCTAAACAGTCAGGAACTCGCACACACACACACTTGCAGGATGCCAACAACAATCACACTGACAACCCATCAATCCATCTATTTTTGATTTTTGCGAAACGAGAAAAAAGAAAAAAATTCAAAATCGCAGACAAACATTATTTCCTGTTTTCAATTTTTTTTTATATTTTTGCTATTCACGTGCTTCTCAAGGGTTTTTTGTTTTTCCTTTTGCTCTCGTATTGTCTTCGCTTCGTCTTATTATTTTTTTCTATGTTTTTTTTGTTTTAAATGTTATTTTAAGTGACGTCGCCAAAGTTAAAACGTGACTAAATTACAAATATTTTGTAAGCTTTTAAAACCGTTGATACTGCAGCATCACGAACAACAACCATAACATTACCCCATAACAATAAAAAAAGCAAATAGAAGAAGCAGCAGACAACAATAACAATACTAATAACAAAAACAAGCACAAAAAGCACAAAAACACAACAACATAATACCTAATAACGTGCATTTTGATAATGTCGTGTGGCGAGAAGAGCCAAAACGGGTTGAAGAGAAAGGGAGCTAACGTTAAGGGTTCCATCCTCTGATTCCATGATTCCCATAATTGGGTTGAGGCAACTTTTCGGCCATCATGGCATCAAAGATTCTCGAGGCAACGTCGGCAGCTTGAAAATAGTTTGAAACTGAACACTCTTATGGGTACCGTACTTAGTGGAGCAACTATTTAAAGTTTTTGCCAGCAACGGCAACATAAGGCAACAAAGTCATGACACAACAGCAAAAGTTGCCTAAAATTCCTTAACATCTTTTTGTGCATGTCCTGTCGTCTGGCTGCCCATAAAAGGTAACGATCTGTCCAGCAGCAGCAGCAACCACTCGCTGTCCAAACTTTTTCCTAAGCGCATCTCTCATGGGCATTTTCAATATACATATATACATATATACTTATATATATACTAATATATATGTAGTATGTATTATATTGTATAAATGCCAATTTTCATGGCAACTTTGCGTACATTTTACATTAAATGCTTAACTCTAAACTGTAGTGGTAGAATGTTGGACTTAATATTTGTTTCTGACTCAGATTGCAGTAATGCTTGTAGAATACCCCTCAGTGCTTCGGAAGATACCACCATCCAACCTTAGAACTATCCATCGAAATTCTTAACCCTAGTTCAATATCTAATAATACATTAAAAACCCGTTGCTTTCGTAAAACTAATTTTACTAAATTAAATTATCTTCTTCAACATACTAATTGGTCTCGCCTTTATTCTTGTAGTGATATAGAAACTGCCATTGCCATATTTTATAGGACCTTGAATTCGCTTTTGGATATTTGTGTTCCCCTCACTTGTCCTTCAAGTGATAATAAACCACCTTGGTTTACGAGGGAACTATCGAAATTGAAAAAGCGAAGACAAGAGCATATAAAAATTTAAAAAATCGGGAACTACCTTAGATTTATCTTCGTATTTAGTAGCAAAATCTAGTTTTCTTTCTGTTAACACATCTTGTTATAATAATTATCTTAATCGTTGTAGACTAAACTTTTCACGTGACCCTAAACAGTTTTATAAATTTGTTAACTCTAAACGTAAGTCTTCTTGCTGCCATCCTCAGTATACCTAGATGATACAAAAGCAAGTTCTGATCAGGCAGTAGCCGATCTATTTGCTGAGTATTTTCAATCAGTATATTCAACGAATTTACATAGTTGCAGTAATTCCTATCCTTTTCGAGTTCAATCGTCAAATTGCATATATATCCCAGTTATAACTGAGTGTACGCTTCTAAGTGACCTTAACTGTACCAAACCAGGCTATCTGCCTGGTCCTGATGGAGTGCCAGGTTGTATACTTAGATACTGTGCGGATTCACTTTGTAAACCCTTACATAAATTATTTAACTTGTCGGTTGACTCAACAGTGTTTCCTGCTATATGGAAGGAATCTTTTATTATTCCACTCCATAAAAATTCTTCTAAGTCTAACGTTAAAAATTATAGAGGCATATCCAAGTTGTCCGCCATTCCTAAAGTCTTTGAAAAAATAATATGTTCTCAACTGCAACACACATGTAGTTCAATTATATCGCCTTATCAACACGGTTTTGTTAGGCGTAGATCTACTACCACAACCTTCTTGAATTCACTTCGCTTGTTATCAAAGGGTTTCAGGAAAAAGCAAACTGACGTTGTTTACACCGATTTTAGTAAGGCATTTGATTCTGTTAGTCATTCTCTGTTGCTTCAAAAATTAAATATTATTGGATTTCCATCAAAATTCGTATTGTGGCTTTCGGAGTACTTGTGTGGCCGAACACAAAAGTTGTTTTTAAGTCGTCTGTATCTAAACCTATTTTAGTTACCTCTGGTGTTCCCCAAGGTAGTCACCTTGGTCCTTTGCTATTTAATTTGTTTATTAACGATCTTCCAGCTGTTATTACTAACTCTTTTGTTTATATGTTTGCTGATGATGTAAAACTATGTTTCACCTACAATGATGCTTCTCTGTGCAACTTACTACAGTCGGATTTATGTGCGCTGTCGGCCTGGTGTCGTTTTAACTTACTCAATTTAAACTGTTCAAAATGTAAAGTCATGTCTTTTGTAGAAGTACCCCTCATACTGCTCACTACTTGATTGATGCTTCACCACTGACCGCGTGTTTGAAATTAAAGATTTAGGCATTATTCTTGATCCTAAGCTAAAGTTTGACTCTCATATTTCTTCTATGGTTAATAAGGCCATTAATGTCTTTGGCTTCATCAAGCGGTGGTCGAAAGAGTTTAACGATCCCTACACCACTAAAACGCTTTATACATCCCTAGTACGTCCCATCCTGGAGTATGGATCTTGTGTGTGGTCCCCACAATACTTGATTCACCAGGATAGAATTGAATCTGTGCAGAAGAAATTTCTTCTATTTGCCCTTAGAAGTTTTAACTGGGTTCCTGGAGTAGACTTACCCCCGTATTCAAGTAGACTCCTTTGATTAATCTTCCCTCCCTGTTAAACCGTAGAACTATGCATGGAGTATTATTTATTACTAACTTACTTAATGGTGAAATCGACTCATCAGTTCTTTTGAGTCGAATTAAATTTAATGTCCCAATTAGATCTTCACGTAACTTTTACCCCTAGCCTTGATCGTTGCTTCAGCAACTATTTAATTCATGAACCATTTCGTGTTATATGTTCTGACTATAACAAACTTTATTCTCTTGTCTCCTTGGAGGCCTCATCTCCAGTACTAAAAGATCGATCCTTTTTGCTTTATCTAATCGTAACCACTAACCACTAATTAAATGCTGGTCTGATTGGGTTTTTCTGGGTTTTTCCCAATCCTCGCAACAAATGTTGGACTGCTCAATTTTTATTGAATTTCCCAGAGCTTTAACGTTAACTTTTGATTATATTTTCAGATTTATATATTAATCTATATTTTTATTTTAAATTATTTTAACTATTTTTAATTTAAATTAATTTTGATTTCATTTTAATGTCAGCTCTCTTAGCTGACAATAAATAAATAAATAAATAATAAATAAATAAAAAAAAAAAAAACAGCTAACAAAAGGAAGTAAATTGTGATTATATTTGAGCGTTATTGTTATGAATTCAAATTAAACTTTGAAGTATCTAAATGCAATTTTTTCATTTATCTAAGTTTTATTGCCAATATATGAATAAGTTTTTGAGCAATTGAAATAAGTTTGAATGTTAAGCCAAGCTCCTTATATTCTTCAAACAAGATACGCTGTTTGTTTTTGTGCATTTCATGCCGAGGCATGCGTGTTAAATTCTAAATTGAACGAGTTTAATTCGCTGCACACCTAAATTATGTGTGTATGTATGTGTGTGTGTGTTGGTTGCGTTTGTTTCTCTTTGTGCATCTTTTGTGGGGTTGGCGCTTCATTATGGCACAAGCTGCAAAATTAATTTGGCGAGAATTGCGTCAGCATCCAAATTCACTAATTAGATGCATAATTAGACACGGAGTCGTGCGAAAAGGAGTTTCTGATATGATTTCACTGCTAACAGACATGATAGACAGACAGACAGACAGACACGTGGTTTCAAACAAAAGCAACTGTTTTGTTTGTGGCTGACGCATAAAAAAATGTACAAATTATGTTTAATTGAAGTTTTTGTTAGCAGTCAAGCCGCAGCAGGTGACAAGCGTTCTGCGGCCAAAGAAAAAACGCTTGCTGCAACACTAACAGCTACAAAAGTATCAACAACAATAACAACAAGCTGACCCAGCACGTGCAAAGTGCACGTAGCCGGAAACAAATGACATTGTCAGCGCCTGCCTTTTGGGTCGACGCAGCGAGAAATCCCAGCTAAGCATTTCCGGTCGCGTCGTCTGCCATTTTTGGCGGAGCATGTGCTCAATGTGTGCACAGAGAGAAAAAATAAATAGTACGACTCAAATAAGAAATTCGTTTCATGAATAAATCAAATACAACAAGTATATTTTATAAACTTTAAGTAAACACAGAGAATAAGTATTATTTCGACGACAACATAAAACAAAATCGATAGCCATTTCCGTGTTTATTTAAAAAAGTCACAAACTTATCGGTCATTATTCAATTTCAAGCCTTAAACAGATAATTCTTTGCATGTTTTCGTTTTTGATTTTTGCTTAGAGCGATAAAAGGATAAAATGGAAGCTAAGCATTCTATCTTTAAGTCAAGTTAACGTTGAGCTTTGAAAATGATTACTAAAATAAATGCTTTCATAATGAAAAATTGATTGAGGCTCAAATAAAGAATCTTCTTTTACTTATATGAATAACGGATTGCTCACCTACTTTATTTTTCTCTCAGTGTGTGTGTGTGTTTGTGTGTGCGCGTGTGACAGTGCCATTAGCCGACGCGACACCGCAAAGTTAAGTTGCACAGCAGCATTGCACTGGCGGCACACAAAAACCGTCTAAAGGAGTCGCGTCGCTTTAAATGCGTATTTTGCTGCTGCCATTTTATGACTGCGACGCATTTTGTTGTCTGCAAAGTTTTCGAAAGATGGAAAGGAAGGCTGTTTCAGATGCTACTAACTCTACTTCTGGTGCTCTTTCCAGTCGGTTCTGGCAATTTGTTTGCGCTATGAAAGTTTTTGGGCCATTTTGGGAGAACATTGACCAATTGCGCTTAAATTAAATGCCAAATTGCCTGCCACAGTATTGTTCCATTCCGTATCAATTAGCCAAGTCAGCAGTGACTTAGTAGTGTGCGTGTGTGTGTGTGTAATGTTTTGCTCTGAATTGCGCAACATATGTTGCATAAATTTCAAATTTTGTTTCCATGAAATCACGCATTTTCGTTAGCTGCGCTTAACTCGAAATAACAAATACAAATGCCAAAAAAACCTCAAAGGCAGTTAAATAAATCTTTGATTGTGCATAACTTTTTAAGTTTTTTAATTAAGGCATTGATAAAAAGAAGAAATAATTACGTTAATACTAATTTATCAATATTTGTTGTAAACTAAACTTTTACCTTTAACATCTACCAATTGATGATATGATTTGAGGAAAACATATAAATACCAATGAACTTTCATTTTAGCTGGGTATCTGCATAGTTTGGTTTGTTGGCTAATCGATTTTTGGCTTGTTGTTGCCAGACGGCGCAGAAATTAGCATTAGGCTGGCAAACAATTTTTGGCCACTTTTTGCGTTTAGAAGCTGAGTGGTGGTGGGCGGAGGGGGTTTGGCAATAAATTGGTTGCTGCCACGTTCGCCGGCTGCACATTATTGGAAATTGCTGTATTCTGCGTTTTAATTGCCAGCAATTGATGAAATGCATTTTGGCCATGGCTTAAAGCCTCAATTTCAGCAACAACTTCGCTCCAGCGATGCGGCTCGCCCCTCGTGTATCATTGAACGACGCACACTCTGCACCGTGTAAATCACGGCACACGACGCAACGCCATCAGCTGCCTGCCCCCTTTACTTCCGTGCCCAGTGTTCACTGGCCAGCGGTGCGTATGTATGTAATACATACATATGTGTCTGTGTTTGTGTTTGTCCTTTGTCCGCGTGTGTGTGAGCCCAATGTTCCTGTGCTGTGGTGTTAATAATCGATGGCTGCAGTTGCCGTGGGGCAACTGTTGCAGACTCCGTCAAGCGACCAACAAACCGACAGACAAACCAACCAACCGACTGACCGAACAGAACAACAACAACAACAGACCAAGCGAACAACAGTCGCCAGTGATTTAGGGTCAGCACACGGCCAAATTTCAATGCACTCGGCCGCAAAATGTAAAACGCGCCGAGCGGCAGCGTTCAGCGATGCCATTGCAAAGGATAACCAACGATTACCAAAGCAACAAGAACAACAGCTAAAATGCACCAATAACAAAACAGCTGACACGAAAAAAATCAACAACAACGCAACGTAGATGCTCTTTTTTTCATTTCGAAATCGTTGCACCAAAATATAGTTTACTGTTATCTTTAATTTATGGTCAGATGCTAAATTTATTAAACAAAATATTTTGTATGAGATACACTTTTATTTTTCATTTCGATTCAAATAATTTTTTACTTTACTTGCTTTTTGTTTATTTTTTAAGTTAATTGACTTAACCATAATTATGTTCAATTGTGTTACAGTCAGTCTTATATTCAGTTACAATATGATTAAAAGCACAACCTAAGCAGCTGCACTTGAAACCAATTCTAAATTTTCATATCAAACTGTTTGTGTTTTAATATTGAATGATCAAGTGGCGTGATAAACAAGGAGTCAACAATGACCCAGCCGGAGTCGCTTGTGCTTGCTTATGCCGCAAAGAAAAAAAGCAAAAATAAAGGGTAATACTTTATGAATACAATGGCGCGCAGCTTTGGGAAGGAGGTCAGCTTGGCCAGAAAACCAAATGGCGCCAAACAACAACAATGCAGCCATGTTGTTGATGGCCAATGGTCGATGGTCGGTGGCCGGTGGCCGGTGTTGGCCCTGGGGCTGTGCAGCGGCCATGAGACCGACGGTGGGCGTGGGCAGTGGACCGGAAATATTAAATTCGCCACTTTGGCACACAAAGTGTTATTTTTCACTTCCGCTTCGACGGCGTCAGTAATTTGAGAGCGCTGTGCGCTCGATCAGTTCTCGTGGCACCTGCAACTGTAAGACATTAATCTGTGCGCAAGGCTGGGCACAAATGCAAATCAAAGGTTTGACCAGATGCAAAAGCCTTTTAATCACAACTTCAAAATTATATTCTAATGAAGGAAATTCGAAACATTCATTGCAATTAGAGTTGTGTTACTTTAAAAAGTTGCCTCAACCGTGCAATACTCTCATTGGCAGCTTTTTACAGAAGCTTGGCAACACTGCTTGCTAGATAATTTAAATGAGGCATCATTGTTACCGAGTCTTTGTGTGTAGTCAACCCGTGGGGCACATAAGTAAGTATTTGCAGTTATTAATCTTTTACCTTGAAGAGGCAGGCAGAGTCGACAGCCAAACAGGAAAATTAATTAAATTGTTATGAGCCTTTTCCACACACGCACCTACGTGCGCGCACACACACACACAGAACACAACAGACATGTTTGTACATGTAAATACGAGTATACGATAGTTGTTTGCTTATAAATGAATTATGTATGCGTGTTGAATGTTAGCTGATGTTATTTGTGTGTAAGTGTGTGTGGTTAAACAAAAGGCAACGTTGGCAAGACTTTGCCTTTTGCCTGGGAAACTGTAAAATTGTCAATTGCGTTGACCCAAATAAATAAATAACAAAATGCCGGCACAATTTTAATTAAAACCAAATTATTGTTATGAATATTTTGTGATGCAAAATAAAATGGTAAGCGACGAACGGACCGACAGCCATAGGGATAAAGGATTAAGATTGGTTACTCCGCATACACAATGAAAATGACAATGACAATTGTTTTTGTATGAATTTGTGTGTGTGTGTGTGTGTGTGCGCTTTGTTTTGCTCTAAGCGAACACTTTTCGGTTTATGAAATATGCAAAACGTTTAAGGAATTCCGGTAACAATGGCAATAACCGACAAAAGCCAACAACAACGAATGTACATATGTAAATATTGAAATGGATAATAACAATTGCAAAATAAAATAAAAGAAAGAAAAAAACAATTGAACATTTGGACATTGAGCTAGAATGTTTCGAAGTTGCCTCACCATTTAACATACAAATCTTGTATATCTTTGTACATATATTGCGTATATTATGGATGCGTTAGGCTTTAAGCTGAGCAGTCGAAATTACAAAATGTGCAACCGATAAACATTTCAAATGCAATCAAACTTTTTCATTTCTGTTTACACTTTCGCACAGGTTAATAGAAACGTTTCTTATCCAAGATTGCTGTTATGGTAATAAGCGAGCTGGGAGTTATAGCCAAACAAGCCATTCATTGTGTCTCTCTGTGTGTCTCTCTGTGTGTCTCTCTGTGTGTGTGTGTGTTCTTTCGCCCTTGTTGGCAACTTAAGTTATTGTCTTATGTCTATGGGTTTTTTGGTAAAATCGATATTTGTATATAGTCAGTCTAACAAGTATTTATGGCTTGGTCACACTGGCAGCTACAAAATAATGCACATTACCCCAACCTGAGGCAGTTCATAAACTGCAAAGTAAACTACAAACTAATGCACTTGAGCCAAGCAGCGTTGCATTCGTTGGCACTTCAAAGTTTTTGCCTGCCCGCCCACCAAAAAACCCGCCCGCCCAAAAACTGAAAAAAAAGCCCTTCTTACTTTTAGTATTGCCAGCTAAAATGCTTTGTTGGCATGCAAAAGTGCTTCAGTAGTTGTTTGGTGATTGTCCCATGCACCGTGCACCATGCACCATGCTTTGCCATATGGCTTGCATTTACACGCAAGTATGTCTACACTGAAAGAAAATTTAGTATACAAAAATTTCTATACTTGCAAATGGGTCTTTAAGTATTAAAACTATTTTTCCGAGTGTAGCAACTACATTTCTTATTTGCCGCCTGTCTGTGGCCACGTTTGTCATGCAACGCTAGAGGCACCTCGCCTCCCACTCCAACTTAAACTCCAAAAGCAGTTTGAAGCTTCAGCTCTTGCTTCTCATATACATATACACATGTATGAGTGTAAGAGTGTTTGTGTTAGTGTTAGCTGTGCTGCAAGTGGCGCCTTAAATGACAATACCTTAAGTGGGTATATCTTCATTTCCTTCATGCATATTATGCCCTGATATCATAATACTGTGCCCCGATCCTATCGTATCTGGCAAATGCAATGCCCACAAATTGTAAAACTAAATAGAACATTAGCAAAGGCCATCGCACGCATGCCGAAAGGGCTGCGACTGTTGCTTCTGCTGTTGCTGTTGCTGCTGCTGCTGTTTTTGCCTCAAGCGAAGGAGCAATAAAAATATAGTTCATATACATATATAGTATACAGAGTGGCAGTGCACAAGGGTGTTGCAAATATAACACACAAAGGACAAGAAAGGAGGTTGTGGGCTTCGAGTCAGATAGAGAGAGCATACATGCATGCAGTGACCCCAACGTTAAATGCAATAAGAGCTTGAATGAGGCGACATTTTTATGCATATTTATGCCCCAATGTGGCAAGCGACTGCCTGGCTGCAATATAAAAGTAGAAGTAGTACACTACCACAAAAAAATAAATAAATAATATAGCATTAGAGTCTTAAATACTAACTCTTAACTCCAAATAATGCCACTAAAACTATACAGTTTCTATATTCCTGAAATTATTAGGAAACTTTTTTATATTAAACTCAAGTCATTGGAATTTTCTTGGTGTTATTTAAATATTTCTGCCAGGAATAGACTTTATTATTATTTAGAAATGAGATTCTCCAATTACAATTAGTATTTCGTGAACTGGATTTTTATTTTTCTGGGTGTAGTATTTGAAGGGAGCATGGGGTATGCCATATAGATATTGCCAGACGCGACTGTTGGCGGCACTGTTAAATTTTAGTGCTCAGCTGCTGTGTGTGTTATTATTTTTGCAGCTGTTGTTGTTGTTGTTGTTGTTGGTTATTCTCAATTTACTACAACAAATAGGAAAATGAATGTAGCGACTTTTACTTTAAATGCAAACGAGTACGATGGGTAAACAGGTTGAGCGCATGGGTTTGCTGTTGAGAAAAGAGAACGATAAAAAGGGAGAGAGGGACACACAGAGAACACACAAAAATTGGAGCAGCTAGGTCCTTGACATAGACTGCAGGCAACGGTCGTTGCTCAAAATTGCAAGACAAATGCCGAGGGAGCTCCTCTCTCTCTCTCTCTCTCTCTCGTTCTCGTTCTCGTTCTCCCTTCCGGGTGAAGTGTGCGAACCAAATGAGTTTCTTAATGTTGCTGTTATTTTATGTCAAGCTGCAACTACAGCAGCAACATCAAAAAATACAAAAAAAACATGTAGAAAACGAAGCAAAGTTAATAGCAAACAGTTTCCAACACCGAACGCATTAAGCGAAAAACATAAAAACGTAAAAATGGAAATCAACCTTTTTTTTCGTCCGTTTCTGGGAATGGGTGCAAAAAACAAGGCATTCTGTTGTTGTTGTTGTTTTAACGGTTCCTGTGCGCATTAAATAGTGTCGCAAATAGCGCATTATTTGACGCCCAGCATTGAAAAATGTTCCAAAGTATGCTTTCAGGCAAGTTGCATGCCGCTAGCAAATAAAGTTTTTCGCATGTCGATGCCACATCCACTTTGGCACCTAAGAAAACTCCCACTTCCACTCACAACCAAAACACACAACCCTCCAAACAGGATATGCACGCATTTAGGCAGCATTTACCCACACTCACAAATCAAAAGTTGCCCCAAGGGTTAAATTGTTGTTTCGCATTCGAGGAACGCCTTTAACAAAAGCTCTATGGCACACCACATCTCCCCAGAGAATGTTGCATCTTGATATGCAAATATCAAATGCGGTGTTAAAAACTCTGCTATCTGATAACATGAAATTTAGCTTAAATAACCATCAAGCAATACTACTATATGCAATTATGTGCCATGCCCAAGACGATGGTGCTCAATAATTATATGTATACAGAAAGAAGTTACAAAATCAATTCAAATATTTATCCAAGCGAAACTTTAACTTGTTCTGGGCAAATGTCACTTGTTTATGTCTAAGTTATGTAATATTGAAACAAACTCATTTTGTTTTGACCACATGAATTTGATTTATGAAATGCGTCTTTTTCTTCACGTTGCGCTTTAATTTTTGTTTTGCGCATTTGCAAGTGTTGAATAAACCGTTAAGTTATTGCATTTGCAAATGCAAAGAATTCATGAATGAATTTAAGCAGAAATGCAAATATGTAAATGAAATGTGTATACAAATTGCTTATAACGCCAAGAAGAGCAACGCCTTAAATGCTTTAAATTAAATTGAGCTTAAAGATATTTTTACTAAACTGTGAGTTTGTTTTTTAAGAGAGTTGTTGCCAGACCTACACCTACTAAAGAGTATTTGATTTAAATGTATTGTAGCTTCTCTTATAATTTATATATTGTGTTTCCCAATCAACGTTTATAGACAGGATGTTGCTTTACTGTGAACAAACACACTCACACACACACTAAAGCCAATTAACATTTACGGTTACTACTGCACTTGATTGCCTCAACTTGGGGGCAATAGTGTTTAGCGTACGTAGTTGGGCGTCCTAAGGCATACACTCAACAACACCCAGCACCCAAAACATACCCTTTCCCTCTGCTTTGGTCTCTGCGTGTGATTTTAGCATTTTGCATAGCAATGTAATTGAAAAGTTGCACAACAACAACAACAAAAACAAAACACACTCCAACCATGCTGCGTGTTCGGGCGCATGTGTGTTTGTGTGTTAAAATTTCGTTTGACTGAGGCTTTCATTACATTTTATTTGCTGGCATTTGGTTACTCAACTCGACCGGCTCTCTTTCCGCTGTGCAGCCTAGAATGTATAAGCTTTCAAAACAATACCTACGGTCTCCTTTGCCATATCTCCATTTTTTCGGGACGAAAGGTGTTGTTGGCCGGGTCGTGAGTACTGAGAGAGGGTACTGCGAATGTCAGACAAACAGATTGAGTGGCCTTGTTTCAAAAATATTTTTGCATGCAAATGAAGGCCGCAACAAAGCAATGCAATATAACGAAAAACGAAATGAAACCATAAAAACACTTAGAAAGCCAAGCCCGGACCTGCTGTTCCTATTACCATATATTTGCCAACATTTTATTTAATTTTCACCTGAATGCTAAATTCCAGAATTTCGTTAACAGCTCTCATCAGCTGTCATCATTAAGGAACAATCACAATTCTCAAATTTCTCCAAAGCACTTCAAACGAAATGAAGCAGCAGCAGCAGTAAGGTTATGAAACGAGAGCACTAGCCAGTACGATATTCATGTACAGTGATGACTTTACAAATGAAACGCATGTTCGCACTAAGCTAAGGAAGTTAAGCAACTTGCTTTAGTCAATTTTAATAAAGGCAAATATGTTTTTGAAGGAAAATAACAAACTAAAATGTTGGCAAACTGTATTTATAAGGGGCTCTTATAACTTGGTCTAGCTTTGATTTTTGGTAAATTTTTGGGTATTAGCTTTCAACAAATCGCCAAATCAATGTGACGTAAGTGCCAATCCCTTTATCTCACTCACTCAATCAGTTATTCTCTCTCTCTCTCTCACTCACTCTCTCCGATCGCTTTTCGATGCTGCTGGTGGTTGGGATTAAGCTTAATGCTTGCAAGCGGCGCACACACATAAATAAATTATGGAAATTAAACATGAAATTGTACAAAACCCCGACACGAATGCGTCGACACGAGAACGCACGTGCGTGTGAGGATGTATGTATGTATGCGTGAGTGTGTGTGTGTGTGTGTGTGTCAGGATGGCACCAGAATTGCTATTGCTGCTTGAATTCTGCCAGCTCGCTGGTTTGGTCCTTGTCTGGTTAGCAGAGAATGCAGATAACGTTGCAAATTGACGGAAGCAACACATTTGCGACAAAAGGCAACCAACAGAAGTAGGAGCATCCGAGGAGCAGGCTAAGTAAATGCAGCACGGCTAACTGTCGCACAGGCGCAGGTTACACTGAGACAAAAGACAAAAACAACTCATGCTAACTTATTAATGGACAGAAAGTCAAGAAACTATATCGAAGCATATCAAATGCAGCTAATTGGCTGTTTTTCCCATATTAAAATAAAAAAAAGTTTTTGAAGTTTATATAAATTGTGGCTAAATCAATTTGTACCGTGTCACTTGGCACTGATTTGTTGCAGTGTGTTCGCTCCACCTTCAGGTGCCTAGGCTAACAACTTTGTCAATGCGGCGGCACACAGCTGTGTGACCAGAGAAGCATCAAGGGCAGACGCAAAAGCAGAAGCAGTTAGCGAAGCAGGTTAGAGTGGCAGGAACAGAAGCTGAAGATGCCCCACACCTTCCGCCTGTCAACGTGTTGACAGCGTTGATGATGATGAGGACCTCGACAACGAGAACGATGTTGCTGTGTGTGTGTGTGTGTGTGTGTGTGCGAGTGTGTGTGTTTGGCCCATGTTAACAATGCACAACAAAAGCGCATTAGGCGTGCGGCTGCCCAGTGGGTGTGGTGGTGTGATATGTGTGATTGGGTGGGTGATATTTGGCTGGGGTCGCTTCGGGTCGTTCGCTTGGTTGGATGTTGCATTCATGTTGCAACGATTTGTTGCAAATTGTCACACAAGTGTGTTGTATTGGAGTCTGTGGGTGCGCTTGTCTCATTGCTGTTGTTGCATTTAATTACGCGTGTCTGTACAGCGAAGTTTACTTTGTCTCGCCATGACAGAAACGCACTGTACATGTGTGTGTGTGTGTGTGTGTTTAAGTTTATTAAACATGTGCGCCATGTTGAAGAGGCAGCTGTTTGGGATTACTAACCACGAGGCCTTTAACAGTCTGACAGCCGACGCTTTTGTGCTACTGCTGCCAGCTGCCTGTTGCCTTGTGGCAGGTGCAATTGAATGCAATTGCCTGGACAAATACGTAGACGCACACATGCATACATACATACGAGTACAATGTCGATGCCGATGTCATCGACACTGGCGTTAATGTGTCGCAAATCAAAATTAAACAAGACACTCGCCGCCCTCACGCATCAGCAAGCATTTGGCGAGCAGTTCGTTTAAAATGCCACCATTAATTAAATCCAAATAAACGTCGATCGCTGCCGGTCAGTTGTGTCAGTTGAGTGCATTCCCTCTCCCAGCCCTTGTAATTCATTCATTACGTTCATAATTCCGTATTCGATGCATGCTAAATTGGCCATGAAATGTGTCAAATGAACGCGCTCGCCAGTTACCAAAGAAATAAAAATCATTTATATTCAAATAACTTTATCTAAAGAGAAAATCCTTTCTTTAAGTTCCCTTCCAACCACCAGATTATACTATAAAGTATGATAAGAAACCCCGTCTAGCCTAACCTTTCAACTCTTTTAGTGCTTGCTTTTATAGTCGAATTGTTGAGGCGCTGCGACATTTTTGTTGCCTGGTAGTTGGTCCTCCATGCAACATGTAATAAAGCAATATGGCCACAAACTTGAGCCATGATATTGCATTGAGGCTTTTGTGGGGACGGGATGGCAATTGAAATATGAGCTCACATATTTCTCGATTTGCATATTTTTGCGGCATAGCCGGCAGCTCGAGTTTGGAGGTGCATATTTTTCGCGTTGCATGCAACATTGTTCAATAAAGTGTGGCAGCTGCAGCAACAAATAATTTATAATGTATATACATTTGTCTTCTTGTTTTTTTTCTTATATTTTTTTTTAGGAATTATCGGCATAGATAAAGTTTTTAACTGCCTTCTTGTCTAGCCAGTAGTTAAGAGCATTTTCCATCCTTACCCCGGGCATAATTCATACTTTGTCATTGCAATAAATAATAATTTTTCAAATACTGTTTTCATTCTGTGTAAATATTGCCCACTGCATTCTTTTATCAAGTAGCGCAGCTAGTTTCAAGCCGATACCGCAATGCACTTAGTTGTGCTTAATGTACAAAAATTATATTGTTATGTTGACTTCTGTAAAATTGTTTAAATCCAAAAGTCAAAGGCTTCTTAAGCACTACATTCCCACATCGTATGTACAGTTTACTTTCATCTCTCATCGAAGCTCTATTGAGTTCTATCTGCAAATTTATTGCCAATTAGACGCAAGGCAAAGCCTTTTAAAGTGAGTAAATGCACTAAATATTTTTACAGAAATGTTCAATTCGAACATTTTGGTGTGTTTTACATGCAATTAAATACTATATATACTATTAAATACTGTACTGTTTTTTTTTTTTTTTTGTGTAATTCTAAAGCTGAAAATATATTGGGAAAACAGAAACAAAATTGTGTGATCCAAAAAAGAATTTTCTTTGCTTTTAATTTATCAAAATACAATTGAAAGTCCACAATTTGATTTTCAGCTGCATAATTCTAAAGCAGAAAATATGTTGGGCTAGAAAAATAAATATTGAATAAAAGAAAACTGTGTTAAGTACAAAATCAGTGAATCCAGATTCTTCTTTTTCATTTGTTTGAGTCAAATACTGCCTTATAATTTTAAAGCAGAAAGTAATCTGCGTATCTAGTTCGTTGTTTTGCTTTGCTAATTCCACAAAATGGTTTCAATAAAGCTTGTTTGAAAAATGAAGCGGCTTTTTTGAATGTATTTTTTCCCTGACTTATTATTATTAAATCTGCAAGTTAGCTTGTTGTGTAATAGGTTCCAATTACATTAAATGTAACATTGCCGACAACATTTTCAACTTCACCGTATTTATACACATACAAGATGGTATAAATGTTGGCTCTTCTTGTATCTGTGCTGTTGTTGAACGTGCTACAAGTTATGCACTGTGCAAAAATCTCGCAAGGGTTGCGCATATTTTAAGGCGTACACAAAAATGTGGCACATGCCACACACCACCACCAAGCGGCTGGCCAAAGCCATAGCTATGACTATGTCTAAAGCTGGACGTGATTGCATCCTGCATGTGGACATAGTCTGGCCCGGGTGCTGGGCTTGCGGAGTGGATATTAAAATGTCGCGGTTGGCCAAGTGGTCAAAAAATGTGCGACGCGTCATAAAAGTAAACAAAAAAGCATAAAAAAGCAAAAAATGTATAGCATAAGCGGCGGGCGCGATAGCCTATGGGCCTTGGTGCAGGGTTCTCTGGATTTGAGGAGTGCTGATGGAGCAGAGGGACTTTTTGTGAGAGGGTGTGGGGGATGGAGTTTTGGCTTTTACGAGCACAGCGGCGTGGATTTATGGTCATGCGGATTGTTTAAAGTGGAGACGCCGCCGCGCCAACAAAAATATGTTGTGAAATATTTTACAATTTCATTTTTCGGGCTGCAAGGCACGCTTTGTCGCAAAGGCGACGTAGACTGAGGGGTGGGTTAGGTGGGGGGGAGGGATAGATTGTTGGTTGGTTGGTTGTTGTTGGAGGTTGGAGCCACTCGGGGCAATTGAAATGAATGTTTGTCGTGTTAAAGGCTGTAATTTTGTTTTTGTTTTTCCTGATTTTTTTGATTTTATTTTTACTTTTTGTTGTCCTTATGTTATAGTATGGCAACAGTACAAGCAGTCAGGGACATGGCAATGCATATGCCAGGCGGACTAGTGAACAGTTCTGTGCAGATGGGCAAAATTGTGTGCCTGCTAGTGTAATTAACAGACCCGGCTATAGAGCGGGCCAAGAGCACACTGGCAATAGATAGCGTCACACACTCTGTAAGCCTGACAAATGGCTTATTTAGGCGCAGGCTTAGGCTCAGTTATTCCAACTGAGAGTCTCAGATTTCCTCTCTCTCTCGCTCTCTTATTCATTCATTGTGTTCACTTGCGTAGTTAATATTTACCTGCAAAGAAAATAAAGTAAGATACATTAAGATAAGATACAAAAAAACAACTATTGTTTATTCATGAGCCTAAGTAAAGTAAATGAATAACATATTATTATCTCAATATAGATTGGTTGAACAAAACGCTTAGAGGGAATCATTTAGCTTGTAAAAATTGGCGGACAATTTAAAAACTATGTCCAATGTTTGCTGTGCCAGCCCTGATTAAGTGATTTCAAATGCAGTAAACAAAAGATGACTAGAATATTGCATAATTTTATAGCTAACAGAGAGTATTGCGGTGTTTGGACTTTCAATAGGCAATAGGCTGATAAACTAATTTTGAACCCAAAACCGACACTAAAAACTAAAGCCTGTAATCAGGTTAGGCGGGCGCTAATCAAAGCCAGCCAACCTACCACCCAGCGGTACAGCTGGCTCTCGGCCGTTCGTTGATTCAATGAACCACGTGCGGTTCATAAAAAAAAGGAGGCGCCAGTGCATATCATAAAATGGAAATAAACATAAATACATAAAGCCAGACGAAGGTTGAGTTTTAGGTTTGGGCTGGGGTTGGGGTTGTATGGATTATCGTTGGTTGGTTAGTAAGCGATTCATTTGGGCCAAGAGGCCGCCAACCCCGAAAAGCCATAAATTCAATTTGAAATTTATAGTCAAAGGGAGGGCGGGAGAGGATAGGTAGGCGAAAGATATCTGCGTTTAGAGTCGTCGGCATTGCGTAACACTTGATGAGTATGAACAAAAAAAAGTTGGTCGGCGCCGTTAGCCGCTTGTCAATAATGTCAATCGTTGCTGCTGCTGCTCTTTCTACTGCCTGAGAGGCATACAAATGTGACATTTGAAGTAATGCAACAGCAGCAACAACAACAAGCACATGACCTACAAGCATGAAATGCGCCAAATGGCCAGCGCGTTGCACAATAAATTTCATAGTTTCATTTCGCGTTTGTTGTGCAGTTGCCACTGTTGCCGCGTCGTCGTCGTCGTCGTCAGTATTGAATTCACTAATACAACCAGCAGCTGCCAGCTATAAAAGCCATTTTGGTTGCACGTTCTTTTTGCTTATTTTCTCTATTATTTTTTGGTTTTTGTAGTTGTTGTTGTTGTTGTTGTTGTTGTGACTGTGGTCGTCCGGCCATTGACTGTTGAGTATGTGGCAGTTTACCAATGTTTTAGCATGTTTCAATGCGGCGCTATGTCAACCAAGCTCAGCGACATTGCTATTGCCATTGCCATTGCCATTGGCAAAAAGTGCGGATAGGTTAAGAGGGGTACTGGGGCAGGTTTGCAGGCATCATTATTCACGTAGACTAGCTCTTATTTTGAATCCGATTCCGATTCTAGCTGTGACTCTAACACCGACTCTTACTTTCTCAATCTGACTACCATTATTCTGACTCCTGAGTTCACTAAGCCACAAAACTGCGATGCTGCAAGCCATTTTTCTCTCGACGTCTTTTATTTCTATTTTTTGTATTGTTTGGCTTGATTTTGGTTTTGGCATTGTGCTGATTTTACGTTATTGTGATAGCAAATTCTTGGCATTGTTAGGAGCAAACCCTCCATTCCCATCGGAAAAGTCTATCATTGCTTTAGTAAGCTTCTTCTGCACCTGGCACACAGTTGGATCAAGTTGCCAATTAATTAGTGGGCCATCTGCTTTGTCTGTTTGTCATCAGCAAAATTGAGGTCTATATTTCATCTCTCTCTCTCTTTCTCTCTCTCTCTCTCTCTCTATTTTGCCTCAATATTAAATCTTCAAACAATGAAGTTTAGTTCTTGGAATGCTCACATTTTCAGCATTGTTCATCTTGTTATCTGCAGTTAAGGCTTCATTTTAATATCGCTTTCAGTTTGTGTTAAATTTACTTTTGTAACTTGATAAACATTTTTCCCCCAAAGAACTCCATTTGATATTGATGATAAACTGAGCTTAAAAACTTTAAAAATTCGAATTTGACACACGGCTGATTACAAGTTTTCGAATGCGTTCACTGCGCAGTAATTATGCTAGTCTGTCGGTCGTGCGTCCGTCGCCTTTCTCCACAATTGCTTTGCTGCCTGCTCTTCTTTGTGTGTGTGTGCGCAATAACAATCCGACAGTTGACATGAGCGTGACATTGCATGGTTGTATCAACGCCATCATCAACACATGCACTCATCACACTTGCAGAGAAGTAAGATAGAGAGAGATAGAGAGAGATAGAGAGAGAGAGAGAGAGCAGGTTGCTAGGGGACTCAATGCCGTTGAAAAGAAATGCAAAAATAAAGAAAAGTACCCCGAAAAAGCAGACCAAAAGGCAAAGCGAACAAACCATGGCCAGAGATGCCAACCTGACTCGCTAACTGAGCTTGTTTCTTCTCTCCACTTGACTCGTTTTACCAATTTGTATTTAATATTTCAATATTAACAAGCAATTTTGTCATCATCATAAATTACATTACCCTATTACGAACTTCCGTACAACTCAACAACATTGTTACTGCTTTGTGGATTTATTTTATGAATGTAAGCTTGCTTAACTGCTGATACTTGCAAGTGCGCATATCCTCAAACTATTCTAAGTATACGGGGTATTTATATAGACTTAACTGAATCCATAGCAGCTAGGACCGATTGTACACACACACACACAGACAAGATTCAGCTCTCAATATCTGTAGCAATAGAATGAAGCAGATTTCGGCACAAAAATCGAGTTTCAGGTACTGGCAATTCGTATCCTCGTAACTCAGATCCTCGTACTTGTACCCTGTGCTAGTTGGTCCTGGGTTACTGAAAGGACGTCTAAAGTTGTTGCACGCCATTTCGACTGGCAATTGTCATTACTCATACGCATCGTGGCCCACAAGCAGCAGCAACAATAACAGATTACTTTACAAGCCTGAAAGTGGTTGAAAATTGTTTTGGCTTTAACCTCATTTTTTCTTTTTCAATCTTTTGTGGTGCACCGCATTGCAAACATTTTTCAAATTTCTTTTTCTTCTTTTTTTTTTCTGACACGTTAGCCATATGTTTGTTTGCATTGTTGCTGTTGCTATTTTTGTTGTTGTGTTTTGGATACTTACGCCGTGGCTTACTCAATGGCTTTTAAAATGCTCAGACGTTTTGTGTGTGTGTGTGTGGCTCTCTAATTTTCTTTCGTAATCGAAATAAGCACAATATTTTTAAAGTCCTACTTCATATCTGCAAAACAAGCATATTCACGATCGATGCCCTAACAAATTCCTACCCATTTTATATGTTTGCATACATTTGTTTACTAATTTAACAGGAAGATCTAATTGGGACAGTTAGTTTTACTCGACTCAAAAGAATGGATGCGTCGATTTCAACGCTAAGTTCACTGGTAATAAATAATACTCAAAGCATAGTTCTATGGTTTAACAGGTTGGGAACTGAAAGGAGTCTACTTGAATCCATGTTTATGTAAATAAAGCTTATATGATTTGGTTTCTAGTGTTTCTACATAAAGAGTTGTCTCTAAGTTGAACTCTTTTTTTATTATCAAATACTGTCCATCAATTCTCGTCTCGACCGAATTTTCTGTTGTCAATTGCGAAATTTGTTGACAGGCAGGCAGCCTAGCCGACGACGATAAACGGCGACAACTTAATGTCAACACGCACATCAATGTGTTGTTGTTGTTGTTGTTGCTATCATAGCCAAGGCATGTTACAAAAAACGAAAATCCTTCGACAAATACAAATACACACACTCCACACACGAAACATACGTACACTTACAAGCAGAATGGACCAAATGAAAGGGCAACGAGCTGAAAAAAAATGTTTGCATTGCCCAGCAAAGCTCATTGCTTTCCTCTCTCTCTCTCTCTCTTTTTCTCACTTTGCCATACGTTACTTGACCTCTGTATAGTTTTGTCTCCTTCTGCCAGTCCGCCTATGGCCTTTTTAGCTCTCTTATTGCTGTCTGCAATGCATTGCAGCAGAGCAAAGAGATGAACGAGAGACAGAGAGATAGAGACTCAAGTGACATTTTGTTGCCATTACGTCTAAATTGGCTAGTAGATTGTCTCATTCCGTTTGAATGGTAAACGCTCCGTTATTGTTATTGCCCTGTTCTACGGATGCTTCGACTTCAACTTCCACTTTTGTCGTTTGCCATTGTTTTTAGCCTATCAGTAAGCTACTGTCAACAACAACAATAACAACAACAATGTCAACAGCATCATCATCATCAACGTTGTTGTCATCGTTATCGTTATCGTTATCGTTATCAAGTGCATCGGCAGCCATTTTGTTTGCTCTGCCTTTGGCCCAATTGCTTCTTGCCTTCTGTCCTCTGCACTTAGCGACAATTTCAAAATAAAATAAACGACATGCGAATAAATTGACAATTTCGTCAATTTGGTCAGACAAAACGTGTTATTATCCTAAAACGAAATCCGCAATGATCCACGAAATACAACGGTACAGTCACCGCTTGGCAACAGCAACAACAACAACAACCACAATTAAATGCTCAGTCATCCAATGACTTTATCTCTTAAACACAAATTGCATTACTATCTGCAATCCACAGTCTATTTGTTGTTGTGTGTGTGTGCCGCGTATAATTACTAACTCACACTCGTTTCGGCCCAAAAACTGACACGTCATTTGCGGTATAATAAACGCCAGTTAGACAAACATACTACAACTTCAATTCCGAGTTGAAATAGCAGCTGTCACGATTGCCCCCCAAAATCTGTCAAGGCCCATCATTGTCAGCCCATCCATCAATCAGTGGTACAATCTCAACTAACTGTCGTATCAATTACAGCATATTAGGCGCATGCGGCAACACAAACACACAAATACTCAGGTTCTCATGTCGAGCAGATTTGCAGTGTGTCCAAAATATCAGCTTTTATACAAGTTTGATGCGAGGATTATCAATATTTCTATTGTTCTTTTAATCAAACTGAATTTTAACTAAAAGAAAATATATTTATAAGCTAGACTGTTGAAAATTGAAGAAAAGAGAACGAAATACATTTATATCCACGAATGCTTTTACTTCGACTTGAATAAGTCTGTTTACTTAGCTAAATCAAAGTCTTTGTTAAACTGCTACTTGCAAGTGGAAATCTTATAAAAACTCTTTGAGCAATGTTATTTAGAAAACCTAAAACGCATAATTAAAATACATTTTAGATGTGCAAGCACTTTTAAGTCAATAAAAGTTTAATAGCAAATGAAAAGAATTAAAAAAAGAACGAATGACGCATAAAAGTAAGTGTTATTTTGCAGTCTTAAGCTGTAAATTCAAATTTATATTTATGTGAGCACAACACAGTTTGGCTTTGAGGCGCACACGGACACGGGCTTGGGTGATAAATCTGAAAGCATTTTATGCTTAATAAACGGTATCTTAATGAGCAACCCTCGTTGGCAGTTGAATGAATGGCTGACCAACAAGTTGAAACTGTGCCGGAAGGAAGCCGCTGAGTTTTCCGTTGTACCATAAAATGCTATACATCCTGGCCAGCACAACAGTCTGACACAGCACACAGCCTACAACCACTTCCAGCATCCATATTGTCTATTGTGTGTAAAAGTGTGTGTTTGTGTGTGTGTGTGATTATATATATTTCGCTACATTTGCTGGGATCGGTTCTGTTCTGTGCCAGTTGGCTGGTTGGTTGTGGTGGGAGAGAGTTTTTGGCCTGTTTTAAACGCAGTTTTTATGGCCCCACTTCCGTTCTGTTTTATTCATTCGCGCACAATTTGCGACACATTATTGTTTTTATTATTCAGTTATGGTTCGCTTGTTGTTGTTTTTTTTTTTTTGCTGTCATTTTTCACATCTTTTTCTTTATTTTATTTATTTTTCGCTATGGCTGAAGCAGCCAGCTTCATGCTGTCACTGTTGTTACAAATTTTCATTGTACATTTTGCAGTCGATTTAGCAAAGGGCCATGTGACTGGGTCGATAACACCTTTCTCACCTGACACACACACACACACACACATACACATTTAAGGAGATTTGGCGCGCACAAAAGTTGTTTGCGATGCTTGCGAATTTTCTTTGTCCTTTTTATTTATTTTTATTTTTATTTATTTATTTATTTATTTATTGTCAGCTAAGAGCAGCTGACATTAAAATGAAATCAAAAATTAATTTAAATTAAAAAAATAGTTAAAATAATTTAAAATAAAAATATAGATTAATATATAAATCTGAAAATATAATCAAAAGTTAACGTTAAAGCTCTGGGAAATTCAATAAAAATTGAGTAGTCCAACATTTGTTGCGAGGATTGGGAAAAACCCAGAAAAACCCAATCAGACCAGCATTTGATTAGTGGTTAGTGGTTACGATTAGATAAAGCAAAAAGGATCGATCTTTTAGTACTGGAGATGAGGCCTCCAAGGAGACAAGAGAATAAAGTTTGTTATAGTCAGAACATATAACACGAAATGGTTCATGAATTAAATAGTTGCTGAAGCAACGATCAAGGCTAAGGGGTAAAAAGTTACGTGAAGATCTAATTGGGACATTAAATTTAATTCGACTCAAAAGAACTGATGAGTCGATTTCACCATTAAGTAAGTTAGTAATAAATAATACTCCATGCATAGTTCTACGGTTTAACAGGGAGGGAAGATTAATCAAAAGGAGTCTACTTGAATACGGGGGTAAGTCTACTCCAGGAACCCAGTTAAAACTTCTAAGGGCAAATAGAAGAAATTTCTTCTGCACAGATTCAATTCTATCCTGGTGAATCGAGTATTGTGGGGACCACACACAAGATCCATACTCCAGGATGGGACGTACTAGGGATGTATAAAGCGTTTTAGTGGTGTAGGGATCGTTAAACTCTTTCGACCACCGCTTGATGAAGCCAAAGACATTAATGGCCTTATTAACCATAGAAGAAATATGAGAGTCAAACTTTAGCTTAGGATCAAGAATAATGCCTAAATCTTTAATTTCAAACACGCGGTCAAGTGGTGAAGCATCAAGCAAGTAGTGAGCAGTATGAGGGGTACTTCTACAAAAGACATGACTTTACATTTTGAACAGTTTAAATTGAGTAAGTTAAAACGACACCAGGCCGACAGCGCACATAAATCCGACTGTAGTAAGTTGCACAGAGAAGCATCATTGTAGGTGAAACATAGTTTTACATCATCAGCAAACATATAAACAAAAGAGTTAGTAATAACAGCTGGAAGATCGTTAATAAACAAATTAAATAGCAAAGGACCAAGGTGACTACCTTGGGGAACACCAGAGGTAACTAAAATAGGTTTAGATACAGACGACTTAAAAACAACTTTTGTGTTCGGCCACACAAGTACTCCGAAAGCCACAATACGAGTTTTGATGGAAATCCAATAATATTTAATTTTGAAGCAACAGAGAATGACTAACAGAATCAAATGCCTTACTAAAATCGGTGTAAACAACGTCAGTTTGCATTTTTCCTGAAACCCTTTGATAACAAGCGAAGTGAATTCAAGAAGGTTAGTGGTAGTAGATCTACGCCTAACAAAACCATGTTGATAAGGCGATATAATTGAACTACATCCGTGTTGCAGTTGAGAACATACAATTTTTCAAAGACTTTTGGTATGGCAGACAACTTAAATATACCCCTATAATTTTTAACGTTTGATTTTGAAGAATTTTTATGGAGTGGAATTATAAAGGATTCCTTCCATATATCAGGGAACACGGTTGAATCAACAGACAAGTTAAATAATTTATTTAATGGCGCACAAAGAGAATCCGCGCAGTATCTAAGAATACAACCTGGCACTCCATCAGGACCAGGCAAGTAACCAGGTTTAATAGAGTTAAATTCACTCAGGAGCGTAGACTCAGTAATTACTGGGATATATATGCAATTTGACGATTGAACTCGAAAAGGATAGGAATTACTGCAACTATGTAAATTCGTTGAATATACTGATTGAAAATACTCAGCAAATAGATCGGCTACTGCCTGATCAGAACTTGCTTTTGTATCATCTAGGTATACTGAGGATGGCAAGCAAGAAGACTTACGTTTAGAGTTAACAAATTTATAAAACTGTTTAGGGTCACGTGAAAAGTTTAGTCTACAACGATTAAGATAATTATTATAACAAGATGTGTTAACAGAAAGAAAACTAGATTTTGCTACTAAATACGAAGATAAATCTAAGGTAGTTCCCGATTTTTTAAATTTTTTATATGCTCTTGTCTTCGCGTTTTTCAATTTCGATAGTTCCCTCGTAAACCAAGGTGGTTTATTATCACTTGAAGGACAAGTGAGGGGAACACAAATATCCAAAAGCGAATTCAAGGTCCTATAAAATATGGCAATGGCAGTTTCTATATCACTACAAGAATAAAGGCGAGACCAATTAGTATGTTGAAGAAGATAATTTAATTTAGTAAAATTAGTTTTACGAAAGCAACGGGTTTTTAATGTATTATTAGATATTGAACTAGGGTTAAGAATTTCGATGGATAGTTCTAAGGTTGGATGGTAGGTATCTTCCGGAAGCACTAGAGGGGGTATTCTACAAGCATTACTGCAATCTGAGTCAGAAACAAATATTAAGTCCAACATTCTACCACTACAGTTATGCACCCTGTTAACTTGCGATAGGCCTAACTCCAGTAGGCCATCGATAAAATCATCAGAAGTGACTGGTAACACCGCCGAAGATGTGTCATTCACAGACCATGCAACATGTGGCAGATTAAAATCACCAACCACTATCAGATTATCCATATCAGTCAAAAATGACGAAACAAGTTGCAGGGCACTCAGATGGGATGAGTAAATGTTAATATCAGATTGAGGAGGAATATAAGAGCAAGTAACATAAAGTGAACGGCCGTTTAGTAATATTTTAACACATAAAAACTCTATGTCCGGAAGATCCTGAGAAAGAATCTGTTCAGAGGAAATACAGGAGTCAACAGCAATGAGAACACCACCCCCTTTGCGGGAAGTGCGATCGCATCTGTACAAGTTATATTTAGAAGGGAAAACGGAATAATCAGAAATATCGGGTTTTAACCAGGTTTCTGTAAGTGCAACAATTTGTGAATCAAAAGATAGGCTGTTTACATATAATTTGGCAAGTTTAGAGTTAAGGCCTCTAACATTTTGGTAGGCCAAGCTAATTAGTTTTTTGCCGACGACGTGGAGGCCACAGGGTGGCTTACAGGCTGTGCACTAGTAATCCTAATACCATTTTTATTAAAATTATCATTACGCCTATTCACAAACTCCTTTACAACGAGCTGTGGCGGCCAAAACTTTTCAGAACAAATCGTCGGAAAAGTTCGGGCGGAACACTCAACTTAAAAGAAGATATGCTTCGGGCGTGTTTGAATTTAAATTTTTCCACCCTAATATGTGGGGACTCGATATAACTTTTAATGTAGGCACTAACATCATCCGATGAAGTATCGGATGCTAGCCTAGACACAAAGATAAATTTGTTGATAGGCATAACCACAAGAGGCTTGGGAGTGCCGGCTGTACCTACAGTAGGATTACTAGGCACACAAGCTGTAGGATCAGAGGGCACTTGTAAAAGGATTGTTAGCTGTGGTTAAGTTATTAATAGGATTTCTAGCAGGCGAGTTAAAACCATTAATGGGCCAGCAATAGGCCCCGATGTGGATTATTACTTGGCACCAGTAGTGGCTTGGTTGGCAGGACAGGTGGGACACTAGGTGGAAAAGGACCCGAAGTCTTTTTGCGCTTCGGAGATTCCGTCATGATCTTGCCATTTTTAAAATTCGCCTCAAGCTCCTTGAAAGCCGTATGCAGATTATTAAACGCTTTGTTCATAGATACAAAGCTTAGGTGAGTCTGCCTTATGAATTGAGCAGTTTCTTTCTCAACCTCATTGCAGGACTCACAATACCATTTCAGGCCAGAGTCAGCAACTAAGCAGTCCCTTATTTTGGCAGTAAAGCCAGCACATTTCATATGGATCGCGTTGTCACACAATCTACATAAAATAAAGTCTTGGTTGGTTGTACCAACCGTTTTACAATTCTTGCTGCAGCAGGTAAACATATTGAAAAATGTAAACAATGAAATAAGCAAATCGAAATGCTAAAACAAAACAATGAAGAGTGCAAGAATATATGTATGTATAAACGTTTCAATGCAATGAGTACGTTGAAACGGTAAAAAATAAAGAGAGCAAGAGAGCGTGAGCAGATAGAACCGTCGGATAAGAGCGGACGAAAGCGGAGAGGACTGATGCTGAAAAGCGAGAGTAATAAAATTGACAAGCTGTTTGTTGTTAGTAGACACAGAATAAGCAAATGCAAATATATGTATATATGTATGAACGTATGTTTTCTTTAAGTAAGGCACTGCAGCGTCAGTTAAACTGCAAATTAAAGTGTATAAAAACTTGGCAAAGCTTTTTTTGCAAACGTAAATAAGTACACGTATATTTGCAATCCCTGTTAGAATTATTTACCAGATTAAACAAATTTAAACACCGTAAACACAAAAGATCAATAAATACTTGAGAGCACGTAAAAACACGACCGTCACCAACGAAAGACAACTTGTTATTGATTATTTTCGAGCCACTTTATGCTGCTTTTTGCCTAATAGATTCTTTGCTAAACATTAAAAGCATTTATCCATCTATTTTTAAGCGTAAAATTTAATTTTCATACTGAATGAAACACGCTGGTATTATGGGTGAAAGAGGTTGGTGAAGGGCGGGTTGGAGAGGAGGTTGGCGCATTGTCAAAAGCATTCTTTTTTTAATGGCTGGAATTTGTGTTGATTGTGTTGCCTGCGACGGAGTTTTATAGCTTGACACCATTTTATGAGCATTATAATTTGTTTTGTTATTTTTTTTATTTTTGTTTTGTTTGGAATGTAAAATCGTAAAAAGCTTTGCGCAAACAGCAACAACAAAAATAACAGCAGCAGACATAACAAACAGCAATATGCAATTTTAGGCCATTTCCGTTGCAGTTGTCAAAAGGGCGTTGCACACCGATTTAGATGCAACACACACACACGCACTCACATTCAAATTTGGCAATTTACAATTGTATATTATTGCATTTCATTTGCGGTATTTGTAAATTTTAGTTTTAATTAACTGAAAATCATTTGACAGTTTGCACAATTTTGTCATCGCTTACGTTTGCCAATTTTCAGTGATATAGCATACTAATTGACTTGTCGCTAATTAACAGCATTTCTCAGCGCTGCATCGCTCCAGCTCTCCAGCTCGTTCTCTCAGTTGTTGGCAACTTAATTTATTTATTGTGCATGTGCATTATTTTGCCAAAAGTTTATTGCATTTGAGGTTTTTATACACAACTCGTCGTGCAGTTTAAGCAATTTAAGTGATGATAAAGATGATTGGAATATGAAGCTCAAATTGATTTGTTAAAAACTTTATTGCTATTCATAAAATTGATTATGCTTTCAGTGAACCATTAAATGTTATTGAGCTAAATTGTTTAAATTAGTTTACATGAGAAGAGTGGCAAAAAATTGTTTTTGCAAAGCTTTTTTGTTCGCTTATCCGAACAAACTTCAAACAAATTTCCTAAGATGTACAAATTTAATTTTAACCAATTGTGCTTGACGGGAAGTTCAATTTTCGTTGAATTTGGGCTCAACATTATTGAGTTAATGGAAAATTCACGTCGAGTGTTTGTTTAAAATGAGAGACAGCAAAACACGTAAAGCTTAAAGCCGCCGCCTGCAGTCATTGAATGTTTGTTTTTTTTTCTTTTTTTTCATTTGCAGTTAAGGATTAGTCGCTTAGCTGACTTATAGCAGCAACTCGAAGGCAACTTAAAGGCACTTTTCGAAACTGATGGCCGCTCTCTGGGCTTGCCACTAAAGCATTTCATTAAGAGCCGAGCCTGACAGTGGCAGAGGCAAACAGACATAGGCAGCCACAGGATTTCTGGCAGGCTTCTTCCATTACTTTAAGTGTCAATTAGGTAATCGCAAAATTGAAATCTCATCGGAAGTGATTTTGAGCGCCTCGCTGCGCGTCTCCCTCGCTCTCTCTCTCTCCGTTCAGCTTTCCGTTCAGTTGAGTTAAGTTGAGTTCAATTTGAAGCTCAGGACGACACGGCACGGCACGGATTCGTCAATAATTGGGTCTGAATCTGTAAGAGCTCGCTTTTGTGGTATGTGCCTACGCGATGCTGCATTCTTACAAACTTCCGTTTACGTTCTGCACACTACTGTTATTCTGTCTGTTACTTTGTCTATGTGTGTGCGTGTGTGTGTGTCTACCAATACATAGAGATTACAATTCAATTTGGCCACGTCAGCTTCACGTTTGTCTATGAAAAGCGATTTGTTTGCCAATCGCTGCTCCACAGGCGACAATACATACTTTAATGTTGAGCTGAACAGCTCGTTGTCTGCTGCCACGTTATAGAACCTACCTCCTTCCCCTCCGCACCCACCATCTTCTTCACTCCTGGTGTAAATCTCTCTTGCTGTGCCATTCAGCGGCAAATTACCAACTTTGGCGAAAATTAAGTGGCAGGCAGCACTTGCTAAAAATTGAATGAAAGCGCACACGGCTTCAACTTCCAAACTTCAGCACTAGCTGCAATTGCAACTGCAACTACAACTCAGTTTATTGTGCGTACACTGAACAAAATTTGATATACATAACAATTGGAATTCACGCGCTACTCTATTTATTTACATATATGTATTATAATGACAATATTTATTTTTCTAATAATCATTAAGTTATTGATTCATACATTCATGTGCCCAAATGTTAGCTTCATATTCAATTGACTCAATCAATCATTAAATTTTGTTTCGAATTGAATTTTTGCTGTGTACGCGCCAAGGCGTGGCAATAACAAGAGAACAAAAAATCGAAAAAAGAAAAGTGAAGAAGCAAAATTACAACGCTGGCTGCCTGGCTGTTCGAGGTTCGCGCTGCACTATTCGCTTATTTGGAGGATTCGTGTTTTTTTTCGACGTTGGTGGTGGGGGAATTTTCGGACTCGGGCCGCAGCAGAAGCAGCCATTGCAGGCAGGCAGACAGTCAGTGAATTTAATTTTCCACACGAATGCGTCGTGCACAGGCGAAAACGAAATCGAAAACAGCGCCGGAATAGAAGTAGTGAAAGGAAATAGAAGTGCGGATGGAGGGACACAAAGGGGGCACGGTTGTGTTGGCATCACATTTAAGAGGCAACTGCAGTGGCACAAATTTGCAGCAAGACTTGCCACCCGTTGATTACAACTAGCGTGGCGTGCCCAAAAAAGTAGGCAATGACAAAAGTTGCTGTGTCGCCTGCTGCAAATGCCGATTAGTCAGCCAGAGAGAAAGCGAGAGAGCACACTTTGCAGTGTGTGTGTGGCACAGTAAATTAAAAACTTTCACTAGCTACCTTTTGCGGCAACGCCTTGCACTTCAACTTTGCCCTGGCAGAGGGCCCATAGCCGACGCCTCCATTTATTGGAGCCAAGCACTTAATTTAACAATTTCCTTTTGTTTCTTCCCAGCAACAGTGGCGGCAGCAGAAGCAGCAGCAGCAGCACCTGCATCAATAGCTAGCCAGTGAGGAAAGATGAAGCATACTGAGAGAAAGTGATAGAGGCAGCTGCTGTTTGCTGGTAGGGGTAAGAGGTGGGAACGGGCTGTGCCGTGACTGGGCGAGGCGAGGCAAGGCTTATGCCTTTAGGTTCAAAGTGCACTTGAATCGCAGCTGGCGTCGCCACTTCTCACAAAAATGGCTTTTATATTTCGACTTTGCACTATTAATGCAAACGGTGCGTCTCGAGGGCCACTACTCTTTCCTTTCCTGCCACCCCTCCCCCCATACCTTTTACTTTTTTTTTTGCCTCTTTCGTTTGTCTGGCTCACTCTCATGCCAGCTCACTGTTAGCTTTATTGTGTACAATGCGGCAAGGAAAAAAAAAAACAAAATACATAAAGAATAAGAAAAGTTTTGCAAGAAAAGCATTTGCTGCGGAGGAGTCTCTCGTTAATTTAAATAATATTTGACTCCAGATGAGGGTTTGAAGTGGCCGCTGGCTCAGCAGGGTTGGCCAAATGTGGGCGGCCAGCATCTGGGCGTGGTGGCCAACAGCGTCAAATTAATGAAATTGTTTAATCACTTTTTTGGCCAGCGGCGTTCGGTTCCATAACATCAACAACAAAAGCAATGCATAAATCGCCGTTGTCAAATTAGGAAAATTTTGCATAATACGCATTATTGATTCTCATCAAAATGTTGATTAAAGTACCTCGATGAGTTCTCAGGGATTTGTTTTGTTTCTTGCCCATTAAAATAATTAATTAATGAATGTAATGAGATATTTTCGTTTCAGCCGTTCCAATTAAGTCAAATGTATAATGCGATGAGTTAAATTTTTCGCATTTTTACTAAACATTTTTTGTTGATTTCATTAGTTTAAAGTTTCGCAATAATTGATGAGAAACGTTGAAATTGATATTTGATAATATTGTTATTATTTCTAATAAGTTTTTTATATGAATTTCTGCATTTCTGCGCAAATAAAACATGCTAGCCCATGCAATCAATAAACAAGCTCAAGCTTTATGTTCTACAATTATTGCGAAAATATGAATGGAATATTTATCATGCAAGTAAATATTGTAATTCTCATTGATTGCTGTTGATTCTGATTGCAGAATTTTTACTTCATTATTGCATTCCACAAGAGGCCACAATGTTCTGCGTGTGTTATTTAATCAATTATTTTGTGATGCGTCCGTTAATTATAAAAACTTCTTAACTCTTGGCCTGAACTGTACAACCATCGATTGCCGAACAAAAATCGCATTGCCAATTAACGTAGCGCTTGCATCTTTTTTTCCCTCTCTCTCTCTCTCTCTTGCTTTCATACGTTGAGAGCCTTAACATAACTATGCTCAGCAGCATTACGTAGCAGTTTCTCTTTTTACTCATATTTGCAAGCAACTTAATTGCATATATGTATGCATAAGTACAAACATGTAGTAGGTAAATGTGTGCCGTTAACGGGAGCATACAAATTTTTAAGTAGTATATAAACTTGAGCGTCTTTTATGCGAGACCGCAAACAAACTGCGAGCGCATCGCCGGCATCTTTGCCAAACAACCATGCAACAGCAACTGAAACATGAAAAGCAACAACAACAAAAACGCGACAGAACAATATCAATATTTGCTGCCATTAATACGCCAAGGCAAACGAAACTGCGTTTGCGGTTAACTGTTTCAATGCTTCACTGTACTGTCACTGCCTGATGCATGGCCCAGCAAGTTAACTCAACCAAACTCTCGTCCTGACCACGAACTGCTGAATTGTGAACGCTACAAATGGTAGACGGTAAATGGTAAACGCTCTCCTTCTCCGTCCCTCATTTTCTTTACACATGCATAAAGTATACGATGTGGGGATGGCGGAATTGTTTGGTCAGCTTAAATCGGCAATGTATCGGGCACATTTAAATTGCCTTGGCAATGCATGGCAATTATAAAATACGCGTATTCAAAATACAGCCACTTCGGAAATGCGCTTACAAACGCAACGAGCCATAAAAATGCAGACGCTGACGGCCAATTTCATTTACTTTTTCTTGCCTTGACTGCACACGCAACGTATACGCATTATTGTTGCCATATTACTTGATATGCAGTCAATTTACCAACAACGGGCCGATATTCAGTATTATGTATTGCTATTCTCCTATTTGATAGGCACTTTTGCAGCTGCAAAAGTTTTTTCTTGTCAAGATCCTTTGAATGTAGTTCTACGCATTATAAACATACAACTAAATTGTCACTAAGTAAATAAAGATTTTAATATTCATGTATATAATATATGCAAATCTAACAACAAAATTATCGCATACAAGTTTATTTATATGTAAAGCTCTTCAGAGTATATCGAGAGTGTGACACACAGCCCCTTCTATATACGTGTTTCATATGTGTTTGCACATTTGGCAGAATGACAAAAGTGTAACAAAAATATGCTCACAACGTGGCGATGTCAAATTTTTATTTTTTTGTTGTTATTATTATTTGGTTCCATGAAGATGTCTTTCGTTGTTTTCCGTAGTGCCCCGGGCAGTGTTTATGATAATTTTTATGTTATTGTGCGTAACATAACTCATATGCTCATGCTCCATGCGTGCATGTGTATATGTATGCACATGTGATTGTACTTATGTATATGGTATTTTGAGCAAGTGTGCGCCTGAAAGCAGGCAACAAATTCTTTTATATCTGCAAGTGGAATCTGAAGTTGACTGTTTAACGGAAGCTTATGGCTTTCGCCCAGTTAGGAGCTTTCTTAGTCGTAAGCTCTTTGTCTTTTGTGTGTTCTTTGGCACTTTAGTCGGCCACAAACTCAATAAAACCAGAAGCGGAAGCAGAAGCAGCAGCTGCAACAATCACCACATCACATCATCACTGTAAGGACGTTGGGGAAGGGAGGGAGAGGAAGGGGCCAAAGTTGAAATCCCGCATGATGCACTTGGCAAGCAAGCAATCCGCTTTGGCCCCAAACGCTGTCACGGACCAGCAAGAAACTTTCAAGTGCAACAAATGCGTTTAACACGTAGTAGCTAAGCCCCTATTGTTTTTACTGCTGCTGTTGCTGTTGTTGTTGTTGTTGAGTGCGTAACAAGTGTCTTGCAAGTGTCGGCAAATCATGTGGCAGCGTCTCAGAGAGTTCTCTCAGGTGCAGCAGCAGCAGCAGCAGTTGTTCCAGCTGTTGTTGTAGCTCTTGTCTGTCGCGTTTCTTGTTGGCACTTGCAAACTTTTATTTGCTCTGCAACTAAAAAGCATCCAAAAAACCAAACTTTCTGGCAACCAGCTGCGCACCACCACCACCACCACCACCACAACAACAACAACATCAACAACAAATTGTACAAAAACTGCAATCGAATTTGACACTTATATGTTCGGCAAAGTGCAACACATGTTAACCAGACCAAAAGCATGAACCACAAGTTGGGCCCCCGCATTTAGTCTAGTTGCGTTTACTTTTTCTAGGCCATCGCCTGCATATGAGGCGGACTTTATGTACATACATAGAATAGAATGTCATTCCTTTTTCTAACCTCTCCTCGTTTATCCCACGCTCCCCTCTTTGCACTCGGTCCATTGGTCTGTGCAATTTACAGGCTTTTCATGCACTCAAACGAGTCGTTTACGTTTAGATATGGGTCACCAACTGTTTGACGAGGCGTTCTCTCCCATCGAAAAGGGACTGCTTTATTCTACCCTTTCTTGCCACAGCTTGGGAATTGCATTGGTCTAGGGACTGAAAATGCAAGCAAACAGTGGCGACATCATCAAGTCGCTTTCCACATGCCCTTGCTAGAGATTATTTTACTATTTTTTTTATTTTTTATTTTGTCAAAAGAATATAAAACTTATTACTTGAAGCTTAAATTCTGACCGTCTTTGACAAGATATGCTTTGCAGATTCGTATTATATCATTTATTTTTAAAATTCTTCTCACGATAGAAAAACGAAATCACTAGCTCTAGTTCCCTAAGATACATCTGGAAGGTATTCCCGTTTACGAAAATTATATATAAATATGAGATTGCATTGTGGACTCACAAGTGAGAAACGTGTGATGCTTGTTTTAGCCAAAGCATGTTGCAAGTTGCAAGAAGGCGTATGTAGCTAAAATATTTGTGCATGCTGCCAATATTTACCTGCAATGAAATAGAGAGAGATAGAAGCGTTTAGAAAAAATGTAGAACGACCCAGAAGGCACTTTAAAATTACAAGTAGGTTTTTCAAACTAAACTAAGAGGCAGTAAACCGCAAAACAACTCTTTAACTGTTTGTGTGTTTGAGCTTGCGTCGGTTGCTGCTTAAGTTAAAAAATGCGAAGCAGCTGCTTCGCTATGCCGCGTACAATGCTCCCCCGTCCCTTCACGTTGTCTGCTGAACCCAGCGGCTACAACTCGACAAAATTGAATCGCGAAACGTTGCAGGTGCGTCAGCTGCCGCTGGGCATTGAAGCATTACGTGGCACTGGCAGCAGCCGCGATGTTCTTCTTCTCTGTTTTTTTTTTGCTCTCTCTCTCTCTCTCTGTCTCTCGTTGCTCTCGTTGTGGTTGCTGTTATTGTTGTTGTTGTCTATGAGTTTGCTGATGACGCGAGACTAACAGCAACAACAAAAACAACAACACAAACAACAACAACAAGGAGGACAGCATTCAAAAATTCGTTTGCTGAAAATATCAATTTGAGTTCATCGTAAAACGTTTTTACCTCGCAAACGTGAAAACGTTTTTGATGTTGCCGCCGGCCAACTACGCATTTTAAATGAATATTTAGATGATGCCACAATGTGGCAACAATGTGGCCATAATATTTGCCTTTGCTACATTATACACTATACTCTGGCAGCAAGGCGATTGCTTTATCAAATAACGCACATGCAGCACAGGTCAAAGACAGTTTTTAGTTGTTGATTAAATCAGGAATGTATGCAAAAAATAACATAAGTATTAAATGCATTTTTGAACATATTATTATCTCAATATCTTGGTATTTATCTGTTTATTTTCATTTTACTCTTTTTCGCTCATTTTCAATGCATTGCAATGGTTTGAAGGACATTAAAAAGTCGCGTTTGGCGTTTAAGTTAGCTGACAGCTGGCAGTGGGATGGCTTGTTCTCCTTGTGCAGTCCTTCGTTTTCCGTTATCTTTGCTTGGCTTAATTAAAATGTTGCCAAGCTGTGTGTCGCCCGCAGCCAGAAGCTGCAGCAGCAGAAGCAGGACAATTCAGTCTGTCAGTCCAAAATGGGAAAATGTTGGGCCTGTTAGCGTATACACTACACTACACGACAAGCCAATTAAAATGAGAAAGAAGCATTTGCATTACTACTTTGCTTTCAGACAACCCACTAAGTGCCCTTTCATTGAACGGCGATTGCGAAAAGATATATATATTTAAAATCACTTCACAGTTCTGACTGACAGACGAACCGAGTAGTTGCTGGACTGATTGACAGTCAGTCAGTTCGTGAAGTCAATACCCTATCCTAACCTGAATTCCCCTTAGACCAATAGCCAAAAAGTAGCATATATGTTCGCCGCATATTTTCGCATCCCGTTTTCTTTATGCTTTGATCGAGCGAATTATGCTAACACACCGCTCGGTTCTTTGGCTGCTACTTCTGCCACTGCCACTGCCACTACTACTTCTGCCAATGCATCAGGGAATACAGAATAGAAAATGATGATGCCCAGCGGCACAAAAAATGCAAGAGATGCTTTAGCTGCCCCTGCTGCTTGTGCTGTTGCTGTTGCTGACTGCATATTATGTGGCTTAATAGTAAGCGCTGTGTAATCGAAACGTGGCAAAAAGAAGATGGCCCAATGTTAGTGCTGATGCGTTGTTGCGTTGTTAGTACTAGTTCTTGCCGAGTAGCCGAAGCGAACTCGCATTTAAAGTGCACTCAACAAATGCGCATTAAATTCACCCAGCGACACACACACTCACACAGACATAAGCCCCCGTCTCTACCCACTCGACCAACCGTTGTGCCTAAGCAGTTTTTGATAATGTGCTTAGTTGCGCCACAGCAACTGCATTGCCATCCATAATGCTTTCTATCTTTCTGTCTCTGTCTCTCTCTCTTTTTCTTTCTCGTAACCCTGGTCCCACACACATTTTACATGTCGCAGTGCGCCAGCAGCCCTGGAACTAACAATAAAATGGGGGTAGCATAAAAAAATAACAGCGACTGCAGCAACAACATCAACAACAAGAGCGATATGCAGGCAAGATTATCAATAGCGTTCATCACAGCATACACACACACACACAATATGTATATGCATATAGTAAGTAAATGGTCTGTGGGTGGAAGAGATGGGGTTCGGAAAGAGTTTGAGACGCACGAAAGGATGCTGCCAGGCAGATAAAATGCCAACAAGCACCAGCTGCAACAACAACGGCAACAAAACAAAGAGCAACATTGCCTGCGAAAAATTGAAACGAAAATACGTGATTAATATACGACTTTGATATATACCCTGGCTTTTGTTTGAATGCCTTAAGCGCTTTTATAAAGACACTTTAATTGTTGGTTTTTTTTTTGTTTTTGAGAATGGAAATTTGTATTTGTATTCCAAAATATTAAGCTAAGCATATACAATTTGTTTGAATATAACAAAGAAACCTCATTGAAACTATCTACCTTGCTTGCAAAGTTGTTCAGATAGATATGTTCATATATGTATTTGTATACATATTTAAAAGAAAGCAATAGCACAACAACAAAAGCGAACTTTAGCAATAGCAAAATAATAATAATAATAAAAATAATAATAGTGCGCTCGAGTGGAAAACGTAGCAGCAACAAAGTAGAATTTCCTTTATGCCTTAACGTTGTCATGCAAAATGTTTAGACTAACATACAAACATACATACATACATACAAACACACGTGTCTACTATAGATAAATCCAGGTTGGGCTGATGAAGAGCTGCATAATCGTAATGATGTGGATTTGCCTTTGTTGTCGCCGTTCTTGTTTATGTTGTTGTTGCCAGTTGTAGTTGTCGTCAATTTGTGTGACTCGACAGTATTTTTGGTTTTTTTTTTTCACTGTGCCAAAACCAAACCGAACCGAACCGAAAGAATGTAGCAAAACATAAATTTTTTGCTATTGCAAGAGCTTTACCTGAGCCAAGTCTGTGAGTTTGGCAGCTGTTGGTAGGTGTAGGGTGTAAAGAAACCTTAAGAATCTAACTCCCTAAATCCCCTCAAAACCCAAACCCCAACTAAACGGCTGTTGGCCACAGCGTGTAAATAAAAAAGTGGAAGAGAAAACCTGGTGTTTCTGCTCTGCTCTAAATAGTACAAATGTGAAAAGAATGATTTGGCTCACATCGAATCATTCGAGCGTTTACTCTCAGTTTCCACGCTGGTAATCGCAGCTGCTCCGCTGTGTTTTGCCAGCACCCCGAATAAGCTTTAACTATCTATCTCTTTTTGTATGTTAACGTATGTGTATGTGTGTCTATGTGTGTGCTTGTCTACAAATGAAAATGCCAGTTTAATAATGCTCTAGCAACAAAACATTTGCAGATTGCTTTCCATTGATGCGCTATCGAAGCGAGAAACGGCATTTTCGCATTCGAATTGAGAATCGGCCGTCGTTGTCAATGCTTTTCTTCTTCTTTTAAGCCCCCTCATAAAATTATGCTATAAGTGTGTGGAATGGGCAACATTTCTCCCGTTCTATCTGCATCCCATCTTTGCCTTATCGTTTGTGACTGGTCCGGACCGGGCATTGTCTCTTGGTCACTTTGTAACTGTGCGTTGTTGTCGCAAAAATTGAATTCGGTATGCAATTTTTCGCTTTGATTCTCGTAAAAATTTGCACAAGCAGCGTCTGAATTTCTTTTGGCATTTTTCTCAACTTTACTTTCGTTACTATCATTTGCTTGCTTACTTTTTTGTTGTTGCTTTTGTTGTCGATTTAGCTTTCTTTGTTTTGGATGCCTTTGAACGCTTCGCTCCACTTTGCAAATCAATTAAGTGTTATTTCCGCCTAAAAGTATGCCAACAAAATTGCAACGAGAACAGCAAGTTTCTGCATGTTCTTTGGGCTATGCATAGCTATGGCTTCATGCCGTCCTCAGCCGGTGGCTCTGTCGCTTCACTTATTTTTGGTCCTTGTAAATGAAAATGTCGTCCAATTTTTTACGTTGTTGCTGTTGTTGTTCTGGTTCTTGTTTTGCTCTCTCTCTCTCTCGTTTTGTGCACAAAAAATAAATAGAAGCTCATGTTGTAGTCAAAGCCATAGAAGTCTGTGGGCTGCTTCGTTTAGTGTAGTGGGCGTGGTTTGTACAGAATAACACACACACACACACACACACACACACAAATAGGTATGTGCACATGTATGTGTATATGCAATCAACGAGTGTAAAACTTTAAAGTCACAAAAAGGCGTCCAAACTTTTCTTGCGATTGCATGTTTAGAGTTGCACTTTTCAGTTTTCATTTCCATTTTTAGCTGTCGCTTGCGTCGTCGTCGTTGTCCTTGTCGTTCCAAAATATTAGTATTTGTTGCTTTTGTTAGTTTATTTCTCACCCACACGCACACACACTCACGCACACACACAAACAACTTGTTTATTAAATATATGTTATACAATTGTTTTTCGGCTTGCACAAAATGTATTTTTCAGCCTGCTGACCAACACCAACGTTTTGCTATAACTGAAGTTTCAATGCTCTCTTTTATGTATAAATTTGTTGATTTTGAGCTCACAGCAGGAACTAATCAGATTTATGATAAATGTGCATTTTGTTGCTTTTTGTACATTCGAATCAAAGTTATATTCTATAATATTCAATTGGAGAGCATTAAAAGCCTTGATACTTATGCCTTTAGTTTTGCAGTTGTTGTTTAATTTACTGTTTGGGGCTTGGTTGCACAAAAATGCATTTACGTGCGGTATTTACTTATGCAATCCGAAGAGCAAAACAACAAAAACAAAATGAAGTAAAAGTGAAACAAAACGAAACGAAACAAAACTCTAATAAATTGCATAGCAATGCTAACCGGGGATAACCGAGTTAAAGGCCGTACAGCCAACCACTACACACTCTAAAAGCACAACGACCACCTCTCCCCCCTCCTCTATTTGCCCCTCTAGAGCAATTTCCTTGAATGTGCACCACACTACAAGTACACCCCACCATAACGAGCCCCGAGTGCAAATGAAAGTTTTGCATTTTTCAGTAGCCCCCAAAAAAGACCCCATACAATGCCCCCAACCCTTAACCCATCCTTAAAAAAGCCAGTGTTCCATTGTCTATGCATGTGTGTGTGTGTGTACCGTTATATCTGCTCGTATGGCAAATGCGGAAGTGCAAGGAAATGAGGCTTAAACCGCACACAGCAACTGGCAACTGGAAACTGGCAACTGGCAACTCGCAACTGGCGAAGAACGAACCGACGGACAATTGAAATGTGAGCTGAGTTAGCGCAAAGCATTTTAAAAGTGAACAAAACACCATCAAAAAACCAACCACAAAATTATGCTGAACAGCTAGATATGAGCCGCCATCCCCCCTGCTTCATGCTGCACCATGGCACTGGCACCAAAACTTAATGAATTGTTCAAACTGTTGAGAATCTGCCACATCATTTGCTGCCATGCTTTGCATGCGCTTCGTAATTATCCATGCCAAATAATTACAAAACATTTTTCCACATCGCCCGGCATTAAAAGGCAAACGCAATAGCTAAATGGAGACGCAAAGTGTGAGAAAGAAAGTGAATTGGCAATGCTTTGCACTGACTGACTGAATTTTGCGCATATTGCCCAGTGAAAAACAAAAAAACAGTGGCAGACCTTGTGGCAAATTATACAAAAGCTTTAGTTATGAGTTGTGGCCATTTATGCACACACATACATATAAACACATACAAACACAATTAAAGATGGTGGTTTATACGATTTTGGCAAGATGAAAATTTGACTGAGCATTCTTTTTTTCATACCCTGAACCCATAAAATGGGTAAAAAGGGTATAATGGTTTTGTGCAAAAGTATGTAACAGGCAGAAGGAATAATCTCCGACTCCATAAAGTATATATATTCTTGATCAGCATCTACAGCCGAGTCGATATAGCCATGTCCGTCTGTCCGTCTGTCTGTCCGTCTGCATGAACGCGTCGATCTCAGAGACTACAAGAGCTAGAGACTTCAGATTTTGTATATAATTTCTCCTATACCATAAGCAGAACAAGTTTGTTTCAAACGATCGATAACTATTCTGGTTTCCGATATACACATGCAATCGATAACAAACAAATATCGAATTTGGAAAATGTATCAATGAGGGTTTAAACAATGGGTAACGATAGAACTTTTCTGAAAACTTCGTCCAAATCGGTTAAGAAACACCGGAGGTATCGATATTTCACAAGAAATAAAAACATTTAAGATAATTAATTGATACATAATAACCAAAACCAAAGCCTTTTATAAATTTAATATACTTATTGAGCTGGGTGCAGGGTATCTTCTAGACGCGCTCTCCTGACTAAAGCCATCTTACTTGTTTTGATTTAACAACATTCAACTTTATAAATATTGGTTGACAGGCTTAAACTTTAACTTAATCTTTCAAATGGGAACAACTTATTTTGCAGATATAACGAAAATTAAAATTATTTCTAATACTATTTTTATTTTTAGTTGAAAAATACACGTTATGCATAAATTTAACGAAGCTATGTATATAAAGTGCTAACATTTTTGGAAAGTTAAAAATACAAAACTAAATAGTTTAAGCAGAATGCTTGTTGTTTAATAATTAACACGAAATTGCTCCATTTTTGTTGGGTTAGTTAGCCGTTTGGCAGCCATTTTTCTTTTCCTTTTTTCAATAAGTTTTTTTTTGTGTTTTTTTCACAGGCATCTTTTGCATCTCAACCTGTTTTTAGTTAATATATTTTTGTTTTGCGGCTGTTTGGCCATGCTGACTCCGTTGTCCTGTGGCGCAGTGCTTGCTTGACTTTTCGTCAGCTGCCTGCCACGTGCCACCTGCCACCCCGCCACCCCGCGTCCATTTGTTTGTTGTGGTTTTGCACGTTTTCGTTTTCCTTTTTGTACACTTTTTGTTCATTTCTTTTTGTTTTGTTTTTTTTTTTTCGTCTTTTGTGCAAACGAGCCCTTGCACATTTCATTTGCAGCCGGAGGAGAGGGTAGGGTGAGTTCCCGAAAAACTAATATTACGCATACGCCATGTCGGTGGCAGACAAGAGCAGGGCAATGCTGAGCTGGGCGGGCGAAACGGAGTAGGGCAGAAGGGCACGCATGCAAATCATTTTGAGCGCGCTCAAAAGTTGACTAAAAGAAAATTACAAGCCGCCCCACGTCGCCAGCCAGGTAAAAGTTTGCGTATTTAAATTTGGCCAAGCATGCCAGCCAGAAACTTTACCGCACCCATCCTCCATTTTACCACCCAACCAGGCAGCCAACCCCTAGCTAGCTGCAAGCATCTTCCGCTCACTTTCGCTGCGGTGCCCAACGGAGCGTTTTTACGCTAAAGCGCTTTTTGAAAAGTTCGCCAAACTCAATTCGCGTTCCTTATATATATGTACGTAGTTTTGTGTGTTGAGAGTGTGTTTGTGTTTGTGTATGTGTGTGTGTGTGTGTGTGTGAGGGAGTATGGTTTTGAATGTTGCACAGGCCTTGAGGTGTTTGCTAAAATTTCAAACTGGGAATACTTGCAAAAACTTCACACGCTGCTCTGGCTGCAAATAAGCCAAAAGGCAGCTAGATCTCACCACAAATTTAATACTCGACAACAAGAGGAAGGAAGTGTATTTTACACACACAAACATATATTTTTATTGAAATAATATCGCGAAATATAACTTTTATTTTTGCCTTGCTGCAGCTGATGAGGCTGCCAAACATATATCAAAAAGTTTTCTAAAAATGAAAAAATAAAATTAAACCAACCCATTTATTGGCAACTAATCAAGCGAAGCCGCAGTCCAAATGCCTAACAGCATTTCTCTCGCTCTCTCACTCACTTTCTTGCACTCTGTCTGTCTCTATCTTTTGATATTACTATCGCATTGTGTGTTGGCCCCATTAAGATGTTGTAATTGTGGCCAAATCGCTGCCAAGAATATTCCAAAGCAATGATTCCCCTCTCTCTTTTTCACTTTATGGCACACCACGGCTATTTGGCAAAAGAGTACTAGTAGCTGGGCAACATGCGGCTACGCGGTGCGCCAAAGGCATGTCAAGCCAAGTCAAGCGAGCAGCCAACAGCATCTGGTCAGACACACAGAGGACAACAGGATGCCAGAACGGGAAGACGGCCAGATGGCAAGGCGAAGCCAATCTGCGAACTGGTCAGGACTTTGTATGTATGTATGTATGTACGTGTGTGTGTGTGTGTGTGCCTTTGCCAAGGCTTTCAGATTGGTATTGGTAGATAGCCGCAGGCGCGCGAACAGTGCAAACATGCTAGTTGCAATTGCCAACTACATAAAAATGCATTCTAACTAGCTTTGTGGCAAGCAACGACCTTAGCATACCCCGTAAGAAATATTGATTAAATATGTGTGTGTTTGCGTTGACGCTATTACACTGCATTTATTTGTACTTGACTTGTAATCATTGCTGATTGAATCGAATGTGGCAGAAGTATTATCAAGCCACAAATATATGGAAAGTGAAATAGAAAACCTTTCTAAATATGAATATTCAACAAAGCAGAGGGGTCCTTTTGGCATTTAATCTTATAAAAATGCTTTCAGCTTGAACCTTAAATTCCTTTTAGAGTCGTTTATTAATTGAAGCAAAACGAATATAAGGGAATAGATAGCAGTTATTGTAAACACATTGTTGTGGAGATGCTATCTATAAGCAATGGTAACCCTTCGTTGTAGTGCAAGCTGGGTATTTATTAAAGATGAAAGTTGACAGTTGCAGGTAAAGGCGAATGCTAAAGAAATGGCAAAGACCATTTGAGTCTCTTTCGCATCCTCAGTTTATCCATTTGCTTCTTTCCCTTGCACATTTTAGGCGGCGATGCGTTAAAGTGCTGCCAATGCCGACGATGCCTTTGCCTTTTGCTATCGTGACCAAAATGTCTTGAATGCTGCAACGTTTTGCAAAGTTTGCATATATTTCAATAAGAAAAATATTATGTGTGGCATTTTTGGCTGTCGATTCTAGCGAACACACATTCGTATTTGCACTGAGAAAAATGCTATACAACATTGAGTTTATTTTAAGTGTGAATATAAGATGAATTGAACCCAGTCCATTCTTTTTTTAGTTTATTCCGGAATTCTTAAGTTTCAGTCCGTTCAAAGCTACACATAATCAACCGCTTGAACTTATTACAGCTTTTGCCTCTAAGTGCAGAAAGTATGTGATTTTTATGCATCAATGTGGTAAAAAATAATTTTGCAATGGCTTCCATTTTTTGCAAGCAAGTGACTCAGCTCAGCTCAGCTGAGCGTCTTGTTGGCGGCTTTAAATGTCAGATTGAAAATGAAATATCAATTGCATACTTCTGGGCGCAGTCTGGGAATGATAAAGACACACCACAGCACAATATTGATTTGCGACAGTGTGTGAAAAAATATTTATATAGTTTAATTACAATTGTTAAACGAACAAAAAATAATGGTAATTTTAGCTATTTAAGTGCTTCACGCATTAGATTTAATTAAATATTTTGAATGTGGGCATTTTTGTTTTGTTTTAATGTTTTAAATGTTTTTTTTATTGCATGATCATGCTTTTTAATTTGCACTTAATTGCTGGCAATTAATTTGCATGATAATTGAAATGTGGCCGGAGCAGGCCAAATAGTGTCGCAGCCCATAGTAGCTGACAGTGAAAATCGGGAAATGCTACACCACCCCCAAAAGTATGGGATGGAATGTGAAATGTACAAATTGTCGCAATCAAATGTTGCAATTACCAAATGCCATGTTTAACAACAGCAGCAAAAACAACAAAAACAACAACAACAATATTCACGCCGCTCGCAAATGAAGTTAACATTTGCTTCATTGCAGGACATTTGCATATTTTGGTTGACGCTCTCACTGTCTCCCACTACCTCTCTCTCTCTCTCTCTCTCTTTCTTTCTCTCTTTCACTATCTCGCTCTCTTTCTGTAGCTGTTATGTGGCGCTAAAAATTAACAAACATTAACACAGACAGTTAGAGAGACAGACGAGCGCAGATAAACGAGCCAACCGACGTCCAACGCTGCAAGGACCTGAGTTTGCTTTTGGCCGGCCAAATGCTAATAAAATGTTTGCAACTATTATGCAATTTAACTATTTGCGGTTATCTGCTGCTGCTGCTGCTGCTGCTGCTGCTACTGCTGTTGCTGCTGTTGTTGTTGTCGCTGCACTGAGAGATTATTGTCGTCAGGCAGTGTTTCCTTCCTTCCTACCAGGAGGACACTCCTCGCTAGCTGGCTTGGATAATTGCCTCAGCTAAAAACCGCATCTCTCCCCCCACTTAGCACAAAACAAAAAAAAATAAAAAACTGACACAGCTTCCGTGCAGCTATGAAAATCCTGTACAGGGCTTCTACTTCAACCACAACAGCTACAACAACAAATACAACTAGTGCTGCAGTGGATGATTACGTTGTTGTTTCTGGTGATGCGCATTACGGGCATTAAACTAGCAATTGCCGCCTCTCTGACAGGCCTCTTGGCAACGAAAAGTACAAGCAGCCAAAAACAACACCAGCTAGACCCGCTGCCACACCAATTACAACAAGCTAACCAACAAAAACAACAAGCGCAAAACAACAGCCAAAAAGTGAAATAATCACAAACAAAACTCTGCATCTGCTTGACTATGATAAATGCCCTATGATTTGGTCTGGAATTTAAGAAATTCAATCACAGAATAACACCAATCTGCTTTAAATCGATGTCTAAACGAAAACTGCATGCATAAGGTGCATGCATAAGGTTTTTATAATGTTTAATGAAATAATGCGAAAATAATGTATCTGCTTGGCTTTAATGAACGAGGTTTTGTAATAAACAAATGCATGATGATTAAGCAATAGCTATTTTGCCAAGTTTAACCAATTTACAGGGTATTAATATACATATATATATTTGATATAAAATGAGCGCTCGGCAATTTCGCGCTTGAGTCAGCCAACTGCGTTCGCTAACAGCACTTGTTCCTGTTGCCGTTTTATGATTATTATTATTATTATATAGGGCGGGGGGAAGCGCGCTTGTCTCAACCCTTACTCTATGCTGTTGTCGCTGTGCCTGGCTGGTTCTTTGGCTGGCTATGTGTGGCTTTTTCTCTAACCACATGGGCGCACCGCCAACAAGCAACCTCCAAGCCTTCACCTCCAACCTTTTAATTTCCATGTAAGCCATTTTCTTGTTTTTGTTATTGTTGTTGTTCGTTGTTCGCTGTTGCTTTTCTTGTTGTTGTCGTTCTGTGGCGGCTGCCTTACAAGGACAGCCAGACTCAGCAAAAGGGAGCCACTTGTTATTGTTGTTGCTGCTGCTGCTGCTGCTGGTGTTGTTGTTTTTGCTCTTGTTAGCCGGGTCTGCATGCATTGCCTTTGTAATCACGCTAATAACTTGACTTTCCAAAGTAATTAGCCACATTGCGCTTTTGCGTGCATCACACTGCCCCCATTTTAGCCCATTTGCCCATTTTTGCCCATTTGCCCATTTTCGCATAGACCTTATCCTGTCTGTCATGTTGTTTCCTGCCAGCCTGCTTGCTGTTGCTGCTGCAGCTGGCTCAAATTTACCATTCACCCATTTTTGGTAATTTGACTGCCTGCAGCGTTGAACCACCAAATCAGCCGAGCAAGCAGCAAACAAGCCACGAAACACCAATACGGCCAGCTGTCCAATGTTGGCACAAATGCCCGTTGCAACATGACAACTAACAAATGCACAAAACACAAGCTCCAGCACACACGCAAAAACACATACACACACACACACACACACAGAGCTAGTGCTAGTTTTATATGCAATTTTTCAATTGTGTTGCCTACTTTTTTGGGCGCTCGCTTCATATTGTCATGCATTTCTTAGCAGCTGCCAGCAGTGGGCGTGTTTCTCTTGTTGCCCCTCCCCCACTGCCTTTCCACTCTTATGAATTGCACGTTTGCTTGCCACGCCCACGTCTACGCCCTCAAGCGCAGTGTGGTGCGATCAAGTTTGCTTTGCATATGCAGGCCTGCAATGCATTGCAAGCTGGCCTTAACCAAAAACCTAGTTGAGGTCTTCTCAGGAACAGAATTTAAAATGAAAAGAATAAAATGCTGAGCTTCAGGCTTGAGCTAAGAGTCCGAGTACTACACAGTAAATAAAATTTTTAATTGACATCTTAGACAATTTTCAACAAATTTTTTCGTACAGTTGGCTATATAGGTTTCATTAAATTATACTTGTATTGGTTTTTAATTCTATAAATTTACAAAATTGCTTCAATGAATGCAAGGAACTGAATTGAATCGCAAAATTTCTAATAGTGTATGCCACAAATGAATTGTGGCAGCAAAAGCATCTGTTTGCACCTGACAAAACTTGCAACAGAACTGCCGAATATGTAAATACTTAATTTTTTTTTGTCCTGCCGCTTTCTATCATGCCTATTTTTGTGCAGTTAAGCATCTGTATATGTGTGTGTGTGTGTTTTTTTTTGTGTATTTGCAAATGTTTTAAATTACAGTTTGTGGCTTTTGCAATCGTTTGCCGCCGTGTTGAGTTGGTAGGAGGTAGCTGTAGTTTCTGATACTATTCAAGCAATCAGCACACAAAAACATCTATACTTACACACACACACAAGTAGTATTAATGCGCTGTCAGATAGGGCTTTGTCTGTCACCCTACGGATTGAATATTAGACGGCCACGGAAGCCAAAGGCTTAATGCTTCAAAGAGTTTGAGCTAATAATATGAAAAGCGATTTGCAAATTGTCACAAATGAGAATAGGCCAATCTCCCAAACACCCACACACACATACACACACATACACACACACACACACACGCACGCACAGATAGACACACACGATTCGTACATATTTAAACATTTGCAACATTTAAGCCCTCATTAACTGCAAATTGTAGTGGTTTTTGGAATAGGGGCTGGATCGAATTAGTTGATATCAGCAGAATTTAATTAGTAGGCGCCATCAATTTAGAACATTTGTGACGCAGCATGCTCCCTAAGCCAAGTCCCAGCTAACTGCTCGCAACTGTGACCTGAAACATATGAAAAATTTATTATCTGCCGGTGTGTGAAGTCAAGCATGCATGAAAGAACATATGTCTGTCTACACATCTGTATGTGTGTGCATATAAGCATGTATTTATGTATATATAGCATGCATAGAGGCATTATATTGGAATTATCTTGAGTATCATCGTGACAGACACTGACTGAAATAAATGAGGAGTCATTTTAGTAATTAAACCTGCGTATACGTAATGTAACTTGAACACTGACGTCACGCCTAATGCGTAAGAAGTAACCACAAAAATAATCGCTTAGTTTCAAAAAGCTTTTGTTTATTTGCCAATTCTATAACTCATAATTCTTTTGCTTTCAGATTTCGTTTTATAATGTCCATGTAATTCTGTTTATCAAACAGCTTTTGGTATTGTTAAAAGATAATAATAATAGCAAAAAAAAATAAATATATATATATATATATATATGAGATCTTTATGTACTCAACATATTTTCTCTACAATAATATTAATTTATTAATTAATTTTAATTGAAATCCGAAATTAAATACATTTTTTGCAATTGACATTTGCATTACAACATTCCGAAGCATAATTATTTTGTTTCTTTTTGTTTCTGATTTTAATTTGTGTTCAATGCGGCTTTTTCACCAAACATATAACGTGGCGTTAAAATATTTGTTATTATAGCTTTGCAAACAGAATTATAATTTAATCACGAATCGTGTTTCGCATTAAAGGGAGGTTTTAATGATTAAATGGCAAAGAAAAAATAAAAAAACAATTAAGATTTTACAAGAATTTCCTTTTATGAATGCAATAAAATAATTGGCTTCTTTAGATATTTGTCATGGCAACAAGCTGACTTGAATTTTAAATAAATGGCTGGATAAGAGCTATCAATGTTGCTCTCGCTCTTTCTCTCTCACTCTCTGTTGATTCAATTGTGTGTGTAAGTGTATGAAAGAACTCTCATGAGCATTGTCACGCACCTATTTACATACATTTGCATTATGTAAGTGTGCCAAAGCTAAGTCTCCTTAGCAGTAGCAAAGATGTGACATCCAATTAGAAGGCAGCATATTTTTTTTCATTGAACTTTTTACCTTCTTGTTAGCATAGCATATGAAACATCTAAACCCACTGCCATAGTACTGCCTTTGGAGTATTTTTTGGGCATTAACAACGGCATTATCACCAGGTTTGGCTGGCATCGACATCATTATCATCATTATAACTAAACTTAATCGCAAGCGCAACAGAGCAAACAACAACCACAGGGCACATTATTTGTCACTTATGCAATACATAGCATAAACATACGCACACACACACACACACACACACACACACACACACACACAAAATGCCACACCTAACGGCTCTCCCTCTGTTTGGGCATACAGTTTATTATGGCTCCTGTCTATGCCACAAAATTTAATTGCGCTTTAAATTTCGTGTGACAAGGCAAACACTTTAAAACAAACGAGCGTCACTATCACCATTACCACGCCAACATCAGCATCAACACCACCAACAACAACAACAACAAATACAACAAGAATGCCTGTGTGTTTGGCCCAAAAACAAAAAGCCAACAACAAAACAATTGAACAAACTCTTACAGTTGAAAAAGAGCAAAAGAGAGTTGTATATTTCTTAAATAAGGACATCAAAATCATACTTAAGTACCTTAAACACAATATTAAGCAACAATACAATATGATAATTTTGATTAATATACGTATACATAATGATTAGAACTTGTTAAAGTTATGGCAAACGGTAACCTTTCGTGCTTTTTACAGGGTATAACAGCATGCAACGCAAAACAACGCCCAGCTGTCTTACATGTTTGTCTGTACATCACATGTGCCACTCAACGTGTCTGTGTGTGTGTGTTTGTTTGCTGTTGATGATAGTAGTAGTGGTGGTGGTGTGTGTGTGTGTGTGTAGCCTGCTTCTACCGATGATACTCGCATTTAAATTAACATTATTTGCATGCCGCGCTTACAGCATAAATTTCAGAGTCGCATCGCGTCGCGTCGTGTCGCGTTTGGCAATGCAACAGAGAGATGCAAACACATGGGTGGTATACTAGTATATCGAGAGCCATAGAAACTGTGTGTGTGTGGGTGGGTGACTTTTGTGCATATCATTCACAAAGGAGGCGAACGAGGAGGAGCCGGATGACGAGGCAAGCGTATCGCATTGAAATGCACTTTGAACTGCATAAAACAACGATTGCAAACGGCGGTCAGTTGTTTGGGCGTGGGTCATGCAAAATATTTGGCACACAATATGTATGTATGTATGTATGTGTATATATAAACATGCACACACACACACATACATACATATATAAGTGCTATGGGCAATGCCAAACACACTGGAGAGCATTATCCATTCGCCCGTATACGCAATGTCATTAAAAAAATCCACTCAAATGCGCGATTTTCACATTAATTGCGTCGCCGCCATTGACCACAGGTCACCCAACATCAACGAACGGCGTGAACATAAACTATAATAATAATAATAACTTAATCAGTTTGCCAGCCATAAACATAAAAAAGCACAACAACAGCATTTATATTACTTTACGAAACACAGAATCACAGTCATGTTGTTCTTTTTGTTACTGTTATTGTTATTGCTGTTGTTGTTGCTACTTTGCGTAGTGCGAACAATTCATTTTAGTCTCAGCCCCAGCTGTAGCATTTTAAAATTACATCATTAAAATGGCTCGCAGCTGCCTGCCCATAAATATTTTCTTATCGCATTGTAATACACTCTTCCCTCAACAACCCACACTCGCACATTATATACACCTTATTTTCTTTTGTCATAGCATGCTATTTTTTTTTTTTTTTGGCTGCGTGTCATAACGCCCACGGACTTTTGAAAGTGTCATAACACCGTATCCCCACTTTTAAATTGTGTCATAACGCCCTAAATTTCTAAAAACTTGCAAAGTGCAACAAGAATCAATGAAAGTATTGTTTTGCAATCGCATTTTTAATGTTGTCGGCACAATGATCTTTGCATTAGTTTGTCATTGATGTTCAAGGGAAGCTTATTATGATTATAAGACTGTTGCTGGCTTTCGTAAAAATTCGAAGTTGTTGCTTCGAACAGCCCAGCAACATTTGCTGAAGATTCAGAGTGCGTTAGCCAATAGTTCGCGTTCTATTTGCTACACAACAAAAGACTGCAGTGTCTGCGTGGCCTTGTCCAATACTGGCGTGTGCACTCGAATGAGCTAAGGACGCCGGCAAAAAATGTTTGACTGCGCCGCTTTTCAGCACTCAAGCCTCAATAAAAAGTATTGTGAGGGCAGCTTATTATAGTGCTATATAATAATCCTGCTCATTAAGTGCCCATTTCCACGTTATTTCAACATTATTGTTTTGACAGCCACTCGAAGTTAAATAAAATCAAACATCTTCAGTTCAATTACAGAGAATTTGTTTTTTTTTTAAGTAATTATTTTAATTTAAAGCCTTAAGTAAAGAACTCATTGTTGTAAGACCAAAAAATGTTCGTTGTTATTTATTGAATCGGCATTAAAACACAGAATTATCAAAGAAAAATCTCATATTTCAGTACACTTTACAGTTAATTATGATGTTTATATTAGCTTAGGTCCTTAATAAGCTTACTAAAATCGAATGCGCATATTAACTGCTAATTAAAGTGAGAGAGAAAGACTGAGAGAGCGAGGAAAATACAGCAAGTTTATTTCATTGCACATATTTATAAGCTAAAACCAAGTGCCGATACAATAACTGAACACGTCCGACTCGCATTACCATAATTTAGTTATGCTAATTTGAGAGAATGTTTCTGCTTTGACTTTCATATCGAAATCTGGGGCGAACATAAACAATGTGAGGGCAAAGTCTGTCTAAAATCACAATTATGCTACTTTAAGCAATTTAATGTGCACTATTTTGAGGGCTTAATAACAAATTCTTAAGTTAACAATATTTAATAAGAATAATACAATCATTTGGCATTTGATTTTAGAATGCTCACAGGGGAAAGGAAAATAAGTTTCTTATATGATTTGCCTATTAATATTAATATTAATATTGGGCTTGGGTAAGAAAATCGTTATTTAATACTCATAGTCTTAAAACTTAATTATATACCATGTTCTACACAAACAAATATATATATATATATATATATATATATATATATATATATATATATATAAATATTTTGTGGTAAATTTAATTAACCCTTTTTAAATAACAAACTGCCATAAAATGTTTGCGATGGTTTGCTGTTTACTTCAGTTGCAATTAAAGAGGGTCTCCAAAATGGGTTTCATTCCTTTTTGTATTTCGGCAATAAACATAAACACAAACACACACACACACACACAAATATAGGCAAAAGACGCACAGCCTGTGGGCAATGTCAAAATGAGTTTTGATTTAAAGCATGAAACATTTGCTTTTGACTGGTTTATGCCACACACATACGCACACACAACATATGCACAATAGTTTTAGTGGTGCTGCAAGTTCAACTTTAAATTACCCAAGAAATGCTTCAACTCACAGTTGGCGGCAGGCAACCGCACTGAACTTTAGCCAAAAGTACTACTAGCTAAAGTTTTTATGTTCTTTCGCATTGTTATTTTGCTCAATTCAATTAACACATATGGCTTGTTGTTTAGCTTAAGTTTTCTGTGCATTGCGTGTCAACAGAGCAGGTATCATGCAACTTGCTCGCGTCTCTCTCTCTCTCTCTCTTAGTCAGCTCTCGTGCTCTCTTAAAGGACCTCTCAAAGTCAATCAGGCACAAAATGAACTAATTGATATAATTGCCAAGTGCATAGTTAAAATTCTATGTATAAACAATGCCAACTTAATGACTGTCATTGGTGTTGCAAGTTGACTCCTTGCACTCACTGCTCTCACCCTCACTCTCCAATTTTTTCTTTCTTGTTAGCGCAACTTTTGCCAAGCATACTTTGTGGCAATAAGCGAACAAACAAAGTCACTGCTGCAACTTTCTCTGTCCGACTCTCTGTCTCTATCTCTATCTCAGTCTTCGTCTTTGCCTTCGTCTCAATGGTGATGAGCAGTTCTACTCGAAATTCATTTCATTTAAACGTTTTCTTTTTAGCCAAACGAACGGCTGAGTCGAGCATGGTTTAAAATAGGCTAAATGCACGCTATGGCCAAGATGCGACAACAACAACAACAGTAAGTACAACAACAGTAACAATAGCAACACCATTGAAAACAGTAACAACATTTAATGGACGCTTGGCACTCTAAGCAGCGGCAAACTTTGTGCACTCGTCTAGTTTCCGGGTGAAAGGGCGGCACGGTTGATGGGCGGCGGGGTCAAAGGGGTGGGTGTGGGTTGCGGGAGCAACCAACAGTACTAACGTCTTCTTTGGACGCATTGCCACTCAAGCTGAAAACTGCAAAACATTATTTTTTTTTTTTGCTTCACAGTTTTAACTTTTTTTTCTTATTTTTTTTTTGTGGCAAAACTTTGCGCTGAAATTGAACGATTTTGCACTTGAAAACTGATGTTGCTGCTGCTGCACACCTATGCAAGCAAGTAAGCTCACAGCGCGGGTGTAGGATGGGAGGGGAGACGACTGTTCTCGGGCGGGCCCTGGGCATTCAACCGTCAATACGTGATAAAAGTTGCTGCCGTTTCCGTTCGCCGTAAAAATTCACTAAAATATTTCAAATGTGCGTGCGAAATTCAACGAAAAGCTCCCCACATACTTTATCCGTCGACCTAATATGCGAGTTTTACGAATTTCGAGTAACCATAGAAACTTGTTAAAAGGTAATTGATACAAAACGACGTAGAAATTCAAGCTAAGAGTTTAAGGAATTTTATATAAATATATAATATATACATATATATTTTTTTCATCAAATGTATGCTCACATATAAGTAGATGTTGTTGTCTGACTCAAGCAGTTTGAAATGGTTAAAAGTGCTCAAAGTGAACAAGCAAGATATTTGTATTTTTATTTTGTTCAATCAAATGATAATAGATAAATTCCATGTTAATGTTTTATGTAAATAATACTTTGAATTTGCTAACAAAAAAATCAATAGAATTCATTAATTTAATCGCCTCTTGAAAATTGCTTTTATCCATCTACAGCTAAAACCCAAGCTCATAAGAAAATCATTCTAAATAATAAATGTCAATTAAGCTGACAAGACTTTTTAATCCTTTTCCAATGGCGATATTCTTAAGCATTGACAACATTGGCAACAGTAGAAACCGTTAAAAACAACAGCAAAAATCAGGGATAATTAGGTTTTGTGCACAAATAAGACTTAACGAAAACAAAGACAAGGACTTGACGGGTAAGCTGACGCTAGGACTTGTAATGATTATTGGTGACTGGGTAAAAAAGAGATTCGTTTGATGCTGCTGCTGCTGCTGCTTATTGTTGCACAAATTTTAATAAGCATTATGTGCAAATAATATATTTAAATGAAAAGACACACACACTGCTATGTCTGCCTCTCTGTAGTCTTACTGTGTGTGCCCAGATAAGCGGAATTCCTATTCATGCTACGTACATAAACGGAAGTAGCCATATTTGCGGTAGATAATCGGTTTTCGTGCTGAATTTCTTTGGCATTGCCCAACCTAGATGGGGTTGGGTGGGGTGGTCTTTTTCTTCGTCTGTTCAGGACAGAGAAATGTTTGCTTTTGTCTCTGACGCAGGCGTTGCGGTTTTTGGTGCTACTTCTGCTGTTGTTATTGTTGCTGCTGCTGTTGCGGTTGCTGCTGGGCCTACGTATCTTTAGCTTTGACCCATAGCGCTGGGCTGAACTTTGACCAATGGCATGAAACGCTTCGCAAATGAGCAAACTCAAGCCACAGCTCAAATGCAAACTGCTGATATGCCATAATTTGATCCAGCATTGAGCCATTGTGCTCGGGACATTAAGGCAGACCACCGGGAAGTCAGTTGGGCAAACCGAATGGAACGGCGAAGACTTGCGGGTTCGTGGAGTTGGTTGGTCGGTCAGCTATTGCTTGTATCTTGCTGGTCCTTGCCGGGGTCCTTTACCACTTGAGTGCCTGCGGCTCTGATGCTGCGATAACCTTTTAATCGAATTAATTGCATAAAACTCTTAAATATCTGCTGAATGTCTGAAATTACACATACACTTGAACAAATAGAATATCTCCTATGAAAACAGTTGCAAAATCTCTTAACTTTTATACTTTTAAGACATATTTCGATAGGTTGTATCTTGTTTTTGGATTTCTTAGCAAAAAAAAAAAAAAAAGCCGACTGAATGAACTCTAGAGTATTATTATAATTTTTTTTTTTCTGACTGTAGTTGCAGCACAAAAGGCAGACAGCAAAATGGATGCCTGAAAAAAGACTGTGAAATGTGGGGTATAGGGAGGGAAAAGGCAGACACAAAGGCATACGCAAATGGCTTTTAAAGTCGTCCAACATCGAATTGAAATTGCACTTGAATGGTTTTCAATATGCGTTGTGCGTTCAATTCCCAACAGAGTTGAACTCTCTGTGGCACGAGCAGTAAAATTCTTGACTCTGACTTGAGCTTGTGAACTGCGAGGCATGTGTGTACGTGTGCATGTGTGTGACCGCAACAACAATGCAGCTGCTCAAGTCGAAGGTCCCAAATCGATTCAGAATTCGAGCAAGGACAAGGACCAATCAATCCATTATATGTGCACCTTTGAGCGCCGAATTGATTTAAACTGTGCTTAAGTCAATGCAACCAGCTCATGCCGCTTTCTTAGCGACAAGGCTTTTTCAATTAATCAGCTTAGAGTCGTTCAACATTATTCGCTAGCTCTATCTGCATTTTGACGTGCTGAGTTAATAGCCAAAAAGTGGTTAACAATAAAAAAAGCAAATGTTAATGTAAATTGACCAAACATAGATTTGATATAGGTATATTTTAGTCGAGCCTTCTTTGACTTGCGCTCATTTTAATTTGTCTTTTCAAATGCTTGAAACGTTCTCGCATACACTTTGAATATATGAAATGAAGCATACTTTTAGGGTTGTTTGAAATTAAATGCAAAAAAAATAGAAATTTCTACTTTGTCTATAGAATTTATTGGGTACAATATAAATATAAATATGATTATAAGTAAACATATCTCTTCTACTATCACTTTACCGCCAAATAGCATTTTATACATATATAGTTAAATAAATTTAAGAAGTCTTTGATCGGCAACAAGTTTTGTGTATTTTCTGCTTAAGCAAACATTCGCAAACCATTTGAAACTCACGATCAAATTTTGTTAGCCCACACGTCGTATGCTTGTTGCAGCTCTGCTTGGGAAGCCGCATGCATTTAGCATTAAGCATGAGCAACAACACTGGCATCAGCATTGGCAGCTTAAAAACATTGCACATACGCAGCGTTGTCGTGAGTGTCCTCCCAATAAAGCCTGGGAAAGCCACAAATGTAAATTGCATTTTATATATTTTAATTCGGACATTTATGGCTTGGCATGATGCAGGTTGGCAAATGGACATAGAAATGGAAACGAAAATGAAAATGAAAATTCGGAAAGCAAAACTCCATTTTGCAGTTGAATCAGGTAGCCCGAAATGCTGAGCCACTGCACGCCACTGCAGAGGCATAGTCCTCTGCTCTTTGGTTTTTTTTTTATTTTTTGTAGCCAAATATATGCAAGAATATAATAGAAATAATATGCACCTTATGTGTTGCCAGTGGCAGGTCGACTAAACTAAAGCCAAAGGCGACTGCGAAGGACTTTTCTGTCTCCTTCTCTCTCTCGCTCTCATTCTATCTGTGGAGCAAGGAGGAAGACACTAGCTGGCTGGCTTGTGAATGCCAGCATATTGTTATGTGCCATGGACATGCTGGAAACTTGGGATCTCTTTCTCACTGCCAGCTGCTCTTACTGCTGCTGCTGCTGCTGATGCTCCCAAGCGAACTGTTTTGTGGCCGCCGTTGTTGGCGTGCTTGGCGAAGCTTAACTTTGACTGCTATGATTATATGTATGTAAGAGTTTCTGTTGTTGTTGCAACTAAATTTGCATGTGAGTGTGTGCCGGTCAGCATCAGACGAGGCTCACATACACACACTCATCCTTGCTCTATGCAAAAACGACGCTGCCAGGTTCTGTGTGAAAAATGTAATTTCAACGTTATCCTGACGTAATGCCAACGTTATCTGCTTCCACACACCGCCATACAAGGCACACACACACAAACAGCAAGTAAGAGACAAAGCATAAAAGAGAATGACAAAGAGAAAGAGAGAGAGAGAGAGAGAGAGAGAGAAAAGAGCGAAAGAGTGAGAAAGGCTGGAATATGCATATGTTTGTAGTTTTACTGTTGTTTTGCACCATTTTTGTTTTGCGCCGCTTTGTTGTTCTTTGTTGCCAGCCACCTTCTTCGCTACACCCACCCACCCACATCACATCACCACCCACTTTATCAAGCTTACATTCACACGCACACTCAAATGCATATATATATATATATATATATATACACATATATATATATGTGTACTGCCATCCACTGTCGTTATCCCTCATCTGCAGCTCTGTCATATTGTTAGTTACGGATTTTGGTTTATATTTATAGCATAATTTTGATGCCATAAAATGGAATTTGTCATGGCAAAATTGTTTTGAATTTTAATTTACTCTTGGCTGCTAACAACAACCAAACAATAACAGCCAACGAACGCACACACACACACACAACACACATAGATGACAGTCTTACCTGTCAACACAACAACAGTAACAACAACTACAACCACAACAACTACAAAAACAACGGCAGCAACGATAACAATGGACATAAACAGGTTCAAAGCTGTCAACCGGAATATATTTTATCTTGACACTAACGCACATAAGTATGCTATGAATTTTGTGCTAGCTCTTGTTGGCCATTTAGCAGCTGTCGCTTCTTCCATATTAATTACCAATAACAGCAACGTTTAATATTAGATAGATAGATTAGTTTGTTGTTTGCCAGACACATTCTTTAGTTTTTTTTTTAAGGTCTTCTTCCTTCACGCTCAGCACAAACTATTTACAAATATATAAAGCTGCATTTTGCTACTTATGGCTTTAGATGTTGCATATGTGTTTGTGTCTATGGTCTACTAAACAACACAAATTCACATTCACTTCTGTTCTGTTCTGTGTGGACAAAACAACAACTACTAACTGACTGTCTAAAGTGCACTTTGATTTCTCTAAACAAATAGCGCAAAAAGCAACAGCAGCAGCCGCAACAGGAATAGAAAAAAGATGCACACAAACAAACCTAGAAAGATTGGGTGATGAAGCTGATGGAAGACAAAGCGGCTGAGGCGGGGGCAGAGTTTGAGGATAGATTGAGAGATTTATGCCGTGCAATCATTTTTGTTGCTTTTGTTGCTCAAGCTGTACAAGTTGTTATTTATGTTTTGTGTGAATATATGTATGTATATGTGTGTGTTTGTTTGTTTGTTTGTTTGTTTGCCATTGCTCGGTCAATTCAATTTGTAGTTTATTTATACATATGTCCATTCACATATCAGTCAATCTCTGGAGCTGGACAATTCAAAAACCAATTTGAACACGCCAAGCTCGACAATGTCAGATACTCTTACTCAACAATGTTACAAGACAATGGTGCTTAGCAAAAATTGTATTAAGATAAGAAAAAAACTTTTTTAATTTTCAAAAAAGTTGAATATATCTTTGTGAAAACCAAAAAGAACAAAAGGAAATCAAATACTATATGGACAAAGAAATTATTTGCTGTCGAATGTGTTTGGTACAAACAATTTTTAGCTGCCGGGCCAAATTTTGGTGGCCCTGACGTTTGCTAATAACGCTGTCAGGCCCAAGTCTATCACTCAGTGCATCTTGTGGCACGTTCGAAAATTCGACAAATGTCAGGCGCGAGTTTGGCAGGTCGAACAGGGAAAAGAGAATTCCCCTTGCAGTTTTGTTGCTGCTACTCTTTGACTTTATATAAAGGTTGTAGGTCACGTTGAAAAGTGCCAAGAAAATTAGCAGTCAACTTGGCGCTTCTGTGTCTTTTGTGGTGTGTTTGTATGTGTGTGTGTATGGCAGGGGTGTTGCTGTGCAATTTTTCACCAGCGACACCTAATTAAAATGGCGGCCTGCAAAGTGCAGCTTCGTATGTTTTATTGATTGCCACTGGCATTGGCATTAACATGCCAATCTTTGTAAATTGACGCAAAATGCAAAAATAAACATTTTAAGCTTACCTTTCTCTCGCACACATTCACTGGGGTTAAATGTGTGTGTGTGTGTTGTAGTGGTGTACAAATAAATACTTTTAATCTTTGTATTAGTAAGACTTTATATGGATATTTATGTTTGTAGCTCAGTTGGAAAATAGTTACCTGCAAGCAAAAGGAATATAATGTAGAATTAATGCAAAATATTACGCAAAGGTTATGCAATTCGTAAAACTAACAAGAAATGCTATAAAATGCCAAGATGCCAAAGGTAGTTTTCGTTGATTATTTTAGACCAATATATTTTCATTACTCTTAAACCCAGCAAGCCAGACATATGTATGCAAATAGTTGTTTAGGTGTAGTTATTATAATTCTTGACGCATGCAATCCAACAGAAAGTTTATCCTCAAACAAAATTAGTCAGCTTTGGAATCATAGCAACAACAAGAGACGACAATAGCAACCACATAAAGCATACATTTTTGAGTTGTTTGACAAAAAGAAATACTGCAATATGAAAATAGTTCTCATATATTGTTGCTTACGATATAGTACAATGCATAAAGCATATTAATATTTGCCTGTGTGTGTACTTTGCTTTGTTTATTCATTTCATTTTTATTAATTTTATTCAGAGAAAGATAGCAAGAAAAGGCATGATTACTATTGAAAAGTAAATGCTTCCAACATAGTATACTACAAACTCGCTGGTGGGTGCTTGTGGTGCTGTGGTGCAGGTTGGTGTGAGAATGCTGCTACGACTGCACTTAAAATTAACTAGTGTGCGTTTTGTCCACAACACATCGACGACTGTCTTTTGTGAAATGTTAACTTTAGCTTTGCTTCCTGCATAGTCTTCTCTCTTTGCCGCTACCTCGTTGACTCTGTTTCTATCGTTTTCGTTTTTGTTTTTGTTTTTGCTGTATTAAATATATTTCCAGTTGCATTTTGTGCAATTGCGAGCTGTTTTCGATTGCAGTCGCATTCGTTGCAAGTTTTTCCTCAACTCAATACATTCAAGCAGCACACACACACACACACGACAGAAACATAGATACACATACACACAGAAGTTCTTATGTGCGTGTCGGAAACTAATCTCATAAATCCCAAAGGTAAATATACACAAACAAGGAAAACGTTTAAAAAGAATTGCTCAAAACTTATCTTCTTCATTCTTTGCTTTGCGTGTGCGCGTGTGTGTGTGTGGGCGTGTATGTGTGTTAGTATGTGTGTGAAAGCTTTTATGTGGCACTGCAGTATCATCTAAAGACTGAGTTCTTTCTCTTCACGTTTGATGCTACTTTTTCACAGCTCCCGTCTGGCTGCATTTTATTTCCATTTAATTTGCGGTCTGGGCTCACTGAAAGTAAACTCAACCTTTTGCCGCTCCACCCATAGCTCCCAGTGGGAGAACGAAGCCAACATGACTCACAATTACCAACTTTTCGAATACGAATAACAGAATAAAGTCCAAGTATAATAGCCTAGCAAGCGCACTGAGACTGGTCATACTTATGGCAAGTGCAAAAGGCAAACACTTTATTTGCTCTTCGCTATAAAAGTTTAATGTGTGAAAATGTCCGTTGAAACTGAAACTGACAAAAATCTAGGCTATTCACAACTAAATCGAACTTTATTGCACTTTGTGCATTCGATTGTGAAAGGGGGAGATTAGATTAGATTAGGGAGATGGCAATCTTCTGTTTCAATTATGCAACTTAGATGCACGAAAATCTTGTTACGTTAATAAAAACAAAGAAAATTTTACTGCAAGCAAATGCAACAGACAAGAAAATATACTTTGTTGTTGCGGCTAGCATTAGTCTTGTTGTTTTGAGTGAAATTATCATTATAAATGTTGGCAGCACATAATGCTTAGCATTTTTAGCATTTGGCTAACAATAGCGTTTCCGATTTCAATTTCCTGTTAGCCTTTCACTCCATTTGCGCGCCGTGTTGGACAATATTTGTAAAAAGGTGTTGTACCCGCCCACTAATGTCAACACACGCACACACACAGGCACAGACACAGACACAGACAGTTAGATAAACAGACAGATACACAGAGACGACAGTTGGTGCGACTTATTTGCCGAATGACACAGAGATTCGATTGGCGACGACGATGACAACGACAACGCCGCCGACAAACTAGCAATTGGCAATGGGCAGAGCAAAGCGAAGCTATTGAGTCACTGGATCCGCGTGCCAAGTGGAAAGGAAGTCTGAGTTGTTAAGCTGCTTTCGGCACACTATCTGTTAGATACACACATAAACACACACACACACACACACGCACACACGCCATGTTGTTGCATTTGGTTGAAAGTGGTCAAGAGCACAGTTTCAATGTTTTTCCATGTTGCTTTCACACATTTGCAACAGCAGCAGCATCACCACCAGCCACCATTACCAGCAACACTGCACCACTTGCTCTTTGTCGCTTACTTTTTGCATTTATATTTGTATGTGTGTGTGTGTGTGTGTTTCATTTTTATACGCTACTAAATCTGCCAAATGTGCATCGCACATCGTTGCGTATAAACTTGAATTCAGGGTTGCAAAAGCAGCTCACAAACTGAACTTATTTAACAGCACAGACAACACCCACACACAAACACATATAAAGACATTCAAAGCTGTTGATTTAAGCAGACATTAGTTATTTATTTGTACAATCTAAATGTATTCACTGATTCCATTTAATAAAACATTTACAAAGCTGACAAATTTCCAGCTAAAAACTTAATGATTTTTCAAGTGCTTATGGAACTTCACTTGATTTAATCAGAATAACACCCCGTCCATTTTGTGTATAAAAAATATGCTTGGAATTATGTAAAGTTCTGTCAAAGTTAATATATTTATATCTGAATTATATCAGAACACTTTAATATATGCAGGAAACATTAAATATGTGTGTTTACTTTGAGCTTAATGCTATATAAAATTGCATATCATAGCATTTTATGTGTCTTTGGGACACCCTGGTTAGATAGTTTTAACCATTTTGCTTTCGACTTCGACTTTGACTCTGACTTCTTCACAGTGTCCTTTTCAGCTTTGTCTGCGTTTATTTATTTTTGTCTACCAAATATTTTTTTGCTCACACACACAGACAGAGCTGGAGAAAACAGTCACACATCATAAATATGGTTGCCCTAAAGTGTCATTTTGTCGTTTATTTCTTTGGTGCATAGAAATTACGTACATATATCAACCCATGAGGCGACATGTTACATTTTGTTGCTGTTGTATTTTTTGTTGCTTCTGCAGACGCCCGAGCAATTCAGCAGAGACAGACAGACAGACAGACCACCGAAGGGCAAACTCTGTAAGCCCGCAAGTGATATTACTCTCGAAAATAAAATATATAAAAGAAAAAAACCATTTTGAGAAAAATGCAGCAAATGTTTTTAATGTTGCCATGCAGTTATTGTTGTCGAGCTAGTGTTATTACGATTATGCAATTTGGAGTGCATGCGTTACGTAAACGTGATGTCAGCATTATTCATTAATCAAACGGAAAGGTGTGAGAGGATCGAGTATTTGTGTATATAATATAGCCGCAAACGATTATTAAGAGCTTGGCAAATTGCTGCAGGACAATTAATTGGCCAGCAAATTGGGTTTTAATTCCGCATTACGCATCGCTTAGTTATTAAAAACCCATGTACGGGCCGCTCTCGCTATGGCGACAACAATCACTCACATTTACCGTTGCGTGTCAGCTTTACAATGTTTTACTTTAGTGTTTGCTGTTGTTGTCGCAAACTAATTAGTTCCAGCACATGCAAAAATCATATAAACATACTTTTTGTTGAAATTCCTGTACAATGAGTTGATATTCACTGTCATGGGAATGATATAAAGCTCTAAAATTTGATAGTAATATATTTAGTTTGCAAAACTAGAAAGTTATTAAAAGTTTTTGGAAAAAGTTTAAAAAAGTTAATCCAAGGGAAAGTAAACAGTTATTTATTTTAAAGAAAATTGCATTGCAATCAAGTGGCAGGGTATGCTGTCTTCGGTCAACTGATGACAGCAGGTCATGATTGTTATTCGTTTCACGGGGCGTATAAGTGATGCGGAGTTGGATTGCGATGCGATGCGGCCACAAATTGAATAATTGCACGGGGCTTTTTTTGTTTTCTTTTTTATACGACTACAGCTTGCTAATTTTCCCACGCTGCTGTTGCTGCTGTGTGGAAAGCGGCAACAAAGTTGTTAGATGGCTTTTAAGAGTGTGTGTGTGTGTGTGTGTGTGAGAGAGAAGAGGAAAGGGAGATGAAATGGTGGGTGGTGGAAAGGCAAAGGGAGCGAACTAAATCACGATAATTGAATAAAATTGCATGTCAACAGTGGATTAACACAAACAAAGAGACGAACAGACGAGCAGCAAATACTTACAGCCAAAGAAGAAAAGTGAAAGAGAGAGAGAGAGAATCGACAAATAATCGTTAGGAAGTTATATAAAAATTGCATTCAAATGATTATTTGAGAAAGTAACAAGTAAAAAGCTAAACAAAAAATTCCCAGGCCAAATAATTCTGCTTTGAGTAAGTTCAAATCGAAGGGCTGCGCCGGCTTTAAATTGCATTCTGCGGTTTAAAGAACAATGAACTGCAAATTGCGAGCAAATTATGTAAAAACAATAAGAGAAAAAAGCGAAAACGAATCAAGAAGAGAGACGACGCCAGGCCGCAAAACACCCACAGGCACAAACGTGACCCAAAGAGCGAAAACAAACTTAAAAAGAAAAGTAAAGAAAACAGAATAGACAAATGCGTTTAACTTTAACCCCAAGCCGTAGCTGCCACGGCGTATGCGTAATGCGCAGGAGATAAGCAAACGAAACGAAACGAAACGAAATAAAATAAAATAAAATACTTATAGTTATAAATAAGTAGTACATAAGCACACTCTGTGTATAAGTAATAAAATCAAATGAAATAAAACAATAAAGCGTAAGTTGAATGCCTCTAAGTTGGCGCTCCCAGGCTCGCATTAAGAAACCAGAGTGCATTGCCATATTAAGCATCGAATCTGTCTGCAACAACAACAAGCAACAAGCAACAGACAACAACAAATATAAAAACAAAAACAAAACAAGGCGAGCGCAAACGTGTGCACATTTTATTTTCATATTTATGTCTTGAGCTTTGTGCGAGACTTTTACAGCAAGCGCGACGAGCAAAAGTTTCAATTTCTGCAATTGTTAAATTTCTGCACGCACAACAAATAAAGATGAACGAAACACACACAGCAGAGCAGATATCACGGTGCATGTAACGATGTGAATGACCAGAGTGGCAGAGTGGCAGAGAGACAGTTCCCTACCCAAAACCCAAATCAACAATGTGAGCTACGGAGACGAAATGGCTGCCATGACGGTAAATGGGGATGGCAACTGTGCAGACATTGCCGCCACTTGAACAACTTTTGATGCCAGTATGTGTGTGTGTGTGTGTGTGTGTGTGTGTGCGTGCTGGTCTTGCAATATACGGCCACCCATTCATTCACAGCACACACAAATCGGGTATATTAAGTGTAGTACTTGCGAGTCTGCTCAATGTGCATTCATTAAATAAAAGCGCAAGTTGATTCTTTTTGTCTTTTGTACGCCATTAAAAAGCGTATTCCTTGAGCTGAGATTTGCTACGTGCAGCTTACAAATGAGTTCAACTTAATTTAAGCAAACGACAGGCAAAATAGCGCTCCTGTATAACAGTTGTTTTTGCTTTTCTTTTATGATAATGATTTTTCAATGTTTTGTAATCTCTTTAAACCAAACCGAGTCTGACAATAAGATAATTCCATAGCTCAAAATTCATTTGAATCACATTTGAGACTAATTTATTTAATATTTGTAGTTGCACTTTATTGTATTCAAGCACAAAGGGTATACTAGCGATCTACTAAATGATATTGAAAAAGAGAAACTGTAGCATTCTAAGTTATTGTTGTAGCCAGTTGTATGCAACAACTGTCAAAGTCATTGTCGCTGTCGTTGTCATCATTGTTGTCAGTGTCTGTTTCTGTTGCTGTTGCTGCTGCTGCTGCTCTGTATGGTTATGGCTGGCCGTTTGTTGCTTGTGTTACTGTTTTTGCCTCGGCAAGTAGTTGTACGTGTTAGAAAATGCGACAACGTTGACGAATTTTCAATATCAATTTGACTTGCTGTGCACGTCTAATTAAATCAACATTGTTGCGGCTGTTGTCAAAGTCATTTTAGTGCTTTTTGGTGAATTAAACGACGATGATGATGATGATATGTACAAACACAGAGACACACAATCGCACACGTATAGAAGGTCGATTGCAGTGATGAAAATTCAATTACTCCAATAAGCAAGCCAAGTGTCAAGAAACAGAATTATGATCGACAAATGTCATTTTCAATTAAACGCGCCACCAATATGCGTAAATGCCAAAAGAGAGCGAGAGATGAAGAGTGTTTTGCAAAATGTGGCGAATCACAATCACACACACACACACACATACAGAGTATCTGATTCGGAATCAGAATTAGAATGAGCAGAGAGAAACAGAGACACGGGGGCCACGTTCAAGGCCAAAGAAACGGAGCAGGGCCAAACGATGCGAGCAAGTGGAGCAAGTCAGCCGAGTCAAGTGAGTCCAAGCGAGTCGAGTTTAGTCGAGAGTTCATTTGAATTGCCAGCCATGTACCGATTGACATTTTCTTTCTTTATTTTGTTTTCGGTTGTTGTTTTTTTGTGGTTTTTGATGTTTTTCTACCCTGTGGATTTTAAAGCTTGACAATTGCTTACACATCCAGCTGCAATTTGATGATGAGAACTCAATTGAGAGGTTTCAAAATGTTTTTCTTTCAAACACATAAATGATTTGCCTTTTCCTAGTCAACAACGAATGAATGTCGCAGCTTAGTACAGGGTATATCTGTACATGTCTAATTTAGTTGCGTTAGTTGATAAAGCTGCATTCGTTTTTTTGCCTTGCTCATTGATCGGGGCGTGTTTGGAATGCTGCTTACAGGGCGTATACGTGATTTCTGACTGCATGGCAGCCAATTCAGGTTATCATTTAAGCTGCTATTGCTTCTACCGCAGTGTGACACAGTTCGACTCCAGTTAAACTGCATTGAAGCAACTCCTGGAGGTAGAGATAAAGACCTGAATGTCGGGCCCGCCTCACTCTATGCTACGAGCACATTTTTATGTATATTATTAAAGCTGTGCAGAAAATTAACAATTTCCGTTGCAACTCGTTTCGTCGCCTGCCAATTTCCAAAAGCCTGTTTTCGATTAGTTATTTACATGATGTTCGCCTTGTTTATCATCGTTGATGCTGCTGCTGCTGCTGCTGCTGTTGCTGTCAATGACTCTCTTTTTTATCTATAAAAACAAAATTATCATCAATTGATATGGACAACAGAGGAAACTGAAAATTTATGAATGTATATACACACTCGCGTATATACACACTTCCTTTTTGTTTTTCCACCCCCCCCGTATTATCCCCCTTCTCTCGCATCACCATCGGCACTCAGTTTAGTCAAAAGAAAAGCTCTGTGGCTCTGTGATGTTTGGCAGGCAAATCAATTTGCCTGCTGTACACAAATCGAATTGAGTGTTGATTTATTGGCCATGATCTGATTTTGAGTAAACAAGAAAACCCATTTAGCGACATGTCCAGGAATAAATAAACCAAACACTCACACACACATTCATATGCGACACAGCCACAGCACAAAACCTCAACAAAACACTCGCTGGGTGCAGGCGCACAGGAGGAGAGGGGTTTAGATATGTCAAATGGTGTACATAAATCTTATTGAATTAGCGTATACGAACATCAAATCAAAAGTTTTGCATATATTCAGCCAGGAGGGACAAAAGGGAAGTGGAAACGAACAAGAACAAACTAAGAAAGGGTAGCGGCTTAAATGGCTGCAACAAAAATTGGCACTTTACAAGCAAAAGACGAAAAGTGCAAGACACAAAAGGGGAAACACGCGTTTTGGCGTTATGGTGTGAACAAAAGTTGAACGAACTGCGTTGTGATGATAATGTATAAGAGTGTGTGCGAGTGTGTGCATGTGTGTATGTGTGTGTGTGTTGAAATGAATGCAATAGAGCAAAAGGCACGCGATGCTGTGGCCATGACGTGGACTTGGCTTAAACTTGCTCAGCTTGTGCGCAAATAATTTACACAAATATTTGCTTAACATTCTAAAAAAGCAAAGTAGAGAAGAAAAAAAAAGAGTTCAATCTATTCAAAACGATATACATGAATTGTGTTGAGGGTGTTTGGGTTTTATTTAGATAGATTTGCCTTTGAAATTCATTTGATTTAACACATAAATATTTTTACAGCTTTGCCAATGTTCAAAAGGAAAATACATAAAAACGCTTTCATGCTGTGCGCTTCGTTCAAAGTGCAAGCTGAACTTCAGTTTAATATTTATGTGCTTTCTAATATCTTTTATAATGCATTTGCATTTTCTTCACTCAATTCGTCTAAATTAAAATTCTCTCCAATGTGAGTTTAATGAAAATATATTTAGTTGTTGGTTTAAGCCAGACTAATTTATTTTAATCAAATGTCTGATGGAATTTGAGCTAACTTTTAGAGCAAAATTCTAATATTTATAGCCGCGTCATAAGGATAAATTTTCGAAAAACTTAATCAAATAAACTACAAATAAGTCAAACTGCTTCGAAATGTCTTCAAGTTAACACAAATGTTCTTGACTCTTTCCAGTTCGATTCAGTAGTTGTATCTTTGTCTACTTAAAGATAATCTTGACAAACAGTCAACGCTGCCACAACAGTTCAATACCACAACTAGCAGGCTTAAAAATTGAATTTTCTACACAAAGCCATTTCGAAGCGGCTTTTATTTAGTTTAGACTTGCATTATGTTTTATGTGAAAACAGTTTTTGCGCTCAATTATGCGCCAGATTTAATTTCATTCAATGCACACACCAATATTATTATTCATATGTTTATTTTATTTATTTTGTTTTTTTTTTGTCCAGCCGAAAAAAAAAAAATTTTATGTATTTTCATTGTTGTTGCCGGCTGTTGTACAAGAATTTTTGACGCATTTTCTGCCACTTAGTTTTTATGTTGTACTCAAAATATTCTACTTCCCTTGTGCTGCTGCTGCTGCTGCTGCTGCTAGCTAGCAAATATTTTATGTATGTTCATTGTACAATCGCCATTTAAACCTACGCCAGCTGTCAGTATCGAGGCAAGTTCGTTTATGTGTGTGTGTTTGTTAAACTGCCGGCTTTATAGTTGGAACAACATGACACTCCATATGTATCCAAATATCGTGTCCACTATTTATCTCCCTTCTGCACACACCACAAGTCTAGTTGTGTTTTGAGCGTTTAGCAATATCAATCGATTGTATTCCATTTAATATGCAGCAGCTTAGCACTTGTGTCTTAAGGCAAACAAATTGAGAATAAAGTTGCAGAAATGTAACTTTGGAAGTTAGGAATAATATTAAAGAAAGTGAAGCCAAAGTTATTAAATTCTTTATTTCAGTTTCCGCTGTTTTGCAAAATGAATTTGATTAAATGCTTGTTTGTTAATTTATGCTAGGAATCTTAACAATTCTTAAAACGATTTGCCAAGCATTTAATAAAACAAAATAAGTGAAAAGTTTTGTTTAAATAAGATTAACAGGTTAACTTTAAACGTTTACGCTTAAGCTGTGAACATTTTTATTTATGTGCAATTTTCTGTTTGCCTTTTTGCTTTTTAACTTTTATACTCTGTTCCGAGATGTTAGAAAGGTGTATTTTTAATAACATTTGGTAAAACATTGCCGGGGTAAAATTCAACTTTTAACATCCAATTTCAAAGCAGAGTATTGCTCGGTCGGTTAAGGTAGATTGTGAGAGCAGCAAATGTTACGTGTTTTTCTATGATTTAAAATTTTTCGCGTTGCTTTTTGCAGCGTTTTTGGCATTTACTGCTATTTTACTAGTGCATAAGTCATATGGGTTGAGTACTTTAGCCATTTCTCTCGTTTTGCGCTGTATCTTTTGTGCATTTCTTCAACATGTTAACCACTTTAGACCATTTTTTTTCTTCTACTAATAGTTTTTTGTTTTGTTGTTGTTATTGTTATTGTTGTTGTTGTTGGCTGGTCAACCTGACATGTGAGCCACAGGCACGAATACAAATGTTTAAACTGCTGTACTTTGTGGCAGTGATTGTTGTTGCTGTTGTTGCTGTGGCTGCTTCAGGCTTCTATGCACAACACCAAAACCAGAGTCATAAAATAGCAACGCCAACAACAACAACAGCTTGGCTCATAGACACAACTGGTTAGACATTTAGCAGCCGGGAGAGGGAGAGGCTAGCTAACAGAGGGTAGCTGGTCGCCGCTGTAGCCGGTTTTTTTTTTACTATTATTATTTTTTTACCATCTCCACACACACAGAAGCACGGTGTCGGCATTTCTCTTAAGTGTATGAGTTTATGGGTGTTTGTGTGTGTGTGTGTGTGTGTGTGTCTGTGAAAAATGCGCGCCACTGCCAAACAAATTAACAACAACACTTGAAAAATCTCCTCCACACACACACATAAACATACGTACATACAGCCAGAGAGCCAGAGTTGAACACAAAAAAAAAATATATATATATATATACATATATAAAAAAAGGTTAGAAATTGGAACAATGACCGCCAAGTGCTGCCGACGTCGACGTTGCCACTGACGCTGTTTCAGTAGTTGCCAACGCCAGCGTCGCGGTTCATTCACACATTTTTGTTGCTATTTTTGTTGTACATATTTGAAAGCTTGAATTAGTTTTTTTCAGCTTAGATTTTTGTACCGATTTTCCATTTTTTTGCAACTGAAATTTGTGACCTGCACTTGAACGGTTTTGATGTGAGCTGTTGTGTGTCTTTCTTTAGTTTATTTTATCATTATCACTTTGGTTTTAAATACATGCTGTGTGCTACGATTAATCACATCTATGTTAAGTTGCCGAGGTAGCTCTGCCATTAGGGTCAAATATGTGTGAAGAGATTTGGCTATGTTTTGAAGCCTTGTTTTTACTTTTCCAAATAAATATTAATTATGAATTATCTGTATTCTTTATTCAACACACAAATGAGCAACGAACGGTTCTAGATCAATTTAGTCAAACACCAATTAAAAGCTCATTTCTTTTGTAAACTGTGCACTTAGCTGTCAAATCAAATGTTTGCATTGTTGATTGTTTTGTCTATGCTGTTTGTTTATGCTGTTTGTTTAGTTATGGCAGATGTCACTGATTCTGGTTAATTGCAGTTTATTGCATATTATGCTTGTTTTTTTATGTCTCAAATTGTTTTTTCGTTATTGCCTGTCGCTTGCTGTTTACTCGATTCAGGCACAATTAAATTTAATTTGATTTTACATTGGTATTGAATGATTTATTGCTTAATGAGCTTTTGTTGTTGCTGTTTGCAAATAGTACCTTGTGCATATTAATATTATTGTATTTTAATTAAAATGTTTATTATTTTATTTGTTGCCTATTTTTGCACTGAAATTGCAGTGTGCATTATTAAAATTATGTTAAATTGTTTGCATAAATCGCCACACGGAGCGCAAAAATGAATAAAAATAATCACAAAAACGACATTAAAGAAAGGTCGACACTTTAATACGCTTCTAACAGATATATATATATATATATATTTGAGTTGTTGCAAGAACTAATGCAAAGAACATGTTTAAGTTACTCATATGCAAACATATCGGCTACGTCAATGATGTCATGTACTAAAACTTACAACAGCTAAATAAAGCAAATCGGTAAAGTTTATTTATTGAGAGTCATTTGGAATGTTGCACAACGTGTTAGGGTAAAGCTGAAAGCTGCAACAATTTGCAAACGCTTGTCGCGCAGTGATTTAAAATGTAAAAGAGTTCAAACGTACTATTTGCCACATGCACACACACACACACACACACACAATTGGTATCGATGTATATGTATATCATTTGCCACATACTTTATGTGCTTGTTGTAAAACTTTCTCATTTCGAACTGGCAAGCATAAATTGTGCACATTTTATTTCAAATTATATATACATATATACAAACACATATATTTATTCTACTCATCTACTATATGCATATATCGGTATAGTAGTATGTGTATATTGTTGCCGCAGGCCCCTGGCCACTGGCTGAACATTTTGAATTTTGCGGTTGCCCGGAGTTGATTGTCCGTTAATTGGTTTCAATGCCTCACAACCGCATTGGTGGCCGCCAGCCTCAGTTGTCATCCGATGTATTTTGTTCGCTGTGCTCTCCACGGCTTCACGGCTCTTCTTCTTCTTTTGCCACCAGCGCGATTCGGTCGACACTTTTACTACACTGCGATTGATGCTTTGTAAGAAGCTGGAAACTGTTAAAACTTATTCAACATTTAATGCTTTAATCTTTGGCACTGGCATAATTTTTAATTCGAATTTTAAGCAGCAAATATAGTATAGTATATATAGTATAGTGTATTCTTGCCAAGCTTTGCTTCGCACAGTTTTTGCACTTGAATTTGTATTCAAGTGCAACACAGTTGACACTTTAGCACAGTAGGACTTTTGGTTCCACTGTGCAACGTGGGTCAGTGTGAATATTGATTCGACAGTTTCAACTTTGAACACTCGATAAGATAAGAACTGATCGAAGACGAGATGCTCGAATCTGATACAGATACCAGAAATACTAGATGCAAATGCGAACAATTTCACTTGTCTGCTAGCACAAACATAATAATTTTGCATTCAACATTATTTATTTTGAGCGTCGCTGCTGGCTTCATTAATGAAATTGTTGAAAGAGTTCACGATTGCAAGCTTGTTGCGGGTTAAGAGAAGCACAAGGGCTAGAGAGTGGGAGAGCGAGAGAGAGAGAGACATTGTGAATAAGCGAAAACATTTTCTTAAATTACACGACTGTTTGCATTTACACATTGTTGTTGTTACTGTGTGTGTTTGCTTTCTCTAATTGGCCGCAATGATTTTGTTAATTGAAATGATGCTCTCTGACTATACAAATTGCTGACTTGCTGTCTGCTGTCTGCTGCTGTTGTTGTTGTTGTTGTTGTTGTTAATTATGTTTATTTAGCTCATTTACTCATTTACTAATCCATTTTTAACATTTTAATTCCGCCCACTTGTCAAACATTTGACACAATATTGCAATTAGTTTTCAAAGTCAAAGACGCCAAAACTTATGTTAAATGTTTATTTGTGTTTATATAGATATATATATATATATGCCATGTAGTATTTGTGTCGTTGGCCAATTTGAATAGAATTGAATTTTGGCCATTAATCTTGGAAAGCAACAGCAGCGGCTTTTGGCCAACTTTTGGCCTCTTCCCTTTTGTTGCTTGCATATTCGAGTGCTTCAAATTTAAGTTGTCTGCGGTTTTATGGCAGATTTATATTATGGCCCATCCGGCCGACCCCTTATCCCCTCATCCTTTTTATACCGCTCCTTGCATCAAACATCAGGCACTTAAATAAGCATACAAAAACCGCAAAAGCCACCAGCTGCACAGTTGAATGCCCTGCGCTGCCTGATTAGTCAAGCACCCCTCTTCGCCTATCGCTTTGTTTATTGAGCCGAGGCCGCAAGTCATAGATACCCTCTTTCCCCGTCTCTCTCACTCTTCTCTCTCTCTCTATCTTTCTTTCTGTTCGTTATCTAAGAACCGATTGCCAAACAGTCGACGACGACGACGACGACCAAGACACTTAAATATTTACACACACCCACACACACCTGATCAAACACAACACCCTCCCGGCACACACACACTCACTTAAAATCGAGTGGCATTTAAGCTTCAACATTTTCATACATACAATTGAATATGTCAATTAAATTTATTGAGAGCTTGTTCAAAATACCAACTCAACCCAACCCAACCCAAACCAAAACCCAACTCTAACTCGAGCCAATAGCGGAACATACAAAAAGGCTTTTAGTTCAATTTGTGGTTTGAGTTAAGTCTCTGCCACTAATTAAATAAATAAGCATCGTTTAGGCTTTACCAACCAAACATTTACTTACCAAAAATGCAACGACTCAGGATTTATGCACTTAAGCTAAAGGCAACGCCAGCCAGGCTTACTTTGCTAACTTTAAGCAAGAAGTGCCTGTTAAAGTAATTTCCATTGTGAAAGTTTAAGCATTTTCGTAAAATTCTTAATTTAATTAGTAAATTGTATGCCCTTCCCGGTAAGAGTTAAATTAGTTTCAAACTGAGCCATAAGATTCATATGAGGATTTCTCCTATTTATACAGAGCTTATCAATTTATCGGCTCAATCAATTATGCAAAAACTTTTTGGAATATTTGGAGTTATTAATCGGCAGTGTAATTAAAATCGGACTTGATCAATACTGAAGAAGCCTGTGTGGCTTGTGTTGGCTTGTTAATTAAAACTATAAGGATGCCAGGTATAGTTATCTCTACACACATTCAGGCACAACAATACTACAAAAGAATCTAGTCAATCACAGTCGGAGCATTCATTTAGAGTGTTGTCGGGCTGTCTGTCTGTCGATTTGCTGGTATTACCGTTATTGTTCCCATTTGGTCCATTTGCAAGCGTTGATTGACGCTCCTAATGGACACATGTCTGCCTTGTCCTCCTCTCTTTTATCTCTCTCTCTCTCTCTCTTTCTATCCCTTTCTCCTCTGCCATCGAGTCGACCCTTCTCGGCTGTCCAGCATTTCAACTATGACTTTTCAATTTTCAATTTTTCGTATTGTCGACTAAGTTTTTTTTAAAAACGGACACTCTTTCTCGGCCTACCAGTCTGTTTTTGCTGCGTTTTCATTTGATTTTTGTTGCCACACATACACACACACACACACAAACACACTTCTTTGATTTTAATTGTATTTCCATACGATGGTTGGGGAGGAGGAGCAACTTCACTGACATTCGACTTCAATAATTCAATTGTAGAGAGCACAAGCTCCTCCCCTCCTCCCCCCTACTCCTCCTTCATCCATTGAGCTGTCAGTGAGTCTGTTAGGCATTCCGTTCGACGGAAGGGGCAGGAGCAGGAGGAGTGGGAGTCGTCGATTGAGGCGTGTATCGCCGAATGGCGATTCAATTATTCGAGGTGCCATCAAATAATTAAGTTACGCTTTCATGTCAAACTGCCCCAACTTGTCGGTACCATAGGCGGGTCGTTGTACCATTGGGCCACTTTCAAAAGAATATCCCCCCCCCCCCCCACACAAACAGCTTCCCTTTTGGTCAGAACTAAAATGCTGCATGCCTAAAGCCAGCAACGATTAATTTACAATTGTTGAAGAGCAGAGCTGAAAATTTCGTAATTTGTGCAAAATTAACCAATTGATTATACAAACCAACGGAGCATTTTAACCATTATTTTCACACACACACACTAGTTTGTAAATGACCTTTTGGGCTGCATTAATAAACAATTTAGATATTGTCAAATAATGCATACATAAAGTATTCAAATGTGTAGTCTTTAAATAAATTCTATAATAGCCGACAGCAATTGATAAATGTAACAACGATTTTAGCACAAATTTCTCTCTCTCTCTCTCTCTTTCTCTTTCTGTTTCCGTGCTGTTAAGTATAGCAATTTGTAAATTAATAAACTTTGATTCGCCTATTTGTGCATATAAATTCAAATAAAGTGGTCAACAAGCGTAACGAACCCGGCGGGAATGAGGCAGTTGGGTGGGCTTGTGTGTTGCGAATGAACAAAACCAAAACATTTTGCAGCATGTGAATCTAAATAGAGCAAACTGAGCAGCAAACAATAATAATAATAATAACAACACCATATCAGCGATAATGTCAATTATTATAAACACGAAAATCGCACTCATAAAACATAAACATAAACACACACAGTGCGTGACTAGACAAAAGTTCATCCACAATGAGGCAAACATACCCGGAACTTGACATTCGAGTCGTTCGATTATCGAAATCAAGCCAAATAAACATAAATGCAATTGAAACATTTAGAAACATTTAGAAATTCTTAAATGTTTTCTTTTAGTGCTAAAAACTTATTTATTCTCAAGCCTTAAAAGTTTTAGGTTTTATTATATTTTATACTCGATACTGAAGGTAAATCAATAAATTCGATAACTCAATATCGATACCCTTTCTGTTAGAAGGTAGCCCTCAGAAAACTGCATCAAAAATGTTGGATCCACGTCCACCCATTTCTCCCCTAGCCCGCCGCAGTTCGAAATCAGAAACGTCTATATCTTCCACAGTTTTTGAGCTAGAGTCACCAAATTTGGTGTCCAGATAGTTGATTATTTGGATTCAACTTTTCCAGTTTTTGAGCTAGAGTCACCAATTTCGGTGTCAATATAGCTATTGGCATCCCCGAAAGATCTGCATCAGCCATTCTTTGAAAGCAGCATAAACCTCTACCGCATCCGCACCCCTTTGCAATCATGTTTACCGCACTCTTTTGCTATGTTTTTTATGTTATTGTTTGTTTAATAACACAACATTTTTCATTAGTGCACATAAAACATTTCCACACACAACGAATACAGTAAAGCCTTTATCAGCGAACAGCTTACTGAGCTTACTTTTAATCTTGTTGCTTTAGCGGCTTTTTTTAATTGTGAACAAAACATAAATGAACATTTTTATTTAAGCCACTTGGAATCAAGTAAAACAAGTTTTTAAATGCTCCTCATGTAAAGCTGCTAAACATTATCCCACATTGTCATCTGTGTACAAAAATGTAAAATAAATTTTAAAAGACATCAAAAAATTAAAGCTTTGCACTTTAAATGAGCCTAAGAACCTAAACATTAATTTGTGAACAGCTATTTAAAACATTAAACATTAGTTTAAATATAACGTTGAGGTTCGTTAGACAAAATGTTTATTGAACGGATGCAGCTAAAAAGTATTCTTTCGATTATTATGTGGGCATATGGGTGGTTAATGGAAATCAGTGGCTGTCGTTCGACATAACTTTGACTGACTGACTGACTGAGAAAAGCAATTGCAATTTGAATTTCTAGCCAGTCGCCAATGTCATGCACCATCTGTTTTGTGGTCAATGGCGTTGAACAGCTACAAAATACTAATACTAAAGCATTGCAACTGCAACATTCACAAAAAAAAACTAACTGCAACGAAAGTAAATAGTGGGCGACAGTTTGTGATATTCTAAATATGTTCCAAATTTGTTTGCCAGAACCAAAAAAAAACGTTCATTTGTTAGTTTGTGTTCTCTCTTTTAGATTTTGATTATTGTACAAATTGCTTGGACAAGTTTATAGAATGTGATATTGCGCACTGCTGATAAAGCGGTCAAGCAGGCAGCAACACCTCTGTCGGCTTAAGCCCGGTCAAAACGCCCACAGGCCACCTCGTTTTGTTAGCCTAATTAATAGGCGTTACACAATATGCATACACAATGCGCCCCCAAAACATTCATCTTTGCAGCTGTCACTGGCACAGCAACAACAGCCAACTGACACACCACCACCACCATTATATGACCCCCCCCCCTCTTCACCATTTCACGAGGATTTATACGAGCTAGCGATTTGATTTTATTTCAGTGGCAGATCTGCGGCTTGTGCTCTGCAATTCTGTTTAATTAAAAGGGCCGCTGTCGTCAGTCAGCGGGTGTAGAAAGGAGGTGACGGTGTGGTGGTGGTGGTGGTGGTGGTGGTGGTGGAGCGTGGTGGTGGAGCGTGGCAATGGCCCTGCACACACACACATACGCACGCACAGTTTGCAGTCACAGTCAGTTGGTCATGCAGTCAATCAGAATCGAAACACAGACAGACAAACAAAACTAAAAATCAGCCAGACAGATGTGACGGACGGATAGTTGGACAATCAGTTGGTCAATAGTGATTATGTATGCGCCATGTTGCACATGTTGCAGCTGTTCCCATTGCGCGAGATGCATATGTTGTTGTTGTTGTTGTGGTTGTTGTCGCTTGTTGCTCGCAAATTGAACATGTATGCAGTGTGTAATTGTTTTTATTGTTTTTGGCAGCCTTCACAATTACACTAAATACTCAAACCCAACGTCACAGATTTGTTTTGTGTTTTTTTTACTCATCCGTTCGATGAAAAGCATCCGTTGTGTCGCTATTGATGCAGTTTGTACAAACATTGATCAGACCAAAATATTAGTCTGATAATCTCGATGTTAGGTCCACTTGACCAGTTCATTTGCCTACTCACCGATCATTCTGCTCCTATCGAACCTATCATGCTCGTACTGGTTTTAAGGTGAGTAAAATTGAACGTAAAGACAGTATAACAGTCATTTTATTGTTGGTAGGTGCTGGCTGATGCCACAGATATTTGTATTGCTGTTAGTCACGATACGACCTTTGCATAGTTTTGACACTACGAACGAACTGCTGTCTCGAATGGAGCCCATCGATGTGCCAAATATGCATGAATTCCTTATCAAATTCTATTGCTGTATGGCTGAATCGAGTGGTTGTTCTACGCCTGGGCAGCGCCGATGCCTAACTTACTTAAGGTGCGTCAACAATGTCATTAAGCTCATTCTCCAATCCAATCCAAGCAATTTGAGAATGTTCAAATTGTTCATATTATTACGCCCGGCAGCTGTGTGGTTCACATTGAGGTGTCTAACATGTATTTTGGCATTGATTTGATTCTACGACGTCGTATAAGCGAGCAGAACTAAAGTCTCTGAAGTTAAAAATCAAGTTGACATCCTGCAGAAAACTGAATTTTGAGTTCAAGTTCAAGTTGAAACAGCTGATTTTAAAATGGATGAACATAAAAGCTAATTTGTTTGCTTCAAGGAAAATATTATTTATATAATAATGCTAGCAAACATTTTAAAGATCACGCTTTGCGTAATCGCTTGAATTTCAAGTTTGCGTTCGAGTTCAAGTTAAGTTCAAGTTAAGTTCACGTTAAGTCAAGTTCGGAAAACTGAGCCTTGAGACGGTCGAGCCACGCAGCTCTGCTGTTAATATGTTAATTGTAAAGAAAATTTTGAAAGCATGAGTTCTTGCAACTATACAAAATAATTAATTTCAAGATGTTTACACGTCTCCCGTGTGATCGGGCTCACATTGGCTTTTGGTATTTTCAATGCTTTTTTTTTTTTAGGTGTATCTGTTACTTGAGTTTGAGATCGACTGACGCTTATTATAAGTCATTATTAATAGTAAAGCTAAGCAAAACTATATTCATTTATTCATCTTAGTATATAGTATGCATACCAGTGCTGTTGTAAGATAATGAATAGACAATTAGATATATTAGACGGAACTTTTGTTTGCGATCCAAGTGCGATTACGGTTACCAAGCGAATCTAGTGTGTATATAGTATGTATATATTTAATTACACAACCAATATACATCAATTATTGTAAACAAATTATACATTTATAAATGATTTGCCAGATACATATTGTTAATTTCAAATCGCACTTGGTATTAAACAAATATATTGCATATAATTATAAAGATATGGTCAATTAACAAATGGGAAAGCAATTGTAATGTTGATTACTTTCGCACTTGACGTTTAATGACAATGGCAGTTAAAGTCCGTTGAGTTGAAAAGGTCATGCACAATAGACATATTGGCGTGAAATACGAATGCTCTTGGATTGTTTGTCAATGTCAGTAAATAATTTTTCATAGCTCGCAAAAGAGAAAAAAGGCTCGACGGCTATTTTCTCGATTGAGCAATGGGCAGACTGAGAGGGCTGAGAAATGAGAATTGGTTGGCGGAAGCAGCGTCCATTCCTTGTTGACATTTGAAGAGTGTGAAAAGTGAAAAGTGAGCCAGGCGTCATTAAAATGTAAGCAGCAGCCACATTGGTTTTTTTCCGTTGCATAAGTACACACACACACACACACAAATATACACACAGAGCTGTTTCAGAGCCGCAAGTTTCAACTTAAATTTCATTTACGTTTAAAAGCAATTTTTACTCTGTTTTTCATTTCTATTTTCTCTTGCTGTGTGCTCTTTCGTACTCAGTTTTAGAGTCATTAAGTCAGCTTTGTAGCCCCTCAATGCCTACGGCGTGGCAGACAGAATGCCAGCCCAACCTCACTCTACCTTAAGTTAACAACACACAGACCTCAACCCCCGTCAAGCTCGTGCTGCTTAACAAATGTATTTTTTAAAGTTTCGCGGACAGCAACAATTAAATAAAAACTGAGCCACACCAATTAAAGCGCGAATCTTCTTTTCCTATCTCTATCTCTATACTTTTTTGTTTGTTCTGCCTGGCGTCTTTTTTTGTTTTTCGCTTGTGCGAAAAATGGGGCAAAATAATTTGGCCAACAATGCGGGTGAGTTAGTTGCACGAACTAGCAGCAGGAACAGGAGCTGGAGCAGCAGCAAGCAACAAAACGAACTCATAATTGCGCGCTAAACGCCATTCGAGTGGACATTTTTGTGAGCACTGTGCACTGTTTGGACCTTAATGAGGAGTCCGGCATCCAGCTGGTCAGCAGCTGCAACTGCCAGCGCCATAAAAATCTCGGCAGTAGCGACAGCAACAACAACAACAAACGTTATGTTACAAAGGCCAAAAAAAAAGAAGTTAATTTATGAGTGTTTTTTCAGGGAACAAGAACAAGGCAGACAAAAATGCACAAATATAGAATTGGTAGTTAGGTAAAGTAACTGTTCAAGCAAGGACGACTTCGAGGCAGGGCATAAAATTTAAAAGCTCATGGCCAAAAACCAAAAACAAAGCATGGCTGTTGAAACACATGATTTTGAGTACATATTTCTAAAATTTTCATTATATATGACACAAAGCTATTGCAAGCTCTGGGTTGACAATTTTCCATATGTTCCTTGACAACCTAGAAAACCTTCACAAGTGAGACAGTTTACAAATGATTGAATATCATGAAAAACTAATAAATATTAAGGCACTTTTAGACAAGATTTCTAGATGATTTTGTCCTTTAATCGATTGTTATATAATATTGTGATTATTGTGACTTTCCTAAACATCGAACAGAAAGTCTTAATGCCGTTTTAGATAAGCTGCAACATCCGTTGCAATCAAACTAACAAACTTTTCACATAAGCTTGCTATTTTCATAAGCAACGGAGCAAAAGTGAATACAAGTAATTAAAAAGTTTTGTACGAAATTTCATTATCTGCTCTTTGTTTTTTTGTATCTTGTATTTTCTTTTGTGCATTTCCTTGTTTTCTTGTCAGCGTTTTTTTTATTTTTTTTTGGAAAATGATACTGACACAAAGCGATATGAAAGGTGTCGGCAGTGGAGGCAAGTTGACGCCAGCTTGGAGCTGAAGCTAAAGCTGAAGCTGCAGCGTTTCTAACAGACAGGCCCTCATCTGCCACAAATTATAAGCTGGTGTCAACAACAGCAGCACCAACAACAATAACTGCACAGTTATGCGCTTGTCCATTGTCTACTCGCATGTCAACGTTGCGTATGAGTTTTGTCGCTCTTTGCGCAATAGAAACTTAGAAAATATGACAGCTAGGAATATAATGCAATTGAATTGCTTAACAGTGCAGCAATGGCATTATCAATGTCGTTGATTAATGACTTTATCATAATTGCATCGAGCTAGTATAGTTTTTAGCTACCATGTCTATTAGCAAAAACACAAACTTAAAAAGGGATATTCCGTTTTCGACATATGATGCCTATCTACTATAACTATTAGAAAAACGATTTCGCTATGCTAATTTTGCCGTCTGTGTGTTTAAGCTAGCTTTATTAAAACTGAATGCATTTTGGTTAAAAGAGACGACGAATGCAGGTCAACTGTTTCTGATTTTGGAATTTCTTAGTCCGAAGCCTGTTAGTTATTGGTTACATCGCTGCCTGCACCACAACTTTCAAGATTCTAGCTAATTCGCCTACACGCATACACACACACACATACTGCATATGCTTATTATGTGTATGTGGTCTTTAAGCTTGTTGCGGTGTTCCGGTTTTGTGGGTACGACTGCTCCTCGACTCCAGCCTGTTGACGGTCAAATCCAGATACACAGCTAACTCACCCCAAACAAGTGGCTGCTTAAATATTGTTGTAGCAGCTAAACCAGAAGTCCGATTATCGAATCGAAAATGCCAAAACAGTCAGAGGTGGTGTGTGTAGGCGTTGTTATACAGCAATTTGAGGGATTTGTTGTTTTATGGAATTTACAATAAAACCCATTAGTTGCATTGTACTTATGCACAAATGGTTAAGTAATGCGTGTATTTATAAGGGAGATTAAAGTTCTGAAAGTGCAATTCGTAGTAATTGGATACACATGTCAAAATTGTTGTTGGGAATTTTAAGGGCAAATCAAAATTCAGTTTGGTTCATTTAAATTTAATTCTGCAATTCAATTTCGAACAAAATCAAGCAAGATCAATGCTTATTATTTCTTTAGGTATTTGTTTTGAAAGTTGTTGTGTTTGTGTTCATTTTGACTTTTATGGTCATTGACTTGTTTGTGGCGATTTGGACTTGCAACAAGCTATTGAAATGTGAGCACCATAAACAACTTGCAGTTGATATGTGACCAGACCAGAGCCCTTTTTGCCCTTAACCCATTGCATATGTACATGTTGTAAGCGAGCACGTCGGGCAGCAACAAAAAGAGAGTGGCAAAAACAAAACCAAATGAAGTATTCAGTCAACGCTACTAATTCAATATTACATTTAAGCCCGGTTTTTTTTTTTTTTGCGATTGGTGAATTGGCGAATGTTGAAAGCATTTCCCAAATGCATAAATGCAACCAAACCGATTCGGGAATGCACTTACCAACAATGCACTCCAATTTGCTTGGCGAACTGTCTATAATTTCGGTGCAACTAGTTGAGGGAATGGAGAATATGAAAAACATAACTCAAACAATTTTTTGGTGAAATGCAAAGCGAATGTTGCTTTGACTGTTGCAGCATTGCGGGTCGTCCGCGTTATTTGGTTACGCACGCACACACATGTAAAGAGTAAAAGCGCCGCCATTTTGTAGTGCAATTTTTAACTTTTTGCTCACTTTTTATTTACTGTTGCAGTCAGAAGCGTGCACAACAAAAAAGAGGCATGCAAACTAGTCTGAAAGAATTTTTTTTACCATTTTTACAGCGAGAGAAAAGAAGACACAATTTGTGCCATTCAATTAATTCGCTTGTTGCCGCCGCTGTGCTCGATAAATAAATGCATTATGGGCGCCAAATAAAGTGACATGAAATTAAATGAAACAAAATAAGCAGAAAATACTTTTGTTGCATAGTGCAAGTCCCTCGGACTGGTTGGGTTTCGTGCCACAGGTGTGCGGCATTTTCATAATGCAATTGGCCAGCAATTGATAGTTCTTTCAATATAAAATATTCACAAAAAAAAAGCACGTTTATTAGGTTAATTTGCTTCTTTTTTTGCGTTTTTTAATTGTATTTTTTCGCACTTTTATTATTATTAAATTGATGTCGCATCACGATAAAAATGAATGGAAATTGCTTAAAATTGCTTGGCCATTTCACGATAAATGCATTTGTCAGGCCATTTTCATTGCACACTTTAATAATTGATTAAAAAATAATAATAACACACACAGCGAGGCAGCCAAATACAGTATCAACAAAAGGCGCAATATACATAAAACAAAAAAAAAAAAAAAATTAACCGCGAGGCTGGCGAACGAACGAAATCGATTTAATTCCGTTTTGTGAAAATATTTGCTCAGCCAAAAAAGAATATTTTAAAACTTAATACTGTTGAGCAACCAGCAGCAGTGGCAGTGGCAGTAGCAGTAGCAGCAACAGCAACAGCAACAGCGGCAACAAAATGCGGCATTTGGCTTATAGTATTATGAAGTAGCATTGAAATTGTGTGGCAATTCTATTGTGTGTGTGAAATATGTTCACATTGGATGCAGAGAGTCCGTTCCACTTCAAAATGCCAGCACAGAGCCGCCGCAAATAATCGCGAAACGAGCAAAAGCCGCTTTCAGCCTAGCTCAAAAATACAAATTTTATGTTATTAGCTGTTTGAATATTGTCTACAAGAGTTTTTGATTTCTTAATGCTTATTACACATCATTTTGATACTGTTTTTATCACAAAAATGCATATATATAAGTACATTTATTTGAGTTCTTTGTTCATTTGAGCAAGATATAAAAAAAGAAGGGTTTCCTGCCATTTGATATCCTTTTATAAGCATTAAGCATGCCAATAGATTTTTCAACTTTTGTTTTTTTTTTCTATAACGTCAACAAAAGCCATGTTGCATCATTAGTGAACAGATATTTGAGTACATACGTATGTTTAAATTGAAAAGAGAGAAAATCGAGAACAAAAGGGTTTTTGTTTTTGTTTTTGCTCGATCGATTCAACGGCTAACAATGCGTATTGATTTGTACATTAAGAATGGGAATTGTTTACATACATTCGGATATTGTTTGTGTTTCAATGATAAAGTGAATGCTGAATCAAAAGCTCGATTTTCTCGTTGATGGCCGTGTTGGTTGCCAATGTCTAGCTGTTTGTGTGTGTGTTTGTGTGTGATTAATTATTAACTGTAACTCACAAATAGAGACAGGCAGCGGCATTGGAAAGCACAATTAGAATGCATTGAATATTCGTTGTAAAAACATACATGCATATTACGTATACGCAGCATAAAACGTGCACAGAATATTCACGTGATGATCCAAAAGAGAAGGAAGAGAAGAAGGAAGGAAGTACACATGAGAGAGAGAAAGAGAGAGAGAGAGAGTTGTGTCACATGACAGTTTCATCTACTGCACTCAAGGTAATTACTAGTTGAATACATATTTATACATATCTAAAACAAGACGGAGATAAAAATGAAATGAAAGTTTGCTTCCCCTTTCTGTGTATGTCTGTGACTGTAAGAGTCCATGAAAAGTTTACTTTTTCATTGAACGCATGACACATCTTTTACACGTTTGTGCAAATGTGTACTGGTTACATTAAGTTAAGTCAGTTAGTCAATTTGTGTGCAGTTGTTGGCAGAGATGCAGCGGCTACTTAGACATTTATAATACATGAGTTTTGTTCTTGCTGTTATCGAACGAACAGCAAATTATTACTAACTATTCGAAACAAAAATACAAACCGAATTTATTATGTAACCAGTTTTGTTTGTGCATAATAAATAAGACTCGGTCATAACTTTGAGCACAAAACGAAAACAGAATTACAAATCGTAAATGGTTGTTGGCAAAGCGACAAATACGCATTGCACATACGCCCCATAAGCTGCAGATTGATAGACTTTCATTGTGAAAATTGCATGAAAATATAATAATGCAATGAAATAATATTATTTGTACTCATTAGTGAATATTTTTACTCATTTTCTTGCCGTTGCTTTGCTTAAAAAGACAACTAATATGTTTTTTTACGATTTAATATTTATATTTTAGTAATATTTGTAGATGCACGCGCACTTAGAAACTATGCAAATATCTAGGCCTAAAGGTGAGTGCATTTGTTTTGCTTTTGTGGCGACTTATAGCATTTAACTATTGTGTAATACAGCTGCAGTTTGATGATAGAAATTGTATTTTTAGTCAGCTTTCTATAATTGAACTTATATCTCACTTTTGGAGCGAGCTTCATCAACTGATGTACTCGGAAACTCAAATGCAAAGTGCAAACGCAACGTGCAGTTGCCTTTCTTAGAATATATTAACGAGTTTATTCTATTGATTTATTTGCACCTGTTGTTTATGTACTGCCTACTTGTATATAAAGAACTGCAACAATATAAATGAAAAAAATAATATGCAAAGTATTTGAGTATTAAAAACAAGCGTAGAACAATTAAAATGCTACATTGTATACATTTTTTTATGTTAAGTAAAATTACTTTAAATCCAAAACTAATTAAATAAATGCCAGAGAATACCTTTTTTTTCTAATTAGTTTAGTTTACATTGGGCGAATGGAAAGTTTCCAATTTAATGTGAGTTTTAGAGCACAAACAACAAATTAATTAATTTATTTCATATTTCAAGAGTGTTGTTGTTAAAAATAAGTACAAACTAACAACATAACAACTTAAATACACTAATTTATTCAAATACTTCAATTATTTTCTAAATATGCTGCAAAAACAAACATTTATTAGTCGCACTATAACAAAAAATCCTTTACGTATTAATAAACTTTAGTTTTTTTTTTTTGTATCCATTAAGTTCCACAACAATCCACAACAATTTAATGATGAAATATAATTTTAAACATTGCCATTGTATTAATTATGAATGCTGCACTTAAAAAAATCAATTATTGACTAAATTAAATATGCAATTAATTGTTGTTTTATGCTTAAACTGCATTAAAACAATTAGTTTTTCGCTGTTATTAAACTGACTATCTAACGTAATAAAAACTTATTCGCTATTCAAACAATTTTCTGTTTTGCTTAATCAATTTAATCATCATAAGAGGAACACCAACTAGATATAATACACGTTTGTCCTTAATGCAGAGTCTGCTCTCAACTTGATGATCATTCCCACTTGTTTTCTTTTACCTGTGTGTGTGTGTGTGTGTGTGTTTATTGCGGTGCACATGCACTGTGATTATTGTTGTTTTGGTTGTTGTTGTTGTTGTTGCTGCTGTTGTTGCTTGACTGGCTGGCTGGTTGGCTGGCTGGGTTGTCGCAGCTTGAAACGGTGATCGCCGGTGCCAGGCACCGCGAATGCTGAACGAGAAGCGAACAACAGCAACAACAAAACAAAACGAAAAACGGAAAATAAAAATAAAACAACTAAAAACAACAACAACTCGCATACAAAGAGGCAATAAAGAAACGCCGACAACAACAACGAGAAAAAAAATATTTTTTATAGCAAAGCGAGCGAGCAAAAACTTAACAACAACAACAACAATGCAACAAAATAAAGCAAGAAAATACCTTGCCGATCAAGCGAACAGCACGAACGACACGAGACCACGAGCGGGAGCCAAAGGAATACTGAGAGAGAGAGAGAGAGAGAGAGAGAGAGAGAGAGAGAGAGAGAGAGAGAGCCAAAGGCAAAACATGTGACTAAAGCCAAAGCTTCATTCGAGGTATGTCTGTATGTATGTATTGCTGACATCACCCCTCCCCCCTCACATCAAACACACACACGCACACACCTACAACAAACAGATCATCAACGAACCGAATCCGTTGGGTACAAACAGGCACACACAATCGGAGAATCGGAGAGAGACGAAACAAACAAACAAACAACAACAGCAACCGGCCGGCTCTAGCCTGAGAGCAGACTATAGGTACTCAATGTGATGGTGGGTGAGAGGAGGGGAGGGGGGTGGTAGTGGTAGTGGGGAGTGAGGAGCCGCAAGGAGCCAACGAAGCGCAAAGCTCAACGTTAAACGCTGATGTCAACAGCGACGTCGGCAGCGTGTGCAAGAGAAACAACAAAAACAACAACGTGTGTGGATGCCAACTTGTTATAAGTGTGTGTGTGTGTGTGTGTGGGTGTGTGTTGGTGTGTGGAACATGCTGCAAGTTGTTGCTATTGCTGTTGGAAATGCAGTAAAAACTGGTTTTGGCCGCCTCATCTCACTGTTTGTAATTTTGCGACACACACACACAAACATACAGACACAGATACAGGTAATCTAATCGTTGTCGTAGGCAAAAGCTACTCTACTCTCCAACGGAGCAAAAGATTTTTTTTTGTATTATTTTTTAATTTTTTCTGATGCAATTGGCAAAACTGCAATTGCAAATTTTGTACCACGCGTAATAATAAACGTTTTCTCAAACTTTGAGTTAAGATTTGACCATTGAAACATTTACTAAAAACTGAGAGTGTGTGTGTCTCTGTGTGTGTGTGTGTGGGTACGTGTGTACGAGAGTGCGTAGCTTAAGTAGCCTGCAAAGACCGCAGCGAAAGTTGCGCTCAAAGCTCTCATAAAAGTTGTTGGCTCGGTCAAAGTATTAGCAAAGTTATTTGCCCGCAACGGACGAGCGGTCGCAAAAGCAGCACACACCAGCAACAGCTACAAAGCTAAAGCACACACACACACACACACACACACACACGCCAGCACACTGCAATTAACTTTGCGGTCACCAGCAAGAGCAAAACCCCAAGCCACCTATAAGCCACCCACTGCCGACTGCCATTGTATCAATGTGTGTGTGTGTGTGTGTGTGAGTGTTGAAGAAGAAGAGAAGCAAAAGCTACATGCAATGGCGATGGCTTTTGGCTGATGTTGATGCTGCTGCTGCTGCTGCGGTTTCGGGATGTTGCAGTTGCAATGTTGCTGATGTTTCTTACGTTTGAATATTATTGCCGTCGCTTCTGCTGCTGCCGTAAAGATTAAAGGCCAAAAGCGACAAACGGCATTAAAACCATAATACACTAACAAAAAAGTTCGTTAGATAAACTACATATTTTTGAATAGCCTGCTCTGCAAAAGAAATCAAATATTTTTGAAAATCACAAAACTAATAGCTTAAAATTAGAAACAACATCAAATAATGCAAATCAACAATATTTGCGTTTATAGCTTTTAATATAATACTTTTCAATCTGCAAAACATAGTTTTTCCATAGATTTTTATTTGTTGTTATTGTAAACCCAAAGAAAACTTAACGAAGTTTGTTTATGTACACGTTCAAATGTCGTTGACATGCAAAAGCAAAAAACAAAAAAAGAAGTTGGAAAAATAAACTAACTAAATTATGGTAAATTAGTTAGCTGGCAACGTCAACGCCACGCCCCAACTCCCACAGTTTAGTCTTCTTCTGCCAATGTGCATCAAAGCGTAACGAACTTTCTTCAGTACTAAGTGCTTCACGCAAAAAGAGACATACATATATGTATGTAGTATATATTTTCAATTTCTTGCACTCAAAAAGAAAATGATTTCTGTGTTTTATTTGATTAGTTTTAGAATTTTCTAATGGCGAAAGTTAAGAGAAAAAATCATAAAGACTTCAATGAAGCCGAATTAAACGATATCAATTCAGTTTTAGGCACTTGACTTAGGAGTATCCTAAAGATATCCAAGAAAACATGATATATTTCTATGATATTTCAACTACAGTCGAACTTCGAATGTCCAGGGGACAAGAAAAATCTTCGTTATAGAGAAAACTCGTAATAATGGAATGGGTTTTTTTCATTGAAATGAGAATATTACGATCTACAAGTACTATTTTCATATGTGTTGAATCAAAGTAAAGTTGATGCGTGTTTTGCAAAGTGTTTCAATAAACGTGATTGGCATTCGTGCGACATTTGTGACTAGCAAATTGTCATGCCATTTGTCTAGAAATATGATTATGTATGTAGTATGTTGGCAACATTATGGGACAGCATCATACTATAAAGTATGGATAAAACCAGTTGCAGTTGTTGTTGTTGTTGGATTGAATGGGTGTTAGTCTGTAACTAGCACATTGATATTGATGCGACCTGCAGTGATGCAGCAGCCGCAGCAGCAGCAGAGTCATATGCAACAGCAGCAGTTGCATTCTTGATGTTGCCCGCCGTCTGTCATATTGAAACTGGAATTTGAATCCGGTTGCCAGACTGTCTCATTGTCTGACTACAAATCCGATTGTCTTTTCTCCTCTCTTCCTGTCTCTCTCGCTCTCGCTCTCTCTTTCTCTCGCTATCTGTGCTTTGGCAAATTTTTTTCTGTTGTTGTTGTGCTGTTTATTAAATGTCATTAAAGTCATTTCTTCTTTTGCCTTTTGCTCTTTGGCGCCAGCCACCCATGCAACATGTCATGTGTGTACCAGAGTGAGACGAATGGATGGTTAGAGTCCATGTGAGAGAGAGTGAGAGAGAGGCAGATGGCACGGTGCATAGTGCAGGTCTGTTCAACACTCAGCTCAAATGTCAAAAGGTACAACGGCGCTTTGAACAGAAGAGAGAGGAGGGTGGAAGGGAGAGGCCAGCCATAATAATAGCATAGAGCGCAATCAGCAAATTGCATTAAATGACTTTGTGTTGCTATTTGATTGTTGCCAGAGTAGCAGCAACAACAACAGCAACAACAGCAACAACAAGATGCAGAAGAGAGAAAGGGAAAAAAGGTTGTTTGTCACGCTTTTTTCTCACATGACTAAATGACTGAATGACTGACTGACTGAATGACTGACCGACTGAGTGCATGCATTGTGGACTCTTGCACTTGGCCAGTCAGCGGTTGAGCTTTAAAAACAACAACAACAGCAACAGATAAAACAAACTGAAAGAAAACTCAGCTATAAAGCTTAGCTGTAAATCAGGCGTTTATCTCATGATTGTCTGGCATGCTAAAGTACACACAGTAAGCAATTTGAAAGTCAAAAATATATATTTTATTCCATAAACTTCACTAATATATTTCCTATCCTAACTTTAGCCACTTTACTTTTCTGTCATAATAATTATAAATATGAAATTGAAATTAAATGCAATTGAAACTACACACACATTTTCTCGCTGTGTATGCATGTATTCTTCCAAAATGTGTGCCTGCAGTACAATTCTCTGTTCCCGAGATCCACTTAAAGCAATTTGATCAGTACTCTGCAATTTACGCTACATCTTTCTCACTCTCTCTCTCTCTCTCTCTCTCTCTCTCTCGTTACCTTCTCACAACAAAACGCACGCAAGCCTGTCATTTCACCCCAACCGCCGCGCCAGCATCAAGGGCGCGAAACACAAATCTGTGGCGCACATTAAACGTTTCACTTAATTAAAATCAACGGCAACGGCAAACGGCAACTGCAACACGACGCCCCCGTATATTTCATGTACATATGTATGTGTGTGGCAACAGCACATATAAATAAATAAATATAGTGTAGCCAGTCTGTTGTTATGTGTTCTCTCGCCACACACACACACACTCACTGCCAGCCGAAGACGTGCCGAGAGCTCTCTATGTGACTAACGACTTGAAATTGCACTTATTAAGACTTCCTGATTCATAATTTCAGTCAGCAGGCAACAATAAAAAATAAAAATAAAAAAACAGCATCAACAGCAACCAAACACAAAATGAAACAACAACAACAAAAATTATAAGGGAGAGCAGCAACAAAATAATAACAATAACAACAGCAAACTTGCCGCACTTTTGCCCTTGTGCGCGTGTGTGTGTGTGTGTGTGTGTGTGTGTGTGTGCGGGCTTGTCTGTGGGTGTAAGTTAAATTTTATTGTTTGTTTCTTGTGCGCTCTTGCAAGGCATAATCAATTTGCCATCAAGTATAAAGCTTATCTGATTTGGCTCGTTTATTTTTATCATATATACATATATATACACACAGTATATAGGATATAAGTATATATATGACTGACTAAATTAAAGATCAGTGGAAATTTAACTCTCATTGTTTCCCCCAGATTCGCTGTTATAATTATAAAACAAGGTAGAAGGCTCTAGTCGGGAGAGCCCGACTAGAAGATACCCTGAACCCAATTGCAATAAATATATTAACTTCAATCGATTCAATTCGTTATCTCCGGTGTTTCTTAACCGATTTGGACGAAATTTTCAGAAAAGTTCTATCGTTACACATTATTTCAACCCTCATTTAAGCATTTTCCAAATTCGATATTTTTTGTTATCGATAACATTTGTATATCGGAAACCAGAATAGTTATCGATAATTTGAAGCAAACTTGGTCTGCTTATGATATAGGTGAACTTATATTTAAAATCTGAAATCTCAGCTCTTGTAGTCTCTGAGATCGACGCGATCATACAGACGGACACACAGACGGACAGACGGACGGACAGACGGACATGTCTATATCGACTCGGCTGTTGATGCTGATCAAGAATATATACACTTTATGGGGTCGCAGATGCTTACATACTTTTGCACAAAACCATTATACCCTTTATACCCATTTTATGGGTTCAGGGTAGAATTATGATAACAAATTTGTATTTTACCGAATATTGGATAGGTAGCATGAGATATACAAATAAGCATTTGCTATAAGAGCTACAAACAGCACAAAGTCACCGTTATAATATTGAAATTTCTTACCTTAAGATATTTTTCTAAATTTTCTTATTATACTTTAAATCGGTTGCAAGTTTGTTTTGTATTTTTGTCGATTTCTAGATATGCTCATAGCTCATTGATTCTTATTTCCCCTTGAAACAACAAATATCTTTTAATTGAAACACACACACCCGCATGTAAAACTCGCAAGGAGAGGCAGATGATGGGAAAGAGCTAGCTGCTTTGAGCATTTATTTTGGGGTGCGAAACATTAATGTTAATCAATTCAATCACATTGTCCAACATGTTTGCAGTTGGCAGACGGCATTTTGTGTTCGATGAACTGGAATTCGCAAAAGGTTTTCTAATATTTTAAGGTGGATAGACAGATATTTCAGATAATAATACAAATAAATAACAAAATAATTGAGCAAAAACTTTCTTTGACTTTCATTCAGTGCTGATTTTATGGTATAGAAGTTGTTTCATATTATATATGTATATGTAAGAAAAAAAGAAGAAGAAGAAAAACGCACCTGTTGGTTTCTTTTGTAGTCGTGCCTCTGCGAGCAATATTGCCGTTGTTGGCCTTACAAAGCTATCCAAATTAATAATGGCTATAATTGCCAGTAGAAGGACGAAAAGGGCGCTCATTTGTGGGCGAGGGCTGCTCCAATGATTGCTGCTGCTGTTTTGTTGTTGTCGAACTGTTGCAGTTGTCGTTGTTTTTGTTGTTAGTGTGGCTGATTGAAGTGGTGCTGCTGCTGCGGCTGGTGGCGGCCAACGGGAACGCATCTTTGCATTGTTGGGTGGTTTTCGGCCGCATTCGAATCCAATGCCCACGGGCCTCGGATTCATTTTGCCCTTGTCTTTGGCCACTTGTCAGTTGTTTGTTCTGCTTCTTGATTTCTTATGCTTCTTTTTTAAATAATTGTTTATTGTTGTTTCTAATTTACAGATATTTGTTTGTTTGTTTTATTTGTTGCGACACTTTCGAACAATTTTCAACGCTAGTCAGCGATTTTTCTTCACTTCTTTTGCTACCTCAATCGATGCTATAATTGAAATGATTTTAATTTACAATTATTATAAGTATTTTTTTTATTTTGTTTTTCGAGTTGACATAAATTAAAACCGTTTTCTGCTCTTCTTAACTGAAATACTATACTAGATATAAATATTTATGATATTATCGTCGCTTCATTCTCCTTCTTTTTTTTCTTTCTCTGCGAATGTCAGCAGCCGGCTAGCACTCTGTCTCTCTCTCTCTCGTTCTATCTATCTATCTCTTTTTCGCTTTGGCCAAGTTTCATTCGGCTCGGTCGCCGCGTTTTAACACTTTTTACAATAATTGAAAAACTTTTTGCCGTTTTATGTGAACTTTTGCTGTTGCCTTTGCGGGCGGCGGCAGCGGCGTCGTCAACTTTTTATCAGCACTCAAAAATTTAAATTAATATTGCACTTTATATGTTTGAGTGTGTGTGTGTGTGAAAGAGGAGAATTAACATATTCGCACACACACAAAAGTAAAATACAAAAAAAAAAAAAGATTATGCACTTTGTTATTGGTGTTGCTGCTGTTGTTGTTGTCGTTGGGTTTCCATTACAATTTAAGTTTGTCCACAGCCCTGCAATGAGAGAAAGACAAAAAATACAAATTTAATAAAGTACTAGGATTAATGAATGCTCAAATTAAGTACAATTCGTTTAATTGTGCTAATTTATATAACCTTGTAATGAAAAGTGAATCACGCCTCGTATGAGTGATATTTTAGCGTATAATCCTTGACTTATTTGAAGATAAGTATTTAAAAGTTGAAGATTCGCTCGCCTTTCTTTTCGCTGAGATTCTAAGTACATATATCATTCAATCTTGGCCATTATCTCAGCATCTGGCATTGCACAATGGACAGTAATAAATGACGTAGTATTTATATAACAAAAGCGCGTTTAAAACAGAATTACCGCATCCAAATTTGAGGCCAAACGCAAAGCGTAAAGAAAGAAACCAACGGAAGACAGCAAAAAAAAAAAATACAAATCAAATAGAACATTGTGAAGATTACATTAAATTAAAGCACAAATGAACTGCACGAAGCCAGACTAGCGACAGCGAAAGCGAAAATCAAAACAATAATAATAATAATAATAATAATGTAGTATTATAAAAAATGAGCAACAATCAAATACAATAGAAGGCAAACAGATCATCGTAAAAGCTGGCATATGATAATGTTGAGTGTGTGTGTGTGTGTGTGTGATGGTGTGCGTGTACTTGGTACCAAAGAATTAAATGAGGGGGTGAGGTGGGTGACACTCCATCTCGAATTCCATAGAAAAATCAGCCCACAAAGATGCCACTAAATAACTGCAGACAGCCTACACTGTAGAGAGAGAGAGAGAGAGAGAGAGAGAGAGAGAATGAAGAGGCAGCGGCAAATGGATGTCGGATGGGTGGGGTGAGGCTTATAAGGGGAGGCAAAACGGGGCGAACCACCGAGCAAGCGAGCGACCGAGCGACCTGCGACGATAGTCAACAAAAGAAATTGCTAATGTGCGCAAATAAAAATGGCACAAATAAACACACACACACACACACACATAGACACGCACACACACACATACCATCTCGCTCTCTATTTCATTCACATCCTCATGTTAAACTCTCTTTCTCTTTCTGTGTTTTTCTTGCTAAGCTTAAAAAGACAATTGAAATTGAAAATCAGTGAAACCTGTTTTCACACACTAAAGCTCAGCGCTTGCTCAGCACACAGACACACACACACACACACACACGCAGCTTAGAAAGATGCGGAAAAATTGAGATGGAGCAAAAAGGAAACGAAAAGAAAAAATAAGTTGGAAAATGAAACAACAAACTGCAACAACAGTGCAAAATTCAAAATACAAAATACACATAAGCTCGTTGAGACATTATACTAAAGATAGATGATAGATATAAAGTTATGCATAAAACATTGGATAACAAACGTACTTTGTGGATTTAACAGAAACAGAAAAACAAGAACAGAAAGAGTATCTCTCAAATCGTTACATTATGATTATCTGCAACTCGCAATAGGTTTTTGCCTTTTAACTTAATCTTCTTTTCATTTATACTTTAGTTTTTGTTAGTAGGTTAGGTTAGGTTAGGGCAGTAGTAAGAGGTACGAAAAAAAACCCCTGACTCACATAGACCATGTTTTGGACTTCTTCCATAGAAACAACCCGTCTACCCAGACACAGAGTGTGTCTAACCGTTTTCGAGGGCGTGTTCCCAGGCCAGAGAGGTCCGATAAGAAGAAAGAACCAAGCTGGCGATTTCTGTTCTTGCAGAAAAGATGGAAATCTGTTTCCTCCTCCTCCACATCTCGACAGCTTCTGCAGAAATCGTTAAAAGGAGCTAGAAGTCTCGCTGCGTGAGTCCCCAAAATTATAGAAAATTGTCTGGTTGTAAAGAAAAGAGTTATTGTTTGTATCTATTGCAATAACACCGCGATCAGCAGGTACAGAAACAAATGTTCCCTGAATATGCTGCTATGGAAACGGGAATTTCCCATGCAAAGCAAACGTGGAATTGAAAATGCCATTTCTGGCCAAATCATTACCATGGCAAGTTCGTCAAAATGCTAACCACAAAAGCAAAACAGACAGGTTTGAAGCGGGTAGAGGGGGGTGGAAAAACATGAGAAAAGTGGCGATTCAAGGTGCTGCTTGTTTTAAGGGCCCTTGACGCACCTGTCCATTTTCATTAGTTGGCATGCGGAATAGAAGGGAACGCGGTAATTGGTAGCGACATTTTGGACGTCATCATAACTTGAAATTGAAATGTGCAGCCAGGGATGAGTGGCATTAGAGGTGGATGGTAGCAGATGGAGGTATGGGAGAGCCAATCACGCGCCCATCTTCATATACCGGGGCATTAGACATAACATTCCCAACATCCCATGCCTCCATACCCTCCAACCTCTAACCGACAATCATTTTGAGCTGGATTTATTGCGCGCCTTCGCAAAGCCGCGCTAATGTGCACGCCGAAAATCGTATAGGCAAGGGAGGGGGCGCAGTGGGGAGCACGAATATTTAAAGGCTACGTGGTATGGTCCTTGAATGATGCTCGGGGAGGATGGGTAGTGTTGAGGGTGGTGTTGATGGTGCCAAGACGACACCCAAAGTGTCGGCCAATTTGCCATGCAGCCAGCCGTTGATGGCATCAGGTGCGCATTATGTCAGAATGGGAATTATGATGAAGAAAAAATAAAACAAAGAAGAAAATGAATAAAAATAATAACATGAAATATACTTCAAAGTATGAAATTTGAATTTGCTGCCCCGCCCCACCATGCGAAAAGTATTTATGGGTAATTTTTCGGGCATTTTTTGCTTATTTGCTTTCGGCTTTTTTGAGTGCTCATCGAAAAGTTATGAAATTGCGAACAGGCTTTTGGGCCTATGGGCCAGGCAGTCAATATGAATGGCATATTATGTGCTATATAAATACTTTTCTATAACCCAAATTTGATTTATTTTAACCCACTTAACAATCACATATATTAATAGTGACTGTAAATGAAACTGATTGCAGTTTTTGTGCTTTTTCTTTGGTTTTGTTTAAGTGTGCGATCTTTTCGAGGTCGTGGTTTAAGTTTGACTTGTCATTGCCAATGGCCAATGGGCCAACAGACCAACCAACTGGCAAAGTCAGCGAAATTTTCTTTACAGCCATAAGTTGAGCTGGCGTATTTCTTCTTCTTTTGACCGGCTTTGCATTGCGGCTAACTTGAATGTGCTTTCATTGGTAGCGCTGCGGCATTTGCGTGTGACAAATTGTGCTACAAATTCAATGGATTTTCGAAAAAGAACTCCTACCCATTGGGGTTTTGCTCAACTCAACAGATACCTAGCAATAATATATAACTGAGCAAATCTTACAATTAAATAAACTTTGCAAATTGTAAAAAATAAACTTAATAAAATATCAGTTATCAATTGTTGATTATCAAAATATAATTTTAAATATATGCATTCAAAATATATAACTTACATAATGATAAATTGATTTACCGATTCCAAAGCCAAAAATATTTTATGGGTAGATAGTTTTGGGTATTGGGCTTAAAGATGTCTATTGAATACATTTACTTATCTTCGTCCAAACATATTTTGACAATTTTAATGGTTACAGGGTATATAACGAAAGAAAAAAAAGGCAGATAAAATAACTTTATACTTTTGCTTGCTGTTGCTGCTTCTGCTGTTTGTTGTAACTTTGCCGTGTCGTCATGCACATATACAGTGCGACCTCGCTCAACGCAACCTATAAGACTGAGATGCTTGCACAAACCAAGGGAAACTTTTCTGTTGTTAACCAAAAAAATCGAGGTTCAAAGCAAGGATTTCAACGAAAACGAATGATTTCCTTAGGACGGTTAACGCAACGGTCTACAATGTTAAGAATTCGGGTGTTGCAATTATCGAGGAGTTGCGTTTTTCGAGGGTTGCGTTGAGCGAGGTCGTACTGTAGGTATATGTATAACATTTTTGTTATTTTTGCTAAGCTTTCTTTTCTAGCTGTCTTTTTGCGGCTCTTTGTGGCTTCGGCTCTATTTGGCGCTCTTTTCTTATTTTTTCAGTCACGACTTATTCCTATTCGCCCACTTTGGCCGCGGACATGTGAGTTGATGAGGGGAGTGGGGGGGTTTGTTTTTTTTTAACTTAAGCAGTGCGTCTTTTCTTTCTCTTGAGATACATACATATGTATTCGTATATAAATATGTTGTTTGTTATTTGGGTTAAATACTCGCATCTTTGACTCGCCACAGCAACAACAATTAACCGTGTGCGTGTGTGTGTGTGTGTGTGTAATGAGGGCTACAAATTTGTGTTAATGGGTGAAGTTTATATGATTTTTGCATTGTGTTGCAGGTTTTTTTTGAGTGTTTTTGTTTTTTCTTTTGTTTTTTATTGCTTTTTCTGCCGAGTGCTGAGAATTGTGATATTTTGGTTAAAGTGCAGCCTTGTAGCAATATGCTATGTAGCTATATGCTACACACTTACATACAAACTAAGTCATGCAACAGCAACAACAGCAACAACAACATAAACATTTAACAAGCAGCAAACATCATAAATCAATTGGGTAACATTTTCATTTATTTATTTATTACATTTGCAAAAGCAGCAAATCACATTACAGGTAAATATCCAGCCATTCTGTTGCTATACAATTTACTACCCCCTCCCCGCCGCCCGCCAAACGCCAAACACCCACCACACACACACACACACACACACACACACACACACACTCCATAGCAAGGCCAATTGAATACTGATATGGGGTAACACGGAAATTTCGGATACGGATACACTGATATGAACTACGGACATGGGATGGCTTTCGATTCTCTACAATTCTCTCCAATTCGACTGTCGACGTTGTTGTGCGACAATTTTTTTTTGTATTTTGTATTTCATCGTGTTCTGTCTTGTTGTTGTTGTTCTTTGCTGGTGTTTGTGTGCCGCGTTACGGCTTCGAATTCAATTTTCAGGACCCCGAGGCCGACAACAGCGCAGAAATCCCTTCGTTTTTTTTTTGCCTTTTTGACACTGCCGTTTTTCAATACCCTCAACTCAACTAGCACAAACAAGGGTATATGAAAGTATTGCATTGATTATGCTTTTAAAAGATAATTTGTTTAATAACCTTGACCTATTAGAACCTATTAGATATTTTACTGATGTCAAAACATTAAAATCAATCATTTATTATTTTTATGCAAATTGTTTCTTAGCTTTCATTTAAGTAGAGGGTGCATTAAAGTCGTCTCCAGGCTCTTTCTTAGCCCTAAACCATTTTATATGTGTTTTTATATTAAACTTGCCTTTGGAGCATTACAAGAATGTTCGAAGCGAAATCTTCGATTTGTTCGTTACGGTTGTTGTTGTTGTTCTTGTCAATAAACAAACATGCGAAAAAAAGAAAGAAAAACAAAATCCTTTTGGGGCTCTTCGGCTCGATTATCCTTTTTCCGTGCACTCAATTTGCCATGCTATGCTTGTCTGCCTGCGGGTGGGGGGGGGGGTTAGTTAGTTCATCAGGTGCGCGAGACCCTTTGAACTATACATACACACACAAACAAACATTGGCATACGGTGTCCGAGTGATGGACTAACTGACCGGTTGACGGGCATTGATGGCTGCCAACCCTTTGAGTTTGTGCTGATTCTGGTTTGAGGTTGTCGAGCAGTGTGATGGGGATGGTGGATGGGGGGGGGGTTAGTTAAGGAGGTGTTTGGCATCAAATGCCTTTGAGCGTCCTTCTTTGTTTTTATACAGTTTGCTGGTAAATCGAGCCCTCTCTCTCTCTTTCTCGCTCTTTCTGTTTGCGTCTCTCTTGATTGTTGTTCTCAATACATAGTATCCATAAACATATATACACACACATATGTATATCGAATAAACACACTTACCAAGTGTATGGCATATGTCATGCGATATGTGACGGCGGACTATAAATTAAAAGCAAGTCAAGGGAAGCGAGGGAAGTGTGTGTTGTGCGCGAGGAAAAAGCATTTGGTATGCAGCAGGAAATCGGAATAATAGATTCAAGTGTAGAGCGAGCGAAAGAGAAAGAGAAAGAAAGAGGCGGGGTGAGCAGAGGTGGGTTGCAAGCAAATGAGCGGATCGTCACTGGGGACCGGAGGCAGTGGGTAAGACCATTAATCACAATCAAATCAGTGGAACAGCTAGCAGATTAGTCGAACCACGGACGACGCAAACGACAAAAAGGCAAAGAGAAGTCAAAACGCTGCGAAATGCCAACGATAATCAAAATCATAATAACTTTAATAGTAGCAAAATGTTAATAATAAAAATAATAATACTTTAAATGCCATTTAATGAACGTCGTCCCATTTTGCTCTCTGGTTTCTTTTTATTGCTTATTAATTATTGATGGGCAAACTCGAACAGAAAGAGTGAAATGAATTCAAAGTGAATTGCAACTCTTGTTGAATAAATAAAAGAGAGTTTTTAATTCATTTCTTTGTGTGTGATATCAATTTGTATATGGCTACTGTCTTGAAATGCAATTTAACGCCAATATTATTTACATTAAATGGCTCGAAAGTATTCATTAAGCTGCATTCTCCGTTATGTTTTATGCTACCATCCGAATAAAAAAATCAACAAATACGTTAAGCAATTTCAAACTTAATAAAAGCCAAAATTTTTCTGTATTCGATTCGAGTCATAAAATCGAAACCAATATTGTCAATTGTGTACATTGGTCAAAGGTCAGTGCCATTATTTGCCGGCTCATGGGAGTGAGAGAGAGAGAGTTTGAGTGGGAGTGGGAGTGGCAGGAAAACTTCGCCTAACGAGGAAGTTGCAATGATGCGGGCAAATGGAAAAAAAAACATAAACAGCACCCGAAAAAAAGCACAGATGAAAAAGAAAGAAACGAAATGAACAGAAAACAGAACGAGCTGCATCCGGAAAATTAGTGAGCTCACTGAGGAAAAACGCGTCAAAGTGAAAGTCAAGCAAAGCAAATGATGAACCGATGGACTGACAGCAGCTGGAATGAAGTGTTGCCGCTGTCTGTTGTTTTCGTTGGTGTGTCTGGTGCTGCTGCTGCTATTGTTATTGCCACTGCTGATGTTGATGTTATAACTGTTGTTGTTGTTGCTGTTTCGACAGGCCGACACACCCTGAAGAAGTAGAAGAAGCGTCGATAAGATATGATGCCGGAAAAGCTGCACTAAACTAATGCCTCCAAGTGGAACCAACTATAAAAACTAACACTCCCCGAAAGTTAAGTCAATATTCCTCGTCTATTGGCTTCGCTACGCAATCTTTATGTTAGTCCAAATCTGTACAAACTGTACTTTGTAGTCGATTTTGAGACTGAAAACCCCCTTAACCCGGTACAGTTTCCCAAAACCCTTTCTTAGTGCTTACTTTTAATAGATAAGTAAACTTGTGTTAAAGTTTCAACTTCTTATCTCTTACGGCTTGGGCTACACGTTGATTGCCAATGAACGAATCAGTGAGGACAAACTATCATATAGGTATGATAAAACGATGCCTTTTCATCATGACAGCTAGATAAACTTCAAAGAACTCGAAACAAAACACTTTAAACATATGCAACAAAATGAAATTATGTATGTTTGTTTATTATCCTCTCTCAGAGAAGCCAAAAATCAAACCATACAAGACAATCCAAACATACACACAAACACATACAGTTGTGCAAACGATGCTCATTTCAATAAAACCCAATCAAAACTGAAAATTGCAATTGTGCGAAACGAAATGAATTTTTGACAAAAAAAAAAAAATCCCAAATGCAATTATTAACGCTTGCAGCAGCTCCTGCAGCTGTTTAATATGATTTGATGATGACGCATTCAATGAATCATGACGCGAAACCCAAAAGTACAAAAACAAAAGCCAATTCGTCCTCGCCATAATCGTATTAATTGCAAATCTACCTAAAACAAGACCCCAAATCAGCAAACAAAACAATAGATACGTAAGTCGAAATCCAATTACTCAAACTCTCAAACGTAAGTTTAAGGAAATATTCAATAATATTTATATGTGCCTTCAGGTATAACTTATCTCTTGTGTATCATCATCAAGATCATCACGAGAAACGAAAGTATAATAACAAAACCTCATCACATGATTAAGCTTCGTCATTTTATTAATTCCTACCCATTTCCATTGAACCGTATACCGTCGAAACCGTATAAGGTTATTAGCTGTCAACCTAACCTGAGCCTGAAATTGAAACTCGGATCCTAAAGCATATTTCTTGGAAGTAATGAAGGCGACATTGAGTCGCCTTGATGTACCTAAGATTCTGAGAAAAAGGAGACAACTACGCTTTAATAAACAAATACATTAAATGATTACAAAATAAGCTAAGCTTTTAGGTTATTTTTATCAAATAAACATAGACACTGACGAATGCATTTTACTTTCAATAAGTGTGTTTATTATTACAACTACAGGATATTCTCAAGTCGACTCTTCTAACACTTATTTCGCATTTTGTTTACGCTTATTTTTGATTCGTGCATTATTAAAATGTTATTTTAATTTAGCTATATATTTCACGCTAATGTTTATTTTGTATATATTATTGCTTCTGTCCACATCGCTTGCTTAGGTAAATATATTCGCAAAAAATGTAGACAAATATACATACTTATTTATTTATGTTCAATCGAGCTTATCCAGAATGTGATGCTATGCGATTTGTGCTGTGATTTTATTGGCTATTTTGAGCTCTGATAGCATTTTGTGGCACTTGATATATCGTAAATGAGAGAATGTTTATGCTATATCGATAGACCATTTATAACTAAACTTGTGGAACTCAATTAAACAAGCGCAAAATTTGTAAAAATTTTATAATTTCCAGTCACGTTCGTTTATAAACTTAATCTTTACGTTCGACTGAGTGATGGGAGCAAAAGGAGAGCCAATAAAGGCTTTGTGCTTACTGTTTTGTAAGGGATACTATTAGAGTTATCTAAAAGAGCAAACAAAGTGCTTTTATGCAAGGACTTCGCCGATGACTTGACATATTCTAAAACTTATATGCAACTGAGGCGAATAAATTCAGCAATCATTTTCCGGCCTTTTGCTTTGGCCTAACTATTTATAGTTTATGTTATTAATCATTTTTCATATAAGAAAAGTTTCTACTTGTCTCGTCTAAAAGCTTTTTCATTAAAAGAAAGAAAACTTTGAGCATGAGTTAAATTATTTCAAATTAACACTTTTGTGCTCGAAACATAAATTTTGCATTGCTATAATATATATTTTAATGGAGTACGAATAGCACTTGACATATGAGGAATGACAAAAATATTTATATTATGTGTCGACTTTTTGCAGGCAGATAAACGCATTTGGCGCACTTGGCTAAGCATAGTGTGTCTGGGCTTCGATTACAAAAATAACTAAAAAACCAACTCGACATCGATTCAAAAACTGAAATTGAAAACGAAAACGGAAGCCGTAGAAAAAAAAACCGAATGCAGGCCAGACACCGTTAGCAATGATATTCTAACAAAATCTGACTGAGTGGAACTTTAATTTTGAATATATCAGCGTATCTTGGCCGCAGTTACAGTTACAGTTACAGCCCTTCTCCACTTACACCAGCTACGTATATGAATGTGTGCATATTTTCTAATTTTTATATATGTACATACATACGTGTACATAGGTATGTATGAATTCCGGCATTAAAATCGTTGTACAAAATAAGCACACAAGAAAAACGACAAAAGGGTCATTCACATTGCGGTGTGCGTGAGAGGAAAGTAAAGGTAGGGAGAGGAAGTTTATAGGTACGGAGGTGGGCAAGTGACGACGCGACAATGGTGTGCGTGCGTGTGTGTGTGTGTGTGTGTGGCTAAAATAGCAGCTAAAAGAGGCAAAGAAGTAACAGGCCAAAGAGGCAAAGCAAAGCGGCGGGAATCTTAAGTTGTATCTGTGGCTCGCAGTGCCATATCTTTTGAATACATTAGCGGGGCTAAAGTTATTTTTTTTATGTGTGTGTGTGTGTGTGTGTGTGTGTGTGAGAGCATATGCGAATTTTTGTATAAGATAGAAAGTGCGACAGAGAGGGAGGTGAGATTGTGTAACGACAGCCAAAATAAGCGAAAAGAAAGAAAATATGAAATAAAGCGTCTAAGTTTTGGCTTTCGCTTGTTGCCACAAACGCTGAGTGTTCAGTGTGTATTAACCATTTGGCATTCAGTGTTGTTAAGATACAGCTATGGTAATGCAAATGTAAGTAACGCACTCAAAAAGTATCTCATTTTGGCTTTAACTAACGAAAATTTTGTTTATTAAAAGATAAATAAATCAACTAACAGAATTTTAACTCAACCACTTTACGATCTGCCTTTGATTATTTATTATTATTACATATTTAATTATTCAACTTTTGCTAATTCCAATTGCATTTTAGGGGCATACAATACACAAGTTTTCATTCAACCATATTTTGTTCATTAATAAAGAAAAAAACGAATCAGTTTTTGCTTTGTTTCGTGGTAACGTATTATTTTTCATCCTCGGTGCATAAATATTCCTGTGTTGTGCACCTTGCCAAAGAGACTTTGACTTTGCGACTCAAAAACACAAAAGCTTTGTTTCTCATTAGCTGTGCTGCTGGCGAATATTAAGTTTCACTACAAAAAGTATTTTTTGTTGTGTTTTTTATTAACCAGAATTTGCGCTATTCTTATGACCATCGGTGTATGTTTGTTTTCGTCCCTTGCGCTTTCTTTTTGGACAATTTAACGAACAGGAAACGGAAATCATTTTGACTCGCCGCTGCTGTCTCGCTGCGTGTGTGTGTGTGTGTGTGTGGGCCAGCATTTTAAGAGCGTTAAAGTAGCTTCTTTATATTTTGTTGTTGCTGTTGTTGTTGCTTAGCTTTATATGAGCAATTTATGCCTTTTGTTGTCATGGCATTTGTGATCAACGTCGAAAATAGTAGCTCTGCTCCGCCTACTCCTTCTTCACCTTCAGCTCATCCTCTTCATTTTGAATTGCATGCGAACAAGCAATAAAAAGACAAAATTTGATCAAATGTCAAGTCAACCAAGCAAAAGAAACAACTCAACAACAACAACAACAACTTGGCTCACTCTTTTAAGCCACGATTTGGCAACGTGCAAAACATTTGTTTGGCATTTTCAATTCAATGATGCTCAATTCTTTTTATTGAGCACATACAAACATACATACAAACATACATTTGTAGTGAAAAGTTTTACAACAGCTTTGAGCGTTGGAATTAATTAATTGCATTTTATTTCGGCAGCCAAAAAGATGAATTCGAAAGGGCCAGGTAACCAAATATCCTATAATATAATATGGAAAGAGCTTGAAAGAGAAACGATATATATTTCTATCTACCTATCTATATATGTACGCGACTTGTATGCTCTTTTGCTGTTCTACTCTTGAGGGTATAACAACTATTTTGTGAATCATAAAAGTTGAACATTGAGCATTTTGTTTGGCGTTAATTTTGTTTTGGGCACCACAAACGTTTACTTTGAATACTAAACGGACTATTTATGTGCGCTGCTAGCGGCAAAAACAACAACAATTACAAAAAAAGTCAAACACTATATTATATAAACAAGTATATTTGGATAGATATGCGGAATCCATGTGCAAGTTTATAAAAACGTTTGACCTTTGGACCGTTGCAATTGGGTCTTTTTACAGCTAATAAGCCCCATTGGGATACTGTGCATAGAAATGCGAAAACAATGCGAGTCAACTACAAAATGGGGGAAAAAAAAACAAATATATAAGTTTAACATAACCTAACCAATCCAAAAGCCAAAAGCAAAAACCAAAAACCGTTGTGGAACCGAAATGGAAACGCCGCCTGGTGGAGAGAGAGAGAGAGAGAGCTAAATTTAAAATTGCGCCTTGGGCTATAAACAAGAAACAATTGTTTTGAGAGCGGTTTGGCAAGAGAGCTAGGAAGTGCTAGCAAACAGTAGGAGGAGACTTTGAAAATCTGAGGCGGTGGAGGGCGGAGGAGGAAAGGTGATGTGTAGAGCGTAAAGGGGTTTGCCGTGATGGCGAGAGGGGATAGGGGGGGATAAAGCGATGCCAATCAAACTAGTTGGCGGTTCTCATTTCTGTAACTGCTGCTGCCGTCGCCGCTGTTGTTGATGAGCTTGAGCGGCGCTTGCTGTTGCTATAAATTATTTACCTACCTACCTATCTACCTAACTACCTAGCTACCTATACACTTACACACACACACACACATACGTACGTTGTTTGTTGATGGGGATGCTGCTGCGGCGTCGACGTCGACAGCGTTTGCTCCCAAGCCCATTAAAACTGAACGTTAACCTAAAAATTAGGTTGCCAGAGCAAGCACACACACCTATGTATATAGCCACACCACATACAAAAAAGTAGATACACTTGGAGAAAAGAACTTAAAAAAAGTAGAATATTTTTGTAAATCAACATGTCAAGATTCTGAAAATATTTCGAAATTTAGGAATGATAAACCTGACATTCATAAGAAAACCTGCACTTGATTATTTACAGTTGCAGTGCATCATAACGTTTCTCATTTGTTTTTTTTTTAAGTGCAGCTAGTATGGCAAACTTTGACTTAAACATCGGAAACCGTGGAGTCGAAGCTGCACTTCATCACAAGCACCAACAACAGCTACAGCTACAACAACAACAACAACAACATTTACAACAAGCAGCTGCAGCAACATGTAATAATGGCACTGTTTGTGGGTCGTACCTTTGCCATTTCATAGCCAAAAGTAACGAGCATACAAAAATTTATGAAATACTCACACACACACAGACACACAAACGCATCATGCCATGCGAGTACGACTTTTGCAATGAATGAAGGCAGCAGCTCAGCTTTAACTTCTACCCCTCCCTCATATCTATTCAAGCTACAAATCTCAGTCTCAGTCTCGGCCAAGTAGTATTCATAATGAGCTGGCCAACAGGCCGCCATACAATGCACGATAAATTGCCAGAAGTAGCTACTAATTTGCAGTTAGTCATTGAAACAAAACAAAAAAGCAGAGACACTCGAAACAGACACATGCACCAAAACAGAGAGGGAGAGAGAGTGAGAGAGAGGAGCGAGTGAGAGAGAGGAGCGAGTGAGAGAAAGATAAAGAGCGAGCTAGACGAATTGCGAATGTTTTGTGCAGCTTGGCTGTGCGCTTTGACTGCATCTAATGACACTAATAAAGTTTGGCCCACTGATGATAATCTGTCTCTGGCACTCAGCCCCGACCAACAACAACAACAACAACAACAGCAACCCAAACAAGCCAACAGACAACAAGGCAGGCAGGCAGGCAGGCAGCAGCTGGTTGGTTGGTTGGTTCGCTGGCAGGCAGGCAGGATATGACTATAAAAGATTTCTCAGCAGTTCACCCAAATGCAGAAAAAAGAAAAAAAAACTATAAAGAAGATATATATATATATATGTATATATGCGCCAACAATGCAAGTGCCAAAGTGACAGCCGAAATGTTTTGGCTAGACTATTCAAATACCCAGCATATTAACGAAAAGGTGCGGCATAAAAGTTCCAAGAAGATTTTCAACAAAAGTTTAAGAGTCGAAATCATAATAATCGCTTTTTCTGTAAGTGTAACGAAAAAAATGAAACCAATCACTAAGCATTGAACACATTTCCTGGAACACGTCAATCAGCCTACCAACAATAAAGGATAAAATTGCGATATACTACTTAGACAGGAGATGATTGCCAGTAGCAGGGCTGGCCAGGGCATTCTCATTGTCTGCCTGACCTAACCTGACAGCGACCTCGCTAACCCGCTCCCAGCACCAGTGTGACCATTGCCTGCCACAGAACAATTTCAAGGTGCACTGACTGTAACAAATATCTTCATTAAACTTTTCTATGCGCAAACACACACACACACACACAGACAATGAGCCTGGAGCTTTGTGCTTGGCTCTTTGGTGTTTGAGACTCCTTGTGGTAAGTTCTCATTCTCATTCTCATCATCTTGAAGACTAAGATGGTCTTTTGCCTGGCTACTGCAACTGCTATCTGCTGTTATGCTGAAGCTGATGCTGTTTTCTCGTTATTTGCATTTTATGGCTCGACTTCGGAAGTCGCAAAAGTGGACACAAAAGCAAGAAACGAAATAAATATACTCTTTGGAATCATTTCAATTTTAGGTTTTATCAAAATATTTAATTTTATTATTGAAAAGTTGTTTTTTAATTCATCATTCTTTAATATTTATATTAACACAATTTCGTGCTTTATTCCACTGTGCGACAGGGTTCGCTGTTTTCTTTTTTTTGGCCGCTAATTTAAGTTGTTGTAAGGCAAATATTTATGATCGACTTTTATTTGGCGACCAGCAGCTACAGGCAAAGGCAAAGGCCAAGACACAACAAGAGGACCCGTGAAAAGGCCAAGAGCTGAGACAAGGACAAGTTCAGGTACAGGTTGTAGTAATAGGGAATTGGTAACAGTGTATTTTATGTATATTTATGCACTTGTGTGGAATATTTTAGCATTTCGCAATTTCCATAAACTTTACTTCAATGTTTTTAGTGCTGCAGTTTTTGTGTAAATAATAATATTGTACATATAGATACAAATGTGTGTGTAGTTTTATCTATTTTTTTCTTTCCTTTTTTTTTTGCTTACTCATTTGTCCTGTGTGATTATTTCTATAACTTGGCTATCTGCTGTGCAGTGCACAAAAACTTTTTAGCTAACTAACTTTCGGTTAGCTTACTTTTGATTTGGCCTTGTTGCAATAGGTTCAGAGTTGCGTTTGAGCTGGAGGTGGAAACTTTCAATGGTTGGTAGAAGGGGTAGGAAGGGGTATACTTTTTAATTTGTGTGTAAACTGATGCAAACCCATATTGAACTTTGCAATAGCTGGCCAACAAAATGTCAGCTCATTCATTAAAAACTTGCGCAAGGGGCTTTTGCAGCATTTCAGTTTTCGGGGTTTTTTGTTGGTTTTTTTCTTTTTGTTTTTCGACTGGCAACCCGACTCCAAATCGCAGGTCACAGCGATTCAGCTGTTCAGCTGTTGAACCGTTTGAGCCAATGGCAATTACGTGACCATGTGAATATTCAATTACCAATTGCAACAAAATGACAAATAAACACACAGCGCAAAGCAAAAGCGCCGCATTCGATGTCTATTTGAACATTGGGTTGCCAGTTGCCTCCCAATTGCGCTTTGGCAAGGAGTTGCACCGACTGCTGATCGCTTTAATGGGCTAAAGTTCAAGATATTTTTGACAATAGACATTATGCCCTCGCTTAAAGCAACTAATAGAGAGAGAGAGAGAGAGAGAGAGAGAGAGAGAGAGAGAGTGAGCTTGTTGCAGAAACTGATTTTAGTTTTTCATACTATTTCATTAATAATACTGATTATATTTTTAAACTTATAACTTATTTCCCAAGAACTGTGTCAGGCATCGTATTAAATTCGATTGTTTGTCACCAAAAACCTTATAAAAAGGAAACGGAGTCCAAACTGTTGCATTGAGCGAGGGCGTACTGTAAATATATATTTTTTGTTTCAATGCATTCAAACATTTTTGTTAGCCTTTAATATTTCTGCACAGCTTTAAGGCAAGAGTTGTCAAGTACAGCAATTAACAAAAACAAATTAAATTTTTTTTGCAGGCATTTTTCAAATTTTAAAAATCAGCAGACTGCATGCCAAACAGTTTCCAATTTTTGATTACTCTGTTGTCGACATTTTTTATGCCAAGCCAACAATTAAATATGACTACAAAATTAGCATAACGAAGTATTCATATGACAGGCCCGAGTCCCGAGACTGCTTTGGGCCGTGTCCAAAACGATGCCCTGTCAATATTGCTGAACGAGCTGTTATTTTGTTTTTTGGTTTTTTTGCAAAAGTAACAATACAAACACACACATATATATAGATATGTATGTATATAGAGATGTCTATCAGCAGGTTGTCTTAAAATGCTCGGAACAACAACTAAAAATCGAAGCTTAGGTATGATTTGTGCTTCAAACTTTTGCCCACATCGCATTGTAGTTATTTTTGTTTTCGTTGCTGCTTTTGTTGTTGTTTCTAATTAAGTTTTGTTGTTTTTTTTTCTTCGAGAAGAGACGCGAGACCTGTTTTTTGTATATATATGTTTTTTGTGGCAGCCTCAGCTGCAGAGCCAAAACTTATCAACTTCAACGAGGGAACGAGGAACAGGGAGACTGCGTCTTGGGTCTCTTGGGATTTTCCCGTACACTTAATTGCGCATACTATATATATATATATGTATATATAAGTTTGTATATATTTCCGCTTATTCGCAAATTGTGAATTTAAATAATTAACAAATAAATGTTATTCTTGACGCGGTTTTGTGTTCCGAACAAAGTTTCTAGAAATAATGACAAACTGTTTTTTCTCGTTTTTGTATTTTTTATTATACTTTATTTTTGAAAGAAACTGTTGACAGGTACAGTTGGCATCAATATGCAAAACGATTGATTTTATTGAAGAACAAATTTAGTAATCATAAAAATGCAATTGATTACATTACTGAGAATCTTTGGAGTTCGTTAAGTGTGATTGACACATTTGCTGTTAGCTAGTACTACGATATAATACTAGTAACAGGCACACAACGGTGCCAACGTAATCAACTAACTAACTCATAAGCTTATGCAACTCAGACTTTGTTTTAAGCTTGGGAAATTTGTACGTGCATTTATCCTCCACGTGCTTAATTTGTTGACAACTGACAAGTAAAAGTGGCAAGCAAGCAAATGCGATATACGTACGTACGTATGAGTAATGCACTGAGCATAATAGTTTTTGATTGAAATACAACTGATTATTTAATTACCTAGAATAAAGTAAAAGCTTCTTCTTGGCTGATTCATTGCAATCAGCTCACAGCCTTCGCTTAATGTTTACCTTTATTTTGATCATACAAGGAACTAAAAGTTAGTACTGTGACTTTTCTCTGACTGCAAACTAACAAAAACAGGTTGCGCTTTTAGTTGTTCAAACTTTAAGTGTTTTTCAGAGTTAAGACAAGACCGGGCAATACATATCTATACCGATAGCAAAAGACTCATTGCATTAGCTTATCCAATATATATATGAATATATATATCCCCTTGATTCACAGCCCCAACACACACACACAAACAGATAGACAGACAATTGTTTCTGGGTAAAATCTCTTTGCTTGCCAGCTTAGCTCTAATGCATTTGCATTCCCCAGACGCATTGAGCCAACGGCGAGGACACATTCGCATTCACATTCTCAGCTTCAGCTACAGCTACAGCTTCGTGCTTCAAGCTTTAGACACTCAGCATCAGCGTCGACTGGTTCGGCTCGGTTGCCGGTGCTTCATTGCTTTAGTGTGCTTATCGAGTACCGGCAATTGAAATGCGCTGCTCTCGATGCTCTCGATACCGCCCGCTACTGATGATGCATTTTGTTGGTTGCTTGCTTTCAGTTGTTTCTGTTGTTTCTGTTTTTTTTTTTTTATGCGGCGTGTCATCATTAGGATGTTGTCAGAAAACAAGCGCACTATAAACTCAATGTCGTCTCCTCTGCTGCCGCTGCCGCTGCTGCTGCTGCTGCTGCTGTTGCTGTGCATCTCTCGCTGGCGCTGTTTGTGTCGCGTCGTCTGTGGCGGCTCTAATGCATTTTTCATGCATACATTTAGTAGCGTTGCGCCAATCAGCGGTGGCGCCACTTCACCATGATGCCTGCCTCGCTGCCACACTGTCTTGCCAGCTCTCTAAATACCCTATGCTTCTAAGCATTTGGTTCTTAAACGATAAACACTAACTAGTTTAAGTTGAATAAATAGTGATTAAATATAACGATAAAAATTGTGTTGAGAATATAACAAAACAATTATTATTCCGGAAACACGAGTTTTTAATTGCAACAATTACATTTTATTTTGCACAAAACACGTATTTTTTTTTTGATATGTTAACTTTGCAATTAATAAATGCAAGCAAATAAATCTTAATATCTTAATAATCTTAATATGCTTTTCACTTGCACTTGAAAATATTTCCATTTTATTTTGTCATCATCATCGCAGCAGATTAAAACAAATTCAAATTGGCAGCAAAGAATTTTTTAATGCAAAATAAATTAAGAAAAAAATCAAATGAAATGATTTCTTTTAAATCCTTAATTATCTGCTGATTTGCATCTTCATCAGCTGGCTCATTTGCTAATGCATCTTAGCGTTCTCATCAGTTTCAAGCAGCTCAACTCAAAAGTCACGACGACGCTCAGATTATCAATCTATATACATATATATCTTTTATTCTTTGTGTATAGTATCTGTGTGTTGAGTCTTGCTTCTTGCTCTTGTCATGTTGACAAATTGCAATGGGCTCCCGATTCCCATTCCCACTTCGTTGCCCAATTGTCCCACGCGAAATACTACAACTAGGAGTCCCGAATCCATATCAGAATGCCATCAGGTAATCTGCATGACAATATTTGTTGCATCATTTTTGGTGGCATTCAGTTTATTTGGTTTCGACAGTTTCTCTCTCTCTCTCTCTCTCTCTCTTTGTCTGCATTTCGTTCCATTTAGCGCGAACGAGTTGCATTAGAATAGTGCTCTGTTCGTTTGTCTGTCTCATCATCATTCAGCAATTGAGTTTCAATTGCCGTTCGTGCAAAATTGCTTTTGTCCGAATAGTTAGTCGAACATCATAAGCATTAGCAACGACACTGATGCATTTGAGTATTCAGTATTTCGGCTTATGCAAAGTTTACTATTTCGAGCATTGTGTCAATAGTTATTCATCAGTTATAAGCTATGCCTTGGCATGCATGAATGTTGTTTAGTATTCTATATGTATTTATGCGAACTGATTATTAGTTTCAAACGCGAAAACGTGTCAAATTCACGTCTAGGCCGTTGATAAAGCTGCCGTCTACAAAACGCAAGTTGAGAAAACAAAAGTTTTCTAAGTCAAAGTTTGATTGAATTGAATGAATGCAATTTGCATATTAGCTATTTGAAGTGTGATAACAGTTATGTTTGGTGTGCGTGTGTGTGTGTGTGTGACTGCTGTTTGTCTTTGTGATAAGCGGACGGACTAGCAGCAAATTTGAACAAGATAAATGCCGCTTAATTGCTGAACACTGAGCACTGAGTGAAGAAGAAGAGTGCACAAAACTAAATACGTTTTACTTTTGCTTGAAGCAAAAACCGAAGTGATGGAAGACTGATAGATAGATGAGAAGGAGATGGTGAGAGAGATGAAGATTGAGTTGGAGATGGAGATGGCAGACGGATGACACCACAGAACGCGATAGAGACATAAAGCCAGAGACAGAGCGAGAGCGAGAGCGAGAGAGAGATACCACATCAAATTATAAACGAAAGTTCCCCAAACAATTTAATCAGCGGCGCACAACAAAACCACTGAAAACACACACTACAGCTGACAACAACAACAACAACAACAACAATAACAATCGCAATTGAGAAGTGTGGAGAGATGAGGGGTATGAAGTGGTGGGTGGTGTCAAATCACAAGAGGCCGGGTAGCTGGTAGCGGCATTTGCTGGATGCTGGCTCTTAACGTTGCTCAAAGAAAAATCTTGTTAGATCTTTCAAATTCCTTGCGATGCTTACAGGCAACGCACGGGCAATGAGACAGAACGGTGGGAATGGTAACTGGGCGGGCAGGGAACAGAGCGCAAAAGATGGGCAAAAACAAAAACAAAAAGATATATACAGAGAGAAAAGGAAAAGGGAGAGATAATATGGAGTCCGGAATCGAATGACGAAGATGTTGAGACGAAGATGGGAGACAATAAAGGAAAATCGTTTAGACGTCCAAAGTGGAAAACTGAAAAGCGCACAAACTGCACCAGCAGCTAACAACAACAACAAGTTGCTGATGAGCGCAAAGGGAGACGAAGTTGAAGTTAAAGATTTGTAGAGAAGAGCAGAGAAGCGAAGAGAAGAGACGAAAAGTTGAAGCTGAAGTCGATGGCCAAAAGCCGCAGCCACAGTAACAGTCGCAGTCGCAGTCGCAGCCACAGCTCTGGGGCCAGTGTGATTGGCATTGGAGAAACTTGCTTGTTACCAACAAGACAAAAACAAACGAGCCAACAACAACAACAACAAACAGCAGCAACAAAAACAAAAGAAAAGGGAAAAGAAATGAATATATCCAACAAAGCAAGCAATTCTCGATTCGAACGACGACTCTCAAACACACTTCGGCATTAAACAAAAAATTATTTTGTGCCCCATGTCAGAAAGTTTATTTAATTAGTGCATTATTTCAAATAGCATCTACTGTTTGAACATTTCAAAAACTATATGGATTTGTTTTTGTTTTTGTTTTTTAGTTGAGATTCTAAATGAATTTTCTTAATAAGAATTATCTTGAGGGAAAATTGCTAAAATTAAGTTAGGTTTATTTGTTTTTATTTAAACTCAAAACTCAAAATATCTGATGATCATATTTGATGAAACTAAATATTTCTAAGTTGACATTGAGTTAAGTTTGATTCACTTCTAATTGCCAAGTCTATAAAAGACATGTTTGTACCATATTTTACCGGGTAAAACAATGAAAACTATAAAAGGAGCTAAGCTGATGGAGCTGATGGAGCAGTGAAGTTTTCACAGCAACTTTATTACCGTTGTTTGACCGGCAAAATGAAAAATCGTTTTATCGTACGGTGGTGTTGAGAGGAGGGGGAATAGATGATAGAGGAAACAGTTGGCAAAGTGGCTGCCGAATTGCATTATCCACAATCGTCGCATACTATATACACACATACATATATGTATATGTTTTAGTATAAGTAGATTGAAGAAGCAAATCTTTTGCTATATTTTGTTGGGGTTGCTGGTTTTGAGGGGGATTGTAACGGAGCTATTGCAATCTTGCTTCAATAGTATACGCGATTTTCAATTTAAAGAAACGGATATTGCAAAACGCAAACGCAAAACGTAAAACGCAAAATCGCAGCACGAACAAATGTCAAATAAACAGCTGTGTGAGTGGAAATGGAAAATGGATTTTATTTTTATTTTTTTTTGATTTTTGCTTACCTGTCAAAAACCGTTGGTTACTGCAACTTCTTCGTCTCCTTCGTTTCGCTACTTGTTACGGTGCTTGTAATCCAATGTTTGTCACTGGCTGCGCTGGCGCATTACCAAACAAAAGAGAGAGAGAGCGAAAGAGAGCGCCCGCAAGAGAGCGTGTTACGATATGTACTAAACAAATTGCACATGCTAATTTGATAAGCCTGCCGCAATGGGTCACGGGTCAGGACAGGTCAGTGCCATAAAGTCCAGGTCGCAGTCGACAAAAAAAAAAAGGAGTTCGAATCGAACTTTTGAACAGGTAGGCGCACTCAGAGAGCAGCAGCAGCAGTAGTATACATACACAATTAAGTAGAAGCCAAAAATACATGTATGTATGTACATACATATGTACATGTATGAAATTCACGCACAATTTCTAAAAAAAAAACAAAATGTGAAAAAAAACAACGCGAAACGAAAATTAAAAGTTGCGCGTGCGAGTTTCGCTCAGAGAGAGAGAGAGAGAGAGAGAGAGAAATTCTTCTCTTGCTGTTGTTGTTGAGAGAGTGCGACGGCGCGCCTTTGAAAATCAACTGAAGCAGCGACGCAACGCCGCGACGTATGACGTTGGTTAGCTGTGATTGTGCGCTGCCGACGTCGCTGTCGACGCAAAGCAAGCGACACGTAAGTACAAAAGTAAGTATGTTGCCTGACGTTGAAGTCTTTTGTTTTTTTTTCTTTCATTTCGTTTCGTTTCGTTTCTTTTCTTTGATTTTGTTTGTGTGTGTGTGAGCAGGCAAATAGCAGTGTTGGAAAACACATACAAAATATACAGGTGTGGCTTTTAAGCCGGCAACTCTCCCGTAAACTTATGCTAATTATAAGCAAAACGTACATACCATACACATACATACATATGCATATTGTTGTTCTTTGTAGGTTGTTCCAAAAAAAAAAAAAAAAAACGTTTCTTAAGATTTTTATTATGGTTTCGATACAGAACCAGTTTCGATTGCTACGCAAAAAAGGCAACAAAAACATCGCATTTGGTTGTTGTTGCTGTTTTTGTTCTTAGCTGTTGCTTTCTACATCTTGCATTGTTTATTTTATTTTTTTTTTTAACGTTTTTGTTGATGTTTTTGTTATTAATTAGTTTTTTGTAAAAATACGCCAGAGTTTCGTTCGTTGCTTTAGTTCTTAAGAGCAACTTGTTTTTTTTTTCTTTCTATAAGCTGTTTTTGTTGTTGTTTGAAATCGGGTCGACTGCGTCGCAGTCGCTGCTTAGTTATTCTATACAGCGCTCAAAGTGCTTAAGTATGTGTATGTATGTATGTATGTGTGTGAACAAACAGGTATCATACCTAAATATCTATGTATGTAAATCGACATTCAAACAGCAAAGAGAACGGTTGAGTTGAGAACGAGAGAGCGAGAGCGAGAGCGAGTGCGAGTGCGAGCATCATCATTATCATAATACACAGCTAAACTCACATACATACAAATATGTACGTCCAACCTGTCGTCTCTTTGCCTCTTTTCACCTTTCTTTCTTTATTGAAGCTGCCTGCGCGTTTTGAGCAGTTTGCTTTGCATGGTCGTTCGTTGCGTTTCACAGTCAAACAGATGTATACAACATCATCATTATGATGATCATTACGAGCATCATCATCATCATTACATTAATCAAGTTGTCTGTCTCGCTCCCTCTCACACATTCTCTTTTCATCATCTAATCCATTAGCTTGGCATTTTGGTTTAGCTCGGCTTCAGCTCGTATTTATTTTGTCTTAGCTATTTATGCCTTATTCCCTCCTTTCTCCCTCTCTCACTCTCTCTCTCTCTCTCTCACCACTGTTACAGCCTCTTTTTCTAGCAGTTTTATGGCTTCTTCTTCTATTTCTTATTTTTATGACGGAGCAATTAACCGGCAAAAAAGGGGAAGAAAAAAATAACACAAAACTCTGTTCATTCTTTTTGGAGCCGCAACGATTAATCACACGTCGAATATGCCAGATCATTGGAATCGATCTCTTCCTCTTCTTCTTCATCAAACAAGTTGGCCCCACCCACTCAATGTGTGTGTGTGTGTGTGTTTGTGAATTGATCGCAAAGTTTCGTTAAGCTCCTTTTTGTTTGGACTGTGATTTGAATTAGTTGCAACTGCGCCACGCTCAACGATCAGCAAAACGACGACAAACGACAACAACAATGTTGTCGTCAAATTAGAAAATTAGTTGCGCACTCCAACCAAAACTTGTTCATTGGCTTTCTAACCGAGACGAGTTAAGTTGAGTCGAGTCGTGTCGTGTCGAGTGGTTTCATCCACATCTGCATATGTGTGTATGTAAAACTATGAATATGACAAAGTGACAGCTAAAAGAGAGCTTGAACCGGCCTGTTCTATAAGTATAATAAAAAGAAAAACAGCCCCCCTTCTACACCCCGATGCACCACCCATCACAAGTTAAGGGCGCTGCTCAGATTAATCTTCAAATCAAAAAAGAAGAAATTTAAATAAATATACAAATATTTGAAAGAAATCTGTTTTCGTTTGCCCACTTCTTTATCTGTGTCTGTGTGTGTGTGTATATGTATGAGTGTGTGTGTGGGCCACAAACTGAGGAGAATAATAATTCTTTGTGCAAAATTGTCAAGACCAAAAATAATACAAAAAAAATACGAAAATAAGAAAAAAATGATTTACGGCTCGCTGGCCTAAACACAGCCTCCATTTATCATAAAGGCCAAGAGCAATTCTAAGCCCAACATTCTCAACAAAGCTGCGATATTCAACATGGGATTAAACGCTCTCTCGCTCTCTCGTTCGCTCGTTCTCCTTCTCTGTTTATTTGTTTTGTTGTTCAGCTTTCACCTTGGCTGCAAAACTTGCTGCAGATTTGCAAATCATTTGCTTCCGCTTTTGTTTATCCTCAAAACACACAGAATGGGCAAACACTTTTGAAACGCGCTTGTTTTGTTTAGGTTTTGTTTTCCTTTTCTCTCTCTCTCTCTCTATCTTTTTGGTTTGACGTGAATTGGTCAAAAAGTGCAAAAAAAAAAAACTAGCTTTTTCAAGCGCTTCAAAATTCAGCCTCCGACTTGGACTCTTGGTCTTGGTCTTGGTCTGGGTCTGGGTCTCTCTCTCTCTCGCTCTCTTTGTGTCTACAAAAACAAGACTGGTTTTGCTCCACGTTGGCCCCGTGGCTAAAAAGGAAGTTGCTTGTAAAGTGGCGAAAGCCGCCAGCAATTACAACAACAGCAACTAAAACAACAACAACAACAACAAGAATATTTGCTAGCACATTCTGCGACGCTTTCTTTCCTAAGCTCAAAAGTTCGTTTTGAACTACAAATTTGGATTTTAGATTTTAACTTTATGTGCTTTGCTGCTGCTGCTGCGTGTTTTATTTTTTATTTTTCTTTAATTGAAGTTTTTTGTTTTATTTTTTTTAAATATTGTTTCGCATTTGTGTTTTTTTCTGATATTAATTTTTATATTATTTTCTTTTTTTTTTTATTGCAAACTTCACACAACTTCTTAAAAAATTACTGACACATTTAAAAAAAAAAAACTCAACACTCACAACTGACAAAAAAAAAAATAAATTCAACAAAACAATTGATATGATTTGCCGGCTTAGCTGCACATTGCAATAACTGTTCGTTTGGTTTGATAATTTACTTTTTAGTTAAAACTTTGTTTTGTTTTATGTTTGTTTCGCAATTTGTGCGTGGTTTTTGAGTTTACAAATGGGACTCCCAGCACTGGAGAGACGGCGTTCGCTGTTCACACGTTGCTTTCGGCTTTGTTTTGCCGCTTTAGTTAACCGTTCACGACAACGCTCCGAGAGCGACTGATGCGCTGGCCACAATGCCAGCCAAGTGGAACCCAGAGACAACGCAGCAGCAGCAGCACAGCACACAGAACGACGCGTCGTGACGGCCTCGCAACATGTTGCCGTCAACAAAAACACATACAAAAACAACAACAGCAGTAGCTAACGGCGCAACAAAAAGCGTATGAACAAAGCAGCGGTTGGCTCATGGTTTGGTCGTTGGTTGCAGTCGAACACAGGCGTCGAGCCCAATGGGGGGCTAGCGAACTGCGTTAAAGCTGAGCTTTAAGTGCAAAGTGAAGTACAAATTATGGTTTGTTTTAAGGTTAAAATACGATTTTATTATTGAATATTAATAAATGAAAAAAAAAAAAATTTATTACGATTAAATTTTTATGATTTATTTTTTAATTTTTAGATAGTCTGCAAAACTTTTAAGTTTTCTTAATTCACGGCCCCTTTTTGTGTGTTTCCACAATTAAACAGCGGCTTTGTGGCGACTCGTTTGAGTCAGATGTTGTATACAACATGTTGCGTGTTGTGTTATTATTTTTGACAATTGTTGCTGCCGATTGTTGCTGTTGCAGTGCCAGCCCCTAATTGACACATTTGAGTTCAACTTGTTGAATTTTATTGTCTTAATGTAAACCATACTTATTTACGTTCTTTACGTTCTTCTTCTGCTGCTTCTTCCTCATCGTCTTGAAACAACCCTCCTCCATACGCAACTGTTGCTGATGCTCAAAGATATCATACTACTTCTACTGATTACAATTGAATGTAGTATTTTATTTAGAGCAAGCTTACTTACGCTCGCACCAACAACATGAGAACGAAGAGAAAAACTAAAAGAGACGCACAATCAAATTTGATGATTGCCTTGATATAAGCAATTCTAGAGAATCGCTGAGCGACTTTTCACTATATTCGTATAAAAAGTTTTCGCTGTATAGTATGCCTGTTAAGCCAGTTAGTATGCATGTATGTATCGTGCTATAACTTTAGTATTAAGTTAAGGTCTCTCATACATATGTATTTCAAAACAATTGCCGGTTGAGCGCCAACTTAGAACAAGTTCGTTGCGAACTGCACGCAGGTTGGCTTGAACTTTGACACGACTGCAACAGGTTGCTTAGAGTTGACACTAACAGTGGATGGTTGTGTGCTGGTTGGGGGCGGGTTGGTAAGGGGGTGTTATGGACCTCTTAGTTTCATGACGCATAAATCTTAAAATGAAGTGTAAATGATGGCATTTTTGTCAATTGACTTTAGCAGCTGTTTCACTAATTTCATTACAAATATCACTTGGGCACTGCAAAGATACATACATATACATATACATATATATGTAAGTGTTTTTATGTGCTTGATAATGGCCCTTAAACAAATAAACTTTATTGACATTTACTTATATGTTTATAAATATCATAAACGCATCGTTCTACACTTGGAAACGGTTTCATTATTTTGACATCGAAAGTGTATAAAAAAAAAGGAAAAAATATTATATTTCACATATACTCCAGTCTGATTGGATTTTTCTGGGTTTTTCCCAATCCAAGCAACAAATGTTGTGCCACTCATTTTGTTTTTATTACTATACTATATATTTCGGTCATATTGTTCACAATTATTATTTAAAAATTGCTCGAAATTCGCACAATTGTCAGGAAAAAGGGTATGGAATATTCGTTATGTTGATATAAGCCACAAACAATTTGCATACAAATACCGGCGGACAGTGTCGGTATCAACTTTAGACATAGATAAGCCGGATATATTGGCTAGCTCTTGATCAAATCAATATAATCGACTCCATTGTAGGGTATATAAGTATGTATTACTGTTTGTTTGTATGTAAGTATGCAAGCTTGTATGTGCAAGGCAACAAATCCAGATGCAGTCGCTGTGACAGTCCAGTGACATCACCAACGGTTACGAGTTATTCAGAAACAAAACAAACAATTTCTCGCATTCAACAATCGAATCAGCTAAGTCTCCGTCACTTTTCCATTTAAATGTATTTAGCAAACAATTAAAAACAGAAGGTGTTCCACAGACTTTTCTATACAGTACTACATATGTTTATAGTACTTTTAGTAGCAGCATCTACAACATTCCCATTCCCGTTCCGCCACCCAAAAACGCAACGTTTAAGCTGGCAACACAAATTTGTGCGTGATTCAAGTATCAACAATCAAACTGACAAATCTTGCAGAACAATAAATTAACCCTTAAATGCATGACATCTCCGATTTGATTTATTTTTTTTTTTAACGAGAGATAACTGATAATAAAGTCATAAAAATATAATTAAAAAAATTTGAGTGCCCAAAATTGTCCTTTTATCTTAAGGATAAGGGTTTGTTGCCAAATGGCTACATCATGTGTTAGAGCGATAAAGTGAAAATACTCTGGACTGAAAGAAGTCGAAAATGCAAGGAGAAAAATTTATTTTATTCAATTTATATTGTTCAAAAAATATGTAACTGATATATTAATTTATATGAAAAAGTTTAAAACAATTATTTTTGTTGTTAAAACACAGAGCAATGCCACATTTTTCACATTTAACGCGACTAAAGCCCTTACATTCAGGATATTTGCAGCGCATTTTAGCTTCCGTGTGCTCGGGCCAGTGCCCAGTTTCATCTGTGCGAATATCCTTGGGTGGAACATGTTGAGCAGGACCTCTTTTCTTCTTCATTTGAATTGCGGGTTCTATGCTATTTCTATTGCATCTATTTCTGAATCATCATCAGAATGTGCCAGATCAGTGGGAGAAAAGACTGGGTCCTCTATATCGTCGCCAAAGCCATTCTCATCTTCACTTTCGTCGCTATTGTATTCCAGCAAATATTTCGTAATCTCCTCCACTGATTTGAATGATTTATTCATTTTGGAAACAACTGAACAAGAGAATAAATACTGGTGACACAAGTTGAACAAACTATGATTGTATGCACAATGTAGCCAAATGGCAACAAACTGTTTTTTTGGCAATTTGATAACAATCAAAATTATTTTTATATATACAGCTGCTGCAAATGTAAATACATACCTTTTTATGTATAAACAATAATTTTAAATTACAATGGTTGCTTTGTTTATTATTTTACAACGCTTTTCAAAGTTCACACTTCACTACTTATAGCGATGTGCATACTCAGGTCAAAAAATGGCGCCAAAAATAAGCACTATCGATGAAAACACACGAGTTCACTTACGATTTCTTTTGTAAAATATGTAGCCAAGAGTCTACATAATGAATTATACCGTTATCTGTATTAAATGCGAAGTTATAGAGCTGTTAATGCTATGTTGCCAAACGGCAACGCAATGCATTTAAGGGTTAAGACCAGGGCCGAAGGTCGACCGAATGACGCGTGACCCGTTAACAATAAATCTGCTTGAGTGTAGAACGTATATTATATATATAGTCGTATATATACTTATAATATTTTTTTGAGAACACAAAGAAAGTCACATGCAAAAAGCAGCTGGGGCTTCGCTTCGCTTCGCTTTCAGGGTCGAAGTTTTGTCAAAGCAGATGCAATTTTCATTTAAGTAACAAAATAGTTTATAATTGCACTTAAAATTCTTATAACAGCTGCAAGTCTAAGCAGGGAAATTCCGTTTTCAGCAGATTTATTTGGTATAAGCGTCACACACTGCGGCTTACCTTGAATAATAGCTTCAGTAGTTAAATTTATGCCAAGCAAACTAATAAGTCAATGGGTTCGATCAGTTGTTTAGTTCGTAAAACTTGGTCATTCAGTTCGTTCACAGGACCAAAACAAACTCGAAAGAAAGAACGATAAAACGAACATGCTAGATTAACTACATCATGAAATAAACTTTGACTGCCAAGTTTATTAAACAGTTGGTTCAAACTTATTTCAAACAATAATAATACTACTTGGTAGGTGAATAAAAACCAAAAAATAAAAATCTAAAAGTTTGTTTATTGATTATAATTTAATTATATCTAACCTAACCTAGGTTAAAACCGGCTGACTCTCCCAAGTATGTGTGCTTCTGGCAAACGCTAGAAGCTTTTTAGGTTCTTTCTTGCTGGCTTCTTCGATCGAAGCAAGAAAGGAAACTTGGAAGTGGCGAAATCGTTGTGCTGCCAGTGCGTGGCAGCTGCAAAGGAGGTGATCTAGCGTTTCTTTGACACCTAGATCCTTGCATTTCCTGCGTTCGTCGTTAACTGTTATGCCTATATCTAGTAAGAAACTTTACTCATTAGAAAGTTTTACAATATACAAAATGTCTTGTGGATAGAATTGAATACATTTTGTTGGTATTCCTAAACTTATTAACTTATTTTCAAATTTTTGTCTCTCTGCTGAATGTCCTTTATTGTGTACCTCTTGTATAAGTACTTTGAAATAAATTGCTCGATGGGAAAATACTACAGAACTTTTGCTTTTGGTTAATCCAACGTTTTTATCAACGTATTGACGTTGACGCACAAAAATGTTTGATTCAAATATTACTCGTATTCAATTTTAATAAGAAATTTCTTATTCAAACCTCTCGGATACCCTTAAACCAAGTACGACATTTATGATATTGTATTCACTTGCATTTGTCTACTAGAAATGTTAGAAATGTTCGAAATAGAAATAACATTAATAAGTTCAAACTTACCAAGCAAGAATTATGATGGCCTGCGACTGGATTCAAAAATGGAACTGAGAACCCTTGTTCTATGCACGAACGAAAAGCATTGGGATGGCAGTAAGATGTTTGCTCTTAAAATTCAATACGGATCGTAAATTTGAAAGGTGGACGAATAAAATATGGTGGCACTAAAGGAAAATATTACGATAAATATTAATTTAAATATGGTTCGATGTTAAAATTAACATCGTCTGTCATTTTAAAATTGTTTTCCCTTTGATTTTAATAAATTTGGCTTACGTAATGCTGTTAAACTCTGTTTTTAGTTGAATCAAAATGTTTATTATTGATTTTCGAGTGGAAATTTGTTTGGGTGTTGAATTTCGGAGTTTTTTATCAAGAAAATATTTACTCAACTTTATTCTTGAGTATGTCCGTGCCAGGCTTACAGCTTTTAGTTCGCAAGGCACAAACAAAAAAAAAAAAAAGGGGAGAATTTCCAAGGTCGAGACATGCACTTGTTGCTATAAAACTCCGCGCCAATTACATCTATCTGAAATGCCGTGCAGCTTATCAAATATTTAAGTCAGAAATGCAATGTTTGGCTTGTTGTAAATTGTACGTTTTGGAGCTTGACAATAAGTTGTCATACGCTATCTGTACATGTTGTTGAAAACATGCGAATTATTAGCAACCCGTTTTTGTGTCAACTGAAAGCGCCATCTATGCGTGAAGCTTGAATGCAGCCACAGAGCTTTTCACATTGGCAATGCTAAGTACTGTTATTGTGAGAGCTTTAAGCTGCAAGTTGTTGTCAAACAGGCTAAAGCTTTAAGGAACAGCATTAAAGCTCTTAATACTTCGTATAACAGTTAGTTAAAAGCTCAAAAGTTCGCGCTGTTAACGCTGCGCGTATACGCAATGTAAAATGCAGAGTTGTTTTTTTTTGTTTTGTTATTTTTATTTTTAATATAAGGAAATCGTTTTCTTTATTAATGTAATGTGTATGTAGACGTCATCGCGGCACTCGCTTAACTCTAATATTAGTAATCGTTATAATTAGTAATTAAATTTGTATCTTTGCTAGACTTTCATTCAATAAATATAAATATATATATTTAATTATATATACATATATATATGCATGTATATAATTAAACGTAAAAGTTATACATTCGCTAATGCTAAAGACAAAAAACTCACATTTATATGTTTTTATAAATTATGTTTAACTGACGACGACGAAAAACACAAGAAAAAACCAGCAACAAAAATTCAAAATTTATTTATATTTTTCTTTTTTTTTGGCTTCTTTTGTTTTGTTGTTGTTTTTCTTGTCAAATATATTTTTGTTCTAACGCTTGATTGTTTTGTTTTACATTTATAATATTCTTCTTCTGTTTTGACCAACATTTGACAACTAAAAAAAAGTAACTCTAGTATGTTTTTGGTTATAAATAAATGTTGTGAGTTTAGTTAATGCTCTCACATTAAGCACATGCTCGCATTACATAATTATATTATACTATATATCGTATATCTGTTTGTATATATATATATATATTTAAAACATTGTTGTAACATTTAATAAATTGAAACATTGATTGCTCTTGCGTTGTGACAATAGGTTTTTATATATTTTGTATACATATATATTTCATATATATCATACTCGAGTATATATATATATATATACTCTCTCTACAAATTCTAAAATATCAATGTAATCTCTGCTCATTTTCAAGCGCTCGTTCCTTGCTGATTATCCTTTGATTATGCTTAATGGTATTTTGTGTTGTTCGCATATTGCACTTGTGTGTTAGTGTGTGTGTGTGTGTGTTTGTGGATATGAATGTTAACGTTTTTGTTATGTATACATATAAATATATTTGTTTTTATACTGATTGATAAGAAAATTGTATTGTTTCTTTTTTTTTTTTTAGATTTTTTTCGTCGTCCAGCGACATTTTATCGATTTAAAAATATGATGGCCTCTTTCATTAGGTAAACGTCTCTAGATTAACATATATTTAGTTAATTAAGTACACATATGTTTAGATTGAATTTCATTTAACTCGCTATCTGAAAAATAGGACAAGTTTTCTGTTTGGTTTCAAGCTATTTTGTTTGGTGGACGAGTAACTTTTGATTGGTGGGAACCAGAGGCATTTATGTACAAACTAAACTCGATACATGATTTTAAGAACATTTTAAGAGTTAGTTGCGTGTAGAAACAACATCAAGACTTGCTAAAATTAACTTAATATCATTTGGGAATTTTTGTGCATATTTCTTTTTGGAGATTGATGATGTATTGGGTCGAACTAATGCTTGCTGTCCTGCTGGGCTGGGCTGGGCAGCAAGCCGAGTTCAATGTCCTTTTAACAAACTACACACACACACACATATACATATATACATATAGGTATGTGGCTTGTTGATCTGAGGACTGGCGGACCGACTAATTGATCGAGTGTTTGATTGCTTGATTGATTGATAGTACGATAGCGAGTATGCTTAATTTGATTTGATTGTTTTGCTTGTAAGAGTTTTGTAGCTTGCCAATTTACTTATAGCCTAACATTTATATATAAATATGCATGTAGTAGAAATACTCGTGTAGGTATACTTTAGTTTTAGTTTAAGTTTGAGTTTAAAGTTTAAACATATATCTTTCTTTCTTGCATTTTTGCTTGCTTTTTTGCTTGTTTTCTTAGGTACATGGTACATTTTAACTCTCGTTTTGTATGCATTTGTGATTCATTCACCATAACTATGCTTTAACTAAACAATAACAAACATTTCAAAATCGTTTCTTTTCTTTCTTGTTTTTTGTTTTTTATTATTATTTTTAAGTACATAGATTAGCTTGTGTGTGTGTGTGAGGATTGCCAAACAAATTTGCTAATTGCTTTGCATTCCATTTTGCAGCTCTCATTTTATCGTTCATTTTATGGGTTTGGACTTAAACCAAACACTTGAAGGTACAATAAGTGTTTTCACTTTTGCATCTGGTTAGTGTTTGATTGTTTGCAGCTTAGAAGAAGAGAGAGAGAGAGAGAGAGAGAGAGAGAGAGCGCTGCTTCTAGAGATTGTTTTTGTAGCTAAAATAAATACAGTTACAGTAAGGTGTTCAAGTTCGTGTTCGTTGGGTCATTTTCAGGTCATCTCAGGGCTGTCGGGTCACCGATAAACTAGCAAATCTATATATATATATACACATATATATCAATTCCTAAATTAATATTGATTTGTTTTGTTACCCTGGTATTTCCAAATGCAACTTTTAAGCTTATTTTAGACACATTTTTTTCAATTAAAAAAATACCAATTACGTTTTTATTTCATGAAAAAAAATAAATAAAAACAGCTTTAAATATTTGTAACCACTAAATATAGGTAAGGTTGTTTTTGAGAAAGATTTAAATGCTATTTGGAAAATTTTGTTAAACAATTAAGCAAAAAAATATTTAAAAGCAGAAAAACTGACTGGTTGATTAAGGGGAAAACCTTTCAAGTATTTCAAGTTAGCCACATAGTATATTAAGGGAAAACAATGAGTTAATGGTCACATACACACATACATATACACACTGTGCACACAAACACACGTTTGCCAGCTGCTATAGCATTTTGATAGCCGTAATTAGTTGGCTGAGCAATGGAAACTAGAAATACACATTTTAATTAACGTTCTTTATTCCAGGCAGCAGCACATTAAAATTTGCATTATTGAGCTGCAAATGAGGCGAACTATTGCCAAAGCGGGCTAGGTAGGAAGGGGGAGGTTGAGAGGTGGAGGAATATAACTTTTAAAGAGCTAAAACATTCCACGACGGCATTGATATTGAGGCTGTGTGCCATATTACTCATACGCCACGTGTTCCACGTGCAGCTAGCTAACCATAAAATGCAACAACCTTGTGTATATCTGTATGCGTGTGTGTTAGTGTGTGTGTGTGTGTGTGGGCGTGATGTCCTTCACCCATGATGTCCTTCAAATTTTTGTCTCGAGGCTGCATTTGGTTTTACTTTTTGTTATATTTAATCCTCAGTTGAAAAAATGCACTCAAAATAATAAAAAAAAAAAATAGTAGAAATAATAACTTAAAGATAACAAAAAATATTTATTGATAGTAATTTTTATGCTTTTATTGAGAGTATTAATTGCAAAATGCCTATATTTTGTGATTCCTTATTGCTTTCATTTTGGTCAGAGTTTGTTGAGTGGATTCTTCCGTAACGATTTGAAGAGCCATCTCAGCTCAGCGTGCAGCCAAGTGAATGCAATTAGTGGAAAGCTTTATTTATATGTATGTATGTGCAGCGTCTGCGAGTTTGCAGCAGGTAGCAAACGGCATATAAATGTAGACACAAAAAAAAAAACACTTTTATTTGATTGTAAATTAAATTTAACGCTAAAATAAATTGCGAATGCAATTGAGTGTTTCTGCTATCAAATATTAATTGCTGTATTGATTTGGATTTCGATTTTGTTTTCGTTTAGTTTTGTGTTGAAAACAGCGTTCTATTCTGGCAATGCATGGCTGGGTGGATTCACTTTGTTGTATTATTACCCACGGCCAAGCGCCATTTTTGGTTAAATTGTTGTTTGTGCGATGCGTGGCACAGGGAAGGGATATCGAAAGTGTGGCAACATACCACCTGCACACCTCTGCACCGTTGCACGTGTGCAAATTGCTGAATGAGTGCCAGCTGTTATTCCAACGACGAATGAGTTATTGTTTTTGTTTGGAAAAATACCCTGCACTCTGTATTTAGTGGTTACAAACAAACAATTAATTTGGCTTAAATGTTCAAGAAAATTTAATTGAATTTTGTTATTTTAGCTTAGTTTTTGCCGGTGGAATTTACAATGTAAAACTGTTAAGCACAAAATGGAGATATTGAATGGGTTTCTCTTTTTTATTTTTTTGCAATTGTTTATTAAAAATTTTATAGGGTAACTTTTACTTGAGTGTTTTTATTAACTTAAACACTTTGCTTGTGGTGTTTTTTTTGGTTTTTTTTTGTTTTTTTTTTTTGCATTTTTTTGTTCATCACTTTGTAGATTCATTCCTCTCCCCATTGTTTTACTGTCGTCTTTATCATCTCTCGTTTTGTTTCATTCTCTGTCAGCGGTTTTTTATTTAACAGTTTGGTGGCGCATGGCTTTAATTTTTCGCATTTTTTGTTTACTTTCTTTTTCGTTTTCGCAATTGCGGTTTGTTTGTTTATTATTTTTTATGCGTTGCCCCAGCAATGCAATTCTAGGTTTTCGTTTTTGTTTTTTTTTTTTCTTTTTGTCACACAAGGAGAATGGATGAGCGCGTGGATGAGGGGTGTGACGGGATGGTGCAAGATAGGGGGAGGCACGGAGTTTTTTGTGAAATAAAAAAAAGTTGCAAATTAATCTGTTCGTGCCTTTTGTGTGTCCAGTTTGCTCGTCAATAATGCTCCAACCATTTTGCGTTTCTCGCGACCGTTTCTATTCGCTTTTAGCTCAACATTTTTCATCGCTTCGCCTTTTAGCAAGTTAAGCGCTTATGTCTGAACGGGCACATTGCTGTCCGCCTCCTGGAGCACGGGTGCTGTCCAAACGGCGCTGCCACTGCGCCCTGTCTTGCGCTGCTGCACAATGCCGTCCATAATGTCCAGCTGCAAGTTGTGTATGCTGCCGCGATGATCTGTCAACGGCGGTCCAACGATTGCGCTGCCACGACGGCTGCCACTGTGAATGAGAACAACACATAATGATTCAAATCGAAGACTAATCAGTGAACATTAACTCAATCCCAATTCTCATGTTTTTACATAATTATAGCCGACTTTACAATCATGTCAATCCTGTGGGTAGACACTTAGGTTAGAAGGTTAAAGCGTCTCTACGAAACTCAACTAGTCGTCAAATTTGATGACATATCATTTTTAGATCAAATAAATAAATGCTAATAGAAATTTAGCTTTATTGCATGAGTTTAGTTAAATCAATTGAAATCACCTCGATAAAAAGGCTCGTTTGGGTCGTTTATGCTGGCGTGTGAACCGTTCACGATTTATACAACATTTAGATTGAGGATTTGAGTTGAGGTCTGAGTTTCGTTAGAAGCGAGCAGTTAAAGCGAGTGGCATTGTGGCAGGATATAAAGAATTTGTTGCTGCCACAGCACAAAAGCATTGAACAGCCGGCGGCGCAATTCAATTAGGCGAGAGTCAAAGAAGCCATGTCCTGCCATTCTATGTTATTTTGCCAGCAATGATGCTTGATGCTGCGGTTCTGTAATGAAGGTGGTTGATTCGATTTCTGTTCCTGTTCCTATTCCTATTCCTTTTACTGTTGCTTGTGCTATTAATGATTGTGTGTGTGTGTGTGTTGTCGCTAATGGTGCACAAAACTACCAATTATGGTGACAACAGTGGCTCCCCCCCTCCCCACTCGTTCCATAAAAATGTCATTTACCTGAACGAAAGAGCGGAAATCGACTCGCGCCGATTGCGTCCGAATAGCGTTGGCGGCACCGCCGATATGGTGACCACAGAGTGCCGACGTCCGCCTGCGTGCGGATTGGCCTTTTGCGAGAGCGTTGCCAAAAACTCAACCTCCTTGGGACTGAGACCGCCCGTCTCGCCACCGACCTCGGACAGGCGACGCACCTGACTGGCGGTAATGCCCTCGGTGATCTGGAGCGAGGGGAGCGAGTGCTTGCGTCGCTGCTGCATGTCGGGAAAGGGGCACAACAAATACGGATTGACCGGTGAGTCCGGTTCGGAGTCATCGCTGTTCGTGCGACGTGTGATGCTTGGATCACAGCCGCCGGCAGCTCCATCCGGATCATTACCGTCCTCGGGAGCATGAGACTCCTCGACAACTATCAACGGTTCTTGGGTGCTCAAATTGAACACAGGCGTAAATGAAGAGCGACGCATATTTAACGCTGCAAATGAGAAAACAAATCACAATCAACACTAGTAATAACAATAATTAAAATAATAATCGTTTGTCTACAAAAACTTTTCGATAAATTTACTATATGTACACCAAAAGTTTCGACGCAGCTGGGCTTTTAATCATTGTGTTTTCTGTTTTCGAATTCAGTGTGCACAAAAAACTTTTCTTTTCGGTCACTTTCTCATTGCGTTGCAATCAATAATTCAGAGCTCTTCAATATATAGTATGTACCATTCGAACATTGCTTTATAATATATACAATGGATATAACATTATTTATTTTGATAAAAAGATAAACTTTAATAAACGGCATAGTGTTAAATATCAGAACTTAAGAATATAAACTTTAATCTCTCTATAATGCTGACGCTGACATAGGCCAGCGACTCCGCCGTTGACCGAATCGAAATGCGATATCTTGCACTAGGCGCAAGATCAGCAGTTTCACATCCGGCGTAGCTACGAGCTAGGGCTTTAAATGTAAGAACTTTCGTATTCGGTATTTTCAATCTGTTCCAAGCATTTTCAACAATTTTAATTATACTTCTAACATTTGTAGTAGAGGGCTGCAGTAAAGCAGTTACTGACAAGTCTAGCTTGACTCAAAGTTAATGTCAGCTCGAGCGTCGATCAAATCCAATCAAAGCTAGCCCGCTATCTTAGTCAGTCTCTGCTTGTTTATAGACATTTGCACAGCTTCAAGTAAGTACACAATAGTAATAAAACAGAAACCCCTATTTGTGCTAATCTGAGCATTTTTCACGAGTTACACATCAAATAGCTCGTAAAAGTAAAAGTGCTTTACGCACAAAAAAGGAGCGCGCTTAAGGCGAGAGTAATAGGCACTAAGCATTAGGCATTCGCCTTGTTGTACACGTACACAGCAAATAAAGTGCGTGGACATAAAGATGGATTCAAAGAAATAAACCAAGGCAACCTTAAACCGACCAGCAGATAACCAGTAATCGTCAAACAACATCCTTTATAAATAGTTTTATAGAAATAATATAAATTGAATTTGTAAAACTCATTTAAGCCAGACAGAAGCAGGTGCAAATTAAAGTCTTTAAATAATAAATTATTTATTTATTATGTAAAAATCATTTTAAACTTTCAGTGTCAATTCAAATGCAATTGCAGTTTAACAACAATGTTTTCATTAACAAGATTGCTTTTTTTTGTGTTTTGTTGTTATTTTATTTTTCACTTTTCTAGACGTTTTGCTCCTATCAAAATCGTTTGCCATCATCACACTAGAGATTTGAAGTCAAGAGCAACCAAAAGAATTGAGTTTGGCCCTTAAAATTGATTGGAAGACAGTCGTGAGACCTAAAAAGAACTTTTAGTTTAGACACTGCATATTTTCTTTCCCTCCATAGGATTAGAGACACGTGTGTGTGTGTGTGTGTGTTGGGTTTGTCGGGTGTGTGAATGTTTGTGACGATGCGTCGTCACGTAAGCTTAATGTGTCGACTGGGCTTAGCTGTAGTTGCTGTTTTTGTTCATTTCTGTGCTGGTGCCAAAAGGCCGTTAATACTAGTGATGTTTGACACACACGGACACGCACACACACACATACTGATAACTGGGTACACGTGTATTTTCTGTGCTGACTTATCCATTTACCGAAATGAGAATAATGATCACTATTAATGGTATCCGACTGACGATTTGCCACGATTCATTCAATTTTTCAGTGTTGGTGAGGAAAACGCATCACTTAAGCAGCAATTTAATTAGCCATCCACACACACACACACACACACAACCACATGTCCAAATATAAGCAGTGTTAGCACAATCAAACATACGCAATGATAGCCCATAAACTCACACACACACACACACAATAGTAACAGCGACAAATCAACATATTTAAGCTGAAATGTAAGGCTCACTTTTTGGGCAAAACACCTTGCACACACATTACACAAAAGTGTACTGTCATCTGCATGAGTTGGAGTTTATTTCCAAAAAAAAACGACTGAGTTTTCCAAACGCGGATTACCCTTACGAGAGAGAGAGAGAGAGAAAAAGCTACAAAGCATACCGAATTAGTAGGGATACCAAAGATCAGATATCTCGAATAGCTTCAGGGTATAAAAATAATAACTTCACCTATCATTAACCTTTGGGCCAGACATTGATAAGAGAAGACATAATTATGAAAAATTCAGAACCTAAATGAAGCTCCTTGAACAAGTCAAATATAACGGTAAGTAAACTAAGGTTTATCGATTACATCAAAGATGTCAACCCAACTTAAATTGAGAATGGAATTTCGCCTAATTTTACTTTTAATAATAAGAAAAATTCGTTGGTGGTTGTAGTAGTTGCATTTGTATTGAAGCTTAGATTAATTATGCGAAGTACACTTAATAATAATAGAACTACCTCTTGTCAAAGACGAAGTAAAGACAAATGTAGCGAGATAAGTACACAGGCTATGCGAAGCACTAGGTCTTTAAGACAACACCAGCAACCGAAGGCGACTTAAGAGAGATTTCCCGCTCTGGACCTGCCATATAGATATATTAAGTTCACTGGAGCTGCATTCATTCAATGTAATCATCAATTAGTTTTTTTTTTGTCTCATAAGAAAGTGTTTCCCATTGAAGCTTTGACTGTCGAAAAATAGTGCTTCACTTTGTCTTAAAGTTTATATTATGCCATGCTCCCCAAACACTTATCAGTCAGCCGGAGCAAAAGTCAATCAAAACGTCAACACAGCCTGTGGCTTCAAGACTGAAATTGTCTAGGTATGATAACATTTAAGGTTAAATAAATGCAGATGAACATTCTTAAATACATATACAACAAAAAAATGCTTTCCACATACATACTATATAATAGAAATACCTTGAGCATACTTGTTGCTTCGGAATTGTGTGTATTGTAGCACAGTTTGCTGTGTTGTTTATTAAATTATTGATTAGGCTCGTTTGGCTTTGTTTGATAATTGGATGCCTTACAATCGTGCCACGTTTATGAAATTATAGCAAACACACACACACACACACAAATGCATACACCGGATTTATTATAATTTCAATGACATTAAAATATGTACAAAAGTCAACCTCATTTTCGACTCCTCTTTTCAAAATAGCTAAAACAACGCCGTAATGATTAGGTTTTGATTTTCACCGCTTCATTTATCGTTTGCGGTTTTAGGTAGAAGTTCGAGGCCATTTGAATTCCACTCGAAACATTTAAATTCGATTTATTTGAAAATAATAGCAACAACGAATACCAAAATGCAAACGCAATTAGCTTTCAAATGGTTTAATTAACCAACTGTAGCAACATTCAACACACCGAGAAAACCCCAAAATACGAAACCTAACGAAGTTATCCCACCACCGATTCGGTTCGTTACGGGGTAAATATGTTTGTTTCTATTGCTGTAGAGAAGAGGTAGGAGTGAAGGCTGCGGCGCGTTAGGGTCAATCAAGCATAGACAAATATCCAAATGCCGGTCCGAGCCAGTCAGTGTTGACTTGGTTCGATAAGTGGCCTGTATATATATTGATTGGCAAACGCATATCAATTAAATTAAAATTATATTTTATGGCAATTGCAATTGAATGGCAAACAGAGTAATTACTGTATCAAATATAATGAAACCTCACTGCTCGACAAGTGTGAAAACATTTTACATAAACGCCATTAAAAGTAAATAAACATATTTTCAATTATCCCATGTTTTATATAAATTACAAATGAAATGAACTCTGGGCGAGTTAATTAATTTCCATGTTCCATGCTCTGTTCCTTTTATTTATATTAATTTTTAATTTTGTTATATTAAATTTCAAATAATTGATGACATTTAATTAAATTGGCACTACAAATATATATTTGAATTGTTTTCAGTATGTGAAATGCAAAGGTTTATTAAGATTGATTTAACATTTAGTTCAAGCCGAGTAATGGAATCAATTCAATTGCTGTGGCTTTAGGGACATTCAATTATTGGCATTCCTTGGGTTGTTGTGATATTCAATATAAATTTGCATTTCTGGCCTGCTTTTATAAATGTTTGTAGTAGTCGCTTCAAGAGAGAACATATGTATATGTGACAAATGGCGCAGTAATTAAGGATATAATTTTCTTCTATTTGTTTCTTATTACATTTTGGCCAATCGAGCAGAAACACAACACTGTTGCCAGTTACAACATATGTGGCAACAAAACCAATTTCAGCAACAATACTGTGAATAATATTAAGCATCAAACGAAATGGACGACAACAACAACAACAACAACAATAATAACAATGAGCCTGGCATTCAAACATTATTGAGATAAATGATATACTTTGTATCAAATAAATAAAGAAAGCCTTAATGTAGGCAACGTTAGCTGGTGCTATAAGCAAACGGTAAAGTGGTAGAAATGCAGTATGTGTGTGTGTTGTGTGTGTGTAAACAGGTAGAGAGCAAGAAAAATGTTTACAAATACATACATGGCATAAACTGGGCCATGAAATTGACTATAAATCTACATTGAACACGAGTCTTAAATCGAACTTAATTTGTAGGCTCTTCTTTAAAACATGCCAAATCGGAGAGTTTCTAATACTTTTTACAGATACTTTCAATGTGTGTTCAAATATTTAGGCAACTGAAGAATTGAAGCGGAAGCGGATTTTGAATAACCTTTTTAGACAAGTCAGTAAGCAATGAGAAACATTCTTCTAGTTAGGCGTACAACATATAAGTATGTTTATGTAATAAGTTGACTAACATTAATAGAACTTTACTAATTTGCTGATCTCGCATAAAGTAGACGACATTTGTCACGTCTTCTTAAATGCACAGAGTAGCCCTACTGTTTTATTTATTGGCCTTGTCCCGACACAGACTAGACCATTGGTTAGCTATAATGGACGCGTCAAGAGCCAGTCTAAGCGGGTGCAAAGAATTACATTTCGTTCAAGCCTAATGCACGACAAGTCAACGCAGGCGAACACTGAACCAGTCTAAGCGGGGAAAAAACACTTTTGAAAATAATCATTGAGCATTTGTGTGTCAACTGCCTATGCCATGTGGACTAGTTTATGGCTGTGTCAAAACGTAAACGTATAATTTGCGAAACTAATAAAATTTTTTGCTTCGTTGATGTTCGTAGCAGCGGCAGAAAAAGCGAACTAATGAAAATTAATTAATGCAATTTTCATTTTAATACATTTTTTCAGATAACTTACTGCTTATGGAATATATTTGGCAACAGCGCAAAGGCTAAGGCATCCGTTTTAGTGAACGAAAGTTACAGGTTCAGATTCCGTCGTAGAGCATCATATTTCAAAATCGGTAAGTTTAATCTTAATAATTTGTATTCCCTTTCTAACACTTTCATAATTTAAATTATAATGATAATATTTATAGCAAGATTGTGTGCTTTTTAGGCACTGTTTTCTCCAGATTGTTCTAAAACTAGTCCATTTTGGTCTGTCCTCTTCAATCGCTTTCCCCTAGTGCAAAATGAAATAGAAGAAATACATTGAAATGGCAAAGGTGTGGAATAGTACCTGCCCATGTGGACTAGTCAGAACACTATGTTTGGCCTAGTCAACGTGACTGCAGGGATGTTAAAGCACATGTGTGTGTATAAGTGTGTATGCCTATGCAGGTGAATTTGTGTTGGTAAATAAGTGATGGCGCAATGATTCTGCGGGATTGCTGGCACGTGATTGCGCTACAAATGGCTCCACACTTGAGTGCCAGCTATGTATAAGTGTTCAAGTGTGTGTATGAGTGTGCGTGTGGCTTGTGTGTATTCATTTAATGTCGGCCTGTGCAGCAAGTGTCGAGGTCGAGTCAGGGTCTAGTTTATTTTTATTTTTTTTTTTGTTGCTCCCCCACTTTTTCAAGTGCTCTGCTAGCGAATGTTCGCAACAGAAATTTTGACAACTGAACAGAAAAAGAAAGGCAAAAATCTAAAAAAAAAAAAAAAGAAGAAACTGCTAACGAATTGAGTGCGAATGAGTGCAAATGATTGTAAATCTGATCCGGAGAAATTCATTGATTTAAATTGCAGCAAACTAAAAAAAAAAAAAAAGGCAACCCAAAAAGCAGAATACAAAACAAAAAGTTTCAAATGTTTGGCAACTGTGCCGGCAGCAATTTAAAACTCATCAACCCACCAAATGCCAACCACATCAAATGGACACCCATCGCATTGCCAGACTCAGAACCGGACCCGGATTTGGAGCCATCACCGTGCCGGTATGGCCCGGAAGTGCTTTTTTTGTAAAGTCAAGCTTGGCAACTAAAGAGCCTAGAGGAGCTTGGCAGCAAAAACTGAAGAGCACCGGACGTTAGGGACGCAACCGTTCGCATCCCGAGGGCTAGTTGCTCACTCAATATTTTGGAATCGAAAGGGTATAGCGAGGGGGGGGAGGTGGCCGCTTGCTTGCTCAATATAAAACCATAGATTAGTCAAACTTTTCTGTGGTATAGGGCGTCTGTAATGAGTTAAGAGCTGATTACTGACTAACTGACTGACTGACTGACTAACTGAGAGACAAACTGATGCTTTGATGCTTTTAGCGCTTAAAGTTTTTCGTTTATCTTTCAGTGTCGAGTGCAGTTCTTTATTGCTATTGTTGTTGTTGGCATTGTTATTTTTACTTTTGTTGTTTTTAATCATGCTGACAATGAAGAGAGACAGAGCATAAGAGAGACAGCTTCAGCTTCATTCTGCTTTTGTTTTCGCATACTTTTACCCAAAACTTTTTTCAACTGACAGTTTACTCATTAACGAAAAGTGCCGCTGCCAAGCAGCTTAATTCTATTTTGCACGAAAGAACTGTTCTTTTGAGCAACTTACATACATACAAATTACATACATAGAGCTGCAAAATTTAAAACAGCACCCACAGCTACTTTTTCTTACAGGCCAATAATTTGTTTGTAACGCTTTAAATTTCTCCTAAACTTAAAGTACATAAGTATATGTTTTTATTGATACGATAGTTTTTTAATTTTATGTTTTGGGAAATAATTTTATGTTTTGGAAGAATAAAACTGCATTTAAAGTTAACAAAGTGATTTTAAGTCAAAATGAATGTTAAAATTTTTATGCCAAAAAATCGACTTGGGCATTGGTAAAATCTTTCGACTTCCATAACTTCGTCAAGTCATGGTTTGACTTCTAGAGATTGGTTCTCATTAAATGCTTCGACTGGACGCAAGTTAAACTTACTTGCAGCGCCGATTCTTTAATTCTTGGAATTAACCTAAACGTAATGAGAACTGATCTTATGTCGAGTGCAACGCATTTTCATAATAACTATCGAGATATGATACGATATAATATATATGTATGTAGCCAGATTATTTGCAAGCTTACAACACTGACTAACTTCCTACTTCTTACGTATGATTCTTTGTATGTGTTTGAAATAAGATTTTTACCCCCCGATCCTAAAGATGTTTACACATCAAGAAACTCATTCAAGTAAAGTTTTTCTTGCTCTTATAGCTAAACGTTGCAGACATTTAAACTGAGCTAGTTGAGTTTTAGGTTATTGTTTAGGGCTTCCAATTGAATATCATATTGCATGAGCACCAACTAAATTCAACTTGATTTATCCTTAAACTCATCATGACAATATTATTATGATGATTGCTTTATTACACTCATAGGAAATTCAGTTCTATTTCTGGGACCGAGAACCATTTCATTTTATTTGCTTCCCTTTGGTTTGCCTTTCAGTGCGTCTGCTCGCATTTTGCTTGGCCTTTTGTGAGTTTACAATCTTCCTTAGCTTTCGACCTCGAGCTCGACTTTGACATTGTTTTGCCTTTCAAATGGCGGCGGCGGCGACAGCAAGAGTAGCATTTGAATAAATCAAATGATGTCGTAAATGTCGCTTTTTATATCCCTACCAAAAAGGGTCCATCTGTTGTAACGAATACATCTTTGAACCTTGAAAATCCTTTTTGCATGTCTTAATTAACCTAATGCCAAAATAATCCGTCTGTCATTTGGAGCGCTGAGCTTTTTATGCAGTGCAAATGTCGCCGCCTGTTAGCCATGCTCCTGGCGCAACAATCTGGCTTTGAGTGTTATGCTCGTGTTAAGCCAGTTAGAAAATAATGATTTTAGTTTCGCTCCACACACAAGTCATTAAATATCGTGACAGCAAATGCCGGAACATCACGCATAACTCACATCGTCCAGCTGGCAGATGCTGACTAATCGATAAATTTCGACTGCTCAACTTTACTCTCCAGCCTCCTGTGCTGTCTTCCGGGCATGCTTTGACTGATTTCCCTTAATTTGTGTAAAGTTTGGGGGCCCGAAAATGACTTGGCTTCTTCTTTTTATCAAACTTAGCTGCAAGCTGTCTTATAACTTTAGCTTGCCTTCACTACACTACACCCATTATATTGAAGAGCGTAAGCGTTTTCATTGCCCGCAGCGTAATAAATGCAACAGGTATAAAATCTAATCAAATTTTATATGTATTCCTTAAGTCTGTAACAAACTTACACAAGTGGTAAAAAGTTTCAAATTCAAAGATTGAGCTTGATAACTTATTTTCTTTTTATTAATTTAATAGCTTGCATTTTATTGTTTAATATATTTTTATTATTATTATTATATTTTGAAATACTGGTTATTTTTTTAAATCCCTATTTAATCAATCCTACTTGCTAATGAATTAATTTGTTTGCCCAACAATCTATTAGCGGAAGAATCAAATATTGTCCAATACTATACAGAAATTGTTCGTAGGATAACTTCAAGTCGTGTCGTTGTATTTATGCTACTTATGTAGATATGTATGTATATGTTTATGTGTGTATGTGACGACGGGTATGTACTTAAGTATAAATGTATATGGATGAATGTAGGCTCCTTAGCCATTTTTGTGGCTGCTTCTTTTTATTGATTTTTGGCGATTTACTGCCAAAGGCAGCACAAGCTATAGCAGCAGCAAAAACAGCAGCAACAACTTTTTCTGCAAAATGTTTGTTGCTTTTGTTGTTGTTGTTGTTGCTGTTGTTGGTTTTCCTGCCGCTGTGCCTGTTGTTGTCATAATAATCATCGTCAATTCCATCATCATCGTCGCTAACTCGTCAAACTAATCCCGACCAGAGCCTGTGTGGTGGTCGATGCTATTGCGAATCGTATAGCAATGTGTTGATTTCCTCAAAGTGAATATTAATTTCAATTCCAATCGACAATTCAATTGGAATTCACGATGCGAAAGAGACAGGAAGAGAATGTGCATTAAAGTGTCGCACTTGGCTAAGAAAAAAGCTTTTGAAATTCTAGCAGAGATTTGACAATAACAAAGGCATAAGTAAATCGATATAATGACACGGTAAACTCTTTCAGTTATAAATCTCAATTTTTTTCTCTTCTCGGCAAAAACAAAGTAATAATAAAATGTATATTAATTGACTGAAAGAAATTTAAGGTTGGAAATATTTTATATTAGATATTAAAGATTGCTGTGTCATCCCTTACAGAAAGTAGTATACATTTGAAAAGTATTTATTTTTTTCCTTCCTTTAGATGTAAACAAGATATTTAGCTATGTCAAGCAATCTAAGTCGTCCAAAAGATAGCACACTCGATTATGTTGTTGTTTGGAGTCAATCTATTTCCAATCCACACATTTTGATGGCTCAATTTACATTTCTTCACCATCATGCGGTTGAAACGATTTTCTTCTGTTTTTCGCATTGCTTTTAAATTTTATTTGTGTGTGTTTTTGGTTTTTCTTTTGTCTGATTTTTATTTGCTGTTCTCTGTTTTTGGTTTTTTGTTTCTATTTTTTATTTTGGTGCTCTGTTTCTAACTGAATTTGAGGTGAGCTCATATGATTTCCATTTTTGGTGTGCTTAGCACATTTAATTCGTACGGCTGGCAGGCAGGCAGGTCATACAGGACACTGAGCTTGCCAAGCATCTTTCAAAAACAGGAAATTGCTCAAATTGAATTCAGTGAGTTCCGTTGCCTGGGTCTCTAATTCCAGCACAGGCCTCCGCCCCGCCCAAGCCGCCTACTCCTTCATTTACCTGGATAGATGGGCGCACAACTAAGTCTGCACATTTGTTGTACTTCTTGTCCTTGCCACCTTTCGTTTGTCCTGTCAGTTAGCATTTCCATTTTGGCTCTTTCTCTCTCTCTCTCCCATCTTCTGCTGATGTTGCACTCGAAATGCATTCTAATGGATTTTTTGTTGAAGTGACAAAAATTTTTATGACATCTGCCATTGGTTCAATAATTTTCGCTCTTTGACTCTTCGAAATTTTTCTTCCGTTCGCTTTGGTGACTTCCCCTCTAACTTGCCCGTACACCCAGACAATTCTTGACTAAACCTATTCTCATGCAAATTGTGTGCACTTTATGATTTCCATAAGATTGCCAACAGCACTAAAATTTGGATTAAATTGCATTTCAATCGCGTCTACACAATTCAACTGCCAAAGACACAGAAACAAAAATGTGTTCTAAGAATGGATGTGGTGCAAAAGCGAAATAAGTACATATCTCAAATACGACGTATACTTCATACAACTGAAAGGCCTTATAACTAACCTGACGCAGAATGTCTGTGATACCTGCCGTTGGCAAAGAGACAAAAATATAGCAATCAGTAAATGACACAATGCAATTTATACATTATGCACGGTAGCATGGCGCGATCCAATATATTCGCGTTCCGTGCAACAACGGTTTGATAGTAAATATACATAAACTGAACATGAAACGCATTCCATTGATAACTTCATGTGTATAAGCAACCCAAATACATACATACATGTACATACATATTTATTTTTTGTTCCTGTACGAAAAGAACGCAACATTCGAATTTATTTACTCACTCAATTGTTAGTTGCACACGCAATTAAAGTATTACTGGTTCTAATTGGATTAAGTTTATGTGTAGTTGCGTTTAGTTCCGTAAAAGTTTACTATTATCGACATTAAAAGTTTCGTAATTGTTGTAAAAACATTTATATGTATTTTGTTTTGCAACTTTTAATTAATTTACGCATATTAAGCGTAAAGTGCACACACAATAGCTGCAAACGATTTAAACTCTATTGGTTGCAAAATATTACTGTATGTTTATATAAATAAGATACGCACATTCATGGTACAGTTTACCACAATGCCCTTTTTTAGTTTTACGTACATATATACATAAACATATACATATACAATTTTTATGCTACATGTACGTTTGTTTTTATATAGAATGGTATGCATGTATGTATATTCGTGTATACAGAAAATGTTTGCGCTTACCGCTGAATGGCAGTGCTGGTAAATAAAATCTGTATAGTAGTTTTCAGTATTACTATTTAAAGAACAGATTAACGCATTCTTCAAATTTATCGATGTAATTTTATGTAATATTTGCTTTAAGTTTATATGTGTATAAACGGTTAAGTAAAAAGATTTTGTAACGCACTTTTGCTTGGGATAAGGGCTGCCAACTTGCTCAAAAAATAGGACATGGCATTTTTAGTACTTTTTAGTTTGGTATTTTCTTGTTAGTCAGTCGCGAACACTCTTACAATAAGCAACGAGTAAATAACAGGTATATATATACTCGTTGACAATAAGCTTGCCGCGCATTTCATCATTTGCATTATGTTGTCCAAGTTCAGCAAAGATAGTATGGACGAGAAAGGCAAAAATACTAACAACGAGTCAAATCGTTCGCCCAAGGATGCCGAAGTTATCCGGGCCATGCTTCAAGAGGCCAACGTCGAGGAGCACGAACCATGCGTGGTTAATAATCTGCTCGATTTTATGCATCGTAAGTGCAGTTTTACATAAAGAAACGGCAAATCGTGTGCATGAATTTGCGCGCGTGCGTGTATGTGTGAATTAATTTTTTTTTTTTTTTGGTGCTGCGTTACTTAAAATGTAAAACTATCAATTTGAATTTGTGTTCCCGACAAACTGTTATGCTTAATTTTTTTCCAAGAAACGAAAAATATGTGTATATTTGTATAGAGTATGTTTCTATTTGAATATGTTGAACATATATGTACATATGTACATAAACTGACTTCGCTTTACATATGTGTTTCTGTGTGGCTGTGTGAATGTTTGCGAGCGTATTATTTCACGCCAGTCTTGATAGATAGTTGCATTAGTTCTGGACTAACAACCCAATAGCCACCACAAGCTCCAGCCTCAACTAGCTCTTGTATTAAAACATGAAGGAAGGCTCTAGTCAAGAAAGCTCGACTGGAAGATGCACTGAACCCTAAACTGTTCGCGGTACAGTCATTGCTTCAATGTCAGTGTGTGTGTGCGCAGTTGATTTAACTTTAATTTTTGATATCTCTAATTTTTGTTAACAAGAAAATTCAAAGATTTCCGAATTCAAGAGTTTTTTTTGCTATTGAAAACCGAAAGAGTTATGGAATAATTGTCATTTTGCATTTGAGCATCAAAAATTCTTAAACGTTTTATATAATTATTTATACCTGAGAAGCATAGCTTAAAAGTAAAGTCGTCGGAATGAAAACTTATATGGAAAAATGCAATTTAACAATTAATTATTTGTCACAGGCTATGTGGCCAACCTATTGATTGACGCCAAAAAACTTTCGAAACATGCGAACAAGGATGAAATTGATGTACATGATGTTCGCCTAGCTATAGCGACGGCACCGCAAACGGAAACGAAGCCGCCAGGACAAAGTGAGCTGCACAAATTGGCAGAGGAGGTCAATGCGGTTCCATTGAAACCAATTCCGAAATATGGTTCTCGTTTGCCGCCCCATCGTTTTTGTACGACTGCCCAAAACTACAAGCTGCATGAAACGGCTAAAACTGAGACGATTACTAAACCGGAACAGGCGAAAACTTTCGATCCCGTCACCACTAAAACAAGCCAATCTCAAAGCGCTTTGAATTTGGGCGTGGAACCTGGAAGTTTCATTGCGCTTAAGAATGCGAAAGCCAGCAAGAAAAATGTAGCTGGTACTGGGAAAGATGTTACCCAAGGTAAAAGCGTTTTGAAAAGCAGCGTGAAACCTAGCGGTTTGGTTTCAGTCAAGAATTCTCAAGGCAGCCAGAAAAATATAGCTGGTGCTGCTGCCGGGAATGATATTACCCAAGCTAAAAGCGTTTTGAAAACCAGCATTAAACCTAGCGGTTGCGTTACTTCCAAGAATCCGAACGCCAGCAAGGAACAAGCTGGTTCTCGCGACGAGGGTAACATTCCCAGCACCAGTCGTGGTATAAAGCGTTATCGCAAATAGACGAAAGTTTGCATTGAAAAGTTTTTTGAATATATATATTAAATACATTCTTGTATACAAATATTTTTTGTAAGATTTGAAAAGTTAATAAACGTGTTTACATTTATTTGATTGTCGTTTTTTGGATAACTTTATATATATTAATAAGCTGTCATTATCTCCTTGCAGCCATGGACTACAAAGATCACAAACGTATCGTATTGAAAACTTACAGCATTATAACATTTTTTCAAAATTATGAATGTAAATAGTAAATAGAAGTAAACATCTTCAACTCTATATCTATATTTATGATTAAAAGTGAGCTTGTGAGTTGGAAGCGGGTAATCCTTGGAACTACCGAACCTATTTAAAAAAAGTTTTTAGTCAATGGAAAGTTACGATGTTAGTGAGTGTCATTTGTACCTATAAAATAGTTTGTCCTGATTGGCAATCAACGCGGATTCCAAACCGTATGATATATGTCTATACTACTTATGTGCTTCCCGAAATTCCGTCCCAATGGGGTTTTCCGGTCCCTTAAAAGATTGAATGGAAAAATTTTGAGACTTTTGATTGGGCTGAAACTCGGCTTGGAAGTATAGAATGGAAAATGATTCGACATCTATTTTTCCAATTTTGACTTTTAAAAAAAAACTATAAAAACATTTTCTTTCATCCGATTGACATCAAACTAAATTTGTTTTATCTGTGTGATTTTTCGATTTTGGAAATTGCGCATCTCCAGGGATGGAAAATTCCCGGAAAATTCTCTGTGGAAAAAATTGTAGTCTGATTGACTTAATACTCATTTTGTAAGTACGTTATAATAATGAAATACTAATGTGATATTCAGATTTTCAAAAATACGCCCTAGAGTGAGAAATTTCCTGAAAATTTTCTGTGTACATAATTTTTTCGATTGACTAGACACTCTGTAAGTACGTTATAAAAAGAAAGAAAAATTATATTTTCCAAATTGAAAAATTCGTTGAGAATTCCCGGCAAATTCTCTTCTATACTTACCTCTAATATAGTTTTAGTTGGATGGACTAATATGAAGGTGGTGTAGCGAAGCCCACCGGGTACTATGTTAGTTGGCTCTTTATTAAACCAAAAAATATAAGACTTTTTGTGGTAGTTGGATTCGCAAATTAAGAAAAAGAGAAAAAAGCAGTCGAACGAAAACGTAAAATTGGAACAGCGTAAAGTTGGCTGCATCTTTGGCTGTGCTCACTGCACAATCGAGCTTTTGTCAGTGAGCAACATTGTTGATACTTATAAGTTATAACTGAACATCAATCCGTTAAGTTCACAGACGATCCATGTTTTAGGACAATTGAAAGCAAATACGGGTCAATTTACATTGCACTTCCCAGGAGAGATGAGGTTATGCTGAGAGTCTTCCCTCTCTGGATTTCCTAATTTTTCACGCGGTCAGTGCCAAAAAAGATAAATAACAGCTGAAGCGGCAAGTTTGCCAATTTTTTATAAGCAAATAATGAACCAAAGGCTGTTGCCAAAGTTTGTCATTACACAACAGCGGCAAACAATAACAGCAAACAACTGAGACAACAACAATAACATTAAAATGCAAATCAAAATCGCAAAAAAGAAGTCAAACGTATAAAAGCAATAAAACAGACGGTCAGCTAGCCAAGTGAAGGCAACGAATTTGGCCAAATGGACAAGAGGAGCTATTCTACCACCAACCTTTCGTCGCTTATCATTAAATAACTTTTTCAGAGTCTAAAAAATAAATATTAAAAAAACCAATTTAAAATGAAGCCAATAAAAGCATAAAGATATTTACTTTACAACTTTAGCCATTTAAGTCTTGTAAAATTTGTATCAAGGGAAATCAGTTTAATCGATGACATAGAAAGAACAATTATATGAAAATGTAGTTTAACATAACCACAAATATATTATAGCGCAAAAAATCAGTTAAAACGCAAAAGAGAAAGAATTTGATATACCATTAAAAAGGTGTATAATTATTTTGTCACGGATGGAAGGAATAAGACAAGGCCCCATAAAGAACATATATATGAATATTCTTGACCAGCATCGAGGGCTCAGTCGATATTGCCATGTACGTTTCTATGCAAAATTTTAACCTCTGTTTTTAAGCTATCGATCTTTGAGACTTCGAAACTTTGGTCGTGGTCATCTTTTTGCTACAGTTAGGTTATTTGTCGAAATCGGTCAGATCGGAAAAAGCTGCCATAGTTGTATATAGCTTTCGGCATGCGAAAATAGATTCCTTACTTGCTTAACTTCATACAAAGAGTAAGCTTAAACATAAATAGACTCCGCTTAGAGATAAGTTAATACTCGTACTATAAATATAACAATTTTCTGCTATGTTTATTGTAGTGGAAAGGAACGTTTGCTCTAAAGTTACTTGGCTATGTTGCCTTCAATCGCTTGCAGGCTTAAAGATATAAAAACGAAAAACTTTGCCTCATTTGAATTTGTTACGTTAGAGAGTAAAAACAAACTGCCGCGAGCTCGAAAGCAGCAAAAAATACGCGAAAGCTGCCACCGTGGGGCAATAGCTTTGTTGCTGTTGACAGTTCCATTTTGCAAGAAAGGCAAAAAACTTAAGCTGAATTGGCAAAAATCACAAACAAAGCAAAAATGAACATAAAATGCTAGCGATTTCAGATTGCTGTGCAGTTACTTAAATCTTTTTTTATGTAAGCATTAAACAAAACAAAACTTTAACTAATATTATTGTTATTTGAAAAATTTCATTGATCCGATATAGTAATAAGTATTAGACATGTTTAGGAAAACATATACTTGGCCAAGCCTGGATTAAGAGTCGAACAGAACACACAAGAGAGCAAAAACTAAGCACTTACAAGCACTCACCAGCACTCAGAAGCACTCACAAGTACTTATGCTCACTTACACGCGCTTCTTCCATAAAACATAATTGCAAATTAACCTTTTTCTGATTTGCTGCGCCCACTCTTCTCCCACCAACCATCTCTTTTTCTCTTGCTACACAGTGAGAAAAGTGGACGCAGCCTTAAGCGTTGCGTTACTCTCAACAGAAGCAGAAGTAAATACAGAAGCACACAAGCACAAATATGTTTAATCTTATTTTGGTAGCACGACGACAAGGACACACAGAACATGCGCAAACACAGACACACACACACACACACACACATAGCGCATGCTGCAAACTTTTTGGGTTCTACCTGTTGATAATGATGCGACCCTACAGAGCATTAACTAACCAGAATTATTGAGTTAACTACTCGTATAGAAACACGAAAGCACTGGGAAATGAGTTAAAGCGTCAGGTTAGCTGGAATAAAAGCCATTATCCCAGTCCACCATGGAGCAAATTTGCGCATTTTATGGATTAATCGATAAGACTTTAACTTTAACATAAAATATATCTGATATTGTGTAAGCTAAAAGGGTAAAGTTACCCAAAGTGGCAGCATTAACACCAACAACAATAATAACAACAATAACAATAACGCACACGACAACGGTTTGATTTAAGCTAATCATTTTTATGTGCATTTTAATGTGGCAGCCATCGCTGGTGCCGGCTCTGTTTGGATGCTTCTGCTGTTTCAGCTTCTCACAATTGTTGCGCTGCTGTGCAAAAAGGAGAAGAAATTGTTGCCGCACGGAAGCAATGCGCCTTGCAGCTGTGAAATGTCTGAGAAATAAATAAATCGACACACACAGACATTGTACAAACGCAATCTGTTAACGATTGCGGCAACAAGGACCGCGTATAATGATTAACTTGATTTGCTCGTTGCTACCCTGTTAGCGATTTAAAAAGAAATTTTTTTTTTTGACTGTAGCTTGACTTTCGAAAATTGATTCAATATATTTAGGAACTTATATTTTTTTTGTAAGCATTTGAGTTTTTAGTTAAGGCAGTTGAATACTTCCGGTTTGTACTACAGGATATATAAGCATATATAATCACAAGCTCGTGCACAGATACAGAAACAGTTAAGCAGACAGATGTCTGTTTGTAAGTGGAGCCTGCAAAAGAAATGAAGAAAATGCGAATACACACATGTGCGCTGCGGGTAATAAAGTTGATTGCCTTGACAACTGCGTCAACAGGCAGCCATCCAGAGACAGTCAGAGAGTAATAGGAACAATAAGTGAATACAGCACTGGGACTTTGATAAGAAATGGGACTGACGGAGTGGGCATAGATGTACGTAAGAGTAAAGTTGGCAATGCTGTCGCAGAGCAATTACAACGTTAAATTAATGCAAAACATTTATGAAATTATATAATTTATATGCGACGAAAGCACTCACAACATCAACACACCACACCACACACACACACATGTGTCCTTGAGTGCCGTCCCAACCACTTGCCCTCGTGGGACAGTACTAGCTAGACAAATGTTTTAATAGCCGGGAATCACATTCGACTTTTGTGCGCAATCATTATCAAATGTTGTACACTCAAAACAATTATGTATTTCTTAAAGCGAGTTTTAAAGAAAAAAATAAAATAAAACTGAAATAATTAATAGAAATCCCAGTTACAAAAAGTTTGTAATAAAGTACATATTAACTTAAGAATTTTAAGTATTCGTGAATACTTAAAATAAGAATAAGTCGACTTGAACCAAATAATTAATTCCTAGTTGAAGTACGAGTTGCAGTCTCGTATCCCACCACAGGCGGCAGGTTCAAATCCCTTCACACTTTAACACGAACTAAAATAATTTTCATCAAAAACTTGAACCAAGAACAGAATAAGTTTCAAGTGCACTTGAATCAAGAACAAGCGGACTTAATCCAAAACTTTATTCTCGATTTCACTTCATTACGTTCTTAGTGAGTAATCAAGTTCAAAATGTTCGAAATACTTGATTATTTATTTCAGTGTATATGGAATAAAAACAAAACAAAAAAAAAAGAAACATTTGTTGCAAGTTAAAATTGAGACAACTTATGACAGCAGGCGGTGCTGCTTGGCCCCGGTCGGTAATAAGATAAATTTCAGCTGTCGTTACTGCTGTTTTTCTTCCACTTTTGAGTAATAAAAGAAAAAACTTTCTTCGGCCTTTTATGCGTGGCAATTTGAGTGATAAAGAAGCTCAAATGTTTTTGGCCTCGACATTGCTGCTGTTTGCCGACTTTTAGGCGCGTGTTAAATGAAAAAGACAGAGAGAGACAATGGCAAAACAAGTTTGTTCAAAAGTGACACTTGCTTTTCGTGTGTTCGCTTGTCTCCAAATGAATTTGACATGCGTTCATTAAGTTTCAGCAAGAACTTGTTAACTACTTGTACAACAGACGCCATTTTGCCTTGTTTTAACGGTGCGCATGAGGGAAAATGTTTGTGAGTGTGGCCAGTATTTCAGTTTAAGTGGTCCCATGTTATTTTTAGCCCGTTTCGGTCGTAACTTTTCTGTCTCTCTCTCTGTGTGCGTGTGTGTGTGTGTTAGTGCTCTGCCGGTTAAAATCAATTTCGGCAAAGTATGCAAATGAAATGAACGTTACCAAAGTTGCTGCTGTTGCGCAGTGGCAGATGCCACAAATGATTGCGGACTGGTAACTGCAAACCCTTAAGCCAGGACCTCATAATGGCACGCATTCAGCTCAAATTGGAGCTTTTGGGTCGCGGAGTCCGCTGCTGCTTGGATCGCTGGCTACCGCAGACAGCTTATAACAAGCCAAACGCAAAAGGCACAAAAGGCAGAAGCGAAAAAAAAAAAAAATAAAACTGAAGAGAAATACTCTTTTTAAGGTCCCCACACAAACACACGCACTCAAAAGCAAATGGGAATTTTAAACGAAGTCAAAATGCAAGTTAAACAGCGCCCATGAAAAGAATGCAAGGCACAAATAACATCAAAATTTTTGAAGCGCCGTAAAAAAATCTCAACCACAAAGCTCACATACAATACACACGCACATAGTGAGGTGGGTTAGGAGGAGTATAAGCTCTGTCGGAGACCAAATCGCACCACCACCACCACAACCAAACAGCCATGCGTCGTCCCATGCAAATTAGCCTGTTGTTTATTGTGGTGCAGAGGCTGTAATATATGCAAATTATTCTAACTGGCTAACATTTTGCTCACACACCGACATTACTCATACGCAATGTGGGCCCGACCAGGAAAATAAATGTAAATATAAAACGGAAACTACAAGCGCCCCGAAAAGAATAATAAACTTTGATAAGTCTACGTTGTGTGAGTGGCTTCCTTTTTTTTTTTATTAATTCATGTGTAAAAATCAGATGAAATAAAATGACAGTCCAAAGGCTTTGAATATAAAACAGGCGCGTTGAAATTTGCTTTTGTTTCTTTTCAAATTTACAGCCTGTGCCCCATTAAAAAGCGCTCTTTATCGCTTTCCCTTTATACTATGCATCCGTCTTCTTGTCTGACGTTTTCTCTTATTTGCACAGCGTGTGTCTGGCTTTTTTTGTGTGTTTGTTTGTTTTGGGTTTTCCTAAAAGGCAACAACAAGAATGTTAAAGTGGCCGTCGCTTTCAAGTAGCGCTCAGCGTATAGTGGCACAATTATTTGACTTATACAAAAGGTAGCAGGTACACTCAGAAAAAACTTATGTTAACTACAATCTGATAGCATGGACAACTTTTCGATTGAAATGTATAAGAAAACTTAACTTCTAATACAAATAGCAGTAAAATATTTGATCAGTTAAGACATATAGTAAATTCTACCTGTAAGAAAATTCAAACGAAAGTCTCTCTGTCAGTGTTTGTATGTGGATTAACGTCCAACACATTTGCCCTTGTCAAATTTATTGCGGTAATGTCTTTAATATTGGCTTAAGCGTTTTATAAATCTGACACATTATATTTAAACGCGATTAGAAGGGGGCATCTTAGTCTTCTATGTTAATTTTCTTAAATTTTCCTTACAATCACATAAGAAAGAAATAGTTAAAAGGATATTTGTTAAACAAATTGAAAATACTAAGGTTTAATCTTAAACTTGTTGTTATTAGATGGTAAATATTTAATTGAATTGAATAATTCATTTTACTATCCTTATTTGTGTCTCTTATGCCACTTGTATTCCTTTGCATCAATGAACTACTATTGTCTGTTGAATTTTGCAGATCCTCTTTTGGCATCTTCATTTATTCGAATGCAGCATTCAAGTTACCTTAAGCCAATAAACCATATAGAAGTGCTTAAATTCGTAAAGTTTCGGCTCAAGCAACAATAATAAAGAGTCGTTAAAGTAAAAGACAAAAACCTGTAACCAAAAAAGTTCTTGAGCGCTGCTCAGTGGCAGCCAATTAGGGCAAAAACAGCAGTCAGTTCCTGTCCCTTCCCGTCCTGTGCCACCTTCTTTACTGGAACGGAGCTTGAGGCCATCCAGGGCAGGTTTTTGGCTTTGGCCGGAACGGAAGGATACAACTGCCAAAAATCTGAGGGGTTGAGCTCACCAAGTCAATGCATATTAAACAGTTATCCAAGCGCACCAGTTTAGTCATAGCTCCTTTCTATCTCTCTCTCTTTGTCTCTCTCTCTCTCTGGTGTAACAAAAATTTAAGTCAGTGGGGGACCGTAAGAGCTTGGGTTGGATATGCGTATGTGTACAGGAAATGAGCGCCTTGTTAACGGAAATTTCCCATTACAAATTATGCAAATCACAAGCGCCTTGACTATTTCGCATTTTTATTTATTTTTGCCACAGGGCCACGCCCGCACTTTCAATGCTCACAAAAGCCTACCAGCAGGAACATAACTTAGCCTTGAAGAACCTATATTTTTGCTTTTTATTACTTTTTATTTGTATGCTGCAAAAACTTTGAGGCAGAGAAACTTGTTCCGGATGCTTGCAAGTTAGGAACATCAATTTGCAACTATCGAAATGCAACCAATGCGCTGTTAAAAATGCAAATAACATTCATATATGTATACAAATAATATATTTACTACATGAATATGCATTGTCTTAACTGTCTAGTTAGTGTGTCCATAGTTTTGGCATTGACAAGCTGAGAAGGAGCCATTTACTGTGTTGTTCTTTATTCAGTTAGAAGTCCCTTCGTCTTGCATGCACAGATATACATATGTATTATGTACAATGTACATGGAATTGTGTACATACTAAATCAAAAGTACATGTATGTATGTATTTAAGATGACGACTTAACCAAAATTTAAACTCTTTTTTAAACTCAAAACGTGCCTCGTTGACTTTTCTTTGGCTTTTTTTCTAACTATGCTCTGTTCAAAGCAAAGCATGCCCACTTTTTTCACGATTTACGTTTGTTGTGCAACAGTGCGTTGGTAAGAAATATGTAGTGTATAGGCTTATTCGTATACACTTTAAATACTTTACTTTGAATGGAATTAAGAGAGAGTGCTCTCGTGCTTGTGTGTATTGTTTGAGGTGTGGATTCGTGATTGCCTGGTTCTTATTTTTGTTTGTCGATTCGTTTAAATCGAAGTTTGGGAATTGCTTGCAACTTTTATTGAACCTAATTTAATTTAATAGTGTACGAACTTACTTATGCATTGTATATATATCTAAATGCATGCTTGTATACAGTATTTATCTGTATATATATAGCAATATAACAATGAGACAGTATTAGTTTTTGTCGCTGTCGCCTTAAGTTGCTTATAAGCACAAAAAACTATAGTTAGCCGGCGCCCAAATGGGCTGAATGAATATCAATCAAGAACAAAAAGGGGTTCCTGGCTTAGCCCGTATGCCTTAATAAACTTTATGAAAAAAAGAAGTTAAAGTAGAAGAAGTTAAGAGTCATAGAAGTAGCTTGATTTAAAGAACGTAAAAGTGAAACATAATTAACTTTTAATGGAGTGCGCTCGCCTTAGAATATTGTATTTGGTTCTCAGTTTGACTTACTAAAAGGCTAATTAATAATTCAAAAAACAATATGCAAAATAAAAAGAATGAAAAAACAAACGGAATACTGTTGGAAATGTTCGTTTTAATACCAAGAATCGCCAGCATAAATTCACAATGCAATCGTCTACCAAGAAGCAATTCATAAATGCACATGCCAGTGCACAGTTCACTGAAAGCACTGCTCTAAACAAGTGCCTTAAGCCGACTAGAAAATACCCTACAGAGCTAACTGATTTCCAACCATCTAAATAGTTAGTTATAGTTGATTTCTAAACATTTAATATTTAAATGCATTTGCAAACTTGATTAAATAAATGTACAATTAATGATACGCACTTCATTCATCAACTGATTGCTTCACACACACGCACACGCACACACACTTGCATACACACGCAACGTTTGCATGCATAACTCAAATTGTACAAATTGTTTTTTTTAATGCTATGCACAGCAAAAGCCAATACAAGCACACAGATATTGTGTATGCGCCGTGAGGGCCACTGGACATGGCCACGGTAAAATGGCTGCTGTGTTAGTGTTGTTGTGTTGCCGCCAGCAGCGTGGCATTTGTATGCACTTACGCCTCACATAAACGTATATTGCCTTTCCCAAACCAAGCCAAACACCCAACCAAATAGCAACCAAAACCACTCATCGCCCACGAAATTGGCGCATTACGCACAATTTGCATTGCCATTAAAACGGAGATGTCTGCTTTTGAGCAGCAATTACGCAGACATATCTGTTTCGTTCATATCTCTGTGCCACAACAAGACATGTTTACATGTGTATTTGCTGAGAGTGGGTTAGTGTTAGTGTGTGTGTGTGTGTTTGACTGTCATTAGCAATGAATTGTTTGCTTATGCAATGTATCAATTGAATGATATTTAAGACAAGAACTTCAATGTTCATTAATTGGGCCACTTTAGTTACACAGCACAAAATTAAAGTTCCAAGTAGATTCCCGGTCATGCAGGGATAATCGGCAAACAAAATGCACACAAACTCAAGAGACCTGATTACAATATAGCTTACTGCTTATGAAATATGTTTGGCAACAGCTCAATGGCTAAGGCTTCTGATTAGTGAACGAGAGTTCCAGGTTCGAATCATATTTCATAATCGGTAAGTTTAATCTAAATTATTTGTATTCTATTTCTTCTAACACTTACATGATTTGAATTTAAATTATAGATAATATTTAGAACAATAACTATTTTAACATTCATATGATGTATACATATATGAATTTTAAATCAACCGGTCACAAACTAAATATAGAATTTGATTAGGAATATTTAATTTTACTAAGGAAACCATCATTATGTTACACCATTGATATATTTAAATTGGGCTAGGAAACTACTTTAACAATAATAAGTTTCATAAATAAACAATTTAAATAGCTTTTAAACTTATAATAATATAAATATGTACACATTGAATATGAATCATAAGTATCGATTACAATTGGCTTGAGGGCTATACAAATGTTGTGAGACAGCTAGATATTGATTGTAAGTGCTCAAGTGTAAGTTGCCACAAGTATTGCTTGAATGGGGCTTACTTCGTGGATAGCATTCAGTGATTGAGAACTTTGTTAAGCTCTTTCGTATAAATGGATACGCTAAAGAGAGGTATCTAGTTGTCGATTAAGTTTTTTCTTTTTTTTTGCCATTGTAAATTTTTATTCAACGTTTTGTGTTCGTTCCTTTGTTGGCCAACTTGCTGTTGTACTGTCGCTTTCTCGCTTTTTCCTTTCGATTACGCTCTCTTTTTTCCTTCCTCTCGATTTCTCTTCTTTCAGTGTTAGCTTAGCTGTCTGCTTTCCCGTTGGCTTGTCCCAGTTCCTGGTTCCTTTGCACACGGCTGTCGCATTAATACTTTTCGAAATTGCAATTTAACTTTTATAGTAAGCGGGCAGCGCTAGGGGCGCTTTTGTCCGCAGCAAAAACAGCAGAAATGGGGCAAAAAAACAACAACAACAATTACAGCAGCTAGAATCCCGTTTATATTGCACCCCTGCCACTTGCCATGCTCTGCTAGCTACTAGCTCTGGCAACTCTCAGTATGGCTTTGAACAAATCTACTGGCAAATGCGGCAGTCAATACTTGCCTCACGAATCCGGGTACGGCTCTAACAGCCCGCTGCTGACCATTTCGCAGCTTATCAATGGCAGGACAGTGTACGCGGCACAATCCGAACGCAACAGCAGCATCGAGCCTTATACAATACATAAAATAACTCAACAGTTGGCAGCACAAAAGGCAACAGGATGTGTGTGTGTGTGTTTTTTTTTTTTTTTTTACTCCTCATGTGTGTCTGTGTGCGATAGTTATTGAAAACTTTGCCAACGCTATTTTCTTTCTTTTTGTGGGATTTGCGACGCTGAACTGAACTAAAATTAAAGCTTTCTTCATGCTGAGCAGAGGATTGTCGCAAAATTGATTTATTTATTGTTTTTTTATTTTTTTTTTTTTATTCATTTTACACTTGGTCGCATTAAATGGGTGGTTAAATCAACGGTTGGTGGGTGAACGTGCCAAAGCCAGAAACTTATGCAGCAAATTACTCAAAGCGCTTACACAGCTGGCCCCCAACAAACTAAATTGAGATGAAACGAAAACGAAAGCGAAATTTCGCAAAAGCCAGCAGCCAAATTTGTGAATTCGAATTTTCAACAAACCAACCAGAATTAACCACATTTCAAAAGGTAAATTAATGTCAGCTTTGTGGTTAGCGATTAAAGAGTTGGCGATGCCTGAAAGGAAAATGAACAGCGTCATCTGCTGCAGCATTTTCAGTTGCAGCTGGGTGCCATTAAATTTTATAGACAGCCAGATAAGATTGCAATAAAAATGATGCGACTTTAATTAGTATGGTGATCTGAACAATGTTCAGAGCAAAATCCTTATTGCTTGGCAATGACATTAAATGTTCGCCTCCAAGCCATTTGCAAGATGAATTGGCCAAGTTTGCATTTTTTGTGGGCAGCAACAACACTAAAAATTAGTTGGCAAACAGCTATTAAAATGTCATTTTATAATTTAATATGAAAACTTTTTTGTTTATGATTTGTCTTTCTTCTTTTTTTTTTATAAATCATAGCGGTCATTATAAGTTTAAGCTTACAGCGTTAATTTTATATATATAATTCACTTAACACAATTCGCACGTAAAATTGTAAACAGAAAAGCTGGCAAGTAGACCTTGGCTTATAAAAATTCATAGCTTAACCAATAAAACTCATTTAATACCTATTTTATTTAAATTATGTACTTATATGTATATGTATATTTATACTATATATAATCATATTTTAAATGCTGCCGCGCTGTCCTGCGTCTTTCTTTTTGATTTTTATTCATTTGCTATTGTGGCCGTAGCAGTGTGCAGGGCATAATGAATTTTTTTTTAATAAAAACCGACAGCAACGGAAACAAGAAATAAGGCCCAGGCATCAGTAGCTTCAGCAGCTTCAGCAGCTTCAGCATCAACAAACACCTTTAAAACAACAACAGTGAAAATTAAATGATGAAGAGCGCTAGCCATGCGGCGTTATTATTTTCCCATCGCTCTCTTACACACAGTGCCACACTGTCACACACCATTCCTTTTGTTGCAGGAACATACGCGGCTGAGCCAAACAATATTTTCTTTTGCACTTTCAGAAAAGTTCAAATAAATGGCATCACCTGTCATTTACATAAGCATCGTCTTCAGACCAAAGGCCAACAATGGCAAACGGAAACAACATCTGAAAGAAGAACAACATCAGATAACAGACAGACCCACAAGAAACACACACACACACACAATGAGATGGCCTTTGATAACTCACACTTCCACATGTACGACTGAGATAATACCCTAACGTTACATTGAACTGTCACCAGCAGTCGCAATAATTAAGATAATATTTCTGTGTGCATATTGAGGCTAGTGTTTCGTTTAATCAACTTTACAGTTAATTTCTCACCTTATAAAGAATGATTTTTCCGAAAAACCTGCCGTCAGGCCAAACATATTCCGTTGGGAATGGCATGGAGGATATAATAGTATTAATTATACCCGGTGAGACTGCTTTCGAGGGTATTTTTACGGCTGCGAATATATCTTGCTTTTGTTTTGCAAGTTTGTCTATTAATTTTGCTCTTAACTTTCTCCCAAAAGTTCTCAATTGGCCAACGAAGAACTTCTATACCATTGCTCTGAATCCAATCATTGACCACTTTTGCTGTATGTTTTGGATAGTTATCGTGCTGGAATGCCATCTGGTCATCAGCTTATGGCACCATGATGTCCCATAATTTCATAAAACTTAAGAATTTGTCCGATTCCTTGCCCAGTGAAACAAGCGAATAAATAATATTCATTGACTTAATTTGAAATTACTGCGTAACGATTTCTATTCCCAGAATCAGAATTATGCGATAAAGTAAAGGTCAAAAGCCTGTTGCATGTTGTATTTCACAAGCTCTCGCATTTTTTGTTCCGGTAGCGTATATTTGGGTGCGGGCGTGCATTATAAATGGGTCAATGGTTAGAGCACAGCGGTCCTTAAAGCGGTCACATCTCTTGGGATGGACTTTCACCTGGCGTCCTGCTGTCTTATGTAATGTCGTTTGAGAATGTGCGTATATATACATTCATACTACATAATATATTTATATATACTAGTAGAGTCTGCGTCCGGTGCAGAGCGTTAACTTAGTGCCCTTTACTGATTGTTGAATTTGTTGAATTTTAAATGCGTTTCGCCCCCAGGTGATGGGAAAAAATGTCGTGAGTTGAATTCCGTTTATTTTGCTTGACATTGCTTTGTATTCTTTGGTTTTCTTTTCGTTTCGTTTCGTTTCGTTTCACTTCGCTTCTTTGTAAGTAAATATTGTTTTTTTTTGCATAATTTTCACCTTTTGCGGCTACTCTGCTGGGCGCAGGGTCAACAGCCTGAAAGTCTTTGAATCCGTACGTCGCTGTCATTCAAGCCGACAATTTTCAAAAACTCAATCCTTACATACATAAAAGTCTTTATCAACAGCAACTGCTTTAATAATCAGTTTAATTTCATGTTGCTTTACCAATATACGTAATTAAATTAGGAGACAAAAGACAAATTTAATTAAAGCTCGCAGAAAATTCCAAGCGTAAGAGTTATGCGGCGCAATTAATTTAATGGCATTTTGTAATGAATATTAATCAAACCTTAAAAAAAAAACAAAAACGCTGCACGAACGCTGTTTGCCACATTCGACGTTAAAATGCGACTTGCCGCAAAATTTGTTGTCAACATCATCTATCAACTGTCTCCGAGTGTGCGCACGTGTGTGTGTGTGTGTGTGTGTATGGGTGTGTTCATGTGTTAGTTGTATGGGCTTGGGATCTTGATGCCATGTTACAAGACAGCTGTGATAGCAACACACACACACACCAGCATCATGTAAATATGTACCTTGTACATGAGAGAGAAAACAAAATGCTTAAAATCATCCAATTTGAAGCAATCAAAGTTAGTCTGTCAACTAGAAGCTACTACTGAGTTCTTTGAAAGATAAATCCCTAAGGTGAAGAAGGTGTTTCTTTCATTTTGTATGCTTTTAGAATAGTATAAGGTTTCAAAAGCCACTTTTGTCAAAAACAAAAAAAGAAAAGTTTAAAGCTGTGGCTTAGAAACAAAAATTTGTTTCTTTTATGTTCATGCAAAAGTAGTTGAACATGCTTTATTTAATGTGTTAATGTCTTAATAAAATAAAGAATTACAATTTTACAATGAACAAATTATACCTTTTATAGCACCTATATATAAGTACTACTTATAACATTATTGGTTTTTGCCTAAACTTAACTGGATCAAAGACTTACCAAGTCCTCAATAATATTCCGTGCTTGAGTGTAAAGGCTCAGGTGCACAGTTTAAAGCGTATTTAACTTAAAATCATTGCTACAATGTCAAAAGGCCTATTTCACAATCCTTAATATTTACTTAAAAAAGTTTCGTGATGTCTATATATTTTTCATTTCTTGCAATTAAAACTCAAAGCAAGCTCCACGAAATGATTTTTTTCTTCTCTTTTTTGACTTTTTTGAATGTGAGTGTAAGCATGAAATTGTAGCACGATTCGGTGGCAGCTGCAAATTAATATGGGAAATAATTTCAAGATGACGACTGAGGAAAAACATTTAGCGCTTTTCGCATTTCTTTGAAATTTGCTGCTTATGACACGCCCACGCACATAAATTGCTCCGATTGCGCCGGCTTGGCTTTATTTTCAACTTGAGCTTGCTTCTTTATTTATTCGTCTTCGTGGCAACACGCTGCAGGAGAACGAGACGACACGACGAGAAAAGAGGTTTTAAAGGCAAAGAAGAGAAAGTGTGATGAGGTGGGAAAGGTAGAGAAGAGAAAACAAGCTAAGATGAGATGAGGCAGAAGGTCTGGCAAAAAGTTGCGTTAAGCAAATTAGGTAAAGGAAACTCACATGCATCATAAGCATATGCGTGTTGATGTATTACATATACACATACACATACACATGCACAAACACCTACATAGCGATTAATTGATGAGTATGAGGGATGTGAAGGGAGCTGCGTGTCAGTTGCTTGGCTATTTCATCTTGAAGTGCGCACTTAACTCGAGTAATTCGCTTTAACACGCGCACCCACACGTTACACAAACACTCACTTACACTTACAAACACACACACACACACTCACACACACATAACAGACATTTAGATTCTTACGCATGTGCGTAGATGTGCTGACATATAGATTGAAAAACCAAAGGCAACATATAATCGAAAAAAAAAAATAAAAAACTCCAGACTAAATAATACAAAGCTATGTTTTCAAGCGACTGCCTGCCGCCAGAGGGCGTTACAGGTGCGTACCATGGCACAATGGGCAATTTTGCCAAAAAAAACTGGCATTAATTAATAATTCGGGAACCACGCAATTTATTTTGATTTGGTTTTTTGCGTTCAATTTTTAAGAATCAAAAGGATATGTTTTTTTTTTTTTTTTATAAAATGGGCGCATCATTATTTGCTTGTTTTCAACATACCAGATCCAAATCTGTTACTAAAGCTTGTTTTTATAATAAAAATTATCGACATTGGTCAATTATACAATATAGCTCCCATAGGAACAATCGGTAAAAAGGCGACTTCTCGTTTTAAAAACCAAAATTTCTAAAAATAAATGCTTTTGATTTTGCATTTTTTAGGATTTATGGATGATGTTTTTAGAACAGCAGCAAGTTCAATATGGCCACGCCTTCGAGCAGCCTTGCTAACTGAAGTAGCGAGACTAAGCCAGATCGGCTGCTCGTCTTCTTTGCCCTCTTGCGCCTTTAAACTAAAACAATACGCTTGGACGAACCGGTGATGTGCTTTTTAAATTGCTTTTCTAACATCCTTTCTTGAAGAACAAACTACGTTTGCCTTTTAGCCATTTTGAATGTTTACTTGCAAACCATTTTTGTATTTCTTTTACATTTATCACAATTTTTTTATAAACGTTGGCAAAATTTATAAAGCTTACATTTATTTCAAGAATGCTTTGTTGTAATCAAACGCGACATTCTGTTTGTAATAACGGCACACAACTACAAAGACATGAAATAAATGATGCAAAACAAACAGCAACCTTTCATGTCACGTTGTAACAGCTGACTTCAAGTGTTAAAAACATGTGCAATACAAAAGTTCAATGTTTTTACAAAAGGTTTGCATTAGCAATTAGATAATTAAGGTGAACTCAAAAAATGAATAAATTTCCCATAGTGCATTTAGTAAGTGTGCGTCTGTGTGTGTGTGTCAAGTGAAGTGAATTGAAGCGAATGCTAAATTTTTACTGAAGCATATACAAATAAACTGGCGCAAAGGCAAAACACAATGCCGTCGTCCTCGCCTTTTGTGTCTCGGTGTGTGCGTGTTGACAGTGTCCGACCCTTTTTTTGGGGCACTGGCAGCGCGACTGGCAGATATCTGGTAGACAGCAACAACAAAAACAATAGCTCAAAAGAAGCTACCGAAGAAGCGGCTGACTTAAACATACTTTGAACATGGCCAAAGACCAAACACAGCAGCACAGCAACAGCAGCAAATTAGGAAAAGCTTTCACATTATGACTGCACGAAGTATAGTTACTCTATAGACTGTAAAAGCGACACGCTTACCCCGTTGTTACCGTTCGAAAATTAAAAAAAAAAACTTTATTTCTACTTATTTAAAATGTATTTTCTTTTCCACCACCGAAAATGTCTACCAATAAGTGATAAGCCTTATCGATATTTTAAGGCAAGTTCAAAATTTAAGTAACCCAAAGATGACAAAATCATTACTAATCACATACTATTAAAAGATTTATAATAGCGTCATGTAACTCGATTCGGGCACACAATGTATACAAATTTGAGATTATTGTGTAACGATGGTCTTCAATGGGTTGGGGGAAGAAAACCTTTTGTTAAACATATCCGTCGTAGCTAACACATGCAAATCATTTTCGGTTATTCGACAGGTAGAGTTCAACATATGCATAGACATACACATTGGCAGCCTGTTTTTGATGCATGACAAAATATGTATTGTTTATTATCAATTAGATAGCTTATACTATGGCAGAAGTCTAGGCTTAGAGACGTTAGATGATGATGTCTCGTTTGTCCTGTAATCACTATATAACCTGTTATAGGGTACAAAACACGTCAGCTTGCCTCCATATTATGAACACAATGGCAGCGACGACGACGACGATGATCATGATGGGAAATAGGATGAGGATGGCAGAACCAAAGTTGAGTTAATACACTCAATCATTTTGACACCACATCTAGATGCACATACTCATACATATATATATTTACACACACTCACATACATTAAAGAGAGTGTTGACAACAAAACAATAACAATGTCTACCCGCAGCAGCAACCAGGTGCAGTGTACCGTATTTGACTATAAATAAATTTTCAATATTTTTTGTGAGCAGCCGGAAAGCGTTTGGGTAAGCACGTCTGGGTGAGGGGGTGGGCGTGGCGCGTAGGCGAGACTAAAGTTGGGCAGTTGAAGCACTAAAACAAAATGGCTGACACTTAGGTAACGGAAATGTCCATGAAGAGAGAAACATTTTGCATCCGGTTTTATTTTTTTTTTTGTAGCAAAACTCAAAATAAATAAATGAAATTTAAACAAACTTAAAAGGCTGACACACAGGGTGTTTTACTAACCGATATACCCTGTAGCCAACTTAAAATTAATACTAATTTATATACATTAACACGGAATGAATGATTAATTAACATTCATGCTAATTATTTTTATTTCTTATAAACACAGCATTTTTTTTAATAAGCAGCTCATGCCATTTTATGAAAAATTACAGGGTAGCAACATAGTTTTGAACACAGTTAACCTTGCATAGTTTTGCACCATGCGTTATTTAAATTACATTTTAGAGTGAAATCATGTTTTAGTCAGCCAGCTGAGCAGAAATTTTCTCAGCTGCATGTAACTTAATTATTGCCCAACACTTTTTTGTTTTAAACTTCTATGAGACGATACAAAGGGGCGGATAGTCCATCACAGAGAGAGAGAGAGAGAAGGTGAGGGAGAAAAAATAAAAAATGTGCTGCTCCAAAGGGATGCACGTGTAAATATTTATTATTAAATATTAATAATGAAAAATCAATACAAATTTATTTATACACATATTCATTAATATCCTTATGGTGTTTATGTATGTGTATATGAACTTTAACAGCTGCAGCAATAATAACAACAACTTTATCTAAAGGATAATAAACTCAGACACAAGTTTCAGTCAAAAGAAGTCTCACTTACTTAGGCAAGACAATGAAAGACATTTTCAATTGCTTAGAACATTTAAGTTGCATTAAGATTACAACAGCTTTGGCTTTGAATTGTGGCTAGAACGATACTACCAAAGCCAGCAATCAAATCCGATTCGAAATGCCTCAAGACAAAAACAAAACTGTAACAGTTTATTGCTCTTAGTTTCTTATAATTAATCTCGACCTAAAGTGTTTGCTGTTGCCATTCTACTACTTGAAGTATTTTCAATGTTTTTATTGATATGAGTGCGCAGTAAATGTCATTGTTGCACTGAGAAAAAAAATAAGACTTTTCGTTCATAATTTATTGGTATTAAAAAATGTTGATAAGAATAAAATATGAAAGGGATTTACAAATGAGTGGACGTATTTTTAGCATACTAAGTATAATGAGTTGGTTAAACTAAGCAAGCTATTTGGTACAGTATTTAATACTGTTGGCTCGTTTCTGATTTGCATTTGGCAATTTAAGCTCAACTCTTGATTGCTATTCGAAATTTTAATTAAACGAATATTAAAGCTTGTGCATTATTCATGTTATTTATGATTCCGCTTCATTATTGTCAATGCTGTACAAAACCAAACAGCAGCAGCACACAAACAAACAACCAACAACAACAAGAATAATAATTGCGGTAAATTTAATTTACAAATTGCCAATTACAAACATCAGGCTAACTGACTGACCGACCCCTCAACTAGGCTTTAGCATGTCCCAAATCACGTAAATTAAACTCGAAATGAAATATTTCAAAAAGAGCTCGGAGTCAGCAAAGCTACGATTAAACAACCTTGCCATTCATTTTGAGTAGCAGTCGCTTTTCAATTACATAGCTAATATAGCTATTTTCTAAGAGATTCTAAGTATAGAGTAAACTTTAGTCGAATTCAGTCTAATCTAGCACAATTTCACTTACTTTTCATGGTCTTTTGTAACGCGGCTGTTTAATTGATGAGGTTATGTTATATGCCCATCAATATTATCACTACATACATCAACATAAAATCATATTTCAACTTCAAATAACTCCCCTCAATTTATTAATTTGCAAAATTTGCAATTGCTCATATTCAGCTTCTCAATTATTTAACATTAATTGATGAGCACATGTCAAATGGCTTATCATTGGTTGCCTGTAGAAACTGCAAAAACATGCAAGCTGATTAAATGTTGCAAATCAAATTAAATTTGATTGCATTTAAAATAATTACACTTGTTTCGAAGGAGTAAAACAACTTTTCAAAGATATTAGATAGATTTCTTTCTTATCATTGAGACATGGCTCCGAACTTCTCACTTCATGGAATTGTAGTCTTATAGCCAGCAACCCAACATCAACAGTTTGTTGCTGTGCTGTTTTGTGCTCATTTCGACATTGTTAAGAGCACTGGCGACCTCGTCGCCAAGTGTTGGTGAGTGCCTATGCCATGCGTTTGTTCATCCACACACACACACACACACTTACCTATACAGTTGCAGGTAGGAAGATAGATGTAAACACACTTATACACCATACAAGCTTGCAAGCAACAGTTAGAGTACATTGGTGTGTATACTTTGTGTCAACATTGTGTATACGTATCTCTCCCTCTCTCCCTCTCTCTCTCTCTTTCTGTGTGCGAAACCAAGCAAATAAAAATGGCGGTTCTTGAAATAGACAACATTACGCTCCAGCTGAACCAAACTGAACCAAGTAAAAAACCGCATAGCCTAACATTCTCGCGCCCCCTATTCTTCCTCCCACTCCCTCTCCAGACAGCCTGTGCTATGTCCAGAGAAAGAGAGAAAGAGCTTTATGGCTTGTGCGGCGGCCTATCCACTTGTTCATTCGACGGCTGTTGCCGACTGCTCACTTGGCGTTATGGCCTCAGGCCTCTAGACAGTCACACCACCTACTCCTAGCCTTCTCATTCTCAGTTAGCTCCTTGCTTGCAAAAAAATCACACGGGCGATGTGTAAACATCTTGAAATTAATTATGTACTTCAAAATTTTCTTTACAATTCTCATGTTAACAGCAGAGCTGCGTGGCTCGACCGTCTCAAGGCTCAGTTTTCCGAACATCACTTAACTCGAACTTAACTTGAACGTGAACGTAAACTGCAAATTCAAGCGATTACGCAGAGCGTGATCTTAAAAATGTTTGCTAGCATTATTATATAAATAATCTTTTCCTTAAAGCAAATAAATTAGCTTATGTTCATCCAATTTAATATCAGATGTTTCAACTTGGACTTGAACTTTATATTCAGTTTTCTGCAGGTTGTCAACGTGATTTTTAGTCAAAATGCATGTTAAAATTTCATGCCAAAAAATCGACTTGGGCATTGGTAAAATCTTTCGACTTCCATAACATCGGCGAAACTAAATTTCGTTTTAAATCTAAAGTCTTAAGGAGCCTTTTTGGTAAATTAAGTATTAAGTTTACATTTTCATTGAAATTATTGAAGCAGAGGAGCAGAAAATTGATCATTTTAACAACATATATAATTACCAGTATTTAAATCAAGCATTAAATGATTTTAAAAACTTAAACCATTTAATCAAAAATATTATCTGATGTACATGCAGAACTATTTCTCTACCTTCATAAGGATATACAATATACACACACGTACTATATGTTATCATCTGGTGCAATTAAGTTTAATCAAATAGGAATTCAGCATAGTTTCTAAAGGTAATGCTGTCATAATTAAAACAAACGTTGCGAGAAGCGCTATTGTTGTAATAACAACAATTGGCACAATTTGCAGATATTGTATTTGACTAGAATAATTGGTTCGGATGCAACAGCAGGTGTTCAGCTTTTGTTGTAGTAGGACCCTAAGGCAATATCCCTCAGTTCGCACACGCAACCATAAATTAACCATAAATTCTGCAACGCACCAGCAGCTGCAGCAGCAGCAGATACTTCAGTAATGATTTTGTGAAACAGATTCACCTGGGAGCTGCTTAAAAAAAATAAAAGAAAAAAAACGAAGGAGTGGGGGAAAAAAAACCATAACAAAAACTAAAGAAAAATAAACATTGGGAGCTAATAGTAAAATTGCCCTCGGAGAAGGGGGGAGTGAATTAAACAATGGGTGCATTTCAACACAGAATGAAATGCATTTGAGGCAGATGGAAGGTTGTGAAAAACCACTCAAAAGCCAACAGGCATACGCAACGTAGGCCGACGACAAGTTTGTCATGCCTTTCGCTCCCCTGAGGCCAGTCAGCCAATCAATGCACTATGGAATGCAGTCCCCTTTGCAACATACTCCCCGCACACCTATCAAATAGTATAGCTGCCTGGCAAGTTGGCAAAGTACGCATTGAAAGTTATTGCAAACAAACAAGCAAGAAAGCAAATTGCTAGTTGATGTTTGCAGAGCCTTGATTTTGATTTTGTGGCACACAGCTACAAAACATGTACATACTTCGTGCCACGTGCCACTTCAATACACAAAAGGCTAAATTCAATTCGCACCATTGTTCAAACCACAACAGAGAGAGCGAAAGCAAACAAAAAATCAACAAGTTTGATAGCTTTTGCTTGAGTCTAAGAATCTATACTCATACACATGCAAGCTTACATATAGTAGACAGACATTAACTACGTTTGTTGTTAAATAATAATAGTGTCAAGCCAACCCTTGAAAATGTCCTACTTTTACTACTTAAGCATTCTAATATGATTCTTTAATTGATGACAATCTAATATAAACTTGAGTAGAAACATACATAGGTGCCAAGTTAATAAGCTGATTATCTGAAATGCATACGGTTAATAAAAAACATGAGCACACACACACACACAGGTTAACAAAAATACAAAACGTGCAATTAAAAAAGTCACACTGCAAAAAAAAGGGGGAAATAAAAAGAAGAAGTAAAAACCAGAAATGAACCAGAAAAAAACCCAGCACAAACACATACAGAAAATGTGAAAGAAAGTGGAAAAGAAAATAAATAACAGTATCCTTTGACAATTGTGAACTTTAAATGATATTTTAGCCGTGCGGCTGCTGTGTCACTAATATATATGTATGTACATATGTAAGGATCCCAGGGATGTGGGTTTAGTCCCAGCCTTTTCATGGCCATTTTTGCTTGCCGCTTTCTGTTTGTGTGCGCACGTATGTATGTATTTGTATAAGGGCATGATATTGGCCCTTTTTGAGGACCGCAGTTCTTGCAAGCTCACTTAACTTTTTCCAATTCTTGTTGCTGTGGCTGCTGTTGTTGCTGCTGCTGCTGCTGCTGCTGCTTGTGCCACGTCGAGCGTAAAATATTTGGCCAGCCAGGCAAACGGGCTTAAATTACAGCTGCTTTGCCGGGCGGGTGGTGCACTCTCCAACAATAACCAAAAGTGTAATTAAAGGAAGAACGAGCGCAGCCAAAAAATAATCAAAAATACAAGCGAGAATGAAAGTGAAAATAAAAAGGTCGAGTTTTGCGTCAAATTAAGCAGGCCCAAAGCCCAACAAATCATTTGGGTCAGTCAAATAACATTTTGCTTGCGGCATTCATATATATTAGTAAGATTTATAATATATGCACTAACATATACTATATACAACTTAATCTTTATGCAGATTAACCACAAAGTTTATCATGTTCGCAAAGAAAGGATTTCTGTTTATCAATTTAGCTAAGACCTAACTATCGAAGCGTACAAAAGCTATGCCGTAAACTAAAAATTAAGCTCAGCATATAAGATTATTGGCATCGAAAAGTTTATAGTACATTCATATTACGGATAGCCTGTTAAGTTCTTTAAAGGTGTTATAAGTTTTGCATTAGCTTACAACTGTTTCATCGAAAATTCAATGCATTCAAATGGCCGAGAAGCTTTAAAATAAAGTCCCATAATGCATTTTATTATCCTGTTTAAAGTTTTACAGCAACTGTAAAACGCTCAGTCAATTTGTCATTTCTAAGAGTTTGCAAATTGGACATTTTTTTATTATTTTTTCAAAAATGTTATGTCGAACTGAAGCGCTTTTGCATAAATTATACTACTCCAAGTGCATAATAAACAATAATGAAATTTGTAGACTCGTTCGAAAGCGAAAGAACAGTAGAAGCTTTTTAGAACAGGCAAAATGACATAAGTGAATCAAGAAATGTTTTGCAGAGCAGAGCAACTGACAGAACAGATATTTACTTAAAAACATATATATGCACTTTTGCAGTTGCCACATTTTAGTGCCCCAGAAGTACTAGAAGCAGATAGAATGTTAAGCACTTTGTACCAAGTTGGCTCTTTTAGCGCACTCTAACCAATTGGCCAGTATTTTCTACTTTTGCAGCAGACCTTTTCTTCTCTCTTTGGTCTGGCAAGAGTAAAAGTGTTTAATTGATGTTGCTTGTCCATTTAACATGCAAAGTATTCTTCATAAATTCACTCTGAGCTTGCAAAACGATAAGAATGCCAAACAAATAAGCGCATTACTTTATCTTAACTCTTTTCAAGATGCTACATACCAGAAATTGAAATATTTTACATTCGATGGCATCAAATCGCTAAAAATCTGCTTAAAGTCTGCAGATCCGATTAAGTACAGCCAAATAACGATTTAGAGTCGGGGCAATCTTACTTTACGTCGTCTAATTGAAGATTTACAGTCAAATTTATCTTTGTGCCCAATTAACAGCTTTACAGCCTACTAAATTATTGAAATTTGTTTGCATAATGTCAAAACTAAGTATACGCCAATTGAATTTTTTGTTTCTCAAACATGTGTGTTTATTATATGCTGTACAGAAGTTATACTATTCTACTATATTATGCAAGTAAACAAATATTTAACTCTATTATGTGCACATTTGACGAAGAACTCCATGGTGGTTAGCATTTAGATAAATGAATAATGGACCTGGAAAAAAAGTGTTGTATATTTGAAAAGCACGTAGCGTGCATACGCAAATGAAGTGGCATGAAAAGGGTGTATCAACCATAAACTATCTTTTCTTGCAGCGTAAGTGAGTAGAAACACACACACACACACACACACACACACACACACACACGGAGTCACTGTGTCACAGTGACAGGCTGTTGGTTTGAGGTGTATTTGCCTACTTGGGCTTTGACGCGAGCTTAAGTCCCTAAAAAAAGAAATATCTAAAAGTATGAGTCCTATTAACATACATACATACAGATCTACATCTGTGTATGTATGTGAATGTGTATGTGTATGGCTCATCTGCATCAAATGCGTTTGCCAAAGTCGTGCAAAGTGTCTGTTAAAATTCATTTCAAAAATGTATGCATATTGTTCGCCTTGCTAGACAGAAACACAAACAACAACAGCAGCCATATGTGTGTGTGTGTGTGTGAGTGACTGTGTCAATGTATGGAACTATTTTCAGGTTGCAAATGTGCAGGCGTCAGTCACATTGTTTATGTTGTTCGTGTATGAGTTATTGTTGCGAGACATGATACTTTTTGTATTTTGTAGCACGCAGCACATTACAAATGACAGCCGCCTGTCACATACCCATAACAATCTCACGCATACATACACATAGACACTGGCCATTTGCTGTTGTTGTTGCTCTTAATAGTTAGCGTACATATGTACTTACATATATACATACATAGATAGCCGTCGACTTTAGTTAGCTTTCGTGCTTAAGCCTCCTCCTTCTCCTCTGAACTGTTGTTGACACATTTTGGCCAACTCGATGGCAGCCAAGTGAATTATGGCCACATCCTGGCCACAAGCTGTTGACCTAACTCGTTCGAGCACCAGCAACAGCAACAGCACAGCACAGCAACAGCTCTTGCCCCAACTCATTAAGCTGTAATTTAATTATTATTTTTCATTTTTGTTTTGCTCCCTCCACAAATTTCACCCAAATTGTATGTGTCATCGATAAGGAATGGGATGGGCAAGGGGGAATATACCTGGATTCTTTGGCTATTGTAATGGGGGCGCAAAAAAATGCAATTATAATAACATATTTCAATGAATGGTTAAGTGAAAACGACACGCCCCGAACGAGCAAACGAACGAAGCGAACGAGGGCGAGGCAAGGATTTGGGCAAAATAACCTTGACTGTGAAGGCCATTGGGCGACATGGCAATGCCATGATTAATACCAAGGCCGAGTGCTGTCATTTGAATGCTTTACAACACGTTTAAGAAGTTGTCTGCCAACAAACTAATATGTTAACATCTTTCAAATATATTTAACTTTAAACCTAACGTAGGTTTGATTAAAAATGCAATGAAGAGAGTTGCCAGCGAACTATTATATCTGTAGCTATTTTTAGCCTTAGTCTCTAATATGTGATTGTCGATTGTGGAATTTAACAAAAAGATGAATGCTGAATGTAGTTTGGTATTTTTATACCCTAAACCCATAGAATGGGTAAAAAGGGTATAGTGGTTTTGTGCAAAAGTATGTAACAGGCAGAAGGAAGCATCTTCGACCCCATAAAGTATATATATTCTTGATCAGCATCAACAGCCAAGACGATATAGTCATGTCCGTCTGTCCGTCCGTCTGTCCGTCTGTATGAACGCGTGGATCTCAGAAACTACAAGAGCTAGAGACTTCAGATATTGTATATAAGTTCTCCTATACCATGAGCAGAACAAGTTTGCTTCAAAATATCGATAACTATTCTGGTTTCCGATATACACATGGAATCGATAACAAGAAATATCGAATTTGGAAAATCTAAAAATGAGGGTTGAAATAATGGGTAACGATAGAGTTTTTCTGAAAATTTCGTCCAAATTGGTTAAGAAACACCGGAGATATCGAATTGAATCGATTGAAGTTAAGTCAGTATACCAAAGTCTAATATAAATTTAATTTATTTATTGCAACTGGGTTCAGGGTATCTTCTAGTCGGGCTCTCCCGACTAGAGCCTTCTTACTTGTTGTTTATATTTATTTATTTATTTTTGAAAATATATTTTCTTTCGAGAACCTTTGCCTTTCAAACGGTACTGAGTGGAATAAGATTAAAAATAATTGTTTTAAACTCTTAGCTTGCATTGGGTTGGGCCATCAAAAATATAGTTATTTACAAACCAACTTAAACCTTGCAAAATTGTGCATTTTATAACTCTTTGGAAAATACCAGACATTCAAAAGTCTACCAATAACTGATCTGAAAAATTTCAAATTGCAACAACACTTGAAACCTTTGCACAGCTTGATTGAAAGTTTGATATTGACCTATTCAATTTGCAATGCATGGTCAAAAAACATTGTTTTATTCAAATTCGACTTGTGGTTTTCTAATAATTTATGGGAATTCCAAATTCCATTTGATAGCATCATTTCCATCAAACAATTTTAGATGCGTATGCAAATACAATATTTATATGCTTTAATATTTTATGTTATCTTTGCGGAACCGAGCTGCATTTCCCAGCGCAATTATTTCCAAGCAAGCATGAAAACCCATATATTTATTTATGTGTTTTTTGCCTTCTTTCTTTTCTCACACACGCACATATGTGCAAAATCTGGCAGCCACAACGCAAACATATATTTTCAACGGAGAACTTTATTTAAATTCCACATACGCCTTGTTAGCCAACCCGTTAGTTTTGCGTTGTTACCGTTGTTTGTCTTTTGAATGCTTGTTACCATTTTGGCATGTTGCTCCTGCTGCTGCTGCTGCAGCTTCTGTTGAATGCTTTCCCTCTCTCTCTTGTGCTCTCCCTCCCTCTCTCGCTTTTGGTCCCAGTCGTAAGGGTTATACGTTGAAATAACTATTTGGTTAAGTGGGGAAACTCTTTACGCATGAAAAGCCACCGAAAATGCTACTTTAATAAATGTAGCCAACTGGCAGCAACGCCCAACGCCTCTAAGTAATTGTCGTTGCTTGTTGATGGCTTTTCATTTTTTTCATCTTTTTTTCCCCTCCTTTACATTTTATATGGAGAAAGAGGTTTTGAAAGGCAACAAAGAAACCGGCTGCAGAACATTTTAATGGGATTTTCGAATTTAAAATCTAGCGATCTACTTTTTGGCTTACTCTTTCTCTCTCTCTCTCTCTCCCTCTGCCTCTCTCTTTCTTTATCACTGTCATGCACTTCAACTTTACTCTCTCCCTCTCTCGCTTTCTCTTTCCATCTCTTTATCTCTCATCCTGAGCGTGTGGTGACAGGCAGCCAAGTTAATTAGCAAAAAACAGATAACGTCGCAACAAAATATATACAAATGAAAGAAGCAACAAGCCAGCGTCTAAGGTATGCGTCTGGTAACTGCCTCTGCCTCTGCCGCTGCCTCTGCCTTCTCTCTACCCCTCAGCCTGAAAATTCTTATCACTCACTTTACTCAGTTCTGAGTGCCGTAGGGGTTGGCGGGGGCGTGCCAAACGGGTGAACGGAAAAAGAAAATGATTAATTATCCACAAAGGCAATTTAGTAAAATTGGTTGAAAATTCTTCGACCAAACGACAGTTGAACTCTAACTATTACAGTTACAATTACAGCTACAGCTAAAACTTACAGCTACAGCCATAACTCCTTACGTTTACGGCTTTATTGATATTACAGCCGAGTTAATGAAGCGAAAACCCACGCAGGACACAACAATTTTGTTTTTATCCTTTTTTTTTGCTTTCTACAGAAGCTGTGGTTATTTTAATGGATTGTTTTCGAGATTTTTTCTTTATCCTTAATATAAAATAAGTTGATCTACGATTTGATAAAAGTATGTAAATATAAGTATGTATTATGAGCTTAGAAATTAATTTTGTCCTATATTTCCTTTTTTTTTAATGTGTGCAAACATTCAAAGCAACTCAACACTCAACTAAATTAAATTTGTATCTTAATAATTAAGTTTTTTTTCCCTTTGAGATTTAAATTCAATTTTGTGTCCTTATACTTACCTTTTTTTTTGTTTTTGTTGGCTGCTGTTGCTCTTGTTGCTGCTATTTGCGGATTATGCGTCAAAGCTAATCCCAGGTAGCTAGGAGAATGTTAGAAGGCCCAAAAAAAATGGTAGACAGACGTGGGAGATTGATGGCTTCGGCCCCCGTTACGCGAAAACAATATTGGGAATTCAAGATTTTCGATATTCCGACTTTCGTCTTAGGCAATTTCCTCAGCACAATGGCCAAGTGAAATGAAAACACCTTTTGGCACAGCGAAAAAAAAAAATAAAAGGAAAACAACAATCAACACAAACACTTCCACTTATTATTTTTAAATTTCAACCGTTATGCGTACGCGCTCGTGGCGCGTTGTTCTTAACGTTCTTGCCGCTTGACGTTCAAATCACATTGAAATCACTCTGTCTGTCTGCTTGTCTGACTGACTGACTGTCACTGATGCTGCTGTTGCTTGAGCTGCTGCCTGGGATAGACTGAAGCTGAACCGAAGCGCACGAGAGTCTGTTGACGAATGAATTTGAAATTGCAACGAACTCGAGTTGAGTCCACAAGCATCCCGTTAACAACAAGTTGTTATCCGACTTACAGCGACGCAACAGTAAAAGCCGTTACACTGTCAGAGCTTTTGCGAAAGCTTGATGTCGCTTTTACTGCTAAAGCTTGAGCTTGATTTTACTCCCTAAGCTTGCCGCAATAGCTTTTGGTGTTATTCCTTTTGGTGTTCTTGCCTTAAAATTCCAAAAGCTTAAAATCCATTTCTAGTAGAAAAAACCTCTTTTAACAGTTTTAAAACATGTCAATGCTGTAAAGCTTTAAATGAGGCAAACAAATAAATAGTTTTCTGTTTAACTATATTAGATTGTGCTTTTTGGTAAACAGCTTTCATATTTAGTAAAATCAGCATTACTGTTTAAAAACAGTATTCCATAAAACTAGAAAGCTTTGATAATAATATTTCGTAAATGTAGATTTGCGCATCATAATTTTTTTTTTTTTAAATAATTCTTCCAGCCTTGATAAACGGTTAATAAATGCAGGTATTATAAGTTAATTACTTGAAACGAAACGATGGTAGGTCAAGCACAGCAATGGAACGGAGTGAAAAGCAAGCTTTTAGCATGAATTCAAACGAGATGGCACAATGGTGTACTTGGAATGCAGCCGCACGAATCTGAGGGAGACAGAGTAATGGTCTCGCCGATTATAATACTAAAACCAAACATTAATGAAAAAATTCAGATTAACTTATGATTTCATTCAGTTTATTTAATTTTTTTTTGTATAATATAAGGTTTAAATTATTTTGAATGGACGCAAACTTTCCAGTTTCAAATGACTTATAAAAATATGAAAAAAAAACTTTAAAAATAATATTGCCTCATGGAATTTGGTTTACTCGCGCCAGTCGCCAATAATGTTGGATGACGGCACCAGCTCAAGACGTCCCGGTGCACTGCCCATGAAGGGTAATGGTGGCCCAAGAAATCTTAAGACAAGACATTTCAGAGTAAAGATAACGAACATGAAATTTCAACTTTAAGTTTTTACCTGGGACGCACTGGGGGCTTTGAAGCTAACATCAGAGAAGGAGAAACCGGATTCGAAATGGCTCTGGCATATGTGGTAGCTGATTTGGCCTGAATTAGGTTGGCGAGTGGCGCGATGCCAGTATCGACACTTTCCAGCGTATTGCGCATCACTTTCTGCGGCTGGGCGATATGAGCTCTTGCCTGTGACTGAAGCTGAGGCTGAGGAGTGGCCATTGGGACACGCATGAAGCGGATGAGTCGAGGCGCAGCATTTTCATCGGATTGGGCAATCATGTCCTGGTCAGCATCCAAAACTGCAGCATCAATAACTCCAGGACCAGCTCCAGCTGTTTGTCCTGGTCCAGTTCCTACTCCTGCTCCAGCTGCAACTGCCTGGGGTGGGGTGAACATGGCTGAAAGCTGGATGGGCACAAAGGCAGGCAGCTGGACGTTGACAGGTGCACCGGGCTCGGGTGCTGGACCTGGCGGTGTTGCTGGTGGTGGTGGTGGTGGCGCTGGCGGTGGGGCGGGTGTCGGCCGCTGCGTTGGCCTAGGACGTGGGCGTGGCTTCGGTTTTGTTGGCTTCGGTCTTGGTGCTGGTGTCTCATCTTCGACTTCCTGCCAGGCCTCCAGCAGCGTCAGCAGCTCATCCTTAGTCATGTGACCTAGTCCTAGAGGACTAAAGCTGCTGACTTGGTTCCAACCCAACTCTGGTGGGCCATAAAGCGAGCGCTGATCACGCTCGTAAGCCAATTGCTGGGCTTCAATACCAACGCTGGCGAAAAAGAAGAGCAAAAGTAGCAGTTTGGGTAGCCTGGTCGTTTCCATTCTGCTGGTCGATTAACGTTTGTTGCTTCGCTCGAAGGCTGAGCGCATTTTTATATACTTTTCAGTTGGCCAGTTTTCATGATCCAGTTTTCTAGTTAGTTGCCTGGGCCTGAAACTTAGCCAGAGCCGGAAAACGGAAGTGCACGCACAAAAGCAGCGGGTGAACTGGTTGCAAACAGCTAGTAGTGCCAAATGGTCACTCCAATCCACGCACAACACTTGCACCCATAATATGTGCAACTATAGTCAATGATCAAGGCTTGATGGCATGCTTGCATGCAGCTTTTTAATACCCTTTAAGCTTAAAAGAGAGAAAGCATATAAAATGCGAGATTAAATGATATCGAAAACACTTTTGATAAAACAGATTTATTGAGATTAGTAGCCAAGTGTTGAACTTTTTTGAATGTTTTGAGAAATTTGTAATCGATTTTATTCGTTTAAGAAAACTTGATAAAATGACTTATCCATCTAAAAGTATAAGAGATACTTTCATCTGTTGATGATATAGTAAAATAGCAACCAGCAAATTTGTTATTTGTTGGCTGTTAATTTGGTTTGGTTTCAAAAGGCCAAGGACCAGGTCTGGAACTGAGCTTGATGTTGTTGACTTTGTTTTAAGCGTGGGCCAATTGCCTGCTGGCAATGGACAGGCACAAACCAGTTGTGTGTGGCAATCTAACTAACTAACTTTAACATTCAATGCTTCAATCCGTTACATATTTCGGAGTGAGAGTTTGTTTGGCTGTGTGTATTGGGATACGAATGTTGATTTATGTCGCATATCTGCCTGGCTCGAGGAAGCGTTTTTTTTTTAATAAAAATAAATCTTTACAGATTCATACGAACAAATAACAACAACAACAAGTTCGTCGGATACATATTTGTAGTTATTTATTGACTACTTCTCGTGTGTCATGGGATTTAATTGAAAGTATTTTTTAAATTTGTTTTGAATTTTCGTATTGGTGGGTATTGCAAAGGAAGATATGTATATGCTTTATGCGAATATTAATAAATTTTTGCATACAAATATGGAAAACATTAATGCCGTTTTTAACAGCGATCTATATATGTACCATTCTTTAATGTATTCCTTTTCTGTGTTACAATTGGCCGTTTAATAATTTCTGTCCTTCTTTTGGCGGTTTGCGGTGGCCAAAACTGCGGCGAACAGGATCACGATCACACGAAGCTAAAAGTGTTAATAGATTTAGTTAAAGGGCATTAAAAAATATTTATTTTTGACAAAATTTGACAAAAACGAGTTTTTTTTTTTTTTTCAATTTTAATTAAAAAAAAAAAAATATATATTCTTCTTTTCAAATTTTAATAAAATTTTAAATTTAATTTTTAACAAAAAAAATAATTTTAAAGGAGAAAAAATTTTTATCGACTTCGGAATAAACTCACATTTTGTTTGTTATTTGATACAGTGATAAGAATAGTGATAAGCCATTATACATATAAAGGTTATTATATTAGGCTATAAAACATTTTTGTTTTTTGATGTTGCTGTTAGTGCATTTAAGCGGCTCTCGACAGCGTTTGCATTACGACCACCGACCAACTATCTTGCAACTCATCTGCTCAATTGTTAGTAAGTTGAAGCTAATGCCGTTCCATAACACAAAGGCAAAACGAGTGTTAAAAATAAAGGGGCCGCCGCATTCAAAATTGTCATTATCAATGATGAATAATAAGTAACGAATACTTAAAACTGAATATTAATGTCAAACACTACAATGGCCAACAACAACAGCAGCAACATCAACGATGCTCATTACATAAACGGGCGCATTGCACCAATGATTACTATTCGCCTCTCCCCTGCCGCCTTTTCACCCAACTAGATACCATAAATTTCGAGCAATTGGCGCAAGCGCAGCGTCATATTAGCGTTAATTGTCGCAGCTCTTGGCAAACAGTGTTGACAATTTGTTTTTTCCCAAACGTCATGTCTTGACTTGACATATTCCCCCTTAACGCGTAACAAAACTGAGCTGGTACACAGTAAGAAAAATAAGTTAACAAAAACATGTCCGTGCTCGAAAGTCTGTGTAAAGTTTTTATATATAAACTTGAACTGAATATTTATTGTAAAAGTGTTAAGCTCGCTTCAAAGTTAAAGCAAGCAAATCGAATACTTTTTGGTGAGTGTTCAACAGTTTTTTGTTCAGCTCTATTTTCTAGAATGAGTTTTCCTGGCTTAAAGTCTCTTGAATGCTTTGTTATTTACTTTTTTTTTTCGGTGTTGCTGCTTGATGCCTGGGGGCAATGAGTCGAACTTATTATGCAATCGCGGGCGTTGCGCTTAATGCGATTGGGTATGAAGACCCTTTTGGCTGTCTGGTCATCTGGCTGATTGCTTGGCTAGTTGTCTGGTTGATTGTGGAACAAAAAAATTCAGCAAAAAAAAACCAAACAAAAATGGCCTCAAACAATTTCGCTGCTTTCCATTAATAAATCAGCAAAAAAAAAAACGACCAACGCTTGCCCACAAATCACCCGCTTTTACCAACTACAACAAGTTATTTGGGTTTTTCCCGTTTTTCTGTTGTTTTCCTTATGCTTTTCTGTTCGTTAGGTGGGAGTTAGCTGTGCAGAACCCGTAAGCGACCTGACCTCACCCAACTGCCATGGTTTGCATAACAGCAACAACAATAATGTTGGTGCTGCAGCAGGAGCAGCAGTGGTCGTAGTGGCAGCAACATTTCTTTGTGGCTTTCCCAGCGAGTCACGACCAGCGCAATTTTCTTGTCACTGTCAACCGACCCAAAGCGGCACACGCAACAAGCAACAAGCGGCAGCAACAGCTTACAGCAACAACAGACGAGAAGACAAACAAACAACAGCAATATAAAACGAAAAAAAATATAAGAAAAAAAGAAAAAACGGCAACAGCCAAGAGCCAAAAAACAACAGCTGCGCAGCTGACACAGCAGTCAGCTTTAACGTTGCCAGCAACTTCAAGCGATTGCAGCTCGCTGATAACAGGAAAGCGAACGTTTCATTTAATATGCCATTGTATTGATACTCTTTTTTTTTCTCAACTGCTTGACTTTGAAGCTGCTTTCGTATTAAATATTCGGTAGCTAAAATAAACAACTTGCTTTTCAATTAAAACAAGAGTTTATTATTGGCCTTGAAAAAGTTTTCTATATGCAATTAGATAGGCTAGATAATATATTCCAATTTTAGTATACATATGTTCTGCCGAAGCAAGAAATCTAAATTATTTGTATTTATAAGTTTGTTTGAATGTATTGAAAAAGTGTTATACATATTTGTTATAACAAATATTATTTATTAATTATATAATACAGCATTCATAATGCCTTTGCGCTAAATTAAAAGTTTATTTAGCCCCAATTCAACAATATTGAACCATTTATTATATGTTATAATTTTTATTGTGAGTATAACTATTATAATAATAATAATATTTTTTATCACTATTGTTTTATTGTTTGAGAGTATAAAAGAGTCTGCTCGCAATGAAAATGTAAACAGCGGCAACAGGTGCTATTGTTGTTGCTATTGCTTTTGCGGTTGCTGTTGCTGTTGGTGCCAACGTTGACGTCGCTGCTACTGCTGCTGTTGGCTTTGCTGCCTGGTTGTCTGCTGCCACCGTTTGCAGTTTCCATTTCATTTTTAAGCAAACGCTCGACGCGTTCAGCGTTTTAATGTTTAATTCTCATCGCGAGCGAGCGGTTGACTGTGCGACGACAGACAAAACAAATAAAAAGGAAAAAATTTGCCTACCGTTAAAGGCACGTTAAATAAAAGGCGTCGCGTTAATCGAGTGAATAAATTAAATATAAATTCTATATATTTATTTAATAAATTATTTATTTTTTGTTGTTGTTGGTTTCGTTTGCGTGCAAAAGTGTGCTTAGTTTATTTAAGGATATTACCAGTGCATTTCAAACTGTGACCAATACCTCACAACTTACAAACAACTATAATGTTGCCCACAACTGCGCTATTTGCGTTCGTTTGCGCCTGCGTCTCGTCTCTAATTGTGGCACGCAGCTACAGTAATGGTCTAATCTTCTATCAACTAAAATCACACACACCCTATCTGCCACCCACGGTGAGCGTGTCGCGTGGACGCAATTTGGCCAGTATCAAGTACTCGGAGAAGGGCTCCATTTGGTCAACTTTTGGCCAGCCGTGCGAGTGTCAAGGCAAAATTTGCGGTTGCTGTGCCGGTCTCAAAGTCGATCAATACAACTTCGATCAGAAGGGTAAATAACTACGCTAGGGAAACAAAATATGAAAAGGATTTCTGAAATCGACAAACTTAATTACGAGAGAGGTTTTCTTGTTTTTTTCTACTACTAATCCTAGATATACATATATGTATATTACTTTAAAAGTTCAAGAAATATTTTTGCGAATAATTAAAGCATTTTCTTCCTTTTGTGAAATCAAAATAATTATATTCAAAAACTTTACAAGCAATCAATAAAATCAAATACTCCCAACAGTATCAATGTTGTTAATAATTTGACTCGGAATTGCAATTTAAATAGTTTTGTCTTCTCACACACTGAACTAGTAATCCAGTTGTCCTGTTGTTTTTGGGTGATTTAAATGTCGAAATTCGTTTGTTTGTTGCTTAACAGCAACAACTGTTGCAATTGAAGACAGACAGCAGCAACAATAAATTGTTGCTCGTCTCACATGACATGGTTGCATTTGCCAATCAAAATGCCACAAATCGTTGGCATGCTTGTATCTTGAAGCTGTTGCTGTTCGTTTGCTTGGATTCCAATTCCGAATTCAATTGCAACTTCCACCCGCAACTTTCATTCATTCAGCAGCAGCACATACACTTACTCCTCTCTGTCTTTCTCTCTCTCTTTTGTTTTTTTCCTTCTCTCTTCCTCTTTGTTTCTCTTTAAAATTTATTTGCTTTCTTTGTTTTTTTTTTTTTTTTTATCGCTGTCATTTTGCAGTTTGTGCCAATATAACATTCGTGCCACAATTGGAGGAGGCACAGCTGGAGGTGTATCTAAATGAGCGTTCTTCGGCCAAATATGGAATCTCAGTGCGTAATCCATCACCTTTCTGCATACCAGTCATGATGGGCGTCCCAATGGCCATGTGCGTCCAATTGACCGATATAGCAATGGTTGGCAACAATCTGAACATGTGCATGGACTTTGTTGTGCGATTGGCAACCACCGATCTTTTCGAGATGCACTTTCAGTGCATGCGCATGGGTCTCGATGGTATACAGTATGTGGATAAGAATGGCGATCCTGTGCTACCCGCCAGCGATCCTCAAGCGGATGAGGATGATAGGGATGCGTCCGCGGATGACTATACCGACATGCTGGAGGGGGAACAGCTGGAGGAGGAGCAGCTGAATGAACAGAAAACAGAGCCTCCCAAAACAGAGACAGCTGAAGCTGATTCGGAACTTGAGCCATTGCCAATTGAAAGTGAAATGCTTATGGCAGGAGATCAAGAGCTTGTGGAGTCAACGACTGACGATGCCGATGATGACGCTGATGCTGATGTTGAAATTAATGCTGATGCTCATGCTGTATGTGATGGTGATGATCATAATGAAAATGTGGAGGTGCAGGTAAAGAAGGAAGAGGAGAATGACAAGGAGGAGAAGGAGACTGTCGCTGATGATAATGTTGGCGAGAGCGAGCTAAAGCAAAACGAAGTAATTGAAACAATTACCAGTTCAATGCAAGTTATCCAGGCGCCAACAGCGACAACGACATCAACGCCAACAACACCAACAACACCAACAACACCAACAACACCAACAACTACTATGACAACGACAACGACAACAGCTAAGCAAGAGGATAAAGTCGAAGCGAGCGATGAGCAGCCAAAGGAGGAGGAAGAGCAGGAGCAAGATCAAGAGGTGAAAGAAGCAGAAGAAGAAACAGCAACATCGGCAACAGCAACAGTAGCTGAAATTGTCCAAATGGCAGACGACAGTGACAATGAAGTGAATGTAGATGACAAAGAAGAAGAAAAAGATAGTGCAAAGGCAGATGAAAAAGAAGGAGAAGGAGATGAAGACGATGACACCGAAGCAGTGACAGAGAAGGTGGTGGAGGCGGAGCAGGAGAATAAAGTGGAAGCAGAGACTGATCACGATCATGATGATGATGATGATGATGAAGATGATGATGACGACGACGTTGACGTTGAGGACGCAACAGAAGATAATACAGACGATGAAGAGCTGCAGCTGGCACAGGAGGCGTCACTTGCTAATAGCAATGAAAGCGCTGCTAAGCCCATCAGCAATAACAGCAACAAAAACAGCAGCATTAACAATGCCAATAACACCATCATCATCAGCAGCAGCAATGAGCAACCAAGCCGCGAAACTGTTGATGACATTGCTAATAACGTTGAGGTTAACCAACAACAACAGCAACAGCAACAACGACGTCGCCGCATGTATTTGCGACTGCGCAGCGGCATTTAACTATTGTAGCGATATCAGTTGATTGTTAATTTATTATAATTGTTAATGAATTGTTAATGCTAAATGCCTGTTAATTAATACTTATTTATTTGCTATCATAGAAAAAACAAAAGCCAACAACCAATAAAAGAGTATGCGAAAGAAAAGATAAAAAAAAAAACACTTAAAAATATATAAAAGAAAACTTCCAATTCAGAGTTTTGAGATTACCCAGCAGCAACTATAACAGTTGCTCTCCAACTGTTGCAGTTGCTGCTACTGCACTGCTAAGCAGTTCACCTTTTAGCCAAGCAGTTTATTAGCTGGAAACATCCGAAGCATCACTTGATTGATCATTGGAGCTCGCTGACTGAAGTGTTCTGCGCTTACGAATCTTGCGTGAACTATGATCACAATGACGCTTTCGATGATTATCAACCTCAAATTCGTTGACTATAGTACACAGCGCTAGAAAAGCCATTAGCTTAGGCGACTTGAGCCTCTGGGCAATCTTTGTGGCCTTGCTTAGCGATTGAGTGAGCCGCTCGAAACGACTAAATGCCGCATGCGCCTGGCAGATCAAAAATTCGACATTAAAGCGCCAAACGTTGCTGTTGCAGCTGTGCGCTTCTGTAAGTAGTAAGTCATTACAAGTGACAAAGGTCAAATAAAGTTTATTGCATACCGTAAAGAGCCCTGTGAGCCGTTCTCATGGACTTGTCGTAGCGATTCTCCTTGAAAAGACAGCGAGCTATTTCGAAAAGCAGATAGGTTCTCTCGATGGCATAGCAGGAGTGAAGTAAACGCTCCTCAAGTCTTTCCACTTTCTTTCTGCAATTTTAGCTTTAAACCATAGTAATCCTACACAGATAATTTGTAACTTACGCGGCGCGATTGCTTCGCTCATCATCTCGATCAATTTCTGCATAGACATTGCGACCGCCAAACTCACTCCTCATGTCCTTGAATCGATCCTTGGGCAGCCCGTAGAGCAGCGCATTATTTTTCATAAACTCAGTATTGCGCGGCACCACACATCGATCGACATGAGCCAGTGCCAAAATGTTGTACACCTCGGTGACGAATTCCAGCTTCCAGGGCAGCGTGCGATGTGTCTTGAGTTGAATATAGTTGCTCATAATGTCCTCAATGTAGTTTGTCAGTCGCTCGATGTTGCCCTCCTGCCGTCGCTGTTTAATCAAGCGCAGCATTCTGTGGCAATCACGTCGGGTCTGGTTCTCAACGCAAAACAGGTAGTCCTCGCGTTTCTTATCACAGATCTCTCCAATATGGCACTTTTTCTTCGCGCTATACAACGGCCTGCGCGAATGCATCATTCTCTACAGAGAAAAATATATATCAAGCTTGGCTGATAGTACACAAAAGACAGCCATATACCATAAACTTTCTGACAACCGTGTACCTCTCGTTGGCTAGCTCTGATAAAACGGGTGTCGTTTCGCGCAACAGCGGATTGAGAAAGTTTTTGTCACCTTGCAGAATACGCATCATGGTCACATCGGCTGCGCTTTTGCCAATATAATGATAGTTGAATACCCTTTCGGAAACGCTTCGTCGAGCTCTCTCTAGTGGGGACAGCAAGGGTTTTTCCTTATCGAGCACGCTTTCCACGTCACACTGGTTTTTGTCGTTTAGTTGCTGCCAAAGCGTTTGTGGCAAGTTCGCAGCGGAGGTACGCCCACGAAATCGCCCCACCCTAGACTTGTCTGTAACCAGTTGCCAATTATCCATCACAAAGGGATGAAAGCTATCACCCAGAGTATCCTGGAGCACGGCGGTTGTCTGTAAATGTAGATGGTGAGAGTGAAACTGGTAGAGAACCAATAAATTAATAAGATATTGGTTACTCTTCACTCACGCGATTTTTGCGTAACCGAAATCGATTCCTGATTGAATTTCCTTGATATTTTCGCTCATCTATATTGAGCGCGACTAGATTATCCTCAAAGCGATTGCATTCGAGCAGAGCATCGCACTTATTTAGCAAAACGCTCACCTGCAAGTTACCCTCCTGCTTCATAAGCTTGTAAGCTTGCTCCGCGTCTTGCAATGCAAGCTCTGGTTGTGCTAAGGATCGCCAGCATTTGCTGCGCTTATCCATCGAAACGTATGTTTTTAGGCACACATCATCCGAATGTGATTGACAGCCCCGTACCCTTGAACAGCAAGCATCTTCCCCTTTAGGCTTGCAAACATTGACGGCTCGTGTAAAACACTCGATGGCCGTTTTGTTTTGATGCCGGCGGTTGTAGTACTGACCCCAGTCCTGGAAGAGCCCCGATTGGACGCATAGCTTCAAATCGATGCGCTGCCAGGGCTTCAGATCAGGTGGCAAGCTTGCTGTCAGGCTGCCAAGCGAAATGAATGCGGAGTGTTTGCTATAAGAGTTCTTATTATAGTTTTGACTCGTCATTATGTTTAGAATGCTACAAATTTTTACGGCAACTTGTATGTTTGCGCTTAATTTGAATACATATAATTTTGTGAATAGCTCAATGTTATTTGTAATAAACAATGAATGACAAACGAATTTTGAATACAAATACAATTTAAGACTGTAAGGAATTTAATAAAAAGCAAGCAGGCGACCGACGGACATTTGAGCACTGCTTAAAATTTAAAGCAGTTCCACTCGGCATTGTCCTACACTGCTTGCTGCATTGCAGCTGAAGCCAGCAAACAGTTATGCGGGCTGCAAGCACTTTGAATAAAAACTACAACTCTGCGCTATAAACGGTCAGTTTGAAGTTCGAATTATTTGGAAGCACATACCAAATAATATTGCTTTGCAAATAACTTTTTACATAACAACTAAGTAGCGAATACCGCTTAAGATATTCAGATGAAACTGTAACGCCGCTTATAATTAATTGTGAGATTGGCTTTTTAACTAATTATGCAACTTTGGCTGCTGTTGGCTGAAGTTAGCTGAAGCGATGATCACGTCATTGTTGCTTCGCACGCCCATGCACAGCAGATAGATAAATTTTGAAATATTCACATCAGTTAACATTGTTGGACACGGTCTAAACAAAGGTTGCAATGTTCCCGCAGCGAAAAACGAATAGAAATTACCGCAAAACCAAAAAGATGGAGAATGTAGGTAAGAGAGAAAAACATAAATTTTAATAATAAAACATAGTCAAAAAATAAACGACAACAGTCATAAGCGAGCAATATATTATATAATACTCAGTTGCCGCTGTTGTTATGGCCAAAATTATTTTATTATTATTTTTATACATATTTTTTTTTTTTTTAACGTTACATATCTTATGTCTGTTTTGCTTGGTTTGCTTCACCTGTTTCTCGTTTGGGCTAGACTTGGCCCAGTTGCATGGGACAGCCACAACAATTATTATTACAAATAGTATTTGCTCGTAAAACGTTTAATTGTTTTTAACGGTTGTTCACAGACTGTACATAATTTGTGCATATCTTTTGTTTGTGTTTTTTTTTTTCGCTTTGCATAAGCACGCCAATCCAAACTTAGTTTCTGTAGTTGAAGCCAAGAAGCTCAATTGCTCGAACGCTGCTTGACTTTTGAGCTGGTCAAAACGTTCAACTGATCGTCTGGTGGAGTGGGCTAAGAGGGGCTCAGATATTGGCAACGCAATGGTGAGCGCTCGACTTGTTCGCATTTGTATGCTAACTGTGGCTGTGGGTGTCACTTTTTTTTTTAACGCGCATTGCGGAAAGAAAGTCACAGAAAAGTAAGCGAAACTGTTGAACGCCACTTGAGACGCCAATTAAAACTTGTTTTTTGCGTTTGGGCTTCTTTTTTTTTGCACTGTTTTTTGCTTTTCCATTTTTTTGTCGGAGTTTTTGGCAATCGCGCAACTTGCGGCCAAAAACAATAAGTAAATGCGATCACATATATATGTAGATAGTATAAAATTTATTGTGTGTAGAAACAGAGGAGACAGGAAATGCTGCAAACTGTTTGTACTGCATGCCAATTAAGTCTGAGTGCCAGTTGATGTCAAACTGTAACCAAATAAACATAGCTATTGTTTGCTTTTGAAAAGAAAAATCGTATCAGTAGCGAATTGGCATCGTTTTTCTCTTTTATTTTTTTCTCTTTTTAATATCGTCTCGCTTTTAATTAAATAGCGACTAAACTTTAATTGCATAATACAACAAACGGATGAGATTTAGCAGACATAAAATATTTTATTTCGTCTTGCAACGAGCGCAACTCAAAGAAACATTGCAATTGATAACTCGATATATATAGTATGTTTATAAAATTTGAGATTGTAGTATTATAATGCAATATTTGGGTGTGTTTCTCATTTTATCATCGTGTTTTTTATGCTCTCATACTACAAACTGAAAACATGTGGCCGCCAACACCTCTTGGCCAAACAAGGCAGCACTTATATCTGTACTTATGAATGCATGCGCCCTGTTGCATGCACCAAACAGCAGCTCACAATAACCGCAGCGGTATTCAAATCTTCCACATGCTGCATGCAACTGCAATTACGTTTGCCTTTATGTAGTAGGTTCAAATGCAAGTTAAGCTTCGCCTGGCGTTCACATTGACTTTGCTCTAGAGACGCATATTCATGCCTACACTTAAGCTGGATATTGACATTAAAGCATGCTATATTTTGGCCAGATATACAATTCGTATAGCATATATTAAGTAAAAACAAAGGAAGCCAGAATTTAAAGAGTAAAATAAACTTTGTCAGGTTATGAAATAAAAACAAAGTTTGCTCAACAAAAATAAATACATATATGCTTCAAAATTATGCTTTGTGTATCAACACACTCCAAGTAAATAGAACTAACAACATAGCAATGCTAAGCAAATAATGAAATCATTATAGTAAGGTTAAATAGGTTTTACTAGAATAGTAATCAAACAACCATTTATACAAAATTCTCGCTTGTAAACTCATCCCAACATTTACACAACATTGAAAAAATTAAATCAAGCTATTAACTTGCCAAAATATGACAAGTGATAAAGTTCACAGCACAGCTAAGGGACACTAAATAAATGGCTCAAAGAGATTTTGAGTGTCATGTGAGTATAGTTGTGACTGTTACTGTGACAACAATTGCTACTGCTGACGTAAGCCTTTGACTGCAAATGCTTAAAAATGCTTAATCTAAATTAAAATTTTAGTGTAAATCCAACTAGTATAACTGCTTTTTGCAATATTAGTTTTCGGACAGTTTATGCTGCTTAAAAGCTTTTGTTATTGCAATTTCAAAGATAAACCTACATATGTTTTTAAATGGAGGCTGTAGCAACAGTCGCAACTGTAGCTAGTCACAGTTAGTTGCAGTAAGGGGCTCAACAACAACAACAACAACTACAACATTCAACGTTCGACAATTCAAATCGGCTGGCATCGTGTGATTCGGCAGGCTTCGGGATTTGGTGCAGCATCAACAGTGGCTGAACTTGAGATTCAGTTTGCTTTTGTCTCGCCCAGTGGCTGGTTGTCAGTCCTCCTCTGTCCTGTGTGCCAACGAACAGTCCTTTGAAAATATATAAATCACGCCGTGGTCGCGCGCGACGTAAATTTCTCTTGCGAATTTCAAACATCAACAAAAACAATCTTGTGAAAGCCGAGCCTTTTCAAAAATAACATACTTGTCACTTCTTGACGCAAGCGATTACATCAGGAGTGCTTGTGCTTAAGGAATTGGCCAAAAAACACTTGACGTGAGTATTTAGATGTCACTTTCGGTTGCCATAACTTGACATTTTCAATGTTTTCACTGTATGTTGCCATTGGGCGATTGCCTTAAGTAAAATTAACCAGTAGCATAGTATTTGACACACATCTTCATCACTTTCTTCACTTTTCTATTTTTTGATATCTTTTTAGCCTGGGACATTTATGAGTCCTGTCATCCTTAACGCCTATGCACGAGTGGCTGTCCTGATTTATTATTTATTCATTATCTGCAAGTCTTTCGGCTTTCAAACACTTTGCAACACAAAAACTGAAACAGCGAACAAAAAAATGGTCGAAATAAAAATACAAATCAAGTATACGCCGCATAAATACTTCACTTCTTCAATGCCATTAACATGAATCTTTCACCTCACTTTGGCCCTCTCTTTACTCGCTGTTTAATGTATTACAAATGATACTTTCCGCAGCGTATTTGTCTGTTTTTTCTTTCTTTCTTGTACTTGCGCGTCTTCTCTTTATGGCCCAACTTGGTCTATGACACTAAATACGAGCGAATCTGCCGCGCTTGATCAATGTGCTAGCCACCCGCATCTTGGCAGTCTTCGTGCCATCGCATGTATTTATGTCAGACGATTTGGCATCGTCAGCACACCTGTTCTCGGGGTGCCTGCCAGGCTGACAGTCTGTCAGGTGCGTTTGTTGGCATTGCAATTGTATGCGATTTGCAATATCAACAGCAGCAAGAGCGCCACCATCATTATTATCAATGGCAACGCCGTTGAAATCAGCAGTACCATTGCGTTATCAGACTCACGATTGATTGGCTTAGTTTTTCAGCAATTTTTGCAGTTGCATAATGTTTGCCAAATCAACTATGCGAGGCTTATGATGAGCATGCAAATGTTGCACTTGGCAAGTTCAAAAAATACACAAGAAAAATACGCATTATTCGGAAGTGAAAGTCTGGCGCCAACCTAGTTAGCTCGCAATGGTATTCGTTTAAAAACTGCAAAAAAAAAAGGATGCCATCAACAATTTTGGGCAAATGTTGAAGACTCACCGCACCAAGAGGCAACCAACAACGGGAGCAACAGTTTTTTGCGGCACTTGCCCCAGTTTTAATTGGCTTAAGAGGCAGCCCCTTAAGCAAGCAGCTTTCATTTCGTACGAAACGTTGCCAATGGCTACTTGCATGATGAGATCATTGACCCCCAACTGAGTGGGGTGGAAGGGGTCGCAAAAGCGTCATTAAATGTCGCACATCAAATTATGGTTAGATTTATAGCATTTGTTACCGAACTGCGTCCCGGCTTCGACCCTTCTTCTCTTTACTGTTGGCACTTAATTTTTGCTCTCACTTTTTTTTCTATGGCCAGCAGCGAGAGTTGCATTTGCATTTGTGATTTAAGCCGAAAATGGCCAGGGTTCTTAGTTTATCTTAATTTGTTAAAATTCTAAATAATGAGACGACCGCTGAGGTGTTTTAACATCATTTAAGCTGGCGGATTCTAAGTTAGTGTTAGTTGTTTTTATTTGTCCTTGAATTGGAATTTATTAGAGCTTCCCCAGATTCAAGATTAGCATTCTCCATTCCACCAAGCCTGCAATCATCTTAACATTTATTATAGTTTTTAATGAACGCACATATTGTTGTTCAAGGCTTCTGTTCTAATTTATTAAATGTATTTGTTTCCAGCCATAAATATTATAGCCAAAAACGATTTAATATCGATTGCTGCACTTTATGTTTATAAAACGGACATAAGTACAAGAAAATTCGTTAAACTCCACTTATGATATATTCAGGCTGTAAGCTTCTCTTGAGAAATCGGGCTTAATGTATGTTTAATACGTTATGTTTACCGTCTGATTTCTTAATTTGGGTAAAGCTAACTTAATTATTTTTTCGAGAAAAAAGTCGAATAATGTCTGTATATAATAATAATACCCCGAAGCAGCAGATGCTCTTCATGGAGCTACACTTGTCGACTAAATATATGCAGAGCCACCAAAATAGAAGCAACATATGCAGAAAACCAACTCTGCACAAGCAAAAGGCGCACTGCGTTAACAACAACATCAACTTAGTCCCCAATGAGTAAGCACTTCATCCTCATCTCTCTTTCTGCAGTTTAAGCCCAACACCAAAACATTCCCACGGCAGGGAGGGTTGTTGAAGTCAGGAAAGATTCTTATAAATTCATTAAGCACTTGGAATATGCATAAACATAATTTTGGGTTTTTGAAATTAACATTTTTGGCAGCATCAGCAGCTTAAAGCCGCACTTCATGCTGCAGCAGTTGCCCGTGATAAGTGCTCACTGTCTGCTCCACTGTCCTTGCCTGTTTCGTCCTGTCTCGACCTGTCTTGTGCTGTCCCAATGGGCGTATGAGCAACAAGAGCTTCGCTCAAGTTTCCCGCTAGTTGAATCACTTTTGCCTTTTGTGCGTTGGCACATTTTCGTACCTTAATTGAGCAGCCAAAAACAATTATTAAGGAACTCAACTTAATTTCAAAACACGTGCCAACAATTTCTCACAAATATTATTGAAAAAAATTCAAATTGAAATTATGCTAAAATTTTTAATTACAAAAGAGAGCGATGGAAAAATTAAGGTGATAGTGGGGGCAGTGGATGGAGGGTTGGGGTGTGTTTTGGTATCATCTGGCAGCATAACAGTTCTGTAAACACGACCAACAACAGACAACCGCCTACATCAACAGAGAGAACAGACTTCGCGCTTATGCCGGCAGATAATGTAAGCAGAACAACAATGCAAACATTGACAATAGCACAAACAATAGTTACATCAACAACAACAAGAACAGCAGTAGGAGAAATAAGAACAGCAACCGGCGGGCATTAGCAGGATGCAATCCAATGTCTGTCTAAGGGCTACATCCTAGTCCCAAAAGGCGACAGCACATGAGACGTAGCAACGCTTGGTGAAGGGGGGTGGATTAGGAACATCATCTGGCTTTGACTTATTTGTGCAATGCATTCAGCATCCGCAGCCATATTCACAACTAGTCCACGGCACGCCCAATGTTCATGCAACAAAAAACTAAGTATCTTATTTAACTACTCATTAAAGAGAGAGAAGATCAACAAAATCAGAGACACACTAAAATTATTGCAATAAAGTATTTTATTTCATACTCTATGGACTTTTGTGTATCTGTATTTTTGTACATTTCTGTTGTAATCGAGATTGTTCACTTCGCTTAACTTATTTGACCCATTTAGAATGTTTTCAGTTTCGTCTTTGTCGCAGGGTATCTCAAAATGAATACGTTAACAAAAAGTCTGACTGCGCATAAAAAATTGCTAGCGAATAAAACCATTTAGACAACGGCGACGGCCCTCAGGGGCAGAGATAGAAGGAGAGAGAGAAAAAGACAGAAGTTGAAAGTGAGAAAGGAAAGCGGTAAATCTTAAGCGACACAATGGCGTAAAACCGGAAACGTAAGCTTAACGTGTTAGTTGAGCTCTCAAATGCTAATGGTTTGAGATTATCTCCTTAACTTACATGCAGTAAGCACATGACGATGACAATGATGTTGTAACTCTTTCGGACAGACAATTCAAAGCTAGAGTAAACATTTTTTTAAACCCGGCATCAAATGCTTTTGCTTTTTATTAAAGTGCAATTATTTTTTATGTTTAGTTTAAGAATATATTTATTTAAGCTTAATTTTACAATGTTTTAATTTCCATTTAAAAGCTACAAATGATAAATAATAATTTCTATAGCATTTTTTTTGATTGCCTCAAGTCGTAGTTATTATATTAGTTAGTGTAATCCAACATCTAGATTTTATATGTTCCATAAAAAAACATCACGAAAATCGGATTCCGACTAACACAACAAAATTACAGAATACGTTTCCGATTGCATTAAATTTGTCCAGTGAATCGTGCACAAAAGCTATTTTGTGGTTTTAAGCTTATGCCTCGCCTGCTACCCCACCTATTCGTACCCCTTCTTTTGCCAAGCATTTTAGCCAATTGGTCGTTCCTTTTGCCCTCAAATATATGCAACATTATTTATGTATTTGCTCCTATGTGAATGGGTAAAGAAACCAAAGAGATCAGCGTCTTACTGATTGAATACCCTTTCTCATGTACTATAATATACAATTTTCAGTGCTTTATCTATTATTTCTTTTTGGCTGAAAGTTACAATTTTGATTTCATTTGAACAAGAATACTTTTTTCCTATGTACTCGTATAGTATGTAGTATAGTATAGAAGTTCACGAACGCATTTACGTTTTGTATCAAACTTGACATACCCTCGGCAAGGGCACGCGAATTTCCTACAATGTGCCTTGGGCTTGTCAGCAAACGATGCCTTTGCAATATGAAAGAAAAAAATATTTATTGGTTGTGATTTCATGTTTACTCTACCCATGCGAAAATTTAGCGATAAAGTTGAAGGGGAGGCGGGAAATGGGGGTTCAAAGATGAGTTAAGAGTTGAATGCCATTGTCGTAAGACTGGCTCCAAGACAATGTCGCAGTTAAGTCGCAGTTTGGCAATGCCAATTTAACATTTATTTCTTATTTTTTGACTTAAACTTAATAAAACCCAATACATCTGTGTCTTTATTGATGCGCATGTGTTTGTTTATGTATTGATAATGCTGCAACGCGTTTTCAATTTGCTTTTGCCAAATGATGATTTGAGCAAATAAAACGTTCGTTTCCACCACACAATTTGTTGCTCTATTGTGAATTTCCAAAGAAATTTCTATTTATCAACAAACATTATGTAAGAGCATAACGTAATCGAATTTTAAATGTTAATTACCAAAAGAATAAATAATTCTAAAAACTAATTATTTTTTTTCGTAGGAATTGTAAAAGTAAAATATTTCTTTAATTTCTTTGTATTTCCAACAGCTGACTTATGTATCTCTTTAAGCATCAGCTCGAAACAGGTTCATTTATTTTCCGTAGTGACTCAGCAAAAATCCAGCATTGGTTAGTTAGTATATCTTTTATTAAAGGTTTAAGCAAAAGCAATGATATCGTTATAAGCTTGCTTAAATACCAAGTAAGTGGTTTTGTTCAAACTGTTATTGTGTTAACGCTGTGATGTTGTTATGGATATTATTATTGTTTGTGCCAATGGGTCAAAATGCCTTTGGCTCACTGCAAACAAACAAACAAGCAAAACAACACGCACATTTGCAGTTGCTTATAATAACGTGATGTGATCTTTTAATTTTATTTATTTTAACTTTTCTCTTTGCATTTGGCCATTAAATTTATTTCCTAGGTTTTGTTTCTTGCCTTGAATACCATCCGGATACTCCAAGTTCGTGTTGTCTTCGTGCAACTATACATCATGTTGAAAGGCATTACAACTTGCTACGTTCCACCCTTTCTCATATCCCCCTCTCTCCTCCCATCACTGACATTCGGTGTGTTTCATCTTGAATTGCAGCACAGTTAGCATTTAGTTAGTTTGGTGAGTAAATGTGTCTGGGAATGTGGATGTGTACAAGTGTGTGTGCCAACTATACAAACTTTACAATTGACAGTCGAGAGCATTTTTTGGGTCTAGACGTGTTCACTTAGTTCTTTTTCTTCTTCAAAGTACATGTTCTTTTCATTTTTCTTTCTTGTTTTGAAAACTTTATTTCCGAATCATTTCACTGCTAATTGCAGAGCTCAAGTTTTAGTCAACTGTGCTGCTAATATAATTAATAGACTGTTTATTTTTAGTAGCATACTTTTCAGCTGCGTTATAATGAACAATTGTTTGGGCAAATAAAAAGCAGCTAGAAATAATTTATGAACACAACTTTTAAGCTTTAAAACAAAGAGATTTCGTTACATTAAGTTTATTTTGAAAAGCTTTCAATTACTTGCAGCTGTTTATATTTAATTAACTTTCGATTGAATGAACTCTAAGCCTCTAAATGAAACCATAAATTTCTTGATATTTTTAACTTGGCCTAGAAGAAACTCAAATTGTCTGCATATATGAAACACAAAATGATTATTTAAAATAAACAAATTCTTGAACATTCAATGTTTGTCCTTTAGAAAAGAAACGATTCCATTGAATCAGTTGTTGGCCTGGCAACTGCCACGCCCATTAACATTTGTGTTATCATAAATGTATATGTATGCACTATAAATGTAATTTGGGCGTAGAGTAAACGATGTTTATGTATTAATATGGACTGCACCGACAAAAACAACATCGGCCACAATAGAGACATGAAAATGAACTGCAGCATTGCCAAATCCACTTATGCACACACGCACACACACACACACAGCACACACACATGCATACAGATAATGTATTTGAAGAGTTAATTAAAACGCAGCGTGAAGGTTGCCAACACACACACACACAAACAAAAATACAAACATACCAGGAGGGTGGGTCTCAAACGGGCCACAGGCCAAAAGCATTTTGGCGATTGGCAGGCATGCGGCCGGTCAGCGAGGTTTGGAAAACAACAGCTGCGGTATGTTGCGACAAAGTGCGTTATGCACTGAGAGAACAGCGTAAAGAAAATTCCTAGAATTATTAATCAAAGAAGTTTTGAAACTATTTCCAAAAAATTAAAAAGAAAATAACCAAATTTTCTGGGCAAATTTCTACCTGAAACGATTAGAGGGAATACTAAGCATATGACAAAAGTTTTATATTATAATTACTTGTTTTTCTTTAGTGTAGACGCTGAGAATATTTAACGTGGACAATGCAACTTTAAGCAGTCAACTTAGAGAGGCGCCAGATAAATTCCAATTTAAGCTGACATGCAAAAGTTTCACAATGTGTGTGTGATAGTTGTTGTTGCTTGTGGTGTGTGAGAATGTTTGACTGGCAGCTGCCAACTGGAGCCGTAGCCGACGACAAGTTTATTTAAAGAGTTCGTTGAATGCTGAATGACAAGAAGGAAAAACGATGGACGATGTCATGAGACATAGACAAAAGCAGCATGGCTCAAGGGTGACAGCAAAGGATTTGAATGAATATTCGTTAGGGTTTCAATGTGTATTAAGTGTTTTGCAATTTCTAAGCTGATATAGAGCGAGATAATGGCATGGCATACGAATCTTCATAAACTTATAAATAATTTAGCTTATCACTTTAATTTGAATAGAACTTTCATATTATTGTTAATAATGCACCTGCAGTTTCCGGCTCAGCATCCGTCTGACTGCTGCATCCCGTGCGCTGTGTGTGAGTGTGTGCGTGTGTGTGCTCTACCAGAAAATCTGTCGCTTCCGTTGTTGCATAAAGGCGAGCAAGCACTTTAAACATGCTTCACGCACCACGCACCAGCAAAAACACATTGGAAACATACGAAGCCAAGGGCTTCATCAGATGTAACCCGACCTCAAACCTAACCTTGACCAATCAGTGACTGACCTTGCCTGGTCTGGCCTGGCCTGGCACAGCACAGCACAGCGATTGTGTCAAGTTTTTGTCCCGTTGCCAATTCCATTTGGTAGCTTCTGATTTATACGAATTTGCATATGCCGGCTACAAATGAATTCCAATGCCAATTGATATCGTCCACAACTTATGAGCCCAAGCAGACAATGACTGAAATGTAGCAGTAAAAATGGTTAGCAAGAGGGTTATTGGGATGGGTTGCCAGCCATGATGCTGTTGTAAGCGCTTATTTATGGCATCTTTTAGGCGCTGCCAGTGAGACAGAAGAGAGAGAGACGGCAACATCAACAACAGTGGCAAAAATACTCAGCAAAACTTATAGTTTTCTATTATGGAAAAGTGCGTATAAGTCGTAAACAACAACAAACACATTATGTTTGATAAGCTCGCAGTATGCTCATGTGTGTGCGTGTGTTTGTGTGTGTATTTGTTTGGGCTAGCAGGAGCGGAATGGTACACAAATAGGGATGGGCGCGTGACGCCAACTTGCCTGGAGGGAATACTTTAAAGTATTTATCTGATAAATACATGTAAAATATAATATTTTGTTAACTTACCCATTAATAAGCATTAAATGGAGGAAATTATACCCCGTTATAAATTCAAAATGGCTTAATTAATTAATTATTATGTCATTTTAATGACCTTGTCAATTTTTTTTCAAAAGCGTTCCTTAAATAATTAATCTGTGCTCTAAAGCACATCTTCATGTGTATTTGAGATGTGTGTGTGTGTGTTTGTGTGTGTGATTCTTTGACACTTTATGTTTGTTAAAGTCGCTTGTCATCAAAGTAAGGCAGCACAGCAGACAGCCAGACGGGCAGACATGAATATTAACGGAAGGCGTCGACGTCGCTGACAGCGCAAATTTTCGCGCTGGCAAACTTGGCTTATTTCCTTTTTATATGACAATAACAACAAGCCAAATGACGACAGAGTACGACGGCAGCAGCAATAACAAAAAACAAGCAACGACAAACAGACCATTTTCACTGACGTCAAAGTGACGCTTGAACTATGCGTTTAAGTCTCAGGCAGCAACCATCTGAAGGACTTGTTTTAATTTAATGGAGTATGAAAAAATTTGTTAAGCGATCAAAATTATGCAATAAGAACGCCTTGCACAAGGTTGCACAACTGGGCGTACACTGAGAAAAAACATGATATTTGAGGTATATGACATAGTACTTCAGAAATTAATCATCGATATTAAAATAATCTTTTAATCGTAACTTGACTTTGCTCTCTTGTCAGTTTCGCATTACAATACAAAAATGATGCCCTAACTTTTCAATAGCCCCAATGACTCGCTCACATTCAATGTGAACTAGGCCCAAAACAAATAAAATTAATGACATTCTCTTCTCTCTACAGTTTGTAGTTGATAAATTGCCCCAATTTAGCATATTCTCATTTTCGTTGTGATCTCCCAAGACAACTAAATGATGAGGGACTCGCATTTGTTATTTGCAGCACACACAAACAGCAAATGGAGCGTTGCCAAACCAGGTTCCACTTAATGGTGCTACTAAGGCACAGCCTATAATAATTTAGTGGCACTCAAAATGCGATTTGTTTGATTAATTGCGCATACGTAAATCTCTCAAAGGATTGAACCGAGCGTTTTGCTTGCCTGTTGCAGAAACAAGTGCGCATCACAAAACACATTAGGGTAAGCTGTCAGGTCCCAGCTCGTACAGGATATCGCTTTGTCATCCTTCAGCGCGAATTAAAGAGACGCCAATAATGCCGAATATCCGTTGCAACAAAAAGAATGTGATGCCAAAGCGATGTCGCAAATCACGATAGAATTTTAGTTTTTGGCCATTTGAACGGCCTTCACAAATACTTTTATCCTCTTTTACCTACCACCACATTGTAACAAAATCCAAAAACAACAAGAGCATGTTACATTTTGCACGACTAGCAGATACTCGGTTCAAGGTTGTGGCAGATAAGTTATTGTTTGAGTTGAATGACAGATTTTAAACATAAATCATTTTACTTTATATCCACATCACATTCCCTATATACAGGGTATACAAACCACAAAATGTATAATGCGCGCCTGACATATTGAAGCGTCATGAGTTTGTGGTTTCTATATTTGTTGTTGTTGCTTTGTGACAGCCTGCCGGCCAAGTGGAAACGTAATGAGTTGCCAATAGACCCGAGAACTGCCTCGACAATTTAATGCTGGCAGAATAGCGAATGCTTTTCTTACTATTCACACTTGGTAAGAGTAATTTCCCACATCGGCAGTTTGCCAAAAAAATATAAAAATAAAAATATGTTGATAAATTTTTGAGTTAAAAACGTGACTTTGACAATAGATTTGACTTGTTTTTCTATCCGTTTTGTTCAAGTTGAAGTTTCAGTCTCAAGGCCAAGGTTAAGCTTGTACATTTGTAGGCGAAAAAGTATAAAGTTTCTAAGTACTTAATCTGTACTCGCCAACAAAACGTGTTTTGCTTTGATTTCAATATATTTAATCTATTTAATTTGTGTATTTTGTGGGCTCATTTTGTTAATAAGATTTTTAATTAAACAACTGCAGGGCAGGGCAGGATACAGGGGTATGACGGTTGGGCATAATTATTTGGCGCCTCTGTTGGCCGTCCGTGACTTTAACCGCAATATTCCGCCTTACTGTTGCTGTTTGCTGTTGAAATCACAATCAAAGCGGCGCGCCCAAGAGCTGACTTTAATTTATGCGTAATTGCGTCAAGAAGTAGAGACAAAAAAGATGGTTGAAGGGACTAGGTGAAGAGCAGTAGGGCAGCTGCCGGACAATTGCACATAATGGATGGATGGCAACTCATTAGTTTCTCGTAATGACGACCCTTGTCAACGGTAAAGAATAAAAGCCAAACTGACCACACGCACACACGCACACACACACACACATACTTCACCTTACCTCATTGAGGGAGATCGGAAATTGCACACATTGCAATTTTGTTTTTGTTTGTTTGTGCATTGCACTCGATTTAAGTACTATATTAAATTTGATTTCACAGCCAGTGCGACTTTAAGTGAGTTATAAAAAAACGCAAATTGCAACAATAAAAATATGTAAATCGGGCCTCGACAGCTCAAAGCAATTAAATTGCTACTAATTACTCCGATTTAACTATTTGCTGCTAAACTTTGCCAATTAATGTTAGCCGCTTAATGTTAGCTAGTAGTTGTTACTAAATGCAACAGTTAAACAGTTGTTGTTGACATTGCGCTGACATTTATGGCCTCCTTTATTAATATTTATGTTGGCTAAAGTTTATGCTGCAACGCTGCTGCAGCTTATTAGAAAAGTTGCTGGAAAACTCGTGTAGATTGCAATAGTTTGCTTTATATATATATAAGAGCAAGTTTGATAGATATGTGCTCGTCCTTTAGCAGTTTGCCTTACTTAGTTAGCATTTGTTGTGTTTATTGTCGTTTGCCATGTTTTGCATGTTTTCATACTTACTGCCAATTGTGTGCAAGCATCAGAGTTGTGTGCATTGCACTGAGAACAGAATTTAAAGTAAACTTTTAGTCTGTAAAACCTGTTCTAAAAGCGTGAATTTATGCTAAACATCGAGAAGGGTAGCTCCACCAGCCTGGTTCGTTCAAGCTCTCCGCCAAAATAGCAAGGCCACACTGAAAAAATTAATCAAGATTTTCCACCTTGAATCAACACTTTTCGGTCTTATTTCTCGTGTAAGACCGAAAAATCTTGAATCAAGTATGAAACGTTCTTAACTGTTAAGATCGCGCATTCTTAAATTTAGATCGTTTTGAGAATGAAAAGTACTTATTTCGAGATTTTTAATTCTTGAATTAAGAAGCAAAATTCTTAGAATTTGAGATCTGGCAAACTGTAAATACGATTGAAGTGAACTTAAAAACAAGATGTTAGATCTTGAATTTTAAAATTATTAATTCTTGATTTAAGAACTGACAAATTCACCTTTAAAAAAATAAAAAACGGCAAGTATCCGTTTTTTAATGCAGTTAGCCGTGTCTAAGTTGCGTAAGGTTGTAATTTTTTAAACAGAAATTCTGACTTCGTGATTCTTGATCCAAGTATGACAATACTTGATTATATAATTTCCTGAAATTCTAAGATTTAGATATATAGTGCAGAATAGGATTTATACAGCTGTCAATCATTCTCATGCTTATGCTAGAAATGTATGAAATTAGAAACAACCATTACAAATTCATTTGTTTTTGCTTACCCGAAGGGAATTTGAACCTTAGATCTGTTGTCAACTGCGTCGAGTGCTTTAGCTGTTGAGCCACTTCCTATTACATTTTGATTGCAGTGACTTTAAAAAAAATAAGAACAAAAGTAAACTATTTTCATATTATTTTAAAGAGAAAAAAAAATAATTCAAAAAATGCCGCTGAGATTTGAACACGCGACTCGTACTTGATTCAAGAATTTTCGAACTTGATTCCAGTCGTTCTGAGGATCAACTTGATAAAAGTTCACTCAGTACTTGATGTAGATATCCGGTCTTAAGTATTTTGGACTTATAATACTTAATTGAAGCCTCCTTCCGACAAAATTTGGTTTAAAAAACTACAACTTTCAAAGAAGAATCAAGATTTTTATTCTTGTAATAAGAACGTTTACTACTTATTAAATTGCCAAGTTCGTTTCAGTTTTATTATAAGAATTTTTAATGTTGAGTCAAGAATTATATTCTTATATTAAGAACGTTCAGTACTTAAATAAAATAGGAAATTTTCAAGACCGTTTTAGGCCTGTTTTGAGATTTTTAAAGAAAATTAATTCTTAATTCAAGTACGTTTGGGATTGAATCAAAATTTTTAATCTTAAAGTACTCGTTAAGTTCGTTTTAGGCTTAATTTAAGATTTCCTAAGTACGGATCGTACTTAAATATTTCAAGTACGAATCGGGATAATTCTAGATTAAAAATCTTAAATTTAGATCGTCATTTTTTTTTTCTGTGCAAGTACCTTGGATTAAAACTTGACAAAAGACTCGCTTCTAGGACATAACTTATAGCTGCAGTCGTAGATACTTGCCGCGCAACTACGAAGAAACTATTTTGTAAAATAAAGACATAAAAAACCATCGGTATAATCCAAGTTGCAGTTGACAGCAAGTGCAACCCATGTTTGGTTTATCGTGCATCTTGAACAAAAGTGTTTGTTGCAGTGTATTTTTCAGTTACCTTTAGTGAAAATTACTTAAACCTTTTAGCTTTTTGTGCTTGAACAGTAGATGTTAGTCTTTCTCTAAACCTTATCTGCTTTTTTTGATCTCTCTTTCTCTCTCTCTCTCTTAGATTTTGTTAAAAGCTTAATGTTGCTGTAAACTTTAAGTCATGAACTCAACTTGCATATTTAGTTAAATAAGATTGAAGATAAATATATGAAGGGAAACAAAATATGTGTTGGAATATTAAATACTATTATTCTAATTATTTTTATGGCAAGGACTAAGCGAACATACATTATTCCGCTTTAAAATACTCAAAGCAACAATGATATGAACACCTATGCAGTATTGGATATGCTGCAATGTGTTTGATTTTATTTCGAATTAAATTGAGTCTAAGAATAGTTACATACACATTTAGACAAATTGACTGCCGATGGCATTTGGTGCTGTTGCTGGCAGATATTAAATTTACATTTGGTAACAATTTATGTAAATAACAGACACACATACAAAGAGAGAGAGAGAGAGAGAGAGAGAGAGAGAGAGAGAGAGATAGAGGGAGAGACACAAATTGCACCTAAATGGCAGAATCAAATCCGCTGCCAAGGGATTGCCACATTGACCGGGCAACAAAAAAAAAAAAAAACCAAAATTGGGTCAACTAAAATTCCATTCGAGTGCGAAATGTTTGTTGTTTTTGTTTTGTTGCTCTCCCATGATTTAGAGCCGCAGTAAATTCTAGAAAATTGTAAAATTCAACAACAACAGGCATGGCCGTTGGGCTAACTGCTCTGATTCGATGAAGCGGTGTAATAAAGCTGATTTTAAATAGCTGTCAGTTGTGAATAGAACGAAAAAATGGTTAACTTAGCTTTATTATTATGGTAAACGGTGCTGGGAGGACAGAGAGAGAGAGAGAGAAAGAGTGAGAAAGAGAGACAAAGGCCTTCTCAAAGAACGCTGACAACAAAAATCCAGCAACTCAGATTTAAGGTGCGAATGGGCGTGGCACGCAAATCTCATTTGACTAATCTGATAATGCGAATGACAATGAGAGCCCTAAGCTTCAGGATGTTAGCTCTGTTCATTGCAACACCACAACCAAAAATCGCACCACTGCACCACAGCACCACCACAATGCCAAAATGTTGTTCAGCATTCACGCTTCCGCATCAGCACGCTGCATAGCTAAAAAGTCAAAGCGCAGCGAAAGTTGCACGTGGAAGGCAACACAAAACTAAACAAAACAAATAAAAGGGCACAAAACTGTAAGAGCAAAGAAAAAAAACCTAAACCGAAATGAAAAAAGGAAAAATAAACCAAAAAGCCTGTAAAAAAAAAAATCGAAATGCATGTATATTTAGGCAGCTTGCCTTTTGTTTTAAGAAAGTATGTTTACCTTTAAGAAGTTTAATAATATGTGGTCAATATTTGTATCTTACTGAGTTTTAGAAAAATTGGATTTGATTGTAGAATACAACTTTTTTTAAATTAGTTAAGACATTTTTTTAATTTTCTTTTGCCAAAATACTTTGAAAAGTATTTCTTAAATTTAATAAATTTCACTGTAATATTTTTGTTGAAGTGTGAGCAAAGACTGAGTAAAAATTAAAGGGTATTGTGGAGTAGCATTCTCTAGTGGGTGCAGCCGCTTTGACCTCAGATGCCGTCATGCATACAGAAATGATGTCAATGGCAACAAATCGCAAAGTGCTGCATTAAAAGTCACTATAAAAATAAAAAAAAAACACACACACACACACAAAAAAACTGCAAAAACACATAACTTTTATCATCCATTAATTGCAGCTGTTCGGTTTTAAGTGCATGCGTTTATAAATCTTATAATAAACATTTTTAAAGAGCATAAAAAACCAATTCATTTGTATGAAATTCAAAAAAGTCAAAAAGGAGCTGGAAAACATTTTAACTTATCGTACAGTACTTCCATTTGTGAGCAACAAACGTTGCAAGGAAACTGTGCACTTTTTCACATAAATTGTTATCAGAAAGCTTTACTAGAATTAATCAAAATAGTTACTTTTTTGATTTACTAAATTCTTTTATTTAAAAAAACTTTATTTTTTCATTGGTTTTGTCTTGCCTATTTTGTATACCTTGTACTTGGAATTGGGTTAAGGGTATGAGGTATAAGTTAACAGCTGGCAGCTGAAAACTGTTAAGCAGCAATTCACTTTTTAAGTGCCGCCTGGGTATAAATTTGAAACGCGTTTATAGAATAATTAAATTGTAATTTTTAAAGTTTTTTTTTTAGCATACTTTTAGGCAGTGACACAAATTTTAGTTCCTTCATAGGATTTATTATTAAATTGTATTGCTTTTTATTGTTGGTGGAAACTAAAGTTTATTTTAAGTTGAAAATTTGTTAAACAAGCTGTCAATTTTAAATTGGATGCTTATTTCCCTGTGATCAATATTGATTAAACTCTCGTACAACTACAGCAAACCTGTTAAATGTCAAACAAGATGGATTTAATGAAATGGAACTTAACTGCTTAAAAACTTACACATGCATTGTAGTGTGAATACTTTTTCACTGGAATTGCACTTGGTATGCGCTCGGAGATACTTCCAGCTAACCAAGTAGGTAATAGTACCATGTGTAATGGCTGTGCAAATATAGTTGAGAGTATATACTAAAGTATGTGTCAGTGCGTGCAGTATGTGTGGGAGAAGAACAAAATAAATGGCATTTGGTTGCAGATGCAATGCTGTCATAAAATGCTGAAGCGATGTCAACGATGCACCAACACATGAGTAACAGAAAAGACGGAGGGGACACTTGTTTTGTTGCTGACCCAGGAGCTCGGAGATAAAAACGGTAGGCGAAATTCGCACACACTTAACTACAGCAGCAGCGGCAGCAGCAGCAGGCGAGTAAAATTCATATGCAAATTTAATCAAAATGGCATGCAGAGAAGAATAACGGAATATGCAATTCAAATTGCAGAATACAGAATGCAAACAAAATATAAGTATATAAAACGTACACACACGCATTCATAAATACTTATGAGCTGGAAAAAGTGGAAAAGAAATAGCCACAAATTACAGTTTGCGAGCGACTGGTCACAACACAAACTTGCATTGGGCAAACCACAACAGCAACACAGCTAAAGCTGCACTTGCACATGCAGATAGAGCTGCCGCCCTCTTTTCTCTTGGTTTGTGGCACGATACTTATTGTCTCAAGCCAAGCTGGGATCGTTTTTTTTTTTTTTTTTTGATTGGGTCTTCTTTGCAATTGACTAAGTTTTTGTGCCACCTATTTTCTTGTGCGCCTTTAGTCGAAAACATAGTGAATCCCTAAAAAAAATATTACGTGAGTGCCACGCCCATCCCCCAAACGCCTACCGTGTGGCCACCCAACACAAAGAGCTGCAAGTGATGTTGACTGATGGTCAAGTGGCCAAACTAACTGACGTTTTGGCTATTGAACTGAACTCCCCCTAAACTTTTTATGTGTGTGGACGGACAGCAGAGTAAAAGACGTATGTGTATATGTATGAGTGTGAGTATGCGTAACAAGAGAAGACCATGAATGGATTACGAGAGTTGATGTTCAGTCGAAGCTTTGGCAAATGATTGGCAATGGAATGAGAATTGATTTATAAGAGAGATAAGGAAAACAAAGAAAAGCTTGTAGCACAGAGCTCAATGGCAAACATCTTAGTTTGATTGTTACGTTCTTTGAAAATCATAAAACCGTAAGTATAATATACATTCATTTACATTTATTAAATCAGTTAAAATAATCACAAAAAATTATTTGGAAGAATTTATAATTTATTTTTAAGAATCTTGATTGTCGTCATTTTTAACATTGAAAATTTTTTAAAGTGTAAAATGATTTTTGAACATTTTGCTATATCATTTATTTAACTTTAATGGTTGGCAAAGGCAGGATCCGTGGTCAACAGAAAATATTCCCTTAGTTTTTGCATCAACCCCACTTTTCGCAATTGGCCAAATTTAAATAGGTTGCGTTGATCAAGGTCGTACTGTATATATAATCCACTTAAGGCTACTACTAAGAAATAATCTTTACATACGATCCCCCCTCTAAAATGTATTTTTATCTCAGCTTGCTATACACATATGTACACATGTACATTGACACAACAACTTAAAGCTCTTAGAGCCTATTTTAAATGCCTAAAAAATTTTTGTGTGTGTTTATAGTAGAGTTATAGTTATGGTTTAGTGACTCCAGAGTTGTCTGCCATAGGCTGGAATGTCTGCCTTTTGTGTTGAGTGCACTGCATCCCAATCCTTTAGCTGAAGGCTATTCACATAGATGGCGCCAAAGTGAGCGCTTGCCGTGGAGAGTTGGGGACGATGACACTTGATGCCAATGTCTAGGAGCTGCACGGGTCCATCGAATCTGACCAGATAGTAGCGCACGCGCCAGTTCTCGCCAAGAGCACCCTGCTCCGGCGGCAATTGTTCGTGGGCCAGGCCCGTTGGCAATGCGCCACCCAGCGGCGAGATGTAGCAGAGACCCGGTGTGAGAATGTGTTCGCTATAGGCGCCACAAAACACATAGACATCCTGCATGGGTCGTCGAGGCGGGCAGCATCTAACCACCACATCCAATGTGTGCTCTTCCAGTTCTTTGTCAGCTGGGCTGAGCTTGTAGGCATAGCCGAGCAGGAGCACACCCAGCTGCAACTGGAATTCGGTGAGGAATAGCCGAAAGGCACGTTCATAGTTTGTAATGCGCAGGGCACAGCCGCCGGCATAGGCAGTGTCAAAGCTATGCTCCGCATTGTTACCCAAGGGCACTGAAGGCTGCAAGGCCTGACGTGCCAAATTGAAGAAGGGACGTGTTCCTGCTTCCCTGGCACCGCATTCGTAGCTGCCACACCCCGAACCCACACAAAAGTCCGTGTAGAAGGGCAACGAGCAATAGGGATGTGTGCCTAAATATTCCCAGAGTCGTGCCCACCATCGTTCGTTGCGGGCAAGAAAGGCAGCATTAAGCGATTCATCGCCATCAGCTTTGCGTATATTGTAGCCATACTGTTGCAGTGTCTCGAAGCACCAAGCAGGCGCGAAGATGCCTGCCGAGAAGCCACGTCCAGCAATCCTAGCAAGCGTTTGGGCGCTCTGAAAACGTCCCACCTGGCCGCGTCCAAAGACATCAAGTCCCAGAAAGAGGCGATGTGGAAGTGCCTGCTCTTGTCGTATGCTTGCCTCATTCGTTTCCAGACTGCGATCCGTCCAGCTGTAATTGATGAGCGTGCCATGACTGGCCCGAAAGAACTGCACATTGCGTTCATTCAGCTCATTCTGCCAGGAAAGTTCGCCGTTATCAATGACACTATCGTACCAAAAGACACGTCCATGCGGCACCTGCGTCTCTGTGGCAAGACGCAATTGCTCCACAAAACGACTGTTGGGTGAAAACGAAAATGCATCAATATATTTATGCATAAATAAAGCCGGCTTTTAATACACGAACCCTTTAACTTTTATCCTTCTTTCGCAAATATAAATTCATTTATAATTAAAAGAAACTGATTTTACATTGAATCCATTAAGTAAATATGAAATGATGTGAGCTTATTTAAAAAAAAACTATCAGTGCTCTTGGCTAAGGATAAAGTTAACTTTTGGGATGTAAATATTTGCCTGGCCGAGGTTTTTAACTGAGTTTAAAAGTTGCATCTACAGTCGAACTTTCATATAACGAATTTGAAGGGGAAAAGAAACAACTTCGTTGTATAGATAATGTTTGAAACCTTGTGGACTTAAGTCGTGTTTACAATACAAAACGAGTAAATCGTAAATGTTGAAAATGCAATTAAAAATATTCAAAAGCTCGATGAGAAAAACACCAACAGAGTGAGATATCTATGTAGACACTACACAAATGACCGGTATGAAAACTCACTATAGATTTGGCATGCAGTCGGCACGAACCGGGCACTCCACATTGACCAGCCAGCCCTCGAAGTTGAAGTGGCGGCAAAGCCGTGTGAGAGCCGCAACTGTCCGTTCAACACTCTCAGTGCTGGCGAGTACCTCGTGCAGCAGCCGACTGCCCGCAGTACCCTCTACGATGTAAGTGCCCAGAACGGGCACGCCATGCCGATGGGCGGCATTAAGCCAGCCACTGGGTGGAATTGTCACATACTGATGACTGAAGTAGCAAAAATAATCAACAGCTGACCAGTGCATGAAACGATAGTCATCAAACTTTTCCGAACTCTGAAAGTGCCTGCAAATAGTATGTATAAGCAAGTTATACTTGAATATTACTCTTATAACTCTATCAATATAAACTCACTCACCGATCGGCCAGATAGTTGCCCATCATATCGTGGCAGACGAGTAGCTCTCGTTTGTTATTTCCGCTAACAGAACGTCGATGATTGCTTACAAGATCCGATTGTCTGTCCAGATAGACGGCATCTCCACGTATTCTAGTGTCCAACAGTTGAACGTAACGTCTCCAATCAATATCTCGACTGCGCACGTGGAAGCCCAACAGTTGTACATTGTCTCGTATGGGTTCTGCCTCCAGCTGAGCTGCAATTGTGGATGATGCTATTGTTAGTTGGGGATGCATACTCTTGTTGTTGTTGTGGTTGTTTTTGTTGCGACTGTTGCCATCGAAATGACTTTAAAGTCGTCGTGCCAGCCTGCATTTATCAGAAAGAGTAGCCCTCTAAATAAGTTCTAATCATTCATTCATAGAAACAATTGCGCGACGACCGCATTAGATGAGAACTTTGAAGGCAAACACTATAAAAGATTATTGCACTTAATATCTATCTCATAGTACTTAGTAGTATATATATTTATATATATGATATATATTATATAGTATTTACTGATTTTGACATTTATAAAAATTGCTCTTTTTCTGCCCACTCTTCCTATGCAACAAATGTTTTTTGCTTGTCTTATTTATTAATTATAAAAAATCAATTCGATAATTTTAACATAAGATTTGATATTGAATTAAATTTTGACAGCTGCTTTTTACCCAAGAACTTATCTTTTAACTTAGAAATTGTATGATTGAAATGTTTATGCGATATAATTAGAAACAGCCATATGTGGATCATTTGCAAGTCAACTTTAGATTTATGTTTGTGTTACGAGCTTTTGTTTATATACTTAATTGTAAGCTTAAGTTAGATTTACATTTGACTTACGGCAACAAATATAGACACATAAATTTATTAGACAGCAATCATAAATTGTAAGACTCTTAGCTACTTCTAAAGCCAATATGCAACTACAAGCAAATACATTTATTTCGAGTCTTTATGCATAAGACAAGGAAATACATATATATGTAAATCCATTGTGCACATAATTCAATTTTATATAACTGTAATATGTAAAGGTCACCGCAGATAACAAATTTTTGAATGCTGCTTCTTGGATGACTAGACAAAATATAAGTCTGCGTAACACAAATTTACTTTGAAAAGTTTGCAAATGAAGAAGCAAATATCTAACTAATGCCTAGTTTAAAGCTTATGTCAAGATTAAGTATGCAAGGAGAGATATAGAGAGAGAGAGAGAGAGAGGGGGAGAGGGAGAGATATCTCAAAGCTAAGCTCGAATGCACTTTAATGCGCAGTTAAATATAAAAGCTTTCAAAGTCTGCGTTGTCTGGGCAAAAAACAAAAAACAAAAGAAAGATCAATTTCATCCTATCATTCATTACATCCAGCTTTAGTTTTTCTACGGGTTTCCAAACACACCCAAAATTTATTTGGATTCTGTGAATAACTCATGCGGTCAGAGTGCAAATATTATGTAGAAAAAAAAAGCCCTCTTACACCAACACGGTCTTCCGAGCCTTCTAATGTGCAGCAGCAGCAGTAACAACATCACATTCTGTTGTGGCAAAAGTTTTTGCTTTTCAACAGTCTATGGAGGGTCAGAATTATACTAGGCGTGGATGGAGGATGAGGAATGTTTAGGAGGAGAGAGGGAAGTGCTGGCGTTTTTGTGCAATTTGTGCGCTTATGGAAGGCAACGAGGCGCTTGAGCGGAACTTTAATCTCCCATTGCTGCACGGATATGGATTTTACAGCAAAAACACATAACGAATACCAATGAGTTGCCCGAGGAAACAAACAGCACCTGCCAGTTAAGCATATAATACTTGTGTGTGTGCGTTTGTGTGTGGGAATGCTGATTATCTCAGTTATTTAAATAGCCATAATCATTTAAAATTGGATTGCATTACAAACATTACACGGTAACAAACCGACTTATATGTTCTGCCAATACAAAACATAAAGCGCATACAGTGCGGATGTGGCTGCTTTTTAATTGTAGACAACTTTTGGATACCCCTCCTCAAAGCCCAGACATGAATTCTATTAAGAACAAATGGAAATTGAACATGGACAACTGTTCGCAGATTAAAAGAGCTCAAAATTGAAGAGTTGGAGAAGATGCTACGTTATTACGAAATGGAAACCTTATTAGTTCTGCGAGTAGACGCAGTTCTTATATAAATATGTACTATACATTCAGACTCATAAAAGTAAAACATTTGGAAAATAGCTATGTATAAATCAAATTGTGTGCTATTGTGTGTGCTTTGTGCAGAGCAATTGCAAATGAAACAAGTAAGGAACTATTACAGCTTTATATCGAGGTTTTCAGATCTGGACGATTTTGACATATGATTTAACTGCAAAAAAAACGAAGATATTTAACAAACTTTCAGCACAATAGCTCAAAAACTGATGCATAGAAAAAGACGGACAGACGGACTTAGCTATATCAACTCAGCTCGCGATGCTGATCAAGCATATATACATATACCTTATGCGGTCGGATATGCTTCCTTTAATGCGTAACACATTTCATGACAATGTTAATATGCTCATTTCAAGCGTATAAAAACAAATATCACAGGGGCGACTATTGCACCTAACTAATATACCTTTTCTTGCCTTTTGGTTTCAAAGTATGTATGTACATATGTATGTATGTATGTGGTTGCACAGCGAAATTGAGTGGTGATTCAGGTTGTGATAAGCCGAAATGTTGTGTATTAAATGCCAGAATAGTTAGACTCACGGCAGCCACAGGTGCAGTATTTTGTAGCACAAAAGTCGCACAGCTGTTTGCCAGACATTAAATCGTTGCCGGCATTTGCTGCTGTTGTTGTTGTGGCTGTTGGCGCTGCGATATTAAGTTGTTGTAGCGTTTGTTCCAGCGGCGCTTCGATAACCACATCATGCTCTTTATGATCTGTTGTATTTTGGGAATCCATTTGCAGCAAAATTTGCTTTAAGAGCAGCGTAAATGCTGAGTATAAAATAAATAAAATGTTCAAGGCGAGCGCAAAACGAAAACTGGTTACAATTTTGATGACACACAAAAAACAGCTGTTCGATTAGTGTTGGTAAACGTGTGTGTGTATGCAGTGCGCACAAATAATTTGAGTTTGAATAGCACAATGCTGTAAATTTAATTAAATTTTGTTTAGTTTTTCACTAGCCAATTGAACTTTGCGTTTATTTTTAGACTCAGCTTGGCAACCAACACGACAAAAAGAAGCGCAAAAACCGGCCAAGGCTGCAATGCAACTGAACATAACTTTTAATTAAACAAGCGCGTCCAAAAAGGAGACAAAAAAAGAGCAAAACAAAACTTTGCTGGCACAGCGAAGACAAAAAACGCACATTTCACATTTTTCCTTGGTATTTATTACGCTCAACGGAACACGTTTTTGGCATCGAGGAGACACATTGAAAAGTATTCAAAATGCCAGCGGGTCGCGTGGCCGGTAAGGCCGGCTACTCCAATCATGTTTACAATGGTACGTAATGGACATTTTCACACTTTCATCATTTGAATAAAAAAAAAAAACTCGTCTGCCATTACTATTTAATTATGTAATTTCATTTTTTGTTGGATTGTCGATTTTAACACTTTCAGTTTGGTCAATAAATATTGGAGATATGTATTTAAAATAAAATATTCTTCATTATGTTAAAACTAATTGATTTAAAATTTAATTTATTTTTGCGATTTTGCACAACAATTTGTTTGTGACCTTCCGCCAGCATTAAGATAAACGAGAATTTAATTGATAAATACTCTTTGTTGTTGTTTTTGTTGTTGTTTTATAGGTCGCTCATATGTTGGCATCAATGAGGAAATAATGTGGGTCAGCATTGGCATGGGTGTGACTATCGTCCTACTTATTACCATTGCGTTGTGCTACATTGCGCGGGAGAAGTGCCAAAAGCGGCAGCGAGAATATTACGTGACCGCATAGTTAATGTATGTTGCCTGCCCGATGGCACATGGCGGGGTATGTGGCGGAGAAGGGGTTTTAATGCCAATGGCGGCAACGCATTGCATCCTGCAAATGGAAATGGACATGAACATGGACGTGGATGTTGATGTAGGCAAAGACCAGGAGCTGTCAATAACAGCAGCTTTGGCAGCCCCGCTGCCTCAAGCAGAACAACCGGAACCTGAACCCGATGCGGATGCAGCGGTTACCATCATGAACTGGGCTGCTGTTGACGTTTGTGCTACTCGCAGTTGGGGCTAAGCGAAAGCTAAACATAACCCACCCATCTTAGGAAAATACTCACAACACACACGCACTCAAATACAAATAATGCATGGCATACGAATTTTTTTTCTCTATCGATGTAATCAAGAATTTGTTGTAAGCATAGAGAACAGCCCAGTAAGCTGTATTACTTTAAGCTAAAAATGTTATTTAAAGTTTCTGCTATATATATATATATATATATTTATATATATGTACTCAATAAATAGCAAACATTTACATTAATCGTTTGTTTTATAACTTCCATTCGTAGTTTCTTGTACAAATCTCTTTTTTTTTAAATTTGATTTAGCGCGTAAGTTGAAAATTTGTCAGCACTGTCCAGCGTTGCCACTTGGTAAGGCTCTTTCCAGCACTTGATAGCAGGCACTGCTTGTGTGTACTGCTTGGCAGTCAGCTGTTTACCATTGCGTGCATTGCAAGAAGAAGAAATAACCGCGCACGTTTTTCTATTTACAAATCTTGTTGCACACACAAATGCGCTAAAATGGTTGATAATATAACATTTAACGTACACAACAAGCCGGTGGAAAAAACAACACCCAAGCAGGTAAGTAACCATATGCAACCATGTGAATGAAACAATAACATATCGAATTTTTGACAGGCGGCGGCATCGACACAAAAGCCATTGACCAACAAGCAAAAACGTGCCGCGCCCGAACCATTTCATTTTCAGTTCAATGTAGAGAAACCTAAAGTTAAGGCAATTGTTGTGCGCCGTCGTGCGGCAACAACTGCTAAGACGACGAACACATCCAAACCAACAGTGCCTGCATCTGGCAGCGATCTAATGTTCAATGTAAGCGTGCCGCCACAGAATGCGGAACAGCAAATCAAGAAATCATCCAATGAAGAGCCAATCGGTGATATGATGTTTAATGTGTTTGTGGATGACACTGTCAAGCGTAAGCCAGACTCAAAAAAGGCAAAGCCAGCGCGCGATGCTCGGAAGTTTAACAAAACAACGGGTGTATTAAGTAAGGAGCAGCTCAAGGAAGCACTTAAGGTTCATGGAAAAGGACAGCGACAGCGTCAGAATCCCAATAAGCAGCCACGTGCTGGTGATATATTCAAAGCCCAAATAGACGAGGAGCGTCGTCGTAAGCAAGAAAAGCAAACAGATAGTACAACAGCAGATGCTACGGCTGCTCCACCAGCTGAGAAGCCAATGAAATCGGCTCCAGCTGCGAACAAATTTCGCACCAAGAAGATTGGACTGTTCGATCAGAGCGATGTGGCAGCACTAAAGCAACTTGGACAGCGTACTGTAAAGCCTGTAACCGAAACAATATTCGCTGGCGGCAAGGTGGAGAGTCTTGGTTTGCATGCACATGCAGTTAAGAATCTATTGGATCTACTGAGCATTAGCCAGCTGACGACAGTGCAACAGAAAACCATACCACAAGTGCTGGCCGGCAAAGATGTGCTCGTCCGCTCACAGACCGGCTCTGGGAAGACTCTAGCCTATGCGCTGCCAATGGTGGAACGTCTACAGTCGCAGATGCCTCGCATTAAACGCACTGATGGCGTCCTGGCGCTTGTCATTGTGCCGACACGTGAATTGGCGCTACAGACATACGAACTGTTCCAGAAGCTAGTTAAGCCCTATACATGGATTGTGCCGGGTGCACTGCTGGGTGGCGAGAGTCGCAAGAGCGAAAAGGCACGCTTGCGCAAGGGCATAAATGTGCTGCTGGGCACACCCGGTCGCTTGGTGGATCATCTTTTACATACGGCCAACTTTAAGCTGTCCAAACTGCAGTTCCTAGTCCTCGACGAGGCAGATCGCCTGCTCGAACTGGGCTATGAGCGTGATGTCAAACAGTTGGTGGAGGCCATTGACAAACACCGCGCCGAAGAGCTGGAGGAACAGAAGGATCAGGAGCATAAGCAGAAGCCTGTTGCTATGCAGCGTCTATTGCTTAGCGCAACGTTGACTGCTCAGGTGCAGCAGCTAGCTGGATTGACACTTAAGGATCCACTGTATATCGACAACAGTGATGAGGCAGCGGATGCAGCTCTCAAGGGCACTAATGGGTATCACAAGGACACCATTGAGGCGCAACAGGACGACGGCCTGGGCGAATACCTGGAGGATGTGACAGGTGTGCTAAGCATTCCAGAGAATCTTCAGCTCAGCTATGTCGTTGTGCCAGCCAAACTGCGACTGGTTACCATTGCGGCACTGCTCGCCAAAGAGCTGGCTGCCAGTCCCAAACAATTCAAGGCCATTGTGTTTATGAGCACCACGGAAATGGTAAACTTCCATCATGATATGCTTAATGAGGCACTCACACGTCGCGTCCTTGACGAAGATGATGAAATACAAAAGAAGGATGAGTCGTCGGATAATGACGATGATGATGATGATGATGGAGAAACGCCACTGCTACAAGGACTGCGCTTCTTCAAGTAAGCAAATTCTGTTTCCACACCTATAATTGTTATGCTCTAATATCAATGCGGAAAAAGAGGATTGATAGGACCGTTGGTAAACGTTAGAGAAATTTTGAAATTGGGGAAACTTGTCAAGTAGGGCACTAATTGATGGAAATAATTGTTAAATGCAACTTTTGCGTATGCAGTCGAACTTCCATACAACTAAAAACTAAAACTTCGTTATAGAGAACGTTCGTTATCTTGTCATACTCTGATACCGAAGGTAAAAAGTAAATTTGGTTTTGTCAAAGTGTCATTGGGGTGCCAAACCCATCCCCACCGCCTATTATAACCAGTAAAGCCTATATTTTACACAATGTTGAAGCTAAGTATCACCAATTTTGTTTACCCTAAAGATTTAGGTGAAAACATTTCCGCACGCTCCAACGCCCTTTAAAATCGGTAATGCCTGCATCTAATACAGTTTCTGATACAGTCTCCAAATTTGGTAGCAAGATCTAAGATCTGCAGTTATTTCAATGCCCCGCCGCACCAGCCCTCTGCTTTAAAAACAAGTAATGTCGTGTGCATATTGTATTAAAAAATCCCAGATTCTATAACTTTTTCTAACTTACCTCGTTCTTTATTCTCCGACAGACTTAATGGCTCCATGACGCAAACAGAACGTCAGGGTGTATTTCGTGGATTCCGCGATTGTCCCAGCTGTGTACTGCTTGCGACTGATGTCGTTGGCCGTGGCATTGATGTGCCGGACATCAAGTTGGTGGTGCAATATACACCGCCCCAAACGACAGCGGACTTTGTGCATCGAGTGGGTCGAACGGCACGTGCAGGACGTCGAGGACGCGCTGTGCTCTTTCTGGCGCCGAGCGAGGCGCAGTATGTGCGTCATTTGGAGAATAAGCGGATACGCATACAGCAGGGCGATATGCATAGCTATTTGGAGGCGCTGTTGCCGCGGGATTCGGAGGCACGAACCGTTCAGGAGGCAGCATCGAATTTGCAGCACAAGTTTCAGTCGCTGCTTGAGGACGATCGTGAACTGCACGACAAATCGTGCAAGGGTAAGTGCGTTACCATGACAATATCCATGGCACTCGACCCCCTTACTCTCACACCTCTTCCAAAACGTAACATAACTAGCAATTTAATCCTTTCACCAAAGGATATTAACTTTGTAATTATGACTTTTTTACAACACAATTTTCGCTGTTCACTTGTGTTAAAAAAAAAAAAAACGAAAGAAGGGAGAGCAGGAAAAGAAAACCCAAAGGACATTTGGTGTATCTGTTTTTCCAATTATAAGTTGGACGTTCGCGCCACGCCCCACCCTTACCACCAACGCAGCCCCTGACCGCCCACTTGTACGCTAGCAACCGCTGCTGGCGTTAAAAACACGAAAAATTATTTCATATTTGAAGTTAATTTCGATTGCGTGTCGAATAGCCGCGGGCCCGCCCCATTTCAACCCGCCCACCTCTTTGTGTGTGTGTGTGTGTGTGTGTGAAGTGACCAGCTACCGTTATGCTTCGTCCTTTATTTTCAATGTCCTGCATACCCTTGCATTCATAAATCCTATTAACTGCGAGCCATTAATTGCGGAAGGGTATTATTGCTTGCGGTGTTTCATTCATTCCCAATAGATTTTTTTGTTTTTGCTTTCTTACTTTCTCGTTAATGTCCTGTTGAAATTGTAATTGCAGCGTGGCAGTGAAAAAAAATAAAGTTAATTAGATGTTACTAAGGTTGCCGCAACGGCTCTCCACATCAGAAAAAATATGTAAGATATGGGTTGGGGTTTCCTAAGAGGTTGTATGTCTAAGGGGAGACGGGGGAGATGTAGCGTGTTGACAGCTTTGATTGGAAAATACTACAAAAAAATTCAAATTCAAATGAATCATAATGTGAAATATGAAGAAAAAAGTAAATCCCAAAAACCCTGAAAGAGCAAACAGGAAACGGAAATTGTGCGAAATATTTAAAATGGCCAACAAAACAACAATGGGAAAATAACAACAAGCCCAAAAGAACGATGAGATGTTAAAGATGATTGGAAAGACTAAAAACAACAACGAGAAGAAGAAAAAGAAGTTGAAGTTTGCCTGCGCAACCAAAAATGGCAAAACTCAAATTGCACTTAAGCGTCGAGTCAAGCATCAAGAAGGCAGGAAGCCGTTTGGCAAAACTTAACAGGGAGACAAACAAAGAGAGAGAGAGAGAGAGAATGCACCCAAAGGAATGAACGAATGTTGGAGTAAACCCGTAGTGAGAGGGGAGGAAAGAGAGAGACCTGCAGTTACTGTGTCTACTTCGTCCAATCAAAAAGCCATTAAAAAGTATTACGCTTGAACAAAACTGTACAAAGCAGCAGATAAAAGCATTTAGAAGCACAACACGAAAACAACTAAAGACTTAAAAACAAAACAAAACAAAACAAGAGCAAATAACAACGCAAAACAACAAAAAAAAATAAATAGAGTTGAATCGAGTTGAGCAAATATATCCTTAGTGGGCGCCAGGATAACACAGACTGAGTTCTCCTTCGAATCGAAGAAGAAGCTGCATGCGTGAGTAATTGAAACAATTTTCAAGTTTAAATTCACTTGCTCACAAGTCTTTCAAGTTGAGTACACTAAATTGCAGCACTCGAAACTAAATCATAAGTTGTTGAAGATCTGAGTGGAATTCATCCAGTTGTACCAAGAGCAAAGCCATGCCATTTAATAACATGCAAGATAGTCTTCCATATTGATTTGACGATTAAGAAGAACACAACTTGTCGATTTTATTTGCTAGAATTAAATATATGATCCGTAAGATCTACGAAGAATCTATTTCGAGCACAATTAAAAGGTTTTTAATAATTCTTTTCTCCAAGTTTCTAAACGCATGGGGCATTACACATTTTTCGAAGTATCTTCGACGATAAGAATTGATGAATTAAATAGCCACGTTTTTTAAAAGGGAAAGCTTGTTCCTTGAAGCAAGTAGGCAAGACATTTTTCCTGCTTTGGCTAGAACCGATCGCTGGATCATTGTTGTATGCTTCTTAAAATTAAGTCTTAAGTCTCGAATGACACCCAAACATTTATAGAATCATCATGATGTTTTCGCAGGATAATGACTTAGTGGTAAATGTAACGCAGGAGGTATATCTACAGTGAACAAGATACAGCGTAGGACCAAGACCTTGATGTAAACTTGCATATATTGGGCGCAGTGTAGATTTTGTGATATCGACTGCGATGCTGAAGCTTCTGTCAATCAGATAGCTGCGCACAAGTTGCAACAACTGAGGCATCCGAATAATTTGAGTTTGCTGATCAGACCATCATGCCACACCTAGTCAAAGGCTTGACGAATGTCCATGAATACTGCCACTTTATACATTTTGTGCTCCATAGCGTCGAGGACAAAATTACCAACACGGTGAAGTTGTTCTGGAACGCCGTGTCCTTTACGGAATCCAATCTGCCACTTTGGATACCCACTCTTCAATACCTTTCGAGATCAAATACACGGTTAAGCATGACTCTTTTCATTATCTTCCCTAGAGCAGGAATCAGACTAATTGCCCTGTAGGCTCTTTCTCTGGCTTTTGAATCATTGTTATAGGCGCTGATTTCCAAGGCATCCAGAAAGTATCCCAGCTTGGTTAAACTATAAAAGTCAGGGCTCTTTAAGTACCCTTTCTTAACATTTTAGTGAAATAAAAGATTTCCAAAGTTTTGTTTGACTTTATTTTGAATTGATTAATGTTTTAAAGAACTGTTCGATTTTTACCTTATTGCTACCTGTCTTAATGGGCCGATTCCCGCATTCGCAACAAATTTTCTCAAGAACGGTTAGCATTAAAAAAAAGTGTGTATACGGTATTAAGTACATTGATTTTTTTTTAAGAAAAATAACATATCTGATGTTTTCATTTACGAAACTGATCTATATATATATATAAGTTATTTTTTAAAGTCAACTTTTGCTATTAATCTCAACTCTACTTTACTTTGTCCCTAAATTATATATTTTATTTGTTACCTTGTTTTACTAGGTCTAAGCTTTCGCTTCCTTTTCACTAGATTCATCCAACCATTAGCTAAATATCAAAGTGTTTCCGCCCCTTCGTTTTTATATATGTACATATATAAATATTTTTTTTTCGCCTTACCACATGATTAACTGCTTACTAGCCAGAGAGTGGACGACAATAAGCGAAAAACCGCAAAGCCGCAAAAACCTTAAGCCGAAAACCGAGCCCAAAATCCCGAAACTCAAAAGCCAGAGGCAGCGACAGCGACAGCGACATTAGCAGGCGGGGTAAAAACAATCACAACAATTTGCCACGCCTACACATGAAAAATGAAGACGGAGAAGAAAAATAAGCAGAGAAACCGCATGGACACGCGCGCTTTATAAAATGTATCCGTTCGCATTTGTCGCTTAGCCGTCGACGGGCGCATTTGCCGAGCACCCAACAGCCCCCCCTCTCCTCGTCTACTTCCCTCACAGCTCAAGTTAAACAATGGGAATTGTACAGGGCAATGAATAGATTCTTATCTTTGGGAAAGGGATAAGAAAGAAGGGCATGAAAAGCCATTTTGTGCGGCTTGTGGTTTGTGGGTGGTTGTAACTGGCGTCTCTCTCACTCTCTTTGTCTCTCTCTCTCTCTCTCTCTCTCTGTTAGTTGGGTGGCTTCGTCACCCCGTTTTGGACTCGAGTCAGCTCGACTCGAATGACATTTATTTTATTCGCAACTTCCGGCTTGCAGACGTCTATAAACATCCGGGCTCGTCATACTTTTTGTTTGTTTAATGTCTGCCACTTGACTGTAATCGCATTTGCGGCAATTAAGCAGCCCCAAAGACAAGGGCTTGACTTTGAGACAATTCGAGTCTCCCACAGCCCACAGCCCACAAAGGGACCAACAGCAGCAACCGAGCTTATAACGGAAGAACAAAAAGCGGACGGATGGAATGGATAGATGGATGTAAATGTTGGCTAGAATGTGGAACGAAACGTTGACTGCTGCCACTTAATTGCTTGGGCAAAGCAGCATCTTTGACTTTATTTTACCGATTTCTCTCTCACTCCCTCTCTCTTTCACTCTCTCTATCTATCTATTTATTAATAAACCCCTTTTTTTGTCTTTGTGTGATTTGAATGCTTTAATCCGTTGAACGATCCCAAATTTATGAGCTTGACTTGATCAACAAATTTGTATAGACTGAGATCTCAGCGAACTGCTTTAGAACTTCCATAAAGTATATCTCGCGGGGATTAGTTCCTACAATTTCACTTTGATCTCTCAAAAACCTCGTGTTTACCTAGTACAATAAACTTGTTACTAAACTAGCAAGTGTGTATTAACCAATTAATAACTAAGAAGGATATGGTCAAGCAAGCTCGACTAGGAGATACCCTTAAAACTATACTAAAGTCATTGTTTGCATGCATGTGTGTGTGTGTGTGTGTGCACGCGTATACAAAAAGTGCCTGCAATACTGCGCTACTGAATGATTTACTTAATTTTAATCTTCGTTATCTCCGGCTGTGCTCAACCGCTCATTATTTTATCAATAGTTTCTGGATCAAGTTTCAAATTCAAAATTTTGTTCCTTTCAATCAACAGTGTATATCGGAAAACCGAAAGTGTTTTCGATAGTATGAAACAAAATTGTACTGCCTATGGGTAAGAAGAGCTTATGTTCCAAATTTGGAGTCTATAGCTTTTATAGCCGCTCAGAACGATGTGTTCATACAAACTGACAAACAGGCATGGCCATATCGACTCGACATTTGCACAAAACCTTTATACATTTTAAAGATATGTACTCCCCTTCTCCAGCTACCATGCCATTATCTTTAAGGCTTGTTGTCTATACACACTTGCACCGCTTAGAATATAAGTGACATAGATTTACATATGAAGTTCCATTTAAGTTACATGAACTAACATGTTAATAGTATATTCATTTAAGGAGTATCAAATTCTTTATTCTACATGCATATCGCTTTGCTAATTGTTGTTTAAAACTATTTGTCGATTGGGATCTCTTCAAATTGTGGTTAGGTAATTGCTTAGTTTTGGTTCGTTTGGTATTTGGATTGGTCCCACATGACTTGGGCTAAAACTCACAACTCTTGTTGCAGCTTGTACTCAAAGTTACTTATATCCATTTGCATTTCTCAACAGCTGGCTGTCGTTTTTTTATTCTTTCACATTTGTGTTCGCTTGTGTTTTGTTAAGTTTTTATAGCATTTTTCATTTCACAATTTCACATCACATTTACATATCTCTTTATCTGTGTGTTCTCGATGCGATGCTTATCACACTCGAAGGACAATTGCGGCTTTGGCATAGCGCACGTTGTGGTAATTTGATATCATTGTTGTATAATTTGGCATTGCCTGGCATAAGTGCTGCGTAATTAGCAAGGACATGCCCACAACATACAACATACAACACACAACGCACAACACAAAAGAGACAGCAACGAAACGAACGAATGAATATGCGTTGGGTTCTTGTGTATAGAAGAAGAAATCCTTTGCTGACATTGCTCATTTGTCATTTTAACAAATTTATTTTGTAATGAATGCCACAAACACACACACACACATACATACATACACATATACAGAGAGGCAGGCACTTAAGCCAACACATCAATTAATTCTGAAAGCATTAACATGACTATCTCCCTCTTTCTTTCTCTCTTGCTCCCACTCTGTTTTGCAGCCTTTGTCTCCTGGATGAAGTTCTATTCGACGTTTCCCAAGGAACTGAAGCCCATATTTAATGTGCGCGTCGCACACATGGGACACTTTGCCAAGAGCTTTGGTCTCAAAGAGGCGCCCAGCAAATTTGCCGGCAAGCATGCAGCACCAAAACCAGAACCGCCTACCAATCGTCTAACCTACACAGAACGGTAAGTAAATGCTTCACTCATGTTGTCTAAGATTTCTAATTGATTGATTGTGTACGACTTTGCGGCTTACAGGGATCCCGAGAAAGTGAGGCAAGCAAAGCGCGAAAAGCGGCGTCTCTATACAACAAAGGTTAGCGGAGATGTGCGACAAATGCAGCGGGGAGCAGCAGGTGGCACGGATCGTAGGAAGATCGGTGGTGGCAGTGGTGCCGTCAAGACTAGCTTCCTCAAAAGTCTTAACAAAGCGCGTACCCTTAACATGTCCGAGTTTGATAGCGGTCTGGACGATGTCGGAGCGCCCAAGCGCCGTAAGCAGTCATAAGGATTGGGAGAGCTGATGGAATCGGAAATGCAACTGGAGCTGGGTTGTGATGGCCAGCCATTTATGCGCGTCATTTTCTTCAGGCGCTATTCAAGCGTTTAATCGAAAAGAAAATTGCCCCAAGTAGCAGCAGCAGCTGGAATAGGAGCCTGAAGGAAGAAAGGAGATGAAGAAACTCAACTCATAAAAGTTTCATTTTTCTCATCTTTTAAGCCCGGACGTCCTCCGGGAAAAGTTAAGGCCGCATACATCCATACACCCACCCACCCATCCAGCCACTCACCCACTCGTCCAGAGGCCGCAGCTAGCATATTTTTAGCTCAAAGTTACTTTTTTTTCCATATTTGATTTTTCCTAGATATAAGAAAAATATATAAACTTTGATTTTTTTTATTTTTTTTGCTTATTTTTCTGTTTTTACTTAATGTAATACTATGTTTTTAGGAAAATATTATAAATCCATTTTCCGCTCACTGCAGATTCATTCAGTTTTGAAAATGTCAATCCCTGTGAACCGCAAAGGGAGCAGAGATGTGTTGGCGTGGCGTGGCGGGGCGAAGAGCAGACACGTGTTGGCCGCCTTTTTGTGCAGCTGAAGCGCGTAACTTGTTGGACAAGCCATAAATAAATATGAAACATAAACGCATAAAAAATCAAACGATTTGCTTTCGTTTTATTTTTTACTTGTTTTTTTTTTTTTTTTTTTGTCGAGCGTCGTCCCAACGCGTGCGATTATATGTTTGTGCAGGACACGCGGCAGGCTAAGCTCACCATTATAGCCATTAATAGTGGCCCAAAACGACCAGAGCCAATTAAATGGAGGTCCAACGATTGATTTTTAATTAGCCGCCTTATTGACGGTTTGTCTAACGTTTCTGACTGTCCAGCTAAAAAGTCAACCAATCAAGCATACACCCAAGTCAAAATAGACTTCATTCCCAGTCTCGATCACAATGTTTTCATCATTGTTGGGCCCTAGTTACGTGCGAGTGTCAGCACATGAAATAATATTTCCATTCCAAGTTAACTCAGGCACGCAGGTGAAAAAATAGGTAACTTTAACATTTCATGGGTAGAGTAAGACCGTTGGGGTATTACGGAACTATTGAGCAGTATGTAAAGAAGTTAAGATAAGCTGTTGCTGCATATTTTGGTAAATAAATGATTATAAACTGTTTTTCAATTTGCGTTTAGTGCTTATACCATTTTCAGTGGATTGAGATCATATTCCTGAAGTTGTCGCAAATGCATTTAAGACAATCTTTTGCTGTGATCATTATTTGTATATACTTTGAATTGTTGACTTTATAAAATGTAATCATAAACATGTAATTTTTATAATATTAGTACTAGTTATAATAACGGTCCCTGGTTTATTGAATTCAAGCGAAGGGTATTTGGTTTGTGCAGTGTTGAGTGTTGAGTTGATATGTTTAAATTGCTTTCAGCCTGGTCGTTGGTTGGTTGGTTGGTTGGTTGGGTTGGTCATTGCCATTGCCATTGTCAAAAGGGTTGTCGAGCGTTTCTAATGTGATTGCACTAATGGCTCGAATTATAGACGCATTAGGGTAAATTAAAATCCTCCTCGGCTCTAACGCCAACACTCTAAGGGGGTTGTCCTGTCCGTGTGCTGCCAATAAAAAGCCAACTCACTTAGAGCTAACAACAACGGCTTGACCCCCCCACATTAAGACCACCATCGGCAGGCGACCATCGTCAAGTGCGGATGTGGTTGGCTAGGTGTGGGTGTGGGTGGGTGTGTGTATGTTGTGTTATGGGGTGGATTTAACGCTTTAGGAGGAGAGGCGTTGTAATAAAGTTGTAACGGCTGCATCAACAATGCCATTTGCCGGACTATATTCATTTGTGGTCAGGTGCAAGTGTTGGCAGGTTTCTCTTTTTAATATTTTCATTCAAATTGAAAAGGTAAAAAATATATACACAAAAAAAAAGCTAAAAATCCCAACAGCTGTCAGCATTTCTTTACAGGTATGGGAATGGGCGTGTGGTTGGAGGTGTGCATGTGGAATTGGGCTTTGCTTTGATTATGACAATGCTGCTGACCCTTAGCCCATACTCTGACAACTAGGTGGCAGGCACAAAGGATGTGGTGGCAACTAACTAAGTGAGAAGCGGACAAACCGACGAAAGCCGCATTTCAATTTGACACCCTATTTCAGGTGTACTTAGTATTCATGTTAATTTGATTGCCACCATTGTACGCTGCTTTCGAATAAATATATTTGAATTTAGCTAAGAGCTTATCCTATAAAATTATCAGATACCTTAATTGTACTTATTTTGTAAAAGAAGTATAGTTAGTTTATAGTAAAATTCAATTTCTTGCTCTGACCCCTAAAAAGCTTCCTTTTGATGAAAAAACACTCAAAAGTTTTGATATTTTTTCTTTGTCTGTTTCTTCGACAAGTGAATTACTGAATAATCTATCGAAATTTGTGTGCATCGCTGCATAACTGTATGGTAGTTGTGGTGGCAAAATCGTTGGCAAGTGTCATATAATTAAAAATGTTAAAGAGAAGGAATGACCAGCGATTTCAAAACTGAAATTCGACTGTAAATCTACATATGCATTTTCAGCACCTTAAAATGAGTGAAATGTAAGCTAAGCTCTGTTATCTTTAATGTTCTCTAATGACCATTTAACATATGTTTAACATAATGCTTGCCGATTTAGTTGTTGCTGCACACGGGTGTAAATCAATTTCGCGAATAGAGATTTAAGAAGAACTGTCCTGCTCTAACTGCAGAGAGCGATCGTTACCTTCCACAAGTTCACAAATTTCACTTGTTCCACTTTACTCACAGAGGCAGTTAGCCTGGAACTGTGCGCGTCTTTACATCGCTGGAGGCCTATCGTCTGTTTATTTATTAAATTAAAATTGATTCGCCCCATATAAATAGTCAAATTGTGTTTATATTACGCACTAAACATACGCAAAGTGTTTATAACATTATAGAATCGCCGTGTATTTGCTTTTTAAAGTGTTTTTAAGCAAATGAAAATAGTGAAGCTCGCGCCATTTTGGGTGCTGCTTTGCCGGCTCGCGAAAAAATTAAAGAGAGAGGATAACTGCGCATTTACGACTGTGTTGTTGTTGTGTTTAGCGCGCTGAATATTTCCATAATAAGCGAAACATAGACGATGGTATTAATTACTTTATTTTATTTTTTTTTTCTTGTGTGTGAAATGCACTGAAAATAAAATAAAATAGTGTACATACATACATATATAATAAAGAAAGATGAGATGCATCTCATTTAAATATTGGTGTGTGTGGGTGTAAGGTTTTTGTTTTTGTGAGAGTGCTCATTGGAAAAAAATGAGAGAGAGAGAGAGAGAGAGAGAGAATTTCATGTAACTGTTTATGTGTTGTTGCTGCTACCGGTGAGAGCATTCTGAATATCTATGTATGTATATATTCTACAGCATTAAAGATGCTATTAATTACATTACTTTTTTTTATTATTTTTTTCTCGTGTGTTAAATGCAGTGAAAATAAAATAAAATAGTGTACATACATATGTATATAAAAAAGAAAGATGAGATGCATCTCATTTAATTATTGTTGTGTGTGAGTGTAAGGTTTTTGTTTTTGTGAGAGTGCTCAGTGGAATAAAAAACGAGAGAGGGAGAGCAATTCCATTGAACTGTATATTTGCTGTTGCTGCTACCGGTGAGTGCATTCTGAAAATTCTATATTATATTGATTATTGATCACACTGTTAATAAATCACCCTGTAACTATAATTAGATTGGATACAGTTATAGAAATCATTTTAATTGCTGCAATGTATAAAAATTGTTCTTTTAACTTATCAATACACTTTCAAAACACAAACATTTTCATGATTGAAATCTCTAAAAAAATTTTTTCTGAATTTCTCTAACTTTTTCATAAATGGTCAAATTATATATATATATACATATATGTACATTTATGTAGCTGAGACTTGTCAATAAACGATATTGAACTGCCACACTCACATTTAAGGGTGCTGCATATGCATAGATGTTCACAAACAGTCAAATTTCAGTTTAGCAATTGCTGGTCATTCATACTCTTTCCTTTTATTCAATTCTATTTACCGTTCTTGGTTGCCGCTGGCCGCTGTGTGCAAATACAACTGAAACAAAAACGCTATAGCGCTCCCTCCCACTCATTGCACAGTTTATTTCTGAGAGCGAAGCCCTGAGAGGAAATAACTGTAAAGCATTTTCTTAACAATTGCATTATCTTGTTTTTAAAGGGTTTTTCATAATGCCAACAAACTTAAGCATCAAACGACGCTGTTAGAAATGTACATACATATGTACTTATCAATGATCGGCACTATTACTCTCTCTTAGTTTTGGCAACGCTGCTAAGAGAGAGAGTCGAAGTGCAATGCCAACGTCACACAAATGTTTACAGCGTGCATGTGCAGACCTCATAGCCTATTCCATGAGATGTGCCGTTATATTTCTAGTTTTTTCTGCTTTTTTCCAAGTTTTTTTGTTTTGATTAAAGAATTAATTTGTTGTATTTTAAAACCTATTACGAACATGGCAACCATAAAATACAACTACTACTAGTACTATTTTCCATATGTTTTTCAATGCTAGTGTAAGCACAAGTTGTTGTGCAATCTCAAGGTTACATCAAAATCTAGGATCAGACAGCTTTATACCCGATGCAGGAAGCACTGTTCGCGATGTCAGCATTAAAACTACATATGTATATGTTAGTATGTGTGTGCACCACCTGCGTGCTGAAAATAATTACTCTTGCTTCATTTTCTTTGTTACAACAACAATATGGGGCTACAACTTGACAGACATTAGAAGAACTTATACACATTTCATTGGTTATTTAATAAAGTTAAATTAGAAAATATGCTGGTACTTTTGGAATAGTTACGCATAAGTATTTGGTTTGAACTGCGCTTGAACTGCTTGGAAATTACACAACGGATATTAAATGGCTCGGATAAATGTATATCGTTAAGAGACCTTAGGCTGCCAAGCAAGTTCATGCCCAAGACCTGCTCGAATCAATTCGGCAAAGGTTGGAGTCCGCTATTTCATTCTTTTCTTTTTTTGTTCTCAGCCATTTCCAATTTCCAATTATAACGCAATGCGATTGCGTGCACAAAATGACAAGCTTTTATGAATTCGCGATGATGGTCTCGAGACGATTGCCTTGAACGGGGGTAGGGGCAAGGGAGGAGGGGGATATATGTACATACATACACGGACACCCTTTAAATTATGATTTGATTTGACGGCGCCGTTCGTCGAGATGATGAGTTGATGGTTGATGGTTGATAGGATAGGAGACTATGGTATAAAACACCCGCACCGAAGAGGCCGGAAATCAGGATGAACTTAAATTATACATATTTCATTTTTATGCAATGTTATGTTGAGTGTTACGTGTTGCTCTTTCTGTTTCGCTTGGTGTTCCTTTCATTTTTATTAATTTTTTTTTATATTTTTCTCTTATCCAATTATGTTCATTAAATCGGCATTTGAAATGTGCTGAAGCAAAGGATGTGATTTAGTTAAGACTCTACTATGAATTGTTGGTTGGGGCAGCGGCAGGGGAAGGAGTCGGTATTGGTTTGTCAGAGGTTGCAGATAAACTACTTAATACTTATTTAATTTGTGCCTCTGGATGCGATATGCATTCGAGCAGAATGCGCCGCACAACTGTCATAAAAATCACGCAGCGGAAATTATTTTGTTACCATTTATAATTGCATTGTCACACCAACAACACACTATTCACTACTACAGCTGCTGTTGTTGTTGTTATTATTATTATTATGATTGGAGGGTGTTGAAAGTAACACCCCGCACATTAAATCAAGTGGCTGTAGATGTAGCTGTGGCTGTCGACAGCGTCATACATAAATTATTGAAAAATCATTCTGCAAATAAACTCAACGAGCATTCAGACAGAACTGAACAGAACAGAACAGAACAGACAGACAGATATACGAACAAACAGGACAGGACATGAGCCGCAACCAAAGCTGAAGCCCGAGCCAGAGCTAGTCCAGGTTGAGGTTGCCCTTTTTTTTATGGGTTCTCGGAGTTCACATGAAGTAAATTAAATCCACCACCAGGATACGCCAGCCCGGACTGAAGTACTAGCAGACTGACGGGCAAACTAACTGGCGGAGCTAGATGACTGTGTTGATTGCTTTGACGAGACCGCAAATAAAGCAGTAAATAACTGAACACACACACACACACAACGACATATTGTGGAGCGGGTTTGAGATGTATGCATTGGAGCTTACATTGCGCATACGCCGCATGTGGCCAGCGAGCAGCGCTTTTCATAGATTTGTAACAAGGCAAATTCAGTGTCTAATCAACACTTGCTGTTGAATGCACTCAAAAAATTTCTATGTTCTTTTATTATTATTATTATTATTATTATTATTACTAATATTATGGGTGGGCGTGGCTTCAAAATGTTTGATGCAGATCTTTGGGGGATGTCATTAGCTACATTGCCACAAAATCTGGCATTTCTAACTTTAAGGACGAGGGAAATATGTGGATTTATCGATTATAAATCTTCGATTTCAAGATTTCCAAGAGGCGTTAAAGCCCCCACTTTGTTAGTACTGTCTAAAGATAAATAAATTTGTCAAATTTCAAGTTTCTAGCTTACGGAAATGGGCAAACAGCATAACGGACATTGCACAAATCTCATATACTCATTACCTTCGGTATTGGTTATAAAAACGGTTTAAAATACTTTCATACATACATTTTTCAGAATTTGTTCTTATTTTTGTAAGAAGATATATATTTTCAAGAAATTATTGCCTTTTTCTTTTGGTCGTCAGATATTTTACGTCCAAGCTTTTATAAAGTTTGCATAAATTAAAGAGCACATCACTTTTTCTGAGTGTGCATTTGCGGTTGGATTAGTTTTTGGTTGTTGGTTAGCACGAGCTCAACAGCATCTAACGGCAGCACCACCAGAAAGCATCGCCAACCATCCAATCCAGGCCGAAATGTTGGCAAATCCAATTAATTTTATTGCGCCTAAAACTTTAAGCGCAAGCGTCGAAGCACAGCATAACACTTCTAACCTCCCACGTCCATCAACCCTCACACTACCCATTAACACCCCTTTACGCAAGCTTCCATCTAATGAAAATCAACTCTCTCGCTCGCTCTCTCTCTCTCTCTCTCTCTCTCACGAATGCTTCGTCCTTTGGCGCGTCTGTGTGTTGCCGTCAATTCCGTTTCCGTTTGAACGAATGCCTCGTCTATTTATTTGCAAATGCAACTTGTCCAATTTGACAGTTGTCGCTTGTAAATGTCACTGCCGCAGGCAGGAGGCAGGGGACATTAGAGTTACATTCGACGTCGATGTTGTTCTTCGTTCAGTGAAGCGTAAAGTGTGAAAGCCTGTAACGAGGCATATTGCGATTGGATTTTGTGTAAATTTATTTATGCTAATTAGTTTAAATTTGATTTAATTTGCGACTCAAGCAGCACTCGACTGAAGCAAGGGTATATGAGAGGAAGGGAGGCTGGTGTGTGTTTGAGTAAGTGTGTGTGTGTGTGCGTGCGTGTGGTGGGGAAGCCACAAGCAAAAAAGACAATTAAAAGCACGTTAAAAACGCATTTAGCAAACTTCGGCTGCGGATCCGTTTAAGCCGAAAACGCCTAATGACAGCTGCATCAATCCTGTGCGCTAACAAAGCGTTGAAGAAATCACTTTACCAGCGGCGGCAGCTATAAAAATAAAAAACACACAAAGCCAAGAGAGAGAGAGAGAGAGAGAGAGAGAGAGAGAGAGATGAGATGAGAGTTTGAGAAATGACCAGGCCAAAGGAGACGCCGCCAAAATCAACGAAATGACAACGAGACATGCAAACAAATGAAATGATGACTGCAAACTCCAACTCTTGAGTCCAAATTTAACTCCATTCAGCGATGACTTCGACGAAAAGTCTAATTTGTTGATAATTTGCAACCGCCGCCGCTGACCGCCAACGATGCCCCACGGCCGGGATCTGAGGCAGCTTCAGTCTTTGGCTTTGGACAAGCGATACTTCCGCTACAACGACTCCATATATGGAAATGGCTCTCTAAGCGTGGAGCGGACTTTTGGTGCCACTTGGATTTATGAAGCGCTGCGCCAACTGCCAATTTAAAGTCAATTTGGCCAAGAGGCGCGACTTTAACTAAATTGCACAACAATTTGTGGGTGGAACAAGGCAGTCAAGGCTTCTTTGGGGGCTGTGTGTGTACGCTGTGAGCTGTGAGTGGGCGCCGCCCGCCACCGACGCCCAACCTTAGGGAGGTCAGTTGAATGATGATCGAGAACGAAAACTTAAAACTGGAACTCAACAAGTGGGTCTGAAACTTTAACTGGAACAAATGCCTGGTCTTATTAATTGCATTTTAACAGCTGCAGCTGGAGAAGTGAAACAGTACCGAAACAGTCTTAAGCAAACAATCGAAAGCAGTAGAAGGAAAGAAAGACAAAGAGAACTATATTACCAAATGTAACACTGGTAGGAAAAATAATTAAAAGATTCAAAATATATATGCAACTTGAAATTGAAGAAAATAGATAAGTTCTAAGCGAATGGCTCTGCCAAGGAAACTCATTGTATAAATGCATTTTTAGCATATCAAAATGTGGTTTTAGTTCAACCTTAAGTAGTTCCCTTAGACAGTTTTTAATATCAAATTGTGATATATTTTTCATTTGTGAAACTTGCTTAAGCTGCCCCTTCAATTAGCACAAAACCTGTTGGCAAATATATATAGACAAACATAAATATATAAAAAATAAACGAATTGAAATCATCATTATTAATTGAATAATCATTCTGACAGTCTTCTCCTTAAGTTGACCTTCTTTTTGCTATAGCTCTCTTTTTCTGTTGGTCGATTGATATGTTTGTTAGTACTTGATGATTATGCGGCGAACAAGGTCCTTGTAGATCTTATAGGGAAACTCAAGATAACATCCAACTGGAATCAAGAAAATACAGCAATCTTTTATTTAGCAGATATGTTAAGCGACAATTTTCTTTCTTCTAAAGTGCAAACCACTCATCACATACAGTGGAATTTTAAGGCGTCAAGTTCCCCTCTGTCTCCACAGATACAATCTTTTATTTTTTAATAGCTGTCATCAGAATTGTATACATTTGGCAGCCGTTGGCTTGATTTATGTGCACTTCACGCTTTGTCGCAATGATGGCTATGATGATGCACTGCCACGCCCCCTCCCAGCCATCCTAATAAAAAAAAAAGAACACACATAAACAGTGGCTAGGCTGAGCATTATCCTGGACACGTGTGCGCACAAATTGATCCTTTATGAGCATTTTGCGGTTAATAATACTTCAAATGTTTTCCCTTTTCCTGCCCAGGGTCAAAGTCGTCTCAACATCAACCGCTCAACTGGCCGCCACACTGGCATGGCTGGCTAAATGAATCGCTTGATGCGTTTGCCAGGCACGTGCCGCCGCCCTCGCTGAGCCGTTAAGTGTAAATGATAAGCCGACGATTCAGAGAGACAGAGAGAGTGGGAGAGTGCCAGTGATGCTTCGACTGTTAAGGCTAACTCAAAAATAAATATACTATATTTGGGGTTAAATGCAGAACGCTGACAAGGCCAAATAGGCAACGCATTTGTTTTGTTAGTTTGTTTTTCAAAAAATGTAACAACAACAACAAAAAAAAAAAAGAAGGAGATGCAGGCAGAGAAACAAAAAATATGTGGACATGGCTTTTTGGGAGTCTCTTCGCCCTTGGCTGACATGTGACACCTTTTGTTAGCCGAGTGTCAACGGAGGACGCCTTTTGTTTGTTTGTTGTTGCTGTTGTTGTTCGTAAAGCGCTTAAGAGCAGCGATCCTTTGGCATCCTTGTCGACTTTATGCCTGCTTGTCTGTACTAGTCTCTCTCTCTCTCTCTCTCTCTCTCTTTTCTCTCTATCTTTCTCTGTATGTGTATGTGTGTGTGTGTGTAAATAAATCCCAAATGCCACTTCACACTTAATTTGCTCATAATGCCCGGCTTAAGCCGTCGACAACGCGACAACGCTATACAACCCCTGTGCTAATATCCTGGCAATTACACTGCAACAAAAACAACAACTGAAAATTGCATTAGAAACAGCACGGCAACCACCACCACCATCATCATCATCATCATTTAGACCAACAACAACAGCAGCAAAATGATTGTTGTAGTTGTAACCACCCGCCCCGTCCCTTGTCCAGATTTTCTGCTGCATTGGCCTTGGCCATCGTCATAATCGTCATCAGCATCGGCATTGGATCTTATCAGCTCCTTCACATATGCCCGACCCGGTTAATGCTTCTAATGTGACAAATTCATCCATTCCATCGAGTTGATTTGAGTTGAGTTGTCCTTTTCAAGCGACGCTCAAATTCACATCGCTGATAAGAAAAAAAAAATATATATAATAAAAATAAACCCCTAAACCCAAATCCAAACCCAGATCAAAATCCCAATTGCTTCTGTGCCCGTTGATTGCTTTCATAATTTGTTCGTGCGTTTTATTTATTATTTTCTTTTTAAGTATGTTGCTTTTTTTCCACACTTTAATCTCCCGCTCCTGTACAAATTTGCCGAGATCTTTCAACGGCGATAGAAAATGGCAACAAATGTTTTAATTTTCCACTGCAAGGCGCGTGGATTAAATGCCAAACGGGGAATGCTACTTGGTGTAACGGTTTACAATTAAAAACAGAAAAAAATAACCGTTCAAATGTCATGTTTGCTTTCTATACATTATCTACATAAAGTATAATACCTTTATATTATTTGAGTAGCGAATTCAATAAAATTTACATGAATTTAAGTAATAAACATTTGCTGAATTTAAGTTTCAGCACATTTATTAAAATAGTTCCCATGACAGGTCGTACTTGAAATTAATAAATAACAAAACTTGTGCCAGATACTTAGCGAAAAAGCCTATACAGAATGAGAGAGGGAGGGAGAGAGAGAGAGACATAGAGAGGAATGGAAAGTGGAGTGTAAATAGAATTTGCATAAATATAACGGGGGAATTGCATATAAATCTTTTATATGCTTTCTATTTAACTTTTACTAAAGACTTCCGACACATTTCATAGCCGACGGCTACAACGTCAACGACTACGGCGCTCAATTTACCCCCTTTCAAACGAACACCGAAAGGGAAGAGCGAAGAGCGAAAAGAGAAAAGGGACATGTATGACGATGCACCTGCCTGCAGTTACTTTCAACACCTACACACCGTCGAGGAGTCTCTAGATTTGGGTTTGGGGAGGGTGCGATGGCGTGACTAGCGTCCATTTGGACGGCGCCTGAAGTGGCCAATGCTGCCAGCATTCTGAGGCATTCATTGTCTGTTCCGTGCTGCGATGTGCTGTGCTGTGCAGTGCAGTGTACTGACCAGTGCCGCTGCCCCCAGGCTTGCAACTTATCTAAATGCACACAATTATTGAATATAATCGCTGTAAAAAACAAACAAATGAAAATTTGCATGTGCCGCCCTTTAGGCGTTTTGCTGCGCTTCATTCACCATACATACATATATGTATGCATATCATAAACTGCTTTCAAAACGAAACTTATATACCCTTACAAGTTAGGGCTGTTAAGAATTTTTAGAGTCTTTAACTTCTCTTTGTTTCCGTTATGTCAGGTTCAATCTATGGATAAGTTTAACGACTAGTTAAAGTGCTGGTTAAAAGCATAAGCAATCTGTGGCTTAGGTTCAAGCAAACCTCACTTTATGTTCAAATGGTGATTAATCTTCCTGATTATGAAGTAAAGACCGATGTTAAATATTCTTCTATTTGTTTTTAGTTTAACTGAAGTTTCACAAAACACACATAAACAGTTCGATAAGTATCGATAAAAATCGCTCAAATTAAACTTGTCAAACTTGAGAAAACTGGCAATAATAGGTAAACTTGCCATCAAAAGCGCCTGAACAAATTATCAAAAACCAAACAGTTTGAACTGAACAAATGATTATAATTGTTATTTAAAAAAAGGCAAAACTTTTCGCCTCGTGGTGGCAATTAAGCACAATTTCCGTTCACTGCCAAATGTGTCCATTATTACAATTGCACATTAAACATACATACTACATATATTCACGTACATATATGTGCGAAATGTGACAAATTATATGTGGTGGGCGATTATCATATCTCTCTCGCTCTCGCCCTCACTCTCGTCCATTTGTTCATTTGTTGCAAGATGCATCAGTATGCGACACATTCAAAACTATCATTAATAATGCCGCCCACTTGACACGCCCAACACCTCTCCACAAATCACCCCTCTACCCCTGATAAGTGCCATATGGCAAATGTCAGCGGAAATGCAATTCAAACAAAAAAAAACCAAAAAACAAAAAACGAGCAAAATTTAATACGAATTAAGCGTTAATTTTTTTTTACTATATAAGCTATTTAATAAATTTTGCATTTGTTTTTTGTATGCATATATATTTTTTTTTTTTGCCATTTAATTAACATTTTATTAAAGTGAATGTAAAGTAGAGTAAAAAGAAGCTCGACCTGAAAAATGTGTTCAATGTGCGGAGTTTCTTGTTCCGTCTGCAATTTTTGGTGTCTCTCTCTCTCTCTTTTTGTAGTTGCAAAGATAGGAATCCTGAATCGTGGGCGTTGTTCCGGTTTTTGCTCGTTCAACCCACAAAATTTGCAAGTTTCTTGTAGTATTCCCTGCATTTAGCTGGTAAATGCTTTCCGATTGCGGCAATGTGGAGCGCTCAAAGCATAAGCGCAAAATTACAGTAACATTCAACTTGAGATCAAAAGAAGTTTGAAGTTATTAATGCTAATCAACTTGTGGTCAGCAGAAGTTTGGAATTATCAACAGATATTTATTTAGGAGGAAGGAAAATGTATACGAATATAATATATTTGTTTTCCTTAAGGTGATTTATAAGCTTTATCTAAGACTTTAAACTGTCATATTTTGGGAATACATCTCATTCCGATGCGCACATTCTCATTATGAGCATTATGTTTTTGGCTTTAAGCTCGACTTGGTGGAGTGAGTATGAATGTAGTGGTGTAGCGGGAGGTGTGCTGCAGCAGCGGGTACTTTGATAGGCGGCGGTTTTGTTGTTTTGCTGATTTCCATGCAAATTGATGTTACAGCACAGTAAGCAGCCAATACGAGCATTTCAGCTTCATTTCATAAATGCGCCAGGCGAAATCCCCAATCAGTAACGCAATTTCCCAAGGGAACGTGTGGGGGGGGGGGGGGGGTTGGACATCTATCCATCAGATGTCAAAGTTTGCATATCAAACAAACGCAAAAGTACTGTGTGTGTGTGTGTGTATGTACATATGTGCTTATGTCTGTTGATATCGAAAACAGCAACGTTGATAAGCCGCTCAATCTCATCCCCTTTGCCACATCAAATATATTCTCGTTCATTTCGGTTTGCACCTTTAATTTATGCATGGAATTTACTCAATTACTTAACATTTGTTTTCTCCACATTTGTCCACGTGCAGATGCATGCTTTTTTGATTGCTCAATCTACATTATATGATGATCCTTACAAATGTTGTTATTGTAAACAAAAATATTTTATAATTTCACGAAAATTGCTCTCAGTCTAGCCGCAATATGAAAAGAAGTAACTATGAATCTTATCAAAAATCATTAGTTTAGCCTTAAACAAGGTCTAAATGCATTAATATTTTCAACTGCAAGCTAAAGCATTTAATCATTGAATAAACCTTAAATACTATACGACACTTTATTTCTAAAGGCTTTTAGTTAAAACGAGCTGATAGTAGCGTTATGGCTTATAATAATAAACAAAAATATAATATTCTAAGAACTGATGGTTAGTTCTAACAGTAGTAGTAAAACAGATAATTATGTTATTACATTGAGAGCAAAATTCACCGGATGAATGTTGGTTCTTTTTTTTTTTGTTCGTATGAATTGACCAACACTGGTTGCACTTACAAGCAATTTGGCCAGGCACTTTCGCCAATTGCTGGCACTATTGCAGTAATTAGCAACATTTGGCTACCGACAACGATCATGTTTAATTGACCGTGCCCACCGACGAGGAAGAGAGAGAGAGAGGGTAAAGAGAGAGAGAGAGCAAGAGCGAGAGAGGGCGCATCCATGGTGCAAGTTTTATGTCATTTGTCTTTAATGAACGGTTGCCCAACTCCCCCCTGAGGGCATTGTAGCATTGTTATTGTTATTATTGCTGCTGCTGCTGCTGCTGCTGTTGTTCTCGGCCGTTGCATTTATTGTCCTACCAAGCGTCGCTTTTGTTTTAAACCAACAACATTAACATTGCGGCCAATTTGTCGACGAAGGCGCAAAACAGAGAAACCCGCGAGTCTCTCTGTATGTTTGTATGTACTTATGTACATATATGTGTGTGCCACCAAGAAGCGTGCAGCACAAAAGTTTGGCTTAGGGTGAGAGTGCCAGTTGTTGTGAATTTAGGCCATAACAACCAGATCAATGCGCTACTTTATACTTTGTAAATTTATCACTGGTAAGCACAAGATTTTACTCTCAATTAGGTTTGTTATGCTTTTAGGCTTCTTTGGCATTCAAAAGATTAATTGAGTTCCAATATTTGTGAAGTCATTTTATAATCTAAAGTCGGTTGATCAATATTAAAATACAATTTACGAAGCATAAATATAAATAAAATAATAGATATTTTCTCATACAGTTTTGATTCTGTGTTATTTGATCAAACAGGACAATAAAAATGTAATAGGAATTTCTTACCATAAGCCAGAGATAACTATCCCGAAGGTTCTGGCTGTGTTTTTGAGTCAGAAAATGTCAAGCACGTCAAGTTATTGAAATATTCTTGTTAGACTGTTTTCTTTTATCTCTTCTTTAAAACCCTTTTATTTTTAATTTCATTAAATCTTTCTTGCTTCCGAGAAATCGTCTGTTTAATTTACTTGATTAGTCTTGATTAGTAGTAGCAAAAGATGCTTCGAAAATTGTCGAATTTAAATTTTTGTTGCCAACAGGAAAGCAGTAATAATTGCATAAATAAATCAAGCTGTTTTTCTTCAATACTTACTTTTAATTTTATTAATTTGTTATTGATTATGAGCAAAATTGATTGTCTCTGGTTTAATGTGCGATTTAATATGCTCAATGTGTGCGCTAACCCGTTGGCTGGCCAGCTGGTCAGGTGTCCTTAGCTAAACTTGAAGGCTTGCCTTGGACTGGCCTGGCCTGGCCTGGACTAAACTCAACTGGCCTGCAGCGCTCAGTTGCATGTTGGCCCAGTTGCACGCAATGCAGCCTGGTCAAAAGCTGACTGCCTGAACATGGCCATATCTGCTGTAGCAGTTGCAGCTAGAGCTGTTTTTTTTTTGCCCAACAACTGGTCGCTGGTGTTATTCAATATGCGAGTCGTTGGCATCAGCTTTTTGGCCTAATAAATGCACTAATTGCGGTTAAATGCATTTTACATGCAATTATTATCATTAGGGGTTGGCCCGCACATCACCATCATCATCATCATCATCGTCTTTATAGTCCTTAGTCGTCCTGGTTCCCACTTTTTCCTCTACTCCCTCTTCTTGACGCTTGTCATTCAATCATTTAATTGGCAGCTCATTCGTTGAATTATTTTTTCATATTTATATTTTAAATTTATTTAGACAAAAAAATTGGTTTTAAATTGAATTACATTTACATTTACATTTACAACGAGCACGTTTATTCTAATTCACAAAAAAAAAAGAATAAATAATCAAAAAAAAAAAAAAATGCAAATTTCACAAAACGTATTTTGCCATTTGCGATAATACATATTGTGGTTAGCCCTAACCTATGCACACTGTATTTGATTTTTCTTTTTGTAATTATAAATTAATGGGACTTAATTGTTTGGCTGCTAATTTTTACAACATTTAAATAAATATTAATTCATTCTTATTCTTAAAGTTAATCTCAAAAAAAAAAAAAACGCTGTTGGTGATTATTATTAAATAAATTACTAATAGCAAACAAATAAATTAATCAACAATCACACACACACATGCAAACACGTATATACATTTACATCATTCTCCCTCACACACACACACACACACTCACATTTGATTAGCCATTTTGTGTTTTCAAAACAAATGCTTAAGAAATGGCTTGATTTTTGCTTGTTGTCTTTGTTGTCTTTGTGTGTTTCGGTTTTTTTTTTTTTACACCTGCAGCTGATCCTCATCATCGGATTGCGCCTGAGAGCTGTCCACGGATCGGCCAGGCGGACTGCCCGGATTTAATGTTGGACTTGGCGTTGATGGCGGATGCCCGGGACTGGATGCCGACGGACGAGCCGGTGATCCACTCGCCAGCGGCTGTGGCTTATGTATGATGCCAATGCCAGCAGCTGGCCCCGTTGCTGCTGCTGGTGGACCCACTGCACCACCACCACCACCACCCACAGCACCACCATTGGCTACTGCTGCCGCCGCCGCTGCACTCTGATAGTAGCTGCTCAGCGACGAAAGCGAACTCGAGGCGGACAGATGAGAGAAGGGTGTGGCTGAAGCGCCCAGTTGACCAACACTAACACTCGGCACTCCAGCATATAGATTGTAGGGCAAAGGTTTCTGCATTGCAGCTGCTGCCGCCGCCTGCCGATAGTATATATCAATGCTCGAATGCGGCGGTCCACCATGAGCCGCAGCTGCAGCGGCGCCAGCGCCAGCAGCAGCCGCATACGGCCACGCTCCTAGATACGGTGATCCGCCGTATAAACGCTGAAAGGCCGCAAAGTTTCCGGCTTCGGCGAGCAACTCCAGACCAACAGCTGTTTGACGCTTCCACTTGGTTCTGCGCAAAAAAAAAAGGTGAAAAAGTTGGCAAACTTGAGTTTAAAATGTCAAGAAGAAAAAAAGGATTTAGTTTAAGCTGTTTTTTTTCTTCTTAAATATGCAATAACAGTAAAATTATTGGATAATACATATGTATATGGACTTAAGTTTTGGAAAACAACACATTTGAAAGTTAAGTTAAAATAATATTTTTTTCTGAATCAGCTTAGGCTATCATTCCAAAGCAATAGGTAAACCAGCTTTAATTGTTTTTGATAAACGTTTGTCTTTATATATTTTCTTTTAAGAGCTCTTATTATGAATTCAAATTGTGGATAAGCTTAAGAATACATGATTTGACGTTATAATATAATAACTTTTTCAACTCAGCTGTTAAACAGTTTTGAACAAAAACAAGCGTATTCATTTATGTATCTATAAATGCTGTCTTTTGGAACCACTTATAATTAAATGAATTGTAGTTTAGCTAAAGAGATATTTGTTTATAAAATATATATTTAGTGTGCTTTTAAAATGTTTTTGTTATGAACTCGTTAACTAACTAGTACTATTCTACTCTATTCTGAGTTCTTAGATGAAATTTGAGCTCACCTTCGATTTTGATACCAGGTCTTGACTTGGCAATCGCTAAGCTCCAGTTTATGAGCCAATTCCTGTCGCTCCTGAACACTGAGATATTTCTGGCGCTCAAATGACTTTTCCAGCGTTTGCAGTTGATGATCGGTGAATGCGGTTCGCGCTTTTCTCTGCTTCTTGCTTAGGCCGCTCATGTCATTTGTGGAGCCACTTTTGATGCTGTTGCCATCATCGTCCTTGCCACCTGCAAAATAAGCACAAAAAAAAAAAAAAAAACAATTGAAAACCCAAATGTACGTTAAAGTCGTTATGCTATAAGTTACGTACTATCTGCAAGCATTTTTAACTGCAATAAAGATAGTTGCAATTTACAATTTGCATGGCTAAAAGCAGCGACGAACTCAGTTAATAGTTAAGAGTTAAACCGTTAACAGTTTATGCTCGTTTCCGCTCTCATGTCTGTCTGTGTAAGGGTGCGTGTGTGTGTGTGTGTGTGTCTTTAAGTGTAATAAAAATGTGTAGCAAAATGTCTAAACTTGGCCAAGTCTCCTTTTGTACGAGTATAGCTGCTGGCATTTTCGCATTAGCCATTTCCAACCCCATTCTGTTGCCCCTTTTCCATTTAGTACATAAAATTTATGTAAATTTATCTGATTGTGGTTACTCGATAAGCACTTGGTCTGTTGGCCAAGTCCACGGCCACTTTCTTGCTGGCCGTGGACAAACGCAAGTGAGCTCACTGGCGTTAAATTAGTTTAAAGCGAAAATTTGCCAAGTGCACATTTAAAAACTTCTGATAAATGGGTAAAAACTGTTTACTAAAGTTAACTCTGTTGCCGCCTGCCTGGTAACTAGAAAATTGTTAACTGCTTTACCCTCAGGCATCTCTCTCTCTCTCTCTCTCAATTGTACCACAAACAAAACAAGCTCGCAATTACCAAGTTAAAGTTTTTTGAAGAACAGAAAAACAAAATGCAACAACAATGTTGCAGTCAAGTCAAGTTAAAAACCTAAAGGCAGATGCTTTATTGAGCCGCGGCTTTCGCTGCTTCCAGGCAAATCACAATCGCCACCAACTTCTTCTCTCACTCTCTTTCTTTCGTCAGAGATGTCTGGACGTTCAGGCCATATATAGCCTTTGGGCCAAACAAGACGCGACTACCGTTTATAAAATTGCAATTGCACACAGGAAATTGCTGTAATAAATGGTTGACGAGAATTGCAGATTCATCTGGGAGCAACGAAGAAAAGTTGTTCTGAACATAAATGCATTTTGCTTCTAACATTTAACACAATTTAATGAGTGAGATACATACACTTAAGGAGAGTTAAAAACAGAGAGAGAGAGAGAGGGAAATGGTTTCAGAGAAATGGAGTAAAAAAAGCACGCAAAGTTGTGCAAAGACAACGTTTTGCTTTTATAAATATATGTAATTAGATCGTTTAAAAGAGAATAATAAAGGGAAAAAACAAAGCAAAAGCAAAATATAAAAATTATATATAGTGTGTAAGATGTTGCTATGTTACCGCCCAACCACCCACAATAAGAGAATCTGCCACAAGCAGAGACACGCCCCCCAAAGATCTGCCATTATCATGTGCAATTTTTGTTGCAGTTGTTGTTGTTGGTTTCTGTTTAAACAATTTTGCAAGCAGACAAATGCACATTTAGGAAATGGAGAATGGAGAATGCATCAAGCAACATTAGCAGCAGCAGCAGCAGCAACAACAGCAGCAAAAATGCGGGGAGGCAACAAAAACGAACAAAGCGTGAAAATGCAATTTTTCAGCAGTATCCAAAAGCGTACCAACTGCCCCCCTTATGCCCCCCCCCTTACACACATTTGTTGTTGCCAACAACTAGAATATATATATATATAAATGTATCTATGAAAATGGCATGTTCATGGCAATTTTTACAGTTTGTTTTGCAAAGCGGCTGCGCCCACACAAACAAAAGACTCTGGCAACGAACTTGGGCATGACATTCACTCGAGACAGACACAATGACTGACTGACTGACTGACAGATGGACAGCTAGATAAAGAGCTTAAAACAACAACAACAACAAGAGAGTAAGAGAGAGCGGGTGAGCAAGCGTTAGGGGAAAGGCATTTAAATTCCGATTGGCAACAAATTAGAAGCTATTTAAAATAGCTTAAATACTTGGCTTAATACTTAAGCAATAAACTAACTCTTAGATGCATGTCTAGGCTCAAAGCTTTCATTTTACCCCGCCTGAGTTCGTTAAAGTACTGATTTAACTTCGAAACCAATTCAATTTGCTCTTTTTATCTTATTTTAACATGCTTTGTTATTGTTGAAGCAATTAAAAACAACAACAACAAAAAAATGCATAAATTAAAAAAATATATTGTAATATAAAACATTTCAATTTACGATTTATTGATTAACAATCAATATTTCATCTAGTTTTACTGATATGTAAAATCGTAAATGTCATTTATTATCCGATATTTTTAAATTGACTTGAAGTCTGAATTTAAGTTGTAATTAATGATCAACGTTTATATTGATTGCAGTTCAATTTTTGACTTTATAATATGTGGGTTTTGATCGATTTAAAGTTGATTTAACGCTTATTGTATATATGTATATCTATATATTTTGAATGCATTTCACGAAAATCTTTTATCACTAACTTTTGCAACAATGTCACTAAATCTTTAAAAGGAAGAAGATAGAAAACTATTTGTCTGAATATAAAATTGCTTTCAATTAATGGCCTAATGAAAATGTCTCTACCACCATCAAGTTAACTTTTCGCTAGCCTGCCCACCACGCGCCCTTCCCCAAAATAATACAGAAGCTCACCTCACCATTACTACAAACGCTGTGATCATCCATGTGTCCGCCGCCTCCACCAACACATCCACCACCTCCGCCACCACCACCTCCCCCGCTGCCAGCCTCATCGCTGTCACAATCCTCGTTGTCCTCGTGGTAATCGCTGCTATCATCGAGTTCCGCCGACGGCGGAGGCGCTTCACCGGCTCCAGATGCTGCTGCTGCCGCCGCAGCCGCGGCTGCTACTGCTGCAGCATTGTTTCGCGCTGCTGCCGCTGCGGCGGCTGCTGCATAATGTTGCTGCATGGCCGCCGCATAATGGGCCACACTAAGGCCATTGGCGGCCAGCTGCGTTGTGGGTCCAAAGTGGGTCATCTTGGCATGCGGAAGTGAATGCGGATGCGCGTGTGGATGCGAATGCGTGTGTGGATGCGGATGCGCATGAGAATGCTGGTGGGCATGGAGCGCATGTGGATGCGACTGATGTGGCAATTGATGTGGTGGTGGCGGCGGTGGTGCAAGTCCCAAAACTGAACCAGGCGGCGTTGCCGGCTCCGATTCCGTTTCCAAATGTTCACTACTATTATTAATATTGTTATTATTATTTATGCTGATATTATTGTTGTTATTATTAATATTGTTATTGTTGTTGTGCTGTTGCTGTTGTTGTTGTTGCTGCTGCTGTTGCTTGTAGAATGCCGCAGCACTGGCAGCTGCCGCACTGCCCGCTAAAATATCATTGATCATGAAACGTGAACGATTTGGCTTCAGATTGGCTGAGGTGGACATTGTGGACAAGTTGACCGGCGGCAGTTGCTGATGATACTGATGCTGCTGCTGCTGCTGCTGTTGTTGTTGATGGTGGTGCAGCGGATAGAGATGATGATGGTGTTGATGGTGGTGGTGCGAGTGGTGCAAATGGTGCGGCAACGGCTCGCTGTTCGCTGTGTTTGTCGGCAGCGTTTGAGTTAAAATGCTCATTGAGTCTTTCATTGCCAACAAAGGCCGCGAATAAAGGTTTTTATTCTATTCTTTTTCTTTGCTTTTAATAACAATTTGTGTTATTCTTTTGCCACTTTTTTCACTTTGGCAGACTCACTTCACCAATTCAATAGAACAAAAAAATAAAGTAAATCTTTCACACTGTTTTATTGTCAATTTGTTTGCACTTGCAACTTGAACTTCGACTTTTCTCTATTAAAAAAAAAAGTTGGACTTTTTGTTTTGCTTGTGCGCTTGGGACGTTGTCGCGCTGTGGCTGCCAAAACGAGACTAAACGCACCTGCAGCACGCTTGCCGCACAAAACCCAGAGTCGCAGTCGCTCAGGCAGCGGCACAACACATTTTTTGCCACTTTGTCATAAGTGGTGGCCAGCGTTGTTGTTGTTGTTTTTGATGTTGTTTGCTGGTGGTAGTTTGGGATGGTGGTGCTGGCTGGCGCAAGCGAGAACACTGCGACTTTAAATTCGATCCAACAACTACGCTGCCTCTCTCACAGCATCTCCTTCTCGCTCGCACTGTCTCTTTTGGTGTTAGACATGCTGTTTACTGTTTGCTGTTCCACTTGCTATCTCGCTCGTGCACAGGGCGCCATGTTGGTGGGCCGCAGTGAACTCAACATGCGCTCACAGTGTGGTGAGTTTCAGTTCCAGTTTTTATAGCAACTTTGTGCTCAGCACTGAGAGTGGCAAGCAAAGAGCTCTCTCTCTCTCTTTTTTCTCCTCTGTCGCTCTCTCTCTCTCTCGCTCTCTAGCTGAGCAGTGAGAATTATGAACAAGCTGGATGAAGTAAGAAAGCGAATGTCGGTCAAACACAGAGGCAGGCGAGGCAAAGGGCAATGTGAAGTGTGTTTTTCCTTCTGTTTGTTTTATTTTGTTTTGTTTTTTTGGCAAGCGGGCCGCATGCATAACGCAAGTTGGCAGCGCCTTGGGGGCCGACAAAATGGCGCACATGATGCTGCAGGTTATAGGATCAATTATCGGCAATACTTATGCATGCATCTCGTTTTTCTCAACCTAATAAAACCTAGAAATGTTTAAAACTATTTAATTTAGCATAATGTAGTCTTGAACTCTTTTTCTTAATATTAAAATTATCGGGAAAAGTTGTTATATTTTTATAGGTAATACGGTAAAAATATATGTTTTTCTTCTCGCCTTAATACAAAACACTTCTAACGAGTTGTTTTTTAAGCTGATATGATATTAAATATTATTATGTTATTCAAAGCAAAACAAAAATAATATCAATTAAAATTAATAAAAATAATAAATGGCTTTTGATAGAAATAAATAATTATCAACTAAAATACTAACAAGAGAATTTAATATGTAATTAAAATATTTTTAATCATTGAAATTGTTTTTGATTTACCGGTTTTCTAGGATAAAGTTAACATATGTGATATTTTTTTAAATAAGTTTATAGTTGTGTCGGTATCGAATGAACAGCTCCCCTTCTTCTTCGCCTTTACGCTTACAAAAAAGTTGGCCAGTTGGCAGCTTCTTCACCTTTTGTGGTTCAAGTAGCTGAAGCATGAGTACCAATTAAAATTTCACGCCAATAGTAGTTCAGCTTCACATTGAAGCATATAAAAAAAAAGACAACTAAAACGCCTGGCCCGCCACATGTTGCCCCTGAGGCAGCATTAGCCCACTACACTAATTACTTCTCACAGCGGATGTGTACCAGTTCCGAACCCAAAAAAATAAATACAATTTGTCGAGCGGCAAACGTTTGATTGATATTGATTCGGAGTGAAAAATTGGAACAGGAATTGTGCTCAGCTCAGCTCAGCTCAGGTCAGGTCATTAGTCGTTTGTTAGTGTGTGGTTAGTGTGGCAAAAGGCGCAACGAAATTAGAGCAGCCAACAACTGACACACTGCACAACAGGACAACAGAATGAGTGCAACTGCAGGTTAGGGATAGAACGCAAGCGCGCACTTCAATTGCAGATCGCGCATTTAAAATAATTAGACTTAATGCACAAATACACAGAAAACGACTTGGCGACCCGACTACTGTCTACACTTAGCCAAAAAGTCGAGCCGAAATTTTAGCTATGGATTCGGAAGGTTCTAGAGACTCGGCTGCAGTTTGAAGTAAAAACCATTTTAAAAACATTTTCCAAGATTTGCTGTCGACTTTTATTCCAAGTGTAGGCAGCTCATTCACTCATTCTTGTGCGCTCATCATTCTGGCTGATGACGGTTATTGCATTTAAATGCATATAATTGCCAGAGCAGTCTATGCCACGCCACGCCACGCCATGCCAGGCAACAAAACAATACAAAACAAAACAAAACAAGAAAGAAAAAGTATCCTGCGGTTGCCATCCTTGTGCCTTGGGTCTGCGGTTGAGTTCGAATTCCAATTGAATGCTTAACATAATTGTACAAAACAATATATTCATATATACTTTTGTATAAAAGTAGCCAACCGCAATGCGCAGTTGCCAATTGTTCGTCCGTCTATCTGACAGTCTCACTCCAAGTGCCTGCCTTAGCCCGCCTCTCTCCTATTCCTCACCCGTTGTTACCAAACTGGATACTTGCCAGTTTTTCCGGTTGCAATTTTGTGCATTCGCAAGCGCAGTCACAGGAAGCCTTTGCTATTCTCTAACTTTAGTATTGTAGGCCCCTACTCACTACAACACCTCCTCCTCCACCTATCCCCCCTCTCAATTGTCTTCTGCGAATTTTTGTTGTGACTGGCTGGTGGCTGGTGGCTGGTGCCTGCTGTCAGCCGTCTGACTGGCTAGCTTGGCTATCTAACTATCTAATTAGCGTGTTTGTTTGCCAGTTAATGTTCACTAATTTATTGACTCTACAGCCTTATCAATGTGTTTGCTCTGCTGTTAACAACATCCGCAACACAGGCGACCAACAAACCAACAAACCAACGAACCAGCCAACCAGCCAACCAATCAACCAACTAACCAACCAGTCGGCTAGTCAGTTAGCCAACCCGGCAAGTAGATGCCCCTCCCAATTAACCAAAAACAAAAAATAAAGTTAAATATTAAGCTCAACAGCTAGTCAGATAATACAGAGACAAAGAGAATCGCAGATAATGGAATTGAAAGAACGAGAAAGAGAGAGGGAGAGATTTGACTTGCCGTCGGGATTTCGGGATTTGTACTGCAGTAACTTTTTTGTTCCGATCTTTAAGCTCAAGGAAATTGATTTAACTCAAACTCATAGCTAGACATGACTTAAGTTAATCAAAATAAAGCTTAGATTTAACTTAACCTATATAACGGGCAAAAACTTAGATAACGTGATTAAAATGAAAGCTTTAGACGTTAGGTGCTTGAGTTACAAATGCAATCGTTGATGCAAATCTGTGATTAGCTGGTGGAGGATTTCGTCAGGGTAAAGCTCAATAGCTAAGACTTTCGTTTCGTTACCGAGATGACCTAGGTTTAATATCTAGACCATGGTTTCAAGTACGATCAGCTTAAAGTTTAAATAACCCTTAACAAAAGATCACTGAGGAGAATGCATAGCAGCATCCGAAATAGCCTAAACTGTTCTTTTACAGTTTTCAACTGCTTCGAACCGCCCTCTCGATTCAATGACGCCTAGCCTGCTTACGAGACTTAAATAAAACAGTATAATAGTTTTGTAGTGCATCAGTTGAGAACGGCCGGGCTGATGTTTTTCTTTTCAGTTTTCGTTATTGATAGGAGACGATTTAACGAAAGAAAATAAATAAATAAATAAATGCAAACAAACAGGCTCTAGAAATTTGGGCACAAGCCCAGCCGTCCTTATGCCGTATAATAATTTAAATATCTTTTCAGTTAATTTTGGCCTCAGGCCTTGATATATCCTTACTTTCATGCATGTGCAAAGGCCGCACACAAAGAGAAAATAGTTTAAATTTATCCCTTTACTGACAGCTTGGCAATTAAATGATTTAACTATATATCTAAGTCTCTGTCTCTCTCTCTCTCTCTCTCGCTCTTTCTCTTGCTGTTTCTGTCTGTATATCTCTCAGTCCTTATGAGTGTTTGTGGCTGCATCTCGCTCAGTTTCGTTTGAGAATCTTAATCGGCATCTTTGATATTATAATGTTCGTGTTACTGCGTGGACAAACGTAATAAAATAACTGATCGTTGTCGCTGATAAGTTAATTTACTTTTAATGTGTTGCCCTTCGCAACGACGCAGACGGCGGTGACGATGACGGTCCATTGGGATGCGACAGTGTGACAATACCGACAGACAATCTCTACGTGGGGGTAAATGACTTTGTAGGTGACAACGGGTCTGCCGAACGAACGAAAGAACAAACCAACCAACCAACGAATGGACAAACTCCGAGAACTTCGAAACTGTCGGCAGCGCGTGTGCCGCGACGTCAACTGATTTGTCAACAAGAACGGACAACGGGCAACGGGCCAACAAAGGTGCCTCGAATTTATCGCTGCTCTAGATCAGTCAGCAAGCCAATAACAACAACAATAAGAACCAAAAACTAAGATAAAGCACAAGTTCAGGCGCAAAAAAAAAAACAAAAAAAAAACTGAACGAAAGGGAAAAATGCTAAACACAAATTTTAACCCAGAAATTAAGTATTTATATATATATGTATATAAATAAAAAACTTAAATGCTTAACAAGCTATATATCTTAAATAAATTATTTATGTTCCTGGAAAGCAACAGTTTTTGATAAACAACAAACCGCCTAACCCAAATACCAAAACACCCAAAGTTAAATTCTTTCTTATGGGATTTTCGATTATTTTCAATTGAAGCAAAAAAAATTTTTTTTTTTTTTGTCGAAGTGTACAGAACAGGACAAGAACTAACTTTGTTGACTGTCGAAAAAATCTCTTTTCATATTGTTATATAACAACTTCTTACTATTTTAAGACCATTAACTTGAGATATAATTTTAGAATCTTATTTTCATCCCAATTACAAATTTGTGGACCCTTCTTAAGTATAATTTATGACTAAAGTGTGCATTATAAAACGTTAAAAAAGTATAAAAAAATATTAGGATTAAAAATAAATTAGATATTATTTTTAGTGAACTGTTAAGAGAATCTTTTGTGTAAGAAAGAGTCAAAGTATATGTAAGAACATAAAGGCTGCTTTTTCTACATTTTCTTTTGCTTTTGGAGTATTTTTATTTTTAAAGCTTAACTTCCATAATATCGAGAACAGTTTTAATTATTTTACTATCAAAAATGTATACAATAAGAAACGCCTCAATCCATTACGTAACATAATTCTTAAAAATGTTATAATGTCCATTGAAGAAAGGGTATGCATAAGTATAAATAAGGGATAGGACATGAAACGGCGCTCGTTTAAATTGATGTCGTTCGATGCTTGGCTCTTAGGAACTGTTGTTGTTTTTGTTGTTGTTTTTGTTTGCCACTAAATGGCCGCAATTTAAATTTTTTAGTGCCCGCTCGAGCCTATAAATTCTACGCATCTAGCTGTGGCTTAGACTGAAGCAGGCTACAGAAATGATTTTGGCACCTGTGCAAACATTTTATGGTCGCAAGGAGGTAAGTTGAGTTGAGTTGAGTTGAGTTGAGCTGAGCTGAGAGAGAGGGATGACGCTGAGTTGCTAAGTTGCCCAAGATGCTGAGATGCTGAGAGGTTCACAAAAGGCCATAATCAACACCTTGTTGCGCTGCGCTGTTAACTTGGCTAGCAGCAACTGCGAAATGCACATGCAGCCTGTCCACATAATTCAGTGTTTATTCTGGTTAGGGTGTTTGTCCAGTCGTTGTTTCAGAGTGTTTGGTTTTTTGTTTGACTGCCGTCGTTGGTCATTAAGTTGCTGTGTTGCTTGACTCCTCTTATCGTCGAGGTCGGGCTAATTTTTAGCCGCACTGCCCATAAAACATTTCAAAGTTTTTGTCTTGTCAGAGGTGGTTGAAGCTTCAGTTTCAGTTACCAGTTGCCATCAATTTTAAGTGTTAATCGAGCCGCAGGCTTTTCAACGAGTATTCAAAGTCAATATCTAGCAAACCACTACAAAATCGATATCGATAAATTGCAAAACGGAAATATGTTCCAAATAAACTTTACAATCATTCAGTTATTTTAAGTTGAGTATGGTTATTGCTTAGTGATAACTTAAGGCTATGTATATAATTTATCGATAAGAATCGATATGCAAATTGTAAGGAAACTGTATAGTTACCGATTTGCTAATGCCTCATACAATGTTTCGTGAGAACATTTTGATGTTTTTTTGCAAGGAAACGATAATAATGATTTGACTCTAATGCGCTCCTTATTGCTTTAAGGCACCTGACGCCTAATTAAGCGCGCAGTCAAACTAAACGTCGTAACCATGCCGCCTTGCCGCCTTGCCACATCTCATGCGACACATTTGCATGGGGCCCATTAAAATATACTTAGCGCATTTCAAATGCATCACTTAAGAACCGCCACTGGTCGCCACAGTCAGTTGCATTTTCAGTTCGGGTTTCCAGTTCGTTTTAGAGGTGAAAATGCATTTTATGGCTCAATTTGGTGCACATAAAAAAAAGGAATGCTGTTGCCGGGCATTCAAAGTGCAACATTGTTGCTTGCCCACGTTGCGTGGTGCCCCAAAAGGTGTGATAACTATGAGGTTTTTGCGGCTGAAATGTTGTTAACTGCAACTGCGGCTTAACCATTGTCAGGTGTTGCTGCTTCTTCTTCTACTGCCTCTGCTGCTGATTATTGTTAATTTTTATGTGCAATTAATCGGCTACGCGCATTTGGGCATTTATAAGCATTTCCACAATCACCTCTCTCTCTCTCTCTTTCAAACATTCTCTGCGGGTTGCATCAAAAAAAAGAAATTAAGTCGTATTGAATTAAAGTGAAATGCAAAATGTGCCCCAGCCCCAGTTGCAGCCATAAAAAAAGATAAAATGAGAAGAAGAAAAAAAATGTACGGCAACATTGTTATGTGTATTCCCAATCCCAATCGAATCTCCCATCTGCGTCTCTGTTTCCACCTTCGACGTTTAATGACACCCCATAAAAGGTGTTTGTGGCTCTTGGGCTCAAGCTGGAACTGAAGCTAAAGCTAAACCTGCAACTGCAGCAGCTGCACATCGCTTATTGTCAGTGCAAAAAAAATGAAAAAAACACATACAGATTGGGGTTCAGAATTTGACGTGGATCTGAGTTGAATCAGCCGCATCCCGCTGTGCAAGGCTTGAACTGTTAAACTGTTGAATCTGTCGACGACTTAAGAGCTGTGATTGAAAACATTCAAGAATTATGCCATAGATATAACAAGTAATTGATGTTAAGGGTTCGTCCGTTCTTTGTGATTATTTTTAATGTTTTTATCCCCTTTTTCACAGTGACTAAAGTAGTAATACTGTAGCTAAAAATAAGTATATGTAAATAAAAAAAGGCAACAGAAATGGCTTTGTTGAAGTTATCGATATTAATCAAAAGCACTAGTAATCTTTTTGTATATATTTTTTATAAATAATAAAGAAGATAATCATTTTCCTCAAGCTAAGCAACACGTTTCGTTACAAAATGTATCATACTCACATATCGATAATTTATCGATAAAGTCAATTTTGTCTACTTCGGATGGTATATATGGTAATCTATTCGTTTGCTTAAGACCAGCTGATTAAGGCATTCCGCGGCAAGGGATCTGCTCGCTTTCATATGGGAGGGAACCCATTTGGGTAGAAAATGCGTCGCAGTGCCTCCCTCTCTAAAGTGAGAGTCCCACAATTTATAACATCCACTCACACATGTATCAATTGGGCGTATTTCAGCAAAATCGATAACAATTAATCGATTGCAAATGTAATAGACTTTTTATTGAAGCCCAGCATTGGCCTTGGCCTATAGTTTATTATTATTTGCTCTATCTATATTATAACAGCTCTACTTTTTCGTTCCAGTTCTCACCACTCTAAAAACATGCACACACATACATACATGCTATATGCTTACGTTGGATCACATAGCGCCAGCTAGGCATTTCTCTTCTCCACTCACCACATTCACAGCTTAATTGCATAATTTCATATTCGGTTTTAGCATAGCCTTTTGGTTAGGTAGAGAGACATTTTGCGCGGGTCGGGTTAGGTGGGGTGGTAGGGGGGGTTAGCTAAGAGAAAAGCTACTACTAGCGGCGTTTTTATTCATGTTCATGTAGTTTGTGTGTGCTCGCTGCCAGTTTGCTTAATTGCCACGGCCAAAAGTGCCAAAGAAATGCAGCTCACTAATTACAACAACAACAGCAACAACAAGAACAAACAGGGCCGTCAAGCGAGCGTTTCCCTCCGTTTCAACCACCTTCAACCTCCAATACCCGCCGCCCCCCTTCACCACTCTCTCATTCAGTCGACCATATCCTTGCGCATTACAAGTGTGCGTGTGTGTGTGTCCTTCAAAAGCCAATTGAAGTGTGGCAACGTTGCATGTTTGCCATTTGCCATGCAAAGGCATGAAATATATGTAAAATTTTAAAAGTCATAAAATTGCGGAATGTCGCCAATTAAAATAGTTGCACTCGTATTTGTGAGTGTGTGTATGTGTGTGTGTGTGTGGCACTGGCTGGTGTTGGTTGTGCGTGTTCTACATGTGACGTGACATAAATGCATGTCATGTTCGTTGGCGGTTTCGTGCGTTTTTTGTTTTTTTTTATACGTGCCACAAACCCAGAGCACCAACCGTGCACCACTTTGCGTGTGTGTGTGTGTGTGTGTGGGTCGCGCGCCAAAAACTATGCAACACAATGCGCGCAAATTGCGCAATCAAATTACCAACAGAGCCCACACCACGACCCCCCCCCACCCGTCCATCTAGCAAAAGTTGAGCTTAGGCAATCAATTATAATGTTAGCATGCAATCGTAACAATTGGTCAGCTTCGGCACCACCAGCAGGCTTCTGGTGGTGGTGGTGGTGTTGGTTGCTGCAGTTTCGGATTGGCATTACAAAAGTGCCTTTCAAAAGGCTATTGTTGTTGCTTGTCTAAGTATGGGTCAGCCATTTGGTGTCAAAGCCGAAACGAGTCACGAAACTGCATTCAAATGCAGTCAATGAGAGTGGGTTGGATTGGTTGAGTGGTATGGTTTAGTGTGGCGACGCTGTTGGCTTTTAATTTTCAGCGTTTAACATGAACGCGTGCAAAATTCGAAAGAAAAAAAAAGCAGTGAACCGAGGGGGGCTACTCCCAACAACTTTGTACTCTTTAGCGCTGTTTAGTTGCGCTTTGCATATGCAGCCAGCGAAAGAGAGAGTGTTGAGAGGTGGAGGTTGTGGGTGGTGTATTGCGGGGCTTGACGGGCTGGGAGTGGGGTTCTTTAAGCTCTTAGCTGTTAGCAACCCCATGAATGAGTGCGACGTTTAACATCCTTTGGACACCTTTCATTTCGCTGCCATGACAAATGACCAAAACGCACTTAGCCAGTTAGTTGCACAGTCAATCAATCAATCGATGCGGCTTGTTGGCGTGGTAGGGGGAGGGGGGGGGGGGCAGGGGGACAAAATACTTTTTGACCATTCACAACATTTCAATGTATCAATTGCCTGCTTTGCGTCACACATTGCGTATGATTAATGAAATGAAAAATAAATTAAGGTCAATAATTAACTTACTAAAGTCGTTTACTCAAGGCTTAAGGCTTTTTAGAATATCATACCATACGGAAACAACCAAATAACTCAATAGAGTTCAATATTATACCTAAGTAAATACGCAAAAAATTAAGTAAATAAAATCTAATTTAAAAGAAAAAAAATTGTAGATAGGAAAAGGAAGTCTGTCTTCATCTCAAAGCTGATATGATTAATGCTATGGTAAGAGTTAAATGTTTAATAGGCTTTTGTTGTTCATCGTTGAGTTTTTGCTGTTTTTATGCATTTTGATTTAATTATACCATCAACAACAACAACAATCCATTTTTGAACTGAACTAGTTAAAGTTGCTTGTGACTTCAATTTTTAGCTTGAGCTTCAGTTTGCTGCTTTGGTTTGCGGTATTTGTTTCCATCTCGTTCGCATTGCAAATTGTGTGAAAATTGCTCGCTGAGCTTGTTTGCGGTTTTTCACATCGGCATCGGCATCGGCTGCGCTCTGTTTTGGCAAATGTTTTACTACTCCTTCCCATCGCTCCCGTTCCCCTTCTCGCCCCTTAAACAAGCGACTTATATGCGATACTTAAGTTAGTTAGTTAGTTAGTGCATCCCAAGCCCGGGAAAAGCGTGTGCTCATAGTTTGCGATAACTGTCTGTTGTTGTTTTTGTTGCTGTTGGCTGGATTTTAATTAGTTAATTATTATATGTTATTGCCGTTGCAGTTAGACGGGTCTCAAGCTAAGCTAAGATGCTTGTTAAGGGCGTCCCCCCCCCCCCCACCGAGACTAAGTCTTGGTTTTGTTGTTTATCTCATATTTGTCCCCAGACTCTAGAAAAGATGCATGCAGTGAAAGCTTCAACTAATAGAATGGAAGTTTTCCTTCAATTCAAAGTCGATTAAGATTCATTGTTTGAAATTCGCTACTTTTTAGACTTGTTTGTAAGCACATGCATATTATTCATGAGTAGTGTGTGCCAGTTAATGTGAATAGCATTTAGAAACCTTGGGCGTTAATCGCAACACAAATAAATTGCACAAAAACGTTTTCAAAACGAACTGGGAAATTCTTGGCAGCATTTTAGCCATTTCCCTCCATCTCGATTGTTCTCTCTCTCTCTCTCTCTCGCTCTCTCTCGCTCTCTCTCTCTCTCTTTGTCTCCTTCCCAGCTGTGTAACTTAATATATATATTTATATTATTTATTTATTTTTTTATTACACGCAGTCATGTTTTATGCAAAAAGGCGACTAGCGGACAGGCAAAAGCAAAACGCGAACCCGCAACGAGCACGAAAATTAACTGTACTATAAAAGGTGGAAAATTGTGCAAACAACCTACAAAGAGAGAAGCCCCCCCCCCTTCACCCTACCGCTCAAAAATGCCCAACACAGGCCCCGACACAGTGGCAAGAAAATTTGCATAATTATGATTAATACGGGAGAGCGCAAGTGTGTGTAAGATCGAGTTGGGGGAGGCTTCATCGCGAAAAGGGGGAACTGCGAAAGGGTAGGGAACTTGTGGAAAGGGTATTCGAAAACACTTGGAAAAAACAGTTTCATACTTGAAGCGTCCTTTTTTTTTAACAAGATGATTTTCTTATCATTCAGGATTGCATTTTTATTCTTGGGCAGTTAAGAATTTTTCTAATACACTTTTTGTTACTTGTTGATAGGATTGTCCCTTGGATTGGATAATTGATATTTATAGTTAAATATTTTTGTTCTCAGTGCATGGACTTATAAATTCATTCGGAAACTGCGCGGTTTTTGGCCAAAAGTGTTGTCGCTATGGGTTTTATGCTTCGCTTTTAGCTCAAGGTTTGCTTAATGCCAATTCCGTTGCCACGTCTAGGGTATAGTGTTCCCGACTCTCCTTTCCTAACTGGCAAGGGTTTGGGCTCGATCGAGGCATGGGCCGCGTGTTTTCCGGCATAAACGCTCACAATCAAATTCACATAAAATAATTCACACACCAACAACAGCAAACTGTTTGTTGGTCATGCAAATGAAAAACACCCTCTCTCTTTCTCTCTCTCTCTCGCTCTTGTTCCCCTTCGCCTTGCTATCAGCTACGCTGCGTTTGGTCGTTTGCATTACTTTGCTTTCACATTAGCGTTAACTTACAACAAGAACAACGCACTGGGCCAGAACCTCATTTGTTGTTGGCCAAACAAACCGTCGTTTAGCGGACGCTGACCAAAAGGCCCTAACCAACAGACACACACACACACACGGTGAGATAAAGATAAGGCGAGAAGCAGAGTAAAAGAATATAAGAGCTAGAGAATAAGAACGTTAACTAGTTGGGGGGGCATTTAATTTGTCCGATTAGCATTTTTAGTCACTTAAAATGCGCGCACGCATAAAACGCATTAAAAATATGTTTTGTTGCGTTGCGTTTTCTTTTCGTTTTTTGTTTTCTTCTGCTCATAAATGCATAAATACGGAACGTTGGAGAAAAAAATGTATGTGTAGATGAAATATGCAGGAAAATGTTCATATGCATACATACTATATATCAAACAACACGAAGGACTAAGCCGGAGCAGGTCAGGCTGGGTGAACAGGTCCCAAATGGTGACGAATGAAACTTGTTAATTGTTAAATTGTCTGTGGCAAGTTATGTTCGTATTACAAAGAGGTGCGATAAACGAATTAAAGTGCATAAAGCAAACGAGAATAAGTTGACAGCTTCTGATTATTTGATTACAAATTATTCAACTTTTAAATTTGCATTATCTATAATGATAAAGGGTCGGATAGCTAACTTGGGCAGACTTCTTGGGAAATAGTTATTAAGAATGTTGATATCTCTCTGTTACGGCCAGGAAAATCTAACTTGTTGTTGATAGTAAGCAACAAATAATAAATTCATTTATAAAGATTTTGTTCGTTCCTGCTTATACTGTACAGAAACGACTACAATGCAAATTTATTATACAAGAATGCAGGATAACAGAGTTCCATTTAGTTTTTCATCATTTTACATTCTCTGCTTTGATGCAAAAACTTTTTTTTAAAGGGCGTTGTTGTTTTATTATATTTTTGTGACAAATCATTGTGGGATCATCAGTCAATTTGATGTAGAGGCGCGCTTATCCAGAGCCCAATGTATGGTCCTGCCACAATCATCTTCTCATCCTTGCATTGAAGCTGATAAAGCTGTGAATCTCACTGTGACCGCACTGTGGCCGTTGCCATTTGACGTTTGTTGACACATTCCGCTGTCATGATTGACGACCTCTCACCAGCTCTCTCTCTCTCCCTTTCTCACTCGTTCTGTATCTGTTTGAGCCCTTTCTCGATTTTGGCATTATTCTCTCAGTGTTTCATCTCTATTACTCACGGCCAACTGTCAAGCACGCGAGGCTGTTGATTTATTTATGCCCTTCACAACAACAAGAAAGGAAGTAAATTGACTCACTCCCTATTCCACTCCCCACCACACCCCGAACCGAAAACAAAAAACCTCATACTCAACCTACGACCTAATGAATTTCAAATGATGCGGCAATTTTTCGTTAGTATTTTTCGTCGCTATCTGTTTAGTTAATTTTTATTTCGAGCTATTCGCCATCATCTTTTAGTTCATGTTTTTCTCGTTTGCTTGTTTGCCGACCGAATTTTAATTGCTAAAATAATTTTCTGTTACACTTTAGGCGCCTTGTGCGGTTCACCATTGTCCATTGTTTATAGGTGTGCGGAAATGCGCTTCAATATGATTGCAAGGCGGCTTAAGTTTTGTGGGAAACTGCGCGTAACAAGCACGCAACTAGGCCCAAACAAAAAGCAGCTACTTTTCAACATAAAAGTGAAGAATATAGTTACTTTATTCCGTTTTGCCTTAGAACTGTTTAGTAATGGTAATTTCTATAGTATATGGATCTGTCTTTTGGTCCTATGTTTAGAAGTGCTTGGAATTTAGTTACTCAAGTTCAGACTTGATCTAAAGAGAGCTTTATAAACTTTTATCATTAGTGTTATTTCTTTAATTTGTATCATTTAACCGGAGATTTTCAATAAATACAATTATAAGCAATATTTTTTGCGTCATTTGCCTTCATTAAACATTCTTTATATATTTATTACTCATTATAGTTATTATATTTATTTGGCATTGCTTAGGTTACAATATATAAATCTGACAAACTTCAATTGCTATTACAGACGCATGTTTTGATCATATATTAATACGCATATATGCCGCAATAACCACAATTTCAAGCTCATTAGGCCCAGACATAAGGCCGCAAACTCCACCCAGTCGATGTTGCCTAGTCTATATTACAATTCTCAGCCCACACATAAAGAGGAGAGGAAAAAAGAAACTTAAGCTAAACAAGTCGCTGGGTTGTTTCAAATCTTTGGCAAAGTATTTCATAAATAACTTAAATGAGTTTCCTTTTGTTACACATTTTATAGCCCACCCTCCCTCTTTCTCTCTCTCTTTTTTTTGCCATTCTAACCAAAAAATATTTACGCCATTTTCGAGGCCAAACAATCTTCAGTGCCTCCTTTAGGACCGCTTATAGCGACTGTTCTGATTATTGTTTCTGTTTTCGTGCTGTGTATTCTAAGGGCTGTTGTGTGTGTGTTTGTGTGTGTCTGTGGGGGGGTGTCTTAAATCATATTGTGGCACTATCGGCACAAAAATCAAATGCCTTCGTTTAAATGCGCGATAGCAAAGGCGAAACAGTTTCCCGGACTGCTTGACGAAATTCACGCAATTAGTTTCCCCAGCTCTCTGCTCGGCTCTGCTGTTTTTCCTCACATTAATGTCGAGAAGGCGTCGGAGTTCGTTTGCCTGATTTTCGGAGCTCAATAGGAAGTTTTAAGGATAGGGGAGCTTTGCAGCCCGGCTCATTAACAATAATTTCGATTTAATAAATAACGCTAAAACATGCGCTAAATAACATTTTAGGTGCCAGTCGACGAGAAATTCTTTTTAAGCTCAACACGCACCGTCAAAGGGTGGTGCAGTGGTGGTGGTGGTGCGGTTCATATTAATGTACATAGCACTGGCAAAGGGCGACACTAATTTGCCTGTGAACATGGCAAATCAGCTTGACACAGAGCAAAATTTAACGCTGTCGCCGTTTGACGCCGACGTCAACGACGCCGCTGCTGCTGCGCTGCGCACCTAATGAAAAGGTCCTTAAGTGCTTTCCAACGGTATTTTGTTTCCGTTTGTTGTTTTTTTTTTTTGGTTTTTTTTTTTTTTGTTTTGCTGACGTCGCTTGCCGTTGATTTGTTATTGTTGCCAGTGCACTGGCGAGCATAAATCATGCCTGCTGCCCGTCAACTCATTCGTATTTCTAGCTTCCGACTATAGTGGGAGGGGGGTAAGCGGCACACGTGAGTGTGTATGAGTGAGTGCCACTTGACTTTCGTGTTGATGATGATGGTGGTGGTGGTGGTGGTGGTTGTTGGCTTGTTGGTTCCATGGGAAGTGATTAAAGTCATTTAACCCACTCTGAACACGCGGCCGGCGAAACTGCGCTAAAATTAATTTCTAATTGCGCACAAAAGTAGGCAATCATACACACACACTTAGATAAGTATAAGGACATGTGTATGGTACTCTCATATATATTCCTATTAATGCTACAGATTGTACACAGTAACAAAATTAAATAATCGTAGCTACATATAAAACTCTTACCATAATAGGAAAGGCTGTAAAATAATTATTACTAATCGGAATCATTTGTAAAAGGATTCGTTTGTTCTTTTAGCACAATTATCAATTAAATACTTTTTTCTGAATATTCACGATAACTTATCGATAACGATTGCAAATAATCCAATTATATCTAGCTAAAAGTTATCTAACTATTTTTTATGAATATTTTAGATGATTCAAGGATTAGCACTCAGTTTCGAAAGAATTTGGCCAACTTTTTTATTTTCATGTGCATATAATTTTTGTCCTAACTGATAAATTAAAATAACTAAGCTCGCACCATAAAATTTAAACTCCAATATTAAAATACATTTTATTCATTGCAAAGGTTTAAATTGTTTAATATAAAAGTATATCATTATTTTTCTTATCTAAATCTAAATCTTAAATCTTAAATTTTATATACATACAGGTCTATGCATAAATGTACAAAATAATCTCTATCGTAATCTTACAGCTCTGATTTAAGTTTTTTTCTGAAGCTATATTTAATTTATATTAAATGAGAAGAGGAAATAATCAAAATGTTTTGAGAATCGCAATAAAAAGAATATATATTTTATATTAACGCGTTAACTTTAACTTCCTTTTAAAATAATGTTTACACAGAACATCCGTATAACGCTTTTTCTTCTACTACGAATTCATTTCCAGAACACTTCAATTTGGTTCAACCAAGAACGCAGTCTATATTACGACTTTTCTCTAAAACGAAGTTATTTCTTGTCCCCTTGAGATTCGTTAAATGGAAGTCTGACTGTATACTTAGCAAACAAGCCCAAACAATTGAGTTCTTAATGTTATTTACTCTATTTAGTTGTGGCATTCGTTGAAGTTAACGAAAAAGCGTTTTTACTATTTACAAATGATGACGTAAAACTTTTTTTTTTATTTATTTTGATTAATTATCTGGTTGAATTTTTGGACGCCTCAACCCTTTCGGGGCGTATTGAATGCTGGCAACCCTCTTTGCATATGCTAATTGAGCTATAAAAATACATTGTGCCACCGAGAAACGATGGAAAGAAAAACACAGTCGTAAAATGTGCTCCAATGCACGCCCAACCACAAAAAAATCTAAATAAGTCGAAAGAAAAAAAAATCACAGATTTGTGGCGCAGATTTTCTTGAACAAAAGCAGCCGTAACACACGCACACACACATACACGAGGCTAAGTCTGATAAAGCTCCAGTGGAATTAGGATTGGGGGTATGGGGAAAATTCATGCGTGATGCTTTCACATAAAAATTATGGCATTCAGGGCAAATGGAGCTTAGTTTGGGGATCTGGGGCCAGGCTACCAGCAAAGACTCACATGCTGCAGCATTTCTTTAGCTCAACGTTAAGGAGAAAGGTTGGGGCCAATTGTGTGTGTGTGTGTGTGGCGTTAGAAACATGATTTTTATTTTACGCAACTTAAGTGCGAACAATAAAAACGATTTGAGGCAGATTATGGCAACCGGCGACGTTGTAGTCCTCCTCTTCCTCCTCCTCCTAATTCCACTGCTTGGATCATAATGCAAATTAGTCATGGCTAACGCATATGCAAAGCTTTAAGCAAACCCCCTTCCCCTCCCACCATATTTCTTGCCTTTATACTTATCCTTGTTGGCTGGCGTCGTTGTGCGCGTTTATTTGCCTTGCCATTTGTTTAGATTTATGAGTGTCAGCCGTATTATGACCAACCATTTGACTTCCTGGCACGTGTGTGGCGCTGTGTGTGACATTTAATGCCCCACACGTTCCACACACACACACAGCGACTTCTCGTCCTTCTTCTAGTCCTAGTCATTGTGGGCGTTGGTCGTAGTGGCCACACGGCGCATACGCAACATCCGTTTGACTTTCGCCAAGTTGTTGCCACTTTTATTTTTTTCCCCCCTTGTTTTCGGTTTATTTGTTTGGCTGTTGAATGTTGTTTGTTTGGGCTGCCATTGACTGCCTACATGGCAATTAGCGTCAGCTCAGCTTATATTCTATTCTCATTCAGTCAGCGGAGAGAGAGAGAGAGAGAGAGAGCGAGAGGGAGAACTGACTAATCGCATTTGCCTTTGAAATGTTCACATAATCAAATTCTATGGCCAACCACAATTCAAGGATGCAGGTGTCAAGGGGAGTGTGTGTCAAAGCTGGCAAAGCATTTGAATATTGAATATATTTCAGGTTCGAAAATCTTGTTGTTTGTTTGTCTATTTTTTGCGACATTTTGGTGCAAAGTTTAGTTTATAAGGCAACAATTGTATAAACTTTGTTTCTTCATATAGTTTTATACCCTGTATATATCAAAAAGTGTAGCCCACAATGAGTAATTGGGTTTGGATTAGTGTTAGGGCTAGGGTTAGGTTTAGTTCTGCTCCATAGACGTTTAGAATGTAATTTGAGATTGTCGCCCAGAGACAAACAGCCTACTTTTGGGACAGAGTAGGTTATTTTTTCGTTGCGACTATGTGAGCACTCGACAACTAATCCACTTTGTCAAGTTTAATTAAAATAATTGCATTGCTTAACTTAAAAGATGTTCCGATATTTATAAGTTAAAATCATATCTTGCAACTGCATTGAAAGCAGCTTTCAATTTACGCATAACAGTTTCCAAAGATCTCGAAACCGTTTGGAGTCTTTTTATTTTGTAATTCGAGGGTTTGCTCTAAGGAACCTTTTTGTTTTCCATAATACCAGGCGATTGTTAAACTAAATTTGCATGTCAAAGGATATTCATAATTTTATTTAACAACTTTTGATTTTATCATAGGATATCTCTTTAGTCGAACACACCCTGTATGGCCGTGTCCTCAAAGGCACTCTTACCAACATTTTTGTTCGTTTCTTAATTCAATTTTCAGCTAACAAACTTGTCTCTGTGTACGTGTAAGAGTGTGTGTTTTGTGTTTGTGTGTTGATTTTGACACTCAGTTTGTCTTTGTTCTTTATGGCGCAAATTTGTCGCAGTCGCTGGCTTGCCTGACATTATCTTCTAGCTCAGTAAGTTTCCACACACACACACACTAACACTCGCACACATACATGTTCACCCCTTGCCAAGTCTTTTTTTTCGTTCACCCCAGGCCAATTACAAGCGCTCGTCTGCCAAATTGACTACAAAGGCAAATGATATTAACATATAAATTGCACAAAGTGCCGCTGATTTAGTTTTATTTGCTACACACACACACGCACGCACGCAGAGAGAGTTGCGCACATATATATATATATATATATATATATCATATATATATATAAATATATGTTTATGTATGAATATTTACTTTTGGCAGTTTGTTTTTACGTCTTTCGGCAAACATTTACGTTTATTATTCCGATTTTCTAGCGCAGAAAAATAACGCTTATGTGCGACACACATACACACATCCACACACACACCCCATACAAACACACACACACCCACACACACACATACATATACACACACACACGCTCATGCAAAAAGTCTGGTAGAAAAGTTTTTGGCTAGTTTGTTGAGAGAAACATCGAGAGAAAAAAAAGAGAGAGAGAGAGAAAGAGATGGAGTCTCGATATTCGCTCAATGGCGGCAGAGTTCGTGTTTTACGCACGCACACACACCCCAAAGCGCCAGCAGCAACATCAGCACACACCCCCCATCCCCTTCCCCCCCCCCAAACTCACGCGACACTATGGCTACTACCCCTCCTCATCCCCCACACCTGTTTCAATCCTTGCAATGACAGCGCCATCTCGTTTTAGCGCACATTTCCGTTCCCTGTCAGCCAGCGTCTTTGCCTAACGCTTATCAACCGCCTCTCTATCTCTCTCTTACTAACGCATTCGCTGTAGGTGTGTGTGTGTGTGTGTGTGTGTGTCTATCTCTGTCTTGACTTGCATAATGTGGCGCTTTTAGCTGCTTTCACATACAATTTACTGTCATCTCAATGGCAACAATTTATGCTGCTTCGTTTTCTTTTTTGTTCTATTTTGTTTTCTTTTTTTATGGGCAAAACGTCGCCAGCGGAAATTGATATTTGTGGAGGAAAAGTTTCTTAAAAGACTTTGGCACACATACGCCAGACAGACTGACAAAGGCAGACAAAATAGACGAACTGATAGAAAGAAGTAGGTTCCAAGCCACACTTGCTATAGTTAACAATATAAGCTCTAAACTGTTTCTTAAAAGTTAAAAAAAATAATTGGGGAATCGAAAAATGAATCTTGATTTGATTGTCAGACTAGTAAGCCATAGCGATGTTCTACTGTATTGCAAATACGCATGCCGAAATTGTCATTGAATAATGTATTTAAAAGGGTTGAAAGCGCTTACTTACTGCCCTTTGCCTCACCACCAACCAACGCAGCCCCTTCTTAGTTTTGGGTCTTTGGGCCATTGTGTGTGTGTGTGTGTGTGTGTTAGTGTGTGTGCGTGCTTTGTATTCTTTTTTAAATGCACGGAAATTGTTAATTTTATTGCCGGCTATATCCGCTGAACAGATAGATGATATACAGAGCCAGCATTCCCAGCTACCCAGTGCCCGATACCCGCAGGGCTCTTTGAGCTTCGTTCAACGATCGCATTATTGTGCAGCTGTAGCTTGCTGCAGCTGCTTGTTGCAACTTGATGGGAGCCTTGTGGCAATATTCAAAATGGCCGCCTCGTGGACAGCAGCAGCGGCAGCGCCAACAGTTGGCAACTAAATGCACCAATCGCGTTATGGCCATGCAACGTTTTGGCCTCCTCAAATTGCCATTTGCCATTTGCCATTTTGCCATTTGGCAATTGGAAATTGGCAATTGCAGTTGCTTCAGCCAGTTGCTCCCCCTCATATCCTCTTGCCCACACACCGTCGACAACTGATGGCCGATTGATCGATCGTTGGTATCATGGATGCTGTTGTTGTTGTTGTTTTTAAGTTCTCCTCCTCCAGCCCGGGGGCGCTATGGCCCACGTTTTGTAGACATTTTGCTGCGCACTACTTATAGCTGTAATTTTGCCGGGCCTCAGGTTTCTTAAGGGTCTTTGCAGGTCTTCAACTCAATTGCAATTGTTTTCGTCGTCGTCGTCGTCGTCGTCGTCGTCTAAATAAAATGCATTTTCTTTGCACGTCGAATGGGGTCTGCTGGGTCCCTCCGTATGTCTGTATGTCCTGCGGGGGGCAGCTTCGGCAGCATTTGCGGCTCTTTGTCTGCCATATAATTTGCACAAATTGCAATTTAGAGAAATAAAGGAAAAGCACAAATGCTGCAAAACAGCAAAAACAAAAAGCAACAAAACAAATAAAACGAACAAGCTACAAAAATATCGCAAAAATTGAGTAAAATACAACAAATTATTTTTGTTTTGCTGTCCTACACGACGTTTGTAGGGTCTTTGTATTTTATATGAATCGTTTGAATTCAATAATAATAGTTTTATGAAGCAAAAAAAAATTTAATAAAAGGTTCTAATATTCTATTTTTCAGTTTGGTATTACGTTGTACTTTGCATGAAATATTGAATATTTTAAGAAACTTTCTCTTTGTTTCTTAAGATATTTTAGAAACTAGTTTTAATTTTATTTAAATGATGAGCTTTTATGGTTTTTTTATCTCTTTATTTTGAAGGTGTATAAATAATACAATTTTATTCGAAATCTATTGAATATTGTATCTCTTATATTTTTATTTCTCTTAAAACTGTAGAGCTAAATGGCTGTCTGTCTAGCCGCATCGCCTTTGACAGCCCCTACGAAAGCTGACCTGCTATAAGCCAGATCATCATCGACGTCGTCGTTTCTTGACTGGGACTGGGACTCTGACTGAGACTGGGAAACATAGAAATCACGTTTTAGCCATCAACGACGCAAATGCAACAATTTTGAAATGTATACGTTTGTTGGTTAGGGAGGGGGTTAGTTGTAGGAGAGTAGAGGAGCTAGGGGAGGTGAGAGCCAGAGCGAGGGTCGTCAGTCGTCAGTCGTCAGTCGCCAGTTTCCGAATGCTGCAATATTTCTTCATTGTATTGATTATCGGTTGTAATGTTGCAAATTAAATGCCTGGTGCCACAGTTCGAACTTCAGCAACAAAGCTGGCTGACAGTTAGCCAGTCAGTCAGCCAGTCAGCCAGTCAGCCTGGCCGGCCGGCAATCAATCAAACAATCAAACGCAACTGGCTATCAATCCCCCAAGCTGGAACCGGCCCAAGATCGGCCATAGTTGTTTCATTTTATTTGCGCAGCCTGTAATTTCGATTTTCGAGCATTTTTATGAGAAAACTTAGCAAAATTTAAATTGCTGAAACATGCTCGCGAGTCGAACTAGCGATTATTGAGATACGACAAGGAATTTTATGTGAAAATTAAATGGCCAAAAATGATGAAATGATGATCGTTGTTATTGTTGTTATTGTAGCTTTTGCTGTTGCATCTTGTCTGTTAGTTAGTTAGTTTGCTGCTGACATCGTTTCCAGCTAAGATATTCTCTCAGAGTGTACTATGTCTAATCCCGGACAGATCTGCGCCTGATAAATATTAATTATGAATGGAGACGAACAACAATAACAAATTTTTAATTGAAAATGCAAACAACAAACGGAAAATCGGCCAAGTGGGGAGTGGATGGGATGGCGCTGGTGGATGCCACACAGCAATTGTTAGGTGAAACTCGTTGCAGCAATTAGCAGACTCAGTTGAAGTTGCATTTGCTAAGCAGGTAGTATGTATGTTTGCAATCCGCAAACGAGATTTACTTAGTGGAGCATCAAGAAATGCTCATAATGAAGCACTTAAATGAATATAATTGTGTGAACAACAGCAACGCCCGATTCCGAAAAAGAAAAAAAGAAAAAAAGGAAGGCGCCATTCAGTTTTGCAAACAATGCCCAGCAAAATGAGTGCAAGCGCAATGATTAGGCACTCGAATGGGTATGGTTATAAGTGTGTGTTAGTGTGTTGAGTGCAACACAATTGAAATGTTAGCGGTTTTAGCGTATGTTGCAATCAATGGCCTGAGAGATTTGAATCGTTCGAATCGGGAAGCAAACCTGAAACAAATATGCTTACATTTTACTATGTATATTTAAATGTGGTAAACATACGCTCATATTGGTTTAGAAATGCACGCTCTCTTCCTCTTCCTTGTTGCTTTATTCATTCGATTGCGCTTAGAGGATTTGAATACATTTTTGGTGTCAAAGTATATTAAAACTCATGCAGAGGCGACTGCATTTGCATACGAACTTTTACCTCGTCATAATGCACACGAAACACTTCTAGTTTGGGCAAAAACTTCAGCTTGTTAGCTCTAGCCGTTTGGTCTGTGCGTTGATAGCAAATCAGTCAGCTTAAAGTATTTTTGATTTATAGTTTGTGAACCTTTAAGTTCAACTAAATACTCTAACCACTTTATGCTAAGCGTTTGCCATCATTGAATATCAAGTTGCCCACTTCAAATGAGTTATGAGTATGTGTGCAAGCGATGAAATAACAATTACAAAACGAGCTGATGGGGTAGTTAACTAGCCCTTACTACCCTCGTACACACACACATGAAACCACCCCACACCCCACAAATATAAAAATATATAATAACAATAATAATAATAGTAAACGCATAAGCGATGAAGATGCAAAACTACTGATAAGGCCGCAGCCAAAATGTAAATTACCACAAAAAGCGCAACGCGACATGGGAACAAATGTAAAATGTGAAAAATAGTCGATTACTGGGCAACTGCTGCTGCTGCTGTTGCCATTTGACAGGCGACACCGCAAGGGTTGAGAGAGAGAGAGAGAGAGAGAGAGAGAGATGAGGCAATGTTGCAACCTGGATGAGCAATTGTGATGCTTATCAATAAAAAGAAAACACAGAGCCATCGTGGCTGATTTGTTCTAGTGCTGCCAGCCGCTCACAAACAGTTTATAGTTGAGTACAGTTGAGCTCAGCTGGAGCTGTGCCGGGTGGCCCTAATTCTATCTCGCTCACTCGCTCGCTCGCTCTCTCTTTCTCTCTGTTTGTTTGTCTGTCTCCGTCTCCGTCTCCGTCTCCAACAGCGTTGATCGTTGCAACGATCTTCAATCCGACGCGTGCTTTGGGGCCTGATTAGCGCAGAATGTTAATTTCACACTTTGATCGCATTTTCACCGATTCAGGCGTTAATTTAATTTCAATTTAATTTAGCGCTGCCCGCAGTCGTCATCATCGCCATCGTCGTCGTCGTTTTGACCACAGCAGCCAAAGTCTTGGCCAAAGTGCGAGGTAGTTCATCAATCACCATCAGCTCTTAAGTTTTGAGCTGGAGTTGGAGTTGAGGTTGGATCCACGTCAGTTTCATTAGCCGACTCGAGCAGCTCGTCAACTGTTTGGTTTATTGTTGCATTTTGTCCTACGGTTGCTGAAGGCGCGCATCGCTTCAAAGGCATTCCAGGTCTCTCTCTTTATCTGCATTCATCAGTCGCCAAACAAAACCAAGTCAACTGGCTTCATTTGTAATGGAGTCGACTCAACTTGAATGGCGTAGAGTGTGCGGTGGAGTCGAGTGGAGGCGGCGGCCACGCAGTAGTCACCCCAAAAGTCAAAGGCTCTGATTGCCTTACATTAATCATCCAACACCAGGCCGGGCCAGACAAGACCAGGCCAGGCCGAGAGCAGTGCTTACACACTAAAAAAAAAAAATACAATTCCCTCTTAACAATTAGCTAAAATATAACTTACCTTTTTTCTATTTATTCTAAAATCTATCTATTTGGGGAATGCAAACATAATTCTTAGGCATAACCTTTAATAGTAATGTGATTTAATATAAATGTGTTTAAAACTAAACAAAAAAGTTTAAAAAGTTTTAACTTTAGTCAAATTTTATTCACTTATTTTTCTTAGTGCAGCTTTTTGCTAGGCGCGCGCGCTTTAAAGTTTAACATCAAGTCCAACATTAACTGCAACTTCAATTCTTCAACTGCGTCTCCATTTCCGTCTCTTGGCAGTTTAGGCCGCAAAATTGTTTCGGGCTACTTACAACAAGAAAACGGCTGCTGCTGCAGCTGCTGCTTTTGCTGCCTTTGCTGCTTTTGGACAGCTCTTATTGTTGTAATTGTTGTTGTGGCTTATTAATAATGCCGCGAGTCTGGGCTCTGCTCTGCTCTGCCATACATATAATGATTGTTCGCTCTGTAAATCGATAGCAGCTCATTACTGTGGATACACGAATGAACGGATGGGTGTGTGTGTGTGTGTGTGTGTTGGTAAAGGCATTATCTTTATTGTTATTATTAGTTACGTCTCACTTGATGATGGTTGAGGCAAAAGCAGCTTTTTGTGGTCGACTCGCAGCGGCAGCAACAGTGGCGACAAATTGCAATTTTATGTAATCAAGCGCCTAAACATTTATTATTAACAAACTTGCATTCATTTACACCATTTGTGGCAAACAGCGGTAAACAACAACTAGCGACTAATCCGTAATCGGAACCCCATCACTGGGTTGCTTTGGGTGGTTGGGTGGTTTGGGTGGCTTGGCTTGGCCGGGTAGTTTTGCGGCTAATGCCTTACAATTGAGCGCTTAAATGCCTTGAATGGGCCAGTTAGTAAACTCGCATCTTGCCATTGCCAGTATATCGATTACAAAACGATGCTGATACAATAAATACATTTAACGCGACTTTATAGTCAAAAGTTGCTGTGGTTATCTGTCAACTTTTCTATACTATGCTATGGAATTTATCGGAATTACAAAAACATGCACAAAATATATAATATAAGTCATAAATAATGATATAAATGATATTTTGACTTATTTAAACTTTGCGCTTTGTGTTTGAACCTAAGTTGTTAGCTAAAGGATTGACATGATTGTTAAGTCAGTCATTGTAACGGCTAGTATATCATATTTTGATATCAATGTCATATAAATATATATTGAATTTAACATTTGAATGAGTTTACTTAATATCGTAAACTTTATTTAAATCAATCATCAGATGCAAAGATTATTCATTTCAATTAAGCGGCTTTAAGTAAAGTCAGGCCGAATAATATAACCATTAATTGTTATAATTTTCTAGCTGGCAATTGTTGTTGATGCTGTTGTTGTTGGCCACCCATATGCTCCAAACGCCTTCAAACTAATTGCTTCTTGGCTTCAAATTGATCATAGAACGAATGCAATTTTAGAGTTCTTTGTGATGGTAACATTTTTAATGGTCGATGGAGCACGATGCTATCGTTGAACCAACAGTGGCAAACAGCAACTGCGGCAGAACAACAAACAGCAGCAGCAACAGTTGTTGATGCAACTGCAACAAAGGCGGTAGAATTGGACGCACAGTAGCCACATTTGGCTAAAAGATTTCGATAACAGCCAAGAGAAGAGCCAGACTAGCCAGATGAAGATGGAAGATGGAAGATGCCACCACCAGAGGGTAACAGGCCAGGCAGAACAGAAAGTCAAGCGCATTCATTTATAACTTGTGCATTGATCATTAATTTTTCAACATCAGGCCGTTTCATTAATCGTCCTTCAGGAGCGAAGTTATGCGGCCTAAAAGAAACCCAGTAGCAGTCAGTAAACAAAACGCAATTGCAGTTAGCCGCAAGCTACAGCTTGCATTGAAGTTGCTCAGTGCACTCAATTAGCCAAGATTGTAGCATGCCCCTCAAAAGGGACAGAAAGAAACATCTTCAACAACCCTTTCAATATAATCTTGATAAGCATTATCTCAGACAACAGAAACGATATATAAACAATCCATATGCTTAAACCTAATCGAGCTCAAATGCTGATGCAAAGTTAAGATTGCTATAAACCCTATAATGTGAAAAGACTTTGGTATGATATTATCAATTCTAAGTTCAAATAAGCAGCCAAATATTCCAATCCAATTATGGGGCGGCTTTCGGGTTCCAAAAATTTTTGATTGCATTAATGTATGAGTCCGTTGTACTAGTATATGTATCTATTTCCTGGCGCCTAGATATTCCTTTATGCAAATGGCAACCAGCACCGACTGTAACGGTGCTGAACATCCAAACTACCAGCCGTGAAAAATCTCGTGTTCAAATATTTTACAACATTTTTTGTGCCTGCCTAAACAGAAAGCCACTCACTCTGTTTCTCTCTCGCTATGTATCTCTCTCCCTCTCTTTTCCTGTGTATTTGTGTATTGCTTTCAAGCAACAGGATCCAGTCACAGCCACTAAACTGTGCCCAGTGATACATATCTGTCCCTGGATGGCTGTACCCTGTTTCTGGTAAACCATTTGAAAATTTCGTTTAGCATTCGCTTCAACAAAAATAAAAATGGACAAAATAAAAATAAACAAACAAACAGCAACGAAATGCTGAAAAATCAAAGCGAAATCGAAACAGGATAAATAAATGTGCACATTTCCGTTTGGCGCGCATATCCTGTCCGCGCTTCCTACCCAGCCAGCCATCCAGCCAGCCATTCAGCTAGCCAAACAGTCTACCCCACACTCCCAGTTCCACAATCTGCCCCCCTCCTGTCACCACTCTTACTAGCCATGTGTCTCTATTTTATATAAAGTATGTATTATTGATCTGCCGCGCATAAAAAGCCCATTTAAAAACGGCACAAAAAAAAGGCAAAACAGACGAAGCGGCGCGAATTGAGACCATTCCACCCCACTCTCCACTTACTCCCACCCATCACTTTGGCAGGACAACCGCCACTGGCAAAACCCAAAAGCCAACACAAATAAAAAAAAAAAAGAACAGGACCAAAATTGTGTAGAAAAATTGTCGCGCAACAACAAAAACAACTACAAATATCCGACTTGAAATTGTAAAATTGGCCATTTTAGCTTTTTGGTTACGCTGGGCATTTGGTTTGGGTTTTGTTGGGTTAGTTGGGTTGGTTGGGGACCATTTGGCGGCAGGCTCTTGTATGCCCGTTGTATAACAGAATTTGGTTTGCATTGAAGCAGAACGTTGCCGCTGAGCGGCTGGAAAAAAATATATATATATATAAGTCATCGACAGTTGAACAGCTGAACGAGCCGAATTTTTCTATGTAAACATGCGCTACAAAGAATAATTCGATTCTTTCGAATACCATTTGAGTTGGGGAGTATCAGTTAATACACTCCGAACGCTGAAAAAGTTAAGAAAAATGGCAAAAGTCAAGCAAATTATCTAGAATAATATCTATTTATATTGCTTAAACTCATATTGTTTAACCAAATCATTGGAGAGTAGGAGATATTATTTAAGTTCAAGAACATTCTCGCATACAATTTTAAAAGTTATTTATTTTTATTATATGTTTTTGTAATCTTAATTCTTATAATACAGTAGAGCATCCATATAATAATAGTTTACAACCCGTCGAACACTTTTGAAAAAAAAAAATTGCCATTTTCCATTTTATTTTCACGTACAATTTTCCTTTTTTCCAACTGTTTGCCAGCTTAACATTATTTTTATCTCTTTTCGCTTGTTGTTGTCATTCCTTTTTGCAGCGTTTTAGTCTCTTTTATTCCTCGTCGATTTCCATTAAAATTCAATTGATGTGCCAAAGATATAGGATACAGATAGAGAGGCTGTCCTGTGGATGGACCCAGTTTGGCGGATGTGCCAGCCAACTATGTCTCTGTCTCTGTCTGTTTCTCTCTTGGATTGGCAATGATTTATCGAACATTAGAGTAACATTCAAAATAAAATCTTTGGTTAAGTGCTTGGCAAAGCAGAGTATTTTATCAGCAATTCATGTGGGATTTGATACGCACATGGGAAGAAATAACACACACATCACACACACGCACACACATGCACGAGCACACAATGTAACAATTTAGAGTAGTTATAGTTGGTAGCAAACGGAACCAGAGTTGAGACACAACCGAACAGCGGCAAACAATCGTCGGACTTTATAAAGCCATCAAAATGCAATTAACCCTTTTTCACTCGTCTCTATTTCCGATCTATGTTTATTACAAGCATTTCAGATTTCCGCACAGCGTAGCCAGAGAGTGAGGGGTGAGGGAGGGATGCTGAGTGTGAGAGTTGGTAAATTAAAACAAAAGTCGATGCCATAAACGGAAGTCATTTTCAGGCCGTATATAATGAAATAATTTTGGTATAACATGCCTTCTACTACTATAACAACAACAACAACAAACTGTAACTGACTTTGCTTTCGAAAACTCCAAACGATGACGCAGTATCTAGGCATGAGAGTGTGTGTGTGTGGATGATATTTAAATGTGTGTATCCAACAGATACTCAGATACGGGAAGGGGAAGCGTTTGCAGCATCTACATCACAATGGGCAATGGCAACAACGAACCGAAATAGGTATTCAAGTGGCGAAAACTAATTAAAGCGAATAAAGTGCCGCATTACAAACAATGAATGGCAAAAGGTGAATGCGAGTGGTTGAGTCGATATGGGTAGCTTTGGTGGGTGGCTTTCAATGCATAATTTGAATCGAGTTTGAGCGACGAACTCAATTAGATTCATGTGCGCAAACTTTTTACCTAAGTGATACCGATCACAATATCCATCTCACTCTCCCTTCTCTCTCTCTCTCTCTCTCTCTCACTGTGTGTGTCTTTCTTTCCGTCTTTTGTTTAGCGCATTTTCACAAATTAATTGGCAAACTTGCACAGCTGTAGATACAAATGTATCTATGCATGCATAAGTATCTGTTGCCGTATCTCTGACGCGTAATTATATTGTAGCGCACAATAGACATTTGTGAAATTGTCACTGTTTAGCATATTTGGTCACGAAATGCTTCAATTTACTTGACGTTACGCTTTTTGTTGTTGTTGTTGTCGTTGCTGTTGCTTTTAGTAATATTATTATTATTTTTGTAGCTGCTGCTGCTGTTGCTTGTTTTGTTATATTGTATTTTTATGAGCCATAGCAAATTATGCGTTCAGCTCTTTTTTTCTTTTTTTTTGTCTGTTTGTTAAATGTGCGGCAGGAACTGATGCGTGCGCTTAACTGAAACCCAAAAATGTCAATGGAAATGAGAACAAGAACAAAAAGTATGAAGTATGGAAAAAGTTAAAAACCAAACCATAACATCGGCAACAAAGCTAGATTTGACTGCAGTTAACAAAATATATATGCCAAACTAGCTTTGGTTATAGTAATTACGAAAATTGTTTCTTTCTTTTTCTTAAGTAATAAAAATATATAATAAGAACATATTTAAACAAAAAACAAATTAAAATAAATAAATTGATACAAATTAATTTTAATTTTGATAATAATTATATTAAAAATAATAACGTATTTAATATATTAGTAAGGCATTGTTAAGTTTGGATTATACTGAACCCCAAATAATGTTATAATTTTGATTTTGTTTTTTTTTTTAGAATGTTTGAATATTAAAATATATGTTGATGTAATTTTTAGCCCACTTCTTTGCTCAGTGTACGTACCCATACTCGCTCCATCTCTTTTGCACGCTTATAGCCCATAACTTGTAAATTCGAAAATTTAATATAAATTTGCACATATTTCCGCTTTTAGCCAGCAATTTCAATGGCTGCCCAACAAAAAAATAAACAAAATAAAAATAATAATAAAAAATGGCTGGCACCTGATAATTATGGAGACAGGCAGCCAAAAACCAGAAACAGTTTGTATCTGTATCTGGTATTGTTATTGTATCTGTGCCTATTGCTGTTTCTGTGTCTTTTGCGTGCTTGGGGTTTTAGTAGCAGCGACATAATAATGCGCCGCATACGCGTCGTATACGTAATTATAAATTATGCGAACATTTGCGCCACAAATGTTATCCAAATCGAATCAGTTTTAAGCGCCGCGTGCTCCCAGCCAAGATCTGTTTCTGTTGCTGTTTCTGTGCAACTTAAGCTGACCCAAATCTCAGGCTTAGGGCATATTCCATTACAATTAAGTGTCGCATGCGATGGCCTTAACTATGCACATAATAACCCAATTTAAGACTTTGACACCAAAACCAAAAAAAAACTATAATAAAACATTAAAAAAATGGCAACCGCAAGAAGAAGTCATTGCTGATGCTGACTTTCGCTGGAGCGGTGGCAGGGGGCTGTGGCAGGCGGATGGGGCAAGTGTTCCATGGGAGAATCTGTTGCAATTAGCTGCTCGCTTTATAAAAAACTAAACACGCAGCGAAAACAATTTCTAAACGCGCTCAAAACGACTTAATTATGAGTGAGAAATATGCGCGGCTGCGTCGCAAATCTCAACTCTATTTAACTGTCAGTACGTGTGGCTGTAGCAGCTATCTTCCACCCCCTCCACACGCCAGCCCACATTTCCCACCTGCGCTTTGCCTGCTTGCCTGCTTAATTGCGCCCACTCAATCAAAGCGGGCCAACTTCATTAGACATTTGCGGTATGAAAACAGCTACAAACCTACAAACCGAGTTCACACGAACCTTGCAAATAATTAGCAGATACAAAGATACAGATACAGCTACCAGCAAGCAGGGAGTCGCAAAAACACGGATACACTCAACAAAACTTATTGAGTGAGTTGTGTTGTTCGATAGATAGTGAAAAAATGTTACAATTACAAATATCTTAGAAGATTTGTATAATTTTTTTCAGCGCATATTGATTTACAAATTTAGATATTTTGCAACCCAAAACAGAACAATAGACAATGTACTATAACTTTGAATAAATATACGATTTAGTATTACTGACACATTTTCTATCAAATATTTCAAGTAATTTACTTGGGACATTGGCATTAAAAGTTTTCTTTAATCTGGCACTTATTAGTTTTTGATTTTTTGAGTGTACATTTAAAGAGTTGAGAAGCCCACGAAGTTATGGATCACGATTTTATTTAGTGTGTGCTCTGTGTGTACTGTGTGTAGTGATAAATCAGCTGATCGTTGAGTGCAATTTCTTTGGCTGGGGTCATCACTAGCTTCATTAGCATTCAATATGAAGTCGAGGGGTTTGCTTTACTTAGTTTCATTCTCAGTCTTCTAATTTGTGCAACTTTCACGCTGCGCTGCGGGTTTTTGGCCGCCCTATTGAATTTCATATTTGGTTTTAAGAAATCTCACTTTTTACAGCTTTTTATAACGTTTTTTTTGTTTTTGTTTTTAGTCCCGCAGCGAAACCTTAGAAATTGTTCATCGTACAAGGCACCTGAGCTGTTCTCTTGGGCCAACGAAATTAGCAAACAATGTAAATAACAGTTAGTAGCTACTTAAGTGCCCGAACACCCCTCCGTTTGAACCGTTCCCATTCCCATTCCCGGTCCCGATCTAGTCGCACTTACAAAAACTTGCCACTAACCACAGGCATGCCCCTGTCTACTCCATCTTCGTCTTCGTCTCCGGCTCCGGCTTTAGCTTTAGCTGCGTCTCTGGTTCTGTTTCTGTTTTCTGGCTAGCACACACTTCATTGCTTGCGGTCAATGCGGCTGCCCTTGCCTTATTGCCTCCCTTCCCGTACCTTCCTTTTCCTTTCCTTACGTTTTTCGTTCGGGCAACTGACCGACCGCCTGCCTGCCTGCCCGCTTGTCAACGCGACAACGTCTTGGACTTTGTTAAACCTTAAAATTAGTTTAAGTATTTAGTTACCAATTTCGTATCGTGACCAGAGAGGGTGGGAGGAACACTGAATTGACAAGTGAAATGTAGATGATAGAAGGGAGCAGAGGGGAATGCAGCTTGATTTGCAAATGGAACTTAAACTCAAAGTTAAGACTGCGACAGCGACTCAAAACTGGGAGTGTGTTGATGTATGCGGTTTGTGGTAACCAAAAGGCTGTGCTGAAAGTATGTCTATACATGTGTACCTTGCACATACATACATCGAGGGAGAGTGTTCGGCAGTTTGTCAACGGTAAAAGGTATCTAGATGATGGTCTTAAGTGCGTAGAAACAAACAAGGAGGTGTATGCTTTTGATTGAAAGCGATTGATTGAAAATTAATTGACGCGACGCAGTTATTTAGAAAACTTTATCTGCGGCGTTTGTTGATCGACAGAAAGGAGCTTGATAGTGATTGAAATAATGATCTATGCAGGGTTCTTTTACTAAAAACTTTTATTGGTTAAAGATCGATTGATAAGATCAATGAAAAAGGCAAGAAAATATATCGTTCTATTAAATACGCTTCAGGAATAATTCAAAGTTGTGCTTTAGATAGTGACAGTATTATTAGTCAATTGATTGACTCAACTGGGTTTTAAATACATACTTACACACGAAATGTATTGTTCAATAAAATGTATAATAATGTTCAGTAAAAACCCTCCCTAAGCCCCCATCCCCATCTCCTTCGGAGCCTCTTAATCTTGGTTAATGTGCTCATGTGTTAAGCAGCGCGTTACAAAGCGATGCCACAGACACATAACCCGCACCTTTTTGGCAGAGACAAACATACATACATAAATGCATCAATAGATCATCATCGTCCAGAGGTCGGACGTCTCGCTCAAAATGTTGCAAGCAGCTACAATAACTTGTAGTTAGTTAAGTTTCATATGAGTAAAATTTCATTTTTTTTATTTTATTTTATTTATTTTTTTTTTGGTATTCGATATTAAATTGTGCGGTTTTTGCGGTGGTGCTGGACTTAAGTACCACACAATATTCCTACAATATTTTCCACTTGACAACGCGAATGAAGAAGCCACAAAAGGCAACTAGGAGCAAGGCGCAAAACGAAGAAGAAGTTGAGACTTTGACGATGTCATCGGAGCTGACTGAAGCAATCATTGAGGGAGCGGTATAAAATGGCAACAACTTGAACTATTATGGCCAGTGGTCAAGCATTTAGAGTCTACTTAAACTAAAGCAGATTCCCTTTTTGAAGGAGAAGTTTTCTGTCCAGTTGCTGCTGCTGCTGCTGCTTGCTGCTGGTTCTAAAAGAGAGTGCCAGTTTAAGTTTTAGACCGCTGAAGCAAAGCTAAACGTGTTGAAAGCCCCGCACAGTCCCGCACTCTTTGATTGATGATTGCAGCTCAGGGCACCGACTGCGACTCGAACTCGAACTCAGACTCGGACATGGACTTCAAAGCTGACACTGTCTCTCACTCGGGATGCCTTTCAACTGTGTGAGCTGCTCAACAAAAAACAAAATAAAATGAGTAAAATTAAATTGCTGTGAGTCGGCGCAGGTGCTGTTTAATAGAGAAAGAGCAAGAGAGCTGGAGGGGAGGGTAAGGAGCGATTGGGGGATAAGATCATGGCCACGTGATTAAGCGCCAAATGTATTCAAAAGATTGTAATTAAGGCCACAAAAGCTGCAGATCTGCAACGGCTGATAGCCGCTTGTTAACGGACTGCTTCAAAAAAAACAGAGCAAACCAACTGAATGCATTCAGTGCTCTCCTTCCATTCCCTTCCCTTCATATCCCCCTCATGCCATACATATTTCCACATTCAATATTCTCCATTATATTCCCCTCCGCCTTCCCGCATCTCATGCTGACTCATGCTGACGCACAATTGACTCTTGAAATGCCCGTTTTGAATGCTTTTGTCGCATGCAAAACGCTCAAAAATAATAAAGTAAAGGAAGGAGGCAAAATTAGTAACGCAACCAAATCGTAGCTGTATCTCTATCTGTATCTCATGCTGTACCTGTATCTGTATCTATTCATGCCTGCCTGGGTGGCATCCATATAGCATAAAGCTGCTGCTGTTGTCGCTCCCGTTCTTCAAGTTGGCTGTAGCCGGATTATTATTCAACTTATTTAACAATATTACAAAAATATAATAAATATGAAGAAATAATTATCTGTTGGTGAAAAATGACATAAAAATAAATTATAACAAGTTAAAAAATAATTAGTCAGCTTAAATTCTTTATAAAAATATGAAGAAAATACTTTTGAAAAATAATCAAACAATAATTATCTAATTATTCACTAAACTGTTTTGTGTATTGATGTTTTTTAAATAGTTTTTGAAATGCTCATACAATTGGTAGTGTATTTTTAGAGCATTTAAGCTTCGGCATATTTTTGTAGGTTTGTTTTTTTATTTATTATTTGGCGGCGTTTTGGCTTTTGTAGTCGAAAAAGTTATCGTTTCTGTTTTGTGGTTGATAATTTATGCAAAATCATTGGCCGATCGATCAATGGCCGTCGCCCAACTCCCCAACGCCTCCTTCCCCAATCTTCATTCGCTCGCTTGCTTGGCAAAAACCAAAAACCAACAAAAATACAAAACAATAAGCGACGAGAGATGCCGCACAGGTGCAAGCAGGAAACAAACCACAACTGCTGTGCTATGCATTTAATTGGATTATGAGCCAAATCCTGTCACAGCACACAACTATGACGCACCCACGACACGACCCCAGGATAGAGAGAGAGAGAGAGAGCCTTCTCTCTTTGGCCTGCAACTAATTGCAATCGAATTAGTCAAGGAGCTTAGCAACTTTTACCGGCTCAGTTGGGAATAGAAATTGAAATGAAAATGGAAATGCTTTTGAAATAGTCAAGCCAAGTCAACTCAACCACAAAACCTTCGCACTTCTCAGCAGTCTCAGTCGCTCTATGACTTTAACCATTTCCGGCTGGCGTCAGGGTGGCGCCTGCGCACGGCATTTAAAAAAGTGGGCGTGCCTGATGACTTAAAAGGTTTTTAAATGAGCGATGCAGTCAACGTCGACTCGACTCGACTACTGCCACTGCCACTGCCACTGGCACTGGCACTGGTCGGCGTTTTGTTTGGCTTTGCTCTTGCCGACAGCGACGCCCCAAGCACCTCAAACTCAAACTGAGGCCCGGAATCTGACTCTGACTCTGGCTGTGAATTGAAATTGGAATCAGGCTCAGGTTCATTGATCCATTTTCTTTTCGATGCGGCTGTTTATCTTCTTTTCTTTTTTTTTTTGTTATTCCTGCTACAGCAATTATGCATTGTGTTAAACGTTTTCAAGACGATCCAATTAAAAAAACTCAAACACAAGCAAATGAGCGCTGCAATTTTGAAACTTATATGGGATACGGCTCAACAAAGTACAACATAGATCTTTGATATAAGAGTTGGGACAAGCAGGATTAGTGAGGAAAATACAGATTTAAGGTATTATTTGATTTACAAGAATGTTTTCTTAACACCCCCGAAACGACAAACACTGTGGAAGAAGCCGATTCTACACCCACATCCAATTATTCTTAGAATATTCATCCTTTCGTTTTTAGTATATCGAATCCCTCCACTTTGTCCTCTTTATAAACATAGAAATATTAGATGCCCTGTGTTTATTTGTTTTCCATATTTTTTATATTGTCGCTCATTATCCATCGCTATCTATTTTTACTTTGCTGCGTCGCATTTTGGGCTTGAAATATTTAAATGAGCTTTTAAAAAATTGTTAGCTACTGTTTGACGCACTTGAGAGGCAGAGAAAAGGCAACAACACCGGCTGGGCCTGAGGGGAGACGACGCGACAGGTCGAAACTGAGACTTTGCTGGGGTTTCTATACAAAATTATCAAATTGCTATTATTAATGATTATAAACGTTTTTTGTACACTTTACTTGGAAATTGACAAGCGCTTATTAACGATCTTATAATAGCGGCTGATCGACCGATCGACTGATCGAGCTAAGCCACCATTGTCCTCGCCTCCCTTCATTACCCCCTTTCTCTCGCTCCTTCTTTATCTCTCTATTTCTAGTAAAAACGTGACGTGACTGTCGGCAAATATCGATTGCCATACCCAAACGTATGCTATATCAAATTCATGCCTTTAATAACATCGCGACGTTGACTTTGAAGTGCCAGCAGCTAAAAAGCAGCCAAATAGACAAAGAAACTCAAACTCAGACAATCGAAAAGCCGAAATATTCGCTCAAGACAGGAAGCCTCTTTACATAATAAATCAGTTTATAAATGCTCATAGAGTAAAGCATTTTTGAAAAGTCATTCGCCCAAAGAAACTGGCAATTATACATGCATAAATCCATAAATTCATAATTTATTAATATCTGATTAAATTATTAAAAAATTTAAATTTGCTAAGAAAACAAATCAAATAAAGATAGATATCAAAAAAGGTTTTGAAATTTTATTTCACATATTTGCCTAAGGAATGAACAAAATTTTTTAAGTGAGTTTTTTTTCTATAATGCTAAGTTCTTTCTCATAAACGTGTTATGAGTACAATGATTGGAACATTTTTTTAATTTTGAGTTACAAAAAGTGCTAAAATCATTCGAAAGAAATCATGATAATAATTCTATTTTATTTTTTTATATTTAACGTCTTATCTCTATTTTTCAATCATTTAGAAGTCGAAAAGGACAAACTTTATACTTATGTTTGCACTAAACAGTCGAACAAGGTTTAATTTATCAAAAAATCTGAGAAGTTTGTCGAAATTATAGTAATATTTGATCCAGTTTCTTCTGAAATTTATGTCAATTAAAACCGCAAAAATTATAAAAAAAGAGCGGTTTTAAGAATATAATAATCTCAAAACTAAATTATAAAGAATCTTTTTACAATCATTGCTAATTGTTGTACATTTTGTGGTTTCATTGGCAATATCTGAAGAAATTTCTTACTTGTTGTTTTAAACGCTATCCGCGTTTCACTCTAAATAAAATTGCAAATTATAGTTTGCTAAAATCAATTAACCGCAACTTAGGAGACACCTAATTGTTGGGCTGTTTGCAAAGTGTCATAAAACTGGCACAGTACCTGCCCAGATGGTTAAACGTATAAATTTTCCCCCCCCCCCCATTTGGAAAAAAACGCACTGCCTTAAATGCTTATTTAGCAAAAGCAAAAGCGAAACAAAAAAAAAAGTAACGACAAATTGCGTTTGATGCTAAGTTGAGGGGAGTTGAGAGCTTAGTGTTTAGAGCTTGTGCCTCAGTTCAAGTTGAAGGTGGAGATTGGGGAGGATCGATTCTGTGGTAGGCAGCTAGCAACAGGCCTCTAAATTGTGCACTTTGGGCATCAAAATTGTGCATTGCGTGCACTAAATGCCAAAACGAATACCCAAAGCAAATGAGTGCGTAACTAAACGCATAATATCAATGTACGAATCTGTTCGTCCCTTCACAGACCGCAAAAATGTTGCTCGCAATGATCGGAGTGCGTGAGGACGGTTAGTGGTCATAGAATTATATTTTTATATACACACACATTTGTAATTTTTTTTTTTTATTTTTTTTAGCAAATTGCCAGTTTCCGTTTTGTGAAAACGAGTCTCAGCTCGGCAAATGGGGGAGGAAATTATTTTACGATAGAAACTTTATTAGAGAAACAGAGTGAAATGCATAGAGTGTGTAAACCGATGAAGAAACGGGCAAAATTCGCTGGAAAAATGTTTGAAACTTTATTTTATGTCATATTTTTTAATTTGAAATAAATGGGCAATTTCTGTGCACAGTGAAGCGTTAAAAAAGACCCACCTAGACCAACAGACTATAGAAATCGCACGAGAGTACTCAGACACGTAAAGTCAAAAACCCAAGTTAGACTAATAGTTATTGAAATCGGACTCAAAGTTGAGGTTAACATTGGGTTGTGCACTAAATTATACAGTAGAGATTTTTGCTTTAAATTCGCACGTATCTGCGAGTACTTTAAGTACTTAATACTATTCTACCTTTTTACATAAGTTTATAAGTAAATGGCTTAAAAGCATAAAACAAAGTCTTCTGTATTATATTTATTAATCTTTGCCAAAATTGAATGACTGACCGCTATCATCGCACTGCCATAAACGGTAAGGAAGACCGATATTATTTGGTAGCAAAAGAAAATCAAACAGAATTTACATAAGCACTAAGATTGGAGTTTTCCTTTTCAAGTTAAAGGTTTCAATTAGTTGAGTAATTACTACATTCAAACCATTTTACGCATTTAAGTGCAATTAAGAAACAATTGTCAAATTATAATCAAATACAATTAGAGGTTGAGCAATGTATTCATTATCTATCCTATTGTAAAAATTATCGATAAGTGATCTATTAGCACAAGTAGTTTTCACACATTCCAGCTACCATTTAGGCTAATGAACCAACTGAGCCTGCCAAATCTTCTGGCAGCTCAACACCCTGATGATGATGATAACCAGTCGGCATACAAAAGAGCGCTGGATCTGCTCTTGATTTTCATGAAGCAACATCAATTCGTGAGCTACCATCTCTTAAGTGTTGTTGTTGAGCGTATATTTCATAGCCAAAGCGAACCGATTGGCCATTGTTCGCTTGACAGCCCATCTTGGGCCGGGTCTATCTATCTAGCAGAGAGAGCTGCCGCGTCACCATCGTCATCATTATGATCATCATGATCTTGATAATCATCATCAGCAACAAACGCCCTCGTCATTGTCGGTAGCAACTACCGGCTGACGCTTTGAGACTGAAATTCAAAGTGTGGAGTTCGAGTTGGAGTTGGAGTTGAGGTCGTCGCCAGCCAGGTTGGGCGCACAATTTTCGCGCCCCGATCAAAAGGCAGTCAGATCCACAAAGAAGAAGAAGAAGATGAAGGAGCGAAGGTGGTCAGCGATTGCGTCGATTATGAACAAAAATAAACAAAACAAGTGGAAACGTTGCAGTCGGACGAAACCGACTGCGGTATACTCGTTACCATCCAAACTTTTGATGCAGATCTTTATGGAATGTCAATTGGTGACTCTAGCTCAAAAACTGTGGAAGATATAGGCGTTTTTGATGTCAAACTGCGGATGGCTAAAGGCGGAACGGGTGGGGGTGACTCCATAACTTTGAATACAGTTTTTTGGGGGCTGCTAACAGCTATCTATTCTCACCAAATTTTATAGTTCCAGCTGGGTGTGCGAATGAGGTAGATTTATCGATTTTTAGCAATCGAACTTATCTATTTTCCAGCCCTCCCCCCCCAGTTATCGTAGAGCCCCAATCTTGACATTTAATCTGTCCCGGACATATATAAAAATATTTGCAAAGTTTCAAGTCTCTAGCTTTAAGGGTGTCGAAAAAAGTTGCGCTCATACGGACGGGCGGACGGACGGACAGACAAAACCTTAAGGACCTTGCACAAACCCTATATACTCTTTACGTACGTTTGGTAACAAGTATAATAACTCGGCGCAGATCAAAGCGTTGGTCAAGCTCAACTTGAAATTGTTTATAGACAGACGTGGGTGCGACGTTAGGGTCTAGCTTGGCAGCGTGGAGGCAGAAGAGCGTAAGGGGGGCGTGTCATGACGAAATAAATGCACAGTTTGCCGCATTTTAATTTCCGTGGCTTTCATGTGTGTTTCTTAGCTTTTTGTTTTCTATCGATAAAACAAAATTAAACATTAGCATTCAGAGAGTATTTGGAGAGCTGAACTCACGCGGAAGCTAACAAAATCTCATCTCTCTCTCTCTCTCTCTCAAAAAAATTCAAAAGTATCTGAAGTGAGCTCGAACCACTTAACACAAATTACGCAGCAAAATGTCGAAACGAATTGAAACGTTCAAAAACGATCAAGGAAAAACCCGAAAAAAAAAAAAAAAAAAAAAACGACTGTGGCAACAACCACAACCAACATGTTACTACATACATATGTATATATTTATATAAATATATATATTCCCATTCTCAACTCTCATGATGTTTCAGTTTTTTGTTGGCCCATTCATGGATCTTGGCGCATTTCATTCAGTGGCTTTGGAAAAGTCTACGACTGGCTGGCATCAGCATCAATGAAATGGCAAAATGACGCGAGTATCGAGTAACAGATACACGAGTAATAAAGTCATCAACAATCGAATCGTCTATCCAACGTGAAATTCGAACAATATATTCTAATGACAAGCGCCTCAGTACTTTGATGGAGCCATTCGAACAGATTAACGCTTCACAAACGATATGAACACGTTTATGTGTCTCTTTATAATTATAACACCTCGTTAGTAATTCTTTGTTGAAGCATTTAGGCTCACACACACACACACACACAAACTGCTCGGATAGTGAAACACTTTTCCCTGGTATAGATCATCGATGATTTGTGGTTTATGAAAGAATCAACAATTAAGAATTTAGTTATAAGCTCTAAAGAATAAAAAATTCAGTATCAGATCAGTTAAGATCTGCAAATTAAAAATAAAATAATTATTTTTAGTTTTATTTTTGTGTAAAAAACTTTTCAAAAAAAAAATATACTACAGTAGACGCTCGACTATTCCTTTCTAGATCGAAATGAAACAAAGTGACGATATAAATCATCTTTCATTTACTTGGTTTTGTAATTTATCATTCGCCAAATGAAAAAATAGGCAGATATGAGGCCTTGAGGGGAGGAATTTTTTGTATTATTTTTTCTTAAACCCTGTTAAGATGCATGACCAAGTAATTAGATTTATGCGATCGGTTGATTTTTGGTTTGACTGGTATTTTCCAAAAGCCAGTAGCTAATATTTAACTAAGCGAAATTTCTCTTTCGAGGCGTTTCTTTAGTTAATTGAGCGAAAGATAGAAACTGTGCCAGCGGCATATGCAAAAGGAAGCAAAGCCAAAGAAGGCTAAGAAGGCATAAGTGCAAGAGAATCCTAAAAAGAAAAAACAAAAAGAAATTGGTAACGGGTTTGGGAGAGGGGGCTGAGGGCTCATTTACAGTAGCAACCATTTTTCAACAATTTTGCATAAATTTCTTAAAAAGACGTTTTCACAACCGATAATCAAGCTGGCTGAGCCACGTTGATTGCCAACAAGTCAGTCAGCCCGCCAGCGAGTCAGTCAGTTATTCAGTCAGAGACGAAACGAAACGAAACGAGTTGAAAAGCGATTTCGAGAAAAAAGATTTAATGAAGTTTAGCACGATCATTCCCCTAAGAGATGCCAAACAAGCCAAAGATGAACGTTGAGCTCTCTCTCTAATTGGATGCATTGAACGCCAGATCCTTTGTGGTCTGATGGTGTTTGTATTGGGTGTGTAGCACCAGAGGGAAGGGGAGCGTAAGGAAGATGAAATGGGGGTGCCTCAATGCCCCCACAGATAAATACTCAAAAGTCTGTGGAATAATGAGATAAACGCGAAAAATTAGCAATCGAAATGGCAGTTCGGCACGGCTTTTTTTCAGTTTCAGCTTCTCTCTCTGCTTTTTTTGTGATCTGGGTTCGATTTTTGTTTGTTGGCTTTAATCCAATCACGCAGTTGCATTTACTAACAATAACAACAACAACAACAGCAGCTGGAGCAGCAGCAGTTGTTAGCCTAATTGTATGGCGATCGTTGTTGTTGCTGTTGTTATTTTTGCATATTTCGCAATTGTTATTGTAATTGGCCATCATGGCTGCCCCAGCAGAGAATGTATGGATATGCTGAAGTATGCATGTTGGTAGTACGTACACGAGATTTGAGGCTGTATGTAATTTAGACCCGGTTACACGTCCATTTTGACCAACTCCTCTGGTAAACGAAAACGTTTTAAGGCTTTTCATAAGCACTTTTTGCCATTTTGCTGCTATGGCCTTTTAATGATGTTACCAACAATCCAATTTTCGCTGTCGCAATAAACAGAAAGCGAACACATACGAAATACCTTCCGACAAAGCTTAACGCTTAACGTTCGATCATTGACAATTTGGTAACCCTACAATAAGATCCGACGGCGGCCTTAACGTTTCCGGCTTAAATGGCGATGCTGGGCGAGATGTGTAATTACTGTATTCCGAATCCGAGAAGAGAGAAAAATCACAGATCACGGATCGTTTTGCTTTAAGCTTTCAGATCAGTGCAGCTGTTAAAGTTTAAAAAGTGTGGCTAAAAAATGCATTACTGAAAAGAGAATTACTTAATGTTATTGAAAGACAATTAAATATTGAAGTGCTATTGTTTTTTTCGACACCCTTGAAGTTTATGACTTGAAATTACGCAAATATCGTGGATCATGTGTGCGACAGACAAAGGGTCAATAAAGGGGAGCTACGTACCCTGGAGGGCTGGGAAAATTATAGCAAGACGAATCACCTCGATACAAAACACATATTTCCCACATTTTAACAGCTAGAGTTTCCAAATTTGGCATTCCCCAAACAAATTCTGCAAGCAAATTTTGGATGCTGCGCTCACCCCTGCTGCCCCCAGCTCCACGCCCTTAAAAATCGGGAATGCCTGAATGTTACACAATCATTCACAGTTTTTGAGCTAGGGGCACGAAATTTGATAGCCGATAAAATTTCCTTATATCTGCATAAACATTTTCAGGCCACGCTCAACCCAGCCTCTCTTGTTGTTAAACTTAATCTCCCCATTACCCTATACAAACTGATATTCGAATTATTTTGAGAGATAGTATAAGACAAGTGTTATACGTATATAAATGCACTTTCGTTTTGCTGTCTCGCTCCCTCATAGATTACCGTCATGTTCTAAGTGTAGTTGTAAGCATGATGCAAATGCATAAATCAAATAAATTTGCTAAATTACTATATCTATTTGAATTTTAATATGTTCAGTGGTTGCTGGCACGTTTTGTTTTTCAATTTTTTTAGATTAGATACTATATGTACATTCATTTATATATTTTTGTATGCATATGTATAAAAATTTTTCTCAACTTGAGCACACACTTAAAAATGAATTTAAATAAATTTCACGCATGGTTAAGCCAAACAGACAAGCGACAGGCGAAAGCAACAGAGAGAGAGAGACAATTATAATAATAATCATTTACATTTGACATTGGCTGACTGAGTGGCAACGACGTCAACTGCGACGTCGACGGCATGATAATTTATCATTTGATTTTTCATTCCGTAACTCGTTCGTGAGAACAATTAGAGAGAGACATTTATTGCCTATTGCGTTAATGATGCCCAGGATACGAAAACTCTAACTGATGTCCTTCGAACTACAATTCTATTTGCATAAAAAACGCATAAAGTGCAGCCGCAATGCGCACAAAGCGACAATGCCACAATTACAATTGGACTTTCGGCTAATTGAGCGCTCAAGTAGAAAATGTTACTGTCTGAGATAATTTGTTTCCTTCCCTTTTCCATTTGTTACTCATATATCATCATGGTATTTGAATCATGAATACATTTCTGAGACGAAATGTAAGCTTTGAAAACTTATTTTGATCATATAATGTTGGGCACTCTTATAAAAACAGTACGACTTCGCTCTGTTAGCGACGAGAACTATTATTTCCAAAAAGAGATGCCTTTGCTAATCATTAAAATTAAAGTAAATCGATAAATCCGTGTTCAGTGCAAGGATTTCATTTATTTATTGAAAAACTAAGAAATTGTGGTTTGTAATTTGTTACAGTTTATACTTTTCTGAACATTTGTTGAGCGAATGTTAAGAATTCGGTTGTTGCAACTATCGAGGAGTTGCTTGTAACGCGGGTTGTCTTGAGCGAGGTTGTATTTGTGTAAATGATCAGAGAAAATTCTTTTTATGTGCTTTAGTTGTTTTTTTAAACTTCACAAATAATTTTTTCAACTGTTTCCTGACTGACTCATTAGCAATATAATTTGCTTTGTTGCCAACTTTTTTTTTATGTGTCAAATAATGGAAATACTAGCAACAAGAATAAAAACATTCGTCAATTGTTGCATTAGCGTTAATTTACATACATATTTAAGCACCTTCGTATATATGTATGTGTGTATTTTCGGCTAGTTGCTGTCTCTATCTATCTATCTTTCAATCTATCTCGAACTGTTTTTCTCTCTTTCAGTTTGCCTCTATCTAAATAATTGCGTCGCGGGTGTCTCATTAAAATCGCTTTTATGTTTGTGTTGGGCTTGTTATGAACATTGTTACTGTGTTGTTGTTATTGTTGTGGTGGTGTCTATTATTGCGTCAAAAGTTTTATCGCTATTTGGTATCTAACTCTAACTGAAATTCAAACCCAACCATCAAACGTACAAACCAGCGAACAACAAATGAAACAATGCGGCTCCAAAACAGAAGTAGCATAATTATAATTATATCAAATTTTGCTACCATTTAAAACGCATTAAACGCGCCGCAACCAAATCTTAAATTTAAAACACAAGCGAACTGAAATCAAAAAAATTATACATGTTTCAAGGAGAGCGAACAGACAAATAGCTGTCCAAGAATAATTACGTGAAATTGTTGCCGCTTTTGTTCAATTATTTATAGGCTAGTTTATAAAAAAAACAAAAAGCCGACCAATGAAAAGTGTTTGAAAGATTTGTTGAGGGCCATTCATAAGAGCTTCTTATGGGCGTAAAAGTAATTTAAAGAATTTAAAAAAAGGCAAAGGAAAAAAGATATTTACTTAAGCACAAGATAAATCAGGCAACCTAAGGAACAAAATGCTTTAAAAGATGGAATTTTAAACTGAATAATACAACAAATTTTTTTTATTATGTTTTCGTTCTTTACGTTAGTTCTAACTAGTTAATAAGTTAACAAACTGATTTTGCATGAAAATAAATTCATAATTTCTATAGAAATCTAAAAACATATTTTCGTAAAGTTCTTTCATCATCATTGTGTCAAATTTTGTAACCGAATGTTTAATTGTTTGATTGTATGTACAAATGTATGTGTGTGTGTGTGTGTTTTGAGAGGTAATTGTATCAAAAGTGCTGACGGACGCAAACAACTCGACAACGACGAGAACAACAACAAAACAGTGACAGTGACAGGAAGAGGTGAACGTGAGCGGGAAACAATGTTGATGATGATTTCAATAATGATGAACGATGATGATGATGATGATGATGACGGCACTTTGTTGACAAAAGAGCCCAAAAAACAGTTAAATGCATTTTAGTTTATATTTTAACAGTTGGTTAAGTTTTGTTTAGTGATTTAAATAATTGCACCAAGCCAGCGACTGCAACGGCTACTGCGACGCGGCGTCGCCGCTTGGCACATGACACGCAAATAAATTTGGGTTGGGGAAGGGAAGTGGAAATGGAAATGGAAATCAACTTAGCTCAAGAAACGGCAGTTCGCGCGACAGGAACAATTAAACGAGCGACGAAGCGCAACGTTTAGCTACCTACCTCTTCCGAGCCCCGCGCCACCTGTTTCTCCCACTCTGCTCCTGTTAACCTATTGCACTTTGTTTGTTTGGTTTTGGCCATCTTGTATGTCGTCTCATTCGTTTTATATGTAAATACAATGCCGTCGCAGTGGACTTGTCTCATTCATCAGGGGCGCAGGCGCGCAGTTCACAGCGAACATTTTCTTGCACTCGCCAAAGCTGAATTTAAATATTTTAATCGCATTGTTCAACTGGGCAGCCACAACACAACAAATAATTGCAGCAACACGAATAGCAAGAACAAATAACCATCTATAAACAGCGAATATGAAATGCCCTTACTAGCATCGTGCATAGCATAGTAGTAGCTAGAATAGTAGTTACAAGTATTATAGTAGCATAAAGTAGTTCGGTTTAATATAAGGTACGTACAGTATTAGTGAGTGGTACAGTAAGGAGTTAGTAAGGTATACTGATTTCCATGATTTCCATGATTACAGGAGCATACATTCTATGTTTTTAGGTGCAGTATTAGTGAGTGGTACAGTTAGGAGATAGTAAGGAATACTGATTTCCATGATTTCCCTGATTTCTCACAGAATAGGTAAGTGATTCTCAAGCTTTATTAGTTAACTCAAGTAAATCTAGCTTCCCCAACTAAGAGTAAAAATAATTGAAAAATCTAAATATGCATGCAAGCGCTTCAGAGATATAAAGAATATTTTTCATGGCTCAACTTTCGAAAATGCTAAATATACCAAATTGAATCAACAATTGTATACATACTGTGGCATCCAAGTTTTGGGGATCGTAAAAGCTGAGAAAAATGCACGCATTCCTGTTTTGAGCGAAGCGTTGGGGTGGTTGGAGGTGGCTAGGGCGGTATGGGTGGGCGTGGCATCCAAAGTTTTGATACAGTTTTTTGAGGGGTATCATCACCTACCATGGCACCAAATTTGGTGGCTCTAGCTCAAAAACTGTGGAAGATAGAGGCTTTTTGACTTCAAAATGCGGGGGGCTGGGGGCGGAGTGAGTTGGCGTGGCTCCAAAGATTGTTGGGGGTTGCCTGTAGCTCGCTTTTTACCAAGTTTGGTAACTCTAACTGTAAGGGTGTGGGAAATATAAGCATCTATCGATTTTGAGTTATCGATTTCGTCGATTTGCCAGCCCTCCAAACTGTCCCGGCCATAGATAGAGATATTTGCAAAGTTTCAAGTCTATAGCTTGTAGGAAAGTTGCGTTTAAGGAGACGGACAGACAGCACGACCCTCATTGCACAAGCCCAATAAACTCTTAACCTTTGTTATCGAGTATACAAACTCCAAAGATCTGAACTATTAAAAAGAAAATCCCTAAAGATTAATGTGAACGATCATTGAAGCTAATACTTTTATAACTAGGTAAATTCTTTGTAACTGGTTTTTAAGTTAGTTTAGTTACCTATATAAGTTAAGCATTTTTAACGAACGAAACTATTTAAAAAGTTGTTTATGGTAGCTAACAACATTTTTGTGTCTTCTTAAAGTTGATGTACCCTGAAATACAAGTGTATTTTACTCTCGTACGAAACTGACAAGTGAGTAACAGTCTTTTGGCAAATCCCCAAATGGCTTGCATTTTCAAACACAAACATACGTACTTTAGACCTGGACTGAACTGAATTGACCGATAAGCATCGCTTCCGGTCTCTTTGGCTGGCGTTGGTGTTGCCAGCGATATTGTTGTTATTGCTGTTGGTGGTGGTGGTGCTGCGGTTAGTGGTGTGTATCAAATGGGGTCTGAGGCACCTCTTGCGCCCCCGAGGCATAGGCCATAAAAATGCGTCGATCTCTTTTGTTCTGTATGCTGTCCAGAGATAGAAAAACGCGATACTAATTTTTGGTACCAACACTTAATTTCACTATTTCCCTAACTATCCATCTATCTAAGCGTGTGTGTGTGTGTGTGTGTTTGTGCATGCTTTAAATGGAAATCTGTAAATTTGTTTTTATTGTCATTATAATTTTGTTGGTCGTGTCGGTCTTGCTGTTATTGTGTGTTGTAGCTGGTTGTTCTACTTGGCTGATAGCGTTTAGCACCTGACATTTTTAGTGGCAATTATAAAAGCAGCAGCAGCAGCAAAGAGTCAACGAACCTCGCCATGGGAAGAGGAAGAGCTTTAGATCGTCAGTTATTCATTCACTTAGGCAGTTAGTCATTGCTTCTATCTTGTCTGTCTGCTAACGGTTCTTGTGTGTTTCATTAGAAGGCCATTAGATAAATGCAGAGTTTAAACTATCGCATACTAAAATATCGAAAAAACAAAACAACAACAAAGTGAGTTTACTTAGTCAGTCAGTTAGTTGGTTCGACTTGAGGCACAAAACGAAACGAAACGAAACATGACATCATGTTGCATGTTGTCATGAGTCATAAAGCAAAGTTGCATGTGCAACTCTCCAAATAGACCAACACAACAACAGCAACAACAACTGCAACACGGCAGCAAACTTTTTATTGAAAGTCGCAGCTTAAAATTAAATTAGAAAATAAAAATGCAAACAGTCCAAGAAAACTAAACACAACTCAAAACACAAAACGCAACAAAGGGAAGTGCAAATTTACGGCCGGGTTTTCAATAAGCACGACAAACAAATACTCTTTACTCGAAAATACTCTGTTGAAAAACTTTTTCCACGTTTAGCAACTAGAAAACTACATTATTTTGGTCAAAAGTAAGTAATAAAACTTAGTTTTTCATAAAAATAAACTAACTAAATGAAGAAATACTTTGTTATCTGGAATCGGACATCATATTTTTATATTAAGAAGTAAAAATCTCATCTTCAAAAAATTGCAATATTGTCAAGCAAATCTAAAAATGCATTAAATTTATAATAAATATTATAATAAACAAATATTACTCAAAATTTAGATAATCAACTTTAGTTTCTTATTACAAAACTAAAAGCATATTTTATATTCGAAGTTTACATTTCCATGTATTTGGGCAAACTTATTTGATTTTGTTTCTACATAAACATTTCTATGGCTAATTTTCAGTCTATCTGCCTCGCTTCCGGTGTTTCTATCTTTTTGCTAATGTCTTGATATATCTTGGCAAAAATGTAGCATATATGTACATACATGCAATGCTATAGTTTTGCTCATCGCGAGGTAGTTGGGGTGTTGGCCTAAACGCGAGCTTTATTGTGCCTCACTTCTCTTTTACTTAGCTATATCCCCCCCTCTTACTCTTCCACCCACCCATCGTATTACGTGTAACGTTTTTTATTGCTATTTATTTCTTTTTTTTAACTTAAACTACATACTATGATTACGTTTACGATTACATAAGAATATAATATCGCAATTAATCGCATTTAACACAAAAATGTTCGGACCGTTCAAGGCAGTCCCCGAACTTTGCGTGTTGTTGTTGCTGCTGTTGTTATGGCTGCATTTCGATGGTTGTTGTTGTTGTTGTTGTAGCAATCTCGGCACGGCATACAGCAATTAAAAAGCTTTTTTTTTTAATAATCGCGCAGTTTTTTCTTGAATTTAATTTGATGGCTTGTTGGCTTTAGCCTAGGCTCCGGGTTGCCATTTTGAATTGGCATGCGATTTGGGTTAACAGCACCACCAAAGAACTTTATGTAACAATTCCTAATTTCCCAATCTTCAATCTTGAATCTTTAATCATATCTAATGGAACCTCGTATGTAGATACTTTTCCATCTATTTACGCGTTTATTATACCCAAAACTGTATCTTATTTGGTGTGTTTAGTGTAGAAGATTTATGACTACAAATTATGGTATTTTATTGGGCGATAACATTTCCGTTCGTTCGCCTCGAAAGAAGCCACAAATAAAAAAAAAAAAATAAAATAAAAACGGCTTAAGTTCAACTTAATTTCTTGGCCAGCGCCAAACGAAAATGAGACCGGCAATAAAAAAAAATTAACAATTAATCTTGAATAAAACATCTAATGGCCACCACAAACCAAACCCAACCAAACCATAGAAACGAATGTCCCAGGTCTCTGATCTTGTCTGAGATCACAGTTCTCTTCGTCTAGTTTGGGCTCATTTTCTCATTCTACATCTGTTTCTTCTGCTCGGTTCTGCAAAGGTCTTAAAACCAATTGAGTGAGCATTATTATTAACGCCGAGGCGAGCGGGTCATAAAATAGCTGAGAAATTTATTCTCACACCCAATTTGGGCTCACCGACTAGATAAGGGGCAGGCTTTTGATGAGCTACGTTTACACTGAAAATTATATATAGAGCTCTGTTAAAAAACAACATTTTAAGATATATAAAATATATTTTCTTTTTATTTTAATTTTTATATCTTTATTGAAACGTCAAATTTTTAGTTTTTAATTTTTGCTAATATTTTGGCAGCTTCTTGAGCATAGCGGTTTTTTTTTTAAGTGTATACTAATTTACATAGCAGACTATACTATAACCAACCAACTAACCACACCCCCGTCCAGTGGAAAATGTCTCATTAACGCGCCGGCGGAGGCCACTGCAAAACACACACCTTATTTTGTCATTAATTTGCATATTTGGCATAAGCAGACAAAGAAGCCAAAGACGCTGCCAATGCCGAGGGCAGAAACGGTATCCACCCCCACACAGCTCGCCCTGAAATAAGAAAAACCAAATTTGTACAGCAGATTAGATTAAATGCAATGCTCAGGCCATGCTCCTTTTTGGGATGGTGTGAACATAACTCGTATAACAAATTACAATAAATCATTAACACAAAAATTCCACTTTTCACCTACAACTGGCCACTTGGCCTCTGGGCACTAGTTAATAGCCAAATAACCAAATAGCCAAATAGCCAGTGTGGCCCACACAGCTAGCCAGGTAAGCAGTTAACAGTCAAATTTGAATAATGTGCTAATAATAGATGCGCTTCAGTTGATGTAATGAGCGGTAAGCAGCAAAAGCCGCTTGCAGGGGTATGTTTTCTTCGGGTTTCTGAGTTATCTCCATGCGCGAACACTTGTTCTTCATTTTCTGGCTTTATTTGGCTGTCGACCCTATTAGGTTTTTAGTAACAGCATTTAACATGTAACGAACCGTTGTAGTTTCTTGAGCGCATTTGAATTTTTCATTATTATTATCATGTAGCATTTGTTAGGTGCTCATTTTTTCCGCCTCAGCGAACTTTTTGTCCACATCTTTAACTCGCAAGGCAATTAATCACATATTAATATTAACATTTGTTTTAAGATAAGCAACTAGTTGAATAGATGATTGCAGCTTTGAGCTGTTTATAATTATGCATAATTCTGTGTGTTCTTTAAGAATTTTTTTATCTTATCATTGCTAATTTTTAGTAATTTCTCATGATTAACAAGTCGTTTGAATCTCAAGGCATTATTATTTATAGCTTTATCATTTTTAACGTTGGGATCAGTCAGAATTTTTATTTGAGTTGACAGCGAAAATTGAGTGTTTCAAAGCTTGAAATTCTTTCTGCATTTAAATGCAAATTAAAAAAATAAATAAATAATATAAGAAAATTAAAAAATGAAAGAAAATTTTAAAAAATAGTTAACTAATCACCAGACTCAGATGTGGACAAAAACCAAGAAGACAATAATCATCAATGTTGATTAAAAATGCCAACTTGGAACGTTTTGCACCTGAGCCTAACCGGCGAAAATTGGCAAGACGTGAAAATACAAAAAGAAAATGCCGATTAGGAGAGCGATAAGACTTCATTCGACTCCTCAGCACAAGCTTTGCCAACAGCTGCCGCTGGCTGCGCATGCTCAAAACTACGACGGCGACGGCGACGACGACGACGCTGGCAACTTCCGCTGTAGTCTAAAAATTTATGCAGTTTTAAGTAAATTTGTTAAATGCGCGCTTTAATGCTTCGTTAACGCTTCGTAAATTTTTCACAACAAAATTAAAAAGACGGCAAAAAAAAAAAGTAAAAAGAAAAACTGAACCAAGACTCTTAACAAGCCCAAGCAACAGAACGCAAAGCGAGACAAGAAACGAGAAGCGAGAAGCACAGCGAACAGAGCATAAAAGTCAACCACCTGTAATGAACTGACGCCACCGCAATTTAATTCACTCTGCACCACAACCACCATAACACAATACTCGTAACCACTGTACGCCAGGCGAAGCTTAGGCCTGGACTCCCAACTGGCGGTCGAATGAATCTCCAAGGCAAGGCAAGGCACATGGTTTGGGCCAAGTATTTAATTCTCTGCTCTCAGTTGACAATGGTGCAAAACTGTATGCTTCGCTAATGAGCGAAAACAGAGAGAGATAGAGAAAGGTACGAATGTGGTTCAGGCAAGTTCTTTTAATTAGTCATAGTCATACTAATACATACATACATATGTACATATGTAAGTGTGTATAGTATAGGGTATATAGGGAAAGAGCATGGCCTTGCATATTGCCTTTGTTGTTGCTGCTGTGGTTGGAGAAATCTCTTTGAAATTTAATCTTTTGTAACTAATTAAGCTGCAGTTGGTGGCGCAAGGAAAACGCTTAATTTACTGTTCATTTCATTTGCCCATTTTTTGCGGCTTTGTGCCACAGTACAAAATTTAAATGCATTTGTTGTTACCGCCTCTTGCTGCCATCGCCCACAATTGTTTGTGAATTGTTTGCATAACACATTACACCAGTTTTACTGCAGCTCGAGTGTGCGCATCCACGAGATACTTTTCGCACAAACACACGCTTAAGTCGTTATTATGGATGGCAGTACTACATTTTTGTATTCTTTCTATTGTTGTTGGAATTACATGCATAAGTTGCAGCTGATTAAATTTCCAACTATATTCATCTAGAGAAATGAGATCTGTTGCTAAATTTATTTCGAATAGGCTCGAAGAATACTGTATTTCATCCACAGATATTATTTGGGCTGAAAATCAAAGTAACCACAAAGAAAGGAAAACTGATTTTGTTTTCACTTTAAATAATTCTATTCCCTTGAATATTTGGCAGTTTTGTTGTACTATACTAACAGTATCAAAATAAATTATATTCCCTTATTTTTTTTTTTGCAAAAATTTGTATTGCATACTTTGCGAGGCGGCTATCAAAGCAGCCAATTTAAATGAACCAATCGATTTTATCGCTGGCTATAATTGAGCACTGGCATTAACACCGAAACACATTTTGAGCCTTAAGTCAGCCAGCTTTGCGTCTCGTTTCCCTTTACCAAACCCCCTTCCCTTTGACATACTCTTAAGCTGCCTGATTGTAATTCGCTGCGTGCATCCGCAATCGGAATCTGTTGCTGTACCTGTATCTGTATCTGTATCTGAATACGAATCGGCGTCTTGCGCTCTTCAAATGGCCACTTTTAGGCTGGCTGTCAATATTCGTTAAGCCATTTCATATGTCGTTTGTATGCTAAAGTGTCAAACCTGACAACAGTCCCGACTTTTGCTTAATGATCTCTCTCTCTCTCTCTCTCTTTCTCTCTCTCCCAGCCTGACTCCCTCCCTCTCTTTTCATCTCTTTGTCTTGCTCTTTTTTCACACTCGAATTATGTTTTCACTTCGGAAAATTGATAAACCTTCAATATCAATTAACAATAAAACTAAATATTCGTAAATAAATTGGTTTTTTCTTAAAGTTTTAATGATAAAAGTTTTATTTGTTTATAATAAGAAAATGAAATTATATTAAGATTTCAGATTTGATAATATTTATTCCTGGCTTTTTGTTCAGTGTAGATCAAAACGCAGTAAATAAATTATGAATGCAAAATCAAGTTGACGTTTTTTTTCTCTTTTGCAATTATCAGCATTATGTTTTTGCTAAAGTTGCGCTTGGTTGCAGATCTCAATCCCAACAACACTCCTCTCACCCTTACCCCCCTTAATTCCAGCCAATACCGCCCCCAACCCTCCATCGCCAAGTGTTTTAATAAACTTGTTGGCAACAGCAACAACTATGTACAGAGATGAAAATAAATATTGAAAAGAAAAAAAAAACCCAACCACAGCAGCCAAAGAAACAGAAATTATAAATCGTTTCTGACATTTCAATTGACAGACACCAATGAGCGAGTTAATTTTCCAGCCAAGACACAAACAGTTAAGCGTTAAGCACTCATAGTATGCTTCCAGACAGAGACAGTAAAGATAGAGAGAGAGAGAGAGAGAGACAGTGGCTGCAAATAAGCACTCGACGTTGATTTGATTTGTACTGTACGTACTCTATGTCCGTCCATCCGTCCGTCCGTCCATCTATCTTTACGGCTACTGTATGTTAGCTGTCGCTCAAAGTGGCGATCAATGCCGTAGCGAGGCGATGCGAGCCAGTCCAAATCCAAAATGTGATTAATTTCGTGCATATTAGAAATCATTTTTCAATTACCAACCGTTTTTTTTTTTTTTGTCTTGTCGGTTTTTAAATCGCAATCCGGAGGCAACTTACTTACTTGCTGGTTTATTTACCGGCCTGTTATGATTTCTGACAACTTATCAAATCGAACGACGGAAAATCAAAAGTGATATCAATAAAGAGATCAACGTGCCGTCGTGTAAAACTGTTAAGAGAAAGCGAAAAACAAAATCAAAAAGAAGAAAAACCCAAACAAATAACGCCTAAGACCAATGCCCAACTACACACATATCAAACTGGTGAATGAACGTGTAAGAAATTGTCGAAAAAGGTACGCAAGAGACGCTCTGACAAGCTGACTTACTGACTGACTGACTAACAAACTGACAAACGATCGTTTCGGTCAAGCAGACAGTCAGGCAGCAGTTTACCTTCAGTTGCCACTGCTGCTACCCTCCCTTGGCATTCCACTCTACTCTACACTGCAAAAAAAAAACAGACACACACACAAAGTATGTGAAAGGAATATTCTTCATAAAAAAGTTGTTTTATTTCAATTATTAATTTAAGATTTTATTTAATTTTAACATGTTTTCTGAACATTTCTTTGTCTATTTCGAAGATTTCTGAGCAAGTTTAAAAAGAAAACATATCAATTAAATATGTGGTTTTCTTTTAGTGTAACCAACTCCGTCTTTATTCTTCAGACTCTTCCTTCCAACCACGTTTAAGACGCTACGCAGCGCAACGCATCGCGATCTTTAAGCTGCTTAGGGGATTAGTGTTTTGAGACATTTGACACGTTAACGTTGCACACACACACACATATGTATGTATAAAGTAAAATAAACAAGCAAGCGAGTGGCAACTGCCCCACTAAATACCAGAAAGGAAGTGCGTCGCACCGCTAAAGAAATGTATCCAATGAATGCGCACAAAACTCAAGTAGCTTGCAACAAACAGAGCCCAATGCACAGTTCGAACAGGGTCACAGTTATTAAAAGGAGCGCCTGTTCTTACTTCTCCCAGTGCGTGTGTGTGCGTGTGTGTGTATAGTAGCTTACAAAAAAACAAAAAGGCATCTGCTGCGTAGCTGCAGTAGCCGCTAAAATGTTGCAGGTTGTGGCTGCTTATTGATAACTGAATGAATCTACGAATGAGACCAGTGAACAACTCTTTCTAAATTCCTATGTTACCGCACGTCTTTCAAGTTGAAAGCAATGTAATCATATATTCCAAAAGCAACGGAATTTGAATGAATTCCAAGAAAGTCCTTTATAATATTATCAAGTGTTATTCTACTTAAAGTAAAATGAAAACGAATTCAAATCAAGAGATCTTCAAACATAAACTCAATATAATTGGCACACATAAGTTGAACATTGCAATACTGAATGGCATTTGAACACAATAACGAATTAGGAATTAAACACACTACTTACCACAAACTTGTAATAACTAAGGCTTAAAAATATAAATATTATTTTCGTATTTTACCAAGTATTCAGTTTACAGCGACTATCTTAAAAACTTGTTAACATTGATTGACAAATAAAATTGATATTTTCTTCATTCTCAAACATTAAAAGTTGTTGGATTAAGTACATTAAAACAATTTAAGTAAGTCAACAAATAAATATTCCATTTATTAAGTACCAGTTCACCTGTTTTTTCGTATATCAATGACACACTGCCTAGCCAATTGATTCAGTTGTCTTTGGCACGAATGTACTTGCTTTGAAAAAAAAAAAAAAATAAAGAAAAATCTTTAACTCATTCACACACTGAACTCATTTACCGCATGCATTTTCTCATTGATCTTATTCTAAACCGACCACAAAGAGCAAACATTTTCTGTTTGCCTCTCGAGCTGTTACCCTGTGCCCCTTGTTCCTACACCGATGCCCTGTTGTTTGCACAGTCTCTCGGTGGCTGTTGGAAGGAAACGTTTAAGACACCTTTTTTGGTTACGCGCCAATGCGCAGCAATGCAGTTTAAAGCCGCGACGCACTGCAGCCTTGGTTTGGATTGAGATCAACTTTCGGTTGCTTCGGTTGCTGCTGCTGCTGCTGTTGCTGTTGTGAGGCTAAAACTGCAATTCCTTATCTTAATCTTGGCAAATTTAATTTAAACTCAATACGCAATTTACGCAGAAAGCATTTTAGATAAAGGACACAAAAGTGAGCAGCGTAGAACCGGAGGAGAGCGAGAAGCGGCTTAAAACAGTCAATGCCGCCACTGTTTCCAGTTGTTGTTGCTGTTTCCAGTTGTTGTTGTTGTTGGGCATGCGCAACGCAGCGCATAAAAGTTGACAAATGCCAAAATGCAAGCGGATTGTGTGTGACACTTCTTTTGAGTGGTCCCCAGACGCAAAAAATAAAAATAAAAACTAAAAAAAAAAAAAACAAAACAGAAAAAAATTATGCTGTTGATGTTGATGTTGATGATGATGATGATGATGATGATGATGATGATGATGAGGACAAAAGTCTTTGAGTCTTTCGAGTCTTTGAATCTTGACTGCGTCTTAAGTCTGGGTACTCGTTTCGTGATCGTTTCTGCATTTGAGATGCATTCAATCGTTTAAAGCATTTTGCGCTAAAACTCACGTGACGAGTGCAATGAGAAAGAAGAGCAGCAGAGAAAAAGGGCAACAGGAGCATTAGCAGGAGCCGACGAGAAGTGGTATGAAAAGCTGCTGGTGCTGCGCCCTTTATCAGATTTCTTAAGTGCAAAGCGAACTTGTTGGCTTTTTGTCATCTTTAATGTTTGAGCCTCAAGTTAAATTTGACACTCGCTTTTAACTTTTGACATTTGATTGGATTGGCGTTTCGCGTTCGTGGGAAACGTTCAAAAACACACAACAAAAAAAGCAGCACGCAAATTAAAAAAAAAAAAAACAATAAGCAAATATTCAATTAATTAACGTATTTGAATATTCTAGTACAACAAACATATGTATATGTACACATACCAAGAACGCATACCATGATACATACACAATCATAATAATAATATTAATAAAATGGGATGCAGACAAAGATAGATGGAGTGTGAAAAAGAGCCAAATGAATAGAGCCATAAAAAGTCATGTTCGAAAATTGAAAAACCATGTTAAGCCAAAAGATCAAAAAGTCGCGCAGCCAAAAACATTCATTTCTGATTGCTGATTGAGACAAATGAAACGTTCTATAAACTGGCAAAACAACCAACAACAACAGTCCCAAATGACAGCACTAGCTAACAACAACAACATTGTTGGCCACACGCCGTTTCATACGGCTTGCTCACCAGCAACCGCCCCCTCCACACTTAGCCATGTCAAAATGCATACAAATTCAAATGAGAACCGCCGCCGCAACAACAGCAACAACTAAAACAACAACTACAATAATAATAACAAGCCGAACATCAAAGCGCAACAAGCTCTGCGACTCCATATCCAACGCCAACTTCAACTCTGTCTTCAGCATCAACTTCAACTCCGATTCCGAATCGGAGTCACAACTCCAGCTATGACTCGATCAACGTTTCCATAACACTGGGGCAGGCACTGTGGGCGCAGAATGATACATTTTCGTACAAAAAATTATAGCTTAATAATAAGTTTCATAATCATAACTTTATTCTCTTTGCTTAAGTTTCAAACCAATACACAAATCTTTTTTAATTATTTAAATAATTATTATTATTTTTTATTTTAATTTAATTTGGTTTCGTTATTATTTTAATTATGAACATTTATTTTTTGCCAAGATATATGAGTATTTTATTTTATTTTAACCCTCGGGCTAGGGTTTTTTCTTTTTAAGATTTGGTTTCGGTTTTGTGTTGCTTGGATCTTGGAATTTGTGGGGCATGGTTGAAGTGTTGGCCCAAAACTGTGAGATTTAATGCTTATTCGCGCAAAGTCAAAACACATCTTGTATATATACATATATTTTTTTTCATTTTCGTTCGTAGCAGTTGGCAAAGATTCGCGCTAATCATGACATAAAAAAGCGCAACAAAACCGATTTTCAATTCAATTTCAATGTGCGCGGCGATTTAATTAAAGTTTTTATGTACATAAATATATATGTATGTATATATATATTCTTCACTTTGTACATGACGGGCATAACAACTTAGCCAAGTCGTTGAGTACGCTTCCAAAGTATTATTACGATTAGAGTATGCCAGCTTCGGGCATTTTTTGTGGGGTTTTTATTTATTTTTTTTTTGTTTGAGCTGTCGGACTTATTTTTTTTTTCGGTGTTTTGTTTATTTTATTTGCTGATCTCTGAGGCAAATGCATGCAAATCGCTTCAAGTCGTGAGCGGTGTGCTAAAAGTCATTAAATTGGACATGCGATTAACATTATTTCACTCTAAATGACATTAAATGCAGTTGCTGCAAACTGACTCAGCGCAATAGATTAGCCTAAATGTGTGAGCTGTTACTTTGTATCACTTTGACGGTTAATATAATTGTGTGATTTTGTGTGTGTGTCAGTGTGTGAGTGTGCCCACAAACTTTCGCTTATAGCAAAAAGCTTTTCGCGTATGTGTGTCGTGTGCGTGTGAAAGCTTCTACTAAATCAACTCATCTAATACCCGAGCTGACGTTGATCAACTATGAACAATAACTTAAATGCTCATCATCAGCTAGAAAAGCAACAATAACGTCTATTAAGCAAGTAAAAGTGCTTATGGCGAGAGTGCACAACTATTGTATGAGATAAATAAGCCTTAAATAACATTCGTTAAGCGCAACTCTAGAAATATTGTATTAATGAATCATTTTGGCTTTGTCATCTGCTTTTGAAATTGAGCAGAGTATTTCTTTTTTTTTTTTTTTTTTTTAAAGATACTTAATTTTTGATTTAAAGTCTTAATAAGATAGGACTCATACCATTAAAAAGTTAATCATAAACTAAACATTAACTTCCTTCAAGCTGATTATTTTTCTAAAGTAGAGCTGTTCGTATGTGTTAATATATCGATAATTATCGATTGGGAATTAAGGGTCCGTGCCATAGAAGAGTTAATCAGTAAACTACCATCAACGCGATTATTTTCTAACTCAATTCATGCATATTTTATCAGGAGAGATGTTTATATGTGTTAATATTTCGATAATTATCGATTGGGAATAAAGGGTCCATACCATAATAGAATTAACCAGTAAACTACCATCAACGCGATAATTTTCTAACTCAATTCATGCATATTTATATCAGTAGAGCTGTTCATATGTGTTAATATATCGATAATTATCGTTAGGCAATGTAGGGTCCATACCATAATAGAGTTAACCAGTAAACTACCATCAACGCGATAATTTTCTAACTCAATTCATGCATATTTATATCAGTAGAGCTGTTCATATGTGTTAATATATCGATAATTATCGTTAGGCAATGTACGGTCCATACCATAATAGAGTTAATCAGTAAACTACCATCAACGCGATTATTTTCTAACTCAATTCAGGCATATTTTATCAGGAGAGATGTTTATATGTGTTAATATATCGATAATTATCGTTAGGCATTAAAGGGCCCATACCATAGAAGAGTTAATCAGTAAACTACCTTCAAGCTGATTATTTTCTAACTCAATCAGGCATATTTTATCAGGAGAGATGTTTATATGTGTTAATATATCGATAATTATCGATTGGGAATAAAGGGTCCATACCATAATAGAGTTAATCAGTAAACTACCTTCAAGCTGATTATTTTCTAACTCAATTCATACATATTTATATCAGGAATCACCTTCAGTAAACTACCTTCAAGCTGATTATTTTTTAACTCAATTCATGCATATTTATATCAGGAGAGATGTTTATATGTGTTAATATATCGATAATTATCGATTGGGAATAAAGGGTCCATACCATAATAGAGTTAATCAGTAAACTACCTTCAAGCTGATTATTTTCTAACTCAATTCATACATATTTATATCAGGAGAGATGTTTATATGTGTTTATATATCGATAATTATCGATTGGGAATAAAGGGTCCATACCATAATAGAGTTAATCAGTAAACTGCCTTCAAGCTGATTATTTTCTAACTCATTTCATGCATATTTATATCAGAATTTTCGTTCATATGTATGTATGAACATATTCTCGCATTGACTGACCTTGAGCGATGACACGTGGTCGTTTCTGTTGGCAATTTGCAATTCGATTTGGTGATGTATATCACATCCACTCATCACTCGTGCAATTTATGTATTGCATTCCGTTAAAACAATGCCCAGCTTCCCATTAAATGGATGAGATGTGTGTGTGTGAGTGTTTGTGGCAGCAATTAAAACAGACTTTACGGGGTGAGAGGTGGGTGGTTGGGTGGTTTGTTGTCTGAGAATGTTGTGGTGTACGTCACAACGGGTAATTGGCAACGGACAGCGTTAAACAAAAGGAAATGTTTAAACAAATTATTTTGAATTAAACCGCAGGTATTTATTAATGTTTTGCGCTCGGCCAAGCATAACGTTTGTAAAGCGTTCGACTTTGTTGTAAGCTTTCAATTTAAAGTTTGTTCGACGCCAATTCGCCTTTTTTTGTACGTTCGTATGTGTGGTACAAAGCGGCGTATGCGTAATATTAATTTTTTGCTGCTGCCGCTGGTCTCGTGCCACACTGACTGCAAAAACGTTTCAACTTCGCTTATCGCTTGTACTTCGCTATGCGGAAGTACGCTTCAATATTTTGGCCACAAAACACACATAAAACTTGGCACAATACCGATGCCACCTGCCACCCTATACCCACTACGCCCACTCAGCCTGCCTAGCATCAGTAAGCTCACCCACCCCACACGCAATCCCATTCACCAAGCAGCAGGCCAATTCGTGCGGCATGCAACATGCTTGGTGCAGCAATTAAAACACTGCCGCAGCTTATGCAATGCCCTAATCACGGATTTACTCAGATACCTATATTTATATGTATGTATGTGTGTATATACTTTATAGGTTGGTTTGTGTAATTTTAAGTATTCCGTTTATTTGAGTTTTTGTTTAAACCCGCAGACGAATCGGAAGACCAGTTTTGTTGCAGCAACTAAACTGTTTAAATACTTCATTACGACTACTTTTCAAATGTTTTATATGCATTTTGGCTTTGCTTTAACTCATAGTTAAGCATTAGAGAATGTGATGCAGGGGCTATATTGTATATACTTATAAAAAGCCACTTTAATTTGCAAACAACTTATGCCAGAAAGCTTTTGCTTGCGCATTATATGTTTATTGAAACTCAATAAGCATACAATGTACATATGTACATATTTAACGACGTCTCTGTGGTTCTTTGTTGTTCCGTGTTGTATTTGAATCAATTACTGATTCCTAAGAAAGGAAACGATGGCAAGAGTAGTTGGTAATGATTGTAGCCAATATTTATATGCTTGTTACGAAATCAACGACAACAATTGGCAACTCTATTTGTTGACTCTGACCCACTATTCAATCGTATAAAGAGTTGCTCTAACAACTCCTTTCAACACACACGCACACACACGCACACAAACAATAATATCAGCAATTATTTAACACATTTTGTAATGCTGCAGCAGCAGCAGCAATCACAACAACAAACAACAACAAGAGCATTCGAAAGATGACAGCGAATAAATTGGTGGAATAGTATAAAATGACAGATGAAGATCGACCATAGCAATAAGCGCAACTAAACAGACGACAGACGACAACAAAAAAAGGCCACGCATAGACCTTTAAAGCAGTCTGTGTAACTGTCATAATTAAAGTAATTTGGTAGAAAATTTTTAGCCAATTAACCAAAAAGACGCAGAAAATGCGAAGCGAGAGCGTAGAGAGCTCCAAATACATATAAAATAAAAATCAAAAAAAAAGAGAAGAAACAAAATGCTATGTGTAACTGACAGCAGCGTAGACAAACCGAAAATTGGACAGACAGCAAATGCTACTTAGTTTAATACTTTAAAAAGCCATAATAATCGCATGAGACGATGACGCCAGCACTAAAAAACAAGCAAAGAATTCAAAAATAAAACAAAAAACAACTCACATTGAAAGAGTAAAGTCTGCTTGACTTAGAAATACTCTATTATATATTAAATATTAAATAGTTAAGTTTGAAAAGCAAGAATATTTTATTTTAGGTTTCAAGCAACATTCTCCAAGATTATTTCCAATGTTTTTTTCAATAAATTGAGTTACTCAACTTTATCGAATATATGTTTAATACTGACTTAACCTTTTACTGAACAACTAACAATTTTATATTGTATATATATATATATATTTTACCCAACTAACTATCGGCCCAAATAGGAGGCGTAGTCCGTTTGCAGATGTTCAATATATCTATGACGATATTTGTTGTTTTAAGTTTTTGACATATTGCGGTGACTTCGGAGTTGTTTTTTTTTTTTTTTTTTTTGTTATTGATTTGTTTTATGACTTCTTTGACTCCTTCATCACGATCTTTTGTGTCTGCGTCTGTTTCTTGCTCACATCCTTGAGTCCGACCGCAGAGCTTTGTCGCTTTATCAGCAGAAACCAGCAAAGCGTTAATAATGCCACGCCTTTGTCTGGCGGTCAGTCAATTGCCATTTGCCGACGCTCCTAGTCAAAAATGTCACAAGAAATTTGTCAAAATGTGCAGATTGAAAGTGCAATGCGAGAATTCAATCGCCTAAAGAGGGTGAAAAGTCTACTTACAAATATGCTGTATGGGGTTACTTCACGTTTCATACAATTAAACTAACTTACATTTTATTATTTTGCATAAATTTAACTTTCAAGTTGAAATATGATACAATTTAGTTAAAATTTTAGTTTATTTCTTGATTCCACACAACTTTTGTGTATTTCATATAGGGATGGAGAACTTTAAAATACATTGCAACTGTCGAATTAATCAAGTTTATAACTAACTATACCAAAACCGTTTTAGACTTGAAATCTTTGGGATAATCTACGATTCTTAACATTTTTTGGATTCTGGCATTATTTAAGTACGAGTTTTTTACTGTTTTCTTGTATGACTTTCATTTTGTGTCTTATTTTCGGTCCCGACCACTTTCAAATCATTACAAAATTTGTTACTTGGCTCTCAATGGAAACTCAAGTTAAAAATACATTGATAAGCATGTTTGCTTCTATGTATTGGTTATTCATTCAGTCATGTATTTCATTCAATTCATTTCATTTCATTCATTCATTGATTTAGACAAACGAATCAAACATAAAGTGCAATCTCATTGTTTTTGTTGACCCACAGTTTTGTCACACAGCTGACCTAGGAATTGAATCTTGCCATAAATGAGTAGGCCCCGAAGCAATGCGGCCACTTGGCTACTGTTCTAAGCTATCACCACCCCCCCCCCTCCCTCCTTCCCTCCCTCCCTCCGTGCCTTTTTCGCCTCCTACGATCAAAAAAATAACAAACATTATCGTAGCCACAGACATAAAGGGCCAGAGCAGAAAGAGACATGCCATAAAAATCAAAAGAGACAGAAACTCACCACAGTCACGCTCAATATGTAAGTGTGTTTGCTTGGTTTGGAAAGGGAGGGAAGTGTAGAAGCGGCTTCCCAAAACAAACCAGTTGGCAGTCAAATCGAAAGACAACAATAACAACACTCTGCGCACGCATGTCACTTAACCCCAGCTCTGCTGCTGCTGATGTTGTTGTTGTTGTTGTTGTTGTTAGGTTGAGTTGGGTTGAGTTCGCTGATGGGGAGGGGGGTCCTGGCCCTTGGGTCTGGGTGGTGCTGCTGCGGCGCTGTGAGCGCTGCTCGCGGTGGTTGTCGATGTCGAAGTCTTTGTCTGCTAAGCTGCCTCGTTTAAACTCCGCCTTTTATTTTCTAATTGATTTAAAGTGTGTTAACTTCCGCTGTCGATAATTTTGGTCCAGCCAGCGTGAGAGCAGCGCGGCGCTGCCATCGCGTCAACTCGCTTGCTCTCACTCACTCAGTCTGACGTTTGGCCATCGTTGCCGCTGTGACAGACACGTCGTCTCGCTCTGGCGCACGCATCAATCGCTTGCTGAACTTTCGCACCAATAAGCAGCCGCGACAGCAATGTTGACGAGTGCCAAAATAAACAAAATACACACACACACACACACACACACAAAACCTGTAAGCAGCGAGCAAGCAAAAGCAAACGTAAAAAAACAGAGCTTCGCTGCCTTTTTATTTACAACTAATTGTTAATTAATCTTTAAGGCGAGCGTACTACCCCCCCCTATGCACCCACTCACCTATCGTTTCTGTCTCGCTCTCTCTCTCGCTCTCTCTCACTCTTTCTTGTTTTCTGTCTGTGTTTTGCTCTCTGAGTGTTTCTGTCTCTCTGTTTGGCTGTGCGTGGGTGGTGTGCGAAGGAATTCGCTTGCCTGCTGCTCACTAGGTGGCTTGGGCGGGCTGCTGCTCTTGCCTTGCCATTAAAATTTTGACACCTCACGCTTCTGGCGCTGACGTTGACGTTACTCTGTCGCTGCCTCTGCCTCTGCCTCTGTCTGTGCTTCTGATGCTGCTTTTGCTTCGTACGCTGACAGGGTGTTAAGTAAAACGCATTTTAAAAGTTATTTTATGGCATTTAATGCAGTTTTGGATACAGAAAAACTGTGCGTTTAGATACTTTGACTTGAAGTTTCTACAAACACATACACACAGATTAAGAGAGAGAGAAAGAGAGAGAGAGGGAGATAAGTGCCTGTAGTTTGTCCCCTTCTGGCAAGGACTAAGAACTTTTCTTCTTCTCTCCATGTGCTGTGTGTGTGTGTGAAAATGGTGAACGTAACGGAAACTCTTTTATACAATTAGAAGTGAGGACGTGGCAAGGATAAAGTATCAGTGGCAGTAGTTGCAAAAGCAGCAAGCCGATGTAACCGTAGCTAAGTTGTTAACTGCCCCGTTTGCAGTTTTGTTGTTGCTTTTGTTGTTATTTTATATAAGAAGGATTTAAAGGATAGCATTTTAAAAGCATTAAGAAACTTGCAAAAGACTTTTATTTTTCTTAGAAGTAATTGAAATAAAATGTTAAATTCTATTGTTTCATGCAAAGAAATCTAAAAGTCGTTAATGTTTTTGTATTTATGTGAAATTCTTTAAAAGGTATTCTTGAACAAGTCACTTATTGTAACACTTTATAGAACCACTTTACTTTATAGTGAGTTCAAATGAGAAATTTGGGGAAAAAAAACTATTATTAGAACCATATAATTAAGCTTATCGAAGATATTTTTCGTTATACAAATTCCAACTTTTGTGATTAGTTTAAGAGTAATTGTGAATTGTATGGCAAATAAAAATATGTTAAGGAAATCTTTCTTTCCCGAACTCTTTTTGATTGTACAACAAAGACTAAGCAGAACTCCCTAGCTACTTTTTATTGTATCTTTTTATCAAACTCAGCTCATAATTGAAATGATTTTATAGTTAGTCAAATGGGTTGTTGGCTAACAAATGTCGTGTCGTGTGGCCAATTTGCACATGTATATAGGGAATATAATAAAAAATCGATAGCCAAAACACACAAACATAACTCTGTGCTACAAAGTGGGCGGGAGGGGGTCATAAAAATTGCTTACAAAATCAACAAACAAGCGATGTCCATGCAATGGCCATGCAAAATGACCCATTACCATTAATTAGTTGCGTTTAAAACAGCAACAACAACAACAACAATAGCTACAACAACACTAACATCAATTAATGAAATAGCCACAACCGATAAAACGATAAACAAACAACAACAAAAATAGCAAAGTTGTTGCGGCAGTGACAATTTAAGTGCAATTAAAAATTTTATTTTTTTTTTATTTTTGCATTTATTTGTTGTTTTTTTTCCATTTTGTTCTTTTTTGTACATGTTTGTTTGTTTAATTTTGTGCTGCAACATGCAACAATCTGGGGCGACGGCTCGAGTTGTGGGCGTTGCAGCCTTGGCAATTGTTGCTGTTGCAGTTGGTTTTTGATGTTGGTTTTTTTGGGCAAATCGTTTGTTGATTTGTCGTCGCCCCAATTGCAATTCCTGGCACAACTCAATGTGAGGGGAAGAGTGGGGCTCCTTTGACCCTCGCCCCGCAGCAAATAAATATAATGCCGCTATTATTAAATATAATTTGCTGTCACGCCATGCCGCGCACGTAATGTTGATTATATTTTAATTAATTTCTATCTTTAATGCTTTAATAATTTCATATTTTGTGCAAAACAAAAGCCCTAACAACTCTTAACGCTTAACGACAACAAAAAATCACTAATAACAAGTATTCAGTGCAAAATTATTTTTCGAAAAGAGAAAAAAAAAACAACTTTTAAGGAATCTTAGATAAGTGTTTTAGTTGAAAAGTTGAAGGAAAGATTATGATCTTGCGACGATTTCATGGCAGTTAGTTGAATACACTACTCCATAATTGGAAACGGAAATATGTTGGTCAACATTTCGCTCCAAAAAAAACAGAAAACCCCAATTGAAACCCGAAAAAAATAAAAAACACAGGCAAAGTGCTCAAGCGTCGCTCTCACACTCGAAATGTGTAACTGTAATTAAACGAGTCAGCGATACATGATTTTAACGCTTGTCGCGTAGCCACAAAAGGACAATAGGACGACAGGAGGACAGGATAGAAACACCTGAACCAAATAACGAAAACAAAAAAAAAGTTTCGCTCCTCTCACCGTTAACAGGTTCACATTACCCTGTGGTGTGCTCATTGCGCTAAGCGGCTTTTAAGGACTCGGACCTTAGACGCCAAACGAAAAACGAAAAAACGAAAAACAAAGCGGACACGGACACGTTTTGTGTTTATCTAGTTGCAAGTTGTGTTCGTATGTGGCACAATGACGCCACAGAAAACAACAACAGAACATGTGTGCAGCTCTACGAGTGCTGCTGCTATATTGTAATAATGTTGTTGCTGTTGTTGTTGTTGTTGTTGTGTCATGTCCTGACCAGTTTTGTTTTCATTGCGGCGCACACATAAGTGACCAATTTTATGTGTCATTAAAATTGGACGCAGCCAGGACAACAGGCCATTCTTCCCCCTGCTGCTGCTGCTGCTGCTGCACATAATTAAATTACACCTGTCCCAACTACTGTGGCCTGGCACCTTGCCCCCTGCCTTCTGTCTACTTTTTGGTCCTTAGCTCATAGCAAAACGTTGCACAGTAGCAAAAACTCTTAAAAGTTCATTAACGCTGCGCCTGCGCCTGCGCCTGCGAAACTCAAATCAACAAAATAGAGCTTAAGCTAAAAGTGCAACTTACCGGAAATGGTTTCTCTTTAGTCTGCTTTAGTCTGAACAACAGATAATAATAAGCTGAAACAACAAAAGCAGCACAAACATTTACAGTAGCTGCGTTGCATGCCCTCGACGCATGCCCCCTACAGCGCGTCAGCGTCAGTTGCCATTGATGAAGAACTACATGAAAACCCAGAACAAGAACAAATAACAAGAATTAAAACAAACTAACGAAAGGGTTGAAAGCTACTCAAACGTAAACTCTTTCAAGGAGCAAAAGGAGTCGTCAACTAATCAGCGAGTTAGTTTGCCTTATTTTAATGCTTTGACTATATTTTATAGGAAAAATAATTTTTGTTTTGACAAGTTACAAGCTATTGATTGGAAACCTTAACACCTTCACCTATAGCAATTCTCTCATTTTAATTTTTTAACTTAAATGAAAAAAAAAATTCTAATTGATTTGGCAAGGGCGTGCAGTATTAGGTTTAATGTTTAAGTCGGATCTAGTTAAGAACACAAATTTTCTGTAGAATTTGTCAGTAAAGTTTCCTTTGTTAAAGCTTGTCTAACCGTTCACCTAGCACTACTTAAGGTAGTTAAATATGTTATGGGTAGAGTGAAAAGGGGAAATACGTTACGCCTAAAATTGATATGACTTGATTCGATACGATTTGATTTGGTTTCGGTCTGTGTTTTTGTGTCTTTGTCTATGTCTTTGGCTTTGGCTTTGGCTTTGTGTCTGACTGTGGCTTTCAATTTAAAACCAATCTTGAGGCCAAGAGACCTAAACGTCGATCATTAAAGGATCATTAGTGCTCATAATCTGATTATAATGCGCTCAGTTTGGCTCTGTTTTAGCTCGTTTTTCTGTTCATATATGTATATGTATGTACGTACGTACGTATTATGTGTGTGTTTGTGTTTTGTGTTCGTTTTATTTTGTTTTCATTTAGTTTAGTTTTCGTTTTATTAACAACTTTTACCTGATTTTCGTTTTCGGATGCTGCAAACAAAAGTCACAAATACATTTATATATACATATACATATATATAATTTTATGACTTGGACGCCAATTAATGAAGCACATCCCGTTGGATCTTGGATCGCGTGTCAGCGACAAATCTTCAAGCTGTATCCGATGGGGGGATGAGTGCTTGCAGGCTGACCCCTGAATGTGAATGAATGTGTTTATGGGAATGCTTGGTTTTAGTTTTGACTTTGGTTTTGACTCTTGTTTCGGGGTTGAGAGTTAATGTGCCGGAAATAGAATTATGAATACGTTGGCGTGCGTAATTTATGCCATTCAAAAATGGACTCGGCTTCGACTGTCGGTCGGGCTCTTGGCTAATTGCTGGCTGGCTGGTGATTGTTGTTGCTGCTGTTGTTGGTTTGCCAAGGCTTTTAGATTTATCTATGGCCTAAGACTAAATAAACTTTACGTTTCTCTCTCTCTCTCCCTCTCTCTCAACGAATCCTCAACGTTAATATAAACTTAATACACATGCATTTTTTCCTTTAGCTGCATACAGACACGGGGCGTTATAATTTACACTTGAGCTAAAATATTGATACTCGAAAAGCAATTTAGATAAGACCGATGCGAAGGCTCCGACGACGACGACGACGACGAACACTGGAAATTCCGCTTCACACCTACCAGCCAAACACCGCAAGGTGTGAAAGGTGTACTTATACATGTGTGTGTGCGTGTGTGCCTGGCTAAGTGCGTGCACTTAGCAAAAAAAAGATCTCCTTCTTTTTTAAAACAAAAAATATAAAAAGCATTTTTAAGGGATGATCTTAGTGAGATATAATGAAGTTCTAAACGTTTTAGAGATGCTTTATAATCAACAAAAAATAAATTAATTATGTGTCATTATACTATATATTTCTTAAAATTTCGGGAATGGAATTAATATTTAACAGCATAAATGTCAATTCAAAATTGTGATTGAACGTGGGAAATTATGTCATTTAAGCTTTAAAAATAAAACAAATACGAGACTGCATTCATATGCAATAAGAGCCTTAAGTTTCACATGCTCTTGCCCATTTGTTTTTCTGAGTGTGCCAGGACGCACTGAGCCTCTGACGCAGGCAGAGAGGCGACTTGGCAGCTAAGCAGCCAGGCAGCTGTCACCTAGCAGAGTCTGCGCAAATAATAATAAAAACAGCAACAAGGCAATGTTTTTTTTTTTTTTTTATTTTATTTTTGTCTTGGCCTTGTTAGAGGAATTCAAGTGCTACCAGCTGTCAACAAATGCTAAGCTGGCGTCGCTGGCACGCCTACACGCCTCCGCCTCCTCATTTGCGGCATTAATGAGTGCGATAACATCAAAAGGCTAGACATGATTTGTCAGACATAGTAGTACTAGAAGAGGTCAGCAGCAGCAGCTCCGAATCATTATCAAGTGCAGCAGTTCTCACACCCGACTGGAGAAATAAAGGAAGTTCCTGTGTGAAGCGTATAATTAACGTTCATTTATTTTCAAATTAACATTCGATCAACGTGTGCAACGAGAGCACTTGCAATCGTATCGGTATCGGGAGCAAGCAACAGCACAAGCAGCAACAAACTGGAGGGAGTGAACGGCAATCATTAGGCAAGTGTTGCCTTTGCTTCTAATATTGCAGCCGTCTATTTTACGGCGTTTTAAGCTGATCTTTTTCTACTTTGTAACAATTAGTTAGTTTCGGAGGGCAGACTGTACCATGTCTGTGTATTAAACTTAGCAACAAACAATTAAAAGATTTCCAACATTTCGCTATGAATAAATAGAATATTCAAATACTCATAGAGCTAAAGTCGAATATTAAGGTTTAAGGAAAAGCTTAAATAGTTTAAACAAGTTCTTCAACAAGCTCTAAACTGAAGTTGTCATCTTTGGATCGTGTCTCTGTGAGGATCCCGTAAAGCAGCAAAGCTAACTTCACCCGCAGCTTAACTAATGGTTAACTAGTAGATGGCAAATTGAGTGCCACTTGAGTTAACTTTTAAAAGCCACTTTAATGGCCTTTTCCCCATCTGCCACATCTTCGTGTCCTGCCCCCCGCAAGCCTTGTTGTAACCGACAGCTGACTAATGACAAAGTTGTTGTGTGTCCTGTGTGTGAACAAAGCATGAAAAAAATCCACTCGAGCACCCCGAAAACTTGACCGTGCTTAAAAACAAAGTTGCGACGCTTTCAACCTCATTTCAATACCCCTTAGCAAAATGTTCGAACAAGGTTTGATACAACTGAGACAACACAACAACTGATTTAAGAAACTAATCGAAAAATATAAATTGGGGTTTGAAAAAAACTTCTGCCTAATATTAAACAGTTATGTAAAGTAAATTATGATAAAGTATTTGCAAGCTAGAAAAATGTTAAAATTGAAAGCTCATAAGGTTAGGTATGCATGTGGTTGTACAGGGTATTTGCTGGTCACGCGCCACCAACTAGATATTTAGTTCTTGTTGCTGTTGTGCATTTCACGGAGGACAACAAAAAATGTGGCGCCAAAGAAAGAAGGACGACAACAACAACAAGCAAGCAGGCAAAAATGTAAAAAAAGAAATGCAAAATGTTTTTAATGTGAACACTTTTAACACTAATGGTGCCGGAATATTTAATTTGCCAAAGCCAAACGCAAGGGCAATGGCGGGAGATGGGAGGGTGGGGGATTCGTTGTTGCGGGTGCTGGAATAGCCCGAAAGCACATTAAGAGCAACAGCACCACAAACAGGTGAATGGAATGGAATAACAACAACAAACTGGGCAAAAGTACACCGCAAAACATGTCAAATGTGAACACCACCCCCACTAAAACACTCCTCTTCTGTCTCTCTCTCTCACTCTCTATCATCTTCCCTTTCTGTTGCACTCTGGTATCTTGTGGCACTTACTGTGACACGCAGTCCACAGGCAGTTTTGGCTGTTGGCAGCACTTTTGAGCCGGAGATGTTGGCGTAAATTTGTTAATTTGGCACCGATGACAACCAAAAGCAAAAGCAAAAGTAACCCAACCCAACCCAACCACTCAGCTAGCACCACCCCAACAAGGGGTTTGAGGGTGTTGGCAGATTTGAGAGTCGTTTTTTTTGCGCGTTGGTGTTGCGAGTTAAAATTGTTTTAATGCTGGGGCAAATTTATGCAAATTGCGCTCTTTTTGCATATTTAAAAAGCGAATACACGAGCACTTTGCCAAAGTAATTTGTTACATAATGGAGCTCCAGCTCCCGGATCCAGTTGCAGCAGCTGAGATGCTGACACCGAGACAGAGATACAGATAAAGAACGAGCGAGAATGAGATAGAAGAGAGAGAGACAGGAAGCGAGCCAGGCGCCATGTTGGAAAAGTTTAATTTGCCATAAGTGCGCGCCATTTTGCAGCGTTTTCGGAACTTTTTAATGGAACCTACAAAAGCTGTCATCTCCGACAACAAAACGAAAGAAATGTCCAGCTTTTCTATATGTATGTATGTTTAGGGATCTATGTATGTATGCATGCGGGCATGTCACAAAATTATGCAAATGCCGTTTGCCTGTTAAAATATGTTAATGCTTTCTCGCCTCCCCCACACTCATTCATCTTGTCTCTCTCTCTCTCTCTCTCCCTGCACTGTTTTTTTGTTCAGTACTCAGTTTTGGATTGCCTTTGATGCTTTCAGCATTTTAACAAACGAGAGGGCACGGCGAAAGAAATGCAGCAAGAACTCATAGTTCAAAATCGGTTCTAATCAATTAACAAGCAATAAGGATAAATATACAATGAAAATGATCTGCAAGGAAACCTCTCTTAGATAGCTTTGCTTGCAAAATATTCATTTTAATTAAACTAACTAACTAAGAAATAAAACGCTGCCCAAATAAATCTTATATTACCTTGCTGGCCAGTCAAAAAACTTCAAACTTTCCAAAAAGAAAAAAACCCATTAGAAGGAGGTGCAGAGATTTAGTAGATAAGTTGTTGGACGGACGGATGGATGGATGGATGGATGGTTGGGGAGTTGGCTATAAATTTGCCACGCCCCAGAGACAAAAGCATAAACAAAAGACATCATGGAAAAGTAATAAGGTGAGATAGGCTTTAAAGAGCCAAAGGGGAGACAGACTCAGCTCAATGCCAGCATTAAAAGCAACAGTCAACAAATAAAGAAAAAAACAAAAACAAAACTTGTCAACCTCTAACGATAATTGAGTCATAAACTTTATCTAATGACAATTTGTGCCATTGAAAACAAAACACAGAAACAAGCTGAAAACGCACTCGACACCGGAAAGATCGAGATACATACTCGTATGTCTTTAAATGTATATATATGTACATATATAGCTCATAAATTATGTTCTTGCGGTTTTAAATCATAATTTCAAAATGCATAACAATAAAAGTAATAAAAATGGTGTCTCATTAGCAATGCTGCCATTACTTACAACGAACCGAAACAACAAATTGTTGCCGTTAGTCTCGTAAGTCTGCCCGAACACAATATATATATATACATATATATATATATCGCTATCTACCACGTTGAACAGCCGTCATAATTTGTATGCGTCAATTACAGAAAAACCGCAGATTTTTAGACTCGTAACTCAAATGGGTCTTGATTTGTGTCTCTTTCTCTCGCCAAGCGTAAATTTGCTTGGTCAAGTATAGAGAAGAGTAGTGAGAAAGAAATCAAAGAGAGAGCGAGTGAGTAGAGAGACCCACACTAATTAACTTAAATTTCAATTAAAATGTCTTTTGTTATGTGATTTTTATGTGGCCGGGTCGACCATTAGTTCATAGCCGTGGCGAACCGGAAACTTTTGTCACCCAAAAAATGCTAATGAATGCGCAGGTCCGCTACATTCCCCCTCCCTACCGACCAGCACCCAGCTAGTTAATGTCACCTACCTGGAAATCTATCTATCCACGCACAAACAACAACAAAATAAGCCCAACAATAAACACATGCAACACAGTTTGAGTGCGCTCGTTAAAGTATTCATTTGATATCGTTTCATTATTGTGTGTGATTATTTGTTAGTTTTTTGTTTAGTTTTTGCTTTTATTTCATCAAAATTTCTTCATTAGCACATAAATTAAGTTTAATTACATTTTAGTTGGCTTTATTAAAAATCATCTGGCTCAAAGACTGCTACTACAATACAATAAAACAAACAAAACAGTCGCAATTGAGTGCAAAATGGCGTCAGCAACGGAAATGCGCCATGAAAAGTTGAATTTTTAAGTTATTTAAATTGTTTTTGAATTATTTAGAGGAACACTTTTCTTTTGTACTAAAACACTGTACTGATATTGTTATGTTAATTGAAAACTGTATTTAAATTAAATATTTATAAGCAAACGTATTTATAACTATAAACTATATAGTATCTACATGTTTTTTTAGCTTGCATTGAAGTAGAGAAGTATTTATATTTCAGCATGTGGAAAAAGCTTACAATCTTATACTATTGCTTTACGGAAAAAACAAAACAAAAGACAAAAGAGAGTAAAGCTTAATTAATCTGTACTTTATAGGTATAAAATGTATTTTCGGCAATTATTCTTTTTCCTTTTTTGTTTGCCACAAACATTAAAAATGCATCCAGCTGCAATTATGAAGTAAGCACGTAAATAGTACATTGACCATAACTCATTGTGCGTCTGAGTAAGTGGCCATAAAATATGGTAGCACGTTCCCTTGCCTTTGTTATAAGCGAGCAGCAATGCCTTAGAGTCAATTGTAAAGCTGTTAATGGAGCATTATTACATCGTGGCCACTTAATCTAATTGCATTTTTGTTTTGTTCGCTCTCACTTTAAACAAAATTGCTCTTTAGCTAGTTGCGAATTAGATGAGAAAAGTATTGCGTACCATGCGACATTTCATTGCGTAATGGAGCACCTGTGAACCCTTTTTTTTTGTTTTTTGTAATTATGCTCCATGAGCGTTCCATCAATTCATTAATCACATACCATTAGGCAAACGATTGTCAAATGTACAAATACACTCGAAAGAAAAACAATTATATTTATTTATTTTTATCGTTGCGTATTTATCTTAATTACTTTTTCTCTATTGAGTGGCTGTCCTTACACTTTCCCTACAGTTTGTCCCACGTCCCCAACTTTCATACCTTATGCAACAATTCAATTTGGTTTCGTCGGACAGCTGGAAAACAAAGACAACAACAACGACAACAACAATTCAATCAACTGTGGCTTACTTAAAACATTTCTCGTTGTTGTTGTTTCTGTTGCGGCCGTGTTATCACCAAATGATATCCTTTTTAACGATATCGAGCTGACCAAACCTTTTTCAAGCGTTTCAACAATTAGAGAGAAGCCTTTGACTGACGCTTAGCCTCATCGTCATCGCGTCATCGCGTCATCATCATGCTCATCATCATCGTCGCGTCACTTTGAGTATCGTGTATCAATTTACTTTTGGGGCGGTGGCCGTAATAGAGACGGTAACAAGCCGCCAGGGTTTGAAGGGAGCGGGGACGACAACGACAGCGACAGCACAAATATGTCATCAAAGTGTGTACGAAATAAAATGAGATGAGTTGAGAGAAGAGGAGAGAAAGAGAGAGAGAGAGAGAGAGAAATTGGTGTTGTTTTGATTCACCGCAAAACAAAATAATTCATCAATCATGCACACTTGACCGGACCGAAGTGGACCCGTGTCCGTTCGACCAACCGAAATGCATACTGTACAGTGGAACATTTGGTCAATCGGTCGAGATAGATTTTCGGTCAATGATGCTTTGTTATCAATAACCAAAGAACTTTGTGATAGGATAGCAAATGAGAATAGAAATTTAAGTTAAAAGTTATTTATTATTAATTGTTTATTTAATACCCAGGGATAAATATTTATTTTATTTGAAATAACGTAACGTAACGTAAGGATAAAATCAATATGTTATTTTAAAAATAAAGTAAAAAATAAGTTTAAAATTATTACTTATACTTAAATTTGTTCAGTTGGCCTATTTTAATTCTTAACCCATTGTACTGAAAATTGATTGTGTATCGATATTTCAGTAAAGTTTGGTATTTATATATATATATATATATTCTGGACCATATCTAACATCCCTGGCTATCATGGTTGCACATACGAGCCCGCAATCGCCGCATCCTTTATCCAACAATTTGATGGCCGAAACCGTGTGACAAACGATCATCAATCACATTGAGAGCAACGCGCTTGGTTCGAAGGCTTGAAGGATAGAAAGGTTTATGTTTTGTTTAATGTGTCCTCGCTGAGTGCCACGCCCACCCACTTATCACAATTCATATATACTATAGTGCATATGGGCTTGAATGGCTTTCGCACGCTTAACGATTGAATAGTTTTAATCAATTTGCGACAGTGCCAAGTGCCAAGTGACCAACTAGCCAAGTGGCCAAGTGAATGGCTTGAAGTTATCCAGTTAGGCTACACTGTGAGAAGCCCGATTGCTCGGTATTGAGTTTTAAATGCAAATTGGCAAACGTTCAAAATGTAATCAATGCGGGAGATGCCAACAATGTAATTGAAACCGATGAACTCTTTGTGGAGTGTGTGTGTGTGTGTGTGTGTGTTTGGAGAATGTGGAGCACTGGCAAGGCTTTTTGACCAAGTTAAGTGCTCATTAATGCGTAACACGGAGATTGGCTTCAAAAGCCATGCACCGAATGCCTTTAATTGTTATTAAATTACCACAACAGGCCAAGCTAAGCCAAAGCCACCAAGCCCAAGAGCCAAGTGCGTTCACATGAACCAAATGTGAATGTGAATGAATGTGAGTTGCAAATATAAAAAAAAAAAAAAACATAAAACAAAGACACCAAGTACAAAAAAAAACAATATAAAAGAAGAACCTAAGACACCCTTGCATAAAATGTGTTTAATTAAATAATCTTCAAAATCGAAACTTGAACTAAGAAAAATCATTTTTAAACAGTGTCTATAAACAAATAATATGCTGATTACGAGCCAAATTGTATAACCAAATCACAGTACACTACTTCTGTAGAGTATAAACAACAAAAAAACTGATCGAACTAAGGACTGGCTTGGGTTGAGGCCTTTACTTTTTTGTCTTCGATTTTTTGTGTTGTGTTTAGACCACACGGATGGCATGAGAGCATTTTAATATATTTTGATATAAATATTATTTAGCGCTCTATTGTTGTTTGGCTTTCGCTTTAAAATGCGGCGTTGATGATGATTATGATGATTTTGCATATTATTGCTAAGAGCAGAGAGCCGGTCAAATATGTAGTTTTGACTGCGCGAGCGATGGAAAGCCGTGAAGTTCATTCAACTGTTCAACTGTGGGCTGCCTCGCGGGCCAATACGGGGTCGATGTTGCACAGTAGCCAAAATGGAACAGCGACGAATGGAAAATCGAAATCCAAATTATTGACACTTGAGGTGAGACGATGGGAAGGGTAGTCAATTTGATTGCTAGAGGGCAGGGCGATCAGGGGATAGAGGCAATGCCTCAAATACTCAGCTGCTGTTTCTACTCCTGCTGCTGCTGTTGCTGCTGCTTGTCTTCAACTCATTTTCGTGCCCAAGCTACCGAAAATTGTTCATTAATGAAACTTAATTGATTTCATTCATTAATCATTAAGCGTCGCCCCATAGACGAGACTCAAGTATCAAGAGTTGGCTAACCAAAACGAACCTTAAGAACTCAAACAGGCGTCAACTTAGCTCGTCGTTGTGTGCGTGTTAGATACTTCCGCTCTCAGAGCTCTTAACTCTTGGCCAAAAAGGGTTATGCGATGACGCAGCTAAAGAGCATCAACTACGTACATATATACAAATATGGATTATCTTATATTTATGTATAGATTTGCCATGCCATGGAACGCACAAACAAACACAAAAAACGCATCTGCTGTGCTCATATTACAGATCGTAAACTAAACATTTCCATATATCATCTTCCTAAACACTACACATTATTTACGCCTTAAAGCAACAAATATTTCATTAAGCAATCTATTGTTGCCGTTGTAGAAATACACTATGTTAATTGAAAAATTAATTTTATTTATTTACTAATTCAACAGAATAAGAAGTAGAAAAAGTTAAATATTTCTTTTATAATACTAATAATAATACTGATTATAGCAAGTTTTGTTTTATATTGTTATAAAATAAAACAATATAAAATAAGGATAAAGTCAATCAAGATTTGAGAAAAAGCCATTAATTTTTAAAAGACTTTTCTAGTTTTCTAGTATGAAAATAATTATGTTACAAAGCTTACCGAGTAGTTGATGTACCCAATGCCTAATAGCCGCATGCTGCACGCTTCTAAAGATGGAACTCAATAATTTTGATTTAAAATGTGCGCAGGCGCAGCTCAAAGCGAACCGCAACCCAAAAAACCGACTCCACATGGTATATGGGCAATGTGACAAATTTATGTGACGGCGATCCCCGAGAAATCACATCGCCGGTGTTGTGACAATGAAAACTTTTTTTTCGGGCCCACAAAAGGTATGGGTCTATTGAATAGCCCGCACGGCACAGAGAGTTTGGGAGAAAGGGAGTAGTGAAGCGGGGAGATGCGATAGCTACAAGTTTGAGGCTCTTCAGTTAAGTTTCAGAGGTTGTTTTTCGGGACCCTTTGTTGAAGTGTGTTTTGTGTTTTGGGTGTTAAATTTATGTTTGGCTTTTAGCTAAATTCAAATTCTATCGCTCAATTATGTTGAGATAAAGGGAAATTGCTACGACATTAACACTTTCTTAATCTGATGTTCTGAATTTATATGCGGCCGAGGAATTTAAGGCGGCGTCTCCAGCAACGCAACGCAACAGCAACAGCAACAACAACAACAACAACAAACACAAGCCCAAACTCAATGTCGCATTAATGCCACGCGCACCAAACGAGGCCGACAGTTCTTAAAGGGTTCCAAAACGGAGCAGACCAGCGAAGAGCAAGGAAGAGCACAACTAAGAACCTGGCCTGAAATGAGACCGAAAACCGAGCGCTGTTTATTTTAAAATTTATTACCAAAATTATCGACTAAACGATGCAAGCAAAAACAATCGATAAAAGTGAATTCTTTAAGGCCGGCTCTTGGGAGGATGAGCTGAACCTGAGGCTCTGGCGGTGACTGTGGCTGTGGATGGGACTGCGGACTGGGGACTGTTGCCAGTTTAAAAGCCATTGCATTAAACGTCAAGAAAAACCTTTTAATTTGCTTGTAACAAAAATTTGTTATCTCCTAAACTGTGCCATAAAAAACGAGAACGCAAACGAGCCCTGGAACCTGACCGATACAGCAACCAAACCAAACCAAACCAACCCAAACCCGAACACAGATCCATTTTAATATATCACAGGGAATGGGAATGAGACACACACACACACACACATTAAATGTATATATTGAAAATAGGTATGGGTTGAATGGAGCTTGGGTTACGAGGAGCAAAAGTCGACATTCAGTCTGGGCACGTCCCAGGTCTCTTTTGAATCTCAACTCTTGGTTCTCAACTCTTGACTCTCGACTCTTGGAGCTGGCTCTTAAAAGGTGTTGATGTTTAAGTTTAACATTGTTTCTCCTTATCGTTATAGTTTAGTGGCAGCAACAACAAAAGCGATCCAAGCCCAAACGTTAAACAAAAACAAACAAACAAGAAACAAAAAATAAAAATAAAATAAAGATCAACTTTAGCTTTGAGTCCGGCTAATTGATGCAACTTTTATGGCGGAGTCTAAAGAGCCAAGAGAAACTGTAGAGCTGGAGTTAGTATTTTTAGCTCACGTTTACAACTCGCCGATAAGCATCGCAGCACTTGAGATAACACCACAACACTAGCAACAACAACACCATCGACAACAACAACAACAACAACAACGAGCTAATGTTGCTTGTTGGCATCTTGTGGAGTATTTGGAGCACTCGCGAACAACTTTTACATTATGCACTTTGAATACATCTTGTGCGATAAGCTTGGCTCTTGTTCCTGTTAGTCCAAGCCATACCCGTCTCTCCACCAGCCCTCTCCCCAACGCTGTTGCTGGTTGTTGTCTCCGCTAAAATATATTCATCACAGCGCGCAACTGATAGTCGCTGGACGAGACGAGACGAGCAATGCTTTAATGAATGACCAGTACCAGTTCCCAGTTGCTAGTCGCTCTCTCTCTCTCTCGTTCTCTCTCTTTATCTCCCTCTCTCTTCCTGACTCTCTCTCTCACTCTGTAACAGTCTCAGTTCGTGTCCCGATCTTTGGCCAAAGGTAGGTGTGCTAATTGATGTGCCATCTCATGGCCAGGGCTTGACGCACGTTGCACGTCCGGACAACCGGACATTGGACGTTGGCGCGTGGGCTTATCGCGCCCAAAGTTGGGGCGTCATAAAGTTGCACGTTGTCAACGCGCAACAGCCTCCATCCAGCCTATGGATCCAGCTAAAGACAGACAGACAAACACACTCACTCACTCACACACACGTTGGGAGAGAAAAAAGAGAGAATATCAGAGCCGGCTAATGCATCAATTTGTGCGGCAACTATTTGATTTATGTGGTTGAAAAAGCGCCTGTGGAATCATGCACGGAATGCGGACATTAACAAAAACAGGAAACAGAGCATTTTATAACCTAAACCTCGTTGACAATTGTACAAATATTTTAAGCTTGTGGAACACGACTGTGCGTTGCTGTTATGTTTTTTGATGTTTACTCTATGATTAAAGAACACATAATATGATTTTTATTCGGCATAAGGTTGGCTTGATTAATGTCAAAATTTGCTTGTTTGCTTACAGAATTGCTTTCTTCCCGGATGTGTTTCCTAAAACTTTCTGTCGTCAAAACCTTCTCCTGGCAATAAAGAACAACTCAACAAATAGGTAAGTCAAATTGGCCCGCCGTTTCCATTTGAAGAATAACTATACATTTTTCCCAGCATTTATAGATATGTAATTCTACATCAATCTAAATATTCCTTAATATACTATGTTCATTTTGATTAGGTTGGAAAATGTAGTGATATTAAATAGGAAATCTAACAAGCTATCATAGTAATATACAAATTTAAATAGAAACGCCTTTAAACTAAGCTTTCATAAACGGGTAATAATATTTGTCATTTTCAAAAGATCAATTATATGAAAGAGCTTTGGCTTGCTAATTTTTGGTTTCTTTTGAACTACGCCCAATGTGAAGCACGTATGAACAGGTCGTAATAAACCAGTTTTCAAACAAAGTTTGACTTCAAAACACACTTTTGAATGCATGGCAATTAATGATAATAATACATACAACATTGTAAACAGAAGTTGCACACTTTTCCGTCAGATACTAGAATATTTGATTTGTGCGAAAGATATTGAATGTGTGCCAAAATGAAGCAAGTCACATTATCAAGGCCATTCAATGTCCCACACAATATTAATTCCATTTCCGTTTGTTAGTTAGTCACTCGATTTGGTTGCCAAACAAAAGACCACTTAAAATCGATTGGCAATACGAAATTCATATTAAAGGCACACTTATAAAATTAGAGACAAAGATGCAGATAGCGCTAAGGCGAGATGGATCCAACATAAATTCTATCAAGAGCAGAGAGTGCGCGGTTTCAAATGGGCTAAAACTAAATAAATGTTGTACAAATTGTTAACTGCTTTTTTATGTTAATCGTCGCATATGCTTATTTACCAAACACTCTGTAACAAGCAAATGAGACAAAGCAAAATGACAAAGTCAAAGCGCACGAAAAATGCTGTTTAAAACGTTCCAAATTTGTTATGGCCCAAACGTGGCCCAGAAACAACAATCAGGTGAATATGTGATATTTAATTTTAATTTATTAAAATATAAAAACCATGTATCCATCCGACTTTGGTTCGGTGCGGTTCGGTTTGAATCTATTTCGCATTTTTGAATTCAAAGAAAAAAACAGCTTGATTTTGCACTCTGTCATTTTGCTCTCTGTCTCTGTCTCTGTCTCTGCCTCCGTTCCGCTCCGCCCCTGTTGGTGTCTTTGGCTGTTCGCTTTAGTGCTTGTATGTGTGTTGAAGTCTGGCAAATGGCTTGCTAAGTGGTTTTAACACTTTTATAGCGTTAAGTTTTTAATTTTATTCGCTAATAAATAATTTAAGTCAATTTTCAACATATAAAAGATTGTGCCCTCCACGTTTTGTTTTCGACTCGCATTCAATTTAATTCGATTTGATTTCGTTTCACATCCATACATCCATACATACATACATGCATAGATCTTTGCTCATTCTTAGCTTGTTGTTGTTGTTGTTGTTGTGTTTTTAGTGTTTCACAATTCATTCACTAATAAGAAACAAACACTCACGAGCTTGTTTTAATGTGAATCAGTGTTAATGGATTGAAAATCGAATACAAGCTGTGCTGTGGTTTGATCTAAACAAATTTGACGACAGCTTTTGTCTGTGGATTGCGGCATTTGTTGTTTTGTTTAAAACGACATTTAAGTAATTATCTAATTAAGTTAACATTCTGCCTAAAGATAAGTGCTAAATTATTTATTTATCGAACATCCATATGTATGTATTTGTTTTTCATTCGAACGCTTCATCCATATTCCGCATACATAGGCTTCATGTCATATTATTTTCTATAAAATTTGTCATAAGTAAAGATATGATTTGGTTGGTTTTTTTCAAAAATGGTTAAGGTGTATTAGTCAAGAGCATTTAATTATCGTCAAAGCAAAATAAATTTTTATTAGTTTTTGGGTTTTTTTTTTAATGCATTTCAATGGAATTTACTAATGCACCAATTGAAATATATTTTGTTAGTCGCTTATCTTTTGTGATCTCTTTGTTGGCAGATCTTTTTTTTGTGTGTCGCTTGAAGTGACATTATCAGTATTGATTTTTTTGTTTGATCCGACTTGACTGATCATACTTAAAAATATATATCAAATATTCAGTTTTGTGAGAGGAGAAAAATATTTTAATTTTTTTGTGTATTCAAAATGTATTTTGTTATTGGAATAAAAAGTGTCAAAAAATTAGATTTGTTTTCTTAATTCCTTATTTTCCTCTTTTTTACCACTTTCTCTCTCCCTCGCTTTAAATCTCTTGCGTAACTCTAAGCAGGCAACACTTCAAAAAAAAAAAAAAACTCAGTTTTATCAAGACGATGTAATCAAATCTCTATAAAGACTCAAGTGTATGCAACAATTGCCTCAATTTGTTGGTAATTCGAGATGCTTACAAAGTTTCAGTTAGCTGAATGGTTGTGAGTGTTGAGGGGGATGGGGTGGGCAGCGGCACCCGCTCGACATTGTAAATGAAATGTACATCAAAATAATAATCAAAAGTGATTTGCAACAGCAGGAACAAGCGACAACAACAACAACAACAGCACTTGAACCAAAATAGGCATTAGAGTCACATCCTCATCCTTATCCACATTATCCTCATCCACATCATCATCATCATGCCACATTCATATCCACACAAGTGCTGACGGCGGGGCGGGTTGGCTTTGGTCACATAGCGTATGCTACACGCCGACGGGGTGCTCCTGCTGCCGCCGCTGCTGCTGCTGCTGCTACTGCCCCCTGCCTGAATGCTGCTCCTTCCACTTGGCTTACCGCGCACATCAACACCCTCGGCTAATTGATGACAAATCATTATGAGCCCGGCAGCCTCTCGCACCCAAAGCCAATTTTGATGAATGGAAATGAAAATGGAAAAAAAAAAAAAACGTGGATGTGGAAATGGAAATGGAAGTGAACATGTGGATGTGGTGGCAATGAATGTTGTTGGATTGGCCAACTGACGTCGAAAATGCGGCTGACAACTGTCAAATTAGCAAGCAAGCAAACGAGCAGCCAAACACAAAAGGAATTAAGGCCAAAAATTACATTAAACATACAAACATACATACATACATATGTACATACATGTTGTAGTACATACAACAGCGCCTGTTTCGACTTACCGTACAGACAAAGGACAAGGACAAAACAGCGGCACGAGCCAAGGACGAAGCCCTGGACAATGTTTACAATATTCAAATTGTGAACATGTTCAATATCCACGTTGTCCACGAGGGCTGTCAACTAAGTTGGCAAACTAAAGGTGAGAATAGTATATTAAATGAGAGATCTTAACTAGTATAAGGGAATTCTTTAAATTTTCTTGTTTAATGGATTGAAAAACTGTTTACTGTTGCAGAGCTTAACTTTTTCAGCTTGATGCATAAATATGGAGCTATATATCTTACATGTCTCAGTAAATAAGAAGAACTAATTAAATACTTAGCAAAATTGATGTTTCTTATATATAGAAAAAAAAAAGAACAAATTTTAACTTGAAAACTAAGACGACGAAAAATGTTTATGAAAATATTTGTTAGGAAACCTGTAAATAAGGAAAAGTGTCTCAAAAATGCCTTGAAAATAATATAATAGTGCTTTAAAGCTACAAAGTGAAGGTAAAATGTAAATGTTTTGAAATTCAAATGCAAGTTTGCCCTTTGTTATTGACTATTTTGTACAACCCTCGCTGTTCATCCCCCAAACAGACGCAGACCTGGACGTAGACGTAGATGTGGATGTGGATGTGAACGTAGACTTGGACTTGGATGGCGTGTCAAAGGGAGACTGCGTGCCAGGCTGAAATCGTTGCTTACTTTCTTTAGTTTGTTCGTTGATTCGTTCGTTGGTTCGTTCGTTCGCTTGAACGTACTCATTGCCGAGGCATCGCCTGCTGTTGCCTTTTGGGTCGTGGCACAATTGAAAATTGGCTCAACTCGAGAGTCGTTTCAAAGTCGGAGGCGATTTGAAGCTCGAGTAATTGGATCCCATGTGCAACTGTTTGTCTGGGCCTTTTGTTGCCTTTTGTTTGGTTATTAACGTGGTGTGCAAATGCGCCTTGCCGGCTTTTCTGTTTTTTTTTTTTTTTTGGGCACAATTTATAGTTGCACTCGTTTTATAGTCCGGTAGTTTGTAGTAAGTGTAGTGAATGTGCCGCTGGCACCTCTTCACAGCTTGTGGTCCATTTTGCATTTGCTTTTGATTGAGGGGAACCGTTTTTATTTGAAGGAACCCTTGACAGCCCTTGAATTTGTGACATCCGTGTAGCCGTAGGCGCAGTTTAGTCACACTTCAGTTGCCCGACGACAGTTGCCAGTTGTCGCATTTTGCAATCATAGTAGTAGTCACAGTCACCATTACCATTGCCATTACCATTACCATCACCGTCACAGTTATAGGCCGTTACAAAAGTCTTGCCACGTGCCGCACAACAAACAAAGGCTTGACTTTTGGCGCTCTCTCTTACAGCTGCACACTCTGTACTCAAGAAGGGAGGTTGTAGGCAAAGCACACACGCACACACACACGTGCGCACAAGCGAAGAGACACTTGACTAACGGCACTTGGCCCTGGCGCCCCTGAAAAATCACAAAGTATCGGCTTACTCCAGAGCACGATGAGAACCTTTTGGCATTGGCGTGTGCCTGGGCCAACGACTCCAAATCACAACAAACATAAACACACGTACACGCACACATACACACACATACATACATATACATACGTATGGCATATTGGAGCCTTTGATTGCGCTGCACAGTTAGAATTGATTGAAAATTGGTAAACCGCAAATGCAATTGCGAAGCGAATTGCAAATCGATGATGATGCCGAAACTGAATTTCTTTAGACCCGCTGCATACAAACCCACAGATACACTGCAAACAAAAACGAATGTTTCCGATTTGATATATGCTTAAAGCTATAAGGGCTTAAGGCGTTGAATCAATTCATTCGGAGTGAAGTAGTTAAGACAATTCGATAAACTATTTAAACTATTTACCAATGTTGGCAGAAAACACAAGGTTTTTGTAGACAAGTCATAAATGTATTTGAATTTGGAGAGTTTATTTTTGCAGCTTTACCATCCCAACACTTTTATTGATCCGATCCTTAAAGCTTATATAACGAAAATGAACGGAACGTTGTGAACAAAGTATTTCAAGTCTTGATTGATATTTGTTTTCTTACTGTGTAAATAAACGCATGCAAATTGGGCCGCAGGTTCAAAACCAGTAGCCGCCAAAAGCCGCTGTTGATGCTTTTGTAGTTCTCTCTGCTGTTGTTGTTGTTGTTGTTGCTGTTGCTGTAGTTGCCGCTTGTAAGCCGCAGCCGCAGTCAGTCTGAGTAATTTGCAACGTTTAACTGGCGACGGGGGCCACCGGCAAATCGATTTCTGTTCCTGCTGGCGCCACAAAGCCATTTACAATAATTTAAAGGCAACTACATACATACATGCACACACACACACACACATAATATAGCTGCGAAGAAGACGACGGCACAGTAACTATAACTGTGACTCAATATTGATTCAGATTTAACCTTGCGACAAGCAGCGCGCTTTTCCCCCCCACCTTGACCTTCAGCTACATACAAAAACTTCGATTTTGCGCAGCTTCCGTTTGCAGTTAGTGTTGATTGTAGGATGGGCAGGGGGTTGGGTTGGATTGGATTCCGGCCATTGGTCGAAAGGGATGTCTTTTGGCCAGTTGTGTGTCATCTAATTTGATAAACACGCATTTAGGCGAGCACAAATTTATTGATAACGGAAATGGCAAATGGAACGAGAAGGACTAATGGGGAAGGGTAAGAGGAATGTCCACAACTTGCGCCATTGTGCGCAACAAATTGGGTGTGTAATCAAAAGGCAGCAGCAGCTCCCAACTACTACTCTCCTCTCGCCCCCCTAAATGCTATATATTCTTGACTGCTTAGTATGCAGTTGTTGGATGGCTCGTGTCCTGTGACAAATTAGCCTGACAAAGAAGCAGCGTGGCAGCGTGCCATAAAAAAGAGAATAAAACCGCGCGGAGCATAACAAAAGTTGTCAATTAGCCAGGAAAAAGATGCGACGCGGACGACGTTCAACGCATTGCAGCAGCTTCCGGTGTGAAGGCATTTTGTCAGCTTGAACGCACACACAAAAACACAAAAAAAAAAACACAAAAAGACACCGAAAGCAGATAAGAAAGATGTCCTTCTAGTCCTTCTAGTCACAAGCCAGTAGCAGCCCACAATGTCTCAAAGGAAGCGTCACAAATTTTATGAGCAGAAAAAAGAAATGCAAATAAAGCCTGCCCAAAGTTTGCTTGAATCAATTTCAAATTGAGAATTTATAAGATCTGTTTCAGCTTTCACAAACAAATCGATGTCGTCAATTGGCCAATTGGCCAATCATTATGCTAATGCTAAATATTCACTGAACTGTGTTCGAATTACAATTCAAAACTATGCAAAAAGTTTTCAATTACTGTCAAACAATACTCGTTTTAGTTACACATTTGTTGGCTACAATAATTGTTGCGTGATATACTATAAGGATTATTGTTTTAAACACAATAAACGCAAATCAAGTCAAGTTTGCAAATAGTTGTAAAAATTTCGTTCTAACAATATCCGTTTCTAATGGAAGAGCAAAGAAGGAGCGCAGTAGACCTCCTGGTACCTTGAGCACGCATTCCCAAACATAATAATAAAAGTTAAAATAATATAAACTTAAGAAACATTTCTGTTAACTATTAATGGGTAAGCTTTTAAGCTATTAGATTCGAAACAAGGATTTCTTCAACATGGCACAACTTGCCCAATGGAAAAATTATTTAGATATAATTTAAGTTTGGCAACTAACAACAGCGTTTCAAATTGGCATTTGCAGGCGATTTTAACAACCACTTATAAATCAATCGAACATTAAACTAAGACATTAACTATCTTAATTATTGGCTGCATGCAATACGGAGAAATGTGAAAATTTGCAAGTTGATCTCAGTGCTAAACTGCGTTCGGAACCATGCCGCTTTTGATCCATGCGAACCATGGCTAACGAATTGTAATGGCTGTGAAAAAAAGATTCGCACGGTCGTTGAAGTACTCATAAATTTATGAGTGCCACTCATAAAAATTCAAATCGTTGGCAAGCAAGAAAATCAAAAAAGCGAAAACACACAAAAAACCGCAACAAATAATCAATTTGTTACAGAGGCGTTATGCATCGACTCCCAGGACCAAGGATCGCCGAGACCTACTTTATACGCTTTACGCACAATATAAGTATGAAAATCATACCCTCTCTCGCTCTCTCTCTCTCTATCGCTCTCGCTCTCTAACACAAACACACTTGACAAGGACGTCGCAAAAAAGTTGCCAAAGTTGCGTTAGCCACTTCACGCAGCAGCCAAAATCACAGAGTCGATTGAGAAGTGCACTTTGACTCGAACTCTCTGACTCTGAAGTTCCGGGGGTTGAGAGCTGAGAGGCAGCGCAAATTGCATTCGCTTAGCCGCAACCCTATAAATTAAGAGCTATGCAAAATTGTGTTTGTCATACAAAAAAAAAAAAAAAAGTAGCGAAAAAATGGCAAGCGCGGCATGTAAACAGGCAACAAGAGCAACAACAACAAACAGCGGGGTTGATGCCACCATATCCGTAACCCAATTTTCTCGAGGGTTGTTGCAAGTCAATTAGAAACGTTTCGGCGTCGGGCCACTCGAACAGCTCAGCTTCCGTCTTTTGCTTGAGTTTTGCCCTGGCTGAGAACTTCAAGTTTTTTTTTTTTTTTTTTTTTTTGTAAGAGAGTTTGGCAAATGTTAACAATTTGTAAGTGGCACAGTTTAAAGCACGTTGCGTGCGGCTCGCTCGCTTGCTTCCCAGACGGCACACAGAAATGCAACAGTTCCTCAAGTGGCCCATTGATATATATATATATATAATATATATACAGCGGCAAGGACTCGTGTGTCAGCTTGCATTAGGCTCAGCGCACAACTTGAGGCTGAGAAAAGCACTTGGTGAACCACTTGCGCAACCACTTGCGCACCACTTGGCACCACACAGTTGGAGAAACAAAAGAATTCGCATGTTTTTTTTCTCATTTTGGATTGCTCATTTTATGTTTTTTGCATTTTGTTCTTGTTTTTTCTTTTATTTATTACAACACTCACACAAAAGACGTCTTAAGACTAGGCACAAAATATTAGACATAAAAAAAATTTGGGCTGGGATAAAAAAAAATTCTCTTGGTTTCCTTATATGTACAAAAACATTTACAATAATGTACAAAAATTCATTAGGCTACATTTTTAAATAGTTATAATTAAGAAAAAAAAAAAACTGGTTAAACATATATATATATATATATATATATAGCATATAGCATATAGTATATTTGTTTAATTGTTTAATGCGAGACATTTACGTGGGGGCCAACTTATGAAATGAGTGCCTGGAGATGCCTGGAGAGAATTCTCAGTTTTAGTTCGCACACACAGAGTTTGTCCCATTGTAATCGCCTGTCTGAGATCCAGTTGATAACGCACACACACACGCACACACACACACACACACACACACCAGATGCTCACACATCCAGCGCCAGCTCCTCATCGTCCTCATCATCCACATCCTCACAGGCATCATCATCGCCACACTCCTCCGGCACCTCCAGCCCCAGCCCATCACCAGCAACAACACGTTCCGGCGTTTTAACTTTCAGCGCCACCTCATCGCTGACATGCTCCCTGCGCGGCGGCGGACTACCTGGATTCAGTGGCGGACTGGGCGTCTGCAAACGCTGTCGACTGCTGCTGCTGCGCTCGTAATCCGCTTCGCTGTTGGCGCTCTGGCTCGTTGCCGGTGAGCGATCGCGTTGCGGCAGTGTTGGCGCTGCATAATAGCCACCCAGCATGGGTGCACCACCGGGCGGCGGTGGCATGCCTGGTAGCCCCATGCCCGGTGGCATCCGGCTGGGGTACATATAGCTCGCTGGCAATGTGGGCTTTTGGAGGGCGGCAGCGGCTGCCGCTTGCCGATAATAGATATCAATTGCCGAGGGTGGTGCACCGTGTGGCGTTTGGGCGGCAGCAGCGGCCGCATACGGCCAGGCGCTCAAATAGGGCGTGGCACTGCCATAAAGTCGCTGAAATGCCGCATAGTTGCCTGCCTCGGCGAGCAGTTCCAAGCCAACAGCAGTTTGCCGTTTCCATTTGGTTCTAAAAGGATTTGGCAAACAGAAAGTAGAAAAATTATTAAAAATACACTCGATTGGTTGCGTGCCATGAAAGCGCAACGAATGCTAAAAAAAGAAGAAAATATGTAATAAAAAAAATGGAAAGAACTATGAAAAATCGAACTAAGCCAAAGCTAATCCACAAATAGCGGCCAAATGTTGTCGTTGCTCGTTTTGTAGTTGTTGCTATTAATCATTGCTGAAAATATGCCGAGTCATTGTTGCTGACTGCGCGTGTCCTGGCCGCCTGCTGAGTGGCTGAGCCAGGAAGACTGACGCTCTCTGCTATTACTGCTGTTTATATTTCGCACTTAATTGTTTTGTCATTTATCTTAGCAAGTACCGAACGCTTACAACGCCCACCGAAACTCAGTCTGGAGTCAAAGAGAAGTTGAAGGAGAAACGTAATTGGCGACGGCACGCCTGTGCTAGAGTATCTTTGGCAAATCCTTTAATTGCATTTAGGCGCCAGCCGCAACACACACACAAAAAAAAATTGAAAGCCTCGACCCCGATTCCGATACCAATGCCGACACCGACACCGACACTCTTCCCGACCCCGAACTAAGCTGAGCTGCAATTTTCGCGCATTCATCGCATGCAGCTGTGAACAGTTTAAAATTTAACCAAAATACTCTTTGTGCAACTAAGCATATTGCGTTTGGGGCTGCCTAAGCGTTTTACACTTTTCAATTTGCTCTTTTTTTTTCAAGAAAAATTATTAAGCCGCACTCTAACGATAAGTAATGTTAAGTTGTGGCTCAAAGCAAACTCTTTAAAATTTATTCTATTTAGTATTGAATCACATTTCTTTATTTGATGCTATCATACGGTAAATATCATACTACATGTAAAAGATTTAACATTAGAGTTGGTTGATTGATTACTCGATTCAACATCGGATAGAGTCAAAAACAATTTTAAGATTCTTCTTCTATTAAAGTATTGGCATAGCATGGAAGAAATCTAGATTCTTCTCTCCTTTTCGCACACTTTCAATGCGTCTATCTACAACGTTACTTTAGTTTAAGCTTATCGCTTGCTATCTACAGACAGTACAGAGTATTTGGTAGTCGTTATGCACCAACAGCAACTACGCTAACCGTTCTCAATATCCGGTCCAGTGAGCGGCCTGGAAGATGCCGACTTTACTCTGTCTGTAGTGGGTTTTGTGTCGAGCTGCTGCTGCTTTTAATGCCAGACCAAATGTGACAAGTCATTGGGCAATAATTAAAAGAAAAAAAATACAACAACAAAAAATGGGAAAATAAAATAAAAAGCTATTAAACGTAATAAGGCAGCGGCTTTGGCAGCTATTTTTAAACAGCTTCGCGGCAAATGCTATTAGAAATCGAAGCGAATGAATAGCGGATGACGCCGGAATGAGCGGTGCCCCTGATAGGAAGCTGGGAAGCCGCAGAGTAAACGATATATGTATGTGTGTGTATGTTGACGAAAGACTAAGGCAACAAACTTGCGACTCGAGTGGCGTACACACACACACACACACTTAAACGCACAAACAAACAAATAAACCAACAAAAAGTAAACAACTCATTTAATATAAACAGCAAAAGCATTTTACGACTTTTGCGCAAAATGCAGCAAATTAAGCAATCAGCATAAAAACAAAACGCATAAACATCCTGGCCAGCGTTGATTCCAAACCAGTTTGTTTCGCTGTTGGGAGGGGTAAAGATTTAAAGGGGGTTGCCGTGGGGGGCGGTAGGGTTAGTATAAGCCATTAAACCGATTTTTATTGGAAAAGTGCGCGAAGAAATGGGCGGTTTCATAAAAGGCGCTGATTAGCAGCAGCAACAAAAAAAAAGAAAAAGAAAAAAAACACACTCAGCTCTAGTCAACGCCTCACACAACCTCTATATACCCTCCACCTCCCCCTAACCCAAAGTCATGGCAATAAATTAGGCCTACACATAGTTCAAAAGAGAGACCGCGCTCACTCACCTGCGATTTTGATACCAGGTCTTCACCTGGCAATCGCTCAGCTCTAGTTTATTGGCCAACTCCATGCGATCCTGAACGCTGAGATACTTTTGTCGCTCAAACGATTTCTCCAGCGTCTGCAGCTGATGATCTGTGAAGGCGGTGCGAGCCTTTCTTTGCTTCTTGCTCAGTCCACTCATGCTCAAGTGGGAGTCGCTGTTGCCATTCTTTAGGCTATCATCGCCGTCATCGTCCTTGCCGCCTGCAAAAAAAAAAAAAACAAGAGTGAAATCGATAATCTTTAAGCTATCTTTACAATTTAGATCTTTCTTAATGCTCTCTTTAGATCTTTCCCTTTCTCTCTCTCTCTCTCTCTCTCTCTCTCTTTCTCTCCGTCTCCTTGTTTCTTTTGCTGTGTGGCATGCGATTTGTGGGGCATTTTGCTTTATGGCTCGAACACATGCAACACACATGAGATAACAACACTAACAAAGTTGCTTTCAAGTTTACCTCGTGGCATGCCATTGCTAATTTGCAATTAAACACTTTATGAGCACAAATTACAACAACTACAACAATACAAAACAGTTAAGGCTTTGTTGTGTTTTTCTTGAGTATGTGTGTGTGTGTGTGTGTGTGTGTGTGTGTGTAACGAAGCTGAACAAATCGCAATGTGAATTTTTAAGCAACACTTCAAACTCTATTCGATTCTTATTCGCATGCGTTTATTGATTGAATCGCTTTTATAAGATTTACTTACGGATGCTTTTGTCAGCTGATTTCATAGTAATAATAAGTTTATAATGGTTTTTCTCCGAAGATCTTTTATATTCTGCCAATGCTTTGCAGCTTTTAACTATGAAGCTGAGTAAATTGAACTTAGCAAAATGTTGATTCATTTAAAAACTGACATAAAATCAAAGGAAACAATTCAAAACGGCATGCCATGTTCAACAATATTTAATTTAACTTTACTCGCCTTTTTAACAATAAATATTTATGATAAAATGTTCCATTCAATGCCACCATATTCATATCTAACAGTCTTTATGTTAAGTATTCAAATTGAAGAGCAGACATCTTACTTTCGCACCAAAGCTTTTCGTTTCACTTCAAAATCAACAACTAACGAAATATATTAGGCAAGAGCGCAATGGCTAAGGCATCCGCTTAGTGAACAAGCGAGATCCCAAGTACGAATCAGGTCACAGGCCATCATATTTCGTGTTGGGTAAGTTTTTCATTTCACAAATGTCAAACTTGGTGTTAATATAACGAATATTTGAATCTTTAAATTTAAAAAGAAAAATGTTGATTCTTGATTTATTATCTGAACATGTCAAAGTTAAGCATATTCATATTTGGGGCGAAATCAAACACGAAAATAGTTATATTATCCATGAATTTGCTCACCTTTTCTTATCGCATCATTTTATCACATAATTATTTATTTTCTTGAATAGCAGTCAACATTCCCTCTTCCTCTGCCTCGCTCCTTCTCTTTCTATATTAGCACCATGCTGTTTTATTTAATGCAATTTCCTTTTGCCGTTCAAACAAACACTTGACCATTTGGCTCAAACCAAATGCCATTGACTGCAAAAGCATTTCTCGTTGCCGCTCTCCCCTTCCTCTTACTCTTCCTCCCCTCCCGAAAAACCGGCATTAGTGCTCTCAAGTTGAAGTTTTTGTTCAACTCAAAGATTGCATTTAAGCCAGATAAAACAGCTTGAGTTCTTCGTAAAGTAAAATGCTTCTCTGGATCTTAACAAATTTTCAATTATCTGCTCTAGTTATAATCGTAAAGTGTGTGCATTAAATGTGCTTGCAGTGTATAGGGTATACTTACTTACATCATTTTACGGCTACAGGGTAACACACATATAAAACCAGTCATCAGCTGTTCGTGCTGCTGTTGATATTGCTGTTGCTTGCTAGTCAAAAGTCAGCCAGCAAAACATTTCCGCAATATCTCAAACCCTCTCATAACTCTCTTCTTCTTACCGATTACCCCTCCCCCAACCACACACCCTCTCCACTTATGCATTGAATTAGTAATTAAGTGCTTGTGGCTAAACTGTATTAAACATGCTTAAGTGTGCAGACAACAACAACAACAACAACAGCAGCAACAGCAGCAATAATGGTGGCAACTTCCTTTTGCATTTCTGACTGCCTCACTGACTGACTGTGTTGTGTTGGCCAAGTTGTTGTTGTTGTTGTTGTGGTTGCAAGCGTTTTTGTGCCTTCGTCTGCATTTAATTGCGCATGGCAGCAACACATTTACAATTGGCCTTTTTGCATTTTAATTAAAGCAACAACTTCAACAACTTTTGCTCAGCTCTCTTTAACGTTGTTCTTCTTTTCATTTTTGTTTTCTTACTTTTTTGTGGCTAAACGTTTATCAGCATTTTGATAATGTGCGCGCATAAATGCAGTCGGTCGGCAACAACAGCAACAAAATGTAAGCTTGCATAACGGTAACACGATTGTAGTGCATTAACATAATGCATTGTGTCTAGGATTTCCGAAAACAACAACAGAAATCGCACAGCCAAACGAAAGACTTAGGCAACGAACTTAGCTGCTCAGAATGAGTTGTATATATATATATATATATATATATATATACATATATGTATGTGTATATGTGTGTGTGTGAATGTGTTTGCACTTGCTACATGCACTTCTAATTGTTGTTGTTGTTGCTTTTAGTTTTAGGGCCCACACGCTTCACTTTGGAAGCCACGTTAAAGTTTAAGAAAACGAAACGAAACGCAACAAAATATTAATTTCAATCAGGTAACAAAATGAAAAAAACACACACAGAATGTGAAGGAATGCGAAGAGGGGCAAGTGGAGAGGGAGGGAATGAAGTGTGAGTTCGAGCGAGTGTCTTGCTTGTCGTAGCGGATCAGCGCACAGTTCATTTGACAGTTGGAGACTCAGGCTGAGTAGCGGCTCGAATCAAGCTTAGGCTCAATTTCAAAAGCGTTGCGCGAATCTGGCCAGTTTGAGTTGAAGGCGCTGCTCGTCGTCATCGTCGTGATCGTCGTGATCGCATCCTGATCGATCCTGGCAACTGTCGCTCGCACGCGTCTCAAGTGACACGCGAGTGTCACCAAAGCCTTTTTCGGGGTGAGCAACAAAAATTTGAATTATCAGCAACAACAACAAAAACAACTCGAAGCGCATTCTTATTTTTGTGGGCTTCGATTAAGCCGTTAAAAGCCAAGTTCTTTTTTGCAGCGTTACAAAATCAATATACAAAAAGGGAAAAATAATCTGATATTTCTTTCTTCGTTTTTGTTATACTCTTCTCTCATTTTTTTTTATTTTTTTTTTTTTGACTGCCTCGAAATCGAAGCTCGCAGCGTGGGCTAAAAGAGAAAAAAAAAAAAATTGCCTCAACGGTGAAGGAGAATCGATACCCAGCTGATTTTAAAAGCGTGTGTGTGTGTGTGTGGGCTTTCTGTGTGTGTGTGCTGCTGTTGTTGTTGCTGTTGTTGTTGTGATTGCTGTGGCCAACACATTTATGGTTTTTACAGTTTTTTCATTTGGCTTGTGTCTCAAATCAAAACAAAATTTGTTGAATTGACAGCAAAGCGGGGCGCATTTCTATTTCTCCCTATAAATAAACCTATATATCTATATAGATATCTACATATATGAGTGTGAGTGTGTGTTTGATTAATTTTAATTGACTTTGGCACAAGTCTAACGAAATTAAAAATGTGCGTGAAATTGCAGAAGATATTCTCAAACTGTTTTGAGGTTTTAATAAATCGAAACTAATTCAAAAATAATTTCGATTCAAGTTGAAATCTTACTTATTGTCGTAGCTAATGTTTGATTACTAAATAGAATAGAAATTCAACTTTCATCTTAATTAATTAAAAATAAACTATAACTGTTCCACTGCATGTTATTATTATCCAAATCTTAATGTTAATAATGAAAACAAAATAATGTTATTTTACTTTTATATGGCATCAATTTGTATTGCTTAAAGCATCAAACGCATAAACGATTCGTTCAAGTTTAACTTCTAAGAATTGAGTTTTATAGATTTTGCATTCATTTGCTAATAAATATTATATATATTTTATGTCAGCACTTGTCAATTGATGCAAGCAAGGTATCACAAAATTGCAGTTCTAATCATACTACATATTCTCTTTCTCAACATGTCTGCCTCTCATAGTCTCAATATCTCGCGCTCTGTGGCATTGTACAAACATCATTTATGATGTGGTTTGCAATAACAAACAGCGAAATCAATTTCCAACGCACGTTTACGACTATTTAATAGTAATTTGTCATAATTTGCATAACGTTTAAAAGCGCTTAACAAATAAATAATTATAATAAAAAAACACCAACACGATAGAATAATACAAATAGAAGCACTGCTTACAGCAACACAGCAATAACAATAATAGTTATAATAGCGACTGCAGCATTAAAAGTCATTAAAATCAATTAAATTGTTGCATGCTAAAAGTGGTCAATGGAGCGGGGCGGGCGGGTCGATCTGACAGCGCGACAAACACTAGAAAGGGGGCCGGAGAGTGTTTGGCGGGGCCATTTGGATGATAAGCAAAGCTGCTGTGTTTGGGGCGTTCTGTTAAGTCAAGGGCAACAAGTTGAACCACTCAAAATCACATCGCATATGAATAGGCAAACAAACATTTATGCAAACTATAACTTAAATCTATATTGTTGTTCAAAAGCTGATCAAAAAATGGCCAAATAATTCAACAATCTTCGATGCTCTAACAAAATCAAAAATATATATGAACTGCAACTTTATATCCCCCAAACTATTTATTATTTTTTTCTTTTTTTTTCTTAAAATGTACAAAATATTATTCTGTACTAAACTTAATAGTAAATTTCTTTTATTTATTGAACTCGATCTAAATTGAAAGTTTTTGCACATAATATACCCTAAAAGCTGAACAGAACAATGTTGAAATTTGAATAATGAATAAAGAAAATATCTAAAATTAGACTTCTTTGTACATTATAAATGCATAATGAAGTTTTGCATATCATATTTATGGCAATAGGCAGAATGATATCCGTTTTAACATCTCTCCAAAACTTCAGGCAGATCAATTTTCTTTCAACTTATCGATAACTTATTGCATTTTCAATATAAATATATAATCCAACGCAATTGGAACCCTTTTTATTTGGAAAATTTTATCATAACATTGAGAGAATTTCATCAAAATCGGTTAATAAACACAGGAGATAAACACAAAGATTGAAGTTTGGGCAAGCACACAATCAAGCGGGGGAGATCAAATAATCACAGTTTGCATACGAATCGGTAGCAGGGTATTTCCTAGTCGGCTTAACTTTCATATATCCAACAAACACCACAAACCACACAGTTGCTGTTGTTGCTATTGTCTATTAGGTTTTATGGCAGAGCCTAACTGCGTGCGATTACAGTTAGCGCTGACATTAAACTGAAATCTGAAAATGGGAACACAAACGGCAGCTGGAGTTTAACAGCGTCAAACGAAATGCTTAGAGGTTGTACTAAAAATTAGCAATTGCTTAACTGCGTCAGCTGCTGCTGCTGCTGATGATAATCTCAAATCTCAACAAATAATCCGCAATAACTTTCAAGCTGGATCGGATTGGCTCGATTTGCGAAACTTTCATTTTATGGCACATTTGTGGACTTTGATTAATCAATAATGTAACAATCATCGAAAACAAGTGAAACTGTGCAGTCGGGCGCAACCGACTGCGAAATACTCTCTCTAATAATTAGCTCGATTAAAAGTCTAAGCCCGTTTAATTGCAATTTAAATATCATTTGGTTGGGCTACATGAAAAAACTCTCAGGAATTAATTATTGTTAAGCTCAAAAGTTCCCACTTTCTTTGTTCATGTCACATTTAATTAAAGTAGAAATCATTCAGTGATTAAAATTTTACATAACAGTTGAACTTCCATGAAAAACTTCGTTATAAATTAAAGCAAATTGCAGGGTTCTGGAAATAATGAAGGAAACTTCGTTATACGAAAGTTCGTTTTATGGAAGTTTGACTGCATTTCATAAAAATCATTTTTCATTTAATTCCTAGAATCAGTCGAAAGTTCTTAGCTCTAATAATATCAATCTTCTGCAATTAACCAACAAAAGCAACGACATTATTACAAAGCGAGAAAGAGGAAGAGAGAATAAGAGAAAACGCACAGAGTATACTATTACAACAAAACCAAAAACAACAATCGAAGTTAATAAAAGAAAAACTTACCGCAATCGTCGCTGTCGCTATCATCAATTGTGCTTGCTTGATCGCCGCTGATGCTGCTCCCGGTGCCGCCCAGCAGCAGTCCGCTTGCATTTCCGTTATTATTATTGTTGTTGCTGTTGTTGTTGTTGTTGCCGTTGCTACTCCCACTAATGTTGTTGTTATTGTTACTATTATTATTATTGTTGTTGTTATTATTGTTGTTGTTGCTGCTGCCTCCGCTTAGCGAATGCAGCACGAGGGGCGAGCGGGAACGGTCGTCCTGGCTCTCATTGTGCCGAGCAGCGTTGCCAAGCGGCACATTCGCTCCATGACGATGCAGTGCCTCCAAGCGTTCCCGCTCCAATTGCAGCTGATGATGATGCGGATGCGAATGTGCATGCGGATGATGAGCAAGCGGATGTTGCGTATGTGTTTGTTGCTGTCAATAAGAAAAACAAACATTCACCTTAGGGTTAACATTGCCAAGATCTTAAAATACTTTAAGATACACACAAAACATTCTCAGATACTCCTACTGAATAACTAATAAGTTTCTAGATATTTTAATGTCCGTCCATTGCAGAAATATGCTCCGAATTTTACCAAATTTATTGAAATCATAATAGAATAATTTGCTAAGCGTTTATTTATTCAATTCATTTGAAATGGGTTCAGATCTATAGTTGCAAACTAAACTTGTTAATGTTGGGAGTACCTGACCTTGTTCCTAATAAACTTAAGCTATTTATTAGGGTAGAAAACTGTAACTCATTTTATTTATACAGTTTTAGTTCACTTAACAACTTGATTCATTGACTTGAAACTTGGTTTGATTCAAATATTATATTGTAACTGGCGCCTCTTCACTCTCGAAAAAACATTCACTTATTCATACAATAGCCCTAGCCCTTACCGTACTCCATGCGGCTGTAGCATGGCAATCCTTGGACAGTGGTGGTGATCCATCGCGATTCGATTGCCGATTGCCAAAGCGATGAAGATGTGCGTGTGGATGTTGTTGCTGTTGTTGCTGCTGCAGCACCGCATAGTGGCTGGGCGGAAAGTGAGCTAGCAGCGGTCCCACATGATGATATTGTTCACGTTCCCGTTCTCGTTCCCGCTCTCTCTCCCTCTCCCGCTCCCGTTCGAAGCGCAACAGCTGCTGCTGCTGTGCCAAATAATGCTGCAGCGCAGCCTGCTGCTGTTGTGCTTGCTGTTGTTGTTGCTGTTGCTGTTGTTGCTGCTGCTGCTGGTGTGTCGTCTGCTGTGTCGTCTGTTGCTGGTGCGGATCATGGGTTTGCGACGGCGGTGCATAACAATCCTCGGACGGACTGGCCGAACTGCGTCCGGCGGCGGCTGCCATTGCCGCTGCGGCGGCGGCAGCTGCAGCAGCAGCAGCAGCGGCGCTGCCCGCTAGAATATCGGTGATCATGAAACGGGAACGTGGCGCCTGCGTAGACGATGGCGATGGCGTAAGGGTGCCCGGTGTGTCCCCAACGGCTGCCGTAGTTGTGGACATTTCCGGTGGCATTGTGGTCATGTGGTGGCAACCGACTCCTCTTCACTTGTCTCTCTTGCGCACTGAACTTAAGGTTTTTGAAAGCTTTGCTTTGCCGACGGCACACAAAATTCTTACAAACAAACAACAACAAAAAAATTGGTAATTGGTGTAAAACTTTACGATTAACGGACGCTTTTGTTTCAGTAGCATTTATGTCAATTTGTGTGCATTTGGAACTCGCGCGTGATTCTAATTCGAATACTACTTGAGATAAACGTTTTGCTATTGTGCGACAAAACGAAACGAAACGAGACAATACAAGACGAGCCGAGTCTAACAAAAGCCGTGGGACAACCGCTCGCCTTTGGCTTTCAACCGAAACTGAGCCAAGACAAGCGGCCAAAGCGGGCAACTGCTACTGCTGTTGCTGTTACCGCGCTGCTGCTGCTGCTGCTTACAAAAACAGTTAAAAACGTGGGGTAAGAGAGAGCAGCAGCAGTCAACAACAGCAAACAAAACAAAGCAAACCAGTCGAGTGCTGGCCGGCGCACCTGTCGTCATCTCGCTCACACACACATACTCCCGCGTAATCTGCTCTCGCGGTCGTGGTGAGTTTTGTTGATTGTGTTGTTGTTGCTGGTTTTGTTGTTGTCATCTATTGCCTGCATTTATTGGTTGTAATTGGCAGCAATTGACATTCATTAGGTTTCAATCAGCAACAGCTCTCTCTTTCTCTCTCTCGCTCTTTTCCTTAATGGTGTTCTCTCTCTCTTTTTTACTCAGAGTGCGAGCATGGTGGTGCGAGTTTGGTGAGTTGAATACCTTTGGCAATGGCCGCGACGAGACGGCGTCAACATAACGGTTAGTTGAGCTGCCATAAAATTGTTTATGGCAAGTTTATTATTGCTGTTGCTGCTCATTGTTACTGCTGCTAGCACCGATCGTACTTTACTCAATGGGTTTTTGCTATAAATTCTCGATATCAATCATGGTCCATTGAAAGCTGCGTGACACTCTTTATGGCAACTGTTGGAACTCAACACTAAGCGCAGCTGCTGCCTACGTTATTGTCGTTGTGGATGTTGAAGTTGTTGCTGGTGCTGTTGCTGTTAAGGATGCTGCATCCCTGTTGTGACCAACAGCGAAAACAAGTACAACTCAACATCTGTAAGCTCCGCCCCAATAAACTGGTTAGCACACACAAACAAACACACACATATACCAAGAGACAACTCACAACTCTTGCATGTATAGCGCTCTTGCTCTAACGCATGCCAACACTTCGTCGCCAAAGGGGCTGTCTGTCAGCAAAGCTCTCTTCGGTTGCTGTGTGTGTGTGTGTGTGTGTGTGTGTGTGTGTGCTTGTGTGTGTTGGTGCTGGTGTCTTTTGTTATTTTTGCGCTTGTTAACACTTTTTGTTTGGCATTTAAACAGTAAATTGCCAGCAGTTAAATGATGCCCTCTCTCTAGTGCTCTCTCCCTCGCACGCTGTTCACCTCCCATTCTCTCGTACTACCCACCATGCATAGTATGTATGTATGTATGTTTGTATGTGTATTGTTAGCTTGTAGTAGTTGCTTAGTATCGATGTCAATTTGCTGCCTAATGTGCAAGTGAATGACTCTGGCAACTGGATCGGCTACAGAACATAGAGGAGTAAAGGATGGTGCCAGGTGGGAGAGAAGAGTACCTACAACTACCTACATACATACATACATACATACATACGTACCAAGCAGGCCGAATCAAGCTTCGCTCGGGGCGGACGCTGATGCTGCTTTTGCTGCTACTGTTGTTGTTGTTGTTGTTCTGTTGTTGTTTTGATGATGGAGTTTTTGCTTCAGGCAATTGCAGTTGTTGTTTTGGGGAACACAGACATACATACATACATGTATGTACATACAGATGTATGTAGTTACTTTTAAAAATGGCTTCATTACAAATGACAGCAATTGGTATTGGCATTGTTGTTGCTGTTACGTTTGTTATTGTTGTTGCAAAGTACATCTTATTATTGCTTTGCATACAAATATATCCATGTTTGTGTGCAGAATTGTTTGCGATGTTGTCCTTATTGTTTTGCATTTAAATGTAAATTGTATTTTCGGGTTCTGCAAAAGAAGCAGCTTTTATCAAACACAGCTTTCACTCATATGAACGAACATACAAATACATCTGATACAGTTACAATTAATGACAGATTTTACAAAATACTTTCATGGTTTTTCAAAAAGCACATGCTTACATTCTTATAAAAGTCCTTAGAACATTCTGGTAACATTTAATTGTACTATTTTCTTAAAAAACTTCCTTTTGAAAATTCCAAAAATAAATAAAGTTTCAACAAGCTAAGGATCAAGAAACAAAATATAAAGGTTTTTCTTAAATTTTGTAAAAATACAAATTTTTAGCATGTCAATATATTTTATATACATAAATGCATGTTTTTTCAAATTTACAAAATAACAAGAATCTTTTTATGAATAAATAAATCAGTATAGCTTTATTTTTATTTAAGTGCTAAAAGTTTTGTGCATTTCTAACACTTAACTCAAAGAACTAAATACTGAACCTAGGTCACACTTCAACAAACGTTGCCAAAATTGTACAAACATATATTTAAAATAAAAATTCATAAGATGACTAAGGCCAATGAACTTAACATTTACAAATACTAATAATATACAAGAATTTATAGTTAGCTGGCATTAATAATTTATACACCCAAAGAATAAACCAAACGTAAATCAAATATGAAAATAGTTTTCGCAATGCTGTTTCTAAATATAAAACGGAGTTAGTTTAACTATTAAATGTGTTGATTCAACAAGCATATTTAAATATTAATATGTTCGATGCAATGTCAACATATTTAATTTCAACACTCTTCATATTAAGAATAAGAACAAGCTGACTAAAACAGCGCGATGGCTAAGGACAACGTCGCGTGAACGAGAGTACGCAGGTTGAAATCCCGTCGTTTTCCACCCTATTTCGTATTCGGTATGTTTGAATATGAAAAGTATTTGAATCAAATCGTTTTATGTATTTATAAATTATTTAAATAAATAAATTCAATAAGAAAAATTGTATTTACATATTTATATTTATTCTTAATTCAACAAGTGCACAATTTAAGTTAAGCGCATTCATTTTTAATGCAAAATAATCATAACGAAAAAGTTGGATTTACTTTGAATTTGCGTATTTATGCAAAGTTTTGCTCTGAGCGTATACAAAAATAAATTAAAATATTAATAATTAATTTGTATAGTTTTATTAAATTAAATGCAATAATCGCATCGAATTAAACATTTTAAATAATTAAATTTAACTCTAAACATTTCGTTACTCCAAATAAAACTTTCGCCTACATTTGCCACCATTTTGTTCGGCCATGTGTCTCATCTCATGTCTAACTGTATTTTGCCTTGAATTTCGTCTTTTGCTTGCTGAATAACTGTCTAACCCACAACGAGACGACAAACAATCATAGAGAAGAACCGCAATGGAAGTTCATTAAAAATTAAGGCAGTGAGAAATTTTTCACAATGCGCAAATGATTTAAAAATGCATTAAAAGTGACACATGAGCGAAGACAAAGAGCAGACGAAGGGTACGTGGTGGGTGGTTAGGGGAATGGATGTCTTGTTTTGGCCATTGCCGTGATTGCCTAGCCTCATTAAATTTGGCTACAAAAGATACTCCAACTGGCCATTAATGTAGAGCTTGTTGCTCGCTTGGTTAGCTGCACATAAAGTCTTCACACTGTTGACCAAGTTATTTTAATTAGGAGCGAGAGAGTGAGAGAGAAATCACCATGACAAATCCCAAAGCCAAGCATCCGCCCACCCAATAACAATTTGCAACCCCTTTGGGGATGCGCTTAAGTGGCTTTGGGATGAGCATGGATGGGCTTTGAAGGTGTCGTAATTGCACTCAGCTCGTTCGCTCGCACAGATTCCCGATAAAAGCCAGACAAGGACAGGGGCAGGGGGCAGCAGCAAAAGGGAAACGCTCCAACACAAACAAATTAAAAAGCACTTAACACACAGAGAGAGAGAGAGAGAGAGACAGAGAGAGGAAGAGAGAGAGAAAGCAAATGAGTTGAGGATGTGAGGCGAGAGGATTGTCTGCTCCTGACAGGCGCCGTTTGCCGCTTTGTTGCTTTGCGTGCTGAGTTGAGCCCCAACCCGAGTCCAACTGAAGAGATCATTTAAAGGCTCTGTCAACGCCGCAAGCGGCAAATGTGTCGATCTCTGAGCCCGTAAATTTCGAGACTTTAGCCCTGGCGTGTGGCGTCAGTCAAAGCGAATTCAAATTGCCCAAGTTAACATCCTGTTTTCAACTCTCTCTCTCATTCCCTCTCTCTCTCTGTTTTTCTAGGTTTCTCGGGGGCTCTCGCTTCTTAATTGAGGTTTAACACAACATTTACCGCTTTTTGCTAATCGCCTTGAAGCCGCCGTTGCCGTCGCCGACGCTGCCGCCAAAGATCTGGGTGTGGCTGTCCAGTTCGAAAAAAACGCACCTACAGCTTCAGTTTTAGCTTTAGTAGCTTACGATCTAGGTGCCTGTCTTGAAACCCTCCCCGAACGTGATTTCATTCATAAAAATTGCTCACTGCGTTTTCGTGTTTTCGTTTTCGATCTCAGATTTGGGTCTTGTGTTTCTGTTTCTGTTTGGGTTTGGGTTTGGGTTTTTGGATTCGGCTTAATAACAACACGTCATGTCATTTCATTTTCAGTCAGGGTCTCTCAACAGTGCTTTACCAACTATTCAACTCAACCCTTCCTTAACCCCTTAACCGTTCTTTATCGCCCTCCTTTGCACCATTCAGAAATGTTTATCACGCAATGTCGCGTCTGCGTTTTTAAACATGTTACGCGGCTCTTTTCATCAGCATTCGATGTTTGTTATTAATGTTGCTGAATCTCTTATTGTATTTATATTTAATAATATTGACGTTTGCCCATTATTGACCCTCGTTAGAAGCAAACGTACCGTTCCGTTCCTCTAATGAAATTTATTAATGCTTTGACGTTACTTTGATTTTTGTGCCCATTTAAAGTTTTAAGGCTAAATACACACAAATATATGTATATATATTTAAGCAATCAATCAAATATTCTATCGGTATTAACTTGACGAACTTGCGGATAATATGACCCAAGATATTTTATATTTGGCCAAGACATGAAACAGTTTCAAATTGCACAAAACTGAAATAGATTCGTATTCGAATTTGCACCTTATTCAATTCCAATTTTACTTTACAGTTTCAGAAAACATACATTAATGTTTAATCTCCTCTTAACCACCTTCTATGAACTTGACAAATGGATTTATTGACTAGTTAAAGTAGTATTACAAACATGAGATAAATTAATTCATATATTTTTTAATAATCACTGAACTTGTTATTCTGAAAGGTACTCAAGAAAGACAGAAACTTTAAAACATTTGTAGAAAAAATGAATTTTAAGAGTTCTTGCAACATTTACGGATGCATGCAAGTCATTTAGTAAGAATAACAAATTCTGTTGATATTGGGATCAAAAATTAAACACAAAAAAAACTCTAAGCTTCATATAAAGCATAAATGATGCCATATACCGTATGTTAAGCTAACATTAAGTCTTACGTTTGGCTTGAAATTAAAATTCAAAACTATTTTCATTCTTCACAAATGTTTTTGAAATGATGTATGCGTGTATTTTTTGAGGATTGTATCTATATTCTAGAGCCATGCCTATGTATTATCTCTAGCTATATATCACGATGGCAAAACAAAGAGTGTGGCCAACAAAGCCTAAGACAAAATCGTACAAACCTTAAAAGCAATAACAAAAGCCTAATCACACCAACACCCAATATTATTCATCTGCAGTGGGTTTGTTCTTTGTTCTCCCTGCTCCTCTCTATCAGCCAAATGGGCCATGACCAATGACAGCAACAGCAACAAGAATAATAATAATAAGAGTATCAGGCGCTGACTTGAAGACGATACCGAAGCTGTGTATGCTAATTTTGTGTGTGTGTGATACGATAGATAGATAGTTGGATACATATGTAGATACATATATAGGATACATAAAAACTAAAGCGAATGATGTGACACGCGAACAAATAGTAATCAAATTAAATCAATTTAAATAAATGGCATAAAATAAAAGTACAAAATCATGTTTGTCTAAGAGCCGATAAGCCGACAGATGCAAGAGATGGTTGATGTGGGAAGGAGGAAGAAAGAAGGGGTGAGGAACGGGAAGGTACAGCAACAAAGCAGACTTTTTGAACGGAGTACAAAGCAACTACCAGATGTCTATCACTATTTTGTCAATAGAGCTAATATTTACGTTTAAATTCAAAGCGATTAATTTTTTAAAGAAAGAAAAAAACACAATCGCTTTTCCGGTTCTTCTCCTTCTCCCTCTCTACTTATAGGCCTTACCATCTTACTGATAAGGCGAGTTGATTTAAGTTCATATATTTATCGCTATGGTAAAGCGTCGCGATTGCCACATTCGCTGCACAATTTGTGAAATTAATTTACAACTAACGAGTTTGTGAGTTGAGAACTGCACTTAAAATGCGCATAAAAACGCGTCAAGCAGCGCTAATTATGTCCAAAATGTCAAACGACAACAACAACCAAACCAGAGGACAAGCACACATACTCCAACCTCCCCTTAAACATGCCACCCACTAAAATGAGTTGATTGTCACATGCTAGAGATAAGTTAAAAGTGCAACAACGCGCATACATACAAGCTGCTGCATAAATCGCAGCACTCGCTCAAAATCTTATCGCCAAAACACATCAAAAGTCAAAGTTTTTGCTTTACAGCAACACACTAACAACAGCAACAGCAACAAAAACAACAACAAAAGCATCCACTCGACAATATATAAATATTTCTTCGTTTTTTCTTTTATTTTTTTGCATGCTAAAAGACTTTTAAGCTGTCAACGACTTCGCTCATAAAAATCGACCAACAAACTGGACACAGCGGGACGACAAATGTTGGCAACATATTTGCTAAGTTGCCCAACTGCTGCCCAACAGCGTCAAACTGTCTGCCATTGTTTTATGCATTTAATGTGCTCCCCGGACTGGTGACATAGCTAAGCGAATATATCCACAGACTAATAGTACCAACCATCTACACAGATCAAAGTAAAGTTGTTGATTCTTATAAAAATCTTAATTCAAGCAGTAATTTCTACTTATTGCAATATGAAGCATCCATTAGAAACGGCAAAACGGGTATAATGGTATTGGGCAAATGTATGTATGTTACAGGTAGAAGGAAGCAGCTTCGTTATTTTTTAGTTACTATATATTTGAACACTATCCACTGTCGATCTTATATAGAAATCGATATCCAATCAAAAAATTCATATTCTACTTATCTTTATGTAGAGCTTGCAGCAATTTCGGCAAACGGGACATAATCAACAATAGTGAACATGGTTTTCATTAAGCTGAAACCCTACATATTACTAAAATTATGTTTGAGGATGTCTATTGTGCCCCCTTCATGGCCTTAAGCTCTTCCATCAGACACAAATCAATTATTTCTGAATTCCTGTTTCTTAGAAAACAACGCACTCCGCTGTAACGTGCAAGGAGGATTCTCTTCCCATGTCGCAAAGAAACAAACAGAAAAGAGTTCAGTCCAAAAATGTACAAGCCCGAACTCTCAATTTAAGCGAATGTTATTATATTGAGAAGTATCTTTGGGCTCTGAACAGACTAACTTAACATTAGACCGCCAAGTAAGTAGGTTCTAGACTAAAACAATATGTGAACATAAGTATTCCATTTGCAATAGTTGCTCCTAATTCAATACCACAGCGGTCTTTTATTTGCCAAGATTCTAACATGATTTAGGCTCAAAATTATAGATATTTATTTTTTAAGTAAAATCGACAAAACTATAGAAATTTAATTTTTATAGATAAAGCTGTGTATTTGGCTTGATTACTTTTCCATTCTTCATTTATACTAGATCTATATAGTATCTCTTTCAACCATTTTCTTCATATCATTTTCCAATCAAACTGATAAGCATTAGGATATGGCGAAACAGTCAACAGTCATGGTCATGTAACAAGTTGCCATCAACACGTGCCTATCGGGCTGGGTGTGTGTGTGCAAAAGATGTTGACAATTGCCAATGGCTGCTTGTAATTCCCAATCTATGAATAACAAATAGGCTCGTGCCACGCATCCGGCTCCAGGCCCCCAAACAAACTACGGAACTTGATGATTGCAGGGCACTGCTAGGTAAAAAGGTGGGGACGTTGGGCAGGGGGGGAAAGGGGAAAGACGACAGTTGCTGGGAAATCAAATCATAATCTGAATTTTAAAGCAAGCTGTTGTTGTTGTTGTTGTTGAATAGGCAAATGCAATTTTCCGGCACGTTGTTACATGAAACGTTTGTTAGCGCCTTGTTGTCATTGGGACAGAGTTCTATGTATATATATATGAATGAGTTTGTGTGTGTGTGTGTGTGTGTGTGTGCGTGGACGAAACGGAAATGGCATCGTCGTTGTCGTTCATATGGATACTGTTTTGATGTGCTGTGGGTGTAAATGAGATGGCATGCATTATGATATATATATATATCTGTTTATATGTATGGGACTTACGCTTTGACGCCTTTTGATTTGATTGTCTATGACATCAGTGGCATGCCCTACCCCAAAAAACTCACTGCACCCATTCCAGCCCCCCTTCCTACAGTAGGACTCCCTCAGGCATGTGCGCCATTTGTAATTCAAGTCAAAAGGCAGCAAGCACAGTAATATCGTTGTTGTTGTTGTTGTTGTGAAAGACTACAGGATTATAATTTCTTTTCCGTTTCAATGCATTTCATTTCCGTGCCCAACGCACGAACAAACACACACACGCACACACACACACACAAACACACACACAGACGCACTTGTGAGCTTTTGCATTTTTGACTCAATTATAATTTTTCATGCAAAAATGAATGCCGTGTGAGGGCAGTCAACATAAGTAACGATACTTGTAATCTGATAACATAACGTGATCAAATTAAAATGCATACAGTTATTCATATTGGATGCGACACAGGACATCATCAACACACACAAACACACATTTGTTTGTATGTGTTTACGCGAGTATGATTAAATCCAAATGGAACGATAATGAAATGTGTTGCATGTTTTTCAGAATGCACACAGCTCTATCAATATCTTTGCCACACATTCTCACTTGAACTTAAGTATAATTAAAAGAAAATAAATATTAGAAACCATCGAACTTCCATGTTTCAAGTCAAGGTAACCTCAATACTTATCTTGCTTTCACTTTAATTTTATTATAAGTTAAAATAAACAAGAGAATAGGCTCCTGTCTGAAAAGCACGAGCCCTTTGTCTTTTCCTATCAAAAGTTTTCAGGGAGTATCAATATTAAATATATGTATGTATAGGTTTTATCGATAAAAAATTGTATACAAAAACAGGGAAGAGCAATCGATAGTTTGAAACAAACAGGATATGCGCCTGGTGTGTAAGAATTTTATTCGTAGTCTGAAATCTCCAGGTCTTAAAGTCCAGAGTTTGAGATCGACACGTTCATGCAAACGCACATGATGTAGATTATTAATATATATCCATTTGAAGGCCTCTGAAAACAAACCCTTGACATTGTCATGTTTATGCCAAGAGTGCATAACTAGTGGTATTCTAAGAGAAGATAAACATCGTACTCTCCGGTGCTTGGTCGCAAAATATGCGGAGTCTAGATTCCAGTCTTCCTCCAGTTTTTTTTTTTCCAGCTACATAAGGCATAGCAGCTTACGTGCTGCTGGCTCCAACCCACGGCTCGAGCACTAACCTGGACGGAAGGTTGGAAAATGCTTCTTGCTCGTCCCACCTTAAGTAACGCTATCCGAGAGGAGGTTTTAGACCTTACCTGGACTAGCTTCGCCTTGTCCGAGTTACGTTACCCAACCATCAGCATGTTACGGCTGACCTACCTGGCCAAACGCAACTCAATACTTTGATATTTAAACCAAAGAAAACAAATTGGGATATTTACAATGTCTCTGTGACTTTGAAAGCTGACCATCTTATAACGAAAATAACGTCTATTAGTGACGTAGATTTGGCTGCCTATCAGCTTCATGATACATTCTGAAACGCCAAGAAGTGAAACGAGAGGTTCATTGGTAGGGTGAAAGAATTGCTGATCAGAGACGGGAAACAAGCAGAATCTTTAACAGAGTCAAAGCTAATAGGGATTCCTGGGACACCTTTACGTTCGCTCTTACGAATTATAATAAAAGCATTAGGAAAGCTAAGCAAAACAGTTAAGGTAAACTAAGATTTAAAAAATTTGAAAACCAACATTTTGTACGTTGATTGGGAAACACTCAGTAGTAGTTAGTGGTTGCGATTATTATTATTACATATTATTGAAATTGAGGCCTCCAAGGGGACAAAATGGTTCAAAAACTAAATAGTTGCTTGTGCAACTATTAAGTTTAAGGGGTACATTTTTGGTATTCATCGCTATACACAGGAACTGGGCTTTAGACCAGCCCAAGTCATACGGACGATATGTTTCTCGATTTTCTTTTTAAAGACTGCGGATCGCTTGGTGGACTTGCACGTGAGATGCACACTTGAAACCAGCGTATTGGTGCAACCTCCATTGCATGGATAGAAGCTATGCTAAGATATCGTGAAATATATGCTACACTTGACACGAAAACTGTCCACATTAAAGCGGTCAGAGGCTGTCCAGAGGGTAGAGTGTTATCACTTTTGCTCTGGGCCAACGTAGGAGATGAACTTCTAAGAAAAATCGACGAAAAAGGATGCCAAAGGGTATGCCAATGATTTTGCTATTTTAGCTACAAGGATTTTGGCAGCACCATAACAGATCTGATGCAAAGAGCACTCAACTAAGTTTTTAGATGGTACCTGGACGTGGGTCTGAATATAAATCCACGAAAGGCGTTAGTTGTACCGTTTACAAGGCGGTACACCAATGATATTGGACTCGTCTTCATTGGTGGGACTTCTGTAGATCTTTCCAGAGAAGCAAAATATCTAGAAGTTTTTCCAGATAAACTTCTCAGCTGAAATTGTCGTCCTAGCAAAACGCTTACCAAATCCTCGCACAGGCACCTGCAATGGTTTACTGACGGATCAAAATCTGTTCAGAATCTAGATTGCCCTGGATACATGGCCCAGTTTCTTTCAAACCGAGGTTCACGTCATTGAGGCCTAAATTTAAATCCTTTCAGATAGCCAAGCGGCAACTCAATCGCAATCATAGAAAAAGAAAAGCAATTAGTTTGTCGCAAAGTGCTTGAGTATTCTTCAGCAGCTTTCTTTAGAGAACAGGGTAACCACGCCAGTATCCCTGATAATGAGATCGCGGATGAGCTGCCACTACTTGGTCGGGAGCCTTATTGTGGCTTGAGCTAGGCCTCTGCAAAGCCATAGTATGAAGCGTGGAGCAAAAGAGAGAAAATCAGTTACTTTATCTCAAATACTGGAAGTCGTCAAGCTAAAGAGCTGATTTATCCATCTAAAAATAGGAAAACCGTTGGGTGTTGGGTCGCCTCACTTATCATCGTTAGGTACAAAAGGTCAATGATCGCAGTGAGAATCATTCAATTAATTATTATTATTACATGCATTTTCACAACTTCAAATATACCTCTTTTTCTCATATTTTTCGTGTCAGGAAAAATTTTGAGCAAGATTCATGTTATGGCATATCTTATTAAAAGTTGTAACTCTGAAATTGTGCATTTCATTCAATTAGTAATCGATTTGTATCGATAGATTTTGGGAACTAGAATAGTTATCGATAAAATCAGACAAGCCTAGTCTGCCTTGGGTGTACAAGATTAAAAATCCCAAGTTAAGTACCCCTAGCTCGTTCAATCACTTAGTTAATACTCACGTTGACTTGATTCCGTTTAAGTACATCATCATTTCTTGATGGCTTCAAGGAGTCTTCCTTATGCATGTTACTCTTTCAATTTTAAAGTAATAAGTTCCATTGTGAACAACAATATTTTTGAATGCTTTGAAATTAATCAAATGAAATGCATACTTTTAGGCTAATAAATATTTAAGCGAAGAAATGTCACAATTTTAAAGCGCACTTTTAGGCTATTAGATTTCTTAGAAAGCGTTTTTTCTAACAATAATCTCTTTAGCTTGTCATTGCTGAATCGATCATTAGGAGTTACGCTATTCAATAACACTTATAGGATAAAAGATCATTTATGAAAAACTTGCGAAATTTAATGCGGTTGTAAAACACTGAATCTTCGATAGCTAGAAAACATCACTAACGATTTGGATGGCCTCCAAGCAGCTTGTTTTTGTTATTGCCGCGAGACGTTTTACCCTAGGTTTGCAAGGATGTGTCCGGGATATGCCCAAGATATGACCCCTTTAAAATGTATAAAAGAATTGCTATTCTGATTGCCTAAAGGAATTTTCTTGAATTTTATTGCCCATTAAAAATGTTGACCCAAATGTATTTGCAAAGTCAAACATTTCTTGAATGCAAATTGACAAAATTTCACTTTTTTTAAGTTTAAAAAGTGGCTTTCAAATATGGCTGTACACAAATGTCCTCTTACAATACAAATATGTATAATTTTCGACTTACCAAATTTTAAATATGTATGCACAAATTTGTAACTGAGCAAAAATAATTTGATCAACATAATAATAACAACAATTTTCACTTTTTTCCTTTCTCTTTCTTTCGCTCAATAAAACACTTAAGAACTACATTTGTTACAGGGTTGGTTTGACAAAAAGGAAAAAAAAAAACCATCTCTTAAACATTAGAACCATTTCACGCACATGTGAGGAGAAAAAAAATACGAAGGGGAAATTTTGTTTGTTAATCGAATTTCAAATGCTTCGATAAAAAATTTTGAAATATTGTTTTTTTTTTTTTTTTTTTTGTTATTATAACTCTTAAAATTTTGTTTGTTTTTTTTTTTCTGTTTGTTTGGATTCGAATCATAGGCCGAATTAAAACTTGACACAATAATGGTGTATTTGCCGCACTAAATTGAAAAAAAAAACGATGTGCAATGCACCGCAACGTGAACATTTATATTAAAATGTGTGCGCCATTTTACTGTGTATGCGCTGTTATCACTATGTTGATCTGTGGATAAACCTCTGGCTTTGCGTCCGATGTGATCAGTTGTACCATGCGCTGCTGCAGCTCATCTTGACTGGTCTGAGTACCCGGCGGTATCATCCAAATGGTATCTGAATAGGCGATAGATGGAGGACATCATATTTATTATAAAAAATTTAATAAAATATAAAAAAAAAACTTTACAGCTAAATTCTACTATACCACTCACCGCCAAAGTACCAACCGTTGGGCGTGCACATGCGCCACATAATCGCTGGCTGTGTGGGCACCAAATCAGCCAATATATCACATGTTTCACCCGGACGCAAGGACGGCGCACTGATACGTTGCGTCTGAATTGGCGATGTTAAATAGCAGCCATTGGGCCAGCGTTCTGTGCCATCGTTCTGTAGCTGAAATGCCTGCTGCTGCGCATTTACATGCTGACCCTGCACTATTTTCATTGAGGGCAAGGATTGCAGACTACAAAAATCTAAATAGCAGCCGACAGCAGTTTGCAAGTTCCTACACAATACAAACACAATCAATTTATCAGTCTAAGTAAACATATTAAGCGAGGGTCGTTCGCTTACCAGTTACTCATTTCTAGATAGAAACGAGCTGACTCGCGATTCATTTGATTATTCATGAGGCTCTGGAACTGACTGATCAGATCCTCGTGATCTGTGGTGCCCATGCAACTGAACTGCTGCAGTAGCAGAGAGTCGATATCGTAGTCATTTGTTGGCAATGCTGGCCCCAAGCCCAGCCCTTTGATTTGCGCTCCTTGTGCGGATGTGGGTGAAGGTGTGAGTGCGGTTGCGGGTACGGGTGCTAGTGATGTAAGCGGTAGCGCTGAGACTGCAGAAACAGCTGGCACGGCTGATGTGGACAGAACTAAGCCGGTCCCTGGCGGCGCTGGCAACGGTATCGCATTGTTGCTAGTGTCCATCATTGGATTTGTTGTTGTTGTAGTATTTGTTGTAGTGCCAAAGAGCGGCTCGCATTGCATACTATCTTGCAGCAGTTGCATTTGCTCCTGCTGCTGCGTGTGTGGTTGCTGCTGCTGTGTTTGTAGGTTTTGCAGCTGCAGTTGCGTTCCTTGCTGGGCTGAGTTCGCCTCTGTTGTGCTTTGTGACTCATAGTTTTCCTCAACGTCCATGGCTGCTTCTTTGTAAGCTGCTGTATTATCGCGTTTAAGAATTATTGCCCAATCTGTAAAATAGAAATGCAAAATGCGTTGTTAGCATATTGTTGTTTTTGTTGTTTCATCGCTGCAAGACAGACAATGAGACACGACTTGCGACGAACAAACCTTTTCCGGCGACAAAGTATGGGATCCAGCACGATGTGTTTGTTCCAATTGGCGCACTCGAGTAAATTATTTGTTAAACTGTCGCGTGCACATTTATGCGATCGGACCTTCTGCACTATTTTTTACATAAAAATAGACTAAAACATTAAAAAGGCAGCAAAGCAACAAAATATGCAGTGTAACCGTATAACGTGGGATACTTAAATGAATTCACTATAATACCAAAAAATATACTGACAATAAAATGCAAGTTGAACACATAAGGTTCAGCTTCCTTTAGCTTCCAGAAATTTACAGAATGAAACTATTTGGTGTAGAAAAATTCATGAATTAACAAAGACAACTAGTTGCACATATAAACACTTGTGTACTTATTGTAGGCCGCCAGCAAGTGTTACACTATCGATATTTCATTGCGATGAATATTGTTGTTCAGCGCGTTAATACAACTCGATAGTTTTTTCGTACACTTGCCGATTGAGTGGAAAAGTAAATTCAAATGTATAAAAGTATGTACACTTTAGCTATTCGCATAGCAACAATTTGACTTACAACTTCTTTCGAAAGATATGTATATGATAACGTAAATTTTGTATATGAAGGATAATGTTTACACTGCTTAAGTTTTATTTTGCACCCAACGAATTGCTAAAAGAAATGTATGCGGTTATCGAACAAAAAGATTATCGACTATGCAGGGCTGCCACTGATAGCTCGAAATATTCGACTATGTATATGTGTATGCGCATAGAAATGATGCGCACAACCGCGTATTGCAGCCCTGGTTACTAAAAATTCAAACAGAACTGTCACTTACGTATGTATGTATGTTTATAGTTCCATGACCTAGTGTTTTTTATGGCTTATAGTTGTTTATTTCCTATTTTCACATACACAAAAAAAATTTCATGCATGCATGTCCTGTCAAAAAATCAGAGAGAGAGAGAGACAGCTTTTCTATTAAATATCAAGCAAAACAAAGACAACATTATTTTTATATACAATATTTTTTGGAAGGGTACACAAAACAAAATTTCAACTGGCCTAACTTATTCACTCTTTCTAAGAACCCAGAAAATAGTTCATCAACTCCCCAAAATCAATAAACTTTCTAAGGCATCCAAAGATTCATCAAAAATTTTCGCAATAGGCAGAAATTGATTAACAAAATGTTTAAATTTCACGATCTGTATGGACAAACCTTTTTCCACGAGTTTCGGGTAAGTCTACCAAATAGTCCCACCATAATAGGCATGACTAATCAATGTGACCGTTTACTGCGCTAGTTTGGCAATCCAGACTCGATCAAGAACGCCGTCAAGCGCTACAATAGGCAGCGGGCCGCGGAGCGGGATGAGTACAGAAAGGAACGAGAACCGCGTAAGCCTGGCAGGCTGCGTTTTTGCAAGATGCGCAACTCTGGCCACGATGTGCTCGGCATGGTAACGTCCCGGGACCACGATGTTGAAACCCAAATATCCAAGCAACTCTCCGGCTGTAGCAGTGACAATGACCAAATCGAACTGCGTTTAGCCGGCGGCGCAGATACATCGCAGACTTCGCCACGTTCAAAGCGCAAACTGCGCAGACGTAAGCCGAAGCGTAGCCAAACCAAATCAACCAAAAAAGTGGATCTGATTGCTTATGAGGCATGCATTGAGGAACTGCATCGTGAGGTTTGCGCAGAACTGAAGCTAATGGAACAATCGGAATTGGCAAAGCCAAAGCCGGACTCGAAAACCAAAAGCAAAACAAAGCAGCAACGCAGTAATCAAAAGCAACGATCTGTTAGCCCTAAACTCCAGAAGGTGAAGCCCTCAATACTACCAAAACCAGAGACTCCAGAAACCAATAATCAGCCGAAGCCGGATCTGTTGCATCAGCGTTTGAAGGAGGAGATATTGCAAGGGCCGAATCAGCTATCGTTTGAGGACTATTCACAGCTGCAGTCGCAATGGCTGAACATGATGCCTCAAATGATGCAACAAATGATGCCACAAATGATGCCACAAATGATGCCACAAATGATGCCACAAATGATGCCACAAATGATGCCACAAATGATGCAACAAATGATGCCACAAATGATGCCACAAATGATGCCTCAAATGATGCCACAACTGATGCCCCAGGTAATGCCTGAGATGATGATGATCATGGAGGAGCCCGGCTGCTCTGGTGAGCCGGCACCAAATACCCCAATGCAATATAATGTGGTGGACAGCGATCTAGAGCAGGAGTATGTCGATCGTCCTGGTTACATGCGCTACATTGAACAACCGCCCGATAATCGAAGTGAACCAAATGTTGCACGCAACGAACAACATTCCAACTTTGTCAAACTGGATCCACATCCGCATTGGACTAGCTTGCAGCGCAGTTTGAAGCCAATGGAATATACATCCCAAAGATCTGATACAGACCCACTACGCAAACATATGGAACACGAACAGAAACAGGAACAGATACCTAAATCATCGAGTACCGCTCTAGCTACTCCTGCTGCTGCAGCTGCTGTATCTCAGGAACCAAAGTCGATTACAGCCAAGTGTTCAAAGATTAGAAAGCCGGCGCAGGTAAAGCGCCAGACAGCAAGACGCGACAAGGCACAGCCGCAAGATGAGCACTTGACAACACTGGCCATGATTCCGTTGCCAAAGCGTCGCAAACAACGCAATGTGGTCTGCACCCGTTCCCTCGAGAATCTCAAATTCCAGAAGATTGTCATTTACAGTAAGATTACAATGACACAGGAGCGCCTGATTACGGCATTGGATCGCTTGCATAACAGCCTGATCCAAATACCATCGAAAAATAACTCAACTTACAGTCAACAAGATAAGGAGAAACTCAACAAGAATGCTTTCAACTTTTGTGTAACATTCTCGCGCAACTTCCTCTATCCTTTGCGTGGCATGATCGAGGATGTGCATTGCACACCGGTGGCCAGTTTCAATAGCGCCACCTCTAACGAGGCCAGCCAGCGGGTGGTGTGCGTCTATGCACTGATGCATCATTCGATTGGACGCTATCAACGACACCTTCGTTACTTTCTGCTGCCCAAGGTGCCGCAGAAGTTGAGCGCCCTCATCGAGATGATGTACAAGCTGACGAATGTGTGTTTGAAGAAGGGTGTGCTCGATCGTCAGGATCCGGTTGTCGATAGCCTGCAGCAGCGCTGCACCAGCTTCCTAACTTTCATTGAGGACATGCAGGCGCAGCGTTTCCAATTGGCGCGAGAGGCCTATAGACGCCAAAACCATTCTAGTGGTCAGCATAAACGCTACGATCTCAAGATGTGCCTTAACGATCTTAAGTTGTACGAGCCCCGTCTCGTGCCCAAGGAGCGCACAGATAAGCGTCGTGGACGTGGACGTCGTGGAGCGAAACTCTCTGCTGCTGCTCCGAACGGCAAACAATCCCAGCCGGGCTTGATGGGCAGTCAACAGTCTGAAGCGCAGCTGGATGAGCCCAACATGGAGAAGGTGAACACGCATATCGAGCGCATTCAGTTGGGCGAGCGTCACAGTGAGATCGATGACCAGGACCAAGAGCCCAGCGATAACGAAATTTATCATGTGTCAAATATATTAGAATTGCTGCAGCAACCGAGACGAAAGAATCCTGAGTTGCACCAACAGTTAATGGAAGCTATGGGGCATGTGACAAAGTCGCAGGTGCGCGAAGTTCTCGATCCTCTTGTTCGTTCCCTTGGCTTAATGCTGAAACAGAAGGTAAATTTATCTTTTGTGTTTCTGTTTGATTCTGCTTTTGATTTGTATTTAATATCTTTTGCTTTGCAGATGAATCCCAAACAAGAATAGATGCATAAAAGCTCAATCAAAACAATAAAACAAACAAAAATATTACGACAACATTTTCAGCAAACTAAATTGTTCAGTAAACTTAAAATAATCCATATGCAAACTATAAATTAATTGTTAGATAAATAATGTAAAGATAAATATACTATAACGTTTCGATCGCAATGCAATTGTGTTTTATAAATTGATTGGGCTGTGCAAAACCGTCCAAGATCGAGCTAATTTCGATCGATAGCTCGCAGTTTCAAGATAGTATAATCTCTTTTCAACATAAGTTCAAAAGTTTTATCGATTAAAACATTAAAAATGACCATATGATTAAATTAAATAAATGCTGAATGCCAAGATTAATTTTCATATATATTTTTCACATTAAATATTTTGTAGAGCGTGAGAATAACAATACAATTTAGAAAGAGATAACATGAAATATAATAGTTTGAGACAAAGACAAGGGCACAGAGCCAGAGAGGAAGAGTTATTGTGTGAGATAGGCGAGTGTTATTTGTATTCTTGTTAATATAGCATTTAGCTAAATCTTTAAATATAAATATAAGGTTAATCACACAGACAAAGCTACACCCACCAGACCCACACGCCCCACGCCCCTGGCAGGTGTTTGAAATGCATTTTTCGTGTCAAATGCATGCTGTACATAAATATTCTATTTTGAATTCCAAAGCCGCATAATGTAAAAAATAAGAACGAGGAGCAGCAGAAACTGTAGTTGGACCTTCTTTTCTGTACTTTTGTTTTTGTTAGCTCGTACTTGAATGTTGACTTTTGAAGTTCTTGGGTTTAAATGCTAAAAATTTGTTCAACAATCTTTATAATATTCATTGATGTGTGCGTGCTCTTGTGTGTGTTTGTGTAAAGGTTAAGAAGAAGAGAAAATTCCTAGCCGGAACAAGCCCCACACATGGGCAACGCATCCTCAATGGCGAATGAGCTCTCCGTAATGGGCTTCTGGCATTTCTGTAAGATACATATATATGTATTGTTTTTAACCTACAGACATAGGCTATAAAATGTAATATGTATGCATTACCCACCTTGCACTTAAAGCATTCCCGATGCCATTTGACAGAGAGCGCAACAATTGCATTCTCACTTATTGGCTTGGTGCAACCGGCACAGCGGGGTGCAAACAGTTCCTCAAAGTCCTCGCGACAGTAGGGTTTGCCGTTGCGTTCGTAGAAGGAGGTGCCCATCATTGGCATGCCACATTTGCCAGCGCATTTGAAGCATTGATCATGCCACGAATTTCCCAGAGCCTTGATCGTGCGCTGCAAGAAGCAAATAAGTTTGTAAGTGAATCCATTTTGCTAGTGGAATATTATTTAAAATTTATTTCGTCTGTCATAATTAAGATTTTTGATTTATGTCTTGTGCATGTTAAGATAATAATTAATTGTCTTTTCAACTTAATCAAAATATTAAGCAGTATGTGAATTTTTTCTACAACAAATAACAAATAATGTGCATCTGATGCTAATCGCAATCAAAACTAATCAATCGCACACACCCAGTTCCATTATGATGGATGGATGACCTTTTCGCATATGATAATATCGAAAAAAACGTGGCGATGTTTCTTTGTTCTAACAGAGATAATTGGCATTAAGTGTCGAAATGAAAATGTTTGGTTTTTTTTTTCATTAAAAGCTTCGCTGCAATTTAATAAATTGAAAGATAAATTATAGTCAAGTTTTATATATATTCTTTATGTGTGTTGAACTATTTATTTTCAAAAGAAACAATCTTATCTTCAAAAACCTAGACCCTAGATTTTGTAGCCTTTCAAAAGTCAGATTAAGTTATTATCTTTAACAATTATATATAAATATTGTTTAAGTTATGTTATATTAATAACAAATCAAATCATTATTATTATTCCAATGCAAATAAATATGTATGTGCTATCTCTTGATTATTTTAAGCCTCATTCGACGATCATATAAGTGTGTTACGACCTCAAGTGCTGGATAAACTAGCTGTTCCACTCATTAAAATAGATATCATACTATACACTTGAAAGCTGCTGACACTTACGGTCACAAATACTATACGAGTCACAAATATAATCAGTTCCCTATTCACTCGAATCGCTATAGAGTATAAGAACAAATGTTGACAATATTAACTACAAATGCCGCCCGCCAACGCTCATAAAGCGCAAAAGTTTATGGCAAACAGACGACTCGACACGACTCGATTCGAATCGACGCATTATCATGACGACGATGTCATCAATGTTGATCTTATGTCGATGTTGTGACTATGACTGCAATTTTGAAATTAAGCAATGCAAAAATACACAGAGGACAAAAATGTATGAAATCTTGTAGTACCTCCAAGATGTGATTATTGCATCCAGCACAGAGGGTTGTATGGTTTTTACAAAAGCAATCGGTGCAAACCGGCTGGTTTTCAGATATATTAAAGCTGGGCTCTGTGATGGGGCGATCGCAATCCTTGCAGGTAAAGTGCTCCGGATGCCAATTCTTGCCCATGGCCGAAATGATGCGATTCACTATGACCTCATTGCACTTGTGACAGACGGTTGGCTCCTCCTGCGACTGCGAAAATGTATAAAAACAAGCAGATAACAAGAGAATTATAATTAATTGTTAAGTATGAGAATCACGTTGTTAAAGCATTCAAATATTTCATAATTTCATTTGTCAACAGCTTGCAACTAAATGATTGAAATGAATGAATGAATGAATGAATGCACACACAACATATACATATGTACGTGTTGTCCAAAAAGGGGCAACAAATGATTTGCCTTGAGTTCATAAACCGCAACAATAACAACAGCAAAACAAATATATTTTGCTTTATTCAATGCACAATTTTCAAGACCTCAGAGTGCAGAACAAAGAAGAATAATAATATAATATACATGTGCTTTTTCTTTCAATAATATAATTATCATTGTCATCGCTTAATCATTTTTAATTACATATTATACAATAATGTATTTTTTTTTTGTTTCAAGTGGTTGACTCGACCAGTTTTTCGATTATCGAATACAGTCAAAAGAAAACTCATGATTTTTTATGTTAAAAGAAGTGAAAACTTTGCATTCTTTTAGACCAAATGGTGTGGATAGGAGCCATCAAACATTCTTTCCGGCAAATTTGTTAACTAGCTCAAAAACTGTGGAAGATGCAGGCATTCCCGTTTGATAAAGGCATGGGGCTGCGTGCTAGTGTTGGCATGGCATCCAAATTTGTGTTGCAAATCTTTGTTTGAAGTAACCATATATCTTCCCACCAAACTTGGCGACGCTAGCTGAAAAATTGTGGGAAATATGTGTGTTAAATCGACTTGCACCTCGCGGTGTATTATATATGTATATATTAAACTGCATTCTTTTCTACTGCATTCATTGCTAACCCCTACTCTGCTTCGAAAAGTACGCTCCCATAATTTGGTCGATTTCTTTGGGATAAAGAAACATTTTATAAATAGAGTTGGCAAATAAAGTAGAAAATATATCGCATGCCAACTTCTTCAACGATGCCATATAAAAATGTATTAAATTATAAATTATTAAATGGGCTCAAGAGCATAACTTTAAAGCCGAAAACTATTTAAGCTTAAGCTATGTACTATGTTTGTATAAGGAGTTGAGGGATATTTGGAAAACACTTGCTGTAATTCGTATTGAATGAATGATCGACAGTTCGGATTTGCCAGTAAGATAAATGGCGTGTCATTTCCCATTACAATTGGACACGTAGTGTTTATTGCACATTTTGTCAGGTGTCCATGGCAAGCCATAATGATAACTAGCACTACTGTTTGGGCCACCCACGTTGCGACATGAATGGTCATGTGGCAATGGAAATAACAAGTTGGTTTGTTGCTCGTTTAACGAAACCAATTGCAAGGTGTCGCTGCAGGCGTTAAATGATTATCAAGCTGATAACGGTATTTGGCGCAAAAGCAAAGCGCCACCCAAACACAAACACAAACAGAAACAGAAACGGCAAGTGGCAAGCGGTTGCATTTTTAAATGCAAATCTTTAACAAATGAAAAATGGCAGCAAGTCGTAAATTTTTGCCAATTTACACGATGCACTTGGCGTTAAAGCTATTGTGTTGCATGTGTTGCAAGTGTTTACACACATGTTAACATGTATGTGTTTTTATTTATGCATATGTATGTATCGGTGTTCTTCGAATTTAATTTGCCCAAATTAAACGCACATTAATTTTTCGGCTAGCAATTGCCGGGCACTTTTGCTTTACTTGCCTATTTAAAGTTTTGCGCCAGATGTAGCAACAACAAAAGCAAGAAATGAGAAGAAACAAAAACAACAACAACAGCAACACAAGCAGCAAGAATAAAGACGACGACGACGTCTCACTTAGATCATCGCTGGAGTTAGAATTAAATTAAACAAATGAGCGCAAATCGACAGTGAAAGAAGGAGAGCGATAAAGGAAGAGTGCGAGGGAGAGGGAGAGGCTGCTACACACAAACACACACACTTGAAGAAAGTTTGCTCGAGCAACAATAAGAGCAAACAACAAACAATTTAAGCAGCGAACAATTTATTGATATATGTACATACAATATCAACGCTTAAAGGCCAACAAACAAAACAAATCCTCAAGAAGAAAAACAGTATCAACAACGCAACGACTATTTAAATACCCTTGTTACAAAGTTATGTTCGTCTGAAGCCATTAAGCATTGCATTGAACAGTTGAAGTTAAACATAAGAATGGGGGCGAAAAGGTGGCAGGAATATGGCAGAACTCAAGTGGACAGTGCCAACTAACTTTCCACAAAATTTGGTGATCCTAGATAGACGGACAGAGTATAAAAATACAAAAAAATCGTAAGAGCAAAGTTAAGAGCTTTAAACAAAATATTTTTCTAAATAAACATTTCTAACAAAATATATTTAAACATTATTTGTTAATAAACAATGCAAGTGAAGAGAGTTCTTTGAATTCCCTTGAATACATTTTACTGTTTATTTTTCTTAAATTCTTGCATCGCATTAACATTTGTACTTCAAGATTTAAAGAAACCTTAAATTTAAGTAAAATCCTAAGCTAAAAAGTTCTTCAAACAAGACTAACAATATTTTTATGCATGTAAATTCCTCTGAGCTGAATAATGCAAACACACCTGTATGCACATTATTTGTTATGTTTTGCTTTATATTTGGACTTGTTATCAGTTAATTGGTATAGTCAAAGTGCCGCCTCAGTTCTTAAATAAATAGCAACAGCAACAGCAGCCGTGGCTGTGGCTGTGGCTGTGGCAGCAGTTGAAGCCAACAACAATGATTTATAATTAGCGTAAACAATTTAACCGGCACAGTTTTTCCCTACAAAAAATACTAAACAGCGAGCAACACTAATAAGCATCACGGAAACCGCAATAAGTCATTTCGATTTTGTTCGTTAAATTTATATACATATATGTATACTATATGAAAATATATTTTGTAGTTTTGCTTATTCAAATGCGATAATTAAAATATAGCAAACATGATTCATACGTCTTTCTCTCTCTCTCTCTCTTTCTATAGTTGTGCGTGTGTGTGTGTGTGTGTTAAACTATTGTTGATGCTGCTTCTTGGGCAGAGGCCATCAATCAAAGCCGTCAATCAACGAGGCGCTATGTTTAGCCATACAAATTGCTGCTTTTAGCCAACATTACCTATAAGTAATTGCCATTTGAACTGTTCTGTGGCGTGGGTGGTGGTGGTTGTGAGCCTGACAGTTGTTCATCTTAAAAGATCACTTAACTAACGATGGCCATTGACCCTGACATATAAAACTTGCATATGGATCGGCTGTGTAAGTGTGAGAAATCGGAATGCATTAGGCAAAATCAATGAATCGATTTATTTGCTAAAGCCTACGAAATCAACTATAAAATTTGAATAGAGATTTTTGACGTTTTTTTATATGGAGCTTAGTCTTATGTCTCAACATTAGATAAAAACTTTAACTTGGTGCGGCTATTTCTTACGTATTAAAGATGGAAAGATATTGTTGTTAAGACAAGGTTTCAATCGCTAGAAGTAAAAGTGATAATTAAATAAATTATTTGCGTCAATTGGCAGCCAAATTTAGACTTGGACTTGCTATTCACTCTAAACGAGTGCAAATGATGTCAGAGCAAAGCTTTAAGTCAGTTCTGTTGCGATCATCGTCAGATGCTTACCAACCATGAAACGTGGGCGTTTCAGCAAACTCAACTTCAAATAAATACATAGATCAACTGGCTTTCTTTCTTATGAACGCAAGGGGGGTGGGGGCATCAAGTGCCGACACTTGACAAACATTTTTAAAAGTTTCGTTACACATTTTTTATACATAAAGTATGGGAAAGTTGAATGTTCGCCCACGAAACGAGCCGTGATCAGAAGTAGTAGGCTTTGGTTTGTTGGAAACTTTAGAAATAGTATTTGTTCAAATAGTTTTTTGATGTGTCTATTTGTTTTTTTGTGTAATTTTTAGTATGATAATTAACATAAATACTTATAAGGCGTGCCAGGCCATAAGTAGACGCGTTTTTGTAAGTTTGGGGGCAGGCAGCTCATAAAAAGCAGTTAAAAAAATGGACAGTTTGTCTTTAGTGTGTAACAAACCAGTAAAGAAACACTTTAAACACAACGAAATAATTTTTTGGTACGTGGACAATGTGGCGTATACGCGATGGCAACCTGTTTCGACCGTTTGGAGGGCAACAAAGCCGCCCACATGCCACACAGCAGCAGTTGGCAAACCAGCTCGCATAGAGTATGCGCTTGCATACTAAATGGAGATGTTTATCTGTTGTGCGACATTTGTTTTGATCGATTTGTTATTTATTGTTTTTATGTATTTGCATAATTACTTACCATTTTTTGATCTTGTGTTTTGTTGTTGTTGTTGTTGTTTTTTGTTTTTACTTTTTGTTCAAACTTTCAGTTTTTCTTCTGCACTTAAAAATAAACAAAAACAAAAAACTAATGCAAAAAAATATTTTATTTCTTGACACACAAATATTTAGTGCGAAAACAAACTGATAGCTCTTTTCTCAGTTTATTTTTAAATTTTTTATTGTAATTAGAAATTATTTGCTATATTTAATCTATATCTTTTAACCGAAACTATAACGTGTAATGGCACAAATGTTGTTCCAAGTCTTGCAGTAATTGCGTTTTAGCAATTTGGCAAAAAATCATCAGACAAACAACAGACAATAAAGTTCTTTAGTCAATTCATAAAATGTTTTCAATGACTACGTAGGAAAATTTTCTGATTATCAACGTAGGCTTTGACTTAAAAGTCAAAACCAACAGATGTGCAGCTGGAAACAAAACAGTCTATCATACAAATACGGAGAGAAACAGCTAAAACATTTTAAATGTAAAAAAAAAAAAAAAAAAAATTTAGATTGTGCTACAAATTGTTACATTGTTCGTAAAAATTTAAGTTTGGAATATTTAGGGATTTTTTTTTTTTTTTTAGTCCGAATACGAGAAAGCAAAACAAGCGCGATTCGCGAACTGCGTACCGAAAAACCAAACCGAACCGGCGAACGTCGACCAAATAACTGAAACTAAAACCAAAACGCAGCGAGGCAGCAAACAGCGCGAGCAGTGAGCAGCGAGCAGTGAAGTCGACGTCGACGTCAAGAGCAGCAGCAGCAGCAACAACAGCAGAGGCAGCAGCGAAAGCAATGGAAAAGAAGACTATGCCGGCGGAGGGAAACGCGCGCAGGCGCCGCAACAACACAACAACAGCAAAATTGACAGCCCAACAACGGGAAGAGCAACGGGAATGGGAGCGACAACGTGAGCGTGCATGGATAAGTGGCACTCAGCCGGCTTCTAAAAGCAAGGCTGCTTCGTTGTTGGCCAAGAACAAAGCAAAGAAATCCACAGCTGTTGCCGTCGTAGCGCCAACTGGCAAAAACAACAAAAGCAAAAGCAACAACAACATCCATGGTAAAAGACACAATCGTTGCAGCCGGGATCAAATGCAGCGTCCAGTGGCGCTGACTTCAGGTACTGCATTTCGACGCAGTCGCTCCACTATGCCAGCCCTGGGACAGGCTAGCAATCAATTGACTGCACCCGTTTCCAAAGCCAACAAAAGAACGCGACGTAGACTGCAGCCAATGGAGAAGGCGCATGAGCAACTGGAGCAGATGCTTACGCGCATTGAGCAGGATGGTGATGGGGATACGCCCGTAACGCGACGACAACAACAACAACAACAACGATGCAAGCCAATGGCACCGGGAAAGCATGTGCGACAACAAATTAAGAATCCGCCGCCGGTGCCGACCGGGACACCGCTGAATAGCGCTCGCCACACTGAGACTGGCCCACTGGAATTGAAAGTGCCGCTTACACAAACTCCGCATGCGGTGCTGGAGACGCTCTCGCGTGATGAGCAACAGGACCAGCAGCCACAGCAGCAGAGCAGCGAACCGAATGATCATGATGATGATAGTGATATTAAGAGCGGACATCCATCCAAAGATTCACTCCAGTAAGTATTATCCAGAATATTGCTAATGTTCTTGTCAGCAGCAGTAGCAGCAGTTAAAGCAACTGTAAATGATGTCATTGCCGAAGCTCTCAGAGCGTTAGCTGCTCTCGCGCTCTCTTTCTTTCCCTCAGGGCTTTTTTTGCAGCCTTTTTGGCTTTGCTATTGCCGCCTTACCACACCGCACCTCACCTCTTCCCTTCTCATCATATCACATCACAACACACCTCAGCTCGCTGCTCACCACTCCACTGTGCCGTTCGACTGCTCTCTCTCTCTCTCTCACTCTCTCCGACTCTCCCACAACGCCAGGGAACGAACAGTCAGCTGTCAATGCGCTGCTGACGCCATCGCTTTGGAGTTACTCACCCAGCGGCGACTCCCAAGTTCGCTCGCGTTTGCAAAAACGAAAAAAAAAACACATTGTTGTTGTTATCGTTTTTGTTTGTGCGATTAGAAATATTTACTACCAAGTGCTACCTACATACATACATACACACATAGTGCATATAAACGAACACAACATTCAAATATGTATCTGAAAGCAGGTCTCCATTTGTGCTGTACGGTCTCTTCAGCGCAGTTTGGTCAGCTGACATACTATTAATCGCCAAACTGACAACTGGTATACAAAGACTTTGACCTTATCTTGTCTTGTCCCTATATTGTAATGCTCGCCCACTGTACGAACTTAAAAGCCCTAACATGAAATCAAGAATCTTGAAATTTGTTAACGATCGCGTATCAGATTTATACACAAATATGGATCATTAACCACATTGAGGCTCAGCCCAGACAGACAGGTAACCGACAGCTTTGGCTCTAGTATTGACTCATCATTTTAAACATAAAAATATTTACACATGTTTGTACGTACATATAGTATGTATTTATGTGTTTAATACTTATATCATTTATGGGGTCACTAAGTGTTTAAATAGAGCATAAACAGTCTAAACGTATATTATAAACAATTTTTTTTTTTTTTTGCTGATACAATCGAACTCACATAGAACGAACTTTTCTGTAACGAAATTTAACTTTATAAGCAAATAAGTTACAAACATTTATTAGACCCAATATTAAAAATGTTTTATTAAATATCAATATAAAGTATATTAAATTCATTGATATTCATATCTTAACATGCGAACTTATTACTTTAGAAGTGCATTACTGCTGTCCGTACAGCTGACAAAACTTACCTCATGCGGCAATCCATGCTACACCTAAAGTTACCTTGAGGTAGATACTAGGAATTTGGCAACTGTTTGCAGTTGTTGCTCGCCTGCTATGCGAAATTCTCGTAATCAAATACGATGGACCTCTAATCGACAATTGTTTGCAATTTAAATTCACGTTCATTTCTCTTTTTATTTCTTTCCACTTTTATTTTTGCGATAAAATTTGCAAACAAAAACTAAAACAAAAAAACCTGAAATAACCGGGCGTTAATGCTCTGACATTTAGTCGTCTTCGTTGCTGTTGTTTTTATTGTTGTTGCACTTAGAAAAAAATCATTTGCACAAATTCTTTAACTAAGCTAAAACAAATTTCTGCTTTAAAATATTAAAGATTTGAAATTATCAGAATGAATGTTATAGCTAAAACGTTTTAAATAACATATATTATCTGACTTAATCTAGAAGAATAATAGTGCAGTAAGTTTAAGCCTAACGACTCAACACTTTGGGCAGCCAAGTTCTGAACTGTTAAAGCTTTAGGATTTAACGCATTATAAACAAGAACAATTGATCTTAAATTATCCTGATCAGTCTTACTACAACAACGGTATTAAATACATATCAACACAAAATAGTTGAAATAGAAATAGAAATTCTATATACATTATATTTTTGTTGACTGCAATATTAATGATGGCCCCTTGGCGCCAGGTCGGTTGCATTAAGCGACGCAACTGCCATTGCTTTGCCCTTTAAAACCTATCGATAACGAAAACCGGCTCGAGACCTGACTCTCACTCGGGCCTAGTGTTTTGTGTTTGGGGCTCGCTAACGTGCCGGACCCGATGACTACTATGCATACTGCTTTATTTGTTTGATCAATACATTTTTGCGCCCCCTTCAATCAACGACTAACGTTCTTGAGGTTACCTCATCGCTCAACATAACTTGACGCAATCTGTAGGGTTTTATTAATGAACTCTTTTTCAATGGCTTTGATAGTTGATTGTGTCATGTCTCTAGCTAGCTGATGCATCAGGGAGAAACATTGGTAGGTTTGGGGGACACTTTGATGCGATTAACATAAGCATAGCTTCTAGCTACCTTAAGTCCCAGTAACCTAGTTCATATACTCTAGCGGAAAGTTTATGTAGATTGATTTGCTAAGAAAGTTTTAATTGGCATAAGACAAATGAGCTCATGGGTTGGTAACTAATAATACCAGCTGGATTTTTCTGATATAACCAAAATATACTATTGGCAATGTTTTTGGTTTCGCCAAACAATTCTCGGGATTCCTAAGTCATCCCCGATAGACCAGCTAAGTCCGATAATTCACTTATTAGTTATTGTAAAAGTTAAAGCTCAAGTTGCTCCAACAATCAAGTATCCCAGCCCTATGTAAAGGGTATATTTGCAGCGCATTTAGCTTTTTTTAACATTGGCCATGAGATTCGCATGGGAGTTCTAAGTGAGGGATAAAGGGAAATTGCGTGTCGACGGCCCATCTAAAACTGAATAAAGCCCGTTTGGAAATGTTGGTAGGGTTCAGTTGAAACAGTCCATACTATGACGTGACTATGACGTGACTAGCAGCGTGTCAGGCTGATGCAATTAGCCGGCTTTTGGCTTTGTGCTAATCATCCAAATGGCAAGAGTTGATATTTGTGGTGAACATTGGACTGGATTTGATTTATTAGCGCCAATTCGAATTCTAATTTTGTTTGTCTTACGTCTTTCTCCTCAGACCGCTGGAATTGACGCCCGGAGTGTCGCCATATTGCAATCGTTTCTGGGTGACACGGCCCCAAAAGAAGCAGTCAGCACCTCAGTCGAACGACAAGGTAGCCAAGATCCAATCCGATCCTAATGACAAAAGCTTTCTGGATAAGAAGCGTAAGGATGAAAAGCATGTGCTCGATCCAATCAAATCGCAGCCATCGGTAATCGATCCAGAGCAGGCGGCACTCCAGCAGCAGGCAATGGATGAGCGTATCGAAATGGAGAGGCAAAAGCAGATGGTTGCCGAATGTCGTGTCAAACATCGCCTGGCCGAAATGATGCAAGCGGAGCAGGAAGTAACCCAGCGCCTGCTTAAGAAGGCAAAGCAAATGAAAAAGGATCAAAAGAAACAGGCCGAAAAGGAGGCATGCAGTCAGCAACAGCTGCCAGACCAAGTTGCCATCAATAATAATGCGCAAGATCCAAAAGACGATAACAAGATTATGCCACTTCCTCCAACTGTTAATAATAATAATTTTGATTATTTTCAAGATGCACTGCAGCAACGCCAGCAATTCCAGGATCAATGCCAACAAAGCCCTATGTATAACAGTCCCACATTCCATGAACCCTGGAGCTTATTTTCTGAGTAAGTTCGCTCTTCTCTATCTTATAAATCTTTTCGTGTTGAAACTTGTTTTGCAGCATTAGCTACAGTCTTAGTACGCAACTAATGGAAGACATTGACGCTGAAATCCATCGTAACATTGTCAACGTATTCAAAGATATGGTGGAAGATGAAATTCGTGCAGCTAGGCGACCCCATTAAAAATAAACTGTGTACTCCCATCCAAGCTTATTCTTAAAATCTGACATAAATCTTACCTTAGAGAACCGATAAATTTTACGTTCGCTCACAATACTATATGTTCTGTGCCTATATTATTGGCCCTCTTGTGTGCCAAAAACTAAGTAATAAATTGTTATAACACCAATTTCGTTCACTTAGTTATCTACATATAAAAGAGTATAGCCTAACAGTAGCAATGTCTCTCATTAGCAAAATACATTCAACCGACTGCGGTACACTCGTTACCAGTATTAAAACCGGTAAAAAAGGCCTCATTGCAAAGGGGTAAAGATGTGGCAGAGAGCCACGCTGTGTTAAAGAGTCTCCGATGCAGATGGGGATGCCTCCAGCTAACTTCCTTCCAAATTTGGTGACTCTACCTCAAAGTTTATAAAAGGTGAGGGAAAGGAGACTGGGGGAGGTATGGGTGGGCGTGGCATCCAAATTTTTGCTGCAGATCTTTATGGAATGTCAATTGCTGTCTTCATACCAAATATGGTGACTCTAGCTCAAAGTTTGTAAAAAGTTGGGAAGGGGGCCTGGGGAAGGTATGGGGGGCGGGCATCAAATTTTTGCTGCTGATCCAAACTTTGATGGAGGTTGTTAGGCTATCTTCCTGCCAAATTTGTGGTTCTACTCAAAAACTAATATTTTTGCGAGGGGCTGGGGCGGGCGGCATGGGTGGGCGTGGCATCCAAAATTTTTTGGGTTTTCATCACCTTTTTTACACCAAATTTGGTGGCTATGCCAAAACTGTGGGATATGGCCTATTTCAAAATGGTGGGCAATGGGGGGCGTGGCTCTTTGATGCAGTTCTTTGGGGATCGTTACCAGCTATCTTCCTACCAAATTTGGTGGTTCTAGCTCAACAACTCTGGAAGATACACGCATTCCCGTTTTTGACGAAGCGTTGGGGCGGATGGCGGCGGCTAGGGCAGTATTGGTGGGCGTGGCATCCAAACTCTGATGCAGTTTTTGGGGGGTTGTCATCACCTATCTTAGCACCAAATTTGGTGGCTATGGCTCAAAAACTGTGGGAGATATAGGCTTTTCTGATTTCAAAATGCGGGGGAGCTGGGGCGGAATGGGTGGGCGTGGCTCCAAAACTTTGATGCAGTTCTTTGGGGATCGTTACCAGCTATCTTCCTACCAAATTTGGTGGCTCTAGCTCCACAACTCTGGAAGATACACGCATTCCCGTTTTTGACGAAGCGTTGGGGCGGATGGCGGCGGCTAGGGCAGTATTGGTGGGCGTGGCATCCAAACTTTTGATGCAGTTTTTGGGGGGTTGTCATCACCTATCTTGGCACCAAATTTGGTGGCTATGGCTCAAAAACTGTGGGAGATATAGGCTTTTCTGATTTCAAAATGCGAGGGGGCTGGGGGCGGAATGGGTGGGCGTGGCTCCAAAACTTTGATGCAGTTCTTTGGGGATCGTTACCAGCTATCTTCCTACCAAATTTGGTGGCTCTAGCTCCACAACTCTGGAAGATACACGCATTCCCGTTTTTGACGAAGCGTTGGGGCAGCTGGGGGCGGCTAGGGAAGTATTGGTGGGTGTGGCATCCAAACTTTTGATGCAGTTTTTGGGGGGTTATCATCACCTATCTTGGCACCAAATTTGGTGGCTATAACTCAAAAACTGTGGGAGATATAGGCTTTTTTGACTTTAAAATAGGGGGGGAGGCTGGGGCGGAATGGGTGGGCGTGGCTCCATAACTTTGATGCAGTTCTTTGGGGATCGTTACCAGCTATCTTCCTACCAAACTTGAAGGCTCTAGCTCCACAACTCTGGAAGATACGCGCATTCCCGTTTTTGACGAAGCGTTGGGGCGGATGGCGGCGGCTAGGGCAGTATTGGTGGGCGTGGCATCCAAACTCTGATGCAGTTTTTGGGGGGTTGTCATCACCTATCTTAGCACCAAATTTGGTGGCTATGGCTCAAAAACTGTGGGAGATATAGGCTTTTCTGATTTCAAAATGCGAGGGAGCTGGGGGGGAATGGGTGGGCGTGGCTCCAAAACTTTGATGCAGTTCTTTGGGGATCGTTACCAGCTATCTTCCCACCAAATTTGGAGGCTCAGCTCAACTCTGGAAGATACCGCATGCCATGGGGGGACCAAACTCTGATGCGTTTTGGAGGTTGTCACCACTATCTTAGCACCAAATTTGGTGGCTATGGCTCCAAAACTGTGGGAGTTAAGTTTTTCTGATTTCAAAATGCGGGGGCTGGGGCGGAATGGGTGGGCGTGGCTCCAACACTTTGATGCAGTTCTTTGGGGATCGTTACCAGCTATCTTCCTACCAAATTTGGTGGCTCTAGCTCCACAACTCTGGAAGATACGCGCATTCCCGTTTTTGACGAAGCGTTGGGGCGGATGGCGGCGGCTAGGGCAGTATTGGTGGGCTTGGCATCCAAACTTTGATGCAGTTTTTGGGGGGTCGTCATCAACTATCTTAGAACCAAGTTTGGTGGCTATGGCTCAAAAACTGTGGGAGATATAGGCTTTTCTGATTTCAAAATGCGGCGTGGGGTGGGAGGGCTGGGGCGGAATGGGTGGGCGTGGCTCCAAAATTTTTGATGCACTTTTTTGCTAGAAGCTATCTGCTTACCAAATTTGGTAGTTCTAGCTATAAGGATGTGCGAAATATGTGGATTTATCGGTTTTGAGTTATCGAATTTATCGATTTGCCAGCCCCCCAGTTATCGTAGAGCCCCCATCTTGACACTTTAATTTACTATCCCATAGATAAAAGTCTCTAGCTTGAAGGGTGTGGAAAAAAGTTGCGAACATACAGACGGACAGTCGGACAGACGGACAGACGGACGGACGGACGGACGGACGGACGGACGGACGGACGGACACCATGACAGACATTGCACAAACCCAATATACTCTTTACCTTTGGTAACGAGTATAATTATACAATCAGCACAAAAGTATGCAACACAGTTATGTCATATGAAAAAATTCTTGTTCTTGTTTATATTATGTATGTATATAACTATTGCTCTGAAGAACGTAGTATAGAAAATAAATTCAATTTATACAGTGGGGTCAATGCACTTATCAACTAACTATAACTAGAATTACGCACTATAGACCTATGGAATATGTCGTCGATTAGGAATACATTCGTATTTTAAGTGGTTCTTTACATATATATTATATTAAACGAAGTTTTCATGATTCCAAAGATGCAATTTAAAAGTACACTATGCAATGATTGTCAATTTGTGAATGTGTGTGTGTGTGTGTGTATGTGATGTCAACAGTGGTTTTTTGTCGCTTTATGTCTTAACGAATGTGTTTAAAACTAAAGCTAAGTTTACTGCTAAATTACATACTAAATATGGGTGCGTGTCATAACGTCCAGTGCGTAACGCCCGTGGGCGCTATGACACTTTTTACGACACTTTTTTGGGTGCTTTCAAAGGTTGTGACACTTTCAAAGGTGTCATAGCGCCCACGGGCGTATTTATATATTATATTTGGGAAAGGATGCTGGCAACAATTTTATTTCAAAAACTTTTTATAACGTTAAGAAATATTGAAAATTTGTATACAAAAAAATCGCGCGATTTCTTTTTTACGCAATTGAAATATTCATTTTTAACTAAATTTAAATTTTTAGTAAAATAAACTACTTATAACGTTAAGGCGTTATGACACTGGGCGTTATGACATGTACCCACTAAATATAGCGCGTTATTTTTGTGTGGCATAACTCTTCATCTCGATGTGTGTGTGTGTGTGTGTGTTTGGATGTAAAAAAAAAGTACAATAAATATGTGGCTGAACTAAGGAATTGTACACACTGTACATAAATGTGTATAGAGTCATGCGGCATGTGCTCTTGCTCACAGCTCACAGTAGATTGGAGCAACTGATTTCGGATGCGACACAATTTGTGGAACGTGGCAGAAATTGTATATGCTGCCAAGTGGCGTTGAAACTACATCAAAATGAAAGAGACGAAAGCAGTTAGTGAAATGGTTGCGCTAAACATAAATTTGATATGTAGGTAAAACTTACAGATATCTTTCTGCCAATTGTCGCTCCACGTGTGGCTTGATACGTGCATAATCCTTGTCCGCAATTGTTGTACTGCAATGCTGTTGCATATAGGTGAGAGTGAATAACTCATTCTCATTGAAGGAACGAAGGCCAGGCAAACGCCAACGCCGGGTCAATCCCAACGCCTGATATGTGGCCACCTGATCGATGCCAGCACCCTCAATGGCGCTGCCCGCATCTATGGCTGTCACAAAGCTGCTCAACGCACGTGCCGCAGTCCGAGCTGCACTAAGCGTTACATGGAAACTCTTGAGCGCATCTGGCGACAGATTGCGCAACTCATGCGCCAAACGCGGCGGTTGTCCGGCTGACAGGCAGCTAACATCCGGCTGGGCGTACTGTATATCTGGCACAGCGTCGCTTAGATCCGTACTCTGTGCATTGAACTGCAGCAGAAACGTGGCAAAATTGTTGATCAACACCTCCAAGATGTCAGTGCCGATGCGTGCAAAATTCACAGCACTGCAAAACAAATGAATGAATGTTAGTTACGGAGTTTTAATAAAAACAGACATATGTACATACACTGGATAGCGGTAGTCGTAAAAGTTGTTGTTGACAAGCACTCGAGAGATTAGCAACATGTTCAGCTTGTTCGAATAGGCAATAGGTTGCGGATGTTCCCTTGTGTACATCTCGGAAACAATGCTATTAAAACAAAACGAATACGAATTAGAAATTCTGCTACAAATGCAAATGCTAAACGTTTACTTACACATCCAGCATTGATAATGGTTTAAGCTTAGCCTCCATGCGCGATCGACGAAATTTCCAAATCGACTCCAAATGTTCTACAAAGTTAAGATTGCTCAACAGCAGATCATTGTAATAGTTGCTTATGTAATCAGCCTGATCGAGCACTTCGCTAGGTATGCCAAATTGTAGCCGAATCTCGGCTAGTTTCTTGTGCAGAAACTTTTTAGCTGTCGGCTCGAGCCAGTGCGCCTGCGCCAATGAATCCTGCAGTTGATTACGCAAACTGTAGAACATTAACTGCAAAAACTTTTCGTTGCCAACTGTTTTGTTTACGATAGGCTCATCGCTAATGCGACTGCGATGCACTGTCTCAAACTGTTGCTTGGGCGGCTGTTGCTGCAGTGCATCGACCGCAAACGGCAACCACTCGCGCACCACCTTACTGCAAAAGAGCCAACGTGGATAGCTGGCCGTGCGCCCATAAATCGAATGATCAAAATGCTCGGCAAGTGTACGATACTCCTTGGAGAGATGCGGCAGCATTTCTCGTGCCAACGACCAAATTATAAAGTTGTTTATCGGTCTGCACAAGATTTATTAGTTTATATATATAACATTTTATGTATTGAATTTTCAACTCACTTCTTGTCCGATGTGGAGATCAGAGTGGATAGTTCATGAAAAACTTCAACATCGCGCACCAGCACTTCCGTGTCATCAGTAAACTTTGTGTCGGTAAAGATAACCTGAAGTGACTCCTGAATGGGTAGCTGTAGAATACGAAAAACAATTAGTTTAATATATATCTTTATCTCCTGGACTAAAGAACTTGTGGGATAGTTCGGAGGTGGCTTAGCTGAGGCCACCAGGCGGGTCGCGGGTTGCGGATAGCGAACGGCCTCTTTATGAGGTTAGCTGCGAATAAGCGAGAATCCTTGCAAATAAGCAGTCCCGGACAAACAGCGGGTACGGTACCGTTCACCGTACCGACAAGACGCTTGTGTCGCCGTCTTCAAAGCATAGCCTCACATACTCCCACCTCCCTCACACGTACCCATCTTCATCCCTTCCCCAATATCCCACTCCGGGCTGGACTAAGGTGTCATTCGAACCGTGCCGAAAGTCAACCTAGCCGGGGGCCCGGATTAAAAACTAGCCCAGTCGCTAACGGTGAGCTCAGGCAGATGGCGACCGCCTGTTCTACTTAGCCTTACCCGGGTACTGCGGATCTCTGCCCGCGTGGACCGTATATTTCTCCGCAACTCGTGGGAACATGGAAGGATTTAAAAAAAATTAAAAGTATTTAGGAGTGCAGCAGGATACTGCCAGTGTCGCGAGACACTTTGAGGACCGCCTCCTTGACGGGGAGCGGCCCTCCAATGTGGGACCACCCCCACGGCGCCCTAACCAGGCGCAGCCAACAAGAAGGCCGCAGGCGGCAATAGGCACAACGCGCACACAGCAGACGACGAGGGAAGCCCCACGTCACCGTGTCGCCCCAGCTGCAGGAGGAGGAAGCAAGGCTGGACCATCCCAGCCGATGCGACCGAAACTTAGCGCAGTTAGGCGACATGGCGTGCAGCACCAGCAGCCAAAAGTGCAGTTGCCAAAATTGGGAGAGCCGGGCGGTTTGGATGACCCAAACCGAAAAACGCCGAACGGCTCGAAAACCAAATGGTACCTGAGGTACCTTCAGCAGGGATTACCCCCTGCTGAGGCACTGCGCATGGCAACAGCTGGAAGGGACTCGGCGAGCCAGGTACGGGGACCAGCCCCCAAACGCCTGAGCAGTACTCTGACGCCACCCACTGCCACCCCCAAGAGGGCGTGCCCAGAGGAGCGTCCCAGCACGTCGGCAACCGCCGTAGCAACAGCAGTGAGGTCTTCCTCTCCATTGTCCACCGAGGCTCGCATATCGTACGCAGCGATTGCAAAAAAAAGTCAAGGTGGCCGTGTTACCTGTGGAATACCCGCAGGTAATGCTCAGCCATGGGGTCCGCATTGGAGGAGGCCATCCTGGACGAGGTTATCCTCACAGGATGGGACACCGCGGTCGCGTTCGCGGGCATTCATTTCCGGGTTGGCTACCTGGTCATTGAATGTTCCGAAGATCACTCAGCGGAGTGGCTGAGGACCGTGGCGTCAAGGCTGCAGTCGTGGAAAGGGGCTCAACTGCACAATGTCAGCATCTTCTGCCCAAGAAGCGCGGATCGGTCAACCGAATCCTTGTTGGTTCTGCTGAGGAACCAGAACAAGATCGAGACCGACTCGTGGAAGGTGTTACCGAGGAGGACGGAAGGCGGAGGTGCGCTATTGGTGATAGGCATCGATGAGGCATCCAAGGACGCGATAGTGGCGAGAGGCCACCAAGTTTCATTCCGCTACGGGACCATCCCCGTTAGCGGTCTGAAGAAGAAGAGTGTTGGCGAGAGGACTGCCCCCGCCCAAACGACAGCCCCGGAAGCTGCAGGCTCGGCCCCCACACCTCCCACCGCCACTGTTCCGAGTGCTCATCTGGCAGGTGTCTCTGATTTATCAGCGGATCTGGCCGAGGATGAGGACCTGGCGGAGATGACGCTCGGTCCAGCAGAGCTGGAAGGGATGGATGATGAGGTGCCGATGTCCTCGCAAGAGCTCGCTGAGGAGCTTCAAACGGCAGAAGCTGACGTCACCATGACGGGCAGCGGTAGCTCCCAACCTGCATCACCAGGAGCTGGAGCGGCGGAAGAATGATGGTGACGTCAAACGTCACCGGGCTAGCCCAGATAAACCTCCATCGGGCTAAGGCAGCCTCTGCTGTCTTGGCCAGGATGTTTATCACCCAACATCTTGGGCTAGCCCTGGTACAGGAGCCATGGGTAAACAATGTCATAAAAGGCCTGTGCACCGCTGACTCGAAGGTAATCTGGGATCAAAGAGATCCTACACCTAGAGCATGCATCATTGTAAGGAAATGTATTAATTTTACTATTCTTTCAGAATTCCTCACTAGGGACTGCGTACCTATTGCCGTAATGGCAATTGGAAACGCCCCACCTATTGTGGTGGCATCTGCATATTTTGCTGGTGATGTGGACTGCCCGCCACCGGAAATAGAAAAGCTGATGGACCACTGCAGGAGAGAGAAGCTGCCGGTTATAATCGGCTGCGATGCCAATGCGCACCACTCCATATGGGGCAGCACGGACATCAACAAAAGGGGTGAGTGTCTTACCAACTTTATATTCAAGTATAACTTAGAAATTGGTAATGTCAGATCAACACCGACATTTGTAACTAGAGTTAGAGAAGAGGTATTAGACATTACTCTGATTAGTCGGTCTCTTAGGCCACATTTCAGAGAATGGCATGTCTCTTTAGAAGAATCCATGTCCGATCACAGGATTATCCTATTCAAACTTAAGGTCAATACTGCTCATTGAGCAGAATAAGGGTCTTCTCACCGAGACATGGCGCATGCTCAGGCGCCTTGATACCAAGGGCGGAAAGGTGCTGACCTTTGGTATGGAGGATGAAGCTCTATCACTCCTCAGTAATAGGGGAATGATGGTGAGCTTCAGATTTGGTCAGCTGAGGTGCCGGCTGCACAAAAAGCAAGCCGCGACAGAGACGGCTGCGATGGTGCAAGCAGACGAAGTGCCTGGCACCTCTTCTGCTGCAGCACCCACCGATGAGGCAGCCAAAGCCGAAGCGATTGCAGCCTGGGAAGCCGAGTTGGACTCGGACTTGTCACGGTTACACGTGCGCAGCGAGGTAGGCTCTGGGAGTGATGAGAAGCCGTCCGATGATGAGCAGACACCCACCGGGACGTTGTCAGAGGCGTATCTGACGCTCTCGGAAGGGGAACCTGAGCTCTAAGGATGCTGGCCACCAGCGTGGCACAGCCACTTCCCGGGAGATACTGCGGAAGCCTCCCCAACAGAGGTTCAGGATATGGTGGCACACTGCAGCAGCAATAGACTCCCATTGCTGCTGAGATGCGACGCAAACGCGCATAGCGTAGCGTGGGGCAGCACGGACAACAACAGTAGAGGTGAGTGCTTGCTTGACTATCTTGTAGCTAATGACCTTATGGTGTTCAATGTGGAGGCTGAACCCACTTTTATCACCAAAAATAGAGCCGAAGTACTTGATATTACTTTCGGCAATGGGGGGGCCTCTGGGCTGGTTTACAACTGGAGGGTCTCAACAGAACCGTCAATGTCGGATCACAGGATCATCCTCTTCGACATTAGTAGTAATTTCAGGATTAGTAAAGTCATCAGGAATCCCCGGCGGACTTATTGGCCGCTCTACCAGTCACACCTGGGGTTAAATCTGAGCAGACTAAACCATAGTAGGAGGGTCTCTTCTCAAGAAGAGCTAGAGCAACTCTCGACAGAAGTTGGCGAGACGATTATGCATGCCTATCATGCAAGTTGTCCAACCAATTCCATAGAGTCCAACAGGGATAACCCTTGGTGGAATAAAAAGCTTGGGATGCTTCGAGCAGAGGTCAGGAGGCTGTTTAATACAGCCAAAAAGAATAGTGACAGATGGGACTTATACACCAAGAAACTAACAGAATATAATAAAGAAATCCGGTACAGCAAACGTGCTCATTTCGGAGATCGGAGATTTTGCTCCAACCTAGAGCAGGCCACACCTGCTGTGAGAGTCTTGTAAGTCGATCTCGACAGGCAAAGTGTTGTCCGAACTCTGCTTAAAGAGGCCAGATGGTTCCTTCACGGAAAATGAGGTGTAAAAGGCAGAACTTCTCCTGCAAACTCACTTTCCACTTTGTAAAACCATCACCAACACTGACAGCTGTTACGAAACGGTTCCCATCAGGAGACCGGACTGGAGCCTGGCTGCAGCCATAGTAGCAGAGCAAAGAATAAGATGGGCCATTGGTACGCTTAGTGCCTACAAGGCCCCAGGTACGGACGGTATCCTCCGTCCGTACAGAAGGGGATGGAACAGCTTATGGTGTTCGTCATTCGTATTTTCCGGGGAAGCCTAGCTATGGGCTACATACCTTGGGCATGGAGGACGGCCAGGGTGATCTTTATCCCGAAAGTGGGGAAAAAGGACCCCTTTCACCCCAAATCTTTCAGGCCGATCAGCCTGACATCCTTCTTGCTAAAAACCCTCGAAAAGATAGTTGACAATCACATTAGGATCTCGTACCTAGTGTCTAGTCCCCTGCATGATCACCAACATGCCTATAGAGAAGGAAAGTCGACAGAATCGGCTCTCCTAGACCTAGTAAACAGCCTTCAATGCACCTCAAGCACCTGCTTGAGGAGTGTCCCGCCATCAGTCGACTGAGGCTCTCTCTTCTGGGGAGCCTCTTTCTGTCTACAGAGGAATGAGGGCTCTCCGACCATGCTACATCGGGCTGTTCGAGGAGTTGTAACTCACAAAACAGTAAGAGGGCACAATAGATCCTAGTGGTCGCAGTGCATGATCCTCGTTCCAAATAATAATAAAATAATAAGGTTAATACGAATAATAGTATACCAACTCGTAACCCCAGGAAAACAAACTGGAAAAAATTTAGGTCTACCCTAGAACTTAACCTAGCCACTGAAAACTCTGGAATACCCAGATGCACTTAGTAAGACCGAAATCAGGTCAAAGGTTGTTCGTGAGGTACGAACCAAGCTAGACACTCTGGGATCACAAAATAGGCTTGCCCTAAGATGGGTCCCGGGACATGTCGACACAGCGGGGAACGAAGAGACAGATAAGCAGGCAAGACTAGGGGCAGCGACACCCCTAATAGGACGCGAGCCGTACTGTGGTATAGGAAGAAGCACAATACGGCAAGAGCTTAGGAATGAAGAGAGACTTCTGCGAAGGACGAGCTGGGCAAGGACACCAGGACTCAGACAAGCAAAGCTTCTCTTGGGTAGCTATAACCTCAAACGGTTTAAGCAAGTAATTTCAATGGGTAAAAATAGACTTAGAATACTCACCGGTCTCTTGACAGGACATTGTAGACTACGGGGTCACCTGGCAAAGCAGCGAGAATTGCAGATTCTGCGAAATGGAAGGAGAAACCTCCTTGCACATTATAGCAGAATGCGTAGCCTTAGTAAGGAAAAGAAGTAGTTTTCTAGGAAAACATATTGTGCAACTTAGCGATTTAGAAACCATCGACCCAACAAAGGTACTTGCTTTTATGCAACACCTGGGTCTGATGGAAGAGCTATAGGCCAAGAAGGGGGCACAATAGATCTATTTGGTCGCAGTGTATTTACCCCAAATATAATTATAATAATATCTTTATCTAAAAACTAATGTGAGCCCGATCACACGGGAGATGTGTGAACATCTTAAAATTAATTACTTTGCATAGTTGCAAATGCTTTCAAATTTTCTTTACAATTATCATATTAACAGCAGAGATGCGTGGCTCGACCGTCTCAAGGCTCAGTTTTCTGAACTTCACTTGACTCGAACTTAACGTGAACTTAACTTTAACGTGAACGTTAACTTGAAATTCAAGCGATTACGCAGAGCGTGATCTTGAAAATGTTTGCTAGCATTATTATATATTCCTTGAAGCAAATAAATTAGCTTATATTCATCCATTTTAAAATCAGCTGTTTCAATTTGGACTCGAACTTTATATTCAGTTTTCTGCAGGTTGTCAACTTGATTTTGATGCCAAAAAAATCGACTTCTGCATTGGTAAAATCTTTCGACTTCCATGACATCAACGCAGCAAATAACTGTATTCGTTTTTCATGTTTCGTAAAATTTACATTTTTGTCCACATCGAATAGGAATATTACACAAAAATGCTCAATGTTAACTTTAAAAAATGGTTTACCCTCGCTTCATCTACACAGACTGATTCAGTGTAAGTCTACATTGGCTAGTCGTGTTCCAGGCTTGAACAGAACACTGGCTCAGCCAATGTAATTTTCTGCACCCGCTTAGACTTGGCCTTGACGCGACCATTTTAACCAACCAATGGACTAATCTATATATGCAACTAGCCCAAACAAAAACCTTAGGGTGTTTACACATAAAAAATTAATTGTGGAATCACATTGAGTAGTTAGTTATTGCCTTACCGATGGCGCAATGCTCTTCAGCTCGGCAAGACGAAGCAATTTGTTTTGCTGACGCTCCCCGCCTACCTTGGCGGCTTCAATGTGATTGACAATGCGGCGTTCATAGTGAAAAATGTCATCCGCAAAGAGATCCGCTTCACGTGCAACGAGACCTACAATACAAACAGAAAACATAATGAATAGACAAGTCATAGAATGTTATATATGAATCATTTACATACCCATGTTGATAGCAAAATCGCGCAGCAGCAACTTGTAGCCACGCACCACTTCCTCGTCTGCATCGTTGCCATAGAAGTATTTGTCCGGCAGTCCCAGATCGCCCTCGTCCAGAGTGATTATGTAATCGTAGGGTATATTATAGCTGTTTTCCACGCTCACGCGATAATAGGGAAAGATGCCAAACTTGGCATGCAAATGCTTTAAGGCGCTTCTGTAATCCCAGTTCTGTAAGCGATTCGTTGGCGAAAATGCCTGCCAGCCACCTGAATGAGATAAGATGTTAAGATATCGGAATTAGTATCATGCGGTAATCCCGGAATCCGGTATGCATGGGAATGACCCAACGCAACATTGTGGCGGCTCTAAAGGAATTCCACAGAAGCACAGAGTTAAGTCTGTTTGCCAAAAAAATTAAAACAAATAAAACAATATGACAACAACTTATGCATATAAGCCATATAAATATTTTATGTATACTATATCGATATTTATAACAATTAAAGGCGCTAAAATGTTTGGCTGCAATCTCTTGGAAATTTCAGATCGTTTCCTGCAGTCATAAACAAATACCAAAAACATAAACATAACATGTGTATAACCGATCTAAGTATGCTCTACTTTACAATATAGTCGAATCTGATATTCGTTAATGATATTACAAAGGAACAAACTTTTTGGATGCTTTTTAAGATAGAAACTCTATTGTAGCTTGTAGGCCAGAATTTCCAATTGCAATGTTATGTTGCAGGCAATCGTATTTAATCGCTTAAACAACTTGTTGGGTTAATTGCTGACAACCTTTCTCATATGTGAAGGTTGGTTAAAGGTTCAAGAATGACTTTGTTTTATGTTGGGAATACTTCAGTTTAACACTTAACCCCAAACCCCAAATCTCCGAGCCGACCACCAAATACTATTGCAAGTCCTAATCTAGTTTGTTGGACATGGTCAAATGGCATCAGTCAGCTGATGATGGTGGCGGCATTTTGGGGCATCGATTGTGTCAGCAATGGTTGTTTGCTGTAATAATTAGCGCCTGTGAAGCGGACAAAAACAAAAACAGCAAAATATTAAATCTAACTTCCCAGCCGGATTTTGTATGATGGTGTTATAGTTTGGTTATTTGATTTTTTAACAATTTATTGCAAATCAATGCGAGCAAATTAATTAACTTCAATTAAAGCCATTTCTCGCCCATCTCTGCTATAAAAACTGAACGTTGTCTTCAAACAGGGCATCAATCCAGTGCAGCATCTTCATCAGCGCTAAGCTTCATTCCTTTTAGCATGAACAAATTTATGGTAAGTTATTGGGCGAACAGCCAAACGGATTGAAGTTCTCATCGATACACACTTTTGCAGTTTTTTGCCTGCCTGGCAGTGCTTGGCTGCGCCACAGCGCGTCCTGATCTCAGCCGTCAGGCCTATCACTATGATATTGGCCACAACGAGAATGTTGTCAGCACCGGTGTGGTGTCCACTCCTGTGATTAGTTCAAGCAACTCGTATCAGCCAACGGCGTCGGGCAGCTCTTACTATAACGGTGCTCCTTCGGTGGGTCAATTGACGCTTGTGGGCAATGCTGGTCTTGTGCCCTCCACACAGGTCAGCTCTGTGAATGGTGTACAGTATACTGGACACACCACTTACTCCAATGGCGGCGGCGCTGGCGTCAACTACGCCTCCAATGGTGGCGGCGGTGATAGCGGCAGCTACGCCTCCTCGAATGGCGCTTACAACACCGGTGGCAACAGTGTCCAGAGCATTGTGAACGATAACATTGGTTTGACTGGTATTCATCCGGGCCCAACCATCAACTACAAGGAGCAGGAGGCATACATTAGTCATTTGGCCAACTTCCAGCCACCGGTGATTAGCAAGCATTTCTATCTGCACACCGCACCCGAGGATCATGATGACCAGCAGATTGTGCGCTATGTGAATGTGGGCAGGCCACAGAAGAACTATCGCGTGGTGTTCATCAATGCGCCCGCCTCGACTACCAGCAAGGCCAAGATCATTGCTAATGTTGCACCTGTTGAGGAGAAGACCGCCATCTATGTGCTGTCCAAGAAATCGAATGCTCTGGATGTTAGCGCCGAGGTAGTTACACAGCGTCCCGTCAACTACAAGCCGGAGGTATTCTTCATCAAGTATAAGACACCAGCAGAGGCAGCTCATGCACAGCAGACCATTCAGGGTGAGTTTTAAGCTGTTTAATCTCTGAAAGATATCTCCTTTAACTCTTCCATTCTCTTCTTGTTCTTAGCCAACTATGATGCTTTGGGCGGCAGCTCTCAGCTCAGTGATGAGGGTCTAGTGCCCGTCTCTTCGGTCATCAATAGCCTGGGCGACAATGGCGCCTCCGGCGTTCTGGGAGATGGTTCCGGTGGCATCAACATTGTTGGCACTGGCGGTGCACCAGTTTTGGAAAGCGTTAACGGTGGTGCTGGCAATAATGCTGGCTCCCAGCAATACGATGTCCATGGCAGCGGCAGCAGCAATAGTCAAACAGCTGTTGATGCTGGCAATTCCAATGTTGGGGGAAATAATTATATCCAAACCTCTTATCTGCCCGCCAAGCCAATCAGGTCGGTTAAGTACTAATTACTTTTGCGACTACGTCTCTGCACCACTTCCCCTAGATAACCACACAAATGCCAGCCTTGCTTCTAATCAAATAATCCAATAGCGATTATTTTGCTAGAATTTGCTTAATTTAACTCTTGCGATATTCTTTTAGTTTATATTATGTTTGTGATCTATGCAAAAACACAATTTTTTTTCAACAATTTTTTTTTAATAAAAGTTAAGGACTTCTTTAAGCATTCATAAAAATGTAAAAGAACAAGAAGTACTTTTTTGAAATGTGATAAATTTTTATAAAAAGATGATTTAAAAACTAATCAAATCTGGTGTTAAGGACGCAACGACCTTTAATACTAGGTACTGTATCTCAATTTCAAGGAACAAGGACAGTAAGCTGAGTAATTAAGTTGAAAGGAAGTTGCGATTCTCAAGAAAATAAAAGAAAAAAAGTGGTTTAGTTTAAGAATAAAACACAAAATAATGAAAAAATACATCAACTCAAATATTAAGTCAGCATTAAAAATAACATCAAAATTTGGTTTAAGAAGCAAATTAATATCCAAAAAACTTAGAAAAATGTCAACTTGCCATAAAAAAATTAAATTTTGTGTGTTTCACAAGTTGGCGCCCAAGTTAAGCCCCTCTTAAACCCCGTCTCACCCTGACGACAAATCAACTTAAGTATTTGGCAAGCTCTTCATAATTGTTGAGACTGCAACAACAAAAATTAATATAGATAAAACTGACGAAGCAACGACCACCAACCACAAAACGATGGCAAATAAATTAGCGTCTTAAATGAAAAAAAAAATCAAGAAACTCATACTAAACGAAAAGAAACAAACTCAAATCAAATGGGAGAGCAGCAATGCGCTGCAAGGTCGATTTGCTAATGCAACGTATTAAAATACCAAAAAGTATTCAAATCCAAAAGAAAAAAGTCAAAAAGCAAATATAAAGGTAGATATGTATGTATGTGCCACGCCCCAAAACTGTATGACAGCAAACGCCCCAAAAGGCAAAAATTTATGGATTACAACGCTATGCAGGTGCTACCTGGCACTATGTATGTTGGTATTTATACCCTTAACCCATAAAATGGGTAAAAAGGGTATAATGGTTTTGTGCAAAAGTATGTAACAGGCAGAAGGAAGCATCTCCGACCCCATAAAGTATATATATTCTTGATCACCATCAACAGCCGAGTCGATATAGCCATGTCCGTCTGCCCGTCTGACCGTCTGTCCGTCTGTATGAACGCGTGGATCTCAGAGACTACAAGAGCTAGAGACTTCAGATTTTGAATATAAGTTCTCCTATTCCATGAGCAGAACAAGTTTGCTTGAAATTATTGATAACTATTCTGATTTCCGATATACACATGGAATCGATAACAAAAAATATCGAATTTGGAAAATGTAAAAATGGGGGTTGAAATAATGGGTAACGATAGAACTTTTCTGAAAGTTTCGTCCAAATCGGTTAGAAAATACCGGAGATATCGAATTTAATCGATTGAAGTTAAGTCAGTATACCAAAGTCTTATATAAATTTAATATATTTATTGCAACTGGGTCCAGATATCTTCTAGTCGGGCTCCCCCGACTAGAGCCTTCTTACTTGTTTATATTTGTAAATGTGGTATCTTATGCATAAAAAAAGCAAAACAAAACAAAAGTATCCGCATATTAATAAGTTGCGATCTTTTCATAAAGATAATCACACCTACTAAATAAACGATACGATCTGTTTTGGCCCAGCCGAGTCGAACCGAACCGAATCGAATCGAATCGAGTTGAGTCGAATTTAACATTTGTCCCTCGGTTTTACTGTCAGCGCCCATAAAAAATTACATAAATTTCCTGTTAAGGTTTTTGTCGAGATATGAAATTATGGATATGGAATGCCTAATTGATAATTATCGTTTTGTTTGCCTTTGAACCAGCTAAAGACAGCTAGCTATAGCTACTAATAACACAATAAGTGCATACGCTGATAGATTAGACAAGTTTATACGATCTATAGTTGACATTTGTCACTCATAGGGTTTATGTTCTTCTTCTATCAATCATCAACCATTTATCATCAAGTCAAGCTTATAAATCGATTCGCCCATTAGCAAATCATTGTGCTTCCACATTTGGCCAAATTATGTTTTATGACGCTCTTTTTGGTGACCTCCAAATGTTCCCACCAGGTGAATGTGTCGCATTTTTCCGTTCGGCTTGTGCACTCGCTAAGCGGCTGACTCATCAGCTACATTCATATACATATACAATATAAATGCATATATGGATGCATATTAAATCCATCTATTGCTGTTGGCTGAGTGGTTTAGGAGGCCACCATATAAAGCATTGTTTAGCTGTTTTAGCCGAAGAATAAAAAAAAAAAAAAAAAGCATAAACATGAAAAACGAAAGAAGATGGTTGCTATTGGAAATCCAAATAATGATAATGTGTCCAACACTTTAACTTTATATGGACTGATGGTCTTAAAGCTTTTAGGGTTTTATCATGTTCAAGTTTTGTAATTTTAAGCCTTTAAAAACGTAGGTTCTTAATTTGATATATCTTATGATAATAAGATGAACTTTTTGTGTTTGAAAACCTTGTATAGTATCATTCGAACTTTCATATAACGAAGTTTTCTATATAACAAAATCAAATTCAGAACTCTGCAATTTCGTTCAATCGAAAATATTCAATAAATTTTCTCTACAAAGAAGTTTTCCCCTTGAGGTTCATTTAATGAAAGTTCAACTGTACTTACAAATTCCAGCAGTACTGGTGGTGGCGATTGGTCATGCTTGAACTACTTACTCCACTACTTCCTACAAAGGTAGTTCAGTAAACTATGATAAGCGAACGTAGAACCACCAATATAAAAAAGGGATGCGGTCGAAAACAAACTTAAGCTTAACTGCAGCTATAATTTGTTTGTAAGTAGCTCAACATCTAAGGCACTTGCCGTATTAACAAAAGGCCTCACATTTCATACAAAGGGTTGCTAAAGTATGTTGTGGTAGAAAGTAATTACACCAACCACGAAGTGCCGAGTACTGCATTTATATAATAAAAAACATGTACATATATAAGGTATCATAATATCAACAAGTTATCTCCTTGTTATAACTTTTTTCTTAAAATAGATCCATTCAAGCCATCTACGAGTAGTTACTATGGTCTGCATTATAATTAATATTTAAATAAATAAATATTAACTATGATGACATTCTGATAGATATATATAGACACCATATACTATATACGTTTTTTGGACAGCTTAGCATTACTTTGGACCAAATTAAAAGAAAAACAAGAGAGACACGAAAAAACCCAGGCAAACAAGTTTGACGATTGTTTACTATGTTGAATCGTAGGCCTAAAGTTGAGGTGGCGTTTAATGAGATGCAAACGACCCGTAGAGCCTACAAAACTGGCAAATTGTGCTGTATATCTGCCGATCGATCTATGAATTCATTAATAATTCACTCAACACAAGACAGTTATCTATATATACAAAATATATATTCATTTAGTTAATACAAAGAGCAGATAAAGAAAAATAGGCAATCGGCTTTTGTCTTTATTAAATGTAAACCATGGCTACAAGAATTAGCCACGCCCCAATACCCCCAACTAACTGTTGCCTAAAAGCTGACTCAACGCATCTCTTTTTGTTTTGTGCATTCGATGGATTTGAATATATTTTTGGGGCAACAACTATCTGGCTTTGTGCCTATGCTATGAATCTTCAATATTGTTATTGCGATCTGTGTTGTGTTGTTGTTGTTGTGATGCCAACCAAGCTGGCCAAAAGCTTATGCCGCTGACGATTTGCATATATCACAACAACAAGAAGTAGCAGCTAATGCCAGCAGCGCAGCCAGCATAATGTTGGGCGGCAGCGCATATAAGTCAAGTGGAGCGACAAGAAATGCAACATTGCCCTCAAGCGATTCAAACCAAGTGAACGAACGAACGCGACGCGACTAAAGCAACTAAAGCTATACAAAACCCACAAGGATTAAAAACAAGGATTAAACACAAACACAAACCAACTTAAAAAAAAAAAATGCGCTGTATATCATCTCAACTTGTGCTGGCTGCGAGCTGCATTGCCGCCATGCTTATCCTGGCTGAGGCACGTCCTCAATATGGCTATGAGCAGCCACAGGCAGGCGATTTACTTGTCGGCGGCGGTGGAAGCAACCCCATTGGCCTGCCAAATCAGGGACAACTTGCGGGACATCGTGGTGGTGATAAATATTTGCCACCTGCCAGCACCACACCAGCACCGATTATCAACAAGAAGTTCTACTTGGTTTCGGCGCCCGAGGATCGCAGCAACGATGGCAAAGTGAAGCATTTGGTGCTCGGCCGTCCACAGAAGAACTATCGTGTGGTTTTCATCAAGGCGCCAGCTGGTGATAATGCCAATGTGAAGTATTCGGCTGAGTTTGCGCCACAAGAGGAGAAGACCGTCATCTATGTGCTCAGCAAGAAGGACAACGATGTGGATGCCAACGATATTGCAACACCGGCACCAACGCAGCCCAGCAAGCCCGAGGTGTTCTTCATCAAGTACAAGACCGATGATGAGGCTAACCAGGCACAGAAGGAGATTCAGGGACAATACGATAAATTGGGCGGCACCAACGAATACCAGGAGGAAAACAATGCACCGATCACCTCTGTTGTGGGCAGCCTCGATGGCCTTAATCCCGATGGTAGCTACAACTATCGCCAGATCAATCGTCCCAACAATCAGCCCAGCTCCCAGTATCTGCCCAGTGCCTTGAAGTTTTAAAGATCGCTTAAACCACCGACTATCTTTTAACTGACTTTCTTGTTATGTGTTGTTTAGTTTTAATTTCTAATTTTTTTTTTCGTATGGAATAATATTTTTTTTTTTTTTTTTTTTATGTTGTTAAAAAAGAAGACAAATAAATGAACTGTATATTTAAAAAGTACGCAACGATTTTTTCTAATTTTTTATTCGTTTGTAAAGGTCGCGTAGTTTCCGCACTTTAAAATGCCATTTAAAAAATTAATAAAAATGCCATAAATAAATTAAAATGTTGCTTAAAACAAGCCAAGCAGCTAATAAAATGAGAAGAAAAAAAGATCCAATGCGGCTCGAATGCAAATCAATAAAATCAAACGTCCAAATGATCAACACTCTACAAAGCGCTCGGCGCCTGAAATAGCTCAAAATTAGCTTAAATGAAGTGAGAAATCAAAATAAGCTCATAAAATTTAATTATAATTGAATTAAACAGCGCATCTTTTTCTATCTTGATCGATCGTTAAACTGACGCCGCATCACAAAATACAACAAGTCTATTGAATGTCAAAGTCAATATATTTTATTTATATAAAGTACAACCGAAGCATAAAGATACAGTTGAAGTCAATCTATAGATAGATTACTCTAATATATTTAATTTTAAATTATAATTTTGTAAGAAGTTCATTTAGTTGCAATAGATTTAACAAAAGGTCGATGTTATTCAGTGTTGCCATTTTTGGTATTAAAATATTTTACTAAAAAAATTGTAGATTCATAAAAGCCAAGCTAAAGTTAAAAGGTTTTAATAAACAAATGCATTTTCCTTCTAAAATAGTAATAGAGCTTTTGTTTATAACAGAAGAATTTCCTAATTTGCATTATTTTAAAGTAAATATTTAGTTTCTCTGATTCCATATAATATAATAAATTTCCCAGATTTACCCGGTATCAGCCAATCAATTTATTGTGCTTCACTAGAAAAAAAAAATCGAAAACAAAATCCATCCACGCAAACCTTCGAATGACAAGCGTCGAGACCATCGCGACATCTGTATCAGTTTGCATGGTACAGGGCCCTTCCCCGCCGTCAGCCAGCCTACTAACGCTCGAAGCAATTTTTCTTAATATAAATGATCATAAATCAAATTAGTTGTACCATTTTGCCAAATGCGACATGAAAGTGTGGGAATTACGCGTCAATTTATGTTAATCGATGCGCATCGAGGCCTGAATCGAAATCGATGTCAAATTCTCGACGAAACGAGAGAGACAAACGTATCGCCATTGATATTTTAATTGTGGCGACTTGTTGACAACGCACAGCCAAGCCAAAACGAATTAATCTATTAATCAGCAACGAGGCTGCGCAAAGCACAAAAAAAAAACAAAAATTCGACTATGTTTTAAATAAATTAAATATAAAATTTAACATTTTTGTTTTTTTTTACTCTGGCTGAATGCAAAATCTGTGAATTAAGCAGTTTGCAAGCGTAGAGTAGATCTAACCATTAGCCAAAATTAAAAAGATATGCGAGGGCGTTGAATGATGATGGCCGCAAGATGGTCAATAGTTATTTTTATTTTTGGTCAACGAGATATTATAAATGAGACGACGCCTTAAATAAACTTTAAGGAACTGTCTGCTTTGACAACTATAAGTAAATCTAATAGACACAAATCAAAGCTGAATTGGATTGCTCAATTAGTTTACAGGTCAAGTTTGCTGCCTAAGTCTTTTGTTTTCCACATATTAATTGGGACGTGACAGAAACTGTGGCAGCTGCCACACTCGCATTCGTCGTGTATTAATTAAACATATTAGTTGCCTTTTTCGGTTCGGTATTAATATTTGCCATTCCCAGGCACGCACAAGTGTCATCACGATTTATCTGCCAACAACGGCAACAAGTGAAAGTCTTTTAACACCGACACCAATCATCACTTAGTGGTTATATAGCATATCAGCTACCGGGAATTCAGAGGAGCAGCTGCAGCCACGCACCAAGCTTATAATAATTGGACGACCAACACGCAACTATTGTGTGATCTTCATAAGTGCACCCAAAGTGCACAGAGTGAGGTTATTAGGCATGCGGCTGAGTTGGCGCCACACAAGCAGCGTACGGTTATATATGTGCTGAGTGACAAACAGCCCGAACTTAAGGCCCAAGACATTCAGTATGCCAAGCAGCGGACCCAAGCGTTCGCAAAGCCCAAGACTTTCCTTATACGCTACAGGACGAATGAAGAGGCACCAGCTGCTCAGCGTGAAATTCAAATGCTGCTCCATCCGTGGCGCCAGTGATTCTGTAGTCTGTGTCTAGGATACAACAATGCCGCAACAACCATCAACAGATTATCAAAAACCTACGGCGCGGTTTTGGTAGTAAAGATCTGCAGTTGATGGCTTGATAGTCTTGTAGCTTTTGGGTGGTGTCAATTTTACGATCGACCCACATGTACCACTAAGTATCTAATTAACATTGCTGAGTAGCAGCATTTGCATAAAACTGATAAGCGTCAAAAATGTAGACAATACCGATTTAAAAATAAAACCTCAATAGTCGTATAAACAACCACAACAATCATCATAAAACAAACCGAACGCTCAATTAAAAAAGTTTGCGAATCTTTTTTTTTTTAGTTTATGCAAACATTTTTATATTTTTTTTTTTTTTTAACCATTAGAAATGTTTAAAAATGTTAGCTCAAGTTGTGCATGTATGTTAGACAAAGCTTATTGAGACTCCATCAGCTTATATTATGTAAGGGAAACGTTCCAGTGGTGGACACACCATTTGTTTTTTTGACATAAAACTGTCCGAAATACTTAAATAGAATTTTAATCGATTGTAAAACACAGGTAAAGGTTAGGAGAGCAAACACAGGGTATCTGTTTTTCGACAGCTACTTGCTTGTTTATTTATTGTATATATTCCTCTTTTGCTAAGTGCTTTGACCCTGTGCGAGTCAAATTTGCGTCAAAAGCCAAAATGCAGAGCATAGAAAATATGCTTGCAATTAAATGAACATTTTTTTATTTATGTTTAATTAGTAAAAAAAGGCTAAGAAAAGATCTTTTCTTTGGTTACGCATTCAACTTTTAATAATGCTGCATTATAATCAGTTCGTTAAGGTTAAAAGCCACCTGACTTTAGTTTAATTTACATAAATTATATAGCTGAAAAATAATAATTAGTTAAAAAGACAACAGAGGAAAAAAGTTATGCAATCTGGAAATGCATTTATTGCATAAGTCCTAAGCCATAAGTTTTCGTTCTAATTACATCGTTTTGACCCTTGACGGACACACACACACACACACACAGAGAGACTGCTTAATTGATATACATACAAATGATATTGTTAAAAATAGAAGAAACAGCGACCCGACTGAATAAGTATAGTTTGGTGGGCCTGATTTCAATCGGCTTTTTTTCAAGGTGGCTAGCCGCGCATAAATCATATCATTTTAGCCATATAAAATGTTGTCTTAAGTAAACGCGAGCCGCCGACAAAGCTCGCATCAAAGCGCATTTGAATTATGCCAATTATAATAAAATTTTTGTATATAAATTTTTTTTTTTTTTTTCAATAATAAATAAATAAATACAAAATAAATAAAATAAGACGATTTGGAATTTTGGCTTTTAGCCCCGCTATCCAAATATACAAATGACACAACATAATCGAGTCTTTTTTTTGTTCAGATGCTTGCCGACACACACACACACACACAAACACACACCGCTCTCGCGCTTATCAAATGTAAATGGAAATGCTTTAATGTTTGGTAAGACCAACCAATTGACTGGGCCAAAGCCGCGACAAGTGTGACCAGTATATGCCTACATATGTCTTCATTGAACCTTATCCAACCAGCTGTGACCATGTAACTTACAAATATCTTATATAGATCCATATTAGGCATGGATCAATCAAACTAGTTGCATAGCACTCAATAAATTTACTGAGTTGTTCAATGAAATGTCACAATATTTGATTAGTGAAATATGCGGCAATAGTTTGATGTTAACAAAATATTATAAGTTAAACTTATAGAATGCACATTATAGAAAAAGTGAAAATTGTTTATCATACAAACAAATTCTACCAAATCGATTCTTTCTATGACAACTAAATTGTATAAAATTCTTCTAATACATATATATGTAACTAAAATCTTTACTTAACAATCTTACTTGATTTAAAGTAAAGAATATGTCTATAAAAAACATTTATCAACGTGTTTTTAAGCTTAAAAATTTAACGCTTATCACACTTGCTATATATTGTACGTACAGCACAGTATGACGTCGAAAAGATACCATGGTAAGGCCTTTTCTTTAAATTGAATTTTAATGTCAAAAACGTTGTGAAATAGATCAGTTTTCACTAATGTAATTTTTTCAAAAATAACGCAGAAGTTTTAAGTATGCACACAAGATTCCTTAGCTATAAGTTTTAACCCAATCATGCTCATTATTGCCCATGACTTAATTGTCTACGTCAAAGGGTTAGTCTAGAATCTGTATTCATGGTGCCTACGAAAAATAGCGGAGTGAGGCCGACAAGAACATCTACAGCAACAACAGCTTCTTGGGTCGTCAATCGATTGTCATAGACCCAAAAATATCACAAGCTCAATGTGCACTGAGCACGTTTCCAGCTCATCATTTACTAATTTGTGTAAGCATTAAATCACTTAAAAGCAGATCGACGTTTTTTTTTAAGAATTTGTTTTTTTCGTGATTTTGTGACCGAGCTTCAAGCCTTACTCTCGACACAGTCCTACTGTTCTTGCGCCAATTACAAAATATATACAACGGCCTACGTGGCCTTCTTGGGTCTAAAATCTATATCATTGAAAAAGCTTAGCCAACAGGCAAATTTAAATTGTTTCTCTCGCTATGAGGCTAACACATAATTAAATACTTATTAGTTAAGACACATCACGTCAAGTCAAACAATAAATCCCATTGCGGAAGTATTGTTCGTTTTATGATCAAGAAATTTCATTTCAACCCAGGCAGGCAATAAATTGCGATATTTGATAATCAAAAAAAAATGTTATCAAAAGAATATTGGGTAAAATGGTGAGAGTGAGAGTGTTAGAAAGGTAACAAACAGATAAGAACTGACGATGATGTTGAAGACTATTTACCCTACATATGGTAATAGTATGTTTTCTTGAACTGAAGAATTCGCTTCTTAATCAATTTTTGGTGACTTTACGAAATTTGCGATTGAGTCAATCGATCATTGTGAGAGATCTCAACTATTTTGCATTTAGCTGCAAAGACTGCAACAGAAAAAAATGTTAGTATTATAAATCGTCATATTTCTTGTTTCTTGGATTTTGATTGTTAATGCTAATGCGTTGTCAATGGATAGATGAAGAGTTGCAAACTGATCACTTGAAGCCATGATTTATGACCACGATAAGCATAAAGCAGCAGAAGCAACAACAAGCCATCAAACAACAGCTCAGACAATAAAGGAAGCTACAGAAGAAGAGAAGAGCAGAAGCGTCAATCATCAAATCAAATGTCAGAGGTTGGCATAGCCAAATAATTGAGCAATTAATTAGCCACAATACTATAAAAGAATGTTAACAACAGCACAAGCAAAAGAATTAATATTTCTTCTTTTTTTCTGTGTGTAGAACGGAATTGTGCTTTATTCGACAATAAAAGCCCAAACGGAAGCGAGGAGTAGCAACAGTTATCCACCAACTCAAATCCAACCAAGTACAACCTGAGATATGCGTCTGTTTGTGGTAGGGATAATAACACAAGGATTACCAGATAACTATCTTTATCTTTTTTTTTTAACTTTTCTTCAGACTCTTTGCTCGCTGCTTGTCCTGGCGCAAGCCAAGCCACAAGGCTACAACTATGGCAGCGGCGTCTCCGGAACATTAACAACATCGGGCGGCAATAGAGGCTTTGTTAGTGAGCCCAGCAACACACACAATGTGGCTAGCTATGGACCACTGGGTGCGTTTCAAAGCGCCAGTGTTGGATCACTGCTGAGCAACTCTGGCTCAAACCCTGGCTCTAGCTTCGGCCATGGTCAAGGCTATGGCAGTGGCTCATCATCGTCATTCAACTATGGTGGCGCTGCTCCAGCTTTTACACAAAACGGTGGTGCCAACTATAATGGAGGACGCACTTCCCCTGGCTTTGCTGCCGCCAGCTATGGTAGCTCCCCCTCTTCTGGCAGTGCCAGCAACACATTTGCTGGCTTTGGACCAACACCCAACATTGGCTTTGGTAGTCTGGCTGGCTACCAGGCGCCCAGCTATCAGCAGAACCAGGAGGCGGAGCAGCATGCTGCCTTTGAGGAGCCACTTGTACACAAACAGTTCATTACAGTCGCCGCACCCGAGGAACACGAGAATCTTGAACGTGTCAAGCATTTGGTGATTGGTCGTCCACAGAAAAACTATCGTGTTGTCTTCATCAAGGCGCCATCGTCGAGCAGCGCCAATGTCAAATTGTCCGCTGAATATGCACCCAAGGAAGAGAAAACCGTCATTTATGTGCTTAGCAAGAAGGATTCGTCATTGGAGGTTAACGATATTGCCACACCAGCGCCCACAATTCCCAGCAAGCCTGAGGTCTTCTTTATCAAGTACAAGACAGACGCGGAGGCTTCTCATGCCCAGCAACAGATTCAGGGTAAGTTAGAAAGCGATTTAAAGGGAAGATGATTAAATTACAGGATGTATTTATCCATCTTTAGCCGAATATGATCGCATTGAGGGCAGCTCGGAGCACACAGATGGAGGCGTGGCACCAGCACAGTCTGTCGTTGGCATTCTTGATGGCGGCAATAGCAGTGGCAGCAGCGGTTTTAGCCACGATCACATTGGCGGTGGCAGCCATAATTTCATTAACACTGGCAGCAGTGGAAGCAGCGAAAGTAGTGGAAGCAGTGGCAGCACCTTGGTGCATGGTGGCAGCCATGGAATCAGCAGCGCCAGCAGCTTCACAGGCAGTGGCAACGGAGGCATTGGTGAGACCACGGCTCACAAGAGCACTCAAAGCTCTACATATTTGCCACCAAGCCACTAGTCAGATCTCCAGTTCCAACAGCAGTTAACGAATTTCTTTTATATACTATGTACAAAAGTTGCAATAGTGTAAATAATATTGTTTTGTTTTTTATGCTCATAAATAAAATCGTTCTCCGATGAACAAGAATTGAACAACGAAAAAGAGCTTTATTATTTTTTAACATTGAAGAAGAAATTTTTCAAAAATCGGAGTTGATCCACGAATTAGAGCAGTTTGAGAATAAAAAGATTTAAGCATTTAATTGGAACTAGATAAAATTTAAACGAACAGAAAATAAACAAGTGGAAACCGACTGCGGTATACTCGATACCAGTATTAAAACCGGTAAGAAGAAGCCTGATTGCAAAGGGGTACGGATGCGGCAGGGGTGTACGCTGCCTTAAAGATTCTCCGATGCAGATGGGGATGCCACCAGCTGTCTTCGTTGCAAATTTGGTGACTCTAGCTCAAAGTTTGTAAAATGTGGGGAAAGGAATGGGTGGGCGTGGCTCCAAAATTTTTCATGCAGTTTTTTGGGGGTTGCTAGTAGCTATTTTCTTACCAAAATTGGTAGTTGTAGCTGTAAGGATGTGCGAAATATGTGGATTTATCGGTTTTGAGTTATCGAATTTACCGATTTGCCAGCCCCCCAGTTATCGTATAACCCCCATCTTGACACTTTAATTTACTATCCCATAGATAAAGAGAATTGGAAAGTTTCAAGTCTCTAGCTTGAAGGGTGTCGAAAAAAGTTGCGAACATACAGACGGACAGACGGACGGACACCATGACGGACATTCCACAAACTCAATATACTCTTTAACTTCGGTATCGAGTATAAAAAGACACCGTCAAAGTCAATGAGATTGTATTCTTGGATGTTCTTGTTACAAAAAAAACTGCAAAACAAACTGTCTAAATACAAATTTATCAAGGGTCTCAAAGTCGCAAGTAGTTGGCATCCGTTCGATTTTTTTTTTTGAATGTATGCGATACATTTCATGAGCTTTTGTACTCATTATGTAAGAAAATGTGATCAAGGTTAAAGAAAAGCTGACTTTAGCATCATTCCTACCACAATATTATGCCCCGAAAAAAACATAACGAAAAACTTCCATAAGAACAAAAATCCTTATATGCTTATGAAAGTTCTTTCGGAAACAATTGTCGAATCTTAGTTCAGTATCTGTGACCCGAAAAATGTTCAACAGTGTTATTAAGACTAACTCAAAAACTGCTGGTTGGAACTTGAACAAGTTTGTTTTTGAGCACATGAGAAGCACCTCATCCAACAAAAAAAAAAAGAATTATTATAATCGGAAGATAAACAAATTGAATACCTTGTTTTTAAGTCGAGTGAAAGCAAAGAACAGAAACAAATAAGACAGTAAAAACGCTCATTCATGATACGGATTAGGCAACTTGATTAATATACGGTTTATATTTGCATAATAGCAGGAAACTGTGCTATGCTGTACGAACTGCCTGTCTATTGGCATTTAATTTGTTGGTTGCCGCCTTAAAACTGCGAAGGTTATTTAAACATAGTTCGTCATCGTTGTCCATGCCACTTACCCACAGATTTGATGGCCTGCTTGAGCAACAGATCCGATTGACTCTTGTCCAAGCCATCGATGTCGCGACAATTACGATACAGACTGCCTATGGTGGACTCAACAGAGTAGGCACCCTCGGCGGCGTTTGGCAACATGGATATAAAACGATTCAGTTCGTTGAGCTCTGCAAAAGTGTAATAAAAATAATCAGTTTTACACAAACATAACTAAAAAGATTATATAGCATAATACGCTTACCCTGATACTCATTATAAGTCTTGTAGTTCCATTCGCCGCGCTTGATTACATAGTAATCACCATCGGCATACTCGCGAGCAAAGTTGCCACATGCCCAATCATAGGTCTCGTGGCAGGCACTCTTTGTGGTATTGGCCCATAACAACAGCTGACGGCTGCTCTTGAGGCACTCCCGTTGCAGGCAAAGTGGTGCTCGCATATGGAAAGGCACCTCGGGCCAGAAAGCCAGCAGCATACAGATGATGACCATGAGCAGGGCGCACAGGCAGGCGGTGGCCACATACAAGATGCGACGTTTTCGTGATAGACTCATCAGAGCGTCAAACGATCGGCGTCCTGGAAGCAGCAAAGCTTCGTTTTTTTTTTTACATTCCAACAAAAGTGCAAACGGCGCATGTAAATAGTATGAGATGTGTATGAAATGTGATAACGATTAAAATGAATGCTCTATTGAACGATTGATATAAAACTTTAGACATTTGACAAAAATAAATGAACTTAACATAATGCATATGGTTTAAAAATAGTGTAACACTCTCTCCTCTCCGCTCACCTCTTAGTCCATTTGCTGATGCATGCGTTGAGTTTGGTGTATTTGCTGTGGGCGTAACACCGCCCAACGCGCTTGCATCGTTAAGAGCCTCCTTGTGTGCCGCCTCCAGCTCTTTAGGCGTGAGTCCAGCATCATCAATATGAAGCTTCTGCTGATTGGTTGTCAATGGCGCCGTTTCGCTGCCCTCGATCTGCTGCTTACTGCCCAGGCCACCGATGCGCTCATCATCCTGGCCGGCATGAAGCTTATAGCTGCGATCGTCCACCTCATCGACGGCACAGATTGTCGGCTTGTATTTGCCCTGATTCAGGGCCATGTCCAGGTCTCGAAATATATAGATGTATAGCACTCAGGTGCACAATCGCTTGGATTTTAGATAGTACGCAAATTTGAGCGCATTTTAAGCTTAACTGCAAAAAGAAAACAAAAATGCATAAATCATTTAAATCTCAGACACACTTGTCAATTGGCTCAACTATGGTCAATGTACTTTATGAATACTGCTATATAATATATATATATAGTACATATAGTATATGGCAATTGATAATCATAAACGTGTATATATTGTAGTAGTTAGTCAGTCAGGTTTATCAGCATGAGTAGCAAGTGAGCAAAGAGAGCTTAACGTAACGTAAACGCTTGATTATCAAAAGATTACCTTGAGGCATGATATACAAGGCATACACAAACACACTCTATATACATATGTCTCTATATATGAAGAACATTGCAGATAAGTAAAAATCGCACTTAGATAGCGCCCACTTAAATACATATATACATATAAACATATTATAAAGGCTACGTGCGTGATTGAAAGATCCATGTCTTTATAAGCACTTATATAGCATGAAGTACATTCCTGTCCAACATTTGACTTCTTTTCAATTTTAAATTGACAACAATTGCTGCCAATTTGCGAAAAAAAAAAAAAAAACAAAAACTCAGGCGACAGTGTCTTTCTTTCGCATTTTGCCTTTTATTTTTCTTGAGATTTTCACTTGGAAGTCTCGTGTTTGTGTGTGTGTCTATGTACTATATAGACATGCATTTAAGTAAAGCGGATTTGGGTTTTTGTTCTAGTCACAAACATGCATAAATTTTAATTGACAAAAATTATCGTAAGACAACAAGTGCAAGTAATTATAAATGCAGAGATAATAATTGCCCATTGACATTTAAATGTTCTAGATATCTCAATTGATCAATATTCTTAATCTTTATTAAATAAAAAGAAGATGATTAAATGGCTGGTCGTAAAGCCAAATGCTGATTTCGTGATATCAACCCACAGGTTAATTTTTCATTTCCTTAATTGCACTCTACCTTACCTTAGCCGACCTTAAAGCAAATCATATTGTTACCAAACCATTTTTGGAGCGGCAACGTTGCGCTTCGTCTACTGGATGCACTTTAAATACATTTAAAAACTGAAACATTATAGCAAGCTTGTCATATAATAGCCACCCACGTCAGCGAGAGAAACAAAAAACAACTAATTGGGAAAGCAGCTAGAAATTTTTTTAAGAAGTTCCAGTAAACAACAGCAAAATGTTATTTGAAAATTTATGTAATTTTATAGAAACCATTGAAAACAAAATAAATTTCTTAATGGTTTTTGAACTCTTTCCGTTTATAGCTATTTCCAAATATATAAGTACTAGTAGAATAGTAAAACAAATACCTTATGCTATATTTGAATGACGATAACTGCTTTTTACACTTGGATGAATTATCATATCAAGGCAAATCCCATTAAAGCTTCTGTCAACGCGATAAGTGTTGGTCAGTTTGAAACTTGAGGCTTGCAGCGGATTACGCACTTGCTCGTCCCTGGCCAAAGCAAATGAAAGTAACAGCCAAGTTAGGCAAGGCGAGCAACTTAGGGCTATCATTTAAAGCGTTTTGCTATCTTATCAGCATAGCGATTATTGCCTAATTCACATCAAATTTTCACTACTCATTGGCACTGAGCAATAAAGAATGCCTCTATCTGGGCGTTTAAATGTAGCAATCTCAGATAACTTACAGGCCAAACTAAAGACTAAACGAATACACTGTGTGCCTATCTCGCTACATCCAAGGGCCACTTTAAAAGACATGGCCCAAAAGACGTCAGGCTGTTGAGTAATAGCCAGATAAGTTTGTTTCTCAGTTAGAAGTCATAAGCAAATAAGTGTTCATAAAACACACACAGATACCTACATGCGTTTTGAATATGAGATCATTTAGTTATTAAAAAAAATAGATTTTTTCTAGACATTTTTTTCCAATTTTCGAGTTTACTGAATATTAAAATAATAATAAGAGATACTTATAATTAAAAAAAAAAAAAAAAGATGTGTCAATGCTTGAGTTCAACAAATTTTATTATCTTAGATGTATTAAGTCAAATCACTTAAAATGCTTTTATGATCTTGCAACGAAACTAACCGTTTATAATTTATTCGTAATGATTTGTCACATTATGAATTTCCGCATTTTTTTTAATCAAATTTGCAGTTGTTTTTTATTTGTGCGCCTTTTTTTGCACTTTGCGGCTTAAGCTGAGCATAGCGCAAAATTATAGTAGAAAAATGCAAATGAAAGATGATTTTTAATGGGTCGCAATGACGGCGAACGACGTTCATCAAAGCCAAATTGCCGAATCGGCACCTTTTTTGAAAATGGGCACATTTGCTTATATTGTGAAATGAAGAGATATTAATTGATTGCATTTTTGTTTATGGCTCACATTGAAGTTTTAAAATGGGTAAGGCGTGCAAAGTGTTCCAGTTAAATGCTTGTTTCCCATAATGCGAATGGGTTCAATTAAAATTTAAGGCGCTATCTGCTTGACGTTGCTGTTTATACCCTCAGCCAATGAAATGTCAAAAATATATATAATGCTTCTTGTGCAAATGTATGTAAAAGACAGAGCACACACAGTAAACTTGATGCTTTGAAACGCAATTCGAGATTCGCTTAAGACAAGTCTTGTTCCGTTGCAGAAGATGGAAAAGCTTAATTATTTTGCCAACAAATAAAGTTTTTCCCTACACCTTCTCCAACTTAATCGTCCCAGTTTTCTTGTACCTTCGTCTAGCTCTTCTTGACTTAAATACTTCAGTGTGCTCATTTTAAAAACAAACTCAGCCCACACATTAACACATTGAGTTGATATCAACGCGGCATTCACTTTCCCATACCATAATTGTGTCCATCCGTAAAACAACTTCATTCAATGCTGACCATATTCGATTAATTATGTCAAATTGCTGGCGGTCACGGAGGCCTGACCAAAAAAACATATATATATTAGACACGCTACCCACACAAACTGATTATCATGCAAAAAAAAACATTCAATGATGGTTCAACATTAAACTTTGGAAAATTGAACGCATGGAAATTCAATTAACTTTTTTTTCTTCGTGCTTGGCTATCAGATTTGTGCACCTGTTCAGCTATCAAACTGTCCACATATTACGTTTGTCACATTTTCGACTAGTTAATTAATATTATACCCTAAGTTATCACATGAACTATGTTAAGAACCATCTGCTGAGGAAAAGTTCCGTTGGTTTCAAAAGTTTTCTTATAAATGTACAGCTTCTTAAAAGTATTTTCCCAAATCATCAGGTGATTCGCACTTGAACGCACTAAGATATTCAACAGAGCGCCATGAAACTCACTGATTTTTGCACTTAATATTTGCATAGCATAAAATTTTGATTTTACAGCTAAAGTATATGTAGCAAAATGTATGATAAGAATCTAAGTTTTGGCTTAAAGATACGACAATGATTTTGACGAATATTTTTTTTTAAATAATTTTTTAATGTTACATTATAAGGTTTCAAAAAAGTGAGAATTTTAAGCCCTAAGACTTTAGCAGTGTAGTCTTAATTTCATTTGTTGCTCAGAGCTTGTTGTTGTTTATGTTGTTGTTTAGGTTGTTCATACTGTGCTATTGACATTTAATTTGTCAATAATGGAGCACCGAACATCGTCGCCCAATATCAAAAAAAGTTTTTTAAGATACTGGCAACTAGTATTTGACGTTTGCATTGGGCAGACTCTGCCTTGCCAGCTGATAACCTTGCTAGCTGTCAGCCCGGCTTGCACAACGCCAACCAAACAGCGCTCTGAATTGCTGATGATGGTGTTGTTGTTGTTGTCGTTGTCGTTGTTGCTGTTGCTGTTGTTGTTGGAAAAAATGTGTCAAGCACTAGCAGCGACAGCGACTGCGGCAGATGCAGTTCATTTTACGCTCAGCTGTGCACAATGCAATGTCAGTTGTAAATGTGTTTGATTAACTCTTATTGATTAGAGAGTATGCAGCAAGCAATAATTAAAAATAGTACTCAAACACAATATGCAATATACATGCACTTTGAATTTTTAATCTTTTAAAATACAAATTTTAAAGCATTCAATATCGTGTCTGATGAGCCTAAGCACACATTTTTTTGTATATTTTTTCTAAATACTCGTATATGAAAACACTTAAGAACTTGAACTCTCAGACAAGTACACAGAAACAAAATGACTGTCTACATTTAAGAATTTTACTCTAGAATTATCGCAATTCGTACTTGAAAAATGTAAGTACGATTCATACTTAAGAAATCTCATAACCAGTCTAAAACGTTATTGAATATTTCGAATTTTATTAACGTACAAAGCGTTCTCCATGTATAAATATAATACTTGATTCAATCTTAAGCAGACTTATAATAATACTAAAACGAACTTGTTAATTTGAAAGTAGAAACAGTTCTTTCTACAAGAATAAAAATCTGGATTCTTTTTCAAAAGTTGTAGTATATTGGACTCAACTTTAGTCGTAGATGGGCTTCAATTAAGTAAAATACGTCCAAAAGACTTCAAAGTAAGTAAGTATGAAATACTTGCATCAAGTTCTGAGTGAAATTTAAAAATTGATTATATGTAGTTGTTTACTTTTGTGTTTATTATTTTTGAGTCAATAATTAGCATACAAAAATAGGTCCGCCTAAGATTAATATTAACTGCAGTTAAAATGTGTTTGGAACTGGCTCAACAGCACTCGACGCAGTAACAAGAGATCTAAGGTTCAAGAATTCGGTTGTTTAACGAGAAACGAGGCCACAAAGTTTTGAATCAAGGTTGAAATACATGATTTTTTTTTTTTTAAGTTTACTTAAGTTAACAAGAACTAATTTAAAACGGGATAAAGAAAGTCACAAAGATGATAAAAATATATTTTCTGAATTAAAGCCGAATACATATTTTCCAGTTTCGTATGTTTTTAAGCATTCTATGCCAACAGTTTTCAAAAACAAGTCAAAGTTTACTGACATATACACAACATTTATAAACCGCATTGCAGCAATGATGTCGGCGTTGCTGTTAACTCAAGCGTACATCAGAAGTTCAAACGCTTAACGGGAAAAGGTGCGGTTAGTTGCCATATTTAAGTATGTATGTGCATACAAAAGCAATTAGAAGTGTGCAAACTATAGAAAAATATCAATTAGTTTTCAAATAAAATAAATTAAATACCCTTTCAAATTAAACATAATGCGTAAACACATATGCAACTATATTTCCAGAAAACAATTATTTTCTACACAAAAAAGTTAACTAAATAACGATGTGATCAGCAATTATTCTAATCAAAGATGCGTTACTAATTTTGTGACAAAACTATAAGGCCATCCTTCAAAAGAGTATCAAAAAGACGCGTGCAGAAGCGAGCGGATACTAAGCAAAAGAGGCAATGATGCGGGCAAAAGGTACATAACTATTAAAACGGTGGGGTTGATAATCGTGCTGGGGTGTGGGGAGATTCGTGTTGTGCGTGAGCGTCACAATGCACAATTGCAAAACCAGTCACACAAAATACAACAACAAGCAACACTCTAATAAAAAGTAACTAACGGTATTCAAAAGCCAAAGTGGCGCGTGTAAAAACAACAGCAGCAGCAGCGACAGCAGAGTGAAAGAAGCGGAAACGTCGTCACCGTCAGAGATGCGCAAAGATCTGTGTATGCACATACACATACACACAAATACAATTACACGTGTGTACAAGTGTGGTGACTATGATTAACGGTTATTGCACATCCCTAGATCGCAGCCGACGACGCAGCTGCTTTGAAAGCGTCGACACTGTTACGCATTAATTATGGGAATTTCTTATGCTTCGCGTAATACGCACACACAGCACAGCACATGTGGCCTGTATGCGTGTGGGTGTGAGGCGCATGTCAAAAAGCAACCACCACTAAATAAAGAAATAAAATCACAAAACAGAATGCGCTGCAGCATCACAAGCAACAAAAACGACGCAAGCGATGCTGTTGCCGTTGTTGCTGTCTGCGCAGCATTGACATTGGCTCTACTGTGCTTCTACTCTTCGGCTTCTCTTCTTTTTCTTCAACGTCTTCCCATTGCTATTGTTGCTGTTGTTTTTGTTGTTGCTTCTGCTGCTGGTCTTGGTTTGGTGACTTGACGAACCGGTTGTGCCGGCATTTCTCTCAAAACAAAAAAAAACAGACACACAGACACATACACATACACACACTAATGAGCACAAATACAGGGACACTTTTGACTACGGCTTGAAAGTGCGCTCTTTACTTTGAACCGAATGTACTCGCTCCATATTTGTAGATGTTGGTGTTTCTTGCATTCCACACACACACACACAGACCCAGAGCCACCTGAAGCCCAGCTTAAACACTTTTTGGTTTTACCTTTAAGTATTTTGGTGCTGCTCCCACTCTTTTCGATTATTGTTACAAAAAGAAAATAAGATATAAGCAATCACTTAGCAACATTTAATTAACATTTCATTCACAAACGACGCACTTTAAATACACGCTAAAATTTTGCTTTTATTGTTGCGTTGTGAAATTTTCGCACACCTTATTACAGCCGCTTACTTGCATTTAACTTTGCCACAGCCACAAAGTGTCAGCTTTAACTTTCATTCAACAAAAAAACAACACAACTATTTAACATGCGTTTTGTTTTGAATTAAAAAAAAGGAATAAGAAATCAGTTGCAGTTTTACGCGCACAACTAACCGAACAACAATAACACCAACGTCCGTCAACTACGCAGCACACGTCGCGCACCGTTGCTTTCTCAATGATAACTAAAGAGAAAAGTAGAATAAAATGAACGCCGCAATTACCTTTCTATGTATTGTGTAACGTATACGAAATTCAAATGCACTTTCGCGCTCTGTTCGCCTGCCGATAAAGCAGACTGGTGCGCTCTCTAATTTTATATTACCATACCTGTAAATGACAGGAATATTCAATGATTTCAACTTTATGAAATGTCAAAGTAATAAACATTAAATACAACTTAAAATTCGAATAAATTTTATGTAGTTCTAAGCGCGCTGCTTAGCCGGTACACAAACCACCGTGAGCAAAAACGTGAGCGCAGCAAGAGCAACGTTAACGCAAAGTGAGCACTGTTATCGATAAGCTTCGGTTAGACTACAAATCGTTGGCAACAAGTCGACAAGTGCCGATGGCTTACCGTTTTGTTTTAAATTTCCGGCTGCAAAATAATGGTTTAAAAAAAAATCTTATTTCTCAGTTGTTTTTTACAATTCGACCGTCATTTTATTTTTTATTTTTATAGTAAAAATTTAATTTATTACAAAAATATGCAAAAAGAAAATTAAAATAATAAAAAATAAAAAACACGCATTAATATAAGTACAGTTAATAAATTAAACAATAGCAGGTTGTGTTTAAATAGAAGGAAGAGATAATGGGTAACAAGCTATTAAGATACACTACCCAAAGTTTATTTCGAGAGTACACTCAAAGAAGTCTGTCTGCGCTTCTTACGGTGTAGTATAGAAATAAATGCATATTAATTAATTGAACGCCTTAAATATTTCATTTTTGTTTTTTTTCGATGATGTTTTTTTGTTTTTTTTTTTTTTTTGTTTTGTTTTTTAGTATATACACAAAGACTTTTACGATTACAAGAAGAACAAAATATTGTATTATTTAATAGTTTAACATTAACACATTTTGGCGTTGAATATTCCTCAATTGGCAAACTTTGAGTTTGGCAAACAATTTACAAAAATTAAGACCGAAAACTTTCTCACATGCCAACAATTTGAAAACTTTCAAAAATATGTGTTAATATGTGGGGGATTTGGGGAGCTAGGAAAATTAAAAACATTTAAGTAGCACCTATTATTTGATATATTTATATATGTATGCTACTTCTGGCTGCTGGCGCCAGTGGGCGTGGCAGTATGACACCTCTCGAAGCTTCTCTGCGGGCAGCATTTTTTTTAAATTAAAATTCATTGTATTTATGTTTCTTTTTTTCTTTTTGTTTTTGTGGTCTCCTTTTTCAATATTAGCTAAAACAAAAACTCTTAAAACAGGCACTCAAAAACACATTCGCGTTCACTCACATACACATACATACATTCACACACACGCACACAATCACACTTACTTAACATATAGTAGTTTTATCTTTAGTACAGATTAATATAGCACTTGTAACTCGTTATAATTTGCAAGTTTCTTAAAAAAAATATCTATATATATATGTATATATATAAAATAATTAAAAACAAAAGAAAAATAATTAAAACCCTTTTCGCATTAGAAAGTTCTTAATTTCGTGACTAGGCAAGTTTTATGTGATATTTTTTTTGTCTATAAAAAAAAATTCATCGCAACATCGCACTTTGTTTGTTGTTTTTGTATACTTTCAGATTTTGTTGCTGTTGTCGTTGGCGAGCGTTTTAAAAACGCAAGCGTCGTTTGAAACTTGGCTAAGCGCGTTCATTGTTTAGTAAATATTTGTTGTTTTAGAACCGTTCTTTTGTTTTCCTTGATTTTAGTACGTTGTTTAGTGCGATGTTAATTGTTCGTATGTGTGTGGGTTTCGTTCATTCCCTTTCTGTTGATGCTCTCCTTAAAGGTGCTCATCGCCATGGTAACCGTTCCGCAACGGTTGTCGCTCCTGCGAGTGATCCGCAGGCCGGTTACGTTTAAAGAAGCCGCACTGGAAAGAGAGAAAAAGAGTTGCATTCAATTTGGTTTGTGTATTGGCTGCACAATCGTTTCGGAACGGTAACAGTTATCCAATTCAAAGTTGAGCGCGAACAAATGAGACAACTCACCTTATAGAGTAAAAGTACGAGCAGTAGAAAGATGAGAGCACCAGCACAGGCAGCCAACACAACGACCCACAGTGGCACTACATCAGGCACTTGCAGTGGCTCGGGCTGCGCCTTGTAGAAGATCTCATGTGTCTTCACAATCTGCTCCATGGGCTGCCCAATGAATGGCAGCAGCGTCACATTTGCCACAGCCAATGTGGACACATTCAGTGGCACAGTGGGTGCCAGCTTCTCCATGGTGCTAGCGACCATGCGAGCACGTATCGCGACAAAAGCGGCATCGGCATCTTCGTAGCCTAAGTTCTGAACATAGCAACGCAGACGGCGACATTGGACGCCCAAACATGGCGAGGTGCCATTGGCCAATCTCATCTCGATTGTGGTTGGCTGGTCGCGTTTAAAGCGTCGCTGCGTTGAGCTCGAACTAGAGCTACTCCACTGACGCTGACTGGGCATTTGAGATTGAGTTTGTGCCTGCAGCTTTTGCTGTTGATTATCCTCATCGTAGAAGTCCTCGTTCTCACGGCCGTAATACGGTTTGTTGCCGGAACTGTAGACGACTTGATGTTGAAAATGGCCTGGTTGTCCGTAATGCATTTGACTCTGGTGCAAATCATTGTCCACATTGCCACGATTCACTGTACCCAAATCCAAAGTGCCAACTTGGAAGTTTCCACTGCTTCCGCCATACATGGATTTGTCGTTTAGTCCACCACCAGCTCCAGCCAAATAGAGCGGCTGCTGTTGTTGAGGTCGCATTTGGTAGCTGGAACTGGAGCTGGATCCCCTGACTTGGGGATTAGCCATCTGGATGTGTCCATGTGTGCTATGTCCACGCAGGTCTGCCTGGCTCGGCACAATGCCACCCACCATGAACTGCGAACGATTGCCCGATTGATTGATGTTGGCCAGCTCCTGTTCGGCATCGGCTTGATTGGCACGATCCAAATGCACATAGGAGGCATCACCTGTGGCATCCTGAGCATCCTCACGCTCTAGCAGCTCCTTCTGCTTGGATGTTAGCCTGCGTTGATTGTCGGTGCCAACGGTGACTGCAATCGTGCCGCCAGTTTGTGTTCCATGAGAGATCTCCAAATGACCACCACCACCATCAGCTCCAGTAGCATCGTTACCCGCTGATGTGACGCCAATCGTACCGCCAGTTTGTGTTCCATGAGAGATCTGCAAATGACCACCATCATTACCCGCTTCCAGTTGCACCGAGTTGCTAATGGCGCCCTGAGCATGCAGATAGGATTTGTTCTTTTGCTTTTCATTCAATTTGAGTCCCAGTTCATTGACCTCGATCAGATCGCAACGGATTTTTCCACCCGTTTCGGGCTGATTAAGCACGTACATCAAAGGTTCACCGGCCTCGGTTTGGTAGGGGTAATATATGTCAACGGTGGCGCCCTCAATGAATGAACTGAGATTATTACGCAGCTCATAGATGTGCACCACCTGGGGTCCGATCTCCTCCTCGGTGGTGGCATTACCTGGTGCCTTATAATCGGCCGCCTTGTACACCTGATAGTCGGGCAGAGAAGTTCCCTTGATCGTAAGATCCGTTTCTACCCAGACACCAATGCTCTTACTTCCAATATTATCATATTTCGAGTTCTTTCGCTCGGGATTTGTGGAATTCGCCTCCCAATAGAAATCATAGCTGGACGACTTTGTATGCTTCTCTGCGGGCACAAAACTGACTGCAAAGTGTGTCTGCAAAAGGAAATTACACATAAGATTAGAGAAACAGGAAGAAATATAGAGAGCTTAGCTTACCATATTGCCACCCTTAAGAGGATTGCCAATATCGCATTTGAGGGTGTAATTGTTGCTGCCATCGGGAGCTGAACAAGTAATGGGCATATCGATTTTCTCGCCGAGCTGCTGCAGCTTGGTAAACTGTAAATCCTTTGGCGTTGTCATATAAAAAGCAGCCTCAAAAGCATCCTCGTTATTGTTCTTGATGAGCACCTCAATGGTCAGCGGCTCTCCCGACACGAACAAATACTTCTCCACGGTACTAAGAGATCAAAATAGGAAAATAAATTTGATACAAATTGCCTTTAAAAGTCATAGATAAACCAACTCACGTAACGGTCAACGCCAGATCCGGTTCACATATATTGTCCGGCCCGCAGTTCTTTTGAATGTTGATCGCATCGCGAAGAATGATCTCACGATTTTGATCGATAACTGGCTCGAGTGCCTCGCGACGTCGTCGTACCAAGGATTCCAGTGGACGACTGCTTCGCAGATTGTAGCGTGCCTCCACTTCCAGTGGTGTCAACTTATCCTGCACACCATCCATAAGGTAGACAGTCTCATTCAAGCAATAAATTTGGCCATGGGTCAAGCGTATAGTCTGATTCCGTATATTCTTGCCCTCATCGCGCAAGAAGAACATGCGGGGATTACGCGTCTTCTTAGCGTCCAGCAGCCAAGACACCTCAAAGTCCAGTTGATTGGGCAAAAACCGACCGGTGTAGCTCCAGCAGGTGCTCAATGGCATGCAGGGCACTCTCTTGTGATCCCGCTGCAGCTGACAGCTGCGATCCTCTAAACTTATAAGTTTCGTGCTGCTGGCAAAGACCGTCTCCGCGTTGACAGCGGCTACGGGGCGAGACTTGAAGATGAAAACCTGATCGGAGGCATAGGCGCCAACGGCCAAATCGGGATACGTATTGCTATCCATGTCAACGCCACCGGACAGTGCAAAGCCAAAGGTGCGCGGATATGGAGCAGACTCCACCAGCTGCTCAGCCTTAATGATCTGCGATGGTTTGGCTAGCGGACCCAGCGCGGACCCATGATAGATATAGACAATGCCACGACCCTCGGGTCCATCGTAGGGTGCACCGACTGCAAAGTCACCATAACCATCACCATTAACATCACCTAGTGTGGTTAGTGATAGACCAAAACGACCTTTCGTATGGAAACCGTCACGTATATGCTCTCTCGTCCAACGTTCCGACTGTAAAAAGCACAATTGACACACATGCAACGTAAGTAAGGATCAAAATGAAGGTACCTAACACTTTAGGACTTACCGCTGTTGTTCCTCCCTGAAGCAATACATAGACACGTCCCACATCGTACTTGCCCTCAACATTGCCCGGCTCCGTGTACATGGGTGCACCAATAATCAGATCATCGAGGCCATCGCCATCCACATCGCTCGTAGCCAGAGCATAGCCAAAGTATTCACCGATCTGACGACCCGTTATGTTGAATATATTCGCCATATTCCAGCGATTGACAACAATCTTTCCGGTAAGATTAGCGCCACGTGGCATACCAATGGCAACATCCTCGCTACGATCGGCATCAAAGTCACCGGTGATCATTGAGTAACCCAAATAGGAATCATCATTGGCCGATGTTGTTTCGGCCGTGGAGAACACTTGATTCTCCGGCTTCGTCACATCCTGCGATATCGCTTGACCTGTTAATATTGTTGGTAAAGTAGGTGAGTGTGGTCGATTTGCTGATCGGTTTTTGTTTTTAATTTGTATTTATTTATATTTTTTTTTTGTGAGACGGAGTTTTTTGTTAAGCTACTATTAAAGAGCGGCATGCCGGATGACAAGAATTAACAATAACAACAAAATAGAAGAAAAAAACAACAACAACAACAATAATAATAACAAGAAGAAAAAAAAACAAATCAAGTCAAGCAAACAAGACAGAAAATTTAAAATTCAGTAGTTCTACAGTGGCTACAATATTACTTTCAATACTAGATAACTACAGTGTGAACAACTGCTAGATAGATATAAATTTAGAAAGGTTAGTTAAGACTCGGTCCCAGGTGAAGAGGCATGCTTGAGGCGGATGCATTTTTGGTTTGACATTTCCTCAACCTATTGGAACTACAACTACATATGTTAGTAAGAATACCCAAAACCCAAATCAAAGCTCATGAGCAGCTTTAAAAAGTACTTAACTTAAAGCTTAGTGTAACATGTACTATGTATGTTTTTATTATGTGCACGGTTAACGCAGCTTCTTACGAGCAGTTCCAAAAATAAAATAAACATTTATTAACTTAACATTCAAGAGTAAACCATTCAGGTTACACTTTCAATTAAACAAAGAGCTTCAAATTTCAGAACGAAATAGGGTGCTTGTGTCAAAAGTGTCTGTAAACTTGTCGAGCACTTGTCGAACTAACGGTAATTATGCATAATTAAGCGATCTGGCAGCACAAAATAATTGCATTTGTGCGAGTTAAGTTGGCTGCGCTTAAAAACATCTTTTACTGTCATGCATTAATGAAGTTTATCTTGCTTTAACCGTGCTCATAAATAAGTTGATCATAAATGTGATTACCATACTATGCATAGTATGATTGGTATGATTTTTGCTACCTATATAGAAACACATGTACTAAGTACCATGTACTATGTGGTATGGAGCATTGCTTAGTGTTGACAACAACCAAATGCTGCAATTTTGTGCTCCTGGGGCGTGACGAGGCATTTCGGGGAACGCTTTCTGTGGAAACGTTTGTGCGGTTTTTACGTTGCCCTCCTTGCACTCGTTGTTAGCGAAGCGTTCGATGAGATAGAGAGAGAGAGAGAGAGAGAGAGGGGTTTTTGAGGTTGTACGGGTGGGTGTGAGTGAAGTTTTCTTTATTGTAGCGATCGCTGTCAAATCGTGGACAGGGGCTACAAGCTGTGTTGTTAACGGCAACTTTCTGACCCGACTTGACAGCTTCAGCGCACAGTTGAAAGGTTCGAGTTGTAATAATATTATCACACACACCATTATGTAAGGGGGGCGAGAGGATTCGGGGTGGGAAAGCGATATTTAGTTTGCGCCATTTTTTAATATTCAGGTTATTTGTACAGTTTGGTTTTATTGTTTCATTGTTTTTTTTTTTTTTGCACTTGGTTGTAGGGTTAATGCTGATCAATTTTGTAGATAAGGTTGGCTGAGTTTTTAAATTTTTTTGCGGTATGAAAAGCGTATTTGCGTATTATTATTATTACCTCCAGTGCCGAAGGGCTGATAATAAGGCGGCTTAAATGGAAACTCGGCATCGGGCGGTATTGAGTAGGTTTGTCCTTTTTTTTTTTGCATTTGGTTTTTTTTATGTATTCGGATTATAATAGCAGAAGTTTTTGGTATCAAGTTTAAAGGTTTGATGTGTATTTTATGTTCGGTTTCGGTATCGGTTTTGATTGTGGTTGTGGTTGGGTTGAACAACAGACGCAGGTCATGGCGTTCGGTACAGAATGCATAGATGGTAATTTTTTTTTTATTTTTTTTTTTACGGTACAAAATTGCATGCATTTCGCGCCGAGGCATAGTATAAATAGGAGCAAAACGAAAAAGAGAAAGAGAGAGAGAGAGAGAGAGATATAAAAAGAGAATACATAATAAATATTAATCAAAATGAGACAAAAAAGAGTTCGCCTAGGAAATAATGACGCTTTATACGGTACAGGTGTAGGTAACAGGTACAGTTATCGTTATCATTATCGTTATCGTTAAAGTTATAGTTATAGTCATAGTTAACGTTACGAATACAATCACGATTACAATTACGATTACAATTAAAGTAATATTTATATGTATATATAGAAATACGGTACAATAAATGCAGCTAAAAAATCATTTCGGTTAATTTACGATACATTACAATAATCAATTATCGATAATTCAACTGTCTACATGATAAACTTAACATTTGGTTAGTTATCTGCAGCACTTTGCTGTCGAGTTGTACATGTTATAGAGTTAGCTAAATGGGTTTTGGTTTTACTAGCAGCGACAACACTAAACAACAATAAATCCAATTTTGTAATCATTTTGGATAGCAACAACAACAACAAGAACAACTCGACAACACTTAAATAAAATAAACTCATTACTTAAATAACTATATGTAATTGAATTTGGGCATTTGAATGTTGACACAACAAATGCACACATAAAGTTAAAATCTTTTTTATCTGTAGTTTATACAAATGCAATAATTTAGCTAGAAAGCTATCGATAGTTTTAATTGTGATTTTAAGTAATATTTATCGATAATATAAACTTAGTTTTGACTCAACCGTTTCAATACTATCTTTATAAGAATATCTACGCTTGGATCTTGAAATCAAGAATTCTAGATGTTAGAACTAAGATAAGGTCGATAAAACTTTTAAGCTTGGAGTTTTGTTCACACTCCAGGCCCAATTAAATATTATCTTGTGGATTAAGATTAAAACTATTGCTCAGTAGTTAATTTGTATCTGTGGATTATTATTTGTTTTTCGTGTTGAGGTTAGGGACGATCTAAATTCTAAAGATGCTCAAAATTAAACACAACTGAAACTAAAAATTATTAACATAAAAAGTTAAAGAGATTTCGTATGCAAAAATTCAATTTTAATTGGGGTAAACCGTAAAGTGTGGATAGGACGGATACGAAAAAGGGACAAAGAACTAATACAAAATCAAGGCAACATTTTGCAACTATTTCAAAGTAGGAAAAATATGAAATCATAAAAAAAAGTAGGTATATCAAACCATAAACTACTTTGTGTGTCTGTGTATGTTTGTATATATTGGAGATAGGGTTGGGCTCACATTGGCTTGGAATTAAATACTTAAAGGTCTAACTATAGCTAAATACAATGGATAAGAGTAGCTGTTGTATTTAAAGGTAGTACGAGTACAACAATTTCAAAATACATACAGTATAAATATAGAACTTGTCTTTAGAAATACATATAATTTTTTTGTTTATTTATTTTTGTATTTCCTTGTTTCATAATAAATGCAAACGGTAAATGGTTTAAAACGTGCTCTTACCTTGCCAATACCAGCTGCCAGGTGCACCAATGAATAAACGCGATCCATTCTGCAAATGCGAAACAAGCGAATAAACTTAAGTTTGTGTATGCAAATATTATGCCACGATCACAACAAGGTGCCAACTAAACGTGCTCTCGCCAAATTCAAGCCGCAAACCCAATGCACATATTTATACGCAAAGCACCAAGCCCCAAAAACTTAAAATCTAAGCCCCTATGCAAGCCCACAACAAAGTAAACCTATCCCTAGCAAGCATATAATAACTCAATGAACACAAAAAGCCTATAATGAAGAGAGAAAAATTACTTCTTTTGAAAAGGGCGACAGCAAAATACTCTTTGTTTTTTCTGAAGGACTATATTTCAATTCATTTTTTTTTTTTTTTAGCTTGCATTTTTTAATTTGATTTTAATTTTTTAACCCAAAAGTGTATAACCTTATATTAATGATCTTGAAAAAAACCCTGCAAACATATATTATATATTTTTGAAAAAATACATTAAACCTTAACCTTTTATTTAGCTGTTAAAAGTATCTTCAACGATTTTATTTTTTAAGTGATTTGAACTTTTTCGAAACATGACAATAGCTAATATGCCCCATTAAGTGATACTTACACTGTTGACAGCCGCACTGAAGCCAGCCTGACACGAGCCCTGGCGATGATATCCCCAGCTGTCTGCGAGGGAAGGAAACAAAAAAAAGGATACATTATAAAGAGTTACAGTTTAAGTTTGGGTTTCTGTTTGTTGTAAAGGTAAATGCTTATTATGCCAATATGTATTGTAATTTCATTATAAAATGTTGCTGCGGGTGCTGCTGCAGACGGGAGATTGGGAGGGCGGCAATAAATTGCAAATAATTACCAAAGCAATGCAATAAATTGCGGCAGTGATTTGTCAGGCGATGCGGCAAACAGGCAAACATTCAAACAGGCAACGACAACAACATAAAAGGATTAGAGCGCAGCTCGCGCCTTCAGGGCAGCAGCAAAAACAAACTGAGAATTGTGAAGCTAAGGCAACTGCCAGACGATGGACATTGAAATGAAAATACAATAAACAACTACAGCGGCAGAACGCCAAACAAAAGCCTTAAGACGACAGTCCCAAGCCAAAGGCCACAGCAACAACAACAAAAGCAAAAGCAAAACTAAAATCCAATCTGGTGACCACAAGCTCCACATCCTTTAGTTGGCCGTCTTTTTATGTTTGTGCTATTGTCCGAACCAGCCGTCTGTCCGCAAAATGTTTGCTACCAAATAAAAAAATCACGCAATGCTCGCGGCAAGCAAGAACAACAGCAGCAGCAGCAGCAGCAACAGCAACAGCAGCAACTTGTTTTTTGCAGCTGAGCACAAAATCAACAGCCAGATCGTGCGTTTGATCAAATTAAACGATAACAATTTGTCTCCGAAGTGTTTCAATTTGAACGTTCAGCGAGAACAACAGCAACAACAGCAGCATGTTGCTGGCGTGTTTGTTGCTGTTGGCCACAACGCAGCAACCTTCTCGCATAAGTCAACTTTTAAGGCACAACGTTGACACACACACACACACACACACACACACACAGGCAGAGAGACAGCAACATGGGCAATGGGCATTGTGCGTTTTTGTTGTTGTTGTGCAGTTGTAGTAATTCCCATAATAAAATCGCCCCCGTCTTGAATTACAATTAGTTTGAGCTCGAGCAAGGGCAAAAGAAGTCGTATCGGAATATCGCACTCAAACTCAAACTTGGACTCAGTTCTAGCTCCAGGTCCAGCTCCTCGGACATGGGGTTTGGGTTTGGGACCACTTGGACCGCACTTGGACACCAAATCAGCTCTCAGCTCGCTTCTCAACGATTGTCGCTCTCTTGGGCCGCTTTTTGTTGGGCCGCGTCATTTGTTTGAATTTTTACCCCTTTTCCCTGCTCATTTATTCAGTTCTTTTTATGTTGCTGTTGTTGGTGTTGTGTTTTTCTTTATTCGTCTTAACTATTAGTTTGGTATTTTGTGCGTTAAGTTGGTATTTATTGCTTTCAGTAATGTCGGAATGTGCTGGCCCAACTGTCATGTGATGAGTAGCTGCTGCCGCTGCTGCTAATCATTTCACAACAACAACAACACCAGCAAAGACAACATTAATAACGCAACAGCAACATACAAACAACAACAAAAAACAGCAATGGGAATCAGGCAGCGCCGGACAATGCGTTTAGAATTATTAAATTGGCCTTGGTTCGATTAGTGGCAACAACAATTGAGCAATCGTTTCGGTATACCCAGAAATCACTTTTCAATGTTGAAAACATTCGACATTTCTAAAACATTTTCAATATTGATACTTTCCTCATACCATAATGTTAAAGAGCAAGTTGTAGCTTTTATAAAATAACTCAAAAGCATTAGGATCAACGACACAGGTAATTGAACTTAATATAATTGAACTAAACAAACCTTCGAGTAAACGACAAATTGCTGTTTTTCTTATAGTACATATGTTATCATTAAAAGAAAAAGCTTGATTTGTTAGAAATACACATGTATTTTTGAATATAGATGCTGCGTCTACACACACCGGTAAATATATCTACGCATGTATGTATTTTATATCTTTTACACAATATGTGTCTGTATATGTTCTACATCTGTTGGCGATGCTAAAAATAAGCTCGTGGCCGTGCCACATGTGTCTGCATGTCCAGCTATATGTGGGGGCATACGTATGCTATATATATGTATGTTTGTGTATACCTTAACATATATAGAAGCTATGACTAACCAAACAAATTGGCAGGCAGCTCTGAATTAACCAAAAAATAAAAAAAAGACTTTCTAACGTATTGCATTTTAGATTTCATTTTTTTTCTTTGAGCATTGCATATAAATTATTTGGTAGCCACTTTTTAGACTTTGAAGAAATCAAAGTACATTAATAGACATGTTTTAGTTAAGGGGAATGCATATTTGTTCCAATTCATGGCCCCTTGAGAGCTATAAATCTGTCTCCATAGGTCTATGCCGTCCCGTCGAGTTTGGGAGGAAAAAAAGAACTTGGGAGTCTGTCGTTAAGATATTACATTAAACCTAAACATATCTGTTATAGACACAAATTGTGCAATTAAATAGATTATGATCTTAGTAAATATATCAAGTTTTTATAAGAAAATGAGACTTTACAAGCACTTATGAAGCTTAAGATTTGATTTTTAATCAAATTTAAATGTTTTCTCTAGGGAATATCTTGTAAGGATAAAAAGTGAAATGTTTGCCTTAATGGTTGTTATCTGACACCTATGCATTGCTCTTGCCTTGGCTTTATATCGATGTACATTTGAAATGAATGCATGAGTTGCACACACGTTCTGCGACCGTCTTGTTGAATTTTTTGTTGTCCTTCTTGTTGCTTGTGTAATTTTGCGTTTAAAGGGATTCCCTGCTAGCAGAGCAGAGCTCAAATTACTTAAAAGTGCAAATCACATGCAGTGCTGGTGATTTTGGACAGTCAGCGGATAAGGGGGAATGGGAACGGCCAGAGGGAGCAGGGTAGTGCTGTAGTGGTCTAATTCTGTGGCGACCCACTTACTTGTACGACACGGCGATATCTCATGGAACTGCTTAAAGTTGTGCGAGGTGAAGCAGGTGCCGACCGGATCATAGCGCAGCGCCCTCGATGGCGTCATCGAATGGAAGACATAGCGCGGTGCGCAGGCCTGCAAGAGACATAGAGAGAGAGAAAGAGAGAGTTAAAAAAAGAGTATAAGCAACACGAGAATTATTTAGCTTTTAGAGGCAACAACAACAACAAATGCCACGTTGTGAAGTTGTGAAAATGCGAAACAATGGCAGCATCAAACAGATCATGAAATGCTGCACACCAAAAATGGCCAAGGCGAATTACAAGACGAGGCGAGACGGGCACGGCACGGAATTGTTCAGTGCGGTACGTTGCACAGAAAAAAATATCATTTACTTTTAGAAATATTTAAAGATAAGATTTTATTTATTAGGAATTATATATAAGCAAACATGCGGGTTTTTTATTCCACTGTTAAAATTTGGTTTGTAAACTATTATTATAATCTTGCGAAAACATATTTTTATTTGAATATTAAGTACTTTTTTTTAAACCTACTTTTTATGTATTATAAATACAAAATATTCACTTAAAATTTTGAACACAGCTCTGAGTTATTTATTTCGAGTCTACTTTAACCTAACGTTAACAAAAAAGTGTAAAAAAATTGCACTCCTTACTGAAAAATGCTGATTTTATGTTGCTTGAAAGCTTAACTCTTTATGTTTGCAAATAAATAACAATACAAAAATACTTAAAATTCAACTTCAACGGGAATCAAACTTCATCATGCATGGATGGCATCAACGAAAACATTATTCATTTTAATTTAAATAAAATAACGTTTAGAGTACTTTGATTTTATTCTCATGGTGTACGATATTATGGCATGGTATGGTTATAATATGGTATGGTACGTTGCGACCCTGGAGCTGTGTCTCCATCTCCAATGGCTTGACTGTCTGTTTGTTTTTACTTTTACATACATACAATCATACGTACTTACATATATATATATATAGTTTTATAATGTATAAATGGCTGGCAGTTGGACATAAAACACGCACGCTGCCGGCGCTGCTCAACAGACGGCAATGCTTGGGCCTATGGCTCATGCCAAATATGGCTGGCATGCAGTTGGCCCGGCCCGGCCAGGCCTGGTCGGATCGGATCGGATCGGACTGGCATTGTTTGATGCTTGCTCTGTGGCACATATGCCTGCAATTACTTTTACAAATTTATACATATTGTGCCTTTTATGGCATTGCCAGTGGCAGGATCGCAAAAGCCAGCAGCTCTATTGACTTGCTTCTGCTCCTCCCGCCACCGCCTCCACCTCATCTCTACTACACTCCATCTACTCCACCCTACTTCACTTAATGCCACTTTTATGCGACGCACACACATTCATACACACACACACCTTACCTCCACTGCCTTCCCATCTCTCTCTCTCTCTCTCTCTCTCCGCTCTGTCTTTCTGACATAAACTCCGAAATGACGCGCAATCGCCAAAAATGCATGCTGATCACATCATTGCAGCTCCAAGTCTGGTGCTGCTCTGCAGACACGCCCAACTCATTCAAATAGCAATTGAATCACAAAATCTATGCGCTCATATTATGCAAGCGACGACTCGAAAGTCACAGCACAAAACCACCTTAAGAAACCAGGGGCACAAAACACGTCCAAGAATACTATATTCAAACCATTTATATAAATTTGAATTTTTTACTTTACATTATTAGCTTAAAGAGACTTGTTGAAGATATAGAATTAAATCGTCATCAATTACGTATCGTTAAAATAGTTAAAATGTTCTAGGAAAACTCACAAAAATAAAAAGTTTTCTGGGCCTTTTGGGTTTGGTCATGAAAATTGTTTGCTTAAAAATAAATTTGTTCGCGAATTCGATTTACAGACTGTTATTCGATGAAGAACTCAAGGTATTGCAATATTATAACATTTTTAATTCGAAATTTAGTTTGGAATTTTTATTTTTCGTTCTGGTTGCAACCCTGTCACACAAAATCTGCATAGTCGCAGTCATATCGCTATTTGGAGCGCCTCAGGTGCACTCAGAGTGCCCATAAAATCAAAATAAAGACAATCAGCTTGCCAAAGGCCTTTGCCCAGTTTCCAGGTCCACGTCCAGGTCCAGGCCATTGAACAATTCAATTGAATTCATAATGTGCATCAGCAGCTTCATCGTCCAGGCAACGTTTCAACTTCACTGTTCAAGTGGAGCTTCGGCTCCCAAGTTGACCAGAGCCCACCGCGTGCGATCAATAAGTTAATAGCATTTTCCTATTAAAAACTTTATTATCAGAGTCGCATTCAGTGCAAAAGAAATCCATGAGAGAGTTCGACCCGACTCGAGTTTTGTTTTTTTGTTGTTGGTGCTAGTGTTGTTGTGTTTCGCGGTAAGATAGTTAGATATGCAAATGGCCTGGAGTCGCAATGAAGACCGGCTGAATGCTTTGGGCCCAATAGGGAAGAGCAGTGTGCAGAGACGTGGCTAAGAACTAACTGATTGCAATTTTATATATTTTTCTATTTTTTTATTTATTCTAGTTTATTAAATTTTCTAATATTGACAGAGATAAAAGTTCAAAAATCGTTTTTCATTTAGGATAAACATTTATGAACTTCTAGTATTGATATTTTATTAAGGCAATGGCATAAATTTAGCAAATTTTGCTACTTTTTGATTGATATTAAAAATTTAGTAAAAACAAGTTCCAAGTTCAATTCAAAACATTCCCATATAACAGTCAAAGGCACATTTTTAATGCTAAATGTTTGAAGCGGTGCTTTTATGTATTATTGTTAATAATTTTTTAATGTTTTGTTTTGCATCTTTGTCTGTTGCTGTTGTTTTTTTATTGTGGTTTATTGCCCATGTTGGGCACAAAGTGAATACCAAAATGCCAGCGATAAATTTTTGAGACATTAAACTGCACTTTCGCAGACGAGAACGTTGTTGGGTGCCCCACACACATACACACACACAACACAAACACACACACATACACAACAAGAAACCACAAAAGTCAAAAGTCAACACGTTTGACATGGTCGACATGCAGACGTTATCATTGCGAATGCAAAATTTTCACAAGGATCGCAGATCTGAGACCCCGATCCATTGCCCTGTGTGTGCCAGTGCCTGTGCCTGTGCCTGTGCCTGTGACTGCCTGTTTGGCCTGGTCTTGGCCTGGCCATATTTGAGTTCAATAGCGCTGGCAATTTCACAGATCGTGTCGATGATCATGTCGCAATCGCAACAACAAACAAAAATGAAACGAGACCGCACGACATGCGGCACATGCCTTAAAAAATAAAAATAAAAAACAAAAAAAAGGCACCCAAAGCGCCCAAAGTGCCCCAGGGCAAACGAACATTTGCCACAATCCATTCGAATAACGCTTACAGCATACAACGTACCGTGTACAATGTACAACGTGGAACATACCACGTACTACTCCCAAACAGCACCATCCACAATCGCCAATTGTCGATCGGGTTCACAATGATGTCACCTTGCATCGTATTTAGCTCAGATGCCTCCCATTCATCAATTCACAAACACAAAAACTGTTAATTTTCCATGGTCATTCCCATCATATGAAATTGGCATTAATAAAATGCGAGGGTTGCTCTATTAATCAAAGTTTCCTAAGAAATCCATTAAAAATCTTAGTGCCCATCAAACAAGTACTCCACCACGAAAAGTTCTTCACTCAACTCAAATGATACTTTTTATGTACATATCTATCTATTAATGGTAGCTTATCCTATCAATTATCCTTTACATAATGCCTAATAGTCGCTGTTTAAATCGTCACTACGAAATTGAGATTTGAATTTAAGTCTTAAAATGAATTGGAAAATTTCAATTGTAGATATGATAAAGAAACAAAAAATAATGCAGCATTTGTCATATTTATTATATCATATTCGAGCATTCTTATAGCAATTGAGTATTATCTGTTTTAATGCAATCTGACACAACTTAGAAATAAATATTTTGAAATTGATTAATATTAGTTTTTTAGTAAGGAAAGATTCTGTCTTTAGCATAGAAGTTTTATTTTGTGTAAACGGCACAGCAATGAATTCTTGAAAATAGCCACAATTGTTGCACAATGGCTTGTTGTTGTTGTTGTTGTTGTAAGAGCCTTTTGGTGATGATGTAGTTCAAGTCCCGTTGCGCACTTGGTGCAAACATAAATCGATGGCCTGTTAATGGGCATTTGAAGGCCAGGTCAACGCTGGGTGCGCGCGTTGCGGAAGTGACCTGAACATGGACATGGACATGGACATGAATGGCCAACAAAAAATACACAAAAAAAATAGTTAACTGCAACAACAGCAACAACACAAAGAGCAAGCAGTAACTGTAACAATGGGCTACGTGGCGGGGCCATCAATGTTAACGTTTGTTAGCCGTTGCTTGCCAAATCAAATGGCCCAAATCAAAGTTAATTGAGAACTAAAGTGAAAATCAAATGTTGCTGCGGTCGCCTCACACCCTCACTCTCTCTCCCTCTCTCTCTCTCTCTCTCTCTCTATCTTTTGCTCTTCTTGTTGGCCAGTTGGTGGGTGGTTGGCTTATACCTTAAGCTTTGGCTTGGCCAACGACGCCAACGCAATTAACCAAAGTTGTGACTGGGGCGCACCTTAAACAAACCACACTCTAACATAGTTGGTAACAGCCAGTATGTGTGTGTGTGAGTGTGTGTGTGTGTGTGTGTGTGCGGTTTACTTGACGCAATCCAAGAAACGGCCACGACCACAAAGATGCCAACAACAATAACAATAAGAAAAACACGCATTGAAATGAAAATCAAAAAGCATTTAGAATTTTGCAACAGCACTGTTGTTGGTGCTTTTGTTGTTGTTGGTGCTAAGACCATACAACAAATCAAAAGAAAAATATTAAAACTTTTTTCTTTTTAAAGACTGCTCAACTCAAAGATGCCCTTTATTCAAAACAATCTAAGTAAAAACTATTTCCCATACAAATACCGATAAGTAATTTAGTTTGTATTCAAAAATATAAGAAAACAATATTAACATATAAGTATTTTAACTATTCACAGGTTAATTAGTCACTGTAGAAAGTTAAACAATTTGTTAAAAATAATATCGAAACTTTTAATTAAAAAATAAGAGTTGGCTAGCTAAATCTCTTCAATTTCAATCGACCAATTCCCAAAGTATATACCCATTTTTATATTTTAATGGCCTTAGGAATAAAAAAAGCTACAGAGCAACAATAGACACACGTGTGTGTGTGTGCGTACGTGTAAGTATAACGGCATTGCACACCCACCGCAGTTGACATCAAAAAAGTTAGAAGAAAAAAAAAACGAAACTCGCTTACGGCATTGTAATAAAAAAAAATATGTATGTAATTTTGGATTTTGTTTTCTTTTAAGCTGCAAGTTTCAGTTTCAGTTTGAGTTTGAGTTTGACGCCCACCTGCTTTGATGGCACATCTCCTGGTCTGGTTGTCTTGTGTCCCAGTTGTCTGCGCTTGCACTTTCAATGTGCCCCTGGGATGTGCTGTTATTCGGACAACCAGCCCGACGATGGTCATTTAACGAGCTATCGCGTTCTGCGATGATGCCATCAATGCGCATTAAAATCAAACAATCAGACAACAACAAACTGACGGTGGGGCAAGTGCGGTGTGAAGCAGGTGTTATGGTCAGTCAGTGGGTCAATAAAGTGGTTAACATTGGGCGGTCGTCACTGAAAATAAGAGTATCTCACTCACTCTCTCTCTCTCTCTGTTTTCTCTCACTGTTTTATACTTTCTCGGTTTGGATGTGTCTCATTAATCTTTGGTTTTACAGCATTGTAAGGCCATAAATAATGCAATAAGTGCATGTGGGCCGTGACTACAAAATATTTACTTTCCTAATTTAGGTCAGTAAAGAACTAGAACCATGAAAATGGAGGTTTCAGTTTGAAAGTGCATAAAGTTTTCTTAAATATCGACACGATAGTCTACCAGCTTTCTAAGCTCAAAATTAAATATTCATATTTTCCTAAGACAATATGATATTATAAAAAAAAAAACAAATACTCACCACAACCAAGTCGCTGTCCCGTCCGGTGGCCACAGTGGCACCAAGCCACTGATATGACTTACGATCAATAACTTGGCCGATTGTATTCCGATTGTTACCTAAGAATGGATGAGAAACAGATTAGCAATAGTTTAAACTTAGTCATAGTTTAACAGTTCACAGCTGGCAAATAAATTTATAAGCGTCTCACATTAAACAGAAAAGAGACACAATAAAATTACCAAAACTATATTAAAAAAAAAAAAAAACAACGACGACGACGGAAATGAAAAATTTGCTGAAATTAATACAGATGTATTTTAAAGTGGAAGCAAAGTCGAGAGGTAAGCGAGCATAAGAAAATGAAAACGTAAGAAAACGAAAAAAATAAATAAAATTAAGACCAAAAGCAAACTAATTAAGTTGCTCTAAACAGGGCACTTGGCAAATAAGGGCATAATGGCCACTTCCGTTAATGTTTGGCAATGATTTATAACGGTACACAAACATTAAGGATCTAGCAACACTGAGGGATGTGCTGCTATAGCCAAAAAATAAGCGGGAATATTTCATATTGTATTTAGCTGTATGTTATTCATAAGATGTTGATGTAAAGCAATGATTGATGTAGGCAAATTAAATGATTGAATTGCGATTAAAAATATTGACTGGAACTGAAAGGTCTAAATTGAATGACTTTGGCAAGTCACAAATGATGAATAAGCAAAGTTTTATAATTTTAGATAGATAGATTTGTGGTGCCATATACGATATTTGGGTTTGGTTAATAAGATATTAGAAAGCGAGATAACTTTTTACACTCTTAAGAACCAAATAAAATTATAACAAATATTTGCTTAACACTTAACTATTTTGTATGATGCTTTGATTGCTTAAAATGACTTCCGTTAAAATTTAACTGAATTGATTAAAGTATTTTTTAATTCTTTGTCGCCTTTTTTTATCGGGTTTGTGTTTTTGCTTTTGCATATAATTAAGCTGACTTTGGGCTTGCATGGTGACGGTGACAAGTGTGAGTTGAAGCTGAAATTTTGCTAAGATATGTGCACAAAAAGAAACTTTTGAGTTGATTAATATATGTTTATATATATTTACAGTTGAGATGTGAGTAAGCATTTTGGCAATGAATCACATAAATTTCGTTTGAAAAAATCGTTGACTAATTTCTAGTTCATCGATTAATGGGTGAACCAACCTGCGAGCTGTATGAAGCACCTGTTGACTCCTTAAATATATATTTTATTTTTTTTTGTTATTTTTTAGTTTATTAGCAAGCACATATTTTATACGATATAAGAGTTGGGAGACGAGCATTTCATAAACATATTTTTGTTCTTTGTGGTTGTTTTTGTTGATAAAGGCTTGGCGCTTAGCCAACCCATAGCACTTATCAGCTCAATTTATGCATCTCACTCTGGGACTCAGCCCATCAACACCAGTTGCCCCTCTTGCCGCGTTCCCTGTCCACAATTCACAATCGTTTCTTGCCGAGCTGAGCACGCGTCAGCGATTTGATTTTTCGAGGTGTTGCCAACAGTTGGAAGCAGCAGCCGGCGCAGATTCAAATTGCATATTTATGGCTGGTATCTGAGATGGCCAGCAAACTGTCGACAGGTAACGCCTGCCGTATGCACAACAACAACAAAAACATAATGTACAGTCAAACCTCAGCGAACACGAACATTTAAATCATATACTTTCGGACTGGTATCACAATTAAAGCTAATTGTAAAGAATTTCTGTATATTTATATAAAAGATCAGCACTACAGTCAAGCTCAACTAATACAAATTAATCTCAACTCATTGAAATATTTGATTTTTCTCAGTAATTATTTAGACACTTTTCGAAAATTTTCAATAATTACAAAATCGAACTTGACTTTAAGAAATTTATCATTGTACAGCGAATGTTTTATGTTCAACGTATTTTGGAGTTCCTGGCATTTTCATTTCCTTCATTCTTCTTAAACTTCTCGTGTTACTTTTACTTGAACTATTTCTTTTAAAAACTTTCAGTAAGATTCCTCTTACATATGTATATGACCTATAAAGCAATCAACTGATTGTCTTGCAGTTTATTGAGAAGATGTTTTTCTGTATTATGAAAAGGCACGCCAATATGAATTCAACACTATACCATGCCACACCACACCATACCACTCGACAGCAGCACACTCTACTTGAGTAGACTCCACTGCATTAATATTGCCATCATCGGGTTTAACATTAGCATCAACATCAACATCCACATCGTCATCGTCATCGTCAACGTCGACGGGGCGAATAATTTTTATTTGCGCATCCGTTGGCTGCCAAATCGTGGAGACATGGCGAAACGACTGTTGTATGTTGCAGTTGTTGAAAAGGATGATGGGCATGCAGATGGTGGGTGGGGCGGACCTTGAAAATGGGCGTCCGTTTGTTTTAGAGGCCGCCTGTTTATCATTTCCGTTTGCGCTTAAGGAAGTGCATGGGCCCGGAGAAATGGCAAAAAAACTAAAAACAACTGTCTAAAAATAATAAACGTCAGCCGTGCGTAATTTTATGCAGTTTCTGGCTTTTGCTTTTGCTGCTGTTTTGCATTTTTCACAATTCTCGCATACTAAAAACGCTGCGCATGCGTGTAAGCCATAAATAACAAATTGCATTTGGCGCTGTTGTCACTGGCGCCAACACACAGCCACTGGGACTGATAGACTCTAAAGACTGACTCGGAGACTGGGCAACTGGGCGACACTGAGCGAGCGAGAGAGAGAGTGCGCGACAGAGAGAGATTGCTTGGTTTGTGTGGCCCTCAAACTGGCGCCAAGCCCATTTTTCAAACCCAAAACACCAACTCAATTGTATTGACTTACCTTTGGAATCAAATGTTACCAACTGGCAATCATCATCATTCATTGAACACTTAAAGACGGCGCCAGCTTCCACAACATGTTCCTGATACGTGGATGTATCAAATTTGGGCGCACCCACAACCAAACTGCAAATAACAAAGAGAAATTCAAATGTAAAATGTTTGTTTTTTATAAGTTATATTCTCTGCACATCAAATATCATATTAAACCACAACCTTTTCTTTATGCTATGTATCATTCTTGAATGTTGCAAATTTTTTGTAATATGCAATAAAAGATCAAAGCAACTGACCTATGGCAACACTTGAATGCTTCATTCCTAATCCATTAACAGACTTTATACACTTTGCATTCACTTTGATTGAGAACAACATCGTTCATAGTGTCGAAGAAAGAGAGAAACTGAGTATAAAAGCGCGCCGTTTTCATGTTGCAAGCATCTGTGCGGATTTTAGTTTAGTCAGACGTCAAATTGTTGCATGTGGGCAGCAAGGGGTGGGGGTGCAGTGGCAGTAAAAGTGACAGTGGCAGGGTTGGTGGCAGTAGCAAATAGCAGGGCCGTTTTTAATCAACTTTCAAGTGTTTGATTTGCCGTTTGCGGCCGCCAGTTGTTGTTGTTCATTGCTTATATTTATTTTCCGTTTTATTATTTTCAATTTTAATGAAGGCCCATTTACTGCACCCCAGCCACAGCGGCCCAGAGTTCCAGACGCACAGCAGCCAAGAGCCAAAGGCCCTTCAATGGATTTTTGCCGCGCTTCCGCAATGAATGCTAATGACAGCTGTCAATGTGCGTGCCATGATGTACTACTATTACTACTACTATTACTGCCCAAATGCAAACAGGGGGAACAGTAATACGAAGAATATAAAATGAACGTATGAAGAACTCCTTTCGTTGAGGGTGCACACAATGGCCATTGCTGCATTGGGCAACCACCTTTAGCACCATTTAGTCAAAGACCAAGGCAAAAAAAAAAAAAAAACCAGTCTTTGAAATTCACTTAAGTTGATTCAACAGCTAAATTGGGTACTTAGGGGATATTTTTTATTACTTGCATGGCTATTTGCAATTTTTATGTATTTTCTTTCTTTTTTTTTCATTAACGCTGTATCAATTTTTACCACATTTTTGTTTTTCTACGAATTTTGAAGTTTTCTAAACCAGTCAGTACCAAGGTTCAGTTAGTTTGAGCATTTTAAAAGTTGAACTTATCGCGATACTAACATTAAGATATATTTTGTATAAACAATGCAAGTATTGGTTCTTAATACCGATATAGTAATGTGCTGACATCATATCGATTCATTGAATCACCTTTGGATCATTCTCGCTGTATATAATTAAAGACAAACTATAGGCCAAGAAACAGTGAAACAGGTTCTCTATTGACACCCCACGCTTTATTCTACACAACTTAAAAAAAATATGAATTTTCTCATATGCATATTCACGTATGAGTTTGTATGAATGAATGAATAAGCTTCAAAAATGACACATTGCTAATAATTCGCCCAAAAACATATGAATCAAATGAAAGTTTGCATACAAATACATTTCTTTCTCTGTGTGCCTGTTAGTCATCATTAGTCAATTTATTTTTGGCAACAATCTTGCATTCTGTACCAAATTTCTAGGAAATAATCTAACAGATGCTAAAATGTACTCAAAAGTACGAGTTAAATATAATAAGAAAATTGTATATAAATTAATAAATAAAGTCATGTTAAGAAACTCATATCAATTTAACGTTTCTCGAAGTCGAATATAGAAATAAAAAAAAGCTTCTTAGAAACTATTCACGTTTGAAAGAAGAACAAGTAAGAAGGCTCTAGTCGGGAGAATGCTCGAAATCTGAAGTCTCTAGCTTTTGTAGTCTCTGAGATCAACGCGTTCATACAGACGGACAGACGGAAATGGCTAAATCGGCTCGGCTGTTGATGCTGATCAAGAATATATATACTTTATGGGGTCGGAGATGCTTCCTTCTGCCTGTTATATACTTTTATATTATTTTTAATAAAAATAAAATCAAACATTTATTTCATACAAAAACAAGTAAGAAAGGTTCCAGTCAGGAGAGCCCGACTAGAAGATACCCTGAACCCAGTTGCAATAAATAAATTAAATTTATATAAAACTTTGGTATACTGACTTAGCTTCAATCGATTAAGCTCGATATCTCCGGTGTTTCTTAACCGATTTGGACGAAATTTTCAGAAAAGTTCTATCGTTACCCATTACTCCAAACCTCATTTTTAGATTTTCCAAATTCGATATTTTTTGTTATCGATATTATGTGTATATCGGAAACCAGAATAATTATCGATAATTTGAAGCAAACTTGTTCTGCTCATGGTATAGAAGAACTGATATACAAAATCTGAAGTCTCTAGCTCTTGTAGTCTCTGAGATCCACGCGTTCATACAGACAGACAGACAGACAGACAGACAGACAGACAGACAGACGGACAGACGGACATGGCTATATCGTCTCGGCTGTTGATGCTGATCAAGAATATATATACTTTATGGGGTCGGAGATGCTTCCTTCTGCCTGTTACATACTTTTGCACAAAACCATTATACCCTCATTTACCCATTATATGGGTTAAGGGTATAATAAAAACAGTATAAACGAATAAACTTATAAACACAAAAGGCCGAAACAGCGTTAAGCGGGGTTTTACTGTATTTGTAAATACATATTTGCAAAGTCAAAGGTCTTTTTTTTATAAATTTAGCTGCAAGCATTTTTACTAAGACTTTTGATATTTTTGTAAGTTTTGTAAGCTAAAGCCTGTGATGTTAATTATTCCAATATTTTATTACCTTTGAGTAGGTTGATTAATATATAAAAAAATAAAAAAATTAAATGACATAAATGTGCAAGTGTGTGCTACAAAGTATATAAAAGAATGTGTTATTTGAAAACCCTTTGAAATATAACATTTAACCGCAGCAAACATTTACTATAAATACTCGCGTGTGCAACGTTCGCAAATGGCACAATGCTATGATCGTACCATAGAGAGGAGCAGATGGGGAACGTGGCTGGCGTAATTTTCAAATTAAGCAGCACGCGTCAGTGCTGTGTGTGAATGTGCCTCTGTGTGTATCTGTGTGTGTGCAATGAACCGAAACCAGACAAATAGAGTCACACACAATGAGCTTTATAGAGACGAGTGCACAACAGTAATCAAAATCAATGCGCTTCAATTAAAAATGGGCAACACAAAAAAAAACCGAATAAAGAACGATGAATAAAAAAAAAATTAAACAAAACATGAAAATAACAGTGACGAAGGCGCCAAAAAACAAAACTTCGAAACGCGCGTGTCTCGAAAATTGTTTTCAATTGTCTATTTTCTGTATGTATGTGTGGGTTTTTCTTGTTTTTTTTTTTTTGTTTGGGACTTGGGCAATGTCTCAATTACAAATGGCCAATAGCCAGAAATGGGACGCAAGGCCGTGCATGGAAATCGAAGCGTAAAAAGCCGCACAATGCATTACAAATTGAACAATTTTCCGCACACATGGCTAACGACATATACAGAGAGAGAGAGAGAGATACACACAAATGTCTAGGGGAAATTTTAAAGACGAAGCCGTAAGGAAAAACAATTTAACTGGAACTGCACAAGGAACGGGGAGATACAAAAAGGAATAGTAGCTGAGGGACAACCTTTGGTCTGTGTCTTACAGCCGCATCACGCATTGAATTTTAAATCGCCATCGATCGTCGCGTGCAGCAGCCGCAATACAAATTATGTTAAAAATAAACTTCTCTTTTCTTTTCGAACAATTTATTGTACTCGCATGTTGCATTACACTCAGGGAAAAAGAATATTGCAAAGTATTCAAAACAAATGCAGCTTGATTTATACTTAAGAGAAAAATATCTCAAATAAGTACTTTTTTTTTTTAAATTATTCGTTTGAAAGTGTTTTTTTTCAGACATTTCTAGATTTTAAAAGTCAAATGTATTTTGAAAAATTCAAAAATCACATATTCTTCTGGGATTTGTCTCCTGTTTTATCAGATTATAAGCCATGCCTTTTTCTGAGTGCACCATTTGCCTGACTTCGACTTCGACCTCGACTCCGACGCAGGAAGAGGGGCAACAAGAAAGAAAAAAAAACACATGCGCAACATCCGTTCTGCAGGATAGCACGGGCTGTAGCGTATCATACAATGCATCGAATACCCCTAACGCAAGTGGGTGCTGTGCGTGTGAAGCTGCGCATGCTTCCTGCCTGGCTCCCTGCTTGACTCTCTGTCAGTCTGCTGTCAAGGCGAAATGTGAATGAAAACCACGTGCACAGTGTGCGCCAACAGTCTGTAGTCTCAAAGTGCAAGAAATCTAACTCAAATCAACAAATTCCACTCATGTTACCTGAGATTTTAGTCATTTCCTTGACAATATTCGTTTTTGTTTTGCAGACTAGATTTTGATTCAACAAATGGTATTAACTCATTAGGTTACTGAAGCAATTCGTTTAGTCAGGGCTCAAGCCAGTTATAAACATAAAAAAAACTCTTAATTTTTCTTTGCGTTAACAACAAGCAATTGAAGATGTCATCATTTTATATATTTGTTATGATGATAATATTCTAAAGTCTTTTAACCAATCGAATTTCAAACTAATCATGAACTTAAGATATGCATGATTCAAGAATTCCTGCGATCTTTTAACGATCCCATAAGAAAACCACTCCACTATCATTTAAAGCATAAGTAGCACAAGAAACTTATCTGTGGTATCATTTTCTTACTATCTCAAGTCAGTGAATAATCTTATGCAGCATGCTTCTTATCTGGTTACAGCATAACTCAACTAGCAAACGCATACTTTTAGCACGCACTGTACTATAGATTGTAGTATAACGTTTGTTGTTATTGTGGGCTATGCACAACGCAAATACCACGATGAGACAAATAAAAAGGGCTACATTTAATTTACTAAAATCGCTAAGTCATTTTGAAGTCAGTCAACTGAGTGAGACAGTGAATGATAGAGGGAGTGTGAGGGAGTGAGTGCTAAGTTGAGGGTCGGTTGAGATCGGTTCTAGGGGTTTTCATCTACTTCTTCCTCTTCTCTTACTTTTATTATACTTTGTCGAGGGGCCAGAACAAAGCGAGGGCGTTACGGCGCTAAACATGTGCGCGCCTCATTTCGCAGCTCGCTCTCTCTCTCTCTCTCTCCCCTGTCTCTCTGTTCTGCCTGTCTCTCACGCCAGAGACAAACAGAAAATTCCGGCTGGGAAAAAAGTAACTGTTCACACGTGACGTCGCGCTGCGCCGGCGCTGAACGTGCGACCCTCTGTCGAGCCCCGTTGTTATTGTTGTTGTTGTTGTTGTTGTTTGTGTGCGGCCAGGCTGCTCATTGAGCCATTTTATTTCACTGTTGGTTTTCCCAACACCTTTTTTACACATTGACACTTTAATACAAATGAGTTTCTATGCACACACAGGATGCTCTTTAAAAGGTTCAGTAGCATCGTTGTCTGATGTGTGCTACTCTATCCTATTCTATCTTTAAGTCTTTGCCAGCCCACATCGTATTTTTTTGATACGATCTTTAACTTTATCGCCGCCACTCGACTCTGCAATCAAGCAGCAATCAATTAAATGGCAGAGCCAGAGCTGCTAACAACTGCCAAATACCAAAGTGTATAAAAGTACAGTTAATACTATTTGAAATCAATTACATTTCATTGTCTGCTGTTGCTGTTGCTGCTGCTGCTGCTGTTGCTGCTGTTTGCAATTTCATAACCACAACAAAGCGACAACCAACAACCGACAACAGCGGCAGCTGTCAAATATTTTTGCTGGAGTACAACTATAGGACGGAGCGAGAGAGACGAGAGGCGAGAACGACGAGGTTAATAGTTGGAACAGCCGCAAATATTGAGCAGCTCCTCAAAATGATCATCACAAAAGATATATACTTATTTATTGCTGCCCCAAATTCAAATAACTGAAAATTGTTTTCGTTTTTCTTCGTTTTGCTTCTTTTTTTTTGCAAAAGTTAACTGGCTACAATATTTTTTGTGCAAAATGTTTGAAGTTATTTTCAAGACTAGATATATGTATATATATTTCTGTAAAAACTTAATCAACTTTTAAGATAAAGAACATAGAAAATTTAACCTTTAAGTGTCTGCCTTATTCCATCTTCAATCTATTGCAAGTTCTGACGATTTATGTGCTAAAGAACAAGAAATATATTCAGTTGAAAAATTAATTAGATGAATCAAAGAATGCATTGGATTAGTATGCTTTTGTCATATGACGGATCTGACGGATCGAAGCATACCCTATATGCATTGTACTAACCCAGTTTTGGTACTGTGAACGAGGCCAGGCTAATGAGCAGCAAAGCCAATGAATGCTGCTATATTATAGAGTAGTAGTAGTAGTATAAGGAAACCTGCGCGTTTCAACAAGTGGATGGCAACCTAACGGTCTATTGAGGCGGTTGTTGCTGTTGCAGCTGCTGCGACTGCTGCGTCTGCGGCAGCGGCTGCCGCTGTTGATGATGACTTATTTGGCCAATTGGGTGAAGCGGACGGCCAACCTTGTGCCAAACACTTGACCGTAAATAGCACACGCACAGCTCTAACTGTGTCAGCCACAGAAACAGATACACTGACAAATACATATGTATGTATACAGATACCAAGCTGTGTGTAAGTGTATTAATTGCCGCCAACAACGCTTCAGGGCAAACCACATTGGCCAATGGCTTGCCTTATTAACAATATAACCACAACTAGTTACAGACAAAACCACATTACCACCACCACCTTCTCCACCTTCTTCATCTTCTGTCTTGGATCTTGGCATAAGCTTTGTTTGCTCGCATTTAACACACAATTATATTGTCTGTGTGTGTGTGTGTGTGTATCAGCAGCATCATTCAGCAGATGAAGTCAGGTAATTTTCAGCTTTAAGTGCACTTTAACAGACATAAAAGACAGACGGAGAGACAGCGTGTAGCGTGGGTCGAGCGGAAAACAGTCGTAATGTTGTATGCCCTAACTCATCCAAGAAGTACCAGAGTATCACAAAACAAACAAGAGACAAAGTCTTTAAGCTCAGGCAAACATATGTATGCGTTAATTGTTAGGCAAACCAACAATAATAAAAGATAATATCAACAACAATAACAATAGCCATTAGCTTTATGTGAATTACTCTAACTGCTGACGCAGAAGAAAGTATCTAGCAGCTAGATAAATGTTTCAATCTGATTCGAATCCATCAACATTGATTAAAAACGGGTAAAAGAGCTTATTTATACTAAAACATGTGTAATTATGTTTCTTTTTTAACGCTGTGCAATGTTGTAAACTCTCTTTGAAGCAAAGCTCCGGAAATAAGTATTATGCAAATAAACCAAAATAATAATAAAAAGAACACACGTAGAGTATTTAAACTTGCGATGTTCTTGTGAACTTGCAACTTGCCGCAGCTGTTGAGCAGTAATATCTGTATCTGCATCACCATCGGCATCTGCATCTGCATCTGCATCTTTAACAGTATCTGTATATGGAAGCTTGAAGACCTTCCAGGCACGCATCGGGCTTTTTTTTTTTTGTGCTCGGCCGTTTATTAGCGTCTGTTTATTGAATTGTAAACATTTTAACGCTGCATTTAAATAACGCGTTGTTTTTAATCTTTATTTTTGTGTTAAAGCATTTTGAGTGCACTTAACCCTCTAGTTTTTTTCTCTTCATTCATAATTGCCTTTGGACTTTGGCTTACAAATTATTGAAAATGCTCTTCGAAATGTTTTCGTTCAGAAAATGCAGCTTAACAAAGTTTTTGAATACCAGATGTGAGAAATGACAGACTTAATGCATATGCATATATATTGACAGAAAATATCTGAGCTGAGGAATTTTTTTAAGAAGAAGTCTTGGAAATTATGTTATTAAAGAAACATTGAACAAAATTCTAACAAAATGTACTTTACAAATTAAAATCGCAGTGAATTATAATATTTAAATATAAATTATTGCACAATTGTAAGCGAATATCTATAGTTCTTATAGAACACTTCGTGGATCCTACTGGTTGTGTGTTGCATAATCATTTTTAGTGTCACGAAATGCTTTCATCATTACCATAACACTCTCTTCTAATTACACATTGCATGGTAGAACAATAACAAGCAGAGATTTAACTGGGAACATCAAAGAATTTCAGTTTTCCACACACGTTCTCTGCATGCGATGATAACTTTAAGCTTTCAGTCTTTCTATTCTCTCTGTCTTTCTCACTTTTTCTTAAGAATCTTTATCGCTGGCAAGTTGAGCAGCTCTTTCCATGGATTCATGGTTGCTACTACTAGTATCTCTGGCTCGTCTGCGTCGTCATCTACTATTTTCTCTTCTTCGCCTTCTTGCTTTGCTTTGCTTTGTAGCAAGTGAACGTGCGAAAAGTCAAAAGAGGCAAGCAACATCTTTTGCATCTTGTTGCCGGTTGATTAGCACGCTCTATACGAGAAACAACACGCTGGTCGTCGTACCGTTCCCGTTGACGAACTTTCAAAGTTCAATAGGCTATCTTGAAAACACTCCTAGCGAATGTGAATGTGAATACGAATACGAATACGAATACATCATGAACTCGCCGCATATGGAGGCGGCAACTGATCAAAACTGATCGACAGACTGGCAGACATGAGAGAATCTGAATCTCATTTTTTTTTTGTCTTTCTTTTCTTATTTCTTTTCCATTTGCCATGGGTCAGCTGGATTCGGCTAATAATGTTACGGTTCAAAAGGCAGAATGGCCCATTTCCCAGCCGCACGCTTTATAGATGGCTCTCTTGAGATTAAAGTAGTCTATATATAAATAATTTAGTATGTAAGTGTTTGTATATAGTGCAATAGGACACGCTGTCGACCATTTCTTTTGATTGTGCACCTCAGATTGAAATTAATGGCATTTAAGATTTTAATGGCGTTGACACAAGACACCAAAAAGTTGTACTACCATTAAATGGCATCCAACAACATCAAAAACACTCACACACACACAAACTCCATTTCTTGAAAGAACACAAATGAAATCGGGGCAATACGTCATAAAAAAAGGGGTGCATATCTGTTGATTATAGTATAAGTATATATAAATGTGAACTAGATATACGACTTTTACGTTATTTTTAAACTTTTTATATGCTTATAGAATTCTTTTAATAAGTTTAATAAATTTCTTTCAAAATATTGATTCTTTAACAAAGTTCTTTGAAATAACAGTGAATGCTATAGCTATATCATCTACAAGCTAGGATCTACTTCAAGTACTCTGGTTTTTTTTTTTCTTCACATAAAAAATATAATTTATGAGAAAACTTCTGTTACGAACATTAAATAAACCAAAATAAGTTGATTGCCAGCACTTTGGTTATTTCTTCTTGATTCATTCATTCATTTATTTCAAACATATATGCATTCCGAGGACAGTTATCAGTTGTCCGTTTGTGTTTTTGAAGTCGCTCAGAGCTGCTTTGCGATTAAAGAAACTTGCACCGTATCACTGGTTATCAACACAGCATTTATCAGCGCCTCCAGCTTCCAACAACTGCAATAATGCCAGAAAGTATAAAACAAAAAAAAAAAAACAACAACAACGATAGCTGACTGTCAAAAAAAAAAAAAAAGTAAATGAACCAAGCGACAAAAGTTCTCGTTCAGTGCATCTTTAATGTTTGGGTTTTTTTTTGTTTCTTCATTTTAGGGGGGAACGTTTAAGTAAAAGATACATTTTTTTTTGTTTTTGTCGTCATGCTTGATTGTTTCCGGCGCGCAAGCGCGTTGTGGCATTGAAATTTCACCGAATATAGACAAAAACACACACATACACATACACATACGTATGTGTGTGTACACGTTTATGCATATGTCACTGTCACTCTGTCGTAGCTCTGTCTCGGGTGTCAGAAGGTCGTTCGTTCAATTTACATAAGTACTTTTCGAAAACAGTTCAAGTTCGATTTCGATTTCGGTTAATGAACAGTGAAACCCACATAGCACATACTTCAATAGATACACACACACACATTTGTTTGTATGTAGTTCAAGTATTTGCCAGTAGATAAAAATCTTGACAGTTTATAAAAAGTTTTCAAAATAAAAATAAAGAAATTTGAGAGATGCATTTTCATTTTGTTTGGATAAGCAGTTCTAGATTTTAGATTCTTTAGAATCTTTCGAAAGGCAACAGCATTTTGAAGTTGCAAAAATTGATTCTATGCAACATGAGTATTGAAACTGGACTATTCAAAAAAAAAAAACATATGCTGACTTTTCGAAAGTTTAAAAAGTCACATACAATTTGAAATTAGATTCTTTTCATTCTGAGCTATTCAAGAACTGTCATGTAGAATATTTTTGGAAGCTAAAAAGTTTGTAAATATTCAAAGACATTTAAATATTATTCGTTATACATAAAGGTTATCGAGTCTTATTAATTTAAAAATAGATTCTGAAAACAAATCGATTAAATGTGTTTTAAAGTTACTGCACTAGTACATTATAGTTAACGTTGACTGTAAGTAGTGGGATTATTTAATTTACTTACGAATTGAAGTTGGTATAATCATTGCGGGCCTTATGCAATGCAATGCTGAAGCCAAACATGGAATTGCCAGCTTGTCGATGCCGCACATAGCTTGGCAGATCGATGTTGTAGGCGTTTGTCGCCGGGTGCCTGCTGCACTGCATCATCATCATGAGCAGCAGCAGCAGCAGTGTGCAACGCCAACTGCTGATCATGATGTGGCTGTTTGTTGCTGTTGTTGTTGTTAGCTCCTTGTTGTTCGTTCGTTTTGCTTGTTGTTTTGTTGTTGTTGTTGTTTTTTGGCACTTTTATTGCATTTTTGTTGGTATTATTGTTGTTGGTGTTGTTATTAGCTTGAACTGTGCAATAAATTGAACATTAAACGTTGCAAATCGTTCATATGGTCAGCACAAAAACACATACACATACACACACACACATACACCCACACACACGAACACACATTCATAGATACTTTAGCTTTATTTATTTTATGATCTCAAGTTGTCGCTTGTCGGCAACCTTGGCCGAAATGACTTAAGAAAACGCTCAGCTCAGCGAAATTAAAAAGCAGCCGCCAGTGGCAAGAACTGAGATTAACCAAAAACTCACACACACACACACGCACACACACACACATATGTAGATACTGTCGGCTCGCTCGCATAGCACAATTGAAAATCAAGTTTTTGGACAGATTTTTGGCATTTTGTTATTTGTGCGCTGCTTCGCAGTCGCTTGTCTTCTTGTTTGTTTATGTATGTACATACATGTGTACATACATACATATATCAAAAAGTTTGTGCTTAGATTTTTTTATTTTTGCGCTCTCTGCTTGTCACCGCAGCAGCAACAACAACAACATTAACGCACCAGTTGCTCTTCTCAGCGCATGCTGACGTAACACGCACATACACTCACGCACACAGATGCACACATTGATGAACAGGTTGCCAAAAATTCAAATAATGAGCGCCCTTTAGTCAAGTTGCAAACCTTTAACAGCATGCAGGCAAAAACTGCGAATGTATTCAAATTGCATTGTGGGCGGTGGCGTTGGCGTTTGACGTTGGCGTTTGACGTCGACGTTTGACGTTGGCGTTTTTATGTTGGGAGCGCAGCTAACGCAGGTAACATTTGACAAGTGGGCAACATGCACATTTTGCACATGAGTTTGCGAGTGTGTGTGTGTGTTGTGTGTGTGTGTGTGTGTGTGTGTGTGTGTGTGTATGTGTATGTGTGGGCGCCTCACCGACAAATTCAAGCTCATTGATAGTTGTTGCCATTCATTTAAAAACACTACTCGCCGTGGAGACAAATTAAATTGCGGTAAACGCGCCATATGGCCAACGATATGCGGTTGAGCACACATACATACATATGTAGTATGTACGTGTATTCTGCATTGATATGCTGGTCATGACTGAGGGTTTGTGAATGTGCTAATAAAAACCGTTAAATTGCAGTTTCATATATGTAATTGCAAAGTTTGTGTGTGCTCTTTTTTGGAGGTATGTACCGTTATGTACCGAAAAGTGAAAAGTGCAAGGCGTCAGAGTACAGCAGCACCTCACATGCACACACACATACACACGTTAAGTCAATACACACGATCGCTTGTCTAAAAATAAATGTGACTGAGAGTGCGAATAAGAGAGAGAGAGAGAGAGAGCAGAGAGAGAGCCCGTACGAGAAATGAGGGCCAGATGCTAGAATCGCTGATCCCAAAGATACGATGCGTACGCCCAGTAAAGATATTCCATAGACGTGTAGTACATATGTATATATATATTAATGATACACTCACATACGCAAGCATGTGCTGTCTGTATGTAAAATATATATGTACATACATACATATGTACGGGCAGATACCTAGAGCTACTCTGCATTAGTCAGCGGAGACTGTTTTAAAAATAAGCATCTTGAGCTAAACGCTTCAATTGCAGGCAAACTCTACAAGGTGCAACCAAAATTGTTGTTGGCCATTAGCCCAAGTCTCAAGGCGGCTGCGGCTGCGGCTCCAATAACCAAACAGCTGAGATAACAAATTTCCAAAAAAAAAAATAGAATTTAAATATCGAAATAAAAAGCACAACAAGAATATTACGTTTGCTCAGCTAGCGCGCGGGTATATTTGCGCATGTGTTTGTGTGAAGGTTAAAGCTTGAAAGCAAAATTGATTAGCTTTTAATCAACCTATATACCCTGTAAGTTATGAGAAATATTTAAAAAAAAACAATCTAAAGATGCTTCAATCGAGAGAATTCATAGCGTCAAAGTTTTTGGAACGTCAAAATAGTTATTCTTTTTTGATCTTTTGTTATTTTGTTAAAAATATATGCTTCCAATGTTTAGAATCCGTTTTGGAGTTGCATCTAACAGTAAAGTTTATATTTCTTAGGTGAAGAATTTGTATCCCCATCTTAAACCATTATTATAAAAATATTTCACTGTTCAAAAACATTCACTGTTTATCCACATTTGTTCACATGATATAAACTTTTTTTTTAATAAAATATGGCTATAGGGTATTTTTGAATCGTGCATATATTTTGCATATATTTTCGTTTCTCATTTTGTTTTTTTTTTTTAATTTATGCGTCACTTTTAATTATTGCATAAATTCTCAATCAAGAGAAAGATGGATTTTTGTATGAATTTACGAAAATAAATGTTTAAAAAAAAACAACAACAAAAAAATACAACAAAAACTATTAATTAAACGTAAACATTTGCGCGCCGCGTGCCCCGTTTAATGTTTATTATTTAATTTTGTTGTTGTTTGTTTTAGCTTCAATTGTTTTATAATTAATACATGCTAGGCTTCAGATCGCAGCAGAATTTGAACAACGACTGCCGAGCAGGCAAAAGCATTTTTGAAGTAGCCTCAAAGAACTTTAGCTAACATGCCAAATGTATCTATTAGATGTGTCTCAATGTATCTGTATCTGTTGCTGCTGTAGCTGTAGCTGTGAGTTGGTTGCCGTTGTACCTGCGATCGCCTACTCACAAAACAGCGAGAGAATTACACATAAAAAAAAAAAAATGAGAGAGGGTAAGAGAGCAAACGATCTGAAAGCTCTAAGCAAACATTGATAGCAAGAGCCAAAGTTTTATTAACTGGCAGATTGGTAGATGATTTTTTTTGTTTTCTGTTTTTTTGTTTTTGTTTCTTTCTATGTTTTTGTTTTGGGCTGCTGTGTGGGCTGTGCATATAATCATATGTAGAAAGATAGATATGCGTTTGTTGTTCTTCGCGCTGTTGCTGTTTCGAGTAGGCAGTCGAACATTTGAATGTAATTTACTTTGGCAAAAGATTCATATCTTTTACTTTTCTTAACAAAACATATCAATATATAACACAACTGTGTTGATGTGTCATTTTTGTATAAATTATGCACGTATACAATATATACATATATGTAGAGCATAGCAACGCCCACGCAAACGGAAAACATACTCAGATGATCTTAAACAGATTCAAGATCTTTAATTATTAAAAATGTACCATGAAAATAGAAAAAGAATCAGATCGCAGCGATTAAAAATGTGATTTCAATTCACAAATAATGCCAATTTCCGGAAAATCTAGAATTTTAATAAAAAAAAAAAAAAAACTTAAAGAAAATTACTAACTTAGATTTATTCGAAACTTGTTAACTCTCAGAGCTTAGCACAATTTTTTAAACTTGATTTTGTAATTTATTTAATTTGGAGCTGACCCTGCTCTATATTCATTGAGTTTCTTGAATCATACTCCAAAATCAGCATACAAATACAAAATATGAAGCATACGCTACGTACTCCAGCACAGTATCAGAAACTCAAACCAATGGCAACGAGATTTATTTAAATTTATGCGTATTTTTATTATTCTGCAATACACACAATGTAACGTTTTTGACGAGCATTTGCATGGCAGGGTATGTAATATGTTGTGGGTGGCTGCAAAGGATGGAGGGGGTGCAAAACAGGGCGCGACGCGTCGCGATCTTTAAGTAAATGCGGCGGGCTGCTTTGACAGTTTAAACTGCATAGCTTGGCGATCAAATTGAAAGCAGCTGCTGGCGGCAGAAAGTAATAGATTGTAATGCGGTCGATGAGATTGTAATTTAGATGAAACATTTATTTTTTATTATTAATTTTAGCACTAAACACACACAGACACAAAACACACGACAAAAAAAATTTAGATTCACAAAGATATTAACTACGATACTAACAATTAAAATGCATTCAGCTTTGTGCAATGCAAACAATTTATTATTTTATTCTTTAACTGTTCGTAACGGTCTTTGAATTTTTGCGCTGAATCAAACGGGCGTTGCAGCAAGTGCAAAGCGCGCGCACACAACTGTCAGGTTTCGCTATACGCGACCGAATAACGTAAGCGAAACATTGTTCATACTTGGCGGGCCAGATGGCTGGCCTATCAGCTGGCATGGTTCAGCCGGTGTGGCAGCTCTAATCGACTGCATATGGTTGGCTTAATCGCAAGCTGATTGTTCAACCCTGGCATTGGAGAGTTTATCTTTCGCGCGTCAATTTGATAACATGCTTACATTTTTACATCTGCATAAGGCAGTAACTGCATAGCGTATATAATGAGTGCTTAAAGTCATAAAAACAATGGTTTAACCTATAAGTTGAATCAAAAGCAAATAGAACATAAAATGTATGTTTACTTGTTATTTGCATATGTATTGCATGCATGGCAAAACATCGTAATGTCATGCAACCTCATGCATTAATTCCCAAGCTTACTGTCACTTAAAGAGAATAATTTAGTATTTAATTATAAACATGCAGTTTATTTGAGGACTAAACTTAACAATTAATTATTTTATTTAATACAGAGTATGTAAATTAATCGATAATGCCAAAACCAATCAATTTTCCTGTAAATATAAGCGTTGCCACGCTGTTATTAACAATCAGCTGCTCGGCCCAAGCAAGCTCTGGAATATTTGCATTTGTTTTGACTGCAGTTTGTTGTCCTTTATTGTTGAAGTGCAGGAGCAACAGAGCAGAAGCAAATCGCTTGTGGAAGGTCACCTGGAGACACTGCAAAAGGTTGCAAACCAAAAAGAATAAAACGCAAAGTAAAATGGAACAAAAACTAAGTAAAGTTAATAAGGCTAAGCCTATTCACAAGGAAGTGCTAAATCCTGGCAATAAATACATTGAACTCATCCCAGGCACCAGAGTAAGCAAATAATATAAAATGCAAGCAGGCAACAGTTGTGCTGCAAAACGACTCCCACGCAAATTAAACTAGGCCAAGGCTAGCCCGGGCCGCTGGCTGCTAATGACACAGTTTCAATTTTGCAGGTGAAATTTCACTTTCAAACTCGTCGGGCAAACGATGTCCGTATCATAGATGACAGCAGGAAAATTAACAAGCCCATGGAGCTGGTCCTGGGCAAGAAATTCAAACTTGAAGTGTGGGAGGTCATCGTGCAGAAAATGTCACTTAACGAGGTGGCCAAATTTACAATTTACAAATCGGTAAGAGCAATTTTTTTTCTACATACATCATTCCAATGAACTTTTGGTTTCTGGAATGTGGTCAAGCGGTCAATTCGGTTCTTTATCTTGTCTTTATTAGTGTTTGTCTTGTTTGCCTATTATATTGAACTATGATTTTGCATGAACGCTTTAAGTTATATCCAAATAGTTGAATATATTTGTACTACATATGTACTTATATGCTTTTTTTTTAGTAAAAAACATGCAAACCGCTCAAAGAACATAAATTTTGGAAGGAACTTTCCCTATCCATTCCAATGAACCTCTCTGGGTCAAGTTCAATTAAATTAAACCCTTCGATTGCAGAAGATATACAATTTTCATTGTTCTATCACATCTGTTGAATCAAAATTTTTAATTTACACGCTATAAGTAGTAAATTTATAATTGTATATTTTATTTATATTATATTAACTTTTTTTCGACCATTTCAGTTTTGTTCTCAATATCCGTTTATTTCGAAAACGCTGCGCGATATTGGCAAGAAGTCCGAAGAGCGTCGTCATTGCTGCGGCATGACTCTACAGAACGAGGGTATGGGCTATGAGGATCTGGATGAGCTACTACAACGTCCCGTCGATCTAGAGTTTATCATTGAATTGATTTCAATTGAGCTGCCCGAGGAGTATGAGAAGGAGCGCTGGCAAATGAGCGACGATGAGAAAATGCTTGCAACTCATACGCTGCGGGAGCGTGGCAATCGCCACTATAAGGCGCTGGAGTATGGTGCTGCAGAGATTTGCTATCGCGATGCCGTCGGAATGGTCGAGCAGCTAATGCTTAAGGAGAAGCCACACGATGCCGAGTGGCAACAGTTGGCTGCGATTAAGACACCGCTGCTATTAAACTATGCTCAATGCCGTCTAATTGCTGGTGACTATTATGCCGTTATTGAGCATTGTAACGAAGTGCTGTCTCTGGATCCACGCAATGTAAAGGCATTATTTCGACGTGCAAAGGCACACGCTGGTGCCTGGAATCCGACTCAGGCACGTCGCGATTTCATGGATGCACTGGGATTAGATGGCACGCTCAAGTCAACAGTGGCTCGCGAATTAAAGTCGATTGAGGAGCAACAGCAGGAGCGCAATATTCAGGATCGTATTCATATGCAGAAGCTCTTCTAGAATATAAGTTGCGCTAACGTACTGCTCATGCTCCTTGTTTATTGGAGCAGCTATACGCAGCGTTAACAGTTAGCCTCCGCATTTCTCTTATGGCTGAAAAGCACCTATCCCTATATTTTAAGCAAATATTTCGCCCAGTTATGTATTGTGCTTTTGGCGCTTTTCAATTTGTATTTCTGCTGTATGGCTTTATACAGGACGGTGCGCCTGGAGTTTCGACGACGGCGAAAACTACGGCGTGCCACAATACGATTGCGTGCGTTCCTTCAGCATGGATTGAGAACAATATGAATGTTTATCTCGCTCACTCACTTGCTCTTTCTCTTTAACCTATAATAGTCTTTTTCTGTTCAATCCGTACTCATTTCGAATTTCATGCGAAACGGTTTCCAAAAGATGAAAAACATGAACTAAAAACCATCAATCTGGCTATTAGATGCAAACTCAACTAACTAATTTTAATAAACGTATATGTTATATGTATATGTGTGTATATTATATAAGTATAAAGGTGTTTTTTGCCCTTGCAAAATGTCACAAGAAAATTGAAATTTATAATGTTGATATTTAACCAAAACAAAACAAAAAATCCATGCATTTAGCATTTATGCATGTCTGTATAATTGTTTTTTAGTATATGTATGTGTTCTAGTCCTAGTTCTACTGTATAAACTCCTAAGCTCTAGCTAATTACGTGTGTATGCATGTGCAATAAATATAAAGCCTAGTTGTTGTCTTCTATACTTTCTTCTTTTTTACTTGAGTCTTGTAACGAAACTCGTGGAAACTTCCTTGCAATTTAAAGAAGTTTATTTAATAAGTAAGCATATATGTTTTCAATTACAGTATGTATTTATCTAAACATTTATGTGCCTACATATGCATGTATACTGTGAGTGTACTTGGTTATGACTTTAGTAATTTTGTTGAACATTTATAAATATTTACTTATTGGAATCGTCTGAAATTTAAATATTTTTTTGAGTTATGCTAAAGTTTTGAAAGTTAAGCTATACGCTATAAATTATTTAAGCTAGTAACACAATCTTATTACCGACACCTGATATTCGATCTAAAATGAATTTATAATATTAATTAATTTTTATATTATTAAAAGATTTTTTATTGAAAAAAAAGTAATGCAAATAAATCAAAACTTTTCAATCAAATGTTACTATTTGGAATGAAACCAAATTTTGATGGCTCTGTTTAGGTTAACATTTAATTTCTTATTGTAGTTTGTTATTAAACAAAGTTGTACTAAATTTCGTCTCTAATTTGGTTGCAAACAAAATTTTAATGTTGGTTAGAAAGTTAATGTATTTATATATATAACTATATATATTGATAAATATTTATTTACACAAAGTTTCAGTTCCGAATGGATAAGAATTAGAATTCTAAATATATGCACAAGATCTGGCAAATGACATTATCCGACTTAACCTTACAAACAACTTCAACACGCACATTTAGCTAAGCCTTGTACAAACAATACAAGTAGATTACATATATGCTAGTAAATATACACAATTAATTGCTTATTTAATAGAATGACAAGTTGCAAGTTAGACTAATAACACAAACTAAGTATCTTTGTTAGAAAACAAGTTGAGAGGAACGCCTACAGACGCCACAGGCGATTACTATTGCCTCCAGCGGCGCCCTCCGCCTCGCCGCGCAGCTTATTATCATCGGTGCGCCAAACGAAAGGCTCTAAACGATCTTCGTCATCCAGGAAATTATTGATTGCTTCCAAACTGGCAATATTCTCATGCAATAGCGAATTGCAACGGCTCAGCTGCTGCGATACTCCACGTATTTTGGCAAATTGCTCTGCATAAGATGCATACGTTTTCTGCATATCCACAAAGCTGGCGAAAAGTGTCGTTATAGAATTGCTGACGACCTTAGTGCGTTCCACCAAATGATTCTGTTCGCTTGCCACATGATTGGCACACAGATTCAAATGTGTCTGCATTCGGCCGCATATGTTAAGCAAATGCTGCGAATGCAAGCGCTCCAATATTTCGGCATCGCGTGTATATGTTGCTGAGCTAATGGACTCACGCAGCACGGGCAAAAATTGCGGAATGCTGCGCAGCCGTGTCAAATCCGGATCAATATCGTCGTGAGTATCACGTGCACCCGGTTTGACAATCACAATATTATGACTAGAGGCCGTCGACTGTGGACGCTTTGGTTTGATGGTAGTTGTTAAGCCGCTGGGATGCGATTTGCGAGCAGCGGCACGACTGGCGCTACTTTGTTGCAGCATGTGGGCGGACCGATTGCGTATCTTTGGCGAATCGCCAATGGGTCGATCCGTATAGGACACATAAGGCAAATCGGAGCACACGCTCAGTGGCGGCGACGGTGGCCGACTCAGCTCAGAGCTGGTCGGCGAGGCAGTATCCGAAATGATCTGTTTGCTAGCAATCACAATGCTCGCAGGTCCATGCGGCAGTGCTTGTTGATGCTGTTGCAGTAAGTGTTGTTGTTGCTGTCGCTGCTGAACGGCACCGCCGCGACGCTTATTGGTTGCTGCTGCAGCAGCGGCTGCTAGGGCGAGAGCGCTGCCATCGCTCATCGCACTGTCCTCGAGAGGCGTCGGGTCGCGTCTCTCAAAGATTTCATGGCCATCAGCCTCGATGCGCTGCTGTGAGTGCTCGGCACCCATTAAGCTGGCTCTGTATTGATTTTATTCCAGCAGCGCAACTGTATTTTAATATACTGCAGAACCCGCTCTATCTGGGTTTTTTGTTTGTTTTATTTTTTAATGTGTTCCTCAATAAAGCAACAACCAATTTTTTTGCTTTCTTCTTTTGTTGTGTTAAATTATGCGGGCATTTCTCTCGTGTTTTTCATTTATTTTATTTTGTTTCTTTTGTTGTTATCCTATCCCTATTAAGTTATTTATATCGATAGAGCAGTAAATATGTCGATATATCGATGGGAATCGTTTAACAGTTCTACAATAGCATCGAGCATTTATTTTCTCGATGACAATTGTGATATACATTATAACGGGTCTTTTCTGCGATAGTTGTATCACATGTGTCTGTTTGCAATTGCTGTTGTGTTATATTATTAAATAATTTGCTTTTAATACTGTGCAACTATTCTTAAATTAAACATACGGTATTAGTAATATAAAAATCATTTCAATAAATCAATTACAGCAATGAATTAATTATTATAAAAACTAACAGTCACTGTTAAACTTTTATTGTTGCCGCCATATTGTCTGCCATTTTTGATGCACCTGTCAAATATTTATCGGTAACATAACGAATGAGATTTCGCATCGGATATTCTTTCTTTCCTTTGTAAGCAGTCGTCGGACGAACACGTGTGCTCTGACCCTTATGCTTTTGTTAAATTTTTATTTGATTTGAACCGTTTAGTTTAGCAGTTTTTTTGTTTTTTTCTTGTATTTTAAAACTGCACTGCGTCGTCAAGTAAGTACAAAATACAATTGGTAATAAATTGCAAACTAGTATGTGTATATAATTTTTGTTTAATGAAATAAAGAGTTTTGTCTGGCTAACACGTGCTTTTGGATAGAAGTTCGGAACGCTCGACGGCCGAACAGCCTGAAAATATTTCATCAATGCCTGGACAGTTTAGCCGTTCAACACCACAAATTATGCAAAATAATCGTTCCATCCATATGCCACGTCAAATTCACTTCGTAATGCCACCGCTGATGCCACCGATGCCGACGGCAATTCCATGGATGCCGCGTCCACCGCAATGTATGCCGCGTCCACCGCAATGTATGCCGCGTCCACCGCATTGTATGCCGCGGCAATCGCATTTCATGCCGCCACCACCGGGCATGTTTCGTGCGCGGCTGACGAGGCCGAGGTCAATGCGTTCGCCGTGTGGGTTTCACCATTGTTCGCACCGAGAACCATCGCCGTTGGAGCGTGAGATGCGAGAGCAAGGATTGTTTAACTGTTGTCCAAGTATAATGCCAATATACGCTTCGGAGAATGATATTTTCGTCAATTCGATGCAGTTAAGGATAACTGTTGCACAGATGGAGAGAAATGCAAACAACAATTTGCGCAATTCATGCCGTACCGGCGTTAATATTAATGCGGATACTCAACGTGAATATGTAGATAATAATCTTTTATCTGAGATGGTCCGTAATCCACGAGAGCGTGTACCACGCATTGGCGATTTACTACGCGATAATCCACTAGATCTTAGCAGACCCTTGAGCTTCCCAATGGACCATAATAGTGCCATAAACCATCCAATGGATTTGAATATATCAGGACGTCGCACAACGATTGAAAATTTGCTACGAGATCTTACCGGTAATGCTGGCGACCCTGGCAGCTTACTATGGAATCTTCCATCAACTAACAGTTCGATGACTGAAAATAATTATGTCGAATGGGCTCAAGCGTATGCACTAGGGCTTCTGGTGGAGGAACCGCTCGGCCATAGATCTTCCGTGAACGGCACAGTTTATGATGATGAATTGCGAACATTTTTCAATATCGAGCATGTGCGTGACACAATGCGCGCCGCGTTGCGTGCAACCAATGCTCACATCCCAGTGCCATTGCCGGAAACGGTTTCGAATAGAAATTACGCACCCATGGAAGATGTAAGTTGGAAAAAAAATATGTTAGTTCAGTTATTGCATCTACATAAAATACTTTTTAATTGCAGCCATTGCCATCTGTTAATGGCATTTGCTTCAACAATCCAACGTTTAAGCCGGTGGACAGTGGTGTCAACAAAAAAGTTGTTAAGAAAGAAAATGGGCCACCTGCACAAGCGGATGATTCAAAGCCATCAACGAGCATTGCTCCAAAACTTGAAGCTGTAAAGCCCTCAACTGAAACTATAAATATACCTACTAGCTTGGCTACACTTCAAAAAACTTCAGAGCCACCATCGGACTCTGCTTCAAAACAGGAAACTTCAGAGCCATCATCGAGCGATGATTCACAACCAACAACAAAGTCATCGCAAAAAAACGGATGTGCAACCAAACAGCAGGCTAAGCAGGATAACATTTTGGTGCAAGGTGACAACTCTAAGGTACCTGTGTCACCACCATTAAAGAGGAGGCTTCGTCCTCGTGGCTACACTCAATCCTTTGGCATCGTAGCACCAAACAAACGCAATAAGAAAGCTGCCAAGGCTAACGAGACCGTTGCCAATACGGTTCTCTCATTATTCGATACGAATTCGTCAAACCGCAATGAAGGCGATGTTGATAAGAAAGATTCCGAAAATCCCATTGGGTTTTATTGCCCACCTAAATAATTGATTTTTATATTTCCTCAGCATGGAAAACATTTTAAACAATTTTTATACGTTTAACAAATATTTTTTCAACATTCTCTATACAACAAAATTTTATAGCATATAAGATCCAGGCTTCTCGAAATTTTTATATAATATTTTATGGCTTTTTACAAGAAAAAACACAAAGAATCTCCAACGAATTATCCACATATTAAAACTCAATTTTTAAAGCGCATAACTGACTAACAATATGAACAAAACAGACAGAAACCTCGAAAAAAATTTCAACATATTTACAAACAATTTTTATGTCTTATAAGATCCTGCATTGCAAAGAGTAAAAACTGAGAAACTCAGAACATATTTATACACAATTTTTAAAGCTTATAACAGACTAACAACGAGAACAAAACACAGAGAGAGAGAGAGAGCATCAAAAGAACTTTTAGCATATTTTTACACAAATTGTATAGCTATACTTACAACATAAACTTTACACACAAAAATTATCTACACACATATATATTGTATAGCTGATAAGATCCAGGCTAACCACAACAACAAAACCTCAAAGGAACCCATATTCTTTGGCTGTGACTTGAGTTATATTTTTGGTGACACTTCGTGTTACAAATATTCAGCCATTTTCTTCCGTTTTAATAATTAAAATAAAAAATAATATTACTTTTAATATCTTTTTATTAGCTTAACATGTTTTTTTTTTTTGTTAACTCTAAGAAAAGTTATTAATTAGGTTTGAAAGGCACTTTGTGAATCACTCCCATAATGTCCAGTGGCTCTCACTCGGGAGGCCTGGGTTCAATTTCCGGTATGGGAATATGAATGATTTTAATCTTTTAGCCATATTTAGTTGTTTTTACATTGTTTTTTATTTATTTTTGTTTAATACGCTTTTATTAGCTTCACCTGCATGTTTGTATGTAATTCTCAGAATGCGGATTTTATTTTAAAGCCTACTTTCAGGGCGATTTTCAAAGAAAATCGAACTATAGAGTTATAATAAATACTTTTAGTTAAAAAAAAATATCTCAAAAACACATTTAAATGAAAATAACTAAATAATACGCTTTTTAAAAACATTGAACTAAAAATTAAAAAAAAAGTTTTAAAATAAGCTTAGAACAATAACAATCGGAAAAGGCTATTATTATTGTGAAAAAGGCGTCTGGCGCTCGACGCACGAAAAGTGTCGATATATCGTTGGGAATTGTTTTACAGTTTTACAATAGCATCGAGCATTTATTTGCTCGATGACAATACTGATTTACATTATAACGGGTCTTTTCTGCGATTGTTGTATCACATGTGTCAGTTTGCATTTGCTGTTGTGTTATATTATTAAATAATTTGCTTTTAATATTGTGCAACAATTCTTAAATTAAACATACGGTATTAGTAATATAAAAATCATTTCAATAATTCAATTACAGCAATGAATTAATTATTATAAAAACTAACAGTCACTGTTAAACTTTTATTGTTGCCGCCATATTGTCTGCCATTTTTGATGCAACTGTCATATATTCATCGGTGACATAACGAATGAGATTTCGCATCGGATATTCTTTCTTTCCTTTGTAAGCAGTCGTCGGACGAACACGTGTGCTCTGACCCTTATGCTTTTGTTAAATTTTTATTTGATTTGAACCGTTTAGTTTAGCAGTTTTTTTGTTTTTTTCTTGTATTTTAAAACTGCACTGCGTCGTCAAGTAAGTACAAAATACAATTGGTAATAAATTGCAAAGTGTGTGTATATAATTTTTAATAACTATATTAAAGAGTTTTGTCTGGCAAACACGTGCTAAGTATGGATAGAAGTTCGGAACGCTCGGCAGCCGAACAGCCTGAAAATATTTCATCAACGCCTGGACAGTTAAGACGTTCAACACCACGCATTATGCAAAATAATCGGCTCATCCAGATGCCACGTCAAATGCATTTTGCACCGCCGCCGCTGATGCCGCCGACGCCGACGGCAATTCCATGGATGCCGCGTCCACCTCATTGTATGCCGCGGCAACCGCAGTGCATGCCGACACCACCGTGCATGTCGCGTGCACGGCAGACGAGGCCGAGGCCAATGCGCTCGCAGTGTAGGTTTCACCATTGTTCACACCGAGTACCATCGCTGTTGGAGCGTGAGATGCGAGAGCAAGGATTGTTTAACTGTTGTGGAAGTATAAGGCCACTATACGCTCCGGAGAATGACATTCACGCCAATTCGATGCAGTTAAGGATGACTTTTGCGCAGATGGAGAGAAATGCAAATAACAATTTGCGCAATTCACGCCGTACCGGCGCTAATATTAATGCGGATACTCAACGTGAATGTTCAGATAATAATCTTTTATCAGAGATGGTCCGTAATCCACGAGAGCGTGTACCACTCATTGAAGATTTACCAAACGATAATCCACTAGATCTTAGCAGGCCCTTGAGCTTCCCAATAGACCTTAGAGCCATAAACCATCCAATGAATTTGAATATATCAGGACGTCGCGCAATGATAGACAATTTACTACGAGATCTTACCGGTAATGATCGCGAAACCGGCAGCTTGCTATGGAATCTTCCATCCACTAACAATTCGATGCCTGAAAATAACTATGTCCAATGGGCTCGAGCGTATGCAGTCCAGCTTCTAGAGGATGAACCCCACGGCCAAAGATCTTCCATGAACGGCACTGTTTATGCTGATCAATTGCGAACATTATTCAATATCGAGCATGTTCGTGCCACAATGCGCGCCGCGTTTCGTGCAACCAATGCTCACATCCCAGTGCCATCGCCGGTAACTGTTTCGAATAGAAATTATGCACCCATTGAAGATGTAAGTTGGAAAAAAAAATATCTTAGTTCAGTTATTGCATCTACATAAAATACTTTTTAATTGCAGCAATTGCCATCAGTTAATGGCAACAAAAAAGTTGTTAAGAAAGCAAAAAGGCCAGCTCCACAAGCGGATGATTCAAAGCCATCAACGAGCATTGCACCAAAACCCGAGACTAGACAGTCCGCAAATGGCTTGAATTCAAAACTTGAAGCTGTAAAGTCCTCAGTTGAAACTATAAATATACCTACTAGCTTGGCTACACTTCAAAAAACTTCAGAGCCACCATCGGTCTCCGCTTCAAAACAGGAAACTTCAGAGCCATCATCAAGCGATGATTCACAACCAACAACTTCAAAGTCATCGCAAAAAAACGGATGTGCAACCAAACAGCAGGCTAAGCAGGATAACATTTTGGTGCAAGGTGACAACTCTAAGGTGCCTGTGTCACCACCATTAAAGAGGAGGCTTCGTTCTCGTAGCTACACGCCAAACTATGGCATTGTAGGACCAAAAAAACGCAATAAGAAAGCTGCCAAGGCTAACGAGACCGTTGCCAATACGGTTCTTTCATTATTTGATAATAATTCGTCAAACCACACTGAAGGCGATGTTGATAAGAAAGATTCCGAAAATCCCATTGGGTAATTACCCACCCTATTAATTCATTGATTTGTAGATTTCCTCGACATGGAAAACATTTTAAACAAATCTGTAAACACTTAACAAATATTTGCTCAACATTCCCTACATAAAAAAACAAATGTTAAAGCTTTTAAGATCCAGGCTTACAACAAGACTTTCACAAATACATATATATACACAATTTTTTGAGCTTATAACTGACTTACAACGAGAAGAAAACACAAATAATCTCGAAACAATTTTCAACATATTTATACACAAATTGTATAGCCTATAAGATCCAGGCTTACAACAAGAACTTAACACTCAAAAACCCAGAACTTTTATCTACACACAAATACAAATATTTTATAGCTGATAAGATTCAAGCTAAGAACAACAAGATCCACAAAGGAACTTACATGTATTCTTTGTCTGGGACTTGAGTGGTATTTTTTGGTGACATTTTTGTGCTACTTATGTTTAACTTCCATTTAAAAAATCAAAATCATTTGTATAGGCTATTTTGAGCAAAGCAAAAAATAAATTTAAACAAAAAATTCATATTCTAGTGGTGTAATATTATTTTTGGAAATTTTTATGCCTATATCAAAACCTCTAATATTGCTTTTCGAAAAATAAAAAAAAAAACGATAAGGATATTAAATTCAAAAAAAAAAAAATTGATACTGTATCTTGCACATTTTTAGGGGAGACACAGAACATCAATTGCATTTTATTCTGAAACTTATTATTATGTTCAATATTTGAATTAACTTATACACTCGACATCTCAAGAATATTTGAAACACGTGTGTGAGTCTATTTTAGAAAATATGCTTCTTTATTGCTTGTTAATTTCTTTGTTATTTTATTTTTAATATTAGCTAATTGGTTTAAATGATTTTTGTTGCTCGTTGACGTTTTGATTGTTGCCGTTTGAATTAGATCTCGTGGCGCATGCCGTGATAGGAGATCTGCTTCTGGGCGGGTGTACGCTTGCCAAAGGGACTCTTCTCATTGACCTCGAGAATGTAATCACCCTGCAGATCGTAATCGGCCCATATGCCCATATAGGAGCGCTTGCCGAAGCCATCGTTCTGCTTGTACTGCTTCAGGGATTTGGCGGCAACAGCTGGGAAGTTGCGCTCATTGCCTGGACGCACTGACTCGGCAAAGTAGCGGGTGGCACGCATAACGGCCTCAATCACATTCTGTGCACCGGGAACACCCTGGGTTGGTCCATTGGGATAGAAGTCAACATCACCACTACGCTTTGGGGTGCCCATGGACAGGCTGGATGTATGGATGACATCAACGAAGTCAGCATCACCGCGGGCCAGACCAACAATGACGTCGCGACGCATGGACAGCAGCTTGGCGGGATCAAGACCAGTAATGCGGCGCAGTTTGTGGCCGGTTTGTGCGGTAAATTCTTGACCTGCAGCGCCAGCAACATGCGCAGCAATACCCTGTCCAATCACATGGATAATCTCATGGGGCACACCCTTGTTGGTCAGTTCAATCAGAGTCCGGGCGACCATGGCGCCGGTGCTGGCCACATCCAACATGGCGTAACGCTTGAAGCTGGTCAAAGTTGAGCCCAAGTCAATAATCTGTATAAATACAAAATATTAAAACTAATTGCACAGTTTGATAAAAAAAAAAAAAAACTTACGATCAAATTGCCGCTGGTGGTCTTGGCCATTTTCCACTCATCCGAGGATTCCTCGCTGGAGGTGGACTCGTAGTCATTGTTCTTCTTCTGCTGCTGTTGAGAGTTCTTTTGCTGCTGCTGCATATTGTAGCGTTCAAGGTAAGCCTGCTCCAGCTTGCGCATGGCCTTCTTGATGGTGGGTGTAGTTTGGGGCAGACCAGTCAGCATGATGGTGACCTCATCCTCACCGAAATCGGATTGAGCCTTTGCCTTCTCCACAAAGTTGTTCAGTTTAGCCTCCACACGTTCGCCATTGCGCTGGAAGATGCTAACGGGAATGTTGCTTGGGCTGGGCACAAAGTTTGGCGTCAGATCGCGCTTAATGTGAGAAATGTGATCTGTCAAGATTATGAGAGAAAGTAGTTAATAAGGATTTGATTTCAATCAATGAGCACATACACAACTTCTCCAGCAACTGGGCGCCCTTTTGCAGTGGCATATTCTCCAAACGCTCAAACGAGATGTCGTTCAAAGATGGCAAGCTTTCCAGCTCGGCGGAACTCAGCCATTTCGTGGGCTTCAGCTCATCCTTGGAGGCACTAGCGGCCACAATTAGGCATGCCAACAGGCAAAATCTCAGGGACATGATGCAGTTCGTTTCGGCTCAAACAGCTTTCAGAGAAGTAAGGTGTTCAAACGTTGATCGGCGTTTGATAATTTCAACGCCACAACGTTTGCTTTTTATAGATAGCGCTTACATTGCACGATGCCGATGTTTTGGTGTCAGGTTGTTTTAAATTTTTGCTGATCTTGGCAAGCGTGTGTCGCAGTGCTAAATAACGTAAACCAAAAACTGTATACTTACATACATATGTATATGCTTCCAAACAAACAAATATGATTGCTCTAGTAGAATGTACTCGGCTAGAATATATTTTTATTTGAGTCATAATATAATATGTACATACATATACATACATATGTACATTTGTAAGAAAATATGGCGGGTTTTTTGTCTACACTCTTAACGGTGTGCTTCTTTTTACACACACAACTCACAAATCAACACTTTGCATGTAGCTCAAACCATGATGAAAACAAACAAACATATACATAAGAAACAGAGGAAGAGTAAGAAAGCAAGACAATGCAGGAAGTACCAAAATTCAAACTTAAAAAAAAACAACGGCTATCGATATGCAAATATTTATCGACTTATAAATGTAATGTAAATAAAAGTATCGGAATCCATGTTTGAATGCATATGTAGTCGTGAGAAGAAGGAATACGCTGTTATTTAAGCAAATATAAAGTTGCGATATGTACTAGGCGTACTGAATTCCCGTACCTTTGCAAGATAATACACCCCTCAAATTAGCAACAGGGTATTAAATGCAAATGCAGCAGAACCGGGTTTCTTATCGTAGTGCCCTTGAGGGCCCATGTTTAGGTTTTTGAACCCAATCGCTTAAGCGCTGATTACTGATTACAATAGTGATTATAAATACATCCTGCAACTAAGTAATGCATTTTGATTCGAGATTACGACCACATGTCTTATTGCCATTCGAACCTAATACTGTTATGCAGCCTGCCAAAATGCTGTGTTGCTTAAAATATTTACGTACAAAAAATATTTTAAAAATTATTGCTCTTTTTTTTATATTGACTCAAAATTGCATTATTTTCAAAGGTGCACAGAAATTACCTGCTATGTATAAGTTTACACAGTTGGCATATCGGAACCAATTTGCCAACATTTTTATACTCGATACCGAAGGTAAAGAGTATATTGAGTTTGTGCAATGTCCGTCATGGTGTCCGTCCGTCTGTCCGTCGTCCGTCGATGTGTCCAATTTTTCCACACCCTTCAAGCAGAGACTGAAACTTCCAATTATCTTTATCTATGGGATAGTAAATTAAAGTGTCAAGATGGGGGTTCTACGATAACGGGGGCTGGCAAATCGATAAATTGATAACTCAAAACCGATAAATCCACATATTTCGCACATCCTTACAGCTAGAACACCAAATTTGGTAAGAAGATCGCTACTACAACCCCAAAAAACTGCATCAAAAATTTGGAGCCACGCCCCCTATTCCGCCCCCAGCCCCCCCGCGTTTTAAAGTCAAAAAGCCTATATCTCCCACAGTTTGAGCTATAGCCACCAAATTTGGTGCCAAGATAGGTGATGAACCCCCAAAAACTGCATCAAAAGTTTGGATGCCACGCCCACCAATACGCCCTAGCCGCCCCCACCGCCCCAACGCTTCGTCAAAAACGGGAATGCGTGTATCTTCTAGAGTTGTGATGCTAGAGCCACCAAATTTGGTAGGAAGATAGCGGCAACGACCCCCAAAATCTGCATCAAAGTTTGGAGCCACGCCCACCCATTCCGCCCCCAGCTCCCCGCAATTCGAAATCAGAAATGGCTATATCTCCCACAGTTTTTGAGCTAGAGCCACCAAATTTGGACCAAGATAGGTGATGATGACCCCCAAAAACGCATCAAAAGCTGATGCCACGCCCACCGACACCCTAGCCGCCCCCATCCGCCCCAACGCTTCGTCAAAAACGGCAATGCGTATCTTCCAGATTGTGGAGCAGAGCCACCAAATTTGGAGGAAGATAGCGGCAACGACCCCCAAAGTTTGGAGCCACGCCCACCCATTTCGCCCCCCCCCCACTTTTTACAAAATTTTAGCTAGAGTCACCAAATTTGGTATGAAGATAGCAACGACATTCCACAAAGATCTGCATCACAAATTTGGATGCCACGCCCACCCATACCCCCCCCCACTTTTTACAAACTTCGAGCTAGATTCACCAAATTTGGTTTGAAGATAGCAATTGACATTCACAGAGATCTGCATCAAAAATTTGATGCCACAACTACCCATACCGCCCCCAGCCCCCCTTTCCCTACATTTACAAACTTTAGCTAGAGTCACCAAATTGGAAGGAATATTGCGGTGGCATCCCCATCTGCATCGGAAAATCTTTAAGGCAGCGTACACCCCTCCCGCATCCGTACCCCTCTGCAATCAGGCCTCTTTTTACCGGTTTTAATACTGGTATCGAGTATGCCGCAGTCGGTTGCGTCCGACTGCAACGTTTCCACTTGTTTTTTTTATAATTTGCTTAGATTGCATTTTTTAAAAGTTGCTTAAAATGTATAAAACATATCACAAGAAGTTTATAATGCACACATACATGACGTAAATTATCTTGCATTAACTATATACTACATATATGTATATTAAAAATTTATTTGTTTGGATTTATGTATCTAGATTATAGCTATATATATAACAAGTCTACAAGACACGTTTACTAATGTTAGTATAGCCAATGCCAACACATGTCATTAGAACCTTTTGTGCACCGCGCACATCTGCTTCATCATCGTCATCAGCCTCGGGATTCTCCAGTTTAAATGTTATAGAGAAAAAGTCACGCAGATGCTGTAAAAAGTGCACAGTATATGTGGAAAGGGCACCTGAAAGATATATGTGTTGGAAATTTAGAAATATTACATACATACATATATAGATGTGTTTAACAAAACGCACCTGTTAGATATTTTGAAACGTGTTTTTGTCCCAGAGCCATGAATAGGGCGACGAGCCATTGATAGGCAGAATCACAGCAGCCACCGCGATATATTTCATCCAACAGACGCATGGCGACATCTCGTCCTAGGTCCTCTGGTATGGAAGGCGTATCCTGCAAAATCAAATCGTATGTCATTAGAAAACAGGACAAGAAACCATTTAATCAGCTGCTTACCGACTCCTCTCTGGTGCTGGACATGCAATCGGCTGCAAAGCAAACACCGTCCGTAGTCTCAGCCAGCAAGCAGATACCAAAGCCCGGTGAATTACCAGACATTTTTCCACGATTTTGATCTGTATAAATGTACACATCAGGCAAAAATTTAAGCATACATCCCTTGGCCGATTCCACAGTGCGATTGCCCATCGCTGGTGACACTTTGCAAGCGTAAACGGTTCCGCGAATGCGCTTCACCATGCCCTGCTGTTGAAATTGTATGGCACGTAGACTTTTGCGAATGGGACATCTGAAGATGACCTCGCCTCCACCGTTTGGAGCAACACCACGACGCACTACACGCAAATCTAGTCCATCGTCAACCAAAAGGAAACGTTTTAGCAGTGATAGTGCAGCACCCTTTACATGATCCACCGATGGCGAATCTTTGCTGTTTGTTACGCCGCGAAGTATACACTGCATCGGCAATTTGCAGAATGGACCCAGCGCAATCAGTGCATCTAAATAATAGCCAATTCCACGCTGCACGGAGCAATCGTGATGCAACTGACCACCATGGAGCAGACCAGGAGTAAACATGACACTTGTGCCAGCGGGATTGAGTTCAATTTTGGTTCCGTTTGTCAACTTGTCGAGCAGACGGATAAGGCTAATCTCATATTCCCGCAAGCCGGGCGCTCGTTCGTCTTCAGCTCGAATTTGAGTGATTTTCACTGGCTTGCCGCTAAGGCAGGAGAGCACAAGGCGCTGCTTTAGAAAATTACTGCCTCGATATATAAGGCAATTGCCTTCCTGCGCAACAGGCGGCATGCTTGTAAATATAATATATATAAGTATATATACGTAATATTAAATAAATTTAAAGCCTCCGCGTGCTTTCACGTGCGTCCAAATTGTAAACAACCAGTGGTGCAAAAGACATCAATATATCGAGTTGGTCAACTTCCAAAGAAACGATATATTTTATTTGCATCCATCGATACAAATTAAATCAACATACTGAACAATCGATACTAGTGCTACATTAATGTGGGTATCCTCTTTAGGTGATCAACTGCTTGAACCCGTTACTTGACGAATTTACATTTCAGAGTAGGCTGTAACAAAAAAATGTCTAAATCTTCTGAAATCAGTAAAGAGAGTGATTCTCTCGAGCTATTGCCTAAAAACAACGGCAATTTAGTGGGATGTCCGTATGACAAATCGCATTTCGTACTACCGTGCCGTTTGCCTGCACACATTATCCGGTGTGCTCGGAACCACCCGAACGCCAATTTGAGTCGCTGTCCGTTTGACGCCACTCATTGGCTTGAACCTGAAGACATGCAGGTTAGTATTATCATGGCATTCACACGTTAAATAGTTATGAAAGATTGGATGTATGTATAACATCACAATACTCAAACACAAAATTTTCGTTATTACAGGCGCATATCAAGGACTGCAAGTCTGCTTGCCAAATCATTAACATCTTGGATGTAAAGTCTACGTCGGAGCCACGTGCGTCTACTGTGGAGCTCTGCAAGTCGAGTGAAAATTGGGATGACGAGCCGCCAGCTCCCACTTATAACCCAAAAGCATTTTGCGAGAAAAATCCAGTCATTCTTAATTCTGCAAAGGGATTATCTAAATCTCAGCGTGTTGCATTTCGCGAAGCCGAGCGCCAGCGTCACAGCGATTTAAATAAGTTAAGCACCAATGCAAATGAATAACCACATATTTGGTTAAAAACAAGCAATTGATACGAATGACTCCATTTATATTGACTCTATTTATATTGTTTCAAATGCGCTTCAAATAAATTTGCGGGAAACCGCAAGTGGCAACGCTTAAAGAAAAAGGTGTGACCACTAGTGGTATTTTTGTACTAGTGCTAGTATATTTTCTGGGTGCTTTATCAACATAAGAATCTGTAAAGTGTCGAAAGCAGCTTTAAGTCACACTGACAAACAGATGTTACTCTTAGTGGATTGTTTGTCGTGTTCGCTTCGTTACGGATATTGAAATTTAATTTTTCAAGCATCTAACACTTATTATAATTCAAATTTGTCACCAACTTGAACCAAAGTTTACATACAATTACGCAAATATTTAATAAACTTTATTGCAAAAGCTTGAATTGGAACTCAAGCTTGCAGCGTGTTTATTCAGCCCTTTCATACATACCAAAGTATGTGTGTATAAGTGCATTGTTGGTTCCAATTTTTTGATTCGCGTGTGATTGATATGCATTTTTTTTTGCACTAAATAAGTCTAATTTTTTGCAAGTTATCTCACATATTGTCACATTTGAACAAAGTGAATATTTTAAATACAAAATAAATACTTAACGGTTAAATCGCTGTTTTCCAATTGCATAGCCGAGAACAAAAACATACATACATATATACCTACGAATTTCGACGCTAAAAGCAAGTTGCCAAACCAAAAAAACAGGCTCAAGCAATTGCAGCGCGCCAACATCGCTGCATTTTGGTGTGGTTGTGTTGTTGTTGTCGTCGCGAGTGTAGGCCGCCAACGGACAAGAAGCACAAAAGGCAATCAAAAAGTATACACACAGTGGTAAGTGATAAAAAAAAGGCACATATGATGTGAACAAATGCACACCCATGACCAAACATGCGTATCTTTATATACATATAATATTACAAAGAAAAAAAAAAAAACAACATTGATAGTTAAAAAATTTAAACAAAACCGGCATGAACCGGCAAATGTCACAAAGCAGAACAGAAGTTAAAAATAAGAAGCAAATACTTGCACATGTATATATACATACATGTATGTCTGTTCGGATTCAAACATATACATATGTATGTATGTACGTACATCAGTAAAAATACATTATAAAAATGTGCTGCTGTGTCAATTTTCATTTGTAGCAAACTACGCACTTTCCAATCAGATTTCAAATTCTAAGGGCCCACGAGAATTAAGTGCATGTTTGTATGTGTGAGGCGTACGTGATAATTTTGGCCGGCATGCACGCATACAAGCAAACAGCTGCGCGGCGGCAAGGCGACTAGAGAGCACAAACATGCGCGCCGACTTGTTTTTCTTCTTGCTCTGTTTATATGCTCGCTGTATTTATTTTTTCGGTTACCTTCCAGCTCATTCCAATTCCATGGGCCTGTTGTTGCTTTCTGGCGTTGCCACTGTCGCTAATTTATTTTTGTACTCGTCATTTTATTCCCTCTGTTCGTGAACATTGTGATTGGCCCCCATCATGTTTGTTATGCATTATGCTGTTCTTTATATACGCATACGCGTATGTACATATGTACATATATACACTGTCACTGGAAATACATATAAGTTTTTTCAACAAAAAGAGTTACTTATAACGCATAGCCTGAGATTGTTATTACTGCGAATTCTATGCGAATACTGATTTTCATAAGAAAGCAATCAATAAAGGGTAAACTAATATTTACTACGCGCATTGTTTCCATGCAACACACACTGTTTGTATTGTTATTGTTGTCATAATGCTGCTGATGCTACTTTTACTAGCGTTGTGTAGCCCATTTGAGCATTCCAAATTTGCGACGCTATTTTAGCATAGGTTACGATCTTAAGGAAATTTTTCAAAACAATTACAAGCAAGACTCAAAACATAAAAATACGTAAATAAAAACATTTATATACATATGTACGCATAAATATGTAGATACATATGTACAACGTATTAAAGCTGTAAACATTGCCAAAAAAAAAAAAATTCGACCCGCCATTTGCGCTGGCTCTCGCAACGAGGGTGCGCACAACAAGTGCAAAACAGAAGCAAAAACAGTAATAACAACGCAACGCAGCAATAATAACATAGAAAGTTTGTAAGGGGGAATAATTTTCAAGGTTAAGCCGGGCAAAACAAACATAAAACCGGTTACAGCATATAAATATATATGTATGTCCATACAAAACATGCTGGCATGTACATATGTACAATATAAGTTGAAAGGAAAAGGAAGAACATACGACAACAGCGACGCAATAACATGAGCACACACACATACAAGTACATGAGTTGTATGTTTGCATGTACATATGTGTATATACAAATTGTACACATTGCACCAAGTAAATCTCAAAATAAGACAAGACCTCTTAAAAACGGTGAAGTTGTTTCAAATTGAAATGTATACTTACATATATGTATGTACATATATAAATATATTGTAAAATACAGAATTCAGCTGGACATATATATGTACATATGTACATATGTATGCATGTGTACGATAACTCCGCTTAAAGTGCTCTTATTAGGAGCAAACGGGATAGCCATACCGTTAGTCAATTAGCTGAGCGAGCGAGCAGTAAGGGTTGCAAAGTTTACAGTTTATAGCTGCTATGCTCTTTGTGTTTATGTGTGCACGCACGTATGTATATGTGACCTTGAAATTGTTCTATGGAGCTAAGGGAGTTTGGATTGCGTAGCTGCCCTGTAGAAGTGTAACTGCACGCAGAATGCTATACCCAATGCCTGCGGGAGATCAGCTATTGATTCCCGCGTATGTTATGTATGGATTTAAGTATACACATGCGTAAATATGATCTCTTACCCTGCGGCTGTTCAATAATATTTAATTTAACGTAATATGCACTATCGTTCTATGCCAATTTCGACTTACTTCGCCCTCGCACTCTTACTTCACTGCTTGTCCAAGGTGTAAGCAAAATGCACAGGGCAAAATACCAACTTGAGATGTAAAAATCAAACAACCCTTCACAAGAAACAAATATTTCAAGCTTAAATAAACAACAACAGTAGGCAGAAATAGTTGTTAAAACCTTTTAGCTTGCATCAAACTACAAACTAATGTTCCCCACTCATAATTTCTTTGTACTTTTCAACAGAACGTCGACAAAGGAATCCAACCAAGCAACCAATCAATCAAAACTCTATTTAAAAACAAATAAGACAATTGTGTTTTATTCTTAATCAAAGAACTCACAAGCAGCAAAAAACACACGGAATACATCAATAACTATACAACTACATAAATATAACGCCGTTAAAAATACATACATACAACAGAGAGTGAGAGAGCGAGTGAAGATAGGAAGTTGGAGAGAAGAGAACTTAAGTATGGAGCTGGAGTCGAAAATTAATAAACACGCCAATGGTGATGCCTCCAATGGCTCCGATTCCAAGGAGAGCTCCGTAGAACGTGAGCTAAATGACGAAATAGAGGCTGTGGAGCTCAATGGTAGCTCCTCGAATGGGCATATGAAGAAACCGCTGCCTGTCGGCGATGGTCACGATGGCCGCATCAAACGCAAGGCAAAGCGTCAGATCCAAAGACAAAATAGCGGCAGTGGCTCAGCAACAACGCTTATCAATGGCATTGCTGCTCTGGGCGCAGGCGGTTCACCCAGTGCCAGCAATTCGACCGTCTCCACGGTGGCCAACGGCGTGTTGCCCGTTAGCACTGGCTATGTGGTGCCGCATCGTCGCTGGAAGAATAGCCGCAGATCTCGCAATTTGACCCGTGGTCGCGGCTTGCCCAAGAAGGGTGGTGCCGGTGGCAAGGGAGTTTGGGGATTGCCCGGCTCGGAGGCACTGGCCGAGGTCTATGAGGATGAGAATGATCCCAACTATGACAGCGAGTGCAACGATCGCAATGTGGAGCTGCGCGAAGTGATAACCGAACTTACGCCCGAGGAGTTCTTCAAGCTCGCCGAGCCAATTGTTCTCGAATACTATGAGCATGGTGATACCCATGAGGTGGCTGTTAGCTTTGATGAGATACTGCAGAGTCCATTGCGTGAACATATCACTAGCATTCTCGTTGAGATTGCCATGGATCATAAGGATTCGCAGCGTGAAATGACATCGGTGCTCATCTCCGATCTCTACGGCCGTGTCATTACTGGCAAGGACATCGAGAAGGGCTTCAATATGTTGCTGGCTAATCTGCCCGATCTCATACTGGACACCCCCGAGGCGCCCGTCATGATCGGCAACTTTATGGCACGTGCCATCGCCGATGACTGCATGCCGCCCAAATTTGTCAGCCGACCCGAGGAACGCCAGCAACTAAACGAGCATGCCGAGCAGGCATTGCGCCGTGCTGATGCCCTGATTCACAAGCAGGTGTGGGCACATCTGGACAATGTTTGGGGCATGGGTGGACCATTGCGTCCGGTTAAGACTATCACAAAGCAAATGACGCTCCTACTCAAAGAGTATCTATCGTCGCGTGACGTCGCCGAGGCGCAACGTTGCCTGCGTGCCCTCGAGGTGCCACACTATCATCATGAGCTTGTGTATGAGGCCATCGTAATGACCCTCGAATCCCTTAGCCAGACCACCGAGGAGGCCATGTGTGAGCTACTCAAAACGTTGGATTTAACATGTCTGGTTCTTCCAGCTGGCATGGAGCAGGTTAGTTTTGAAAATCGACAACAATAAATACCGGAAATTATTTAACTTGTTAATTTTTAAAAACATCAGATAAGATGTGGTCGGACTTCTTTGGAAAATTACCAAAATAAATATATAAATTTATATATTTATATACATACTACACATTCATCGTATAAACTCGCACAGTGGGGGCAAAACATAAAAATTTTCTATCAACACCTAAACAACAGTGTTATCATAGTCTCTGGCACTAAACATAGCCACAATATTTTTAATACGAATCGTGGGGAATCAAATGACTATTTCCAAAAATAAATCACTTCTAGACATAATAGTAGCGACAACATTGTAATACAATATTGTTCTTTAGTATAAACTTTCACTTTTATTATAAAATACTTATACTACATATAAGTATGCACATATGTACGTATCTACATGAAATATGCATCATTGTTTATTGTTTTGATTATTTGCAGGGCTTTATGCGCGTCTACGATGATATGGCGGACATTGTGCTGGACGTGCCATTGGCGTATATAATACTCGATAGATTTGTGGAACGCTGTAATCGTGCCGGCTTTCTAACTGACAAGATAATCAACAATGTGCCATCCCGGTAAGTGCCAATAACAATTCTATTTATAGCTATGTATATACATACATATGTACATACATATAAAGCACATACTTAATTGTACAATCGTTTAATTTACCACCTCCTTTTGTGCGTGTGTGTGGATTGGTGTTGATAAGTTCAGCCCACTGTTCAGGCCCACCTGTAAACCGCAAAGCAATAAACACAAACAAACAAACAATCCAGTAACAACAACAACAACAACAATAAGCAAACAAGCATGCTAATAAATACAGAAAAAAAAAACAACAATTCGATTTACGTAATCTTTGTCAGTCATTTCTGCGACTACTCGCTCCCCCGTCAACAATATACATATGTATGTATAGCCATAGCACATTGTTTTTTGTTTTGTTCTTGCTGTTATTATTATTGTTTCTGCTTTGTATATGTACGCTAGACGCATACTTATGCATGTACGTATGTGCGTATGTCTGTATATTTTAATGTATATTTTTATGTATGTATGAATGTATACGCTTCATCAAGTTGATTTCTTTTTTTTTATTGCCGGCATTTTGCATCACTTCTTGACTTGTTGTTTATTTTGTGTGTTGCCCGTCGCGTTGTTCTTCGGTGTTTTGCTTTTCGTTTCGTGGTGCTGTTGTTGTTTTTCTTCTACTTTGTCTTTGGGCTCATTTTCTCACTTTAAGTGTATATGTGCGTATGTTCATGTGTGTAGTGTGACTGTTTGCTTATGAAATTTCTATTGCGCAGTTTGGTTTTTGCGCTGACGCGTTGTCGTCTCTGTTGACGCCGACGTCAGCATCTGCGTAAGGTTGGGGCAGTTGCAGAAGTTGATAGTGTGGCCGGTTTATCAGGCGCCGGTTGGCTATTTATTATTTCATTGAGCATATGTATGTATGTACATATAAATATATGCATGTATGGACGTGCTCAAAAATGACAAACAATATCTTATGTACATATATATGTATGTACATACATTGTATGTATGTCTTTTTCATTTTCATCATACTACATACACATACATATGCGATATCAAATAACATGTGTTCATACTTATTTACTATATGCCTTTGCAATTTAGAAGGGTTAACAATTATTGGTGTGTGCATCAAAAGAGTAAAATAGTTTTTCTTTTTTTTTTTAATTTGCTATATTCATGTGTATGTTTGTACATATTTATGTATGTACATGTACATATGTACATATGTTGTTTATTTATCGTAGTTCCTAGCAGCTGCACTATTTATTTAACTCGTGTGACTTGTTTGCAATTTTATTTATAATTTTCAGTCGAACGCATACGCACAAACATGCTACATGGTGTGTTTACATCTGTATGTACATATGTATGAATGTATGTACATACATATGTGTATCGATAATGCTTATCAATTGCGTATCACCTTCACACATACATACATATATAGTGTTTTTCTATACGTGTGTGTGTGTGTGTGTTTATACAAAGTTGGCATTGACGGTACAAGTAGTTGCTGTAATTGTTATTGTTTATTGGGTGGTTGTGAGGTGCAACAACCTGCATGTGGTTCAAGATCGTGAGTGCTTTGGAGAAGGTAAAAATGGCGACTGATGTTTTTGTTGTTGCTGCCAGTTGCAGTTTGCTGCTGTTATCGACCTGCTTCGCCACACCTACAAAACAACAATAGCAGCAACAACTGCAAAATGCAGTAACTAGCAGACAGTTGTCAGTCTATGGGCAGTTGTAGTTGTTGCTGTGAGCTGAGCAGTGGATGTTGTTGTTATTGTTGTAACTGCATTTTGCATTCGCCTTCGCGGCGGCTGTTGCTCTTTGGCACTTAACATAGCCACAACAGCAGCTACAACAACAAAAGCATTCACTTTACACACACACACACACAAATTAGCAAACGCCGACGAGACATCGCAGCGCACAATAATACCCTAAAAAATGCATGAAGGTATACTATGTATATTAAAATGTATATACATATAACAGTACAAGGAGTTTGCAATAGAATTGAATTATTTGTACATTTTTGTTTTATAAAGTGGCAACCTTGCTAACACGTAGCTTAAAGTTGGCTGCGGTTGGTTGTAGCTAAATTATAAAATGATTAAAAAGAAGCTGAATAAGAAATACTCTAAATGAAATCAGAGTATTGTTGAGTCGAGAGCGTTTGACTGCAATATTTTAATTGTTGTGCTCAATCTGTCTGTCGCACTATCGTTCGCAAACGAAAACAATGATTTCATTGCCTACCTCGTACCCCCCTATCTACAGCCACGTTGCCAACCTCCAAACTGCATTTGCTGTTTATACTCAGTTTATTTATATACATACATACATATGTATATAAATTTAAAGCTTTAATGTTGATGTAGGTTAAAATTGTATAATGGCCCCACGGCTTGGCACTTTAGATAAACCAGTGGCTTGTGCACGCAGCCAAACTAGTTTCAAGTTCCCCTCCCCCTCCTTGCAACCGTGCTCGTTAGTTGTCGCCAGCTGTTTTTTTCGTTGAAGTTTTTCGTTCAGTTAGGAGAGGTAAAAAAAAAGGGTCAACGGTTGAACGAACTCCGCTGCAAATTCGTTAAACACGTCCAGATTTTTTATTTTATTTTTTTGTTTGCTGCACTTTTGTGGCGTTTGGCAAATTTTTCAAAATGTATTTTTGTAATGCTATAAAATCACAACAAACTGTCGAGCTTCCATATAACGAATCCCAAAGGGAACAAGTAAAAACTTCATCATAAAAAAATTCGTATTATAGAATGAGTTTGTGATTGAACCCAATTGCATGGTTCGTTATATAGATTTGATTTTGACATTGCATAATGCATTGTGCCAAACGTATACGTTTTGTGCTCTGAATAGAATAAGCATATTACTGATGTTGATCTTCTTTTATTTTATTTCTTTGATACCTTAAGGTTAGATAAGAGAAGTTATTTATCAAACTGACATAATAACAAGTTTCTAATTAAATTTGTTTCGTTTTCTTCTATGTTTTTTTTTGCAGTGGACGCAAGCGCTTTGTCTCTGAGGGAGATGGCGGCCACGTTAAGCCAGCCAGTTTGCCGATGCGCGACTAAAAAGCGAGAATTGATTGAATTCTCTTCGCAGTAATAGAAACAACAAACAACAGAAACATCAACAAAAGCAACACAACACCTATCACAAATGCAACGCAGTAGCAACAACAACAACAACGACGACGACGACAAATGCAGCTAAGTACGAAAGAATAGGCAAGGGTTGTGTATGTAGTGTTGTTTATGTTGTTGGATATGGATACAAAAAGAAAAAGAAAAAAAATATTTATACATATAAAGCATGGACATTATTAAAAAAGAATAAATATGGAGAAAAAAGCAACAAGAGAAATAAAACCGCAAAACACATAACCATCAATCGGAAATTGATCTCCGTTTAAACTATATGAATAATATTTACATAAAAACATACACCTACATACATACATACATACATACATATAAAGTAAATATATTTTAAAATATTTGTAAAGAAAACAAAAAGCAAGACGGCGGCAAATGCAACAAAAGAAGATTAAAACAACGGCAACAGCAAACAACAGAAAACAAAACCAGCAATAAACACACCTACACACACACATCTAGAGACAAACAGAGACAGCTCACATATGTACATAGATACGTAAAGTGAGCAGCAGGACAGAGATAAAGATAGAGATCCCGCACGCAAAAAAAAAAAGCTGCTGGCTGAGAGCAATTTTGTCGCAGCTGCAGCCGAAACTGCAAAATGCATATGCAAGCAAATTTACTTATACGGAACTGTTATACACATGAACACAACTTTGAACACCTACACATCGACCCACAGACACCGTTATTATTACTAGACATTACACACAACTACAATTTATTATGATAAACAACTATGTTTAAGAGAATATCCATGCAACATTTAACAAGCAAAAAGTAGTTACAGATAATTGCATTACGATTATTGCGATACATTTAAGAATTTCATGAAAATAAACAAATCTAAACATCCAAAAAATTAATGAAAAAAAAAACAAGTAAATGCATTATAATTATACTTAAATATGTACTACTTACTATGTCGGGCACCCTTTAAAAACACACGCATACCACATATGCATACATACATACAAATTAGAATTTCGTCAAACATATTTTATATACTAGAATGTTCCATGAAGTTTGACATTTGCTTATTTTTCGTTAGGTTTCATAAAGCCGAATTAAAAAAACTATTAAGTTTCCCAAATGGTAAATAAATTTTATTGCAATTTTTTTTTTTCATAATCATACGACCTAGATTTTCACTGGTTCGCATTCTTCGAATTAGTAACATACATATGTATATTTTATGCGCATTTTTAAAATATAAGCTGCCATGCTAATTTTTTTATTATATTTTTTCGTATAACAGTTTGGAAGTGCATAATTGGAAAGACGTGAAAAATTTGTCGTAAAACTATTTTGGCTACATTTTGCATTGTGTTGTGCGCCTGCTTGAGAATAAAAGATTCCGAATTTTTTAATTTAATTTTTGTTTACTTACTAAACGCTTTGGACGCGACTGTACTTTGCAGAAGAAAAAATTGTCGTGTGAGAAAATCTTGCATAAATACAAATGATAAGATATTACCATACATATAAATACACTATATATATTATATACAACTATTGTGTTAAAAAATACATATAAAATTATAATGATAATAAAAAAAAAAAACATAAATCCGCAACTGAGTTTTTCAATTATTTGCGAAGAGTCATGTTAAATCCGTTGCTGGATACTGCTAGCTTAAATCTGGCGGCTCCAGCTTAACCTCGCATCAAGCACGACTCATGCCGCCAACGCCAACAACTGTAGAGGGCATCATCACAGGACCATTAATCGAAACACCTGAACTGCCAATTCCACCATGAAGCTGGACATGCTTGCGGTAGTTGGTAAAGTGTTCCAGATACTGCTTAACGGTGTCCATCGGCTCATATAGGTCGTTCTGCTTAGCGTGCAGCTGCTGTTGCCCCATTGCATTCATGATTGTCTGTGTGGTGAAGTAAGTGGGATACTCCTTGGCCACATTGATTCCGAGGAAGCCCTGTAGCATTTCACGTATCATTTCCCAGCAGTACGAGAGAGTTACGCATGGCCTGTACTCAATCTCAATCAGTATGCCTTTGAAGTGTTCCATCATGGTAACGGAGCCAAGCTTGATTACAAAATCACCATACTCAAAGCGGGCGCCACGTGACTCAATTTTTGTCTGCTTTTTGGAAGTGAATGTGGAAGTCATTTTAAGCATAAGCAGATCAAAGATAGCATCAGCCACAAGGGCCACTTGCTTGCCAGTGCCATTTTCAATTATGGAGAACGTGGAAGCCGGAAACTCCGAGTCGTGCAAAACATGAACGGCTCGCGTCGGTGTTCCATGCTGTGGGGTTGAGATGAACGTTTCACAGTCTACCAAAAATTGGCCGGCATGGGTGGCGCCCAGTGAGAGCAGGCGTTTGGCCAAGTGATCAATGATGTGGGAACCGGATTTGCCCTCGGGCAATGGATATGGTTGTAGTACGGTCACGCCCATCCTTATGCGGGATTCCAGGTATTGAATGTTTTATTTTTTGTTTTGTTTGTTGCAAGCCATCCACAAAATGTAAGGTATACCGTGTTTCAAATGGGCTATTAAACCAAAAAGTACCGAAAAATACCAAATGCTCTGATGCATAAAAATAGATTAGCCATTGCCATTTCTTTACATTTTTCATTTACTGGCAACGCCATCATTTGTTATTGTTAGTATTTATATGTTTCGAATTAATAATGTTTTAGCCATAACATTATTCCTGAAAGGAGTGGATACTTGCTTCAATTTCCTATTCATTATAATTAAAAAAAAAAACAATGCGATCAAGCTATGCCATTTAAAATTAATATCGATATATTGACAAATCGACATATCGATACTGCGACAGCTCTCTCATTATTTTTACGTAGCTCCTGTCGTTTGTGGGTGGCGAAGTTAAATTTGGTGGTGGCCATAAGCAACATGACGGAAAAAAGAAAACATAAAAGATCGGTAATTATGAAAACAACACCAACGAATACGTATTTGAGTGTACGTTTTTGAAAAACATAAACCTTTGTCTCTATATATGCTTACAGAAAGAGGAAATTGCACGCGAGTTCGACTTGCCTGAGCGCAAATCGAAAATAGCAACAATACTTAAGCAAGAAGATCAGGCGTACTGCATATGTCGCACATCGGATTGCTCCCGATTCATGATGTAAAACAATAACTATAACTTAGCGAACTAGTGTTCCACTAACTGGTTTTTTTTGTTTGTGCAGCGGCTGCGATGGCTGCGAAGAATGGTATCACGGCAACTGCATTGGCATCACAGAAAAAGAAGCCAAGCATATCAAGCAGTATTATTGTCAGCGTTGCAAGAAGGAGAATCCTCAGTTGCAGACCGTATTCCGTCTGGTTGCCACTGAGCGTGCAGCGGCCACGGCAGCTGCTGCTGCCTCAGCATCCACCAGCCATGCCAATTTAAGCGCCACAGGTGCGTCTGGCAGCCACGCAACTGCATCGGGCTCAGGGCCCGCCCTGAGCAGCTCAAGTGGAAGGAAAAGTAGCACGGTCAAGGAATCAACAAAGCAGGCTAAACGATGTGGCACATGCGATGGTTGCCGGCGACCAAACTGCAATCAGTGCAATGCCTGCCGTCAACGTGTCGGCCACAAACCACGTTGCATTTATAGGAACTGTGTGAACCAGGCAGCTAATCAAAATCAACCAGCAACAACGTCAACGGCGGCGAGTCGAAAACGTGAAAGAAACAGGGAGTCGCAGCAGCAACAGAAGCAGCGCAAGGCCAAAGTAGTACGTGAGGCTAGTCCGGAGATATTTGTTAATCCGGAGCTGGTGGGCTTACGACAGTGTCATGGACCCACTTGCCGTTCTCAGGCGCGACCGCAAAGTAAATACTGCAGCGACAAGTGCGGCTTCAATCTTGCCACCAATCGTATATTCCAGGTGCTGCCGCAGCGTCTGCAGGAATGGAATCTGACGCCATGCCATGCCGCCGAAGAAAATCGCGAACAGCTCGAGGTCATACGACAAAAACAATCGAATGTCCGCTTTGCACTCGCCGAGCTGGAGAAGCGCGTCGAGGAGCTCAACATGATAGTGGATCGGGCAAACCGGAGCCAGATCGAAACTCAGAAGACTCAAGATAATGGCGATGCGGAAGATGAGCAAAGCATGTATTGTATCACATGTGGTCATGAGATACACTCGCGCACCGCCATCAAGCACATGGAAAAGTGCTTCAATAAATATGAATCACAGGCCAGTTTTGGCAGCATTTTCCAAACGCGCATGGAGGGAAACAATATGTTTTGTGACTTTTACAATCCGGCAAGTAAAACGTATTGCAAGCGTTTGCGAGTCCTCTGTCCAGAGCACAGCAAGGATCCAAAAGTTAGCGATACGGATGTGTGCGGTGCTCCACTCGTTCGCAATGTATTCATTCCCACCGGTGAGTTTTGTCGTGCACCCAAAAAGAATTGCTTCAAACACTATGCCTGGGAGAAGATTCGTCGTGCTGAGATTGATTTGGAGCGTGTGCGTCAATGGCTCAAAATGGATGATTTGATGGAGCAAGAGCGCCTACTGCGACAGCAGCTTAGCTCGCGTGCCAATTTGCTTGGCCTGATGCTGCACTCCACCTACAATCACGAGGTGATGGGCGAGCTTGTGCGCAAACAGAAGGAACACTTTGCCGAACTCGAGAAGGCGAAGCGTCGACAGGTGCAAATGCAGCAACAACAGCATCAGCAACAACAACAACAACCCCAGCCAAAGCAGCAGCAGCAGCTACAACAACAACACCACCAACAACCACAAAGCCATCAAGAATTATTAATGCAACAACAGCAGGAATTGCTATGGCAACAGCAACAACAGCAACATCAACAAGAGATTTTGAATTTGCAGATGCAGCGGGAAGAGCAGCCAAGAAAAGAAATGCATGTTGAAATGAAGAAGCACAAGCAATGACATAAAAAAAGGAAAAAAAAGAAAAAGAAGAAAAGCAAGATAAAGCACAACGACGACGAGGACGAGGATTCATCGTAGATTGTAATTAAGTAGTTTTGTAGTAACTAAAACTAAATTCCTTTCATTGTACTTTTCTCACTAAACTCTACACATACACACTCCACACACAGACAAACACACACTAAACAAAAAGCTATAAATTTTTATATGTTTACAATATAGTGCACCTGATCACCATGGATATATAAAAAATATATGTATATCCATATTATTTTTGTAACCATCAGCAACCTGATCAACACTGCCACTCTCTGTCTGTCACTCACTATCTCGCTCTCTCTCTCTTTCCTTCACTTTTGAATCTTTGTTGCTCTGTGTCGTGTACCGAGGAGGTTGCTAAGTGCCACATGCACAGACTGGAGTCGCGCCCTCCTGTTTGTTATTGAAAACTAAGCATCAAACATGTATTTATTGATAGCAACCTGTCGGCGATTCCCATTGTGCCAACCACCCAATTGTATATCATTCACACATACGCATTGCATAAATTTTTAGTTAAACCATTTAATAAAGCTTGATTCTTTTGACTTGAACTAACTGTCATTTCATTTTCCATTCATTGGTCGAACCTCAAGATATCTGTTTAGATTTAGTTAGTTCTGTTTAGCAACAATTATTTTACACAAGAATTTACCATCTTAATCTCTTACTAGTATTGTTATGTTAAAAGCTCTATCTTAATGTAAGCTACTTTTAATTTTAGATTTTGTTTGATTTAATTTAAAACCAAGGTGATAGGGATCAGGTAAAAATAAATATAAGCTCGAAAATAAAATTAATATCACAAAAAACTAAATTAATAGATTGATAAATAAAAAGATCTAATTACTTTTTTCAATGCGTTCTTTCGTTCGGGAACAATATAAATTTTAAATTTTGAAAACAAAACATTAAAAGCGTCTTAATTATATATTGTTAATACTTTACATTATTATAATACTATGGTCGTAGGCGTTTCGACAAAAAATATCTTTATATCATTATTTTAGCTTATTCCTGACATAAAGACAATATAGTTTTTGAACAGTTTTTTTTTAACTTAAGCTAGCTATGTATATATTAATTTTTAGTATTAAGGAAACATTACATTAAAATAAATAAATGTCACGATTTTTAGCCAAATTAAAAAAAAAAACAAACATCCCATCCTTGTGTTAAAATGTTAGGCAGGTGAATGATACGTTCTTAAGGGACTGCGATGCGGAACAATAACCATAACCACCAAAAAACATTAGCAGATACTATGTTGTTATGTTTGTTTGTGTGTGTGTGTGTGCGTGTACAACAACCGTTGTAGACAGTTCCAGATTAGAAGCAAATCGAAACTAAGTAGGCTGGGATTTAGTCATGTTGACATTTGGAAATGTTTTAGACATTTGGCAATTCATGTTTTCTATACTTTCTACACAACTCGAAAATTAGACACACGATTTTGTATACAACATTTGATCCAATAATTTTTCCGTCAAAAAATCACAACGCGGTTCATCCGAGACGGTATAAGCCATATATATTTAAATAGATATATGTATATGCGGTTCAAGTGCTGAACTTTCAAATTAAAGCGCGCGCGATTCGAAAGTTTTGTGGGTCCGCATGTGAAAAAAAAAAAACTAAAAGGTTTAAATTATTAGTTCGCAGCAGCTGAACTCTTCCTACGGTTCGGCTATAAAAGTGAAAACCGAATAACGGATTTGCAAAACTGATCAATCTGATCTGTCAATCAATCAGTCAATCTAACCGTCTATCACGCACTTTCAAATTGTTTATTCATTGCTGTTGCGTTATTTGAAATCGTGGACTTCTAAGAGGTGTGTAAGTTTTCTTTTATATTTTGCGTTTGACGAAACAAATTTAAAAAAACTTTTCTCGATTTCTTCTGCAGTTTCTATTGGATTTGTGTTATATCGAAATTATACTTTTTCCGATTTGATTTGTGTTATTTTTGTGTGTTTTGTCTGTCTCCTGGTGCCAATCATATGCAAATTGTGAGGTAATGTTTGCCCTCTAGACATTGTTCTCTTGTTTCAATTGCCCTCGGCTAGTCCAGGCACACCTCCTTCATCGAAATAAATAAAAAAGAAAATAACACCTGCCTCACAGCTCTGCAGCTAGGCTGGCCCCAAACCTTCAAAATTAGACAGGTAAGTGACATGACTTTTTTTGGCACTTGATTTTCGAGTAGCAATAACAAATTTCGATTTGCAACTACTTCACGACTTGTCGCATGTGCAAGCCTTTTTCACTGTACTACTGTGAGGGCAATAGCGTTCTATTAGTTCATATTTGGACTATTTCTTTAACCTAATGATTTAAGAACTGGCATTCCGAACTATAGGAGATAGAAATCGGCATGTCTGACAGTTATATTATCTTATGTTAAAAGAGAGTACTAAGAAATGAGACGAAAGGAAAATTATGTTGGAAAACGGATGCTTAAAACTTTCTGGAATAACTTTAAACGAAGTAACACTTGAAATAAGTTATCATTTTAAATAACACGCACAAAGGAAAATCTATTCACAATAAATTACAAAAAAAGAAATATAAAACTTTGCTCTTTAACTGAATGGAGTGTTAAAGTCTCTACATAAAATGTAATTTTGATCAGATACTGATTTTGAATATTTGGAACTTCTTTGTTTTGAAAATAAACTTTTTTTTTGTTTTGCTAGACAGTGTAAGTTTAACGTACAGATACATTCACATATATATTTTTTAAGGGCACATTCTATGCATATTTATTGTTAAACATATTCATTTTGCTCGATTGCATGTACGGCAGACTCATTTGGTGGCATTTGAGGCGTTCATTGATTGTTTTTCGATTGGGTATAACAAATAATAACAAAAACAAAAACAATACGTGACGTTGCCCTGGGCACTCTTTGTGGCTCCTGGTTCCATTTGTCCATCTGTTGGCATTGCTAGGCCAAAATTGCTCCTGCTCCTGTTCACATTTGTTTTTGTCGCCCACTTTCACTTTCCGATCGATCTAACAATAATTCAGTTTCAATCAAATTGCTTCATGATTATTTGTTGTTGCTTTTTAACATATGTACATACTTGAGCGCTGTTTGCATATGAGACTGGGACACTGTGAATTCGAATTCAAATGCAAATGTGAATTCGACTCCGCCTGCGACACGCGATGCTCCAAAACGAAGTTCGTTCAATAGCAACAACTTAACACTCAATGCACCCTAGGCACTAAGAACATTTCACTCAACACCAATCACATCCCGCAGCTGCAAGCTGGCGTCCGTCCATAACGAAAATAGCCGAAGCCGCGCCATGCGAAAAGTCTGTGACTGTATTGAATGTCTAAGTGGCATTTCAGGCGTGGAGGCGGAAAAGCGGAAACAGCGACGTCGCTGTCGAAACTTGCCACAGCGCTCTCAGCAGCAACAAAGGCATCATAATCAGAAGCAATCAGAGGAGGTTAACCATATGCGGTGCCAAAAGCCATTTATAGAGCCGTTGATCAAAAGCCATCACAAAGAAAGGAACAAAGATAAAGATAAAATCAAGCCTATGGCCAGTGAGAATACGAACGCTCAGGAGAGACGCATCTATGAGCTGGACCAGAATGTCGAGCGATATTTCGAGGTTCGTAAGGTAAGCAATTGTTGTCATCGCTAATGTTATCGTTATCGGTTGCTCTAAACAAACACGAATTTGAATGCATACATATATCAGCGCCTGGGTAAAGGCGCCTACGGCATTGTGTGGAAAGCCACGGACAAGCGGCAGAAGAACACTGTAGCTCTCAAAAAGATCTACGATGCGTTCCGTGATGAAACTGATGCACAGCGCACCTATCGCGAGGTATCATTTCTACGCGCTTTTCGACATCATCCCAACATTATTCGCTTGATAGATATATTCAAGTAAGTGCAATGCATCTTCATCCTCTTTCGCATTTAATCAAATTTACTTAACTAAGGGCTAGCAATGATTTGGACTTTTATTTGGTGTTCGAGTACATGGATAGTGATTTACACAATGTTATCAAAAAGGGTGACGTCCTTAAGGACATACATAAGCGATTCGTCATGTATCAGCTGATCAATGCAATCAAATATATGCACTCTGGCAACGTTATTCACAGGGATCTGAAGCCAAGCAATATTCTGATCGACAACAAGTGCAGGTAAGTTGATTTTCTGAATTTTTATTGATTTACTTGCGTAATAATCTTTTTGATTATATCTAGGCTTAAAGTAGCCGATTTTGGACTGGCGCGTACATTGTGTTCAAATCGACGTGGCAATACCGAGGACGACAGCAAGGATGATCTTAAAAAGGAAGTCTTGCTAACAGATTACGTTGCAACACGCTGGTATCGTGCACCCGAAATTTTGGTAGCTAGTCGCAGGTAAATGTCAGGTTCAAAAAAAAAAAAAAAATTCTATATTTAAATATTCGCCGATTCTTTATAGATATACAAAGGGCATAGATATGTGGAGTTTGGGCTGCATTCTGGCCGAGATGATACTCCAGAAGCCGCTTTTTCAAGGCTCTAGCACGATCAATCAGGTGTTATATGTGGTTTGGTCTAAAAAGATTTCACTAGGCAACAAGAGTTTTTATTTTTAAATTTGAAAACCATTTAAAAATATACGAAGATCACCAAAAAATCATAAAAACAATACTGAAAAACTTGTTGCTTAGGGTAGTTTACAGTAGTACTGCACTTAGTAACCTTTTGTGTCTTAACAGATTGAGAAGATTGTGAATGCGTTGCCAGATGTAACAGAACGTGATATCGAATCGATTGGCGCCAGCTTTGGCTCGACGTTGCTCAGCAAAAAGATTGTGCGGGATCGCCGTCACTCGCTGGATGACCTGATGCCCGGTTGTTGCGACGATGCCATGTCGCTGGTCAAGTCGCTGTTGGTTCTCGATCCGGATGGTCGGCTAACGGCCAAGGAGTCCATTGCTCATCCGTATGTGCTACGCTTTCGCAGCGCCTCGGCAAATATGGAATTGCGCACAGATATCAAGCCGTCGCTCAATGATGATATTCGCTACTGTGTAAAAGAGTATCGCGCCTCCTTGTACGATATGATATCACCCGAGCTGCGTTCCAGTGCACATCACAGGAGCTCCACAGCAAAGACTTCAGTCGCAAAGGGCACCGATATGCAGCCAGTGCCAGCGGCGCGTAGCATACGAACCGTATCAAAATCTAGGTAAGTAAGACGGCGATTTTTTTGTTTGGTGGTTTGTTTGGCGAGGCAGGATGAAAGTTAGGTGAATTGTGTGTGTGTGTGTGTGGGTGCGTGGGGGTGTGTGTGTGGGTGAGCTTCTCTATCTGCTGGCTTGCCTTTTCAGATATCATCGCTCGTAACATCAAAGCTCATTGTCATCCTCAACAATGACGGCGGACAAAACGAAAACTACAGCAACGTTTTAATCCAACAAAAGTGAGCAGGAGACATCAACCTGAACCTCAACCACAAACCCAATTTTTGCTCAACAATAAAAACTTCAACGTTTTTCTCGTCACTTAACGTAGTATTCCTTAAAGTCTTGCATAGAAAAATAATAAGATTAATACTAAACGGGTTGTCTGTGGAATAAAGTATTCTAAGGTATCATTAAGGAATCCCTTAGTACCGTTTCTTTTTTTTTTTTTTTTTTGGCTTTTTAGTACATAATTCAATGCATATATTTTTCTCTTTTATTAATTTTGTAAATAATGTGTACTTAATTTTTTTGTAAGGGAATTGTAAGGCTTTACAATTCTTTAATTCACTAAATTTCACTAAATAAAATATGTACATATATCGCCATGCGAAATTACTTTTAAAATAAACATAACATAAACAAGTTAAAGATATCGCCTCTATACGCTTAAAACAATCCACAAATTTCTTCGCCACTTGATTTGATTATTGCTACAGCTTTAAGATAAAGGTCCAATGCTCATTCATCTCCTCCTTCTCAGTACATCAATTCAAATACCTGCTGGCAAAAATATGCTTGTAGCTGAAAACATTGATCTTGTTAAGCAAACTGCATCCAGTTTCACCAAGAGCTGGGTGGATGAACAGCGCAAGCAACAGAAGCAGCAGCAGCAAAAAAAAGGACAACGAAAACATCAGCATCTGCAGCAACAAATATATGAACAGCAAAAACAGTTGGTGCAGCAAGAACAACAACAGTTGGATCGTACTCAACACCATTACAAAGAAATCGCGCACTTGTGTCACAGTGTTTCAATGGAAGCCACACAGGTGCCGCTGCGTCAAGAGCTAGTTGAAAATAGGAAACCGCATTATAATGGTGGTAATTTGTGGCAGGCACCAGTTGCGTCGCAATCGCAGCCAGCAGCGCTGCGTCTGGGGATGGAACCGATGCCTCTGCCCAGTTCCGCACCCGATCCCATCCCATTACGACTGTGTAACCATATGACTGCCACGCCGCCAGTGTTGGATTTAGTTGGTGATCAGCCGCGTATCCGTCTCTTGCCCAAAGAGCACAAAGAGCGACATTTGGTCAATATGAAAAGTGTAATGGAGCAGGTCAAAAACGAGCCGAAAGTTCTAACGGAGTCAGCAGATCCAAAACAAACTTCGGACGCAGATGTTGTCAATTCTTATGGCCAAAAGTGGAAAATTATGGATCCATTGATGCAGCATGAGCTGGATCATCAACATCCACAGCAACATCGCAGCGAGCAGCTGCTGAGGGACAAAAATAAACAAACACTCCGGCAAGTAGCAAGCGAGGATAAGGCTTTGAGTACTTCAACCGCATACTTTTGCTTCAAGTCACGTCTTAGCCTACTGCAGCAGGAGATGGACAAATGTAAGCGACAGATTTTCAACTATGTTCATGACAATCAACAGGTGCTCCACGAGCAGAGTCTGCGCGAACAGATTGAGCAATTGTTGTTATCATCGAAAACGCCCATGCCAGCGCTAACAACATCGACATCGACGACACCATCGCAGCCGCCACTGCCACCAGTCAAATCGCCGCAAAGTGATTCGGGTGTGGAGGTGGATCTGGTTGCAGCTGGCAGTGGTAGCAATTTCAAGCTGGAGCGCGACAAACAGAGACAGTTGCAATTGCGCGAATTTCTTGCTCGCGACGAAACCAATGCCAACGCCTACGATTTGCCAGATATCAACAATATCTACAAGTCTCGCAGCCGTCGTTTTCATTCCACAACCGAATCGATGCCGACGTTGGCAATAATGCCTAAAAAGGGTGACGGCGATGCCTGCGTGCTTGGCCAAAAGAAATCTCGATCCGAACCGCGAATGTATTCCAATTATTTTCCAGAATCTGGCACACAACAGCATGCCAGGCATGACAAGCAGTCGAAGAAACGGTATGATCCCTATTCGGAACATGTGCGCATTCAGGACGCAATTTTCTATGGTAGCTTCGATCCGAAAAAAAACGAGCAGCATCATGCAACTCGTAAGTAGCATACAAACATATATGTACCATGCATATGAATAAATTATAATAATAATAAAAAAATAAATAAAAAAAACTATTTTGAATTATGCAAATAAATAAATCAATAAATTGTTTCATTTTCGTTTATAGTTAAAACATTGAAGAAGCTGCAAGCTAAAATTAGCTTTGACTAGAGTCTAGATTTAATTTAATAAATATAAAATCAAAATACATATATAAAATAAAATACATACAGAATGAAAATACATATTAAAAATCTTAAATTATATAATACGCGATTTGTTCGTTTATACGATTAATTGTTATTATAATAACTTCAATAATAGGTAGAAAGAATTCTTTCCATAAAGTGAAGTAAGTTCGAAAGAATTCTTTGCATAAAGCGAAGCTCAAGGCGACAAGAAAAATCTTCGCTATAAAGAATGAATTCCTTATTTAGTACTAGAAAGCTTCGTTGAAAGTTCGAATGTATATAATTTCACACATACTTGATTATCTTGCACGAATTTCACTGAGAAGTTTTTATTAAGCATAGTATAATAGAACTAGCAAGTATCAGCAGCAATTACATTTTAAAATACATAATATGTGTTTGTGTATACATAGTTAATACTACAAGCAACGTTTAAGTCATTAAGTTAATTGCAAATCTGAATATACAAAATTGAACACAATAAAGCTCTATATATATCGAATTATTATATAGTACCATGCATACAGAATGAAAATTGATCTTAAATGATATAAAACGCGATTTGTTCGTTTATACGATCAATTATTATAATAATAATACTTAGTTAGAAAGAATTATTCGGCCTGGTTTTCCACATATTTTTTTTTCGTCTGAGCTTAAGCATTATGTGATAATAATAAACACGTGTATGTTTATAATAAAGATCAATTCAAAATTCGTTTGCAAAGTACTAGTACTAGATACGATAAAATCCTGTTAGAGAATTTCATATTTGACCTACATATTTTGTGTTTGTCTCTAGCCACACCACAAACTATTTGTATAAATAAGCTTAGTTAATTTATATATTATTTGTATTGGAATTACAATTTGTCTATTTGATTGGAAGCGGCGTTTATAAATGTTTCATCCGCATAAATATATATATATATATTTATATATATGTATATATTGTAAAGTGCTTATGTGTGTTTGTATATGGAAAAAGGGTAGCAGTTATCCGTTTGAGGGTGTTTTGCTACAACAGTTAGAAGATTTAATGCCGCTGTGGCAACTGCCACAATATTGGAAGATCCAAATCGATTGTTTTGCATATTGAACATTTTCATCGCATCCGAGCCTTATGTTTTACGCTTCTGTTCTAACTGCTGCTGGGGCAGCTCCTCTTGCAGCTGAAGTATGTGTTCCAGCGGCTGTGGCTTGCCATCCTTATCAATGAGCGCCGGCTGCACAATGCCATCTTTGCGCAGCTGCTCCAACAAATTGACTAGCTGCAGTGCCTCGTATTCCTTTTGCTCCTCGGACATTCCTTCAAGCGGATTATGCTTGGCCTGCTCGACACAACCCAGCACTGGATTGAAGGATTGCTGCTGCTGCTTGTACTCCTCGGTGTCGCTGTCCTCGCTATCCGATGAGTAGTCGGTGCCCTCAATGCGCCGACAATCAAGAACGCCACGTTTGGCAAACAAGCCAGCCGCATTGCCGTAGCCCGTATATTTGATCATGCGTCCAACATCCTCCTTGCATAATATAAATAGCAGTTCGGCGGCTAGGTCGCGTAATATCATGGCGGGCAACGTAAGGAAGCGGCACAGATGGTTGCGCAGCTCATTGCCAATCTCTGGCCGCTTGCTAACATCCTTGAGTGGCGGCAATATCTCCATACGCAAATAATGACGCTGAATGCGATCGCTACGCGCACATTTAACCAGCACCGTCAACACGGGCGACATAAGCTCGTGAGAGTTAGCCCCCGTGTCCTGCTGGGCGAGACCACTGCGTAAATAGTCTAATAGGAACGACAGGCAGCGCACGTTGCGCTTCTCAAAGCACAGGGCACAGCACTTGCGCGTTAGCTGTGCGGCACCAGCAGCACTCTCGGTTTCTGTCTCTGCATCCGCATTGCTGCACTTAAGCGTGAGCTCTGTGAGGCAGCTACTCGATATGTTTGTTAGCAGGTTTATTGCGTGTGACACAACAGCGCGCTCCCTTTCTGTCGAGAGACTGCCAAAGCGCAACAGGAGTTCGCGCAGCACGCCTGTCAAATGAAGACTTTGGATCTCGTACTCGTTGGGACTCTTGTCTGGCGCACTTGTAATGGTGAACATCACCTTGAGCAGCTCACAAATAATGTTTAATTGCTCGTCACTGGTGGCAACAGCAGATTCCGTCAACTTATCGTCCAGCCACTTGGTCATATAGGTCAGTCCATTGAGATCGATTTGGAGGCGAGTGCGCGCTGTTGGCTCCAGTGCGGTAAGTAGAAACAACAGCTTCATATCATAGTACTCCAATGCGCACGGATAACGAGTCGATGAGGCGCTGGCCAAACGCTTTACTATCGCATCGAGACAGGTTTTCTGGCGCAAACACTGACGCCGACAGTCAGCACTTTGGTATATTAGGTTACAGAGGCATTTAAGGGACTCGGCAATTATTTCCGCCTGGGAATCGCTTAGGTGAGGTTCAGGCTCATCTTCGGTCTTGGTGTTTAAGCGTGCTAGCGATAGCAAGGTACCCAGCTCCTGCTCAATGAAGTGCGTTTGAAGGCTGAACTCATCGCGGGTTAAAATGCGGGCTGTGTTTAGACATTTCGTGTGCATCGCCGCCAACGTTGAATCATCGAGTATACCGAATATGGCCAGCCATAGGTCATGCCATTGGTTGTCCGTGTGAAAGCTGTCGAACACCAGCAAATCCGCGTACTGCGGGCGTCGGCCGATTATGATTAAAACTTATTAGTCACATCAAAAATAAAATGTGGGTATTGTGATCGCGATTTTTACCTTACTATTAAACTGGCTGAGTATGCCATCGATGTGGGCGGTCTCCTTGCGTTCAAGTCGTTTCAGCTGCTCCGCATCCATGATGCCGACTGTGACAATCTAGCCAGTCCCAATGTTTGCTAATTGGATTTCAATTTAATTTAATTTGTAATTGCAATTGAATGTCAATAATTCGGAAGTACTAAAATATACTAAAAGAAACTGCAAAAATACCAAAAAATTTTCGCTCGTAGGTGTGACCACGTAAGAATGCCGAGCACAAGAAGAAATATTTATATACCAACAGTTGATAGAAAAGTATAAAACATTTAACACCAAGTAAAAACAATTATCAATTACAAACTTTTTCATTGATTATTGCTTAGGTTACAATTCATGCTTATAAATGACAATTGCATAGTTCACCTAAATTAATACAATCGCTTGCAAAATACCTTACATTTATCGATAGCAAAAGTTAAGATAAAAAGTATCGTTACGATTTGATTTACATTTTGCTGTTGCATTAAGCAACGAATAAATAGAGAATATATTTTATTACAAAAATACATGTTCAGTGTATACATTTATGCGTAATATATGTTTGTTTTGATTTTGTAAAAATATAAATATGATTGTAAAAAATAATACGTAATATTTAAAAGATACCATTTGTGTTGGCTTATGCTTGTTTTTTTTTTTTTTTTATCTTCTTACTTAAATATAGATAGTTTTCGTAATTACATATGATAGTAGTCGACAAATTCGACGGATCTACGACGCCTATAGCAGATTGGATCCAATCTAACTGGCTTCCACTTCTTCTTTTTCTACATAAATTCGCGTAAATGCAGTAAGAAAAACATTGAAAAAGGAATAGAAAGAAAATAATAATAAACAGTTAGAAATAAATGCTTGTAATAATAAACATAATTATATTAATAATCATAATAATGTAAATTAAATGGGAGTGCAAATTATACAGCCAAAGCCGTTAGTTAAACATACTCGATATCAAAATTGCTAATGATGAATGATATTTTGTTCTTCTCGTTGTAAATTTGCTCTATCTATAAGCTATGTATTTAGAATATATTTGTATGTAGTAACCAAAGCATCTGTCGTATACTTCACATGCATGCATATGAGCAATAATAGTCAATTAGGATTTGATTGGCGGTGGCGCAGTCTTATATAGCATACAAACGAATCACTTAATGAATGTTTAGGCAAATTGTGTGTAAGTGTGTGAATGAACTGCCACCAAATAGAACATGCATGTATGTATGTATGTACATACATATGTATTAAAAGCGTACGACAGAATGTTTCTTTTTTTTTTTTTGCGTGTACTATGTAAATAGTAGATGATGGTGACACACATATGTACATAATAAAATGGAATTTTGGAAAAATGGAATGTGATGGAAGCAAACCACAAATAAGATAATACATAAGATTAATTGTAATATCTAAATACATGTATGTATCTGCATGTGTAAATTTAAACGGCTTAGTTTGGTATGCGTTTGAAAGCCTCGTAGCATGCATTTGCCACCGGTTACAACTAGTCACACTGGGCAGTTGCTTGAGCATTGATATTTTTTTTCATTAAAATTGTTTCGTTTATCACTTGGGATGAGATTACTTTTCTTTTTTTTTTTTTTTGAGTCGAGCAACAGCGGTTAAAATTTAGCAGAGTAGTAATTGGTTTTGTTATGTGTGTGCGTACGTGCATGTATGTGTTGTGCGAATGTATGTGTACCATGTCCAAAAAATTCCAGACCGGGCTGGAATGGAATGGACTGGACTGGGCCAGGCCCTTACCAGACGCGTATCGCGCTCTTGGTTTGGTTTTATGTAATAGGTTTACAAGTAAATAATAATAGTAAAATAGTAATAAGAATAAAGTAGTAGTAGTAGCAGTTGCAGTTTGTCATAGTGCATTGGCAGTACACAAGAGCTCATACACATAGAACTACAACAACAGCAACAGCAACAGCAACATAAACAACAACAACAACAACAGCAACAATAATTGAAGTTTAACTAAACTGTAGCACTGGCCGGCGGCTGTGGAGCTGCTGGTGGTATTATGTTTGGTATGGCAACGACACAGGCGCCGGCGCGTGGAAACGACATAGGTGCCAATTCGTTCCAGGCATTGCGCACCGGATCATATTCCTCGACACTCTTGAGCGCATGATTGTTATCGTAGCCTCCAACGACAATCAAACGATCCCCAAGCAGTGCACAACCAATCGCGTCGCGCCCTAAGGCTAGCGAGCAAATCTGTTAAGAAAATTTTATATGGCTATAATAGTATTATCAAGAAATGGTAAGAAATAAGCATACCAGTGTCCATGTATCGGTTACTGGATCATAACGCTCTACAGTTTCGGTGCGACACACCATCGGATTGCTGGCCGGACAATCGTGTCCGCCCAAGGCATAGAGAAAGCCATTTGCAACAGCAACCTGCAGCAGTTAATGCAATTTTAGAAGATATCAGGATATGAGGTTAGGTAAGTGCTTACGCCAACGCCGCCGCGACGTCGATTCATTGGCGCCAGTAGGCTCCATTTGTTGGTGTGCGGATCATAGCATTCAATGGATCGATGACAAACAGAACCATCGCGTCCACCCACAGCATAAAGGCGGCCACCGAGTACAGCAACACCAGCTGTTGAACGCATCGATGACATGGGTGCCACATAGCTCCAGGTGCGCGCAATCGGATCCCAGCTGCAATCACGATTTTAAAACTTCTGTTTGATGATTTGAAAAAGCTTTGGAGCTTACCGTTCAACTGTGTTCAGGTAGCTCCAACCATCGTGCCCACCAACCGCATAAAGCGGACCCTCCAGCACCGCAACGCCGAGGCCATGACGCGGCGTTGCCATTGGATTGAGTGGCACCCAGGCCATTGTATTAAGATCTAGGCTCTCCACAGTATGCAATGTCTTGAGGCCATCACGTCCGCCAACCAAAATTAATTTATCCTCCATGACAGCGGCACCAAATTGCAAACGACGACCAGTCATATGTTTCCACTGATTCCACTTGTCCAAACGCGGACAATAGCTCTCAATGGTGATAACGCCCTTGTGGGAATCCATTCCTCCTACAGCCAGCAATCGGCCGACGGTCGATTTGCGCGGTGTTGTTCTTTCGGTGGCAATGCGCGAACGACGATCGGGCATAAGATGCCATTTAAAGGCCTCCATCACCAGTTGTTGGCACTCGTTGCCGCTGCACACGCTCTCCACGTGATCCATGATGAATGACGGCTGTAGCAGTGGCAGACGCACCAATGCAAGCAGCTCGGCAATATGCTGCTCACGATTGGGAGCATCGTGGCGCACCCACGACATTAGACTGTGAAAGACATCCTGTTCGGATGGCACATTGAGATCGTCGCTGCAGAGCAGCTTGCCCAGCTGATTGGCGTTAAGTTGAAAGAACTCCTGATTTTGACACACCTGCATAAAGTACTGACAGGTGTACGCCTGCGCCAATCGCAGCAACGTTGTGCAGCTCTGCTGCTCGGCAAAAAAAGCAAAGCCAAGACAATTGGATGGATGCAGTTGGCGTGCTAGAAAATTGCAGCATGCTGTCACCACCGATGTCAGCTGCAGCAGACAGGCTGTGGCCAGCAGCGTTTCGACTGTATCTTCGCGCAGCTCAATGAATCCTGTATAGCAATATTGCACAAGAAGCTGCAGTGCATCGCCATGTACCTCACCCAAGGTAACGTCGTTCTCTTTGGTCTCGCGCAGCGATCCCGTAAACATTGCCGAAAAATATGCACTCGAAGCTGATAGCACCAAGCGATGAGCGGGCACTCTGTGGAAAATGGAAAAACATGTGCATTAGAAACAAAAGTCATTGATTCGATACCATTCATCTTTCTTTACTCTACCATTGAACAAATTTTGGCATGACATTTTCTTCACTATTATATACATACATATGTATGTACATATGTACAATGTTTTGCGGCTGTTAACAAAATTCACATTAAACCAAAAGAATGTAAATAAAAATAATAAATTCAATTGATTAAAAAAACAGCTTCAAATGGTAACATTACATAAAAAATAAATACAAATTTAAACACATCTTCAACTTGTCTCTCAGCTGTCAATGTGAGCAAAAACAATTCAATTATGATCCACGGTGCAGAGCACACATCAATCACTTGCTCTTGCACGCTCGCTCTCTCAGTTGATCGAAAATTCGAAATGAACGCTCGCTAGCTCACGAGAGCAAATAAGAGAGAGAATATGCTGCAAAGACAATTAGTGTGAAGCGTTGTGTTTACTGTTGGAATTGCGTTGCTGCTTCGACCGCTGCCGCTGCGGGTGATGCTGCTGCTGTTGCCGCTATTGCTGCTGTTGGTGGACTGGTGTACACGAATGCGAATTCGACATGAGAGACAAAGAACCGAGTGAAGTGCTCTAAAGTGAAGGTCAGACGTATGGCCCGGCCTGAATTGCTAAAGAGCCAAATAGGTTGCCATGGCAAGATTGTGGTAATGGAACCGGAGGGAGGAGGACAAGGGTCTGCAAGAAATTGTTTTTGCGCATTGCAACAACTTTCCAATCTTTGTCTGCTTGTATTACTGTGTGTGTATGTCTGTCTATGTGTGTGTGTGTCTGTCAGTATTTGTGTTCATTTTTGTCCACTTACCGTTTGCCATCGATGCCAGCGATGAGCACGACATCGCAAAGCTGCTGACTTTCCACATAGAGCTGCATCCGCTTCAATACACCGTCCGCATGATCGCGACAGCGAAAGAACTCTTCCTGGCTGCCAGCGGAATTGAGGCTTACCAGGCTATAGTCCCGGGATAAAGACTCCAGCGTGTTTTCGGCCATCATCGATATGTGGCCTGATGTTGAGGCTGTCGAGTCCCGGCTGGGACTCTCTTTTTGGTTTACGTTCCCGTTTACATTTACAGAGGACATTTTGTTGTTGTATTTTTATTATTTTCAAACTGTTAGTTGTTAGCTGCTTTATTGTTGTCGTTGTTGTTGTATTCCTTCGTCTTAATGCATCGCATTTGTTGCACTTTGCAGTTGTTTACTGACGACGCGCACACGTCTGCGTTGCAGCGCCTAGTTTAACTGACTGTTGGGCTTTTGTTGTTGTTATGAAGCGTGGTAAGCTGTTGCTTTGTTTAGTTGCACTTGCACTCACACACAAGATATACTTAGCAAGGTAGCCTCACTTGCTCTCTTGCTCACACGCACTCATACTTGCATTCACAGTCACACATACATATGTACATACAACTCCAACTATAACAGCGCAACGCCGTCGTCGCTGTCAACGTCGTGTATCGTCGCCCTCTCGCTGTCAACAAACAACTGCGAATTTTACAGCAACGCACATACAATGTACACACAGACGGAAAAGACTGTCGCAGTAAGCGTCGCTGCTACTGGCCGCGTCACGCAGACAAAGAACTTTTACTGCGTCCGGATCTGCTGCGCTGCTGCTTTGTTTTTGCATTTACTGCAATTGCAATTACACAGGAAATACATTCATAATTACTGGCAATTGCGTACTGAAACTGTATCCGTGACTAAGCATAACAACCAACGCACTTACACAGCTTATTAAGAAAAACTAACTACAGCCGTATATTTATGTATTACATTTCTTATTGGCACACAGCAGCAGATCAACAACAACCGTAACATCAACAATAATAGCGTTTAATGTTTTCATTTTGCTTGTAGTCGTCACAGGTGACGACGGCGTTGCCAACCAAAGCTCAACTGTGGTAAATAACTGGGGCTTTGCTAATGGCGTTGCCACAGTTTTAAAAGCGTTCACAAATGCGCGCAATTGAAAGCCCTTTGCAATTTCATTTTCTCGAATAACATTTGCTTTAATTTGAAACGTTTAAATAATGTTTAGTTGTAAAAAAAATTAGTTTGCCTTCTTGATTGGTTGGGGTAAGCCCAAAGTGAACATGGAGAGATTTTCCAAGAATTCAATGTACAGAGCATGCTCGCGTGTAGTTGCTAGATCGGATAACTTTCTGACAAAGTCATGCGTGATGCCCATTTCTTCAAGCATCTCCAGAATCAAGATTTGCAGATTTTCATCAATTAGGGATGTGTCAATAGTGAAGCAGTCCTCATTCCAACCATTTTTATACAGTGAAAGGTCCTGTATCTCAAATATTTCATATTCTGGACACTGCGGATCAATCACATCCATCTCTGCTTCTTCATCTTCAAATGCAGAAGGCTTGAATACGCAAAACATGGAAAGCAGTATGCTATTTCGTTTGATCAATACCTCAAACTTCGGAACACTTCGCACTGCAGACGGCTCGCTTGTTTCATCACATCGACGTGGTACACTCTTGCTAACATTGAAAAATATGTTAATACGCGCGTCAGGCGTCTCCTTTATTAGCTCCACCTTGGATCCAGAAAAGTGGGCCGTAAAGCCATCAACAATGCACGGTGACTCCAGATGCATTTGAACACGACGTTCCGCCAGAATTTCGCCAGTTACAAACTCAACTAAATTGCGCTGTGCTGGCGTTATTTGAATGGGATTCATAATCTCCTCTTTCTGCGGCAATGGCTTCAGTATGGGATCGCCTTTAAACTTTTGCAGTTTAGTTACAGCAACCGAGACTGAGCGTTGGATGTTGGCTAAACGATGGTTAACCAAAGCGCTTGGACTCAATTTTAACAATTTCAGAAAGTTCGACATTTTTGTACACGAAATAATATTTTGTTGACAAAAAAAAAAAAACAATTTTCTTCGATAACAGGAAAATTTTGTTTTAGTCATTGAATGATTTGAGAAGCTCACACTTTCCAGTACGAAGAATCTAAATTCTAAGCTTGCTGAGACTGCACCTCAAAAAATTTCTAAAATATGCAATAAGTTAATTGTGATTATGATTTCTACTCCTTAATATAAGTTATGTTTAGGTTTTTCTCATTCTCATTTCGGCGCTGTGGGCGTTGTCTGTATGTATGGTTGAATTTAAAGGCCTGAGACAAAAGTCATTGGTACGCACAATACGCACACAAAATGCAAGAAAGAAAATTAACAAAGAGTGTATAGGAGCAAGTTGATAAAACAAGTATAATAGCATACATATATGTTACTACACACAAATAATAAACGTGAGATATATATGCATATGTGCGACATTGAGTGCGTGCGCTTTAAAATAAAGGAATGCTAATTAGTTGGGCGAGGTATTGCGTTTTGGCGTCGATGGAGGCAAATCCATTGTCTTGCACACCCATCCCGATATGTCGACATCTTCCACCTCTGCTCTGCGTATCCATGGATGGCTCTACCAAGAACAAAATACGCATGCATCAGTAGGTAATTAAAATAATGAAAAAATATAAATTTTACTTACCAGCAATGTCTTGAGATCGGCACGCTCGTCCGGCTGCTTTTTGAGGCATATGTCGACAAAATCCTTGAACTCATTTGAAAATATCTTGTGTTCCAGCTTTGGGGGTGGTTCGTTGACAATATAGTCGAGCAACTCAAATATTGCCATCACTTTGGGCTCCAGTGTCGCTTGGCTTCCATCTTCATTGGCATTCTCTGCGAATATGGTCTCAAGCGCAGAGGCTTCTGGCGGCGGGATTGGATACATACCGATTGCCATCTCAACTAGCGATAGTCCCAGCGACCATATGTCCGACTGTACTGAATAGTGTGTGCCCTGCAATCGTTCCGGCTGCAATAAAATTATCACACGACATTCAGAATTAACATTTGATTAAGAAATATGTTGAGTAAAAATATCAATGAATCAACCAAAGATGGGGAAGTGATTTGCTGAAGTGTTACATCTTTTAAAAGCTATTAGTTTTACTCAAATAGTTGATGATACATAAAACTAAGCAATAAAATAACGAAGAGTTAAAATAGCGAAATTGAAAAATATTAAGTTATAAAAGTTATATTAGGACTTATGCAAATCGAAGAAAATTGCTAGTTAAAAACACAAAAAAAAATAAATAGATATTAAACAATAGTCAAACTTTTCGATTCAAGACGTTAAAATTGATGTATTGTTAGTTGAGGAAGTTACAATTAGTAAGCGAACACTGTACTATTTTTGGCCACTATTATAAATAGGGTAAAATAACTGACCGACATGTAGCTGCGCGTGCCGACAAATGAGTTGGCCATCGAGTCAATTAGCTGACCCGAAACGCCAAAATCACAGATTTTGATTTCGCCGCTGCTGTTGACGAGAATATTGCTGGGCTTCACATCGCGATGAATGATTGCATGCTTGTCGCGCAGATAGCTTAGACCCTTTAATACTGCAAGCGTGATCCGTCCGAGTATTGATTCTGGTATGCGTCCGGCACGCTTTAGAATGAGATCGAGAGAGCCGCCGTCCATGTACTCCATGCAAATGCTTATTTCGCCATCGCTGTAGAAGGCACCATAGAAGCCAACAATGTGCGCAAAGTTGCATTCGTGAAGAACTTTAAGCTCGCGGAGTATTTGCTTCTTGATCGCTGGTTTCACCTCTAAATGGATAAGTTTTCTCGCCATAATCAGATGTGTTAGGGTGTGTCGCACTTTCATTACAACGCCGCCGTTGCCGGAGCCTAGTTCGCCCAACTTTTCCAAATCCTCCTCGGAGAGTTCGCCGATCTTTTCCTTTTGGCTGAGAAACACTTTGATTCGTTTGCGCTCAGTGTCGTCCATGTCCAGGCCTTCCAACGTCTCGGTTAAAGCATCAATGCTTGATGCTTTTGGCTTCCCCAGCAAGCTGTGTGTTCTTGAATTTAACTTTTAATGAATTTTTGCAGTACAAAACGAAAAGTGGCAAAAACGGGGTTTTTTTGTTTGTGGACAATAAGGATTGGTCAGGATGAGCTTTGTGTGAGTGGTAATTACAAACACAATTAGTAAAGTGATCGCTTGGAAATTAGAACTGCCATGTATGGCAATCGTGAGTTTAGACGCATTGAGAAAATTACATTGTTAACTAAATTTCAATTGATATACAAATATTTGACCACCTTTATTCATTGGGCAAAAGAAATTATTAAATTTAAATATAATATTGCATTGTACAATGTACATAGTAAATTGGAATTAAAGCAATTTTGATTTAAAGCTTAGCAGGACGCCCAGCAACTGGAATTGATCCTGAGGAATCGATTCGTTCTTATTTGCGAGCGACCAATCTGTACGTGCATACATATACATATGTCTGCAGGTGTGTGGGTGCGTGTGACTTTATTTGTTCGTATTGTGTGCGTCATTTTGGCAAGCAATAATAACAACAATAACAATATGAACAGCAATTTTCTGTGTAAGGTTGAAACTCAAAAATTTTGGGATCCTAAAAATGCAAGAAATATATGTACATATACATGTACATACACTTTTGAAGAATAAAAAATCATATTTACTCTGTTCCCGAAGGCGTTTTGAATGGTGGCGTTGGTGCCGCCTGTGTGGAAGCAACAGCTGCATCCACATTTACCGGCGGCAACACCAAGTTAAGTTTATTTTTCGACATCTTGCCCAACATGCACGCAGAAAAATATTTAACTTGTGAACGGTCGTGCGACGACGACGTTGCTAAGGGTGGGGAAGGCGGGGTACTTTCGTTTTGACACCAACTAGTTAACGATGCTGACACTTCTACGGTCGATTTCTAATAAATGTTTGGATCTTGTTTAAATAAATAAAAAATGCGAATTTAGCCGCAAGTTTCGCAAATGTTAATATGTGATAACAAAATCGATGACTGACCAAAACGACTCATCTTGCTCTGCTATCGATAGAAGTTTATCGATGAGCATTTTCGCATAACGATTAATGGTGAATGGCAAATACAAATTGCATTTTTGATTTGTTGTTTTCAAGTCTCCAATAACCGCACAACGTGACCTTGCATCTTGATATAGAATCGAATACTGGTATCCAGCAATGAAGAATCTACTGGTGCCGCTTAACGGCGCCAGTGGTGAGCCAAGCACCACCAGCTGCAACTTTCACAAAGATGCCCTGCTTGGCTTTGCCCTCGACCTACCCGATGAGCAACTGGACAGCGCTGTTATTCAGCTCCAAGCGGCCGCAGCCGAGCAACAGCAGCAAAATAACCTCAACAATAACAATAACGGTAGCAACAATATCAACAATAATAGCAATAGTGGCGACTATCATCAAACACTGCTGAATTGCGTTGATCTGTTGCCGCCCGCAGTGCCACCACCAGATTTTTCAGAATGCTATACGTTTGATGCTGAAGCCGCTGCCACTGAGCTAGTTAATGTGGCAAACAAAGACTGCGACTCATTGGCCAAGCTAGCTTACAATTTATATCGCTTAGCCAAGGAAGATCACATCGTCATCGATCGGTGATTGCAACCGTCCACAAACATATAAGGCGACCCCGCTATTATAATATTTCCCTTTGTCTTGCAGTAAACGCAATGAAGTTATCCGTACCGATTCACTAACCAATCAGAAGACCATCTATCGCTGCATGGATCCCGTCGGCATGGGCATGTACCCAGCTAACTGCACTCGTTCAACGTCTTCCTTAAAGGTGAGCCGTGCGCGAAAACGAGCCTCGAGTGCAAACACAGCATGCATAGCAACAACAAGTGAGATAAAACAACCAACTAGCGAACCTGTTCTTGCATTAAATGCTGATTTAATGACACGCACGCGTTCCGGACGCATTACACGTCCCGCCATGCCACAGCTGGCAACAGCAACAGCATTATGCGCTCCTCCAGCAGCAGCCGTAGCAGCCCCAAGCTCGTCTCAGATGTTGGAAATGCTTGTGGCGGATCTGAGAGATAAAGACTATCGTGCGCCAGCAGAAGTGCATATTACATCAGCACCAGCAGCAGTTGAGGTGCATAGGGAGCGCACTGTGCCACAAAATGCAATCTGTCCAGGCTGCAACAAGATCTTTTTGGGTCGTCGTTTGCAGCGCCATTACGTTAAGTTTCCCGAGCATATGCCCAGCGCCATTGCAGCTCAACAGCAACAAGTACAACATCAGCACCAGCAGCAGCTGCTGCAACAACAACAACAACAACAACAGCAGCAGCAGCAACAACAGCAGCAACAACAGCAACAACAACAACAGCAACAAATGTCTCATATGACTGTACCAACACTGTTTGGACTTCTAACAGCCCAACTGCAGCGTCACAGCCACCTTAGCGAGGATCAGCGTGCTGATCTCTTTCTGCATGAGCTAACGGACTTTGTGGAGCAGCTCCAGCTGCGCAGCACACGTCTCATACGCAACACATCCGGTTTGCATTTTGTTAATGCGCGCATTGCACGCGTTCTGGGCATACCCGAGGGTCAGTATGCGCTGGACATGTCGGCCATGGAATCGGCACAGGCGCCTACACCGGAACCAGAGTTACAGCAGCTGTTGCACTGTAGCAATGTGTCCAGCACACGCAATCTGGTTGACTATCCGGGTCTCAGCATGTCGCTCGATGATACACTAACAGATGAAGCTGCTCAGCGATTGAATCTGTCTGCTGGCGGCAAATTGTTGCCACCATCCGAGGAAAGTCTGTTGCGCAACGTTAGCGATCTTATGCAGCCACCAGTAGCTGTCGCAGCGCCCACAGTTGATCATGGATCGGGCGCTATGCTGCCGCATTATGATCATGCTAGTGATAATGCCGTCGAGGCACTCAGCATGAAGGAAACGCCTAATGCGGCAATTCTGGATCTCAATGTTGATTACTTTAAGTTTAACAATTAGTCAGTTCTCAACAAACACACAAATTTTAACACCTTTTATTAACATATATTGATCATACAAAGTATTTATATGAAATGAATGTACAAAGCTTTAACCAATTTTCTCATGAAACTTGATCTTTGAATGGCAATTGAAAATTTTCTTTAGACTAAACTTTTTTAATCTTTAGAAAAACTTTTGTATTTTTGATTATATTATTGTTGAAGTTGCTATAAGAAATATACAACATCCAAGTGAAAATGTTAACGAACTTATTTTCTTTTCATCTTGTACAGGTGTATATCTTTGCTAGTAGAACTATAGGTCCACAGCATATATATATATCTGCGTTTAACCATAAACATTAGAGCAGAGAGAATTTATTTGATATTTTAAATAGCTTTTGCATAAATTTCAGAGTTCGTAAATTATGTCTAACTTTACCAAATTTAAGTACAATCCAAACTTAAGTACTTATAATAACTTGGTTTAAAACGACTTGGTATATTGAAAGTTATTAAATATTTGGGTACTTGCAATAAAAACTAAAGATTTCACTTAAATCAATCAAGCTATTTATTAATTTTTCACAAACTTAACTTATGTACAAATTTTAAAATGATTAATTGATGTCTTATGGGATTTTGATAATGTTTGTCCTCGATTTCAATTTAAAATGCGTTCATTTGTTTTGTTGAGTGTGAATTTCGTGAATTTTTGATTTGGATTTATTTAGATTAAAGTTTTTTCGCAGATTTGTTGTTTGTTTTTTGCGTTGGCTATTGTTTATATACTGTACAGTCAGCACGCGTACTTTATGCCCTCTGCTATTTTTATAATATGTGGCCGGAACCCGAAATCTAGCGTTTCTGCTGCTGCTGCTACAATTCAAATGAAAACGACATTTCGCCAAATTGCCGATTTGACGCATTTGCATAATTTGAAATGCAGGTGAATCCATTTCGATGTTGGCAAACATTGTTATTCAGCCACGCCCACTCAACGTGCAACAGAACGCATTAAGCGCCATTTGCCACTGCAGTCGCTGACAATTCAATTTCGCATTTCGTATTTGCAGTCATATTTGCTAAAGGTCAATTTGCTTAAAGCTGATGAGCTGCGATGCGATGCGATGCGATGCAATTTGGATCGAAGTATGATTCGACGGTCGAGCAGGCGTTGCAAGTATATATGGGACTTGCGTGTCGCGTTGCTCGATTAGTTCAATAATGAAATTTCAAGGGGATAGCAAAACACAAAAACGCCATCTGATGACCAATAAGGAGCATCACAGTCACAGTGATGACTCTCTCGACGAACAAAAGTCAATGTGCAGTCGCGAGGCTGCCAAGAAGAGCATCAAATATTATCTAAGAAATAGCTCGTTGCATGGTCTTAAGTATATAGCTGAGGAGCGGATAACGAATTCCGAGCGGTTTGTGTTTGAGGATATTTAGAAAAGTTTTATTACACATGCGAAACTAATTTTAGCACTAGAAAAAAGTCAATTAGTTAATAATTAATAAGTGTAATAGTCTGCAGTAATGTAATCGAACTTTAGAGATGAGTTTTTCCTTGATAATCTTTCTACAATTATTGAATTCTTTAAAAACTTTTCAGTGTTTTCTTTGGCATATCCTTTGTGGGCGTTGTTATCCTTTCGGGCTTCTTCATTTCGAACATCTACATTAAGTGGAGCGCCTCACCGATCATCATCTCGACAAGCGCCAAGCAGCTCCTAACCAGCAACATGCCCTTTCCGGCCATTACCATCTGTAATCTGAACCAGGCGCTGCGCAGTCGTGTCGAGCGCATCTCACGGTAAGTGAGCTTTACTTTAATGCTTATATATGTTCTATTCTAATGTTGTGCTAACAGATCCAGCAGTAATTACTCACTGTTGATGAGTCTATGCAACAAGGGTGATGACCAGACCATCACTTACGTTGGCACCTGGACATACTTTAAGGCCCTCTTGGTGGAGGTGGCACAGCCCTGCGATGATATGTTGTTGCACTGCAGTTTTGGGTCACGCAAAGAGACCTGTTCGGTTATCTTCAACTCGATATTGACGGATGATGGTCTGTGCTGCACATTCAATGCACTGGATCCTATCTATTTGTTTCGCAACTATACGGATGATGTGCGCATCGAGCCGGTATCGGAGAATTCGAGCTACGAGCCCATCGATTGGACACCAGAGAAGGGTTATGCTAGAAAATTGCCAGATTCTTATTATCCCAGAACTTCGGGCGGAACAGGCAGTCGCATGGGACTGACAGTAGTATTGAATGCCTCAAGGGCGGAATACTACTGCACCAAGTCCATGGCAAATGGATTTAAGGTAAGCTCAGTAAAAAAACTATCCTCTCGAATGTATGAATGGAATTTCATGTTTAGGTGCTGGTCCACAATCCCGCCGAGCTGCCCAAGGTAAGCAACTATGGGTTTGTGGTCACGGCGGGTCGAGAGGCACGAATACCCATTGAACCGGTCTATGAGGATGCAACTCCCAGCATTCGATCGATTAAGAAATCAGTGCGTCGCTGCCTGTTCTCAGATGAGAACGATCTATCCTACTATCGCACCTACTCGCGCAAGAACTGTGAACTGGAGTGCGAGGCAAAGCTGCTGCTGCGAGACTGTAGCTGTGTCCTCTATTATCTGCCCAGAATTGATCCGGCTGCTCGCGTCTGTGGACCTAACGACAACAATTGCACGAATCGTATCCAGACCGAAATTGAGTCATCGAAAAAGAATTTGTCGTGTGAGAATTGCTGGCCGGGCTGCTTTGAGTTAACCTACAAGTCAACCATGTCGAGCTCAACAATTGTTGGGGGCCCTAGTTATCAGAGCGGTGAGGATTTGCCCGGGCATCTATTTAATACCACCCACAACGGCGAGGATAGTGATCTATCCATACTACATTTTTACTATTTAAACAATAACTTTCGCAGCACCACTAAATCTGAGATGTTTGGTTTCACTGAGTTTTTATGTAAGTATTGGTGTTTGGGAAATGCTTAAAATTGTTTTTGCTAGGTAGTTAACATTAAAAATTGTGGGATATTTATGTAGATATTTCGGTTAACTTTGTGTAGATAATTAATTACAAATTGCTTAAGAAGTCTTATAAGCCAAAAGTTGAGGCATCTAAAGGGCTACACTGTTTTGGGAGAAACATCAAAATCGAAAGACTCCTCCTTGCTACATACTCGTAGAATGGGTTTTGAGTGAATGAATTCGAAATATAGAAAACTTCGTTATACGGTAGTTCATTGTATGGAAGTTCGACTGTAGTAGTAGCCGTCCACAGTGAAATGTAAGATCGTTCGCTGTTTTACATCGATCAAATTTTTCGTTTTCATTTAAATGGATCATCCGATCATTCAAGGTCTATAAAATTGGGTGAACCGTATATACGCAGTTTTTTTTTGTCTATTCTTGGATTTCCTGTGTGTCTTGACCTGATTTTTGATTTTCAGCCAACACTGGTGGCTTACTCGGTCTCTTCATGGGCTTCAGCATTTTCTCGGTGATTGAGATTGTGTACTATGTGACAATGCGTCCATATTGCGCCTCCCGCACTCTCCGGCAGCGACGTCAACGCAGACAGGCGGAACTTTCGTGGCTGACTCCCGTGCGACAACAACAAAGACGACGCCGCCGAATAATTCAGATGCAACCACGTCCGCCTCCGTACAGTCAGCTGCAGCATAAAGTTATCGCTGGCGGTGTGGAGCGCAACAAGCCAAATCTGTGGCAAACGTTGCGTGGCTTGCGTGATCCTCTTGTCTATCCCTATCTGGACTAGAATGTTATTGTTGTTGTTGTTTACGCACATTTTATGAACCTACAAAATGCAACGGACGTGGCCAAAAGCCAAATAAATAAACCAAGGCACGCTAAGATGCCAATGAACCGCTGCCCAAGTACAAAATGAAATTGAGGTAAAGTAGTGCTTGGGGTGTGGGTTGGAGGGTGGGTGTTGTTGCCACCGGAAGCGCTGCGCCCCACGACGACCAATTTGAGGTCGGCTATTAAATGGCGCTAATCGCTAATCACAAATCGACACGCGATTTCAATTTTAATAAGTTTACTCTGCTCAACACAAAAAAAAAAAAAAAAAAAACTCAAGCAAGTTTCTCTCAACCTGCGATTACTGTTTGAAGCTTAATTACTTTGTCATCTAATTGGCAATTTGGAAAATTGAACAAAGCTCTCACTTTAAGTATCTATAAAATACAGAAATATTACAAGAAACTATTAAAATTTTTTGGCTATGTATACAGAACTAAAAATGCTTTGAATAATATGTACAAAATACTTTATAAATAAAGCAATAGAACAAAAAAGGTAAAACACTTCGTGTTGGAAACAATAAGAAATCAAAGAATTAGTAAACAAAAATATTGTTATTTTTGTGCAATTTGTAATTGAGATATTTGCCAGCGTATTGAAAATTCGTTTTCTCAGTATTTTGCATTTGTTTCGCACTGTTTGTTTGTTTCCCGTTTTGTTTTATTTTTTATGGTTTTTTGTGTCAGTGTTGTAAATTAATGGATAGAAATGAAATTATTTTTCGGCTGTGTCTGGGGCCCGAAGCCGAAAATGGCAACTGGCTAACGTTGGCTAAAAACGTCGCACTGATGTCACTCTATGGCCAACTACTTGGTAACAAAGTGCGTTTTTGGTTTAATTTCTCTTGCTGCGCGTGTGTGTGAGTTTGTGTGATTGTAAATAGCTAAAAGATACAACATTCACACACACTCAACAACAACAATAGTAATAGCTATAAGAACTTTTATGAGCTAAGGCGCGTCTGAGTGCGTTTGGTTAGCAAGTGTCACAAGTCAACTAGCCACAAGTCGCAAGTCGAAAGTTGCCCCGTCAATGTCAAGTGGCCAAGTGAAAAAGTGGCCAAATGGCAGCCACTTGGCTCCACAAAAATTAATCTGCTCTTCAAGCACTACACTGACAAAGAAAGCAATGAAGTTTGAGAGTTTTGTTTTTGGAAATCCCTATCGAAACTATTAATTATTTAATTTGAGCAATTTATAAACAAAACTAAAATGATAAGCAACTTTTCCCGGCTGAAATGAATGTTTGAAATTTATTTTTTATTGATTTGAAAGCTTAGAAGCTTATTAACTTAGACACAAATATGTTTTCTTTTGAGTGTACCAACTTACACACACACACGAATGAATAAATATATATATGAAGTAAGTGGCCATATGTGGCATGTGGCACTGGGCATAGGCATAGTTTAGCATTTTTGTAGGCTATGCCGCAGCATTAACTCGATGGGCCAGCTGGAAAATCTCAAATCGCGCCCTGTTTAGCTGGGCGGGTTCAACACGTTGTCGTCATAGGCGGCGTATACGCGATCTACAGTGCTGCCAAGTTGCGGTAGCAGCGGCAGCGGCAGCGGCAGCATTGCTGTGAATGTAAACAAACAAGTGGCGTGGCAACAATCAGGCCCACATGTATGTTACTATGTATGTATGTATGTAGGTGTGTGAGTAAAGATTATCTGTACATTTGAATGTGTGTGTGTGTGGGTTGGTTGGTTGTGGCCTTTTACACATTCGTTTATTGTAGTTTTTTGGCCTGCTTTATATTTTCGTTGGCTGTGATTCATTCATCACACAACACAACACCACAGCAGCAGCAACATCCAGCTAAAACAACAACAACTACAACTGCAACAAATTCATGCGGCTTAAGAACTCGGGAATAGACTTTATACTTGCAGAGCAGCGCGAGAGACATCAGCCAACGCCTGCCAGATGCTCTGCCACAAAATAAAACGACTATCAACCATAAAAATGTCACAAAAGTTTTTAACAACTATTCATTCGACTAATTTGTATGCCTGTACAATATTTTTGTATACATGTTTATTAATAATTTGTTATTGTTACACATTTTTCGATTGAAGATAACAATATTAGTTGTATAAAGTTTTGTTAAATTGCATGCAATCATAGTTGCATGGTCAAAATAATTACTTATTCCATTTTTATAGCAAAAAATCATACAACACAATGAAATATTGAATTTGAAGTTTAACGTTTAGATCATAAGTTGCTTAAGTTGTTTAGATAAGTATATATTTGATCAGCCTTACTTCTGTATCTTGATTTATCTATTATCTGTTTATCAACCGTATAACTATCAGCTCAGTTTGACTTTTGCTATCCAAAGCAAAGTGTTAAAATAAATGTATTTTTTTCATATTACGCATACGCCGTGAATGCTTTTATTTTTATTTGATGATGCCCCAACGGCTTTAAACTTAAATAATAACTTAATGTATAATTAAAACCATGAACAATTACACACACCATTCACACACATAACAAAACGCAGCGGCATTTAATTTTCTTTGTTTTTTTTTGGTTTTTATTTATTTTTTTTATTTCGGTTTGTTGTATGTTTATGCTAAGCAATAAGAAGCAGAATAACAACAGCAATGACGGTCAGCCACGTGGGTGGATGTGGCTGTGGATGGGAGTAGATATTGCTGACGCTACAGTCAGCTGCCTCAGTCGACACGCTGCCGGGGGGTTTTTATTTTTTTTGTGGTCTTTGGTCTCGGAGCATCCTCAGCGGAAATGAAAATTCAGTCAGATATTGAACGTTGTGCGCCGAGCTGTGAATTTGCTTAACCTGAAACTTGAAAACAACGTTATCCAGAACTGGCCAGCTCACCTGGCATCATCTATACAATCCCAAACAACCCCATGCACATCGTGCCTACTGCAGTTTCATTCATCAACTTTTGCAATCTCGCTTTTGTGTTGAATTCACACGATCATATATTTTTTTGTTTTGTACAACTTATAGCTCTGATCTTTCACTGTTCTTGTTTGTTTACGGTGCGTGCGTGTTCGTGTGTTTTGGTTATTTTTTTTTTGCTGTAAGTGCTTCGTGCATTCGCATAAACATTTGCAACATTTAGCGCGAAAAGTGTGTGCAGCTGTTTGTGGATTCATTGGATTTGCAACAACTGCTGCAGCAGCAGCAACAAATCTCTGAACACCAGAACAATAACAAAAACAACAACAAAAGTTTGCAAATGCATTCCACGGCATGCGGCGTTGGCGCCTCAGCCACAAATCTTCCATCGCTGCAAACGTAAGTACATTAATATACTATTTTATGCCTCAAAAGCGGAACAGCTTACTGACAAATGAGAACCATTTGAAGTTTAGAATCTGCCAAGCAACTAAGCAATTTTTAAACAATACCTAGAATACTTGAATAAAACTGAAAGTGCAACGTTCAAGAGTGCGTGCACCTTATGATACGAGTGAGGATAGTTGCATAGATTGTTCCTTGTATTTATTTAGAATTTCTCAACTGTCAACTAGGAAAGTTCGACATAAAATTAAAAAAAATGTAAAAATGTATGCAAATCTTTAAAATAACAATTTTCTGGAATATTCAACAAGAATATTGGATAAGGGAAAACCGGGAAAGCCCAATAAGAGTAGCAGTATAAATTACAAACTATCGCTACTTTATTGATATATTAAACTTAGCATAAAATTGAATACCCATTTCTCTTTTTAGAAATAGTATAGCCCACAATATATCATTACGTTCACACTTAAACATTAATCCAAAAATAGAAAGTTTTGCTTTTTCTACACTTTGTATGTTTTTGGCCACTCTAAACAACGAAATTTTCTTATAGACAATGGTATTAATCAATAGATATTTACTTAGCAAAAGCTATTATATTGAACATTATTTCAAGGCTCTTGAGTGCGATCAGCAAAGATGAGTTCGACGAAAACAAACAAAGAGTCAGATTAATAAATCGATGTTGGATGGTTTTACTTTACTGCTGGATGCTTACAGATACAGGAAATAATAAAAAAAATAAATATAGTTCTGGTAGGGGGCAACCTTGCTGCTTTCGTTTGCTTGTCGACTGCTTGCCACTTGCTTTCAGGCCATAAAGCATCTACTTCTGGCCAAGAATGCCGTTCAATAGACCACAGATAATCCATCAAAGTGCGCAAAAGACAAACAAATGTGTGGAGAACAAGGAATGGAAGTTAGAAACAGCTACACTTAAAGAAAAAATGTATATATATTTCTTAGAATATAGAAAATCGCTAGGTAGAGTTGAAAAACTTATTTTATGTTTTCTAACTTTTTTCTAAAACTTGTTATAAATAGAAAAAAGGATGAAAAAATATTTTAAATAATAGTATTTCTGGAAAATAAGGGACTATGTTAACTCAAAACAATTTCGGAACAAAAGAAAGCAAAAACAAAACTTTTAATGAGAGATATTTTACGAGTTTGTTGTCTTTTTCTAAGTGTAGTGAGGGAACTGTGTGTGTGCTAGGGGGTGTAAAGTAGCTCAGAAGATGAAGATGCGCGCTTTTTGTTGTAAACAAATGTCTGTGGATGCCTTTTTGCCGCCAATGTGTGTCAGACACAACTGAAAATAGTTGCAGGATGATGAACATTGCGGCATGAACGAGCAAGGCGGGCAAATGGCCGGGAAATAAGGGGGGAGGAGGGAAATGGGGTGAACGGGCCACATGAAAGCGCAACAGAAACAAGCAAAAACACAAACAACAACAGGCCAATCAAAAGTGGAGCACTTTAAAAATGTTTCCTCAACTAATTAATGTGAATTCTAAGTGCGGCACACACACACACACACACATACGTACATAAGTACATATGTACATACTTACTGACACTTAAAGAACGCTGACTGACAGATTCTTTTTTTGGGCATGAAAGGGGCGCGGCGGTTTTATAAGCCGCAACATATGCCACACACACAAATGTCCGACAAATTGTTGAATGCCCTTATGAAGTTGCTCAATTAGCTTAGCGACAAGTTCAATTGCCTTCCCATCCCCCGCCTCTCTGATACTCTAAAACTCCCTGCGTTAACAAGTTTCAAGTGCTGTGAACCTGTCGGCCAAATCTCTAGTATGCTTGTGAGGCCAAGGGCAGCACCCACACATACGTTTGGTTTGTTGTTGCTGTTGTTGTTGGTGACGTCATTTTTTGCAACAAGCAAGCCATCAAGCCACCAACGCTCTGTTGCAGTTGCAGCATTTGTTGTGAATGAGTAAAGTAATCAATAACGCCTACAGCACTAAAAATATCTGTAGAATCTGTGAAGAATACAATTATTTCAGGGAAGTGTTTGAAGTATGTACTTTAAAATGAATCTATAGTCAAACTACCAAACTATAACTAAGTTTTCTATATTACGAATTCATTTCCCGAACCCTGCAATTTGGTTCAACCTAAAACCTATTTTATATAAAGAATTTTCTCTATAACATTGTTGTTTTCGTGTCACCTTAAGATTCGTTATATAGAAGATCGACTGTACAAACTAACATTCAAATCAAAAAAACTTTTTTTGTCTTTCCATAGATTACATAAGACAATTGTTGAGTATGTACTCGTTGTACTTTGTATACTTTTATGGGTTTTTATACCCTAACTCATGCATAAATTCATTCCTTAAACCTATCTAAACTAAACTTATCTATTGCTGAGTTTGTAAGCCGCAGCATTGGTCTATTAATATTCTTATCCTATCGCTGTGTTTGTAAGGCACGCAAGGCTACTTAAGATAACAAACAAGTGTCCCTATTTCTACTGCACTTTCAGTTGGCTTACATGCTTGATCCTTATCTTACAATCTTAAGGTTTAAAATTACCAAAATGTGTCCCTTGCACTCTCAGTTGCCCTACCTATTTGACCTTGAGTACGCATCAGGCATGTTTATAATCTTATCTTATTGATATGTATGTTCATGCCTGAACAACAATACATCTTCTTAACATTCGAAACTACAAACTTTTGTTTGGTTCCATATATTTCCTGAAACAATTTATCTTGTGTTGGATTTTCATATTTTATTCATTTTCTCACTGCTTTGTGTAGACTAAATAATACTCTGCAATAAGATAACAATATCTTTTGCGAACTTTGTCTTTCACCAATCAGGGATAGTTATATACATATACATATAATGCTATGCCGTATAGAGTATAGGCCGACAGTGTGATCCACGCCTAGTTGCCATTAATTAACCGCTCTACCCACTGTCATAAGACAACGTCCCACATTCGCCTTAGTTGCTGGCTGCAAGTCAATGATGAGCCACTATTCAAATGTGGTTTAATTGATTTGATGACAACAAGCCATTCGTTGCCTTTAAATGGCAACCGGTAGCCATAGCATAGCATATTTGTTGTTGGACATAAAGGTTTCTGAATTCAGTGAGTGTGAAATTACCGTTATTAGCAGAGAGTGCTTGTGTGTGTGTGTGTGTGTGTGACTCCGAACCACCCACGCAGCTTCCACCTTGCTGACGTAGCTTATCCCGCCCTTTTGTTTTCAAGCTACAGCTACTGCTGCATCTCGTACGGCGGCAACTGTTGCTGTTGACAATTTGTGCAATTTGTTGACACACAATTTCAATGTTTTATGTACGAGTCTCGCACGCCATCGACATGCTTCTGTGAACCGATGCAGCTTTGACTATAGCTTTTGTCTTATCACTGCGACGGCGACGCAGCGAAAATCTGAGGACGCCCACCAGCAATGGATGAGCCAGTGCAGTGCCGGATGGCACATGAGCGTCAGCGCTCATGATCTCAGCAAAGTTGTAAATAGTATCTACTTTAAGGCAGATTTGATTTGCATTTTAAATGCAAAGATTAAGAATACATCTCAACACAATTGTGAAATCGTTTTCAAAAAGTTATGTGCAAGTATAAAGCTATCTTAACTAAATAAGTAGAAACTTTAACAAGTTCCCATTACAAAGATTATAATTGGAAATTTCTTAGCTCTTTTGTTAAAGTATATCGCATCGATTGATTACAATGGGAATGGCTCGACAGCTCAACTCGGAACTTCTGACACGCAAAATGTATTGCTTTGTGTATAGTTTGGAATTAATATGTGATGATGATGTAATGGTTAAGTTGAGTGGCTAGGCGGGTGGGAGTAGAGGGGTTTGTCTTGTAACTGGGCCTGGTTTTTTGTCATCAGTTTATAAACTTGTCGCTTCACTTTATGTATCAATTTTTGTGTGTCACTGTCAACAAATTGCTTTTAATGGCCGGGTGGGTGGCGCAGCTTAGTTTAGACGCCCCATGGCTGCCACATACACACACACACACACACACACACGACACCTACACGCAGAAAAAAATATATATATGTTAGCCATAATAAATTTTGGGTAAATTTAACAAATTTCGTGATTTCTCATTCTTAAATTAAAACATTAACATTACAAGGGTTCAAAGATAGTTAGGTTTTAGTTTTAGGTTTTCCTGAATTTGTTTAAACAAAATTACGCATTCTTCAGATATTTAATTAATAATATATTTTATTTATAAAAAATAAATGATATACTTATAATGTGTATATAGTTTTTCCGAGTGCAGTGCTGTGTGTTGCTCGGCTCCGTGTGACAATCACGGCCTATGTCCATTGGGGCCGCCAAAATTTTTGATTTCCGCACGACAGCAGCAACAACAACCAAAGCAACACCAGCAGCAATTTGCACTGCACAGCAACAACAATAAAAAGAAACAAATATAAATAAAACAACAACAACAACAACAGCACTAGCAAACAGCAGTCTGACGAAGTGCCTCGGCCAGACGAACCGCAGTCGCTGCCTCCGTTGTTGTTTCTGCCGGCGCTGTCGCTGCCTTCGTCGCAGTCGCGGCCGCAACGCGTCCCGTTCTTAATTCAGTTGACCAGCAGCCAGCGCTGCGACGAGACACGCGACTGCAAAAAAAAAAAAAAAAAACATATAAAAGTAAAATAGAAAAATCAAATCAAAGAAATAATCACAAAAAATTATTGAGAAATTATCTGATCATAATCACAGCTATATAGACAACAATATAGCGTCGGCAGTGACGCGTATCAAAATATAATTACCAACAAGTCAAGTAGAAGAACATTTATACTATTCGCGTTTTAAGTGCGTTTGAAAAACGCGCGCGCGTTTTTGTTTTGGCTTCGTTTTTTCAGCGCAAAAGAACGACGAATTTATTTTGAAAAAAAAGAGGTGACAAAAGACAAACTATATGTATTTTTTTTTATGTGTATATCATGCATAGTATATACTTATTATAATTTATTTATTTACTTTTTTGTTGGTTTTTTTGTTTGGTGCGTGTGCGTATCGTTAAAACGAATGCAAATTTATGTTGCTGTTGCTGTAGTGTTGTTTTGAGTGTGTATGTGTGTGTGTGTGTGTGCGATGCGAGTATGTTGCTAAGCTGTTAATTCTCTTTCGCACTGGGCCCGGCATCAGCATTAGCATCGGCGTACGACTAGACGCCAGGTTCGCCCACCTTAAAACGCAGATAGACACACGTCCAACAGAAATAGCGACATAACGTTGGCGGGCAAACACACCAAAACCAACAGCAACAACAGCAACAACAACAAATGGCAACAAGTCCAAGCAATGCCCATGAGGGAAACCCATCTGGTGTACTGTTGCCACAAAATCCCAACCCACCCCACAATAGCCCACTCTGCCATCTTCAAGTAACAGGCAACAAAATTATCATGTTTCTTTAGCTGTTGTTGTTGCTTGTCTTTTGCCTGCTGCTGCTGTCAATAAATAAATAACCAGCCAAAAGAAAAATTCAAAATAAAAACGAATATGAAACAAAAAAAAAATATTTAATGTATATATGTGTTGATATATATATATAGCAGATGCCAGACGCGAACACTTGTTGAGATTCTTGTTTAGATGCATTGAAAATTGTCTGAAGCATGAAAATATGAAAAATATTTACAAATACTTTATATATATATATATGTATATACATATAGTATATAAACACACACAAAAGGCCACAAGTGATGAAAGGAAGGAGAACACAAATCTTTTGTGATCAATTTGTGGGGCAGGTTGCTGATTTCTTTATTAAACTTTATCTTTTGGTCATAGTTGTGTTTTCAAAAATTAACTTTTTTTTTTTTTGTATCACTTGAATCCAATCTCAAATGCTTAAAACTATGCAATAAATATTTGTAGCAGCCCTAACTTGAATAATTTACATTTTTAATGGGCTTATGTCCAAAATTAAATTCTACACGCATTCTTTAATAGCCAAAAAACCCATTTTTCATACTTTTTAGTTTCATTTAGGCTCTTAACTTGAGACAGCATACAAAATATGAAGTAATTCAAGACATGTTTTGAGATAAGCTATTATTGAAACTCAATATGACTAATACCCATTTGACAGGAAAGCTGATTTCCTGCTATTTTTAATAGAATTCACTACTACAGTTGAACTTCCATAAAAGTTAGAGGAGTTAGAAGAAGTTCGTTGCATCGAAGTTTGACTATAATACTATTATAATGAAAGGGTTTCAAGTCAAATTATCTGAGTGTTGCTCGTTAATACCAGACACTTTAACCAAGCTAGACAATAAAACTGATAAGCATGTATGACTTGATCTTTATATTGCTAATTTGACACAGCATTTGTTTATTTGGTTTATCTGTTGCTGCTGCAGTTGCCTCTGTCTGTGTTGCTATCATAACGAGCCGCGGCCGCCGCTTGGTCTAAGTAATGCCGGCAATGTCCCAGTGATAAGGCACAAGAAGCGACAAAATGTTGCGTCCGGTAGTGCTGCCGCTGCGGCTGCTGTTGCTGTTGCTGCTACTAGTCGCGACATTAGCAGCAGCAACATGTCCATTTGTCAAGCCGAGGGACAACTGTTTGCTATCATTGTGCTAGCCAGCGGCAGCTCATTTCTTTCCACAATCCAATCTGCCTTTATCAACAAGTTGTTATATGTGTATATGTTTGTTTGTGTTTGAAGTCATTATACAAAAGCAACGAGGCAATAGAAAACGAGTGACAGCAACTTGAGTGTCAATTGTTAGCTCAAACCTCGGATACACTTTTGAATGGCAGCCACTTAATAGCCATATAGTAGACTGTCGCGCCACCAGCTGCATCCAAGCATCCCAGCATCCAAGCAAAGCTTTGCCACAACTTGGAACTAAGTAGTTAAATCAACATACATACAGTAGTTACAGCTAAACGGCATCTCCGGTGGCTTTCGGGGATCTTGCACACACATACTATATGTATATCATATCGGCATTGGCCGGGCCACAGCCGTTGATTACTGACAGCTTAATCAACATTTGAGTGTAGTACAACAATCTAAGGCATTCTCTAAAAATATATATGTATCTACATATATAACACACAGAGTTCGCTACGCCGACAGCTTATAAGCCGTTGTATGTTTGTGTGTGTGTGTGTATGTGTGTGTCTGCCCTCATCTATCTATCCGCATATCTATATATAATACATATAAATAAAAACACACAAACACCAGTTGCTATATATGTATATATGTAAGTATATAGTATGTGTTGTCCGCATGTGGACGACACAATATGAGAATTTGCCAAACGGCCCTGAACTTTGGGCTCACTCAATTTGCACTGTCACGAATTGCGAATGTGTCAAAATGTGAAAATGTAAAAGATGCGATTAAGCGATAATGCGATGCTGGCACGCAAATCGTTCAGATCAATGCAAGATCTTTGTTTCGCTCTTCTTATCTCACTCTGTTTGTTCTGCTGCTAAAGTTGCTCCTTTTAACTGCATGCGAAAAATATTGATCTCGATTTGAACCCGCTCCAAATGCTGGTAAATGTATTAGAATCAGTTATTTGTTTTCTTTTTTTTTCAGCACAGTTAGTTTGCTGTTCGATTTTCTTTTCAAAACTTGTTTATCTTAACTTTATTAAACTTGTAAAATTTTGTAATTTATAGAATTATTTTTATTAATAGTTTTGCAAACTGCGTGTGCAAAATTTATATTTTATTTTATTTTCTTAATTTCCTGTCAGTGTATTTTTATATTTGCATCAAAGGGGTTTTCTATTGCCTGATTATTCAATTGCTTTGTAAATCTTTATTTGTATTTACTATGTCAACTTTTTGATTACATCTAATAGGTTGATTGAATACATACTTTATACTCTTTAATTTATATTTTAATACACAAGTAAGCGACGATCTTATTGCAGCTAAACTTGACCTTATTTTCGAACACGTTTTTCAGATTTTTGAGCAATACTATATATAGGTATTTATCTTTACCATCAAGAGCTAAGATTATGAAACAGCTTTAAGTATAAAGATTAAATTGGAAACAAAGTAGATTATATATAAATATATATAAAGATTAGGTCGTAGTTGTGTGCTAGCATTGATTACACATTTATTAGGAATCACAATTCAATATTTACTTTGATAGATACTGAAACATCGTCAAACGCGTGTTAAGATTCATAGGCGCTCTCGTTTTGTCGTCGAAGTTAGTTGGATCCTATTTGAAGCACGCAGGGTTGTCGTTTTTCGAGTCTACATGATAGCAAAAATATGTTAAATCGTCATATTGTATCGAATAAGACTCAACAAGGTGCTTCTGTCAAAAATATCTTACAAATGTTTAGTGGGGCGCATTGACTATAGGTCGTAAAGCCATGACACGATAGATTATTCAATTCGCTTTTTGCTAGCAAAATTAAATCAACAATTTGACAGAAATACATTGAAATGCATGAAGACAAACAAGCACGCAAATAAATCAAACAAACCAAAGGGCGCAGTGCTGACAGGGGGGAGGGGGAGGGAGGTGTGCGTGCGAGACGGAAGCATAAGTCTAGGGGCAAGGCAAGGCTAGTCAAGCTAAGTGACGTTAGCCAACGCACAACATTTCCAAAAATAATAATATGTACAAATAAAAAATATCCAATTGAGCTGAGACCTTAGACATTGCAGGCAACCCAGACGACACACACTATATACATACATACATATTACTAGTCTGACATACTTACTTATATGGAACTGCAATGCCATTCATTTCATATGAGTGCAACAAGTGTGAAAAGCATACATATATATAAACATAAACACATAAAACAAAGAGAGCGAACAAGAACAATTGCAATTTGCAGTTGTTACTAAATTTACTATGTATTTCGCCTATGCTTATACATACATACAAAGAGTCTAATTATACGATCGTTTTCAACTATCTAGCTGACCCCATTGGGGCTTATGGAGTACCCCTTTGTCCCCTTTCCTGTTAATTCTAACAGCAGCAGTGAGCCAATAATGAAAATATAGCCATAAATCAAGTTAACGAAACATATTTGCTTCTTAGCAAATTATTCTAGGATGCTTAAAGATTTCATTAAAATAATTTATGTTCCGCTCAAATAGTGAATATCAAAATGGCTAATATGAAAATTCAGAAAGTGGGAGTCACTTGGAAAGCGGCACTGATATTTTGATGATGATGATGACACGGACACCAGCACCAGCACCAGCGCTTGGTTATTTAGGCACACCCAACCATGAATTGATTTCCTACTCACGTTCACTATCTAATCATCATGGTCATCATTGTGTCATTATTATGACAGCAATGCCGTTGGCCATGGACATGGCGCAAAGAGTGCGGATTTTAATTTGAAATCGTTGATTTGCCAAATTTGGTTTTGGGGCGCTGCGCACGCGCCTCATGCAGAGAGGGCGAGAGAGAGCGAGAGGAAGTGATAGAAAGAGAGAGAGAATCAGTTAGTAATTTCCGTGAGTTGCTTGCAAATGCGAACATTACCAAAAATTCGAATTGATGTTAAAGTAGTCATCGATAATTATTGCCAACGATACCGGGAACAGATTGTTTGTACTCAGTGCAATGGAATTTTATTTTCATTTCGGTTGATTTTCCTTTAGTTTTTAATGGCGCAACGCGGGCGGCGTCGGAGTCGTAAACCCAAATTGCAATCCACATGCCACACAGTAATTGTGGCGGGTGCTTTGCTTTTCTTCTTCTTCTTCTCGTTTCTCATTTTGGTGTCGCTACCGCCTGTTGTTATTGTTCTTTTGTTGTTGCTGCTGCTGCTGCCCAGGCAGCCATTTAAACGAAAATGAAATGAAATTAAATGCAGTTGACCTAAAAATAGCAAATAGCCAGGCCAGGCCAACCACTGAAATTGCAAGCGACCCACTAAACATTACCCACACGCAGTATGTATACATATTTACATATGTACATACTTATATTCTCGGTACAATCGCGTTATCTGAACGATCGCGATAAGGCAATTAACTTGCTGTTATTCATCTAAAATCATGATATACCATACATGTGCTTATGTACATATGTCTGTGCGGATAAAGCTTCCAGTCGAATGCCAAACAGCAAAGTTAATTCCTTAGAATGTTGAATACATGTTCATGTATGCATGTAAATGTAAATGAACTTAATTCTTTATACTCGAATCAAAACAATTACATAAGCCATTTGCAATCTCATGCCATAAATCCTACAAAGCAACACCGTTTATGTGTAGTTTTGCGGGCAACAAAAGTTTAAGTTATCTATTGGTATTATGACTTTTTGAATCTATAAACATTTGAATTTAAACTTCGATGATGTGAAATTAGTATTTTATAAATAAAGCTTTCTTTTCCCCATATCCGCTACCATAGTGTATATACCCCAAACACACCCTATCTCTTCAAGAGGCATTCGTATTATCCGTGACTCGCCCTTTTAAGTACATATGTATGTCTGTATGTACATACATGGCCAATAACAACATTATTGTCCAGGTCATGTGAGGGCAAAGGTGCCGCTGGCGCTCATGTTGTGCCGTCGATTTGATGTTCGTGCTTTGCATTAAACGCGACTGCAATTAACCCAATTTACAGTCAACACTCTATGTGCACTATATGATGCACCGCCCGCTGCACCGCCCGCTGCCCGCTAAGCCAGTCAATCACAACATTCAATTATTATTTATGGCCAGCAGCTACTTGCATGAAAGTGCATTACATGCCAGTAAGTTGCAAGCAGCCCTCCTCACTACTCCCATTTGCCGTGTCCTGTGTACTGTGTCCTGTGTGCCGTGTCCCGTGTCCCGTGTCCTGTATCCTATGTCGACGTAAGCGTTTGCGTTGGCGTCGTCTTTGCCTTCTGTGACCTGTTTGCGGCACACGCACACAGCAACAATGAGCAAACCTATGAAAATACACTAAAAAGTCGATTAAAAAATTAAAATGTTTGCTTTAAAACGAACAGAGAAAAAGTGTTAAGGCCTCTAACGAAAATAAGATATTGCTTTAAAATTATGCTTACAATTTTGTCTTCGTTTTGAGTTTATTGCTTTAGGAGAAAACAATTTTGTGTTGGGATTGCAAAAGCAACGAAAACAAACAAATGTTTTATTTTCAAACATTTTTTCTTAAACATAGACACACAATTTTTTTTTTGAGTGTGGAAAGTAGAATAGGAAACGGGCTGGGAGACACACCCACAGACATGCAACCGCAACAACGACGACGACGACGACGACGTCAGCCACATCCTGCCATCAAAGTCGGCCATCAAAGCTGCCGACGTCGCTGTTACCAATGACGCAGGCATAGGGCAATGTGTAACGTGCAGCGGGCAACGGGCAGCATTGTTGTTGATGCCCCTTGACAGCGCGTCGATTGTTGGCACTGCGGCTGAGTTTTTCAGTTGATGTTGAGACTCGTGCAAAATCTGTTGCATATTTGAAAGCTGTTCAACAAAGACAGTTTCTGTTGCATACTCTATAAATCTAAACTCGCGTGTATATATACATACATTTATATGTATATATAGTACATATAAAATATATATTGTATTGTTCAATTGCAGAATTTGCAGCAGCAACAACAGCAGCAGCGCAGCTACAGCGGATGCACATAAGATGGTGCACCACAGCAATGACGATGCCATGAACAAAATTCCACTCAAATCGTCCAGCGGACTGGATGACGATGAGAAGAATGGCGGTGAACTAATGCAGGATACAGCCGCTGCTGAAGAGGCGCGACGCGAACAGATGTAAGTTTTAATTATTCGAAAAATAAAAAAATTCCTTAGAAAAGATAGCTTTTTAAATGAATTTCAAACCCAAACAGAATATGTATAAATATATTTTTTTAAATACATAGTTTTCTTTCAATATAGGCGCAAGCACTTAAATTCAAAGTTATGGAAAGTGCAGCATACTTTTTTGGGACAGTAAAACGTTAAATATAGGTGTAGCAATGCAAGAAGGGTTCGTTAACAGCGGTTTAATGGTTTATTCACCTGATTTAAAGACATTAAGTGTTTACAAGTGAGCTGAAGATTTCTTGATTTTAAACAAAAATGTGTGCAAAATTTCGACTATGAAATCGACCCGAAAAACAAAAGAACTGAATGCCTTGACCTATACTAGTTAAATTCTAAACATGTTTAAATATTTTTGTTTGTTGCAGGCGTGCCAATGTGTTGGCCTGGATGAAAAAGCTGACAATTGTGTTGATCTGTTTTATTGGCATTGCCCTGATTAGCTATGTGATCATTAGCCTGTGCTTTAGCGGTAAGTGGTAAACGGAACCAATTGACTAAATGAAAAGTGGCCAAAACCAACAACCACATTTCTAACCCACTCATATACAAAATGGCAACTAATCCCACGACAAAAACACACACAATTCTTTCATATATATATATATAAATGTCAACATATTTAAATATCTACAACACGATGAAAACAAAATGTTGCATATGTTGCTTTGCATGCCTTTCAAGTCATTCGATTCACCACAATCCTGCACTCTGGCACCCAGCTCTTAATTATGTTACGTTTCTTCTCTATTGTGGCACCAAAAATGTATTGACAATAAAAAAAAAAATACTCTTACACCTTAACTTACTAAATAACCAACAAAAACAACACCAATAAATGCACCGACAACCACAACAACCACCAATAATACAAAAGACTGGCCAAAGTCAACGCCCTTGCGAGCCAACAACAGCACAGTTGCGACAGCAACGACAGTTACAGCAACGACAGCAACAGCAACAGCAGCAATTGTTGGTAGCAGCACGGCAGCAACAGATGCTGCTGCAGAAGCCGTAATAGCAGCAGCAGCAGCATCGTCACCTTCACCAACACAACCATCAGCACCAACAAGAACAATTGCAACAACTAGCACACCAACAACAACAACTACAACAATAATAAGAACTACAGAAAGCACACCAACAACAACAACCACTACAACAACAACAACAGCACCAAGCAACCCAAGCACAAGCCACACATTTATAACATTTAATCCAACAGATGAGCAACCGGATCACAACAACAACGGTAGCATAGAAGCAACAACAGCAACAACAGCTGAAGAGATTGCAATTGCTGGACCCGCCGTTGCCGCATCCACGTCACCAACAACACCACCACCATCACCAGCAACACAACCGGACAACAACAACCAATTCGTTTCCAAACTGGGCATCTTCGAGCACGCAGCCGTCTGCTCGGATGCGCATCCTTGCAGTCAAATTGGCAGGTAATCATAAAATTCATTTTAAGGTATTTCTTTTAACCTCCTCGCCACTGCTGCGAAAACAATCGATGACTCTAACGAGATTTTCAATGAATAATCAAAAACGAAGAGATAATGTTTTTTAATTTTCGAGCTATGAAAGTAAAATACAACTATCGATTAATCGATGTTTTTAATATTTGACATCGATTTAAATCGATAATTTTTCAATTACTAAGCACTTACTACAGTTCATTGATTTGATTTTCTTCCAATGCAGCGACATATTGGCACGTAATGGCAGCGCCGTAGATGCAACAATTGCCACAATGCTGTGCAACGGACTCGTTGTTGCCCAAAGCATGGGTATTGGCGGAGGCCTGCTAATGAATATCTATGATCGTGAGTCTCAGCAGGGCTACCAGATCGACGCACATGTCGTAGCACCCTATGCCGCCGATGCAAAAATGTTCGAGAATCAGCCGAATACTTCTTTCTATGGACCATTGAGCATTGCTGTGCCCGGCGAGGTGATGGGCTATCATCTGGCGCACCAGCGCTTTGGCAAGCTGCCATGGAAAGATCTGGTGGCACCATCTCTTAAGATCTGCGAAACGGGCTATCAAATGTCACATCATCAAGAGAAAACAGTGCACACAGCCTGGTTGCAATTGAAAGACAATCCACACTATCAGTAAGTAAATTGCCCTAGTCGGGAGGGAGTTGCTGACCGACCAAGGGAATTCCCCTTTTAATTCGCAGGGCCGTTTTCTTAAACGCTGAAACGGGTGAACACCATGTGGAGGGAACACAAATAATGCCACCGGCAAAGCTATGCAACACATATCAACTGCTGTCCGACAATGGTCCGATGGACTTTTATAATGGCACCATATCCAAAATGCTTGCTGAGGATCTGAAGGAGTTGGGCAGCATTATAACACACGACGATTTAGATGCGTATATAGCCGAAATGAGACTGTCCGTAACAATGCCCCTGGGTCAGGATACCCTATATGCTGTGCCGCCGGTAAGCAGTGGATCCATTGTATCGCACGTACTCGCCATTCTCGAGGGCTACAACTTCACCCGTGCCGATTTGGCCGATGATGAGTCCTATGCTCGCACCATACATCGCATTACCGAGGCACTCAAATTTGGATTCGCACGTCGCGGCGAATTGGGCGATCCTCGTTTCAATGAGGTGCGCGAATTGGTTAGCCAGCTGAATAATCCAGAGTATGCTGACAAGCAGCGTGCCAAGATCAATGACAGTCATGTGTTGAGTGGTCCCCATGAGTACGGTGCTCAGCTTAGCTCCGAGGAAGATCCATATGGCACCTCAGCACTCTCAGTGATTGCACCCAATGGCGATGCTGTGTCCGTAACAAGCTCCGTTAATTATTAGTGAGTAGTCAGCTGGTAAATACCGTTTGCTACATTTGTTGTTAATCCCCGAAATTTTTTGCAGCTTTGGTTCCGGCCTTATTGGTTCACGTACCGGAATAATATTGAACAACGGCATGAACGATTTTTCCAATGAGAACAATCAATTTCTGTTGCCCATGTCGCCAGCAAATGTTATTGATGTACACAAGCGACCCATGTCTTCACAGTCGCCAATGTTGTTGGCTGATCGCGACGGCAACATACGACTGGCAATTGGTGCTGCCGGTGGCACTAAGATAATTGCAGCTGTTGTCGAGGTGGCTGCTCGATATTTGTGGTTTGGTGAGGATTTAAAGACGGCTATCGATGCGCCCCGTTTCTACAATCAGCTGTTTCCCGATAAGCTCGAGCTCGAGGATGGCAACTTTTCGGAGGCATTGCTGGATCTGCTTCGGAAACGGGGCCACAATCTGCACCTTTTGGATCCCAAAGATGGTCCAAGCTCCGTTGTTTGCGCTCTTGGACGCAATGCGACGGCAATTTATGCAAATGCCGATGGACGCAAGCGCGGTGGCGTTGCAGGATTCTAAAGGATTCACACATAAACACACCAACACACACATACACTAGCTTTTCGTCAAGTGAGATTAGTATTGACGACACAATGAAAAGCAAACATAAATACGTATGTATGCAAAAGCGAACTGCGAAATGGAGGAGAATGGAGAATTGAGAATACAGATGCGAAAGCGTTTGTGGAAATAAAAGTATTTAAGCTAGCTATGTCTTTTTTTTATACATATTATGTATGTATGTATATCGTATGTTATATAAATTTATATGCTACCTACTACTACCTTATACAATAATAATAATAAAAACAAACACATTTTTTTTCAATACTTTTTACTTACATATTTCTCTTTTACTTCGTCAATGATTGATTTGTAATCAAAATGCGTATTTATAGCAATATTAACTAACAAAAATTCAGTTGTTCTTAATTAATTCCAAAACGAACAGCAAATGTGTCAAAAAAAAGTTATCGTACTGACTTTTTTAAACTTGAACTCATAAAATGGGAAAAGGATAAATGGTATTTTGCAAATATGTATATGTATTAGACAGAAGGAAGTATCTCTGAACCAATAAAGTACATTAATTCTTGATCAGTATCGACAGACGAGTCAATTTGTATGAACGTGCCGGTTAAAGAGACTATTAGAGCTTAGGACTCCAGATTTGTAACATAAGCCATCCTTAACCAGAAGCAGATCGAGTTTGTTTCATATTATCGTTAACTTCTCAGTTTCCAAAACAAGATCACAATAGAAAAATAATGATCGTCTGTGATAATTTCATCGGAATTAGTTGAGAAACACCAGTGATATTGAAGTTATTTCATTTAGGAGCTCAGACATTTTCTCTACACACCCATACATACATACATGAAAACTATGAACGTTTAGGCGGAATCTCTAGCGTTCAGGGTATCTCCTAGTCGAGCTGCCATTTCCCTTTGATCAAGTGCAACCAATCCACGAAATCTCCAAATTTCGTTTAAGTCCTCGCATTTCCCTGTTAAATTTTAAGTTCCATATTTTGATCGTTGAATCCATGAATTGCAAAATAAATTTTGAACTAATTATCAATGGCCTTTTTTTGCGACAACAGATTATTATTATTAACTTATGATAAAACTTAACGGCAACATTCAAGTGCATAGATTGTTTAATTGATATCAATCTAGGAGAGTTTATTTGCTTGCGCGTCAAAAGCAGGTGGAATGTGTATCCACACATCGGGCATCGGGCTTATAAATGAGATCTCGATTATGGGTGGATGACTTAAGAACATAGTTTCTATCATATTGATGTACCAGTCCATCATGGAATCCATGTAGTATAGCGTAGTCTGAGCAAAAACTGCTCCTTTTTTGCCATGTCTATGGGAATCGAACAGCGTTACAATGGAGGTGATCAAATCAATGCCCACCATCACACAACGATTATCGGCAGTGATGGCAGCAAACAGCTTCGGGTACGTCTCCCAAAACTCAGATTGCTGGTAACGTCCAATGGTGGTGTGAAATATTTTCGATAAAGCACTAACGATGTATAAATTGCTTTGGTCTTCGGTGCACAAATGCGTAAAGAACCATTCGTCGAGATGAAAGTCAATTCTGCTGTGTGATTGAAGTGCGAAGATGCCTTGCGGCACAGTGAAATTCATATCGTCCACATCATTATCCATATAAGCATGATTCCCATCGTCAATTGAATCGCCCATCAGCACCCAGGCGATACTCGGCAGTTGTGATTCGAACTTGCTAAAGTCCTTGAGATTGGAGAGTCTTTCGGCCAACGATAATGAGATGAGGGTACAGGAACTGTTGCCATATTCGCTGAACTCGCCATAGTCCGTTTGGGTAAAGTCCTGAGGGAGCCACCAGACGTGTAAGTCGTTAATATACTCATATTGAACATCTTCTAGGTCTTCGGTATCATAGTCGTCGAAGAACATCTTAAGGCAGCAATTTTTTCAGGTTTACAAAGGTTAGATGTGCTTTTTGTTAGCTGGTAAACAATATTATTTTGATTTTGTGTAATAGACAGCTTTTGCTAAGCTTACTATTGATCTTATATTATTTTTTTGTTTTTTCGGTTGAATTTGACAAGCCTAAACTCAAGTATTTGTTTATACACAATAAGCCATAACTTATTTAATAACAAATATGATCGAACACAAAAAATTTCAAAAATATAAATTATAATAACCTGGGCAAGGATATTCTTAAATAATACATTCATTTATTTTAATTTCAGTCGTCTAGAAGTATTCACAAACATTTAGGTTGTTTTTGGTAATGTCAGTTCATCAATATTCGATACATTTAACTTATTAACTAAATGCCGCTTTCAGTCATTATTGAAACTCTACCAACTACTTGTTTCATGTTTCTATAGGCATTAACATTAATAATTTTATAACTATTAGCTTTAAACATATCTACATTATTTTCATATTCTAGAGCACATTTGTTAACATTTTAATTTTAGAGTCATGATTATCACATTATGTAATAAGTATGCATATGTATGGCGTTTACATTAAAGTATTAAATTCCGAAAGAAACTAAAATAGTATTAACTTGAAAAACTACCCATGCTTGGCAATGGGTGCAGTCAGTGTTTGTCAAAATATTTAATAGTGTTCCTGTTCTCTCCGGCTCCTCGTCACTGTGGTCGTCCGTAGATCAAGACCTTGGTGCGCACTGATTTGCATCCAGATGTCTTAACATTCACTGTGTTGACCATTTCTTCTATGTATTGCTCAGCCAAGTGTAAGTCCACCACTTTTGCCTCGTGGCGTACACATCTTTCCAAGTCGAAGCGGTCAAAAGAACGATAGGTTATGACTGTGGTTTGTGGCAGCTGCTTCACCATATCGAGCTGTTCGCCATACTGATCATTTGGCAGCATCGCGTTTAGATTGAAAACATAGATAATTGTCAGCTGCTTCCTGTCCAGATCACTCATGTCATCGGCGACGTCACCCAATGCCCGTACCAGGGCATTTATTGCTGACACAAAGTCCACATCGCACGCGGGCATGTTGTCAATGATTAACAGATTGCGGCCACAGTGCGCCAAGTTGCGAAGCATGCGCTTAACTGCTTGGAAGCGTGCCTCATCGTCAGTTAGATCAAAGTCGTTCCAGGCAATGCTTTGCACGTTCTCCGTCCACGGATATTGTTCCAGCAGCAGGCGCATTGTAAGGCTCTTGCCGACTCCCGACGAGCCCACAAGCGCAATTGACTGAAATGAGCTTTGGTTGCTTAGGGCCTGTTCCAGCTGTTTAAGTGGCGCCTCCTGATTGAGTACATTGTCATGTATGCTGTCAAAGATGTTGTGCAGCTGTATGGTGCGATCACAATAGTCCAACTTGTTGTGCACTATATCATAATAGTGACTCATGTAGCGCTGCATGAATTTCGACATGGTCGAATCGTTTTGGTACAATGTGATGCCGCAGCTCAAGCCAAAAACCAGCATCATCGGAATCAAAGTATATCTAAAAAAGGCCGCGATTCCCTTCTTCAGATCAGATTGACAAGTCTCTCGACCCTCCGTGGTCTTTGATTTCTCCGACGAGAACAGGCGCCGCATTCGCCGACGATTCCACTGACGCTGCATATCTGTACACATTGACCAATTGTTTTGCAAATGGCAGTTGCTAATCTGTGCTGCTCGGCGTTTTAAAAACGCGCGTTGTCTTGCCTTTTGTGATTTGAGGTCCACTGCGCCAATGAGTGCATTTTTATCTGTCTCAGCAATGCCCATTTTACAATTGTGCTAAATTTTGTTAAAATAAAATACTTTTTAAACAGAATCTGAGGCAAAGCAGATAATTTCAATGTGTTTCAATGAATTTCAATTTAAAGTAGAATTGTAAAAATACTTGATATATCGATATGTTTTCGGCATCGTTTGTATCGAGTACCAAATAATTTTCGACAAATGAAAAATTAAATTGCATACCTATATTATTAAATCAGGCTAATAATTTTTTTTGTATTACGCCACACAAAAATTGCAGAGCGCGACCTTTATTTGCTAAAAAAAAGTCAATCGATTTTTGGCGGCAACTACTTTTACTCAGCTTACGATACCCCAATTCCAAACGATACTACTCACTTTGGCTGCAGGTGTTTACAAATTGCTTGTAGCTGAATAGTAATAAAATAAGATGAAATCGTAAGTAATGTGTTCCGAAAGTGGGCATAAATTTTATCTAATCTTAATCCCCTTTCCCAGTTCTTTGACAGCATCGACGCTACTTACGCATGCATCACCAATCTGGATTTAAATGACATTTTAAAACCTATCAGGTCCCCCAAAGGTTGGTATGCAATACTTAAAAAAACCAAATACAACAGGCTTTAAAATTAATGTTTGCATGCATTAGTAGGCTCTACACCATCTAGAGGAATCACCTTGCAAGACGCAAACATGTGAATCAATAAAAACTTATCTTCGCGAATTGAGCTCCTATGCTTTGTTGGCCCAAGAAATGCTGCAAATGATAAATGATCCGCCTAACACTGCACTGCACCTGAAGCTGGTAAGCAGAAGGTCTTTCTGTGCAATCAGCTTTCATTATGAATTTTAAATTGTCTGTGTTTGCAGCCCATCGATGTAAACAAAGTGCAGCCCACCGACGTAGCGACCAAAGCATCATTGCTTTCCGATCAAGCGGTGTGCAGCAACAAACGAATTTTCACAGCGATGATTAGATCTTTGAATTATTTATTGGTTTATGGTGTTGCATGTGATGCGCGTAGAAAGTAAGCATTATAATTGAACTTAGACACTTTTGATTAGCGCTTCTGATCGCCCAGATCCTCGATGATGTCCTCATCAATTTCGGCCCACTTATCAGGAATAACGTCAAATAGATCATCCTTAACGTCGCCCTGTATAACAATTTCATCATCACCAGTGACAGACGAGCCGCAAGCGAACTTCGTTCCAAAAAACTTGGCAGCCACTTTTAGATCAATATCTGCAGATGAAACATGGGACGGGTGAGCGGTTATTAAGAGAATAAACGTATCCGTATATTAATGTACAACACAAAAAATGGGTATTTATATGGTGTTTTAAAATTTCAATACCAACCAAAAGTGCTTAGTCCGGTTACAACTGTTACGGACTTCTTTTTGCCGCGGGCAGCACGTGAGACACAAATGCGTTTTGGGACATCCTCCTTCTTCTTGACGCGCAGCAGTCCTTTGCCGCCACGTTTTTGACGTTTCTTGTCGTCGTCTGTGCCATCTGCCGCTGACTGCTCTTCCTCAACTTTAAGTCGCTCAAAATCCTCGGGCAGATTGTGTTCTAGCCACTCTTTGCATTTGTCGTATTCCGGATAGTATTCGCAATACTGCACAAATATTCAAAGTTAAACCACTTTCTAAATGTGTTCAGTTTTTTTTTTTCTGTTTTACCTCTATTGGCATTGTGCAGTGTCCACAATATTTCATGACTATGGGATAAGTGACGTTTTCGCGTGCACCCACCTTGAGTCGATCAGCAACATTGGTGGTTGCATTAGTCATTTCTCAAATTGGTTTTCTGTTTTATTGTGCTAAATAAATTAAATTTACTACAAAATAACTCGGCACGTAGAAAACTACAAGACAGACAGACATCGAGCAATCGATGTTTAATAAGTCCAACCGGCAATTGTATGCTGCACTTTTCAACACTTATTGGAATAGGGCGTTGCCGGACTGTTTGTAGTGATTTCTTTTGGAGGGAAAATATTTATACTTTAAATAATATTATATAATAATTTTCTGCAAGATCCGTTCCTGAATGGATTAATATTTGGATGTAAAAAAATCGAACCGACTTAGATTTTTCAATCGTTTCTATAAAAGGGAATGTAAATTAAACGATATCAGTCAAGCTTTTTGTTTTAATATAACTATAAAGTGAATTTAATTTCTGAGCTTAATCGACTAGGAAATATTAGAAAAAAAATCGATTTGATGTATCGCCATCGTTTTAGCAGACAGCATGTGGGTGAATGAATGAATAATATTGTGCTTATATAATACCAATATATAGTACTTATGTTAGCACTGCATTAAACAAAATGAAACCAAATGTATGTTAACTATAAAATGTGATTAGCACACATTAACAACAACTCAACAAGTCAAGTAATCAGCTGTTGGCCACGGCTCTGTGACGTCATTATGGGTAAGTGGAACAACAAACCAATAACAACAGATCAACAACATACACATATAGTACCATACATATACAAATGAGTGTTAATGCGAAAGAACAACAACACAAACCGGCGAAAACTAGAGAAATGTTAAAATAGCCGCGATCTCTGGCACTCACGCTGGCCACGTTTTAAGAATGTTTTGGCGTTATTAAAGCATTTTTCTTGCTGGCATTGCGACAAGCATAATTTTTCTAAACGCACACACACACACACGTTAGCGCACCCGTGCATGCGTCTGCATGTCTGCTTATATGTATGTATGTACATATATAGAGTATATGTATTTATGTACATGCATGACTGTATGGATATAATTGTATATAAAGGCACTTATTCGACGCTTTGGCAAAATTCTGGCATTGTTATTTGCATTTGCGGCAGCAGCCAGCGACAACGACTCATAAATTATGTCTGAAGATGCCAAAAGTGAGTAAAGTGATGATGTACAATTGTATACATACGTACATACATACATATGTATGGTATGGACATACATTGTTTTCATATCTGCTATTTGTGTTCCAGGTCCACGCACACGAAACATTATTGAAAATCAACTGTTTCGCCGTCAGCGCAGTCTTAAACTTGAGGCGCTACAAAGGCAGCGATCACAATATGGCACAATCGACGTCATTGACGACGATGATGAAGCGGAGACTTTCGACAAGGTTAGTTTCTGTGGGCATATATTACATGCTGTATTTTGTATGTACATTTTTAAATTGCACAATTATTGCAGACGTATATAGTCATCATATTTACGGAAAAGGCAAAGCTGCGTCATTGTCAGGATGTTGAGAAAATCATTCAGGAGTTTGATATACAAACTACACTGGAAATTGTTAGGTAAACCAACTCTCTTTCTTTCTCTCTCTTTTTCATTTCACTTTTAAATGTATTGCATTGCAGCAAAACCGAAAAGTATTTGTATCTGACAGCCAGTTTGGATACACTGTTGCGTCTGGCTGATGCGGCTGAACTGGAAAAAATGACCAAAACGGGCAGCATGCAAAAATTTAATCATGGCTGCGTCTCTGATTTTCTGTTACCCGGCATGACCAAGGAGCAGATTCTTAACTATTGTGAGACGCCCGTCTTGATTAAAGATGTGGTGGAGCCACCAATAAGATCCTACATAAAAAAAGGTTACATCGAGGATATGTTTCCATTGCATGATATTGTATGTATTACGCTGTATCTACACATGAACATATGTATATATTCATTCTCGTTGTACTGGTTATAGCTATATCTGGAACGTTTTAATTGGAATCTCAAACGAACTACGTTGCCAATTGAGGATGTACGTAACTATTTTGGCTCCAGCATTGGCCTTTACTTTGGCTTCATTGAATTCTACACAAAGGCGCTGGTTTTTCCAGCTGTTTTTGGCCTGCTGCAATGCCTGATGGATCTCAATCTTTCGCTGGTCTGCAGCTTCTATGTGATCTGGACGACAGTGAGTGAAAGCAGTAAAAATTTAAAGTTATTATTTTGCTTATTGTCTTACTTTTTACATTGATTTTAAGATATTTTTAGAGTTGTGGAAGCGTAAGTGCGCTGGCTACTCCTATCGCTGGGGCACCATTGAGATGAGCAGCTTGGATAAGCCGCGCGCTGCCTATAAGGGTCAAGAGAAACCGGATCCCATAACTGGCAAAATGACGCTGCATTATCCAATGCGTTTTACGTACCTGCAAATGTATTGCATTTCGTATCCAGTGGTTCTGGGCTGTGTCTTTGCTGCCGCCTGGTTTGCTCTCTATCAGTTTCAAATCGAGGCTGAAGTGTTGGCAGATTTTGGTGCAGATTCGTGGCTGTTATACATACCTGTAATTGTCCAATCCGTGCTCATTGCGATCTTTTCGTGGGCATACGAGAAGCTCGCCACATTCCTTACCAATCTAGAGAATCATCGCACACGTTCGCAGTACGACCGGCATCGTGTTAATAAGCTGATACTGTTCGAAATTGTAAACAATTTCTTTTCACAGTTTTATATTGCGTTCGTGCTGCAGGATCTAAAACAACTAAAGTATCAGCTAATGATGCAGCTGCTCATCTTTCAGCTACTGTGTATAGCCCAGGAAATTGGCATTCCCCTAATGGCTGTGCTGCGTCAAAAGTATGCCAAGTATCGACACACGGAACTGGATCCAGAAAAATTGAGCACAATCAGCAATAAGCCACGTTACGAACAATCGTTCTACGAATCCGGCCTCGACGCCTATCATTCCACCTATGAGGATTATCTGCAGGTGTGCATACAGTTTGGCTACGTTGTGCTCTTTGCTGCCGTTGCACCATTCGCTGCCATTGGCGCCCTTATCAATAATGTCTTTGCCGTGCACATTGACATGTTTAAGCTGTGCAACATTTTTAAGCGTCCATTTGGGCGTCGCGCTAAAAACATTGGCGCTTGGCAGTTGGCTTTTGAGCTGCTCTCGGTCATGTCGTTGCTAAGCAACTGTGGTCTGCTCTTTCTTCAACCGAATGTCAAGTAAGTAGCTATCGATTCCTCTTCTTTATTTTTATTAAACACTTTATCTCCCATTAGGCAATTCTTTTCGCACTGGTTGCCCTCCATACCGGATCTATCGTTTGTCATCTTTGAACACTTGCTGCTGGGCCTTAAGTTTCTTATACACAAGGTGATTCATGAGCGTCCGCGCTGGGTGCGCATTGGATTGCTGAAGGCAGACTTTGAGACGAGCCAGGCGCTCAAACAGCTCAAGTAAATCAGCATCTGTCTTAAAGCTTTCACTTGAGATAATTAATGTTTATTTCTTTAACTCTTTTTAGGAAATTCAAAGCAGCTAACAAAATTGCTTAAAGGTATTGGTACTAGACTGTCTGTCGCACAAGGTGCTACATCGGGATCAAACCAAAAACAATGCAAAACCAGACACTAGTCAAACGAAAATATGTATATATTTATAAATATTTAATTCTTTTATTGTAAGTCTCTCTCAACTAATGGTGCCTAAAATACATATGAACTTATACTTATCATTACACTTGTCATATATTTACCGTAACTAAACGCATAAGTTCTTTCAATGGTTGCCCGCCCTTCTATTTATACATATTGTAATTGTGATTTTTTTTTGTAATTTATATGGGTTTTGTGTGGTTTTTCTTTCTTTCTTTTTTTAACTTAGACTCTAAGAGATCCCATAACTGGCAGTGTTTCCAGATCTTGTCAAACAATATAAATATGATTGTTAGATATATACATGTATGCATACATGAAGTTGAAAGTTTGGGCTTATACTCGAAAGTATGATTCATTGAAACGATGTTTAGGCAAGGATCAAGTTATCTTACCTATTAAATGACAAAGGAGAGAAAAATATAAATTAGAATTTAGAGTTAGGCGCTTTAAAACACTTAACAAGTGTTTAAATCATAAAAAGTTTGTTATATATATCAGCAATAGCAAGTATCCATATTGTATAACTAAACCAATAAAGTAGATTGTCGTGATTGGCAATCAACGTGGAGCATAAGCTGTAAGGGACAGAAAGTTGAAACTTTTACAAACTTTGTATGTGGAATTTCCACCCCTAAGGGAAAGTTGTATGACAAAAATTTTGAAAATTGTCTGTTCGAATTGAATGGAAAACAGTTTTCCGCTTTTAGAAAATCCGCCCGCAAGGAAAATGCACTATGGAAATTTTTGCTCATCACATTGACTTCTAACTAAGTTTGTAAATACAGTCGTGACTTTCTGATTTTGGAAAATCCGCACCCTAGTGATGGAAAAATCTGTATGGAAATTTTTTTTGTCCGATTGACTTGAAAGTCAGTTTGTAAGTATGTACTAAGTAACAAGTAAGTGAACATGAGATTAATAGATTTTTGAAAAAACCTCCCAAGTGGTGGAAAATGCCCAGGAAATTCTATATAAATTTTTTTTTCTCCCAATTAACTTGAAATACGATTTTTTTTTTGTACCTATCTGATTTAAGTTATTTGGAGAGCCACACTAATTTCAGCGAAGCAAGAATGGAAGATTAGAATGGCCGTTTACTTGGCTAGTTTATTTATAATTTTAGGCAAACTAAGATCTTAAGAAATATTTCAGTTTTTCACTTACTTATACCGAAGTCCGTGGAATATCAAGATGTTGCAATTGTTAAGAAAAGGGTTTACAGTTATTTCGTCTGAGGGTTCCGCTCTCAGAAATAATCTGTGCAATGAGTGTCAGGGAGCGCGATAGCGTTTTTGGTTCAGTTGCCTTTGCATTCAGCGGCCCGTCAAGTGTACAACAAGCGGCAGGCCAGCAGCAACAAAAAACGGGAAAAATTTGTTAGTATTTGAGTGCATGTGCGTTATTTACATTTCTGCTAATCGTTGGCAAGTGTCATAGAACTACAAATTTTAAAGAGAATGAATGACCAGCGATTGCGAAACTGAAATTCGTCTGTACGTGCTGCATTTGCAGCACCTTTAAATGAGTGCAATGAAAGCTACGATTTGCTATCTTTAATGGTCTCAGCTCTTCTCACAGTATTATGTTTGTTCAATAAATCGGCATTTAATTTAACGCAAATATGTGCAAAATTATTTTTAACTTATTCATTAATGTTTTTTTTATTTGTAATCTTTTGAACATAATATTTAAATCAAATACATGCAAAAACAAAAATGTTTGCTTATTTAGTTGTTGCTGCACACGAATGTACATCAACTTCGCGAATTGAGATATGTATGTATGTATGTACATATGTATATGTAAAAAGGACTGCACTGCTCTAACTACAGAGAGCGATCGTTACCTTCCATAATTCCACGAATTTCACTTGTTTCACTTTACTCACAAAGGCAGTACGCCTGGAACTTTGCGCGCCTTTGCATCGCTGGAGGCTTATCGTCCGATTATTTATTAAATTAAAATAGCTACGCGCTATATTAATAGTCAAATTGTGTTTATATTACGCACTGAACATGCGCAAAGTGTTTATAACATTATAGAGTCGCCGTGTAATTGCTCTTTAAAGTGTTTTTAGGCAAATGAAAAAGTGAAGCTCGCGCCATTTTGGTTGCTGCTTTGCCGGCTCGCGAAAAAATTAAAGAGAGAGCCCATACGAGTGTGTTGTTGTTGCGTTTAGCGCGCTGAAAATCAGCATAATAAGCGAAGCATTGAAGATGGTATTAATTACATTACTTTATTTTTATTATTTTTTTCTTGTGCGTGAAATGTAGTGAAAATAAAATAAAATATTATACATACATTTGTATACATAAAAGAAAGATGAGAGCATCTCATTTAATTATTGTTGTGTGTGCTTTTTGTTTTTGTGAAAGTGCTCAGTGAAAAAGAGAGCGAGAGATTGAGAGAGCTCTTGCATTGAACTGTACGTGTGTTGTTGCTGCTTACGGTGAGTGGATTCTGCATATTCTTTATTACATTGATCACCCTGTTAATAAATCACCTTTTATAAAATACAGTTATAGAAATAATTTAAATTGCTGCAATATATAAAAATTGTTCTTTTCACTTTTCAAAAGACAAGAATATTGCTTAATTTAAACTTTTCAAATACATATGTAGATATTTTCATGATCGAAATCACTAAACAATTTTTTCTGAATTTCTCTAACTTTTTCATAAATGGTCAAATTATATGTATGTATATGTAGCTGAGACTTGTCAATAAATGATATACAATTGCCACACTAACATTTAAGGGTGCTGCATAAGCATAGATGTACACAAACAGTCAAATATCAGTTTAGCAATTGCTGGTCATTCATACTCTTTCCTTTTTATACCCTTAACCCATAAAATGGGTAAATAAGGGTATAATGGTTTTGTGCAAAAGTATGTAACAGGCAGAAGGAAGCATCTCCGACCCCATAAAGTATATATATTCTTGATCAGCATCAACAGCCGAGACGATATAGCCATGTCCGTCTGTCCGTCTGTCTGTCTGTCTGTCTGTCTGTCGTCTGTCTGTCTGTCATGAACGCGTGGATCTCAGAGACTACAAGAGCTAGAGACTTCAGATTTTGTATATAAGTTCTCCTATACCATGAGCAGAACAAGTTTGCTTCAAATTATCGATAACTATTCTGGTTTCCGATATACACATAATATCGATAACAAAAAATATCGAATTTGGAAAATGAGGTTTGAAGTAATGGGTAACGATAGAACTTTTCTGAAAATTTCGTCCAAATCGGTTAAGAAACACCGGAGATATCGAGCTTAATCGATTGAAGCTAAGTCAGTATACCAAAGTTTTATATAAATTTAATTTATTTATTGCAACTGGGTTCAGGGTATCTTCTAGTCGGGCTCTCCCGACTGGAGCCTTCTTACTTGTTTGAAACTATGACACTAGACACAAATTATGCCATCGCAAGTGTATTCAGTAGTGAACTTGTCGATGTCATTTGTCGACACAGAAAAAACCAAAATATGAAAAATAGCAAAATTCTAGACAAGCGGCCCAGCAAAAAGTGAAACACACGCACACATACAGTGACAAATTTTTACCGTTTTTGGTTGCATCTGGCCTGCCGCTTGTCGTACACTTGACGGGCCGCTGTGTGCAAAGGCAACTGAAACAAAAACACTATCGCGCTCCCTCACACTCATTGCACAGATTATTTCTGAGAGCGGAACCCTCAGACGAAATAACTGTAAACTTTTTTCTTAACAATTGCAACATCTTGATATTCCACGGTCTTTGCTTATACATACATGTACATGGTTTATTCCAAACAATTTCTAACGATGTCCACGATAATGTTTAAAGGCAAGAAAGGCGTCAATGGCATGTAGAACTCCCGCTGCATAGCCCATGTACTATAGAGGATAAATAAAACTCATAAGTTACACATTTCAAAATACAACCAGATTACCAGAGACTTACATAAGCGCCAGTCATGGCTGGGTATGCCCAGAAGCCAGGTCGAACCAGAAACTGAGGATGCAGCCAAACAACACAGGCAAATCCCATATAGCTAGCTGAACTGAAGTACATACAGCTGGCCATCACATTGAACAGCGTCTCCTGTCGCAAAATTATTTTTAGCATAATGCGTGATAGATGTAAATAAATGTAATGTGCACTCACAAATAGCGACTGTCGAATGAGTCCGTAGGATTTATCTGAGAAGCAGTAGCATATGAGAAGTATGGCCGTTGTGGTGAAACAATGTCCAGTTGTGGCCAGGAAACTGGTCAGCGCCTGTCCAATGGAGTCCGCATATGGTACACCATATTTAATAAGCAGTCCCTCACACAATGTCGCCAGACCCAACTGCATTAGCTTCATTAGTCCGGACCGTGAGAGCACAAAGCCAAAATTGATGCATGTAAAGATGCGACAGCAACAGATTTTTATGCCCAACGGTTGGCTCATACCACGCACACCAAAGGAAGCCATCTTCACTAGACGCTACTCAGCAATACACTAAAATACACAATTGCTTTCAGTCCAGTCGACTACAAGAAACAAAAGCAGCGGATGCAGCGCATCTAAAAATAGAGCTGCCTGCCTGCCGCCTGCCTGACCCCAAGCGGTGTCAGCTGCGCCGGCGTTCTGTTTGCTTGTTCAACACTCTTTTGAGAGCTCGTGTTTTTTTTCAAATTGAAGAATAGTTTCAACATTGCATACAACATAATCTTTTTATCATTAATTTCCTTATATTACCTAATATCTAAAATATTTTAATGCGAAAAATAACAAGAAATTAATTGGTCATAATTCGCATATTCCCAATTATGTTGGTTGTGAAAGCAACATATCGAAGAGAATGGTTTGACTTCATTGACATCCTCGCATATCTTCTGAAATACACCGAATGCGTGTTGGCGCTTTTTGTCATCCTGTGATTGGATAAGGTATTGTAGCGTTGGCATTAGGTCGGGTCAATTACAAATTCCAATTTTAGTCGTTAAGGCAGCAATTAGGGTGACTTCAGATGTGCTTATTGCATGACAGTCATCCGCCAACATTTGAAATTAAATAAATTCCACCAGCTCAAGATCCAACTTTTGCTAAAATATAAAGCTCTTTAGTATAACAGCGCCTATCAAGCGCGTTTTCTCGCTGGTCTCGAAAATTAGAATATCAACTAGATAATGCTTAAATTCAGCGTTTTGTTCCTGCTGGGTCTTAGCATTGAAAACTGCACACATCTTCAGAAATGCAGTTATCTCATTTAATTTATCATATTGAGACCGCCACGACATCTTGTTGCTGTTTGGGTTCGTTAAGAAAAGTTACTTCTATATTGATAGCGAAACACGTTTAGTGCTAAAAAAATTACTTTGTCAGTTTAAAATTGCTTTTATATTGTTGTCTTGAATGCCAACAATATCAACGCATACTTTTAGGATGAGTCAAATTGTCTATAAAAACAAATAAAAGTCTATTCATCTCCGGACAAAAAAAATGCACCTTGCCTGTGCCATTTTTGGACTACTGCGATTGTATCTGGAAGGAAGGTAGTTCGCGGTCCACTGCCATTCAGACGCCTCTACCAAATATGATGTGGAAGCTGGCCATGCCAGCGGTGGTCTTCGTGAGAGCTTCTGTTCTTTACCTCTTTACCTTTTCCAAGCAAGTGGCGGCGATGCGGACACACATACGGGCTGCAGTGACAGTTCACAAGCAGATTCGGGTCAGCTTGACGACCTGGTGACATGGATGCCAAATCTGGGGCCTGACTTGTGATAGTCGGATCAGGAGAGTTCAGGCGGCTCAAAACAGGTTCAGAAGGTTGATTAACAGATGCGAGTACATTCGGTACATCTGGAACACCACTCTGCATGGTGAACTGAAACGGGCCAAGGTCTTTAAAGAGATAAACAGGCATGGTAAACCGACAGGCAAGAGCGCCATCAGAATGGTCTGGCAAAGGGCAAAGGCGCCAATCGAGGGAACATTTTGCTCCGATCTCCCAGGGCGCGAACAAGCAGAAGCTAGCGCCAATAATTGTTATTGTTACTGTATTTTTTTTTGTTACTAAATTATTTTGTTATTTTTATTGATTCTTGTGTTAATTACTGTCATTATTTATGCTAAACCAAAGAGGTTTGCCGGAGCGCCCGACTGGGATGAATGAACAGTCGACAAGGTCACAAAGGAGTCTCAAAGGTCACCTTATACCTCAAAGTACATACATATGTATATTGAAATATAAAAATGTGATTACAATTAAATTTTCCCCACCCTTTCGTTCTAGTCATCCATGTATTTTCGTTCAGGCTTGCTTGACTTGCCAGTCAGTTAGTTCAAATTTCAAAAAACACAAACAGTAATACACACAGTTAATAAAAAATTTGTGTTTAGGCCAAAACAATAGATCGAAATTTCTTTTGCACTCAAACTAAAAATAAGCTGACGACATGTGTTTGCCGTATGTGGGTAAGCTGTTTGGAGGCGGCCAACGTCGCCGACACAATGCAGTTGAGTCGCCACATTCCACCATGGCACCGACACCGCAGCAATCGAATGCGACCATTGAGACCAACAATACTGTTACAAATGCCACCCAAAAGGAGGACTCCGTCATGTTGATTAATGCCAACCTTATTCCTCAAGTGCTTGAGAGTACTGAAAGTGTGAAGGAGTGCGCCGCTAGCAACGATGCCGAAGAAGAAAAAGAAGAGGCCAGCAGTCAAGCAACCCCATCGGTAGCTAGTAGCTCAAGGCCAACACCTTGGTGGGACTACTTTGGAATGACTAAGAACAAGAAGGGCAGCATCGCTTCGCTGCAGAAATAGATTTAGCAAGTTGATGTGCAACGGTCTGATATCGTTTATTGAAACTCAATACTGACGATATTTACGAGAATACATAACGCTGATGAATGAAAAAGTTCGCCATTATTATTATACTTAGTAACAATGGTAGAATTGTTAACAATGAAAGAGTGAAGTGGGTTTGATCACGCGCGAGAGAATGTCGCCATAATCTTGACGGCTGTTATTTTGAATAAAATATAGTATTAGCAAGAAAGAACGACAAAAGTTTACTGGGCGCGATTGTGGCGACGACATTGTGTCGATACCCCGAAATAACTTTTCATTGACATGGGGAATTAGATGTACATATGAACAAGAGTTTGACCAACAACAATGGAAACAAATAGAGTGTTCGAACAGCGAAAATCCCACCTATAATAGGTATATGAAATCGTGGCTATTTGTTTCCATTCTTGTTGGTTTGACAATGTTCAAAGTTAAGATAAAAGCCGACAAAACCCATTGAAAAAACCAATTAGCATTTGCAGTCCCAAACAAGTCAATTTCAATATTATAGTATTTGATATTAGTTTTAGCTTTTATTTACTGCGTACACATGTACTTGCCATGTACTCGCAATTCAATAACGGCACTTAAGCTTCGTTTTACTTTACTGCTAATTGAGCTTTTGTAAGTCGTGCTTGGCGCAAGCGAGATAGCCAAATATGGGAGTTAAGAACGTGAGACAGAGCGCACATAATCGAGAAACACTGATGTTCGCCGCCGGCAGCATCGCAGCGATTACTGTAATTTATCAGCCGCAACGTCAATTTAAATTTTTTTTAGTGGGAGTGGGCCATCTAAGATAGTTGTTTTTGTTGTTTTGCGTTTTTGACAATGAATCTAACATGGCTGTTATCAAATCAATTTTTGTTGCCGCCGTTGCTTTAACTGCTGCTACTGCTGGCCGTCACAATAGCCGGCCGTTGACGTCAATATTACGTACCTGCTCTAAGCGCTTCCGAATGTTTTAACAATTGAAACCGTTGCAATGCGATTCGTGTTTACATACGAACATGCATCATTTTGTTCACTGTCTCTTAGAGTTATCGGCTGCTGCTGCTGGCAATTGGCAATTTGCCAATTTTGTCACGATTTTTGCACGTGCAGCTGCAACGCATGCGCAACACTTAAGCGGATGTTATATGCACATTTATTGGGTTTTATTGTCATTTAGCAACGTCAAATATCCTGGCCTGCAATCGCTTATCGATAACTTCAAGCTGACGCTTCGAAGCAATCCGAAAAAAGCCATCAACTATAATAATGCATATTAACAAAAACTGTTTATTAAATTTACATCCAGAAGAAAATAAAACATTTGCGTTATTGGCACATTTTGTGTTTAGTTTGCTGTTGTCGCTAAGTAAACATCAGAAAAAACACTAAATTTATGTACACATGAACATATATCTGTACAGTTATTCATATGTGCATATGTCTAAAAGTATACGATATACTAAATACTTGTACGTTTTATTTCTAGTTATTTTTAAACAAAAAAGCAAATGAAAAGCGAAACAAAATCAACAAACAAATACGCAAGGCGTATGTCCGAAATTTTTTGGCCTGCTCATTGGGGCCGATGCCTTCAAGACAGAGAGAGTTTTTAGATAAGATATCGTCTTTAAAAATGTACGGAACGTATTTTGTCATTAGCCGTGACTGGTTTTAATACTGTGCTGTGTAAATGTAGTGTTTAAATTGAAACTATAATTAAATTTACAAGTGCCAAGCGTTCAAATCTCTGTGTCAAATCTGTTGTATGCTATTTTAAGCCAACAACAACAACACTGCGACTGTCATCAGTACCAAAAAAAAAAAGTACACAATTGAAAACTAAACTAAATAACCAACTGTCCATTCGACAGTGCAGTTTGTACCTTAATTTCCCTACCCCGAACTACAACGTAAATAAATTTTTAAACGACATTGGCATGGCCAAAAACGCTTTGTACTTAACACAAATGTGAACATTTCCATTTGTCAAGAGCAATATCGAAATTGGTCAAAACAGATGCCAGTTCTGGAAAATTACGCATTAACTTAAACTGTGGATGCCATTTTCAATACAAATGCCTACTACATATGCATACATACATGGTATAATCGTGCCATTCTATCGATGACCAATTAAAGTCATAACATATTGATTTTTGTTAAAGAAAAGCGTTCAGGAATAATAAATAAATCAGCAGCTAATTAAAGTTTCGAAGAGTAGTTCTTTTTATCATATGTTTATTCATTTCTTGAAAACATTAATACGAAATAAGGGTTTATGTATATAATTTAGGGTTTTTTTTATTGAAATCCATTTAAAAATAATAATTATTGATTAGCTTATAACCCGATGTTATGACATATTTATTTACCATTCTGAATAGATTCACTTTCTATCGTGAAATTGTATAATATACATAGTATGTTGTGTAATGAATTATATAATCCAGTAAACAATCAACGCTTATGTACATACTGATCTGACAACCATTTTAATTGACTTTTGCTTGTACTATGTAAGTACTACGAGTATGAAATGCAAACCCGATGCCATAAAGAAAACTCATGTCGCACTTCCATTGTTTATCAATAGAATGTATTGTCGAATACTTAGTCGAACTGCAAACATTTGTTGTTTATACATATGTCAGTGACAATTTCAAAAGGGACAGACACTGAGAAATAGTGCTAACGACACTCGAACAACAACAACAAAGATAAATGGCAAACAAGAATTTCATTTGGCAAAAGTCGCCATAACAAAAAACAAAAACGAATAAACAAAACACAAAACACGAAAAACCTTGTGACGTTAACGAAAGTAAGAGCTATGCATCATTAACACTTCACTTTTCTTAACGCCCACTCAATCTATATTAATAAATTAAAAGCTTTTAAACTGATAGGCAGGAAACTTGAGATTAAACTTAATTTTAAATTTATTTTATCTATAAGTGTGTGTGTGAAACTTTATTATTTATTGTATGTACTACGTTTGGCTATGCAAGAAATTTCATTTAAGAACGAAAACATTATAGATTCAAATTGAATTGCTGCTAGATTGGGCAAAGCCGAATAGTTGTTATAAGTCGCAATTGAAACTAATTGTTTTTAAGCCAATTGAATTTTGTCTACTAAAGTAAAAAGTTTCAGATTAAAAGCTTGCCTTTGTACTAAACACAGCAAGTAGAAAACAATAGACGTCATTACTTCGACTTTGCATATTAAATAATCAAAATTGAACATATTCAATGTGATAATGATCCAAAGTTTGAATAACACCTCAACTTGCAAACGCTTGCATGAATGCAGCAAAAGGTACATTAAGCCTCAACAGTTGGCATTCAATGGTGGTGATTCATCTAATTGGTAATTAGTGAAATCAGGGAAAATCAGCAGAGTAACAAAAACATGTGTTGTTTGCCCGCCAAGCGGAGACGGAGCTGGGGAATTGAGGAATTTTCGAAAAAAAAAACAAGATTGCCATTCTAGCGTAAGAATTTTGTTGTATTTTTTGTTCCTGTACATTTTTTTGGGGGTGGCTTATCAGTCAAGTAGAAAACAAGAACAAGAACAAGAACAAAATCGAAATCGAAATCGAAAACTCTTGTTCCTCCAACAATCCGACGTCATTAGGCACAACGGGTCGAATGAGTAATGTGTATGCTTGTCTGAATATTGATATGATCGCATGGATGCATTATAAATATATATGTACGCAGTATGCATGACATTGAAATTTCGCATCACTTTCATACATGTGCGTCGGATCCAATTTCAGTGGATTAAATTATTTTTTAATTGGATTTAAGTTCATTAATCTACATAAATCTGAATGGAAGATTTAAGACTCGGATACATCTCCAAACTATTCCAAGTTCCAGTAGCAATTCCGTGTACAATTTCGATTGCGATTCCGTTAAATAAGCGCTAACTCTGTCGCTATGTGCGCTGCAACGTCGACGTCTGCGTCGCGCTGTCGCTTCGCTTTTGGCGCAATCGAAAGTTACGTTTTAGCTTTACGTAGACCGCATTAGTCGTACACTGAGTGTCGTCGACGTCAGTTCACAGTTTGAAAGTTTCTAAAAAGAACACAAAAACAATAGAAGATCATCATACCCTTATCGTCAAGTGAACCTTAGCAGTGAACAAGAACAAATATCCTGTAATTGTGAACGTTTTTTGTTTTTTTGTTTTCGAATTATTTAAACTTTTTAATCTATTTTTTGTTTTTGTGGTTCTGTCGTCAGTTGGATGAAGAGTGTTAAAGTTTGTTGCTCTTAAAAATCAATTGGAAAGTAGATCAACGAGAACTTTTTTTTCAAGTCAATCAGCATGAAATTCAACTCATTTAAATATAGGAAATGTTAAATTCAAACTTGATATGTTAATACGTGAATTGCAAACAAATTCAATTTGATAATCGTGTGTGAAAAATCAAAGTATATTTTCAAACATTGTTTTTGTGTTTTTTTCGTTTCTTAATTATACATCTTTATTCTAACAAATTAGCATCTTTTATGGTGATCGAACGTCAATTTAGCTAATAATCATTTCAATTGTGATCTTATAACGGCTTATCCGTAATTTATTATTTATTTTGTTATCTATTAATTGTTATCTGTCCGTCATCTGTCCAGCTCTGAAATAAGCAATTTAGCAATTTTAGCATATTTATTTAATTTTTCTGTGTCGCACGTGTCGTTTAAATATTTGCTACATTCCATTTCTCACATCCCACATCCCACTCAAAATCCCGTTCTGTTGCTGTTATTTATAACTATTAATTTGTGCAATTAACTTGCATATTGCCGCAACTACATTTGATAAAATAAATTTAAATTAAATTATAAATAAAAACACAAAATTATTTATAATTATAATGTTACATCGCTACAAAGAACTCGTGCGCGCATATCTTTTTTTTTTTTTTTGTAACAATTTCGTCTGATTGGAACATCATGCAACCCGGTCCTCCCACAAAACGCGCGCCCTGTATCACTTCGCCCCGCCATTGAACCATTCATAACTTCCATTCCCAGTTGGTTATGCGATTAACTAGGATATGCCGATAACCACACATTCAAGCATTTCAGTTATATCACATAATATGGATATAGTACAAATATGCCTGATAACACACTACTCAGTACTATTGTCGATAGTTATATTTTTGTTTAAATGCAAATCATGCTTATACCATTAAACACACGACACAGATCAGCAAAATTTGTCAACATTATTCTGCTCATGATCATCGGCAACAACTATGTTTCTTACATTCTACATGTGTTCAGCTCTCTACAGCTCTCTAAATCGTCCATTGACTTTTATGCATAATCACAATTAACGCTTATTGTGTACTTTTTTAATTGGAATTTCGTTTTCCATTGACGAGTTGCGTTTTGCGTAAAGATTTATCACATTTCTCTCTCCTCAAACATCTCTTTAATAATTCCAAACAGGTTAAGCAATTGATTGCCAAATAATACGTTATAAACCAGATCGATATTTTCAATTTTATAACTACAATACAGAAAAAAAAAAACAAATCCGTAAGCTCATATAAAAAATACATATTCTACCAATTTAAATTAAACAACACCAAAATTTGTAACTTGCTTTTCAAAAACAATCCTAAAATTAGTATTGTTAAAATCTGTAAAATAATTCATTTAGCGAATAATTTTTCAATTAGCATGCTTTAAAGATCAAATTCTACACAATGTTTCTATAATATAAGGCTATATGAAAATCTGCATATACTATCAATTGATAGAAAACATGTTCCCAGCCAATTTCAATTGTTTGGCTTAAAAGTTACTAAACTAGCAATTATTATGTATAACTTTATTGTTTAATGTTGTACAGTGCTGTTTTTTTTTTTGTTGTGCTTGTAATACGACACTTTCTCGTGTACAATTTGAAACAGGCACTTAGCAATTAAATAATATTTATTATTAAAGTCAAATAAATCACTGGCAGCAGCAAAATTGAAAAACAGACAAAATAAACAATAACGAAACTGAAACCAAAAACTTGTCAACATTATTGTTGTTGCTGCGATTAATATCGCTATTGGTGATAAGGCCAGATTGGATTGGCGAACAAATCAATTAATTAGCACAATGCGTAGCCGCTTTAAGTTGATGCTGCCCCACACTTAGTGAGAGAGCGGTGGGGAGAGGGCGTTTTACTTGGAGATTGGCCAACAATTGGATGAAGTCGAGCGTGGCCGTGGGCAGCAAGTGTTGCTGCAACTGGGTTAATATTCAATGAACTAGAGAAATACTAGCTTTATAGAAATAAACGGTTATTGCTAGTTGTTGTTGTTGTTGCTGTTGTTGTTATTTTTTTGTGCTATGCATTTGCCTGTTGCTGCTGCAGCTAAACAATATTTGGACAGGTGTTTCATGGTCTTTTTCTTTATAATTATTTATTTTTGTTTTGTTTTTTTATTTTCGCATTTCAACAGATCTAAAAAACTACTGAAACTACTGAATTTAAGAATGGAATCGGATAGCTATATGCAGGCATCGGCAGTGCCTAATAGCAAACGCTTTGTCGTTGAAGATTCAAGTAAGTGTAGTTACTATCTCTCTCTTCTCTCGCTTCCGGCTTAGAAAGTGACCCGGTTGGTCTAACTAATGGCCGGAAGTGTGCAATTTTTGGTGTAGGCGCGTTCCTTCTTCCTCCATTGCCAGTTGGAGAGGTAAGCAAACTGGAAACAAAACAAAAAAAAAAAAGTTCAAAAACTCGCTCGAACTTATGTTCAACCTCAAATTGAAGTTCAACATCAAACATTTGGCCCTGAAACAGTTAACGTAGTAGACAGCAAGGCGCACGCGTTTTGCCAAGCTTACTAAAAAATCTTTCTCTATCTCTCACTTAACGCACAGTTACAAAGGTGACCTCTGATGGGGAACCGCATGGCTTGATGACCATGGTGGCAGGTTTGTCGGGTCTATTAGCTGCAATTATTATATTAGCCGTACTTGTTTCGATGGTTGCCTGTCGCAAGCGAAACACGTAAGTAGCATTCAAATCTAATTGATTGGTTGACAAAAGCATTATTTAGCTGTTGTCTTTAAAGGAACAACAACAAGGATATCCAAAAAAAGCAGCAACAGAATGCTAATGCTATAACTGTGGCTATGACAAGCGTTGATCTGTCACAGCCTCACATTGTGGGCAATCTGAATGCCGCCTTTGCGGAGAGCACACTTAGCCTGAGTGTCGTTGATAAGGACAAGGACAAGGATAAGAACAAGGACAAGGAAAAGGAAATGGAGAATCAATGGCCCTCAGCGATTGTCATTGAGCGCTTTTAGCGTAATATGTGGCGCCTTTTCAGCACGTGATGTTTGTGAACACTTGAGACTGATATTCGAAATTTAAGCGAATTTTTTTCATAGAATCAATCTTTTATTTTTTTTTTTTGTATGCAATCATGGGTATATTACGGGTGCGCCCGTGGGCGTTATGACACTTTCAAAAGTGTCATAGCGCCCACTCCCAAAGTGTCGTAGCGCCCGTGGGCGTTATGTCATTACCAATAAAATATGAATTTATTATTATTCAATCGCAATATTTATTTGGGAAAGGATGCTGGCAACAATTTTATTCCAAAAACTATTTATAGCGTTAAAAAAATCGCGTGATTTTTTTGTATACAAATTTTCGCCTGTGGCGCTAAAACTTATTATTATTATATTTGGGGTATATACACTGCGACCAAATAGATCTATTGTGCCCCCTTCTTGGCCTAAAGCTCTTCCATCAGGCCCAGGTGTTGCATAAAAGCAAGTACCTTTGTTGGGTCGATGGTTTCTAAATCGTTAAGTTGCACAATATGTTTTCCTAGAAAACTACTTCTTTTCCTTACTAAGGCTACGCATTCTGCTATAATGTGCAAGGAGGTTTCTCCTTCCATTTCGCAGAATCTGCAATTCTCGTTGCTGACTATACCTAGCTTTGCCAGGTGACCTCGTAGTCTACAACGTCCTGTCAAGAGTACCGGTGAGTATCCTGAGTCTATTTTTACCCATTGATATTACTTGCTTAAACCGTTTGAGTTTATAGCTACCCAAGAGAAGCTTTGCTTGTCTGAGTCCTGGTGTCCTTGCCCAGCTCGTCCTTCGCAGAAGTCTCTCTTCATTCCTAAGCTCTTGCCGTATTGTGATTCTTCCTATACCACAGTACGGCTCGCGTCCTATTAGGGGTGTCGCTGCCCCCAGTCTTGCTTGCTTATCTGTCTCTTCGTTCCCCGCTATGTCGACATGTCCCGGGAAACATCTTAGGGCAAGCCTATTTTGTAATCCCAGAGTGTCTAGCTTGGTTCGTACCTCACGAACTAACTTTGACCTGATTTCGGTCTTACTAAGTGCCATTATTGCTGCTTGGCTATCGGATAAGATGGCTATATCCCTATTCCGATAGTTACGCTTTAGATTAAAGTCCACACACCTCCCGATTGCACATACCTCAGCTTGGAATATGCTGGTGTGCATACCTAGGGGCTCGTGGTACATTAGCCGAGGGCCTACCACACCAAGACCGGACCCTTGTTGCGTTAGGGGTCCATCGGTGTACCATTTTATGGTGTGTGGCTTCATGTTGTGGACCTCTTCCAGAGATGTCCACTACTTTTTGTTACAGAGGTGAGTTTAAAACTTTTGACCGAACATGTGTTCGGCTTTCATTTCGTCCCTTGGCTGTGCCAGTAGGGGAAGTTCACTCGATAGCATATCTGCCTCTACTCGACTAAGAATGTGTCCTCTCCCTACTCCTTCAACGGACATTCTTAAGAGGGTTGCCTTCTGTTGCAGCCTAATTGTGTGATGGTGTGGTGTTATCTCCAATAGAACCTCAAGCGCTGATGTGGGACAGGTCCTCATCGCTCCCGTGATTCCTGCACATGCCATTCTTTGTAGCTTTTGAAGCTGCTTCTGCACAGTGATTTGCTGTGCCTTATCCCCCCATGCAATCACTCCGTACGTGAGCATGGGCCTTACTACCATAAGGTATAGCCATCTTATTATCTTTGGCGATGTTCCCCATGACTTCCCGGCTATGCTACGACACGTATACAGCGCTCTGCAGCACTTTGCGATCGTATTCTGAACATGGGTGCCAAAGTTTAATTTACTGTCGAAATTAACCCCAAGGTACTTAACTTCCTTGCTTGTTTCTATTGGACTTCCTGCGAGCCTAATCTCCCTCATCCTTTGTAGCTTGTATCTTCTGGTGAACGGAACGATGATTGTTTTAGTAGGTATTCAGTTGAGACCAACCTCCCTACACCAATCATGTGTGATCCTAAGTCCCAGTTGAACATTATCACAAAGAGTTTCTTCGCACTTGCCCCGAGCTATTATCACAATGTCGTCTGCATAGCCTTGACATTGAATACCCCTGTTCGCAAGTCTACTTAATAGTTCGTCTACTAGTATACTCCATAAGAGGGGTGATAAAACCCCCCCTTGAGGACAGTCCCTTGTGGTTGTTACTGTTACGGTACTATCTTGTATAGATGCCGTAGCCTGTCTGGACCCTTGTAAGGATGAAATCCATCTACTAGTTGTACTGTCCAGCCCTCTTCTATTCAAGGTAGCTTTGACAGCATCATGTGATGTGTTGTTGAAGCACCTTCAATGTCTAAAAATGCACAAACTGCTACTTCTTTGTTTACTACTGCCGCCCGCAGAGTACGGTGCAGCTCATACAAGGCAGTGTCCTTAGACCTGCCTGTTCTGTATGCATGCTGCGTTGCCTGAAGTGGACTCTGTGTAAGCAGAGTACTCCTAATGCTATAATCCACCAGCTTTTCCAACGTTTTCAACAAAAACGATGTTAAGCTGGTGGGTCTGAAGGACTTTGAGTTGGTGGTATCTGTCTTCCCTATCTTGGGGATGAAGACCACCCTAGCTCTACTCCAAGTGCTTGATATATGACCAAGTGCTAGGCTACTGACCAGGATTTTCCTTAGAATGGGTAGGAGTATTCCCTGTCCCTGCTGAAGGAATACCGGTGATATGGAATCCAGACCAGGAGATTTGTAAGGCTGGAAGGTTCCAATTGTCCATTTTATTTTCTCTACTGTGACCACCGACTTGGCACATGCCCAGTCAATGGCCGTTGGTCGTTCAAGCGATTCGCACTGTTGCCAGGGGATACTTCGTGGGAAGTGCGTCTCAAACAGAAGCTCTAACCTTTGCATATTGGTGCTCGTATATGTATTATCAAGGCTAAATTAGCCTTCGGCGCCCGCTTTGATAATGCTCTATGGAGCCGGGCACCTTCACTCGTGCTTGTTATGCTGTAGGAGGTGAGGCTTTCGCGGTATGTATCCCTTGACCCGTTCCTCTTAGCTTTATTGAAGAGGTGACGGGTGGTGATCCGCAGTCTCTCAAGACCGTCATTCCACCATGGGGCATCTTTTTCTTTACGCGTTTTCCCTAGTGGGCAGCTTTCTTCATATGCATTTTTAATGCTAACAACTCTTTCTAGCTCACCCGTGCATCTGGGTATTCCAGAGTTTTCAGTGGCTAGGTTAAGTTCTAGGGTAGACCTAAATTTTTTCCAGTTCGTTTTCCTGGGGTTACGAGTTGGTATACTACTTTCTGTATTGACCTTAAGTTTGAATAGGATAATCCTGTGATCGGACATGGATTCTTCTGAAGAGACATGCCATTCTCTGAAATGTGGCCTAAGAGACCGACTAATCAGAGTAATGTCTAATACCTCTTCTCTAACTCTAGTTACACATGTCGGTGTTGATCCGACATTACCAATTTCTAAGTTATACTTGAATATAAAGTTGGTAAGACACTCACCCCTTTTGTTGATGTCCGTGCTGCCCCATATGGAGTGGTGCGCATTGGCATTGCAGCCGATTTTAGCCGGCAGCTTCTCTCTCCTGGAGTGGTCCATCAGCTTTTCTATTTCCGGTGGCGGGCAGTCCACATCACCAGCAGAATAGGCAGATGCCACCACAATAGGGGGGGCGTTTCCAATTGCCATTACGGCAATAGGTACGCAGTCCCAAGTGAGGAATTCTGAAAGAATAGTAAAATTAATACATTTCCTTACCATGATGCATGCTCTAGGTGTAGGATCTCTTTGATCCCAGATTACCTTCGAGTCAGCGGTGTACAGGCCTTTTATGCCATTGTTTACCCATGGCTCCTGTACCAGGGCTAACCCAAGATGTTGGGTAATAAACATCCTGGCCACGACAGCAGAGGCTGCCTTAGCCCGATGGAGGTTTATCTGGGCTAGCCCAGTGACGGTGACGTTTGACGTCACCATCATTCATCCGGCGCTCCAGCTCCTGGTGATGCAGGTTGGGAGCTACCCACATCACCGCTGCCCGTCATGGTGACGTCAGCTTTTGCCGTTTGAAGCTCCTCAGCGAGCTCTTGCGAGGACATCGGCACCTCATCATCCATCCCTTCCAGCTCTGCTGGACCGAGCGTCATCTCCGCCAGGTCCTCATCCTCGGCCAGATCCTCTGATAAATCAGAGACACCTGCCAGATGAGCACTCGAAACAGTGGCGGTAGGAGGTGTGGGGGCTGAGCCTGCAGCTTCCTGGGCTGTCGTTTCGGCGGGGGCAGTCCTCGCGCCAACACTCTTCTTCTTCAGACCACTAACGGGGATGGTCCCGTAGCGGAATGAAACTTGGTGGCCTCTCGCCACTTTCGCGTCCTTGGATGCCTCATCGATGCCTATCACCAATAGCGCACCTCCGCCTTCCTTCCCCCTCGATAACACCTTCCACGAGTCGGTCTCGATCTTGTTCTGGTTCCTCAGCAGAACCAACAAGGATTCGGTCGACCGATCCGCCCTCTTGGGGGTTGCAGTGGGTGGCGTCAAAGTACTGCTCAGGCGTTTGGGGGCTGGTCCCTGTACCTGGCTCGCCGAGTCCCTTCCAGCCGTTGCCATGCGCAGTGCCTCAGCAGGGGGTAATCCCTGCTGAAGGTACTTCAGGTACCATTTGGTTTTCGAGCCGTTCAGCGTTTTTCAGTTTGGGTCATCCAAACCGCCCGGCTCTCCCAATTTTGGCAACTGCACTTTTGGCTGCTGGTGCTGCACGCCATGTCGCCTAACTGCGCTAAGTTTCGGTCGCATCGGCTGGGATGGTCCAGCCTTGCTTTCTCCTCCTGCAGCTGGGGCGACACGGTGACGTGGGGCTTCCCTCGTCGTCGGTTGTGCGCGCGTTGTATCTATTGCCGCCTGCGGCCTTCTTGTTGGCTGCGCCTGGTTAGGGTGCCGTGGGGGTGGTCCCACATTGGAGGGCAGCTCCCCGTCAAGGAGGCGGTCCTCAAAGTGTCTCGCGACACTGGTAGCAGGGGTATCCTGCTGCACTCCTAAATACTTTTTATTTTTGTTAAATCCTTTCATGTTCCCACGAGTTGCGGAGAAATATAGGGTCCACCCGGGCAGAGTTCCGCAGTACCCGGGTAAGGCTAATTAGAACTGGCGGTCGCCATCTGCCTGAGCTCACCGTTAGCGACTGGGCTATTTTTTAATCCGGGCCCGCGGCCAGGTTGACTTTCGGCACGGTTCGAATGACACCTTAGTCCAGCCCGGAGTGAGATATTGGGGAAGGGATGAAGATGGGTACGTGTGAGGGAGTTGGGAGTGTGTGAGGCTTTGCTTTAAAGGCGGCGACACAAGTGTCTTGTCGGTACGGTGAACGGTACCGTACCCGCTGTTTGTCCGGGACTGCATATTTGCAAGGATTCTCGCTTATTCGCAGCTAACCTCATAAAGAGGCCGTTCGCTAACCGCAACCTGCGACCCGCCTGGTGGCCTCAGCTAAGCCCCTCCGAACTATCCCACAAGTTCTTTAGACCAGGGGCGCTAAAACTTACACAATTGAAATATTCAATTTAAATTACATTTAAATATTTTGTTAAATAAACTACTTATAACGTTAAGAATTAATTAAAATTTATATACAACAAGTAGCGCGATTGTTTTGTTTACAAATTTTCGCGTGCAGCGCTAAGACTGACACAACTAGGAGCTGTGTAAAGCCACCTTTGGGTGCATCTTGAAAGTTCCGTCCAGTTTATCAAAACAAACAAGTAAGAAGGCTCTAGTCGGGAGAGCCTGACTAGAAGATACCCTAAACCCAGTTGCAATTAATAAATTAAATTTATATAAGACTTTGGTAAACTGACTTAATTTCAATCGATTAAATTCGATATCTCCGGTGTTTCTTAACCGTTTTGGACGAAATTTTCAGAAAAGATCTATCGTTACCCATTATTTCAACCCTCATTTTTACATTTTCCAAATTCGATATTTTTTTGTTATCGATCACATGTGAATATCGGAAACCAGAATAGTTATCGAAAATTTGAAGCAAACTTGTTCTGCTCGTGGTATAGGAGAACTTATGTATATCCAAAATCTGAAGTCTCTAGCTCTTGTAGTCTCTGAGATCCACGCGTTCATACAGACAGACAGACGGACATGGCTATATTGAGTCGGCTGTTGATGCTGATCAAGAATATATATACTTTATAGGGTCGGAGATGCTTCCTTCTACCTGTTACATACTTTTGCACAAAACCATTATTCCCTTATTTACCCATTTTATGGGTTAAGGGTATAAAAATTGAGGTCTTATTTCCCAATTATTACTATTTTATTTATATAAGTGTCTAAAGGCCCACAAAAAGTGACATAAGGCCCCGTGGGCGTTATGACACTTTTTTTTGTGTCACAACGCCCACGAGCTTTATGACATGTACCCGTATATAACTACTGCTACGATTTTAACTGCTAACAAAGCTTTCACAATTACTTGTAGGCGAAAACTGTGTTAGTGTTGGCAACGCTTTAATGTTATCGATAGCGTCTTGATCGTTAGCCGAGACAGCAACCAGAGGCAAAGCTGTAATTATTCGAATACACTGTTTAACGCAAAAATATAAAATGCAATTTATTGTGTCAATACAAGCTATTTGCTTGTTTCGTTTGTGTTTTTATATTTATCAAATGTATAAAATGTTAAAAATAGTAAAAACATGAAAATTCTTGTTGCGGAAGTTCCAAGGAAATGCGTTCAAAGTGTCACGCTGCGACAGCCGACGACCATGGCCAGCAACGCCATGCGAATATACATTCCATACTCGGCCTGACGGAAGTATGCTGCCCGAGGATCTGAGTCAAAGTCACGGCTAATCTCGTCAACGCGCGGCAATGGATGCAGCACAATCGTTCGCTTACTAGCACGCGTCATCAATTTGGGTGTGACAATAAAGTGACCGCAGCACTGTAGGAAAACAGAAAATTATAGATCATAAATATATATGAACTTGTCGTATTTACAATGAACAACTTAAATGTGGTGCAGAAAGCTGAGTTCTTGTTATCTTTGAGATTCATTACTAATGTAAAAGTTAATTATACTCGTTACCGAAGGTAAAGAGTATATTGGTTTTGTGCAATGTCCGTCATTGTGTCTGTCCGACCGTATGTGTGCAAGTTTTTTCCACACCCTTCAAGCTAGAGACTTGAAACTTTCAAATTCTCTTCATCTATGAGATAGTTGATTAAAGTGTCAAGATTGGGGTTCTACGATAACTGGGGGCTGGCAAATCGATAAATTCGATAACTCAAAAACGATAAATCCGCATATTTCGCACATCCTTACAGCTAGAACTACCAAATTTGGTAAGAAGATAGCTACTAACAACTCCCAAAAAACTGCATCAAAAATTTTGGAGCCACGCCCACCCATTCCGCCCCCAGCCCCCCGCATTTTAATGTCAAAAAAGCCTATATCTCCCACAGTTTTTGAGCTGTAGCCACCAAATTTGGTGCCAAGATAGGTGATGATGACCCCAAAAAAACTGCATCAAAAGTTTGGATGCCAAGCCCACCAATACTGCCCTAGCCGCCCCCATCCGCCCCAACGCTTCGTCAGAAACAGGAATGCGTGTATCTTTCAGAGTGGTGGAGCTAGAGCCACCAAAGTGGTGGGAAGATAGCTGGTATCGATCCCCAAAGAACTTTTGCACCTTTTACAAACGTTGAGCTAGAGTCACCAAATTTTGTATGAAGATAGCAATTGACATTTCACATAGATCTGCGTCAAAAATTTGGATGCCACGCCCACCCATTCCGCCCCCAGCCCCCCTTTCCCCACTTTTACAAACGTTGAGCTAGAGTCACCAAGTTTGGTATAAAGATGGCAATTGACATTCCACAAAGATCTGCAGCAAAAATTTGGATGCCACACCCACCCAATCCGCCCCCAGCCCCCCTTTCCCCAGCTTTTACATACTTTGAGCTAGAGTCACCAAATTTGGAAGGAAGATAGCTGGTGGCATCCCCATCTGCATCGGAGAATCTTTAAGGCAGCGTACTTCCCTGCCGCATCCGTACCCCTTTGCAATCAGGCCTCTTTTTACCGGCTTTAATACTGGTAACGAGTAAACCGCAGTCGGTTGCATCCGACTGCAACGTTTCCACTTGTTAAAAATAAGCTTAATTCGTAGAACACAATTTACGTGACTTGTTACGAACGAATATACTATACTTATATGAAGTTATCAACACTTACGCGTTTGTATTCCTCTTCGGTCTGGAAGCGTTCGCGTTGAATACGTGTCATATATAGCACATCGGTGGTCGGTAGTGCCTCCTCAATGGTATCGAATGTGCGCTGGGTAACGCCACGTTCTTGCAGATAGCGCATTATAGCCTCGGGCATGCCCAAACCCAGTGGTGCCACGTACTGCAGCGTGATATTGTAGAGGGTGAGGAGACGTGCCAATGAGTGAACAGTGCGTCCATTCTTTAGATCACCAACCATTGTGATTGTCAGACCATTGACAGTACCAATTTCTTCGCGTATAGTGAATACGTCGAGGAGCGCTTGTGTCGGATGTTCACCGACACCATCGCCGGCATTAATCAGAGGCTTGCGTGAAAATGAAGCAGCACGCTAAAAGAAAAAGGGAATTATGTTATTGTTTTCCTTTATGAGTGCTTAAAGTGTATTTACCGCAACGGCGCCTGGTTCGGGATGACGCAGTACCATGACATCTGCATAGCTGGCCATTATTTTGATGCTGTCTTCGAGTGATTCACCCTTCTTTACCGATGAGGTGGCCTGATCCATAGTGATGACATGACCACCCAGACGTTGCATTGCCGCACTGAAGCTACACTGGGTGCGTGTGCTAACCTCATAAAAGATGCTGGCCATGACCTTGCCACGCAACAAATCGTCTACGGGACGATCTTTCGTTACGCGCGACTTTAGAAGCTGAGCCAAATTGAACAGATCGTACAATCTCTCCTTGTTGAAGGTGTCCACGGATATAATATGCTTGCCGACCAGACAATGGGCTACGGGACTGGGATTGGGTGTGGCTGCGATCAATGCGTTCTTCTGCAGATAGTCCTTCAGTGCCGCATTGCTTGAGGAGTCGAGACGCAGACGTGGCGATGGCGATACCGGACGCAAACAGCTGTTTGCCGCCGGCGATGTTGGCCTCAGGTTAGTCTCATCCCCAAAATGAACACTTGTCGAACGAGATGTGGAGCCCTCAGTGAGAAGACGGGAGAAGGTATCGTTGACATCCGTGTCGCTAAGCAAATCGCTGCCCTCGAGCTCTGATTTTTGTGGCGGCGGGATCTTGGCGCGCACATTCTGCCCGTAACCGGGCTGCACGAGCACCTCGCCATCTATGTAGGCGACCTCGCCACGAAGGACGACGCGATGGACGCGACCCTTTACCTTGGTGCCATCGAAGGGTGACCAGCCGGCACGAGTCTTCAGTTCGCTATTAGTTATGGTCCACTCCTCGTCCAGATCAATCTCCACATAGGTCTGCGGCTGCTCGGGCAGATTGAAGATTACGCGCGGATTGCGATAAAATTTACGCTTGATATCCTCAAGCGTTAAGCGACCCTCGCTCACAGCATTCAACAGCAGTGGCAGGATTGTCTCCAAGCCAGGGAAACCTGGTGGCGGCTTAGCCGATTGCTTCTCGGCCAACGTATGCGGCGCATGATCCGTTGCAAATACATCAATGTACTCCATGTGCTCCCAGAGTGCATCCTGATCTTCGGGGGAGCAGAGTAGCGGACGCACCTCCGCCATGCCAGCCCCCAAGCGATCCAAATCCCGTGTACTGAGGAACAGATGATGCGGGCAAACCTCACAAGTGACTCGCCAACCCTTTTCCTTGGCGGCACGGATCAGCTGTATCTCCTCCTTGCGTGCCACGTGACAGATGTGCACAGCGCGATCCAGCAGGTGCGCCAGCATTATAACGGCCGCCATGCTCTGTCGCTCTGCATGGCAAACGAGTGGCGCCCGCTTGGGCCAGCGACAGAGATGACGCTGCCAGGCGGCCATGTCGCTCAGCCTCAACGTGCCGAACGTATCATTCAGATACATCTTAAGGCCGCACGCTTGCGTCGCCAGCTCGTGAGCATGCTCCCAGTTGTTATCCGAGGCGCCCAAATACAATGCATAATCACAGCGGGCACCAAGGCGAGCTAGTTCCCGGAACTGATTGAACGTCTCGCGATCAACAATTGACGGATTCGTATTGGGCATGGCACAGACCATAGTAACTCCACCAGCGAGCGCTGCAGCTGTGCCGCTCGCAAAGTCCTCCTTATGGGTAGCACCCGGCTCTCGCAAATGCACATGAACATCAATAAAGCCGGGCAACTTGACAATCCGGCGCGATGTCATGCAATCCGTGTGCGTCTTCATTATTGGATTGCGGCCTGTAACACGCATCGATTCCACCAGCAGCTTTGTGCACTTCACATCGGTTACCAGGGGTATGGAATAGTCGACAGCCAGACGACGTGTTCGATAACCATGTGTCATAAATGATGATACCCTAGAGTTAAATAAACAAATAATTCCTGTATATATATGTATATGCATATAGACAATACCTGCGTACTCCACCACCACGCATCGGCAAATTGATGACCAAATCGAATTGTTTGTTGGCCAGAAACTCGGACAAATGCGTAAGTTCACCATTGATATCATCGGGTAGTGAAGTGTCGAATGTCCACTGTACCGACTCTACCTGCAAAAAGAAGAAACAGAGTTAGATCGATTGGATGGTTGGTTGGTTCGAGGACAAGGCCATGCCTAGACCTAGACACAAACGATTGACATATGTTTGCTCAGGCCACATAAAGATATCGCGTTATTTACGAACCTACATTCAATTTCACTTGTACTATTTGGAAAATATTAAACAAATACAAATAACATCATTAACAACAAAACATTACAAACGATAAATGCACAGTGAAACGAAGTTGCATAACATTATAGCCACACAACGCATATTAAAATTGGGTGCAGGAAAATATATATACTATAGATATCTCGAACGGAAACCAGATAGACTAAGTTATACAAGTTTATTAATTACAGTTATCACTTTATTTAATTCATTCTGTCAGTTATAACATTACACTAATAGAGTAAATTAGCGTCGATCTACAGAGCAGTTTATCATATCAGCAAAAGTGATGAAATTTTTGTTTGTTTTGACATTTGAAATTACGCATCTTTTGTACAGGTTTTGAACTTCAAACAACATTTTCACACGAATCTACTTTCAGCAGAATTTTGGCTTTTTTGCTTCACTATGCAAAGACTCTTCCCCTTCGCTTGGCCAGCCGGAAGCGTAGGAAGAGTCAACACTTGTCACTTGATCTTATCAATAACCAACGACAAAGACAACGACAATTTCTCTGAAATTCTATTCGATCGATTTGATCGGTATCAGAAGACAAAGGAGTCACAACTACAGCAGTTGCACTGCAAATTAAACCACCATAAAAAAATATCGTATCGATTTATGGGCTGCAACTGGTCACAAGCAACGGACAATGATGTGCTGCCCAATCCACTGCAGCGACTGCAAGCAGCGGAGGCGCCACCACGTGTCCAACAGCGTCGTCGCCAGGAGGAGAAGCGTCAACGCCAATTGGCCAAATTGCAAAAGCGCAACGCACGAAAGCGTCGACATCAGCGAAAAGCTGGCAATGGCAGCGGCAGCCTGCCACGAAGTTTACGTGGAAGCGTTAGTCTGCGTAGCAGCCACAATATGGCGCCACAACTGCGTCTCCTCGGTGGCAGCAATGGAAGCAGTGCCACCGAATGTGTAAGTGCTTTGTATGCCCGCACTCTGGAACAGCAACGGGAAGAGCATCAACGCACAATCGAGCACAAGACTCGACATCAGCTGGAACGACAGTTGCACACATTTCTACTCAATCAACTAGTGCTGAGCATTCAGTTCTTTGGTCACTTTGAACACGAGTTGGCCGCCATCGATGAACAGTTGTTGGCAAAGCAGCGTTCCTGCGCCCAGACCCTAACCGAGCATAGTCTCCTGCATGCAAGAGCTATCGATGCAGCAGTTGCCAAGCGGATACTTTTCAAACCCTCGTAAGTCATTTGGTCAAAATCATATATTGCGAATGAATGCCTATTAACTAACATAATTTATGACTGTCGAGGAAAAATACGATCAAGGTTTTGAATGCTTGTTAGAAGCAGAGAAAAAGAAGAAGCAAATACAAACATGATTTCATATTTGTTCACAGGAACGGTCCACAGCGTCCATTGGGCTCTTCACTGGCCCAGCCGTTGCAAAAGATGCTGACCTATGTGGTGTTTGACAACGTGGACATTGCGCGAGCAAATGATGCCAATTATGATTCAATAGCTGCACTATGCAAGGTGCTGCTGGAGACGAACTATTACAATACAACCCCGTGTCGACGTCAGTATCTACAGTTGCTGGAGCAGAGTCGCTGGATGGGTTATGTGCGTCTAAAGCTACGTGAACCGACACCAATGCAACAGCAGCAACAACAGCGGATATCGACTCCAAGCAGTCCAAGCAGCGTTGAGGGTGACATTGATACAGGAGTCTATACCGATGGCAGCTCTGGCTATAGCACAGGAAATGGAACAATTAATAGTAGTGGTTCGAGATCGAGTAGCGGGCGTGAGGGGGGTGACTACGATTATGTGCATATAGCTCGTTTGAACACACAACAGCCTTTGGATAAGTTAAAGTTAAAGCTGGTGCAGGATGAACTGCAGCGCAATGTGTTGCCCGAAGCGTGCGTCTGTCGTTTGGATAGCTGTCTGCCTGCTTGGCTGGCACAAAGCGATGATGATGATGATGACGACGATGACAGCAACAGTGGCAGTGATGTGGAAATGGAGTATGGTGATCAACCGCCAGTATTAGATAGCAATCTGAGTGGTTATGAGACGGTGCAGGTATTGCGTCAGTGTCGCGTGGAACAGCTTCGACGTCGTGCTCTGCTCCAGCAATGCTATCTCAACTCACAGCAGTTTATGAACTATTTTGGTGAGCTACTGCGCCAGCAATTGGCTCCGCAGTTGGGCATAAGCCAAAAACAGCTGTCCGCTGGCAGCTTTAGTGGTTGCACCATATATACAGCAACGGAGGAGCTAGTGCCTGTGATTCATGTGCTGCACAGCTGGCCGGATTGCGCTTTCGAGTTCAATTTGCGTGCCCGTCCACAGCTCACAAATTTGCACACGGGCGACAAGTTCCAATGGCCAACGACGGTAATGCGCAAGCGTATCCAAACTTTTGGCTATCATTTGGTGCCCGTGGGCTATACGCCCAAGCATTCACGTAATCCCTTCCGAGATCTAGAGTGGCGCATTGTCTTTCCACAGGCAGAGCAGTATCTGGAACGTCATTTGACGCGCATGCAGCTCAAAGTGCTGCTGCTAATGAAGGCTTTGGTGCGTACCTTCATGACAGACAAGTGCCAGGCTATGGGTCACATTATGGATCAGCTGCGCACACATCTCTTCTGGCAATGTGAGAGGCATAGTAATGATTGGCCCGATGAGTTTCTGGGCGAGCAGCTTGTCCGCTTTGTGCGCAGCTTCGCTGACTGTTTGGCCAAGAAGCATCTGAGTGATTTCTTCATTGAGCGGCGTAATCTCTTCGAGCATGTGCCCGAGGATGCACTCATGGAATTGCGCTTAATTATGGCTGGCATTGCAGAGCAGCCGTTGGGTCATCTGCTTCAGGCACTGCGAAATCTTCAGCATGCAGATGATTTCTATCCGAAGCTCAACTATGCAAAACTGCTTGACAATCTGGTCACACTAGACTATCTGCAGTTGCGCAGCTGGGCAAAGTTTGCAACCAAACAGTTGCCTGTTTTGCAGCAGGAGCAGCAGCAGTCGGAGCTGGATATGGTGGAGCAAGTGCTGTCCACTGATGCCGAGGGTCTGCTGGGCATGCGTATGCATCAGGAGCGTACGCGCGGCAAACTGCGTCGCAAGACACAAATGCTACGCGCCCAGCAGCTGAAGCAGCTTGCGGAACAGCGAAGTGTTTCCATTGAATCCTTGACGCTGGACATGCCACTGCTGACGCATTTTCGGGTATCCAATACATCACACACTGCGAGTCAGACTAATCGACCGGAAAGACTACAGCTTAACGACGGCATTGAGATCTTGAGACGCACTAATCTGCTCGAGCTGCTGCTGGATCACATGCTGGCCATGTTGGTCAAGGCAACGGAGTTCCGTAATTCACAGCACATCCAACTGTATTTGGAGCAGGCGCAACGTCTGTGCCGGCTCTATCAGCAGCTGGGATGTACTCAATATGCTCAGCACTATTCGGAGGCACTCTGCCAAGCGGCCAGTGGCATCGAGGGTTCCATAGCCACCAGCCCACGAGTCAGCCCAAATTCCTGTTCGCCTCGATCAAGTCCAATGCGACGCAAATCGCTAAAGTTTGTTGAGCATGTGGTGCAAATACATTCGGGCGAAATTACACCGCTGCAGCATACTACCAACACAATTTCAACCACAAGACAAAGATCAGCACCGAAATCCAATGAGGATGACATTATTGTTGATCCAGAGCCAACAATAACAATTGATACTCCCACAGATGGCAATCAAATGCTGGACATGCTTATGCAACGTCTGCAAATTAATCCGGTTGCATTGCAAACAATAAATTCCAAGACGGAGCAACTCATGCAAACATTGGCGCCAGAATCGAGGCGTGAGGAGCTGCGCGATATTTTGAAGCGAAATACACAAAAGCTAAAGGATGCCTTTAATTGAAATGAGACACTTTAAAAACATAATGATAGAATTATTTTTGAAATTTTATCTGACTACTCGTATAACATACTTTCTCTGCATCTCTGGGGTTATTTTCCCACTTAAGTATCATTGAGATAATGAAAATGATACTTAAGTTTGTCCGATAAGCTTCTGGTACTGATCGAACGTTTCCAGCAAAAAGATAGTATTATGTGGAATTATCATGTCTTAAAAACCGATTCATATGCCTCAACTTTAAATTAAATAAATGGATCTATACATTATTTATTTTCTATATGATGTGAAGAGAAAACCAAACCATTTATTTTATAACCTTTTTTTATGCCATTGCAATAAAAAAACAAGTGGAAACGTTGCAGTCGGACGCAACCGACTGCGGCATACTCGATACCAGTTGTTAAGTCATACACAAGTCAGCACACATTTATATTATGTATAAGATATCAAATAACTGCACATAGCTATGTAAGAATGACACACAAGTTATTGACACATGTAAAACTAAGTCAAGAACATACACAATACAATAAAACTGTAAGCAACACCAAATTATGCTGAAAACACAGAATATCGCTGACTGCACAACGCATGCATAAAATATGTCGCAAAAGTAGCGGTCAGCCAACCCGCTAGTTGCTAAATATGCTATTCTGCATTGCAATCAACTGCTGAGTACACAATAACCTAATTTTAATTGACACCACACGACTGTAAAACTAAGATATTTGTACCTATGAATATTGTTACTTTTCGTTAATAAAATCAGTGTTCTTAGTACAACCTACAAGATACATTCATTATTTCTCCGTAGTCCACCTGGTTACAAGTGCCAGTTGCGACAACAATTAAGCAGTCAGTTTGCACTGAATGCTAACAATACATACACACCTTTTACAGGTACACCAGTATTAAAACCGGTAAAAAGAGGCCTGATTGCAAAGGGGTACGGATGCGGCAGGGGTGTACGCTGCCTTAAAGATTCTCCGATGCAGATGGGGATGCCCCCAACTTTCTTCGTTGCAAATTTTGTGACTCTAGCTCAAAGTTTGTAAAATGTGGGGAACGGGGGGCTGGGGGCGGTATGGGTGGGCGTGGCATCCAAATTTTTGATGCAGATCTTTGTGGAATGTCAATTTCTATCTTCATACAAAATTTGGTGACTCTAGCTCAAAGTTTGTAAAAGTGGGGAAAGGGGGGCTGGGGGCGGTATGGGTGGTAGTGGCATCCAAATTTTTGGTGCAGATCTATGTGGGATGTCAATTACTATCTGCATACCAAATTTGGTGATTCTAGCTCAAAGTTTGTAAAAGAAATGGGGGTATGGTTGGGCGTAGCATCAAATTTTTGGATCTATGTGGGATGTCAATTACTATCTGCATACCAAGTTTGGATCTAGCTCAAAGTTTGTATAAGGTGGGAAAAGGGGGCGGTTGGGCGTGGCTCCAAAACTTTGATGCAGATTGCTGGGGGTCGTTGCAAGCTATCTTCCTACCAAATTTGGTGGCTCTAGCTCCACTACTCTGGAAGATACACGCATTCCCCTTTTTGACGAAGCGTTGGGGCAGATGGGGGTGGCTAGGGCGGTTTTGGTGGGCGTGGCATCCAAACTATTGATGCAGTTTTTGGGGGGTCATCATCACCTATCTTGGCACCAAATTTGGTGGCTAAAGCTCAAAAACTGTGGGAGATATAAGCTTTTTTGACTTAAAAATGCGGGGGGATGGGGGCGGAATGGGTGGGCGTGGCTCCAAAATTTTTGATGCAGTTTTTTGGGAGTTGCTAGTAGCTATCTTCTCACCAAATTTGGTAGTTCTAGCTGTAAGGATGTGCAAAATATGTGGATTTATCGGCTTTGAGTTATCGGATTTATCGATTTGCCAGCCCCCCAGTTATCGTAGAACCCCAATCTTGACACTTTAATTTACTATCCCATAGATGAAGAGAATTGGAAAGTTTCAAGTCTCTAGCTTGAAGGGTGTGGAAAAAAGTTGCGAACATACAGACGGACAGACACCATGACGGACATTGCACAAACTCAATATACTCTTTACCTTCAGTATGAAGTATAACAAGTAAGAAGGCTCTAGTCGGGAGAGCCCGACTAGAAGATACCCTGAACCCAGTTGCAAAAAATAAATTAAATTTATATAAGACTTTGGTATACTGACTTAACTTCAATCGATTAAATACGATATCTCCGGTGTTTCTAAACCGATTTGGACGAAAATTTCAGAAAAGATATATCGTTACCCATTCTTTCAATCCTCATTTTTACATTTTCCAAATTATATATTTATATATTTATGATTTTTTGTTATCAATTCCATGTGTATATCGGAACCCAGAATAGTTATCGATAATTTGAAGCAAACTCGTTCTGCTCAAGGTATAGGAGAACTTAAATCCCAAATCTGAAGTCTCTAGCTCTTGTAGTCTCTGAGATCCACACGTTCATACAGACGGACAGACGGACATGGCTAAATCGACTCGGCTATTGATGCTGATCAGGAATATATATACTTTATAGGGTCGGAGATGCTTCCTTCTGCCTGTTACATACTTTTGCACAAAACCATTATACCCTTATTTACCCATTTTATGGGTTAAGGCTAAAAAAAAAACAAAATATATCAAAATTTTTAAAGTCATGGCAAATATGCAGAGCATGCAATAGAATAAAACTTTGGTGTAAATCATTTTTAGGTGATGTTTTAGTATGAGAAAAAAAAAAACTTCTCTACGGCCCCTAAATAATAGACACGGATTGCCTTTTATATAAAAGAGGGCTATCAACTGAACTAGAACTTGTTGTTGTTAAAAGTGAACTTTAATCTATCAAATTTTTGTCAATTACGCGCAGAGCAACGGCAAAGTTAAAAATTGTCGCACACTCAAAATGAAGTCAAGTCTTGAGCAATATAAGCAATTACTTGCCAAGCACCCAAAGCTTTAAAAGTAGTCTTTCAATAAACGAAACCAAATCGGTTCTTCAAGTATAAAAACAAATAACAAAATAACACTAGAAACGTTTTGGCTAAGCAATTATTATATTTTTGTTGTTAATATGTACTCACATCAACGCCGTGCTCCACATAGAAATCACCGGTTCCCATTGAGGCATACAGCTTGTAGCCCATCTTGGCTAGATCACGAATCGAGGACAGCAGCTCCATTTTGTGCTTAAGAAAATAAAGTAATTTAAAAATATTAATCAAATAGCAAAAATTGAAAATAATTCAAAACTGTTACATACCTTAAAACTGCCAATCGAGAGAAGAATGGCATTTTTGGGTATCTGGAAGCCCGTAGATATCATGGCCTTAAGATAGGCCTCATAGTAATTGTCACCAAAGCACGCAACTTCTCCGGTGGAGGCCATTTCGACGCCCAGCTGTACATCAGCGCCCGCTAAGCGGGCGAAACTGAACTGTGGAACCTTGACGCCCACCTTGCCAACGCCATGGAGCACATCGATAGGCTCCACTGCCATGCCAACGATAGCACGCGTAGCAGTCGCCACAAAGTCATGATCCAACGTTTTGGAAACGAAGGGGAAGGAGCGCGAGACACGCACATTGCACTCAATGACCTTTAGTTCGTTGTTCTTGGCAATGAGCTGCATGTTGAAGGGTCCTGTGACATCCAGAACGGAAGCCAGATCGCGAGTAATCCGCTTAATGGCCTCCAGTGTCGCCGCATTCAAGTCCTGAGGTGGAGTGACCAGAGTCGCATCACCTGAATGAACGCCAGCATTCTCTACATGCTCGGAGACGGCCATGCAAAGAACTTGTCCATCGGACGCAACTGCATCCACATCGATTTCTTTGGCTTCGGTAAGGAACTTGGATATGACAACTGGATGTTCACGACTCACTTTGGAGGCGGCGTTCAGGTAAGTTTCTAGATCCTGATCGGAGTATGCGACATTCATGGCTGCACCGGATAGTACATACGATGGTCGTACCAGACACGGATAACCGACTTCCTGACAGAACTCGATTGCCGACTGAAGATTGGTCAACTCCTTCCAGAGTGGCTGCAGAATGCCACGCCTGTCCAGCAAACGTGAGAACTTAAAACGATTCTCGGCACAATCAATCGATTCTGGCGATGTGCCCAGCACCTTGGCCTGCTGGCGATGTAAATCCATGGCAATATTATTTGGTAGCTGGCCACCCATAGAGAGTATAATGCCATCGGATCGCTCCATCTCATAGATATCCATGACGACCTCAAAGCTTATCTCCTCAAAATACAAACGATCGCACATATCATAATCGGTGGAAACGGTTTCCGGATTGTAATTGATCATGATCGTTGGTTTCTTTAAATTGCGCAACTCACGCAAACAGCCGACAGCACACCAATCGAACTCCACCGAGGAGCCAATGCGATAGACGCCCGAGCCGACGACAATTGTATGTCCACCCGGAAAGACAACATCATGCTCCGATGCATTATAAGTATTGTACAAATAATTGGTGCTCGCTGGCCATTCGCCCGCAACTGTATCGATCTGCTTAACAAATGGTCGAATATTTTGCTCCAATCTCTGCTGTCGCACTGCCAGCTCCGTGCTCTTGGTCACAACGGCAATCTGTTTGTCTGCAAAACCCATTCGCTTGGCACGAAGTAGGAGTTCCGATGTCAATTGACTTCCTGCCGACTCTAGTTCGCCATAAAAATCAATGATGTGTTTCAGCTTGTGAAGGAACCAACGATCGATTTTAGTCAAATCATGCAGCTCCTCAATGGACATGCCGGCCTTCAAGCCGGCAGCTAATACAAAGGGACGACGATCTGTTGGCTCCGACAGCTGATCTCTGTCAACGGGCGAACGATAGGGATCGAAACCATGAACATCGCCATCAACCATGCGCAATGCCTTCTGGAATGCCTCCTCGAAGTTGCGGCCAATGGCCATCACCTCTCCAACGCTTTTCATGGAGCTGCCAATGTGCTTGCTGACACGTACAAATTTTGCCAGATCCCAGCGTGGTATCTTCACCACACAATAATCCAGACTAGGTTCAAAGCACGCCGTCGTATTGCCCGTCACCGAGTTACGAATCTCCGGCAACGATTCACTCAAAGCAAGCTTAGCAGCCACATAGGCAAGTGGATAGCCTGTCGCCTTGCTGGCCAGAGCCGAACTGCGCGACAGACGAGCGTTCACCTCGATTATGTAGTACTGCTCCGAGTGGGGGCAGAGAGCATACTGAATATTACACTCACCGACGATGCCAAAGTGTCGAATGACCTTAATGGCGGTGCTGCGTAGCATTTGGTATTCGCGATCCGAGAGGGTTTGGGATGGTGCCACAACGATGCTCTCGCCAGTATGGATGCCCAATGGATCAAAGTTCTCCATGTTGCAGACGGTTATACAATTGTCGTACGCATCGCGTACCACCTCGTACTCCACCTCCTTCCAGCCCTTGAGGGATTTATCCACAATCAGCTGACGTGAATGGGCCAGTGCCTGATGTGCTAGCGTTTCCAGCTCCCGCTCATTGTTGGCAAACCCAGAGCCCAGGCCACCCAGCGAGAATGCAGCTCGTGCCATAACCGGATAACCCAGACGTCCGGCTGCCTCAAGGGCCTCGGCTACGGTATATACAGCTTCGGAGGGTGCCACCTTCTCGCCAATCTCGTTGACACGCTGTGCAAATAGTTTCCGATCCTCAGTCTCGATAATCGATTGGATGGGTGTGCCCAGAATGCGTACATTGTATTTAGCAAAAACGCCTGCACGCTCCAGTTCGACGCCGCAATTGAGAGCGGTCTGTCCGCCAAAGGTGAGTAGGACACCATTCGGTCGCTCGGATATAATGACCTGTTCGACGTAGTCGGGCGTCAGTGGCAGGAAATAGCACTTGTCCGCCATACCCTTAGAGGTTTGCACGGTGGCAATGTTAGGATTGATAAGCACCGTCTGGATGTTAGACTCACGCATTGCTTTGATAGCTTGAGAGCCAGAATAGTCGAATTCACCGGCCTGGCCAATGGAAAGACCGCCTGAGCCCAGGATGAGCACCTTACGTGGTCGCGGCTGAGGTTCGGGACGTGTGGTACGAAGATGACGCTCGATTAGTTGTGGCACGCTTATCGACGGCTCTCGAATGGCATCCAAAAATACATCGAATAGGAATTCAGTGTCCTGAGGACCAGCATGATGCTCCGGATGGAACTGAACCGAGAAATAGGGTTTGCTGCGATGGACTATGCCCTCGTTGGTATTATCGTTGGCATTGACAAACAGCTCCTCCCAATCGCTTGGCAGCTTTTCCAGATTGACGGCATAGCCATGATTCTGTGACGTGAGCAAGCAACGTCCACTCGAGCGATGGAGACAGGGCAGATTGTGTCCACGATTGCCGTACTTCATCTTAAAAGTGTCACAGCCAATGGCCGACGCCAGCAGTTGATGGCCCAAACAGATGCCAAAGATGGGCTTATTACCCTCTTGCAAGACACGCTTCACATGATCCACAATAAGCTGACAGCTGGCTGGATTGCCCGGTCCATTAGACAGAAAAAGTGCATCGTATTGATCCGGCTGTAGTTGAGCGCTCCAAGGCAACAGCTGCACGGACACGCCACGTTGCAGCAGACAGCGCAGCTGGTTCAACTTCAGACCACAATCTATAATGGCAATGCGTATGCCATTTGACTGTGGAGACTTGTACAGCGTTGGTCCCTTGATGGAGCACTCCAGTGCCAAATTGCGTTCATTTGGATCTACGAAGGGTGGCAACTTCTGCTGGCCCGGATCCTCGTATACAATACGTCCCAGTAAACTTCCCTGTTCACGCAGCTTCTTGGTTAAGGCACGCGTATCGATGCCACTAATTCCGGGCACATTGTGCTCTACCAGCCACTGGGACAGCGTTTGCTGTGAACGCCAATGTGATGGCGTCTCGCATATTTCGCCAACCACCAGACCAGCTACCTGCACAGCACCCTTGAACCACTCAAAGTGCTCCGGTAAACCGTATGCGTCCACCTCGTTGGCATCCGGTACTCCATAGTTGCCAATCAGGGGATAGGTCAGCACCAATATCTGGGCGGTGTATGAGCGATCGGTCAACGCCTCCGTGTAGCCAACCATGCCCGTTTGGAACACTACTTCGCAACTTGTGGCCATACTCTTTGCACCGAACGAATAGCCCGGCATAACGGTTCCATCCTCCAACACAAGATAACAATCTATTGTCGACATTTTTCTGTAGAAAGAACAAAGAATCGTTTAAATTTTGTTGCATAGAATTCAATTTGTTGAAATAATTCGGTATGTTCTTGGTATTTTAATGATTTCATAATTTTATCAAGGAATATATTGGGGCTACTATATTGTCCTTTGCAAGTTCATTAATTGTTTACCCATCAATAAAATACTATTTAATTTTTGCATGCATTAGGTACGAAATTTAATACACAACAAGTATTAAGTAGTTATGAGTTTAAGCCAGAAAGAACTATTTTATTGTTGCTCTAAATTAATATAAAAATTACTAAGCCCTAGCTTGCAAATAAAAAAAAAATAAATAAATAAATAAAAAAAACACTTAAATTATGCTGATTTATCTTGATGCTTTTATTTGCAATATTTCATTTGTTTACAATTAAACTGAAAATAAAAATGTTTGAATTGAATAAAATTGCTGACTTTGTATCATACATATGTAAGTATTAATGTGCATTATCAACAACTTTGGTGCTTTTTGGATACTTATTTGACGAAGGGTTTAGAACTCTTTCGCACATTAATGTTATAGACATGGGAAACTTATCGCACACATACCAACACGCAAGACATATTGATAATTTATTTGTGACCACGTATTTATTATGGTGGCATGATTATAAGCAATGTAGAAGACTAGCAACGTGTTGCAAAGCATGTTGCGGTCGAAATCTCCCTGTTGCACCATAATATTGAGCCTTATCATAATAAAAACCATATTTAAAGTGAAGATAAAACTTTAACTTTTTCACACGTTGAAAACATCAAACTTAAAAAACCAGTAAATATACAAAAACATGCGGCTTTTTGTCTACTATTTGGGGACAGAGTCTAAACAACTCACTGATAAAGTTGAGACCGGTTCGTTTACAATACACAGAGACATACATACGAATGTTTATATGTATGGAGATTAGAGCGCGAATAGAAACTACAGTCGATCTTCCATAAAACGACTAATAAATTTCGTATTGATGTATTTATGTATTTTCGGTCTCCCAATAGAGAAATTTTTTACTTATTTTATTTTTGTTTGGCACGCATTCAAAACAGAAAACACATTTTGTTGCATTCTCTGATCTTGGCTTCTCCGGCTTAAATGAAATTTGTGGTTGGTTTTTTTTTAAGTCAGTACTTAAAGAAGAACCCAGGAAAAGTATAGGCTGTGTGCGCTCGGCATGAAGCTCGAATCTCGGCCACACAATCATAACTCGACTCTAAAACACAAGTTTTTAAACAATTCTATATGACACATTTTCTTCAAAATAAAGTTTCATCTTGTCTCCTCGAAATTCGTTACATGAAAGTTTGACTGTATTTTATTTAAGAACTGAAGTGGAATTCTTGAAAGTATATCTGCAAAGTCGATGCTTAACATTTTTAATTAATATAGTACATTTTTTTTATTAAACACTCCACTTACAAACTTTTCTATTAATTTAGATTTTCGCCCGACCTTTATTCGCCAATGTGTTTTTAAATTGATAATTGAAATTTAACGTTAAGTCGCTGATTTACTGTGCGTCGCAGCACGTGTGCACGTGGTTTCTGTTTTTACTCGGTGCAGAACTTCGGACAAACAAACGGCATTCACAACAGAAGTCGAGTGAATGAGACGAGACAGAAGCGTCGCTTGCGTTTTTAACAAGCTCACGACTCTCGACTTCAACGACGTAGTATGTACGTGTGGACAAGGGCGTACACATGAAGAGAAAGGGGGTAGTGCACTTCATTATTGTAAATATGCTATCACACATTTGCATTAAAGTTCACATTGAAATTTTAAAGAACTTATAGAATTCTGCCATTCCCCTTTTGCGAAAAACTGCGTACGCCCTTGTGTGTTAATAATCATTATGTTTGTAGGCTCAACACTTCGGCGTTGGCATGCGAAAGAGTGAGATGGACACAGCCAAACATACGTATTTGAGCTTGACAAATTTTGTCTTGTTTCTTTCTAACCCGCATAACGAATGGCGCACTCACTGTTAGACAATATAAAAAGTTTGCTTTTAAGTTCGCCAGCCTTTTGATACCCTTACCTACGACAACACAATTTACTGTATGATACGTACATAGGTATCATACATATACATATGCACAATGTTGCTTGAAGAGCAGCCCGATGTCGTTTATATTTTGCACAAGTGTGAGTTTAGGCTATGGCTGCCGCGGGTCGTGCTTAAACGTATTGAATCAAATAAAGTTAGTTGTTAATATGTCGATGGTTCGTAACTTTTGTAGTTTGAGTTTTGTTTATTTTAGTATAAAAAGTAACATTCTCTCTTGGTATTTAGCACTAATTAATTTAAAAGTTCTACTCACTCTTTTTTACATTGCCGGCAAAAAGTTCTTCGTTTTACCGCGACGGAAAATGTCAAATTGATAATTTAAGAAGAAGACAAAATGGCAAGGCTGCCAGTATTTTACTAATAGCGTGTTACCCAACACTTTCTGCTACATATTAACTGTAACTATTTCAAACGCAAAAAGTATGTTTTTTGAGCTAAATAGGTTCAATAAATATATTTTGTTGTTTAAGAAATCTGCTTGGTTTCACGCGAAAAGTCAGTTCCTATTTAAAAATCATAAGAAAACATTTAGTGGCAACGCTAATCGATAGGTTGGCAGCGTCATCGATGAGTCGCCATCTGCGCTCAATTTGAAAATTCTAATGCGTCTTTGAGACAGAGCAAATGGCCGTGATTGTACGAAAGCTTAGCTTTCAGTTTCTTATTTATTTGCAAATTAATATTGCAGCATTTATTTATAAGTGATGTATGTATGCATATACATAAATAAAATTGGCACATACAAACGTCATGTGCCTGTTTCATACATAAGTGTTTAAATGTAAATTATTTGTATAAATTTATGTGTATAAATATTTATACATACTTATGTATGTATGAATGTAGTACAAAAGCATAACAAATAAATAACAAGAAATTATTTAATACATATTACATTTTTATATGCATGTGCAATACATATATTTTTAAGGTATAAGGACAGCGCATACATTTTGGTCTATTTGCAGGGGCCAGCAGATTAATAATCGGGGCTCACTTTTGGTTAATAACACGTAGAAAGAAAATAAAAATATTTTGATAAATACATTGCAGAGTTTTCAAACGAGACTTAAAAAAAGAAATTATTTCAAAAGTTAAAATCATAACTAAATGCGCGCTGAGTGGGCGTTGAAGTTGATTTAAACATTTGTTGGCGCATCCATGCCACAGATGACAGACTTGACAACCGCGGCAGCGGAGATTGAGGCATAGTTTTGCCATTTGCGTGTCGACATGCCGTCCTTGTAGTCAGAGATGCCCTTGACCAGTATAAAGCTCTCCCGACAATTGCCAATAATGCTGTCCAGCACACTGCTCATTTCCACATCGGTCGCAAGCAGTCCAAATTTACGAGCGAATTGGGTGCGCAGATCATCGCTACGAACCAGATCGCGACCAGAGCCAATTGGTCCCAAATGCAGGCGCAGTCGCGTCACACCATTAATCTCATCTGCGGCAATGGGATGAGCCACCTCGATGACCTCGTTGTTGCCAATATTCATGAACAGTTTGTCCGTCTTGGCGTCTGGGCGACCAAAGTCGCTGTCTGTCTTCTGGGCGAGCGTTTGTTGTGCATCGCTCAAATACGTTTCCCATGGACGCTTTAGCTCCATGTTCGCCTGCAGGCTCTCTGCGATCTGCTGCAATGAATCGTTGACGGGGAAATATGTCTTAACATCCTCACCGCTTTTGTACACATAAACATAAGGTTTCTCCTTGCTAAGCAGAACAGATTGATTAGATAAGTTAACTTTTGCTATTGCGCTTTGAACTAGACTAACCTGTTGATCAGGGCACGTTGCTTGTCCACATACGAGATGACTACATCGCCCAAACGCACATGCTTCTTGTAGTCCGTGTAGTGAGGCACGCCGCCAGCTACGCCCACAATGAAGACATAGTCAACCTTTTGGAATGTGCCCAACAGTCTGGTTGTTGTATTGCCCGTCGCTGTCATCGCCTCCCGCGTGCTGCCAGCCGATGGCAGCTTTGTGCTAACTATCCGATGTGCTCCAATGTTGCCCAAGGTGTAAACATTTGATTCGCCTGCGGAATATATATAAAAGAATATTAGTCTCTTTTTATAACAAAATGCAAACAAAAAATCCATCTATCATTGTGGGCATATACATATGTACATATGCATGTGTGGGTGTTGTATCTACACGTATGTGTTGGTGAGTGTGTGAATGTTGTGGGTATTTTTTGCATTACAACGACAGTCAAACACTAAAATGTGTAAAAAGTAAATAAAAACCATTGACTTAATCTAACAACCAAAACACCTTAAATTAAAAGCAACAACGATAAACATTAGGCAGTATTTTTTGCAACAAAAATAACAACAATAATACTAAAACATTAAAAGGTCAAGTTCACAATTTGTCGCAAATTTTTGCTTCGCTTTTAAAAGAGAAATTACCATATTTAATGAGCGTTTTATGACATTAGCAAATTGCAGTATTTTCTATTCTTAAAGTTCAATGAAATTTATAGCAACATTAAAGAGATATTTTGATATTTTAGCTAAGCTCTACTTAAAGTCATTGCTTAAATTTAGATTCTCATACTCGCATGACATCTTAAAATATTCCTAACATTTTATTCTATTACATTTATGCAATTAAGTTGACAGTATATATTTGAAGGCCTGGCGTCACTTTTGCATCTGTTATGAAAGCAATCAAGTAAATTAACACCTGCTATATAGAGTTTGTACTAGTTGTAGAGTGATATCTTAGATTGATGGGAATTTGACTTGCACAAATTGATGTGAACTTGACCACGAGAGAGACAAACAAATTAGATAACATGGAACACACAAGTAGTTGACATTTAAATGGTTAAATGTATGTATAAATTGTAGGCGACTAGGTGCTTACCAAATCTGCGTTTCTTTTTGGATTTTCTGAGTGAGTTCGTTAGATTGGGATCGGAATCTGTTATGTAAATAGTATATTGATTTTGCGTTCGAAATTTATTAATTTTATATTAATAATTTTGAAGTTTCTCATGGTCGGGAAGGTACGGGCATAAGGGGGCAACAAGCAAATATATTATATGCAAATGCATTTAACATTCATATTTTTTTTTGTGGATGGTTGGCATATCGTAACAGTTAGCATACAAGAGAACGAGAGAGAGAGAGAGAGAGAGAGAAAGATGAGAAATTATATATAGAGGCACATTGCACTCAATTTCCGTTGGATTTCAAACATTGAGCCTTGCATATGGCGCCACCTACCGACTGTGGTATAACGGACAAAGGTTTCCTTGTTTTCCAACATGGCATCAACGGCTAATTTCTCACAATACTGTGCCGTTATAATTGCTATCGTTGGCTGCTTATTCGATGCTATCGTCGGCATCTGTTTGACCACCTTGATCTCCTTATCCTCGTGATGTATGCGCGTATAGGCATTGAATTCCATCAATTTGATAAGATTGCGCTCCTGCAGCGATTGTATAACCAATAGCACATCCTGCTCGCTCCAGCCATAGTCCCTATGAGAACATTTAATTTAAATCGTTTATAGTTTAATAATGACTAACAAACTTACTTGGCCAAATCTTCGGGCGAAACGGGATTCGGATATGCTTGCTCAATGAGTTCAAGGACCTTCTCCTGTGTCAGCGGCGGAGATTCAAATTGTGATTCCTCCAGCGAAACTGTTGAGCCCAAAGAATTATAGAACAAAAATAGATAATGGTTGCTTTAAAAAAACACTTTGCAGCATTTAACGGATGTCTTAGGAAACGTGTTAATGGTTAACTTAAGTATTTAGTAAGTTTTTGGGTAAGGGGAGCGACGGCTGTGTTCGGGCAGCATGCAGCTGAGATACATTTACAAAAGGACGTGTTAAGGTTGTGGGGAGGCTGCGATTAAAAGGCTCAAGCAGCGTTTGCATTAACTTAATTGCAGGCAGAGCCAGACTCAAATGGGACACTTAAGTGCAAAGCGCTTGAAAGTAGTAAAGGAGGAGGTTACTGAAAGTCAATGCACGCAAAAGTTTAACAGTTTGAAAGTCATCGAACCCCCCGCCCACCACAAAAACAGTTCAAGAGTCACACGAACAGACAAAAGTTGATTGTTATTGAAAAAAAAAAGACGCATGAATTTTAATATCTTTATATATATTTTTTTGTACTTAAACTCAGTGCGTTCTTTTTTTTTGTTTTAATAGTCTTAGTGCGTGCATTAGTAACAAAACAAACGAGGAAACTAACAAAACAGAGACAGAGACCACAAGGAACAAAGCTTGACAAAAGCAGCTCAAAAAGAAGTGTCTTGTTATTATTTATTCTTATTTGATGTTTGATGCTGTTGCTGTTGAAAGCTGGTTTTGTGGGTGTTGTTGTGTGTTGTTGTGGTGGTGTCTGGCGAGGATAAGTTGGCGTTAAAAGCAGCAGCAGCGATTCATTTGCGTCGGGCGCTCAGCTGCTCAGTGTACATGTCCAGCCAAATGGCCTTCATCAGATTGTCGCCATCACCTGTTTTCTTTTGCGCCAGCAGCGCCTCCTCAAACTTGCGATTGCAGTCCCCATAGCAGTAGATAATGTAGCCATCTCGCGCTGATTAGCCCAAAATTCAATACACATCGTACATACATATATGCATATGTATATATTAATATACCAAAGACACCAGAGATATGTATCAGATAAAACGGATCAAGTGACAAAATAAGATACAGAAACGCATATATGTTTGAAGAGATAGAAAAAGAGATGAAACCAAAAACAAATACGACAGAGAAAGAAAAGATGTTGAATTTATACTTACGTGGTCGTGATGGGGGCGCTGATGTCTCTTCCAAGATGCGCAGCTCAATCTCAATGGACTGTATTTCGGCATAGCCATGCTGCAACAATTTCATTATCTTTTTGATAAAACCAACATAATCTGCAATGGACCATAAACAAAAATGATAGCACGTTCTTATGTTATGTATAATATTTACAAAGCTGCCAACAATTTCTACACTCTTAAGCTTTATGACCTAATTGAAATTCTTGTAATTAATTTTCTACTGAAATATGCTTTTTGTTAAGTTTTTTCTTTAAAGAGACTTGAGCTTGTATTGCGTTGTTTTCAAACCTTTGTTTTTACCTCTGGGAAAGTCCTGTGGACTGACGAGCTCCTTGAAAAAGTCCTGGGCAATATGCGCTTGCTTCTCATCGTTGGTTAGCCAATCCCGGAACCAAAAGCGCAAAGTGCGCGACTCCTGCGAATGTTTGCCCGTATTCGCGCTGACAAGGAACACTCGAAACTCTAGCGAAAGGGCTGCTGCCTTGCTGGCACTCTTTTGACCCGCAACGGTGTCCTTGTTGATAATGATGCCTGTGTGATCTCCGCCAGCGACATGGACGCGATCATTGATCTCATCGATGAGCTTGCGTTCGATGAGTATAACGGTGCTGTTGGCGGTTTTGCCACGTGGCGTCATTACGACCTGCTCTGTGCGCGGCGGCGACTGACTCCTGCGGGCAGCGTTGCTGTTCTGAGCGATGTTATTTGGATTTTGGCCTGGGCTCCAATCGTTTCCTTCCGCTGATGTGACTGCGACATTTTTATTGCTATTATTGTAGCTGTTGTTATTGTAGTTGTAGTTGTTGTTGGCGGTGCCATTCGGCAGGGCACCGTTGCCATTTGGTTGGCCCTTGTTGGGCTTGGGCTTGGGCGGCGGCGGCGGTGGCGCCATCTGTGTCTGACTTCTGCGCCCTGACATATTAACCGATTTTGCCTAGCGATATATCCGTTTGTTATTCTTACTCAATGGGTGTTTTTTTTTCGGTTTTCTTTCTTTTTTCGGGGCGTCCTTGAGCCCAGCAGCGTGTTTTTGTTGTTGCCTGAAATGAGAGTACGAAATTAAGTAAGCTAGTATATATATATATTTTTTTGGGTATACATTCCGTTAAAGTTGTAAATGTGTGTTTTGGCATTCGTACACTCATAGAAAAAACTTTTGTTGTAAGTTTCATTACAACAAATTTAGGTTTTATAAGAAAACAGTTGAACTTTCATGTTACGAATCTCGAGGGGGAAAAGAAAAAACTTCGTTATAGAGAACTTTGCAGTATAGAATGGGATTATGATTGAACCAAATTGCAAGGTTCAAAAAATCAATTCGTTTTATAGAAAACTTCCTAATACGGAATTAGTTTTTTAATGGTAGAAAATAAGTTTATATTAAAACTATTTGAATCAACTTAAAAAACAATAATATCTCTTTTTTTTGAGCAACTAAAATCTAGTTTTTAAGCAACTGGTACTAGAAAAAGTTAACCTATAACTTATACGGTATAAGGTAAAAGTCCTTGTTAAAATGAGTGCATTATATACAGTGACAACTGTAGTTTCAAACATATTCGTACTGTTAAAATACCGTTAGACGCTCATGTTCCTTATTTTAACATAAAAATTCGTTTATTTTACTATTATGGTTTTCTTTTCTGACGTTCTAGTTCATTATTTAAACATTCAAAATCGTTTGTTTTACTATTATGTTTTTTTTCTTAGTGTATTTAAATATCCATATCCAAATTGAGTCAGTTTGTTGTCTATTCGGGTGTCTGTTACTTTTTTAGTCTTGGCAACGCGCCAAACAAATTTCGAATTCATAAATAATTGCTGTCATAAATTCCGTGCTTCCTTTCTACCACCAACCCCCTGCCCCTCGCTACACCCATCATTCCACGCAGCCCTTGCAGCGTGCAACCACCAACAACAACCGCTACCTGGCAGTCGGCGACCCAGTGACTTGCTTTTTGGCCAAAAAACAAAAAAAACAATATAAAGAAACGCAGAAAATCAATAAGAGTTTTGCTTTGCCAAGTGCATAACTAGGCACAAGACACAACACACACACACACACAAGCACATAAATAGCAGCACACCACCAAGCAAACCACCCAAAAACTCACCCACCCCTAAGCACAATTAGAGCCACAGCCAGCACACGTCTTCCGGCCAAATGTCACCAAAAGTTTTTTGAACCCGTTTATCTTTGGGGCACAAAACTGGCCACAAATGGGGTTGCTGACTGCTGCCAGCCAGCCTTTGTTGCTTAGGGCTCATGCCAACGAAATTTGCATAAGGTAAACAGAGTAGCAAACAGCTCAGTGAATATGGTCCTGTATGTATGGTGGTTGAAACAGTGCATGCACAGAAGCTAAGTCAACCAGGAAAAAAGAGGCGAATGAAAAAAAAAACAAAAACAAAACAAAGTCACAACACTCGAAAGGTGCTCACGAAATAAAAAGAAGTTTTTGTTAAAGCGAAGGTTAAATATCGTTTTGCTTATAAAGAATATTTGGATTTAGTTTAAGGTTTTGATTATTTAAAGATTATAACACTTCGAAAACGTTACTTTACTTATCTAAGTAAAAGCATTTTCGGTCAAAGCTGCATTTAAGTCTTAATGTTTTTCTTTTTTCATTCTTCAACTTAAGTGACATTAATTTCGTATAAAAAGACAATTGAAGAAATCCGATCCCCACGGTAATAACCCGAACACACGCATGGGATTCAATCTTCATCTTCCATCAACATTGGCTGAGACCCAGCCCACTTAATTAGATTAAAGAGCATCTCCCTTGACGCAGCAACAAGAACGATGACGTCGAATAATCATAAAAAAGGGTGCACTCGAATTTCATGGCCGGAAATTATTTGCCGTCTGCAATTTCAATTAACTGTGCGCGCATACAGTTTGACAGCCACTGACAAAAATGGGCATTCCAAATCCAAACCTTAAATGCAAAGTCATGCCAAGCCTTCAACCTAGCTTCTATCAAGCATCCAGACAGAATGAAAAACCCACCCTAAGCTCAATCCCAATCCAAACATAATTCCAATGCGATTGCGAATGCATTTCCTCACTTCCGTCGAAAGTTTTGTAAGCTATTGCAAGACAAAGAAGTAAAAAGAAACTTGGTTGAGGTAAAGCGAAACATTCCACAAGATATGCATATAGTGCGCCGATCCGGGGCGTTGTCGACAAATTGTCGAAATGAAATTGAAATTCCAATGCCAAGTGCTTGGCGAAGCGTAACGCGTTACGTTACAGCGAGGAGATGGGGGCCTGCGGAAAGGGCAACGCTTTTTGCCCTATCAAATACGGGCATAGAAGGAGTTATGGGTGAGCGCATTACCACTCAAGAGAGAGAGAGAGAGAGAGAGGGCGGGAGAGGGAGTAACGTGTTGCTTAACCGGCGACCCAAAACACATTTCATATTTAGGGGAAACTGCAAGTGTGGCGGAAGGCGAAAGAAGTGAAAGCGGTGTGGCTTCATTTCCGTTTGGTATACCCCATAAGAATTCGATTAAGTATATATTTCTTGCTTAATAAAAATATGTCATTAAATTTAGAAGCTGGAAATCTTGATTGATATATATTTTGATAAATTTATTACCGAAAAAACTAAGCTTTAACTAATTGAAATTTCTCAAAACGCAGCTTTACGACTAAATCAAGAATCATTCGAATTGCAGGGTAAATTGAGGTTATAGCCATTTGGGAGTTGGTTGTATTGTGGTTGCTTGTAGCTGCCACGCCCGCAGCCTACACTATATCAGACGCACATAGAGTACAACAACAGAACGTTGATTCATATTCGCAACATTTTGCTGCGGGCTGGCCAAAGTGGGCGAATGGAGGCCAAAGTCGTAGTCACAGTCCCAGTCCCAGTTAGAGTCAACACTAGTCGTTGATAGTCAAAACTGTTGCCAAAGCAACCGCATATTCGCACTCACTCAAAAAACATAGCACTACTCTCGTATATGAAAGAAAAAAAAACATCTCGACGCCTATTAGTTGTGGTTTCCTGTTTACTTGTGGGCGCCAATTTGGCCCGGAGGAAAAGTCGAAATGATAGACAAATCGTTGCGTTTGTTATTGTAGTTGTGTTAGTGTGCAATGCGGTTGGAAAACACTTCGAGTTTTGAATGAAAAATAAATTGCAACTAAATTTAGTTGGCATCCTAAGATGCCGGTTTTAAGCGAATATGGTAAAATGTTGTTTCTGGAATCAAAAAAAAAAAATTAAATAAATTAAAATTTCCTCGCTTTGTCCAAGCAAATTCACATCGATCAAAGTTTGAATGCCTTCAAAAGTAAATTAAAAGTTCAATAAAGTGTAGTTTATTGAAAATTATCGATAGATAAGATTATTTATGTTATCGATAAATATCGAAAAATATATATTTTTATTTTTACACATTTTTATAATTTTAGTTAGTCGTTAGTTTTTAAACCTTTTCCACATCGATTATATTATTATAATTGTTTTTTGTTGAGAATTTTAAAGGTAAATGCAGTAAGCTCTTTAGCTATTTGTCGTTGGGATTGAAGTTGTCCATTGTAAATATTCAAATAACCCGGATCTATGAATATACAAATACAAATACAAATTTATTCATGTATCGGAGCATTTTCTGAACAAAAGATATGATCCAAATAGTGCTTAGGAATGCAAAATATCAAGTGAAAAATAAAAACACTCGACACATTTTAGGAGCAAGTTCAAAAGCTAACCGAAAATGTTTATAAACAAACAAATTAACTTCAAGTGTTCGGCGAAAAGTTTCTATTTTGGAGAATACAATAAAAAAAAACGGCAGCAATAAAAAATAATTTCTCAAATAACCTTGCAACAAGAAGACGACACACGCAATAAGAATGTGTCCGGATCTCTAAACTCAATATATCATAAACAAATATATAAATATCTGTTTATGATATATGCATGTATCAAGCAACGCAAAAAAAGAGGCCGCAACGCTTGCCACACTTGCTTAATCAGCGCACAGCCAGATGGCAACTAAAAAGTGAGGAGAGAGGCATCATATATACATATGTACATATGTATGTATATAGATATGACCACCCACACTATTCATAGGCTTTGAATGCCCCAGTGATCGGACTGCCTTTTTCCTGTGCCACACACAAGGGGCGCTGCCTCTTATCGGCTGTTTTGTTTGCATGTTCGCAACAACAACAACAACATTGACTGTTAATTACCCATTAAACGTTCAATCGAGCGAACCGCCCTGCTTGGCTTACCCTCTGCACACCCCCTCAGTACGTGACTCATTTGTTGAGCAAGTAAAACCTCTGATTACAATGCTCATACTATATATGTTCACTCCTGACAAAAAGGCACGTATAACCGTGACCAAATTAGGAGAGAGAGTGACAAAAAAAAAAAACAATTAGATTTTTGGAAATCCTAAAATATCTGAAAACCAACCTTTTTCAATCAACACTTTTTATAAATCAATCGACGTATCACTAAAGAATTATTATAAATCATACTTTTACTTAACAACTGAATTATACAAAACAATCATCCCAGAGTATATCACTGAATATATGTCATTAGTTAGGTAGTATGTGTAGATTTTTACACATACAAAGCTTGCACAAGCATTGCAAAAAAACCAAATCGACTTTACTACATTTAAGGCCGTGACACGTTCGTCTCGCTTCAGCTAATTACACTAAACAAATTAACTGAAATTATGGGGCAATTAGTAGTTCAGTTTACTCTTGACACAGGTACAGGTATTTCTTATTGTTTCTATTATCTCAAGAGTATGGAAATATTTGGTGTCATATTTCAAGATCAACTAACTAACCAATTATATTATTGTCTTAAGTTTTGAGGTAAAACCAAAAAAAAAAAATAATGACCATAATTTATGCCTTGTTTTAGGGAGATAAAAATCTTCATAAAAGGAACAATTTCATAATTAAATCTTAAGCTTAGTCTATTTCTAATAAAAGAAGGTTAAATCGAGGTCAGGTTTGTGAACATTATCATATTTGTAACAGGTTGGCTGATAAACAGTTTTAAAAACAGCAACATGAAAAAAAAAGTTAAGTTTATGAGTAAGAACTGAGTTGAGTTTTTGTCAAGTTGGATCGCTGTCGTCATGAGCCCTTTTTGGGTTTATTGCGCAACATTTTGAGCTACTGGAATCTGTGGGTCTATTGATAGACCGATGACTAAACGCATTGAGCACTCGATTTCGAGGTGGCGAACTATTCATTTGCATACTGAATGCTCTGATTATTCAATTAACCGAAAATGCCTCAACCAAGTGCTCTCTCTACATAGTATTTATCTCTGTATATTGAAATCAAAATTGTGATTTGGTAGTCAAAGTTCACGGGCAATTTGGCAAAAACAAAAAAACAAAAAAAAACGCAACGATTCACTTTTTCTAAAATGGTTCTAAATTGATGTTCATACTATAAAAATGAATTGGCATAATTTTTTTAACAAGGCAAGGTACAAAGTACTGAATTGTAAATATAAATTATTTTGTTGTCATTAAATTACATTACAGGTTTTGTGTTACTTTGTTGAAGTAATTATTTGAAGACAAATTCCTTAAGTCATACAATAAAAATAAAACTATAAAATCATTTGAAATTTGAATATTTCTTTGTAACGATGAATTCTCATCAGATTTAAGAAGAATCAATTTTTTAATATTTTGAAAATTGTTAATTAGGTTGCTGTCTCGACAGATTGTCTAGAGAACGAACCAACGATGATAAAATCTAGCGCAAATTAAGCAATGTGCCAAATACACAACTGTTTGTTTTAGACAGCCCCAATCTTTATGTATGAGAAAGTATCTGTACTATATACATATATATTTCTTTATGTATATTTTTTAATATTTCGTCAGACATCTCAAGCTTTTAGTTCGTACTGCTACGCCAAATTGACTCGATCACTCTTCAGTTTTTCGTTGGCGCTTTTTTGTGTTCTGTATTAATGAAATTCAAGCGCTAAGCAAGTTAAGTGGGCGAAAGATCGGATGCGATGTAATATTTTGCTTTTAAAGATTTATTCCTGTTGCAATAATTTCGTCACAATGGAGCCAGTGTGTCATCTTTACAACGCAGATGGTCAGTTTCTTGCAGTGGATCAATAAAATGTGCGTCAAATGTGGTAATTAAACACTAGGGCTACATTCCTTCCCCTTCCCACTTTCCCAAACATAGCAATTTGACACACACTGCGTGGGTCTTTGGCACTTAAAAGGCAATTGCAAGAAGCCGCCCCTGTAATAGGCTAGAACACTTCTCCTCTCCACCCACTCGTTTCCACTATTTGTTGCATTAACGTCATGTGCACGCGAGCTTCATATTAAACGGAAATCACAGGCAATAGTCGAACTATAGTATATAGTAGCATAATAGATAATAATCTAAATATATTTTTACAACTATTTATTGATGATTGTTTTTGTGTAAATTCAAAGAAATATAAAATAAAATCATAGCTAATCTTATCTATGATATAAATGCTCGAAGTAAAATTGTACTTGACATATTTATTTGAAACAGTTGAAGCGATTTCAAGTCAATGTAGACAGTTGATATACCCCGTGAACTAAGCATTTGTTGAGTATAATAAGAAATGCGGCTTTGTTGCTTTGCTATATAATCTTATTTCTTGAAATAAGCCGACCAATAATGCCCAGACCTGGCCTGCACTCTGCTGATGGGCCCCATGCATGCTATCCGATGCGTTTTTTTTTTTGTTTTTGTTTTGTGGTGTTTTACCCTATAAATTAGACGTTAGACGACTTGGCAAATGGTCGACCTGACAGTTTTATGACCACAACAACAAACTGGGCCAAATGACAACGTCGACAATCGTCAAAATAATAATAGCCACCCCAGTTTTTAGCAACTAAGGGAATTGACCTGTTTGCTTGATGGTTCGAGGGTGTTTTTTTTTAAATTCTTTTTTTTTTAGTTTTTGCAGTTCTTGGCCATAAGTGACCCATATTCTATTGTGGTTGTTGTGTGCTGTGTTGGCAATTTAGTTGTAAGTTTTATGGATTGGAAAACAATTGGCAATGTCGAATCACAAAAATAGTAATTTATTGCTTCTAAAATATTCAAACTGAAAGCTAGCAATTATGTTTTTAATATAGTACAAATGTCTTCTTGATAGTAGTTGCTTTTCAATATGTTAAGTTCTCACAGTGCTCCTGGCATTCCAAAGTGGCTTGAAAACAACTTTCAAATGCACCCCTTCTACACTTTCTGTCTGCTGTCTCCTCTCTGTCTTTCTTTTTCCAGACAACATCGACCTACACATATATGTATGTTTGTTTTTGCTGATGATGTGTCGCTAATCTCAAATTGCATTTGATTGTCGCCACGCAAATGAGGTTACACTCACACACAAACCTAAACAAATATATGTAACTCCATATCAATTTACAACAATTGCGGCACACGCATCAACACGCCTCAATATGTAGTATTACACAAAATGAAATGAGACAAAACAAAAAAAAAAAAACTGGGACAATAAATCCACAGTTGAACTTATTTTTATAAGCACTGCAAACGAAATTGGCCGAACGGCCTCAGCTCAGGTTGAATGAACCGCATACGGATCGAACCAAAAAGGTGTCGCAAAAAGTAATATCATAAGCGAAAAAACAAAAACGAAAGTGAATAGCCTTTTAATTGATATAATCTATAGTATATATGTTAATAATGTATACGCATTTGTGGTAGCCATTTCTTGGTTTGGTTTTATGTTCATTTTTGTATTTCTCATATTGAATGGAAGATCAAATTCTCAATTGACATTCATCAATCTATTTAACCATCGGCTTTCAACTTAATTGCATTGTTCTCCAGTAAGAATAATGTTTTTATTTAAATGGATTATTATAAAACTTGGTGGGAAATTCGTAGTCATAGTTTGAAAAATATAATGAAAAATTCATGAACAATTACCATTTTTGTTATCTTTTTAGCCTGGGAGTTTGGGCTTTGAAAATCTATGTATTTTATTGTGAAGAAATAACTTTTATTGTTTTATTGGAATCATTTTTCTTATTGATATTGTTAAAAGCTTCCTCAATACATGCAACTATTTTGTTTGTTTTGTATTTATGCCTAAAAACCGATTCACAACCAGTGTTTATTTTTCGATTCATGTTGATTTTTTTGCAATGTTGTGAGGCTGTTTTGTTTAAATTGCCTGCAAAATGAGATCATGCAGCCGCTAGTTCGCATTTTTGCTAGATCTCTCCATAAAAAGTGTGTGCTGTTGCCAAAAATGAAAAAGTTGCTCTAACTCAATTTCGAGTGCTGGTCAAAATTTGTATTCATATAATGTGTAATTTATTAAATGTGCAATGTTAATTGCTTGTTGAAAATAAACTAGAATCAAGCGGATATGCATTTAGATAAAGCGTCGCAATTTAAATAAACCAGAACATTAAATGATTAACTTGAAATACGTGACTATATATGTATTTGTTTGTGTTCATTGTTTACAGTTTGAAATGAACTGGAAATTTAAAAAGCTTTGCAAGTGCGATAATAAACGCGCGCGTTTTTAGAGCGTTGCTGTCATTTGATTATTGTATACATTTATTTGTAAATTTGTCAGACTGTATCGAAGAAGTGAAAACACAGCTGTTTGTGGGTTAATCCCCACTTTCCCTCAACAAATTCTTTACAATATTGACAAAATAAGCCGCATTAAGCTCACCTGTTGCTTTTATTGTTTGTTGTTGTTGTTGTGTTTCCAAACTGTTGTTTCGAAGAATTGTTCTCGACTAAAATAAATTCACTCTATAAATAAAACAAAAAAACAAGTTTGAACAAAGTTGTTATTTTTTGTTGCCTTTAATGGCCAAGTACAACAACAACATTTGTCACATTGTGCACAATTTTTGTACTGCATTTTGCATATGTGTGTGTGTGTGTGTGTGTGTGTGGTTGTATATATGCATATGTTTGTATCTACACATTTGTATCTAATCTTATCGTGTGTGCCTTGAACAATTTCTCATTATCAGCTGATAAGCACGTCGACTCTGCCACAGAATCGATCGTTGTAGTTGTCATTATTGCTTGTTTGTTTATATGCCGGAAACAATGATTGTTACTTTAGTCATATTTCTACCTAAAAACATTGCTCTGCGCTTTATATATGCTTGCATGAGCTCATGACAAATGGTTTATAGTTTGTTGTCGGCGCTGACGTCATGGCCACTAGCATTGAACTTGATCGAACATGTTTGCAACTGTACGAAAATACAGAAAATCAAAAACAAATCCGTGACTTGAGTCGAGTCGAGAGCCGAGAAATTAGCATGATGCGTGATTTGGTTTAGATGATGATTCATCGTAATATTTTAGTAATAATGAGCGCTCGTGATTCTTTCTGATCGGCCACTGACGTCATTGCGCATAGAAAACTAAAACAAAAGGGTTGCACTTGAATTCTAGTAAACAATTAGACGGCTCTAAATTCAAACCAACAACAGCACCAAAAACCCGCTAAACAAGCAGCTGGTTCACCTTCAGAGATCGGCGGCGGCAAGCATTTGCCATTCAAATTGAAACAATTGTACAGTGTCAGAGAGCACACATATACATACACATGCACACATACATTGGCGCAAGTATACACTTGGGAAAATTGCACTAAAACAAAAAACAAAAGAATAGAAGAAACAACAGCACGTACACAATCCGAAGTTCTATGTACGTTCTGTGTGTATTGAATTACGCATGGACGCGATGTCTATTTTTAATAAATTGCAGCCCGTCGTCTGCTTTAAACGCTTTACCGTTGTTTACGTCCTGATGCGCGCGTCACTTAAAATGTAAATACGGAACGCGCGTAAAATGCCGGCTACTTGACGAATTTGAGGAAAGAAGCTGGCACTCAAATCACCTCCGCTTTGTGCAATGAATTTCTTTCAACTGAAATGTCGATGGCTGCGTCGGCATAGGTGGTATATCGATAACTATGACTATTTTGTCAACATACCTGCATAGCCTTATCGATACTTAACAGTTCTGTTAAATATCGATTTATGCTGCTAACTTTAAATGCATGTAATGTTAAAATAGTAAGCGGATAATTTAAAACAAATATTTTAATATAAATAAATACCTTCCCTGCTGTTCTCGTTATTAAATATAATGCTTTTACTATTATTTTCACGCTTTTTAACATGGTTTCGTCGCTTGCTCTTCTCAAAATCCAGAAAATTTAAATTAACATTAAGCCCTCAGCTGTCTGCGCTCTTTTCTGTTGTTTGTGAGCAAAGTGCGTTAACATGCGCAAAAAGGAGAATAATCGCGAAGACTAAACAGTATTATAATAACTTTATTTAAACTTAAACTTAATTATTTAAACAAATATCTTAAAATTTTCGGTTGCGGCTTGTACGAACTATAATTTTTTTATTATTGATTTAGAGCTTAATAATCTGCAAGCAAATCATTGAATGAAATTGGTCTAAAATGTTTCAAACAAAATGTTAACTGTTTATGGCGGCTTCTATCAAAATGAAAATGCGCAGAATCATAATATTTTGGACAACTCCAGGAAACCTGTTTATACTATTAACCTATGTACAAATGAGCAGTGATAAACATGACAAAAAACAACAAGTGGCAAGGAAGAAGACTATTTTAAATGTAAGTTATCTTTTCCAAAATACCAAGAGTTGAAATGACTTTAAAGCTTACACTTTTTCTGTTTTGTTTTCAGGTTTGCACTGGTTTTGTTGCAATGCAATAAAACACTTATTTGCTTTCACGATAAACTCATAAATGATCTAAGGAAATCGCAGGCTTTAGCAGCAAGGATAGCAAGGCATGCAATTTGTTCTTCTGCCTTTTCTAGTAATGTTAATCAACCATTATGCGGCTGCAATTCGTCTCAATAGCGAAGTAAATTGAAGAGTCGCCCGTTGCCGAGAAATAACCCAAAGCAAAAAAAGGTTTTGGAATGTCAGACGTGTCCAAGGCTTATTAGACATTAAAAAACTTGTAACTTATCCATTAAGACCAATGGAATATGTCAAAGTCACTATGGTATCGGGTAAGCCTTTAAAAAATATGAGCAAACGATAATTCAATCTTTTTCAAATAGGCTAATGAACGCCGCAATCGAGAACCTGGATTAAAAAAAAAAACAAAAAAGCTAACGTGGATTTTCATAAGGCTTTTGATTATCAAAGACTTATATCGACCGATTGGAAGTGAATCTAATGGCCGGTTTATTTATGTATGTATGTTTAAAGCAATATATATATTTATGCTAAAACATATACAAGCAGACAACAACCGGCAAATGCAATTTCAATACGATCCAAGGAAACCCACGCGAGCCTAGTTAAGGATCAAGTTCTTTAGAACTTTTTTTGTTGCTGTTTTAAATTTATAACGATAACAAATCATTATATTAAAATCACAGGGTATCCAAGACCGACTTAGTCGACCAACTGTTCCTAAAGGCAGCTGCATATTTTAAGTTTCGCTCTTAGCTATAAATGCTCCACAAGACATCCTAGTTTTATGACACATAGTACAAGTACTTTCATTATCATGATTACTAAAGGATTTAAAAGAATAATTAAAATTGATCAAAAAGTTATCCGACTACCTTTAATGATTCCCTTTAATTCTTTAACGATTAGCACTCAGTTTTGAAAGAATTTGGCAGCCGAAAAATAACAAATAAAAAGTAGTCGGAATAATTTTAATACAAAAAAGAATAATCGTAATAAATTGTTTATTTTGCCAAAGAAAAAACCTTAATAATGTAATTATGATAAGTAATGATTACTTAAGAGCCTTGTGCACAACTACTCATTCAAAATACCCTTTCTGATCAACAATTTGAATGACTTCAATGTATAATAATAACAGATTCTGTACATACAGCGCATGCATTGTATGTATGTATGTATATTTTATGGTAATGTATGAATATGTTTTTCGATTTTGTCGCATTGTCGTTATGTCCTTGACCCAGTCGAATATGCCGTTAAATTGCCTAGAGAAATTCAACATAGGATGCCTAATTGCAGGATGTGAATTCACAAGTTGCCACTTGTCATGTTTTGTATAAGTTGGCATTATTTTGGGCCATTTAGATGCCAATGTTTATGCGTCGCCACACATTTAAGTATTTACACATTTATGTGTGCATTCGTGCTACACGCATTTTGGAATTTGATGCTCCGAAAATGGGCAAATTTGTATTACTGCTTGTCAGCCAGCTGTCAGGATCCGTTGATGGAGTTTGGTGTTATTATATATTTAATTTGGATTTATTTTGGTTGTTGTTGTTTTTGCACTGGGTTGATATTAATGTTATTGTGTCTCTCCCACTTCTATCTTCGTCCCTCTCTTTTATCTTCCGTATGCGCACATGTATGTCAATTTGCACTAATTAAATTCATTCCGAAATTTTTCGTATTAAAAGTTTACTAATGAAATTTATGCAGCTACTGTTTTGTGGGCCAAGGCTCAAAAGTCGTGCTTTCAATTAAAAATTATCGTGGAACGATGCTGCATGCGGCATGCAGCACTGTCAGGTAAAGTGGCAGTGGTTAGCAGAGGGGCACGCTTTCTCTCTCATGTGCAGCGGAGCGTTGCACAGTGGTGCCATTTTAACAGCTAAACACTCTATTGTCAAAGATTTGAATGCATTAATGTCAATATTGTTAAATCGTTGAGATTGTGAAGCGATTTTTGTATCGAAACTTTGTGTAGTTTTATTATTTAAAACAACGTTTGTGCACTATAGTTTTTGGAGACTTTTGTGATTTAACTATGCAGTACAAGTAATGGATTAATCCTCTAAGTCTCTATTTTAATCTCATCGAAAGCCTGAAGAAATAATTTTTATATTTAGATCCTTTTGCATTATTACAAATACAATTACAATTTTCAATTAGCAGCTTATAAACTCTTTTTTGTCCTTTTGCCGTTTTTATGGACAGTGTTGGTTTTAAATAATATTTTTATTTTATTTTGTGGCAAAGTTTTCACTGTGCGACGACAGTTTGGCTGCTAGATGCCTTCGAATTAGATTTGTTTTAAATTGCATTTCTGCGGTTATTATTGCATTTGGTTTTGTTGTATTTCATTTCATTTGATTTTGCATGTCGCCAGCGAATACAATAGACTTTTTATTTTAGTGTTATGTATACCAACGCCAACGCACCTACATACAACTATAAAAAACTGTTTATGGCCGGGTTAATGCAATCAAATGTGGCATAATTAAAAACAAATATCAAGTATTGGTTTTTGGGCTTGTTTTATATGGGTTTAGCTCAAAGCACAAGCAAAGCAATCAAATAAACATGGATCAGTTTGTTAAATGTAGCTGTTTAAATGGATTGCATTGTGAATAGTATATAGTATAGAAAACTGCTTCAGTTGGTAATAAAAAGATTAGTTAAATGGTAATAAATAAGTTTACTTTTGAAGTTTTGTTAATGTTCTGCTTGTAAAGTGCGTCAGTTTGTCCGATTCTAAAATATTTCACAGTTATTAAGGCTTAAGATTTTTATTTTGAAATTTCATCAATCGAATACGAAACACAGAAATTTTTAAAGGAAGCAAATGTTTTACATTAAACCAACAATATGGCAGCAAGGCGAAGCATTCTCCGTTAGCATGGTTTATGTGCTCTGCAAAAGATTTTTGTTGATGGCCCTTTAGTACCTGCCAGTCATAAAAGAAATAAGAGAAAACACTTGACGAGCACTTGCACTTGCACACTTGCATATCTACCAGCTTACATTGAAGTGTGCAAAACCCTTTTAAGACAAGCTTTTGGCAATAAAACTTCAACATGGAAGGAGAACATTGATCTTTGAAACCGTTGGAGGTGGGAACTTAAATGTTGAAATATATATATTTTCGCTTAACGTTTGCAAAACATCTAAATATTCCCGATTCCCAGTTATCGATAAAAATCAATTTCTTATATCATATCAAATTCGTAATAAACTGTATGAAGATCTATAAGAAAAGACCAAAGTTAACAAAAAAAAACTTCTCTCTACTTTACAGTTCTAGAGAAAAAGCATTTATGTACTTAATTAGCCTTACTTACTCGTTACAGCTTAATTTATGAATGAAGGTCTGATTAGCCAAGTTGCATGATATTTTGAAAAATCATTCCTTCCTCTTGGGTCAACACAAAAAGAGCAAGGTTCAATCTACAAAGAATGGTTTGCTGAGAATTGAGGTCATTCAAACAGACTGCATGCATATATTAATGTAAATCAGAGAAATGAACTTGATCTGTGTATGATATATGAGTTCACACACACACACACACACACACACACACACACACACACAGACATTCACATGCGGATATACTTTGAGCACCACTCAATTACACAATTCTGTGCGCCATGTGACTTCGATGAAGTATTTTATTTGGTTGGCAAGTCACGTGATGTGCAACAGCAGCCCAAGTCCAAGACCAGGTCCAAGTTCTATACCATTTCGCCTGCTAGCAAGTTAAGTATACGCAATGTTGAACCGCACACACACACACACACATATACACTGTAATAAACTGCGTTGCCCAAATGCTTACACATACATTTGTACGTATATTATAAGAAGACAACCGCACAAGTTTTTGGCACTGCTGTGTAGCTGAGTGTAAGCTGCTTAAATTTAATGCACAGAAAAATAAAGAGAAAAAAGACGAGCAAGATGAAAGAAAAAGAAGAAGCAGTAGAAATAGAAGAGCTGGGCCAATGTTGAAGTCAGGCTGGCGCTAATTTATGTCGCCCTGGCCCCATGACCAAGCAGCGTCTCCACTCTTTAGTGTTTAACATGCTCTCACTGTGGTCAAGTGTTTTGGGCCAACGAAAGCATGCAGCTTGAGGCATGGAGCATGGAGCATGGAGAATGGAGCATGGCTGGTCAGCCAATGCTTATGCACAACACATGCCACATGGCACACTGTGGCACATGACATTCCCAGCGGCACGCTTCGCAGGCATCAATATTCCTGGCGCTGTCATTGTCTATAGACGCGCATGGCCACCTCCGAAGGTCGCTGCCAGCACCATTGACTGCTGCCAAAAGCATATATGTACGTATGTATGTATTTTAAGTATGTTTGTATGTAAACGAAAACATAGGAAAGCAGACACACGAACTAATGCAGCCAGCATATCATAGATGTACACTTGAAAATACCAAAAAACACTTCAGAACCAAATAAAATTATATTTTTCTTATTAAGCATTTTTTTGGAATACGACATAATCCATTAACTTTTCTTATTGATTTGGTTTTAATGAACAAAACTATTAAGCAAAAACATTTTATAAAACGATTAAATGTGCGTTAATTAAAATAAAGTTTAAGATTGAAAAAGTCAATAATAAAATATACCTAAAAACTTATTGAGAAGAGATAGTTTTTCTTAAATCTTGTATTCTTTATATTTTTTCATATTAACTTTATATTTATACATATATAAAAATGTTTGTTAATTAGTATATTAATATCTTTTGAATTTTTTTTAAAATCAGTAGGTTATTGAAAAGTATAAATAAATAACAAAAAAATATTTAAAATCATTGAACTGTTTTTCTCGTAGTTCCGAATTAAGCGTTTCAAAGTTTCTTAGAAATTATTGCATTGGCTTGTTCTCTGTTTCTGAGTGTATGTATTTATTTATACGTACCCCACATATATATGAACGGCAGTTGAAATATTGACACGACTTAGCCAAACTCTCCCCTCAACGACCCGGCTAAGCGAATTGTTGCGCCTTATTGGCACAACCAAAGACGTGCTAAGCTGTCGCTGCCACTGATACTGGCACTGTGTGTGTGTGAATGTGTGTGCCTGATCCTTGGCTGCCTTCGTTTTAATCTCATTTTTGTGTGTGTTTTTATTTTTGCTCGCTTGGTGTGTGTGTGTGTGTGCTTTGCTGTCCCGTTTCCAATTGCCTGCATTTGAAAATTCGTTTACTTCAATAATACCAAATAATGGCTGAGATTTTGTTTTGCGATTTATATGAAACAGCAAACCCATATTTATGAACGAATGTGTGTATATATATGTATATGTACTATATTTTATACATATATGCATAAACCGGGAAACAGACAAAGCTCCCATAATAGTATTTCGATGCATGTGGAACGTGAAGTATGTGTACAAAATGGCTAGTTTGTTATACTATTTGGTATTGCACCTATTTATTTGTGGCACACACACACATACATATATATGTATATGTTTGTATGCATGCAAATTTTTATGTGCCCGTAAAAAGGGCATATTCTTGCAGATGTTGTAGAAAGTATCTTTAAAATGCCATTGTGAATCAACTATTTAAGTTAACAGGAACAATTTGAAGAACTAATTAACTAATTTCAAAAAATATTTATGTACAGCTGTACACTTGAAAAAAATCTAAAGGCGGAAGAGTTTAATTTGGAAACCTGCAAAATATCAGCGAATATTGCGTCGAGCATTTCCCTTAAAAATGAGAAAAACTTTTATAGTTTAAAGTGGATATTTTATTTTTATATAGTTTTTGTGTGTCGTTGGGCAAGAATGGATCGCACAAAATGTACAAATAATATGATAAACAAACATATTGATTGACTTCAGGTGCGAAAACATATATAAAACTAGTTTTGAAATCAGTTTGCCAACTTTTTTATTGGCTCGTTTCCCTAGAGCAAAATTCTTGCAGCTTTCTTAAAAGTAGAATAAAGTTGGTTGAATAGACTCATGAGAAGGATTTAAGTCAAGATAAAGCAATGCGAAAAGTTTTCCAGACTAGCCAACGAAATTCTACCATTTTTGAAGGTTTAATACCAATTTTGTTCATTAAATTAGTTTACTAAATAAATAATATTTTTATTCAAAGCCTATTTTAATCTTTTTCCATTCAACTGAACATTGATTATTGTGGAGAAATAGATCCTTACTAATTTAAAAGCCACTTTTAGAGTTAAGTAACGACATTAAAAGGAACCTACGGTGAAAAATGCGATTCATAGCATTTGACGGTCACATATCCATCATGACAAAATACTAGGTAAATAAAAAACATGTTTGAGGCGCAGTTAGGAAAAGTCATATATGTACATACATGCATACATATATGTATGTATGGTATGTATGTATGTGTACATATTATTTTATTGCTGCCTGTGGGGCCAACAAGGACAATCGTAACATTTGCGAGTTGCTTATGGATATGCAGCTGTGTCGTTTGTACGTTTGTATATGTACTATGTATGTGTGTGCGCCGTCCCAAAGGCAAACAGAAAACGCTCTATTAATGTTTGTGTGTGTGTGTGCCTAGAGCTGCTCCTAAAATTTGTAGCAACGCCTGCCAAGTGAAAGCAGCCCCCGGCCACATGTTTACATGCGCGACAGCCATAAACAACAACAACAAAAACAACGAGAAATAGTCCTCGAACAGACGCCAAAACACAAGGTGTTTAGCAATGTAAGGTAGAGGGGAAGGCTTTCTAATACAATTTTAATTCAATGGCCTAAGGAAAACGATGCAAAAGTGAACTTTCCCGACTAGCGCCAGTATATAAGTTGGCTAAATGAATTTAAATTAGCTGACATTCAAAAGTCAACAATATAAAATAAATAACAGCTAGTATCTTTGGGCTAACAAGGCGCAAATACAGCTTTTAATTCCACTTGCAACCTGTGGAAATCAGCAAAAAACCTTTAAACGTTAGTACATATTTGTTTATATAGAATCATTCATGTTGATTTCTTTGTTTAGACACATGGATATGGAGTGGATTTAGGTAGGCCTGTCTGTCTGTATTAGCCAGGTTAGAATCGCTAAAAATAAAGTTATAACTTATAATTTTATATTTAAAAACAATCGAAACAGAAAGTCAACTAGAGCTGAGCCGATGATGTTTAACTAGGGAATTGCCTTTATCTTTATTGCAGCTTCTGCAAGACTGGTAAGTAAAATTTTTAGAGATTTATAGTTCAAATATGAAATGCGCAATTAGGCATATTGCTTCAAGTTGAAAGTCAAAATGTCAAAAGCTAGCTACAGCTAAAGGTGAACTCAAATGCAATTTGCTAATTAATTTCAGCTAAATAAAACTGACCAACTATCAAATCCAATTACCTCTTACATATTTATTACTTTTATATTTGTTGCGAATATTTATTATTAGTCTGCCCCTGATGGGAATCAAAAAATGAAGTGGATAAGAAGCAAAGCGAAAAAAGTTCACACACTCCCAGAAAAAAAAGGGGAAAACAATAATAATTACAAATGTGCGAGAAAAGTTTGGGATTATTTGGCTTGCTTCACAAAACCAAACACAAATATACACATACATACATGCATACATACATACCCAATATACTTATAGTATTATGTCAAAAATTATTCTAGTATAATTCTTTTAATACCATATGTGATTACGATTCTCGGCTGGAACTGGATAACAAACTTTATTTGTGTTGTTTTTGTTTTTAATTGCACTCGCAACCTGTGGAAACTAGCAAAACACTTTTAATGTTAGTGTATGTTTTTGCAGCAAAGTATCCGTCGGGCTTCGGTCGGTTTGGGCTTCACATTTACCGCCAATGATTGAATAAGTCAGGACAAACTATTTTATAGGTATGTATATGAGAATTTTTCAGGAATTTTCGACGGATTTCTTCAAAATCGGGAAATCACATTTCATTTCATTCCTTTATCAGCTTGATTATTGATCGTCAAACCTTTAGACATGTTTTGTCTGATGATAAGTTCAGGTTGGTATGGCTAAGTCTAAGTCTTGTTACTTTAATTTGGTGGTATCTTGATATACGTTTGAGGTTTTGTACATGTTTGGGTGCAAGGATTGGTACTAGTTGTAAGTGTTGCGTAGCTAGTTTTTTTTTATTTCTGATTCTGACTTCTGATTGTGTCTTGGAAGTTAAATTTGGGGTTAGAAAGAGTTGCATTTTACGCGGAGAGGTCCGCTAATTCATTTCCTTTAATGCCTACGTGGCCCGATATCCAAATGATTTTAAATATAGGTAGGTATTAGGTAAGGATGTTTCGGATGATAGATGGTTAGTAATCGGCTTATTGTTTTTTAACGTGTCTACGGCGGAGAGAGAGTCAGCACATAAATATTGCACATAAGCCGTTTTGGTTTATTTTCTAGGATATTGAGGGCTTCTGTGATTGCAGCGATTTCAACCAAAACATGTGTCGAGTAGAAGGATTTCATTATATAATGCTCGTTGGTTATTGCATGTTTGTGAGCGGTCTGTGAATATGGTTTTGTATTTTTTGCTGTCGTCGAGGATTTCTTGGAATAGTTTTTTGTAAATGAGAGGATTTTGGGTACTCTCCCAGGGAGGAGTCGATTGAAAATGTGTGTCAGTGCTATGAGGGGGGCTATGTATTATGGGGTTTTTGGGATATCTGTGCAGAATGCCGAAGTTTTTTTTGCAGTGCTGATGATTCTATCTATTGTTGATTCGTATTATTAAACGAGTCAAAAGTAGTATTGCCATATTAATTGGTGCAGAACTGACCTAGTATGGCAACCGGTTGCAAGGCACCTCTTTGCAAAATCGACATTGAACGTGCATCGCCTTGAGCTGCGCCGTCTGTATATTGTTCAGAGAACGAAAACAGAGAAAACACATACTCACACTGAAATCAAATAAAAGGCAAATACACAGCTGGAACATTATTCCTTGTTGTTATTGCTGTCCGTTTTTTGACATGCACTCTGTGTGCAGTCCACTCGCCCGCTTCTCAATATCTTCTGCCCTCTCCCTCTCTCACTGTCTTTCTCGTTTTTACCCCATCGCTGGCTGATTCACAAAAACAGTGACTTTTGCTTGGTCACCACGGGACGGATGCCGGTTGCCTTCGAGCAAAACTACTGACGGACTACTGCTGGGTAATATTATTTTGTGTCTCTGCAGCAGCGAACAGAACTTTGGCCATGTGGTCACATTTCTAAGCAAAGTTTGTCTGGCTTTCTGTCTGTCTTTCAGTGTGCCGAATGTTGTTTAAAGTCAGCGGCAGCAGTTTTGCTTCATTTGCATGGACGAGCGGATGTTGGGAACTGTTTAAAATTATAAACAATTAAAAGTATTCGAGTTGTGCTAACAAACAACTGGAGAATACTCCCACCCCACCAAGTGTGTGCTAAACAAGCATCTTACTATTAAGATATGGATATCTGTCCAATGTATGCTAAATTTAAACAAAATTTCCTTACTTTACTTAACTGACATTTTGAGCCCGATTTTATTCACGTGGTAAGTTGTCAATCTGTCAATTAACTGACCATATAATGAGCAATATATGCATATGCATTAACGCATCGGCCATATGTGCAATACATATATATGTACATATATATTATTGACTGATTTAGTGTATTGGCCCTGTGGAAAGCATTGGAGCTTAGGTGTTTGATCTTAAGTCAACATTCTTGGCATTGTTTTACCAACTAAATCAAAATTGGTTGGCATTTTGTGAGCTCTAAGCTGCTCATTAATGCTATTGTGCGCACACACACACACACAACCTCTATACTAAGACATTCAGCTAGTTAACAATGCATTGCTACCATTGCAATGGTAGGCTTATTGAATTCCATAGCCATATCGAAAATAATTTTATTTTTAGCAGCCTTGTGTAATTGCAGGGAATGCAGTTTTGTTAATTTGCCAATAGAGCAAATATTATTTGCAATATGCCAACAACAAAAATATGGGCAAAAGAGCAAAGCTTGGGCTTGATACTAGTACTCAAATGTTGTTCGGTAACGGTTTGTTTAACAAATATGCGCACATTAAGTTTTTCATTAAATACATTCACATTTATTGCATGTGTATTGAGCTTTAAAAACTCCCCTCTAGTACTGCCGAACAACGCAAAGTGAACGTAGCGTCGACGACTCTGTGACAGTCGTTGACGCTCGCTTAATACCTTCACAATGTGTTCGACTGACGTATTTTGCAAGGGCATGTCCGCTCAAAGCGTCAATAACTCTCGCTCGTTTGACTTTATGACGAGTATGGAGCGTCAATAACTCTCGCTCGTTTGACTTTATGACATGTATGGAGCGGCGTAACTGACGCTTTATTGACCCAATGACATGCAGGGAGCGACGTAACTGACGCTCTATTGACCCAATGACATGTATGGAGCGACGTAAGAGACGCTTTATTGTCCTAATGTAATGCATGGAGCGACGTAAGAGACGCTTTATTGACCAAATGCTATGTGTGGAGAGATGCTTCTCTCGTGAAGCCAATGCCGTCAACAAGCACTTAGATTTTTGAATCAAAAAGTTTTCATTTTAAAGTTAAGCATTAGAAACCTTAAATTAACAAAAAATTTTTAATCGAATTGTTACACCGCGATATCAGTACATAACACCACAGTGGAGGGTTGTACAAATGTACAAATGGTGTAAGCTTCTACAAATTGTTTTTAAACTTTTTGCTTGGGGCACAGTAGCAGTAATCTTTAAATGCGAGACAAATAATTTGTTAATATTCTTAGTTGTGTATTAATTTAAATTAATTTTGTAAACCTTACCGATGACGAAAAGCAACTAACTTTGCCGCGACTCGAACCTGAGACCTTACGAATGAATCCCTCGAATAGGCGCTCGTACCCATTGCGCTGTTGCCGATCATGACTCATTGGAAGTTAAGTTTAATAGATACTAATAATAGACTTTATTTTCTCTATTCTTTTTATCGCACAGGCTCTCTTGAAAAACAAGAGCGCCTCTCTCTCTCTCTCTGTTAAGCGTTCGGGTTCAGTCATTGCAATGACGTGTCGTTACGAACGCATTGCCGTAAAAAAAACAACGCTAGGTTAGCCTAAAGACAATAACTGCGCCAGCAGTACTGGAGGATCATTTCGAATCGTTTAAAAGCTTTCTTTCTATGCATGTGAAAGCTCGAACAAAAGCTTGAATGACACTATTTTAATTACATGCACTACACAGTGTAGTACACACTCATGATTTGTTTTGCTTAAAAGTATGCTTTAATTTTTGTATTAATTTTTAATTTGCGTACCTTGTTACAAGCTCTGTGAGATTTTTAAATATATATTTGTAATTAATTTTTTTTTTTTAAACGATTTCGTTCTACTGTATCACATTTCACGACTTTTAACAATACAATTTTGGCCTATTTGCATCTTAATTAAAATTAAAAAAATAGTAATAAGAATTAAAATATATTAAAAACCTATTCATATCTTTCGAATGTTTTTACCACTTGCAAAACTTGATGATTGCTTGTTTTGGCCTTTAAGAAAATGTAGGTTCGCGGTGCCAATATTGGCGAATAATTCCAGTTCACATTACAACACTATCATCTTTCACTTGATGTGACGAGTGCATATCCACTTCTCTAACCATATATGTATGTGTGTTTGTATGATTGCAGTATAAATGTGTGTGTGGACTTGGTCAATACCAACTAATTGCGCTTAACAAGCCAAAAGAAGTAACCGGCGAGAGATACTATATGTACGAATACAAAAAAATGCATTTGCAAAAAATTGTGACTGGCGCAACTACTAAGAGATGGCGATAAAGAATCAGTTGGTGTCGTAGACTAGGTAGAGTAGGTGGATTCTGTGTGTGGTGCAAAAAAAGAAAAGAAAAAAAGAAAAAAAAAGATGATAACATGCTCCTAATGGATTTGACATGCAAATTGTCGTCATCAACAGCGAACAGACCGAAAACGAGCAAAGGCAGCCGTACAAATAACCCGCAATGGCCAATGGGCAGAACACCAGACAAGATCTTGCTTGTTTTGGTAAGGGTTGAGGTTTGGGTTTAAGGTTGGGTGGTGGTTGGGTGTGGCAGCGACGACTGCTTGGATTTTGATTGTTGATTACCTTGGCTAGAGGTTTTTTTTTTTTTTTTGCACATTGTGTTAGTGACGTCGCTGCTTGCTGCATCAGAAGGAGCATCTGCCGCATTGCAAATTGCATTAGGCAAACAATTGAACTGAGTCTCGAGGAGACAGAGACAGGGTGAGCGATGTAGAGAGAAAGAAAGAGAGAGAGAGAGAGAGGGAGAGAGATCGCCTGGTAACTTTTTAATGCATACAATTTGGGTACAGGACAGGAGGCGGCGACATTTATCAGCAATTTGTGGCCAGCAACAGCAGCGGCAGGAGCAGCTGGGTCAGCAAATTTAGGTTCATTAACGCAATAGCATCATCAAACTTGCATAAGTCAATGAAGCGACTGCAAATGTGTTTGTGTGTGTGTATATTTTTTGCCTTTTTAAACTACGCAAATACTTAAAGCCAAACTCACAAATGGCTCGAAAAATAACTGAAATAAAAACGTGCTAATTATAAGTTAAACGTGTCATCAAAATTAATTGATTGTTAACATATGTGGCATGGCGTATATACCCTCAATGCGTCAGTTTTAATGTCAGGTCAGAAGAGGCATTTGTGCATTTTTTTTTAAACTATAAAAATGAATTTCAAAAAGACAGATTAACATTAAATTATGCTTAAAATTGTAAAATGAAAATTTCTAAACAGCAAAAATATATGTATGTTTAATTTGTTTACTGTACAAAAATATATATAAAGCTTTTGTTTTTTCATTCAAAAAATGCTATTAAGTTTAGGTAGTTTTATTATATCTGGCAATCAGCACGATTTGCATTATTGGCTGGTAATATTTCCAACTAGCTTTTGTTTTTTGATTCCTCATTCTTCGCACCTCAAACACAAATTTCCAATTATGTAGTTTAGTTGGTAGCTGTTGCAGAATATCTTTTTAGTTATGCCCTTTTGAACACACATGAACTCCGTCTTGTTAACTTCTGACAAATTGATGAACATTTCAAATGCAGTTTGCATGATGCCCGTTTGCGAACTGCAAATGCTCAAGCTAATTGAGGTTAATTTTGTGTTCAGGTGCAAAAGAAAGATTCTACAGACATGCTGAATGAGGGGGAGAGGGAGCCAGAAAGAGTGAGAGTGAGAGAACATGCGAATGTGAGAATGCATCAAAAAAAGCAGTGAAAATGAAAAGGAAAATTCGAAAATTAATGGTTAAAAGTAATTAAGACAGTCGGCACAAAGAAGAGCAAGTTTCACTGTATAAAAATTCAATAGAAATGTACATTTCATTTATTTTTATCTTGTCGTCGCTTATTTAATACCTTAAGTCAGAAAAGCGCACATATGTAAAAATGATGTGAAAAGTAATTCCTTAGTAGAGAACCGCTGGGCCAATTTGGCTGAAGGTTTTGACGATAAAAGAGTTTGGGAAAACCTCTGTGCGGATTGCAAAGAACAATTTTATTTTCATTTCATTAAGAGTTCTTTATGCATAGAATAAGCAACCAAAAGCACCACAGCAACGCTGCGTTGGGGTCCACTAGTAAGGTATAAATATGAAATTTGTACACAATACACAGCATGATGTAATGCATATTTGTGCATTACATTAACTTGGTGAGCGATATGTTAAAATGGATGTATTTTCCATGTTCGCATATTTAAATTATATCATAAGCATCTTATTATGCCTTTTGACGCGCACATTTCACGCTGCTGCTGCTGCTGCTTTGGTTTTGGCTTTGGCATTTTCGTTCCCTTGTTGCTGCTGTGCTTATTTGCTGTGGCAATTTTCTTAATTCCCTGCGTAGTGCAGCCGAGCGGCAACCGGAAGGCGAATGAATCAAAGCCACTCAGACTTGGGACATGTCCACCAAGGCCTATAGTCCGGACTCTGGACAATACGATGTGGTTGTTGTGGGCGTGTGATACAGTCGCAGTTTCCCCAAGTTATGTCCTTTGTGCTCTCAGCTTTTGCTTGCTGTCTGATCCACAGCTTGTGCTCGCTTTCTCTTTCTCTTTCGCGTTCTCTTTCTCGCTTGCGTTGCTTTATTCTAATTGAAAACGAAAATGTAATTAGTTTGCCAACAAAGATGTTGGCGGCGTTTGCTTCAAACGAAATACGAAAAACGTGCACGCAAATGTCGCAAAGTTTGTTTAAAAATTATCAAGCCATTTTGCCAGCCAGCACAGCCAGCACAGCCAGTCAGACCACCCATAAAGCCAACCCTGAAGCTGTGCTTAGGCTGTGGAAACAATTAAAAGAAAACAGCACAAAGAATCGGTGACGGCAACGAGTCGTAGTTAACGGCTTATTAGAGTTACACTCCATGCCGTGTGCCCGCCCGATCCTTCTCTTCACAACCACCCACACATTTGCTATATGCGGCAGTCAACCGACATGTCAAAGCAGCCGGCAAGCCGACAAGCAGGCAGGCGGCAGACTGGCAAGAAAGCTTGCCTTGTAAAAGCCAAATGACACGAGCACACAATATGACAGCCTTTTATTTTGTTTTTATGTTTTTTGGTTTTTTTTCTTTGTCTTTGTAATCGCTTGCTTATGACAAGGATCGGCCAAGATTGACATTATACTTTTCACATTCGCTTCAAGTGCGACAAGCAGTAGGCTTTCAAGTTATTTATTGAAAAGAGTTAACAGAAATAGAAAGTTTATATTTTTTACTGCACAGAATGTAACTCAATAAGTCCTTAGAAGTATAAATCATCAACTAGAAGTGTTGATTAGGAGGTGAGCCATGCCCATTAGAACAACCAACTCTAACCCCAATATCTCTGCAGAGAATGGCCTCTTTTAACAGTTTTCATCTGGCATCAAAGTATTACACATTTAACTGCAGTGTTCGTGTACTTGTTTGGTTTTCTGGAAAAGCCGCAGGCAGCAACAGATGGTTTTGCAATGTGGCAAATGCGTCTCTTCCTAGATAACGGTATCAGTGTTAATATCCAAGTGCTTACAGCTTACAGCTGCAAACTAGGGTGAATGTTGTCGCATTCTAAACTGTAACATTTAATTAAATATAAAGAATTAAAAGTGCTTGCAAACGGTCTGTTCACCAGTTTACATATTCATTTTCCTATTTATAGTTGCTATATTTGAATATTAAAGCATAAAACGTCGTTCATAGCAGCAATCTTCTATCTTATGGAAGCTTTGTATAATAACCAAACTAAGCAATTCGTTCTTATATGAATTAACTTTAAGGGGCAGAGTATAAAAAAGAAATCATTCAGTTAATCCAGCAAATCAAAAGCAGATTAAGCCAACATAAGCCATATGACTTGACCAATATTTGCGGGTGAAATCGATAGATTCGTTGGTAAAGTAGCCAAACGCAAAGATATACTATGTGTAGTATAAAATGCGAAGCAAACACATAAATTTCTGCAAGTTCAGCTTTTCATTTTCGTTACGCCCTTGTTCGCTTTGTAGTGAACTCGAATAAACTTACTCTATGAATTTTATTCAATATACTATTAAAGCTTAATATTATTGATTTTTTTGTGGCGCAAGAATGTAATGCGTCTAAAAATACTCAATATTTATTTAATATATAAATAGTGTTTACCAGTCTCGTTAGCGGGCTGGACGTCATTGAATCAAAGGGGTGATTCGAACCAATTTCATTCAAGGACGTCCAGGACATCCCGCTAACTAGACTGGATAGAAAACACTTCATTAGAGAACCCCAATTCATTATTTATTTAATGAGATATCACCTCAAAATGTACTTTAAAACATTAATATGCATAACGTTTTTTTTTTTTTAAGTTTATTTATCTTCCATCTCTTTTTGTTTTACTCTTTCCACTTGAGTTCTTCGACTGGGTAATAATAATAATTATGATAAAAGATTTTTTAATAACAGTTAAAACTTTATTAAATAGCTCGTCTGTTGAATTGTTGGCCATATTAATTAACTATTTTTTGTTGCTGCCGTTGTTGTTGGCTCTGGCGTGTTACGAATATGGCTTATAGCCCACAATTTAGTTAAAACATTCAAATTACTCACAATTCAACTGTGCATCAAATCATTTAAAAAGGTTTGTTTAGACTGCCAGTCTGCCATAATCCTATATGGGCAGCAAATCGGGCAAACAACTCAGCTTCGAGGCTTCGAGGATAACAAATGGTTAAAGCTTTCTCATAGAGTTCGATAATCGTGAAAGCTGATTTATATAAACGCATTTCACTAAGCATTTTTTAAAAGTATGTAAAATTAATTAAGAAATATGTTCAGAAATCACATATGAAAATTGATATTTTTTTTTATATTTTTTAATAAATTTGTAAAATCTTTTTGTTGTTAAAGTCAGCACTAAATTAATAGGAGATATCTTAATATATTAAATTTTTAATATTTTTTTCTATGCCTGCAAGCCTAAGCAACGGTTTTTCTAAACGCCTTGGGCAGCGGCCATAATGTTGCCATGAAAAGTGACGTTGCATCGCGATGGCTGGCGCTGTTGTTGTAGGCAGAGTATCGCTGTTAGTCTCGTGCACGCTCGACGGCCAAGAGGGGCGGAGTGAAGCTTGTGGAGAGTGATATGTCCCCAAGCTGACCGCAGAACGCGCCGTTGCGTAAATGTTACAGCAATGAGCGGTTTTGCAGTTGAGTGAATTAATCCGCGCTTGCACACCAGCTCGAATGGACACACACACACACACCACCCACTCGGTCAAGAACCAGACTTATGAGAGCATACGAAATACACACACACACACACACAATATATTCATAAATACATACAAAAGAAAACACGTGAAAACGCACACACAAATGTATGAGCCGGCCCTAGCACGAGAGCAATTATCATGTTTCAATTTGCATTTGTAAGCACTGCATTGCACTGCAGTTTACGTTAAGAGGGGAGCAAGCGGCAAGAGGGTAAGCTGGCGGGGGTGTGCAGCTTCAGGACGATTGTTTGGATCCTGGGTTTTGTGCCCATTGCTCGTTGCTGCTCTGCATTTGCCATTTATTGCAAATGGCTGCCACGCAGCCACCAAAAATGGCGTCATTTCCGCACCTGACGCGATTTACAAATCAACGCAAATTTTTCACAAATGCCCCAAGCCCCGACCAGCAGCCCAGACCAGCTAAGCCCCAGCCGAATTTGAAGTCAGCTGTCTAACATTGGCATTATTGTTGTTGTCGCTTGTCCCAGGTTGATGTTTATGTTGTTGCCCGTTTAGTATTTCGCGCCACCTTGTTTGTTTACCGTTGCTGGCCTGTGGTTTTGCCATTGGTTGCTGATAAAATTATCAATAAATTAGAAATGAACCTAGCAGCCTGCTTCCGCTCTCCTCTCTCTCTCTCTCTCTCTCTCTCTTTGTCACTCTCTCTCTCTTCACTCTTTTCCTGTCTCCAATTCTGTGACGTCATCACTCACGCGACTATTACATCCGCTGTCAGTGACAATGCCCAAACAACGTTTGCGGCCAGCAGCTTTAAGTAAATATACATACATGCAGTAGAAACGTATGTGCATTTTTACGCTCATATCTACATACTACTTCTAGTTACTATATGCAGCGACGAACGAACGTCTTTGTAATCATGTGCAGGTTATACGCCTCACTTGAAATGTCAAGTTGCAGTGCTTCCAAGTAATGTCCCTTGGCAAAAACGAAATCTTAACCTTGTTGAAAGTTTTTCCTTTATTCTCATATTTTTCAATTGCTAAATGGTTTTACAGATGTAAAACATATGATAACATATAGAAATTAATATTTAAACGGTAAAATTTAAATTAATATTACAAAACTTTTAGAAAAAACGAAAAAATAGAGATGTGTTAACATCTTGAAATTAAATATTTTGTAAAGTTGCAAGTACTTATGCTTTCAAAACTATCTTTACAATTATCATATTAACAGCAGAGCTGCGTGGTTCGACCGTCTCAAGACCCAGTTTTCCGAATTAACTTAAAGTGAACTTAACTTGAACTTAACTTCAACGTGATTACGCAGAGCTTGATCTTCAAAATGTTTGCTAGCATTATTATACATATAAATAATCTTTTCCTTGAATACTCACTTTCGAAAGTTTGCAAAACTTGATGTTTGTTTTTTGGCCTGTAAGAATGAGTAGCTTCGTGGTTCAATTTTTAATTTCGCAGCTATATGTACGTAGTTTCGTATGTATGGTCATAATGGCCAGGGGCTGCAGGAACAGAGTGTGTGTGTGTTCCATTCTGATGCCTTTGGTTTGGTGAATTTTGGTCATTGATATCTCTGGCCAGAGGTAATAAGCTGTGCAGCCGATGTGCTACATCACAAAATTATTAATGCATATAGACCCAAGGCAACCGTTGGGCCGATTGCTATACTAAAGGGGCAAAATTCAGCTTTACCGACTTTGAGCCATAGCAAGCATGTTTTTGAAATTCAAACAGAAAATACACACGAAATGTATCAAATAATATGCAAATACTGCTACACTCGGATTATTCAAACTCGTTGTTGTTCTTGCCGTTGTTGACCATTTTTCAATTTTATTTTAGAATTTCAAAGCTAGCAAAGTAAATTGCATTGTTTTTCTTATTTGCTTATTCTTTTTAAGACTCATTAATGATTTCATGTTCAAATATCCGGAAAAATATATGTAAGTATGTACATATGAAATATATACAGAGGTTGACCCAATACAAGATTATTTGGCTAAAGCATTTTTCCCTTGTTCTGAGAATAATTGTTTTTAGTTTACTAAAACTAAACTTTACAATTTAGCTTTTTTCTTTTTGTATACGGATTTAAAATATGCTAATTATGTACATTCTGCCGCCAATTGTTATTAAATTAACAAAAATTGAATTATGGCTTTTAACTCGGTTAAAAATTACTAAATATTCATAAACCAGTATGTACACAAAAATTTACATACATTATATTTGAATAAGGTTTTGCACAGTATTATTTTGTGTATCCAATTATTTTTTTATGTTACCAATTAGGCAAACATAGTCCACATTAACTGAAATTTAATCAAAGCTATAAGCGGCTTTAAAATTACGACAGCTCAACGCTCAATGCTCAATGAAGAAAAATGATGAATTTTGTATGTTCGACACGCAAAAAACCAACAATTTTGGTTTAATTGTTTGGCTGCGTGCGAATCAATCAAAATGTACAATCACAAATGCATTTTGATTGCAATTTAAAATGTAATTGAAGGAAAATCAATGCGATTACACACACACGTAAGCCCAGAGTGCGTCCGAAGTGAAAAGATTTACAACAAAAGCTGCTTAAACAAAGCCAAGCAATGCATTGCTTTAGTTTCCATACTGAGCACAACAAGCCCTTAACACTCAATACCAATCCTTTAAACATATGAAAAATACCACGCTCTATTTACGCTTTAATTATATTTTATATTGTCAAAAGGACTCACATTTTAATTAATACTCTTGCATCTATCAAAGACAAATGACAAAACCATACAAACCAATGATATATATATTTTTATATTTGTAATTGAAAAGTCATACAAAGTCCAGCATTTGTTAAAGGCTTCGTTGCAAATGGACGACATTTCAAAGTGCATCTTGCACATCTACTGGAAAACAGAGGTATCAGTTATAAGCACTTGTCGTCAAGCTAATTTTCGCACTATTCTCTGTAAGAATTTTCGAGAGTTGCTTTTTCTACGATGTCGATGAGATGTTTCTCTTTCGGCTTAAAATCACCATTTGCAGTTTTATTGGAGTGCAATCCGGATATGAATAAACGATATCGCCACAATTATTAGGCTTGAGCTCCTTTGCATCATTAATGCTTTCGCCGTTTGCCACTTGCGATTTGGCCTGGCTCGTTGTGTTGACTTGTTGTTTAGTGCCGCCGGCCCTTCTTTGATAAATATTGCTAAACTTCGCTAAGTCCATTGTTTAGTGTTCACAATATTGTTTTATAAAACAAATAAAGTTGAAAACTAACTTAAGCTGCAAGTATATTCAGTGAATTTCTGTTAAATACCGATGCCAATTTTCATTGCCATAATGGGCATGCCAACTTGTTTGACAATATGACATTAGCAGACCTGGTACGCATGTAACATAATGTAACTAACAATGGATTAATTTTCAAAAAAAACGCGAGATACTCACAAAGATTAATTATCACTTAAGTTGTCATACTATCAAAAGTTATTAAAGCTATGATTCTAGTCGATATAAATGACTATCGATCATATTCTGTGCGCTTATATTTGTCACCACTGTGATCATATTACAGTTAGAAACGAATTTCTGGCAAATACACAAATTTTTCTTCCTATTCTCATGTTTGTTAATTAAATTCAATAGACAGATTATAATTGAATTGATTCTTCTTGTGTTGCACACAAATCGCAATAATTAGAATGCTCACCATGCTCACGTACGCTTAGTCAGCAGGTGAAAACAATGCTCACGTAGACCATTAGAAAAATATTGGATTGATTTGCTGTTTGCGTGGTGTTGAATCAAATTTTAAACACAATTAAATACAATAAATGCGCAAGTTTTCGTCTTCGTCTTCGTGTTGTTGTTCAGCTGTCACTTGGGAGTGAACAACAGTGCTTCACTCAAACACCCTGCCCCATTCAAAGCGCTAAAAAAAATTGTTGCATTAATGAGGCGTATGGCCCAAAATTAAGCGCCCACTTAAGAATAACCTGCCGGCACTGGAAAGTTGCAGCCGTCGTGAATTTGGCAACAGCAAAACAATATACAAATAAATTGTATTTTATTTCACTTAAGTTGCAAGAAAGCGTCGAGCTAAACACAGTGCAGCCTTTTTGCCAGCACAAGAACAATCCAATTGAAACAACGGACAAGGAAAACCAAGGCGAAAACGAAGACGCCAACATTGAATGAAGCTGGAACTGGAGTCTGAGACTGGCGCTGAGTGAAAGCCATTCAGGTAAGCGACAACAAACTGACACAATGGCAACGTTGCCGTGGTCGTTGTAGCTCTTGCATTTGCACAAAAGACGCCAAAACAATGCTCTGTGCAGCAACAACAACAAAATCTCAACTCATTCTTATTGCAAATTGATTGTTTTTGCTAAAGATATTATTAAAGTGAATAAAACCAAAACAACCATTCCATACAAAGACTTAAAAGTCCAACAAAAAAGAAAAAACTAAATCTAGATTTGTTATAATTGATAGCCAAACTGATACCAGCAAATGCTCACTTGCAGTGTACGACAAAACTAAATTCATGAATTGTGTTAGTGTTTTTTTATACATTTATATCATAAATATTGATAAACGAAAAAGAGTTGGCTTGATAAGATTGATAAACAAAAAATTTGAATTCATTGAAACCATTTCAACTCGTAAATCTGAACCATCAAAACTAAAGAAAATTTTGAAATTAATATTTCGTTTCTGTTGCTTCTTTGGGCAAGGAATCGGGCCAATTCATACATTTTACGTTTGTGAACTATGGCATACAATAACATTTACATGTGCATTGAACCGATGCTGCTTTGTTCTCTGCTTACACTCACGATACTGTATATTGTTTTCGTCGATCATAATAACATTTTCATTAATCCAACATGCAGAAATATGCATATCAACGCAATCCTCGTTACACGTAACTCCTCGATAATTGCAACACCCGAATTCTTAAACTTAAAAAAATTACCCAATTTAACGCAACTTCGTAAGGAAATTGTATGTTTTAGTTGGTTTTAATAAAATGAAATCCTTGCTTTGAGCACAGATTTAATCGATATACTTTAATTTTAATAGTAAGCAAAGGCATTTCCTTTTGGAAATAGGTCAGCAGTAAGTTTTCTCTCGGTTTTTGCAACCACTTCAGTTTTCGCAATTGCCCAAATTTTAATAGGTTGCGTTGAGCGAGGTCGTACTGTATATACACACACGACTGCGTACGCGTGTCTCGAATATCAGCTCTATTATTCAGCAAAAACATGTTAATTCTTTGCAATCATATACTAACGACTGCGCAATACTCCTACTGTAGTAAAAGTAGTAAGAGTAAAATAACAGAAGTCATCTCCAAAACAATGTACAATATTAAGGTATTAATTTTAAATAAAAATAAGTGTGTCTCTTGATCTCTCAAGAATTATATCTACGAATAAACTAAAATAACGAAATTCTTAATTTTAAAATTTAAATCATTAAATACATGCAGAGCTGCATTTTCGAGATATTTGAATAGAAAACCAGTTAGGTTTTTAGTTGCGTTTAGCAAAACTAATTAAACAACAATACAAATATTGCATAAACATATATATTGTAGAAGGCAATATCTCTTTAATTAGTCTTCTCATATCGAGCGCACAGAACAGACTGACTCTAAGTTTCTGTTAAGTAACAGTCTTAACGATTAACATAATCAACTAAGACAACTTATCGAACTCAACATCGTGAACTTCACTCAAAAAGGTATTTTAAATAAAATGACTGGGATCGTAGGTACGACAATATACACACTTTACTGACAGAACAAACAGTGTATAAAATCTGTTTGTGCGGACATACTGACGTGAATTAAGGCAAAGATGTTGTTTTTCCCCGGCCAATTCCGACTACAAGACTGAACAATTGGTTGAAAATTTGTTTTTTGTTTTGCATCAGATGTGATAATTCATTTATAAAAAAAAAAAAATGTTGCATTGGCATTGCGAAATCAAAATCCTTTGTCCGGCAACAGTAAAAGCAAATTTTCTTTGGATCCATAGTACAAATGACAGATATACATATAACTCAACGGTAATTCCATACTGCGTAATCAGATAGAAATTCTACTGTTCTTAGTTTGTATAATATCAAAGAAAAATATATACATTTCATGAGATTAAGTATCAAATTATTAAATCAATTAAATCATTGCGAATTAAACGAGCCAAGCATTTGGGAAATCAGCTTTGGGAATAATGCCTGGCAGCGATTGATTAATTTCTTTCATGGCTAGCACAAATTAAAACAACATTAAATGAAACACATTGATCTTTTGAAGACTATTAATGGATATTTCGAGTATTAGGAGTTAAATTATGAATTACTCCGAAAACATTCAAAAATTATTAAGCTTTTGATTTTGACAAATCGCCAAAACTCTTAGTTTTACATATTTTCGAGAAGATTTTTCCCATTGTTTCGTAAAAGTTACTAGACATCCACCCTATGCGACCCACTTCGGCATAAGATTATGAACATTTTCACAAAAGCCTCGCTGAGCTACTTATTCAGAACTGTTTAATTGCGATTATGATTAGTAATAAGTGAAATAAATTAAAAATTAATTGATTGTATTATCCTTTTTCAATAACATAATTATTGCTATATAATTACGATAGCAAATAATCCACATTGTACAATATGTAATTATTTACGGATTAAGAACAATAATCGAAAATTTTCCAAAAATAACCAAACTACTTTTCATGATTATTTTTGATTATTAAAAGCAATCGGACTACTTTTGTTTTTAATTCTTAAATAATCATGAAAGAAAACTTTAAAATGTAATTACTAATGATTATGATTTGTAATTATTACTTAATAGTCTCGCTTCAAACCTTATCGTTTTAGGATAACTCAAAATAAATATTGCTAAGTATCCTTCGGAATCGTGCTATAATTTTGTTTTTATTGAAATTCAATCATTGTTAGTGTCGCGGGATAAACTCAAAAGCTTATTTTCCTTATTAGTTGAGTAACATTGGCAAGCATGTTAAATACTGGTATATACCTAGTCTGTTAATGACTTATTGTCAAACAAGTTTGAACGATTATTTTGACAGTTCACTTTTGCAGCGACGACTGACGTGTCGATATTCAATAAATTTCACAAATTAAATTCCCAACTTTAAATCATTGTCACCTAATTTGATTCATAAAACATTGCGAACAATCAATCAACATTGAATAAGGCCATTGTCTCTACTGCTGACGAGTCTTCGGACAAAGCCGATACACCGAGCGGGTCCACTTCGACATTGGTTGGGAACGCAAGCTCCGTTAAAGCCGCTAATGCCGTTGTTAACGATGGATGGTACACTGCTTTGGCAAAGGAGGACGACGATGAGCAAGTTTCGGAGCTAAAGGCTTTCAAGAATAAGCTCGAGTTTTGCAAGCCATTAACAGCAGATGAAACCACTGAGTATATTTTGAATGAAGGCGGTTTTCGTGCTAGCGACAAGCGCGTTGTTCGCTTGATTTCGCTGGCAGGGCAGAAATTAGTGACAAGCGTCATTAAAAAATCCGTAACGCACCGGCAAGGAGAGGACTAACCAAACGCCCAAGCAAGCTAGCAAATAAACTCACTCAAGGCACAGGAATAAATTGACTTTAGATGATGTTATGCCAATAATAGGAAAAATTAAGATTGAAAATTAGAATTCGAGGAATTGTAATTCGAATACTGAGTCATATATAGGTGAGAGCGATTCTAATAGCATGACAATTAAACAAGTCCTTCAATGAATACCTTTGCTTAGTAGATGTTGTGAATATTGCTGTTCGACACCGAAGCCTTTAACAAATGCTGGACTTTGTATGACTTTTCAATTACGAATATATAAATATACTTTAACACATTGGTGTGCTTAGCTAAAAATACTTTATGAAATGTATTTGATTATTTTATTGTATAATATGTAATCAGAAGAGGATGCAAGAGTGCCAAGTTGGGGGTTGGTGATGGGGATGACTGACCAACATTATTGCTGCTGGCGAATGTTAATGTGGATGTGAATGTAGGGATTATCCTGCACTCATTTGTTGTGTATGTAGTGTGTGTTGTAGTTGCGGTGAAAAGCTGAAACTAAGTGGTATACGAAGTGTTTAGTTCTTTGATGGATGCAAGAGTATTAATTAGAATGCGAGTCCTTTTGACAATATTAAATAATTCATATTAATTATTGAACTATAATTAACTGCAGGTGCTTACTCTTCCTGTTTTTCATACAGAGCGTGGTATTTTTCATATGTTTAAAGGATTGGTATTGAGTGTTAAGGGCTTGTTGTGCTCAGTATGGAAACTAAAGCAATGCATTGCTTGGCTTTGTTTAAGCAGCTTTTGTTGTAAATCTTTTCACTTCGGACGCACTCTGGGCTTACGTGAGTGTGTGTAATCGCATTGATTTTCCTTCAATTACATTTTAAATTGCAATCAAAATGCATTTGTGATTGTACATTTTGATTGATTTGCGAGTAATTAGTTTTTCAAGTTTCTTTTAAAACTGTGTTGACCTGTTGTTGTTTATGTGACCACGATACTGAAAACCCCTTTGAAAATGTGTTATACAGTTATTATGAACCGTAAATTTTGAGCAAAACAGTTTTAAAAGACAAATCTCAAAGCTAGTATAAGAACAAAGTTTAAGTTGAACATTTTATTGCATTGTTATAATTTCCTTTTTTTTTTTCAATGCCGAGCTTTATGTTAAATCATATTTATGATTATTTCGCAAAAAAAGAAAAAAAAATGGTATTAAGCGCTGCCAGAGTATTAAAATAAATCGTTCTTAGAGGCAAACCAATTACGACGTTAAATGTTGCATATTTGTTTTGTTGAATGATTAATGGTTACCAATTAAATACGTTACGTTATGCGCATCTGGCAAAAATCTTAGGCCGAAATATACTCTGTACAAAAACCAATACATGGTGTCATTAAAATCGAAGAATGCGAAAACAAAGATTCAAACAAGCACATTAAAGAATATAGTTTTGAATTCCATCAACTTTATGTAAACCATTAAACTCAAATTATATGTATGTTAATATTGTGTAGGGTATCTTGAAAATATTCCCCAATCTTCCTATGGCATTTTCGCCGCTCAGGAGTAGCGGAATCCCTCCCTCACACCAACAAAAAAAACTACAGAGCTATTTAGCAGCTGATCCAAACAATCGATATTTCAAATGCTGAATAAAGTCCTTTGTCGCAATGAAGAATTATTGATTATAGCCTCAAATTGTCGTTTGCCAGCTAAGTTCTACTCACCTAACCAATCCGTTTTAATCGCACTGGCCACATCGTTCACACATGTGTATGGATAGCTTGGGAGCTGTCATTAGTCGAGGCGTCCCCATTGTTCCGATGCCTAAATGACTGACTAGACCATTCATCTGCCAGCGGGATACAGTGATAGAGAGAGACACAGTTTGGTGCTTTTGTCTTGAATATCATATGCAAATATTCACAAAATAATAGCAAGTCGCTATAAACAATGCAGTTAATGTTGCTATGCTACGTATACGTAACTTGCATAGCGGTCCAAGAACCAGCTTCACAACAAAAACCTCAACTAAAACCTTTTGTGTTAAGCGTCCATCTATACCATATATCTATATATGTATATGCTTACAGTTTATTTTCAGATCTGCTTGTTTATTATTTATAAAATTTGGTCAAAATAAAGTGTAGAGTACAAAAAGTTTCGACTTAATTGACAATTTGATTTGGGAATTTTTATTACATTTTTAACCTGTGAGTGACAGGTATAATGACAACGGTAACCTGGATGCACAACAACACTGCAACACGGCTCCACTGCTTACCCCACAGCCAAAGGTAGCCGCAAAAATATAATGGGCCAAAAGGTTATTTTTTGGCTTGGGGTTTGGGAATTTTTGTTGCATGTTGCCGGCTGCTGTTGCTGTACAATGTGAAATAAAATGATGAAAAGTTCCTTAGAGCTGTTAATATTGTTGCACTATTTATGCCAGCGGATGGCATGGCTCGAAGATTGACGCACAGTGACTTTCTTTTTGTTTTTTTGTGTTGGTGTTGTTGTGAGGTCGTCACTCTGCGTGCAACAGAGTTGCAACTTTTGACTTTAGCTGTGCACTTTTTAATGAGAACTTACCAGGGGGCTCAAAGCCGGGTGGGTGGATAAAGGGGTAGCCGAAAATCAACTTTACTGCCGTTCGGCGAAATGCGCAAAGAGAACAAAGTGAGTGGAAATGGCTCAAAACCCAAACAGCTGCAACAACAGCAACGACAACAACAAGAATGAGCCAAAAAATGTGTCTGCCAGAAGAATAGAAATTGGTCAAGTGGGTGACCGTAAGTGATTCACCAAAACGCAGATACAACAAAGCGCTGCAAACACACACACAAACACACACACACTCACACACACACACACACCTAGCACCCAAAAAGAAACTAAAAACAAAATTGCCTCCAGACTGACACAGTGCCCGACTCTAAGGCCATATATGTATGGGTGTGTGTGTGTGTACATATGCATATATGCATGAGTGTCTGTGTGTGTGTGTGTTTTATAGGAGTGATTGCGTGAGTGCTGCGGCTGCCATCTTCATTTGCATGCATTTTCGTTGCGTGTGTGCCAGCGTAATTTATTTGTTGGCGTCGCTGCCGATACAGTTGACGAGTCGCGCAAATTCCCTTGAACTTGCAGCAGCTGCAACAGCAGCAGAAGCAACATCTCGCTTGCAACAATCAACAGCAACAACAACAATCAAACCGAGTCAAGTCGAAAAGGCCCACGTCCTCGTGGAAGTGCCTGCGCGATTCTGTGTCGGACACGACTGCCGCCGTTTCGAGCACTCCTCGTTCACGCTGCATCCTCAGAGTGTCGTCCTCGTCCTCGTCGTCGTCGTGTCGGTGTCGGTGTCGGTGTCGGCGTGTCGGTGACACGACGCTAACGAACCAGGAGCTCGGTAAACGCTAAAGCACACGAATCAAATGCGTTCCACATAATTGTTTTCATAGAGATGTTGATAAGAGACCACAAAATAATAGTATAGAATTTCTCATATTTTATTTATGATCGTTGGGGTTAAAGATTAAAACTAAGTGAAAAATAAAAGAATCAATTCATTAGCTGTAAAATGTAAGCTTTATTGTATTTTATCAACAGAATGGTAAGGGAGTTTGAAAACTAGTGAGCATTGCTTTTAAACTATTAAACTTGCCTTGTGGGAAATTTGGGGTATTCCACATGGATGAGAAACAATCGTTTTGTTTTCACAGAATTCTTATGTGGCAGACGGAAGCAGTTTCAAATGAGTTTAATACTGAACTGAATGAGTTGAATACTGAAAGTGATTTCGTTTACTTAAGTCAGAGTCAACACTCAACATTGATTCGTAGCTTCGAAATGTTTGCGCATCTCATATGCCAAATGGCATCCACAGTCCACACATTTGGCATCCACACAGACGCTGTTGACGCGTGCGCCGCTCGGCAAAATACTCCGCACGTGGCAACGCGAGCGGGCGGGCGGGCGGGCGGGCGGTCAGATGCCTTGCAACGGCGACAACGGCGCCGACCTGCCAAAGGTGCGTGTCTCTATATATGAACTTCTTCCGTGTGCCATGTGGAACCTAAGGATAGTCAATATATATTTGCACACAATCATACGGACACACACACATACATGCATACACATGCAGGCGCAACAGACACATCGTGTCCTAGTATTTGCCGAAGCTTAGCTTGACTCGCGTTCAGCTAGCGTCGATGCGATTCAGTCTCGAAAAGGATATCGAAGGCAGCGGTTTGTGCCACGCGTCGCGTTTAGCCAAAAACGAACAGTGTGCATTGCAGTGTATGCCACACACAATATTCCTGTGCTGTGTGTTGTGTCGTTCTGCTTCGAACTCCGAACTGCTGAAGCATCAATGCTGATGCTAAAGCCTCTCTTTCTCAATTTGCTAAGTATGTGTTTGAGTGAGTGTGTGTGTGAGTGTGTGTGTGTTTTAGTTGCCCGTGAAAAGTGAACAGTGAACCGTGAACAGTGTTCGGTAAACCACACGCTCTTGTTATCATCGCCCATTTGGCTGTTTGTTTGTTCTTATCCTGATTCTTCTGCTGCTGCTGCTGCCGCTGTTGCTGCCCCGCCGTTTACGCCGTTTTACTCAGTTTAGCGCCTCTTTCTGCTGCCGAGTATTGCCCAATTGCTGTTGGTGTTGCACGGCGAGATAAGTGAAATGTAAACAGCCGCGAAAACGCTGCAGCTGCATCAAGAAAAATGCTGCATACTTTAGCGGTTTGCCCCCAATAAAACTCTCTAAACAACTAGAAAGTATTGCTAAGTGCCACATATATGATGCTGCAACATGTTATGCTGCCGCAAGCTTAAAGGTTGACACGTTTCATGCAACGTTAAGCTGCAAGTTTTGAATTTCACATCGCACAATTAGAGACACAATTAAAACACATAAATAGACGGTTCAAAATATATATTTTTGTGGCCATCGCGCTGGTTAAGTTAAGCTTGAGCCAGGCAATACGAGTGCTATGCATTTTGTGCCTGCTGGCGCAACATCGAAGCGCGTTGAACCCCAACTGAGAGCATATCACTTACCCGACACTCTGTGTCTGTGTTTGCGTCTCATAGGAATTTGGATACTAAAACCATTCATTGTCTCCTTGTTGTCATAGTGAATGCACATCAATTTGAGTTTATGCCAAAAAAAAAAAAAAGAATCCAGTCGTAATAAAGTTGCCATCAATTTGGCGCAATAAAAAAGCAAAAATACGAAAACAAACGTGAAATGTACTCAAGTCCAAATTGAACGAAAAGAATGCAAATGAAAGTCTACATACATATATTCTTTGACACACATGTGTGTGTGCATGTATGTATGTGTGCATGTAAAATAAATCGACACGTTTCACTGGTCATAAAAAATGCCATAAAATACGGCGGCGTATTTGTTTATGATATTTTAAATTTTGCATAAATCATATACTTACATATATGCTAAGAAATTTTACATTCAATTTGTTAAGACAAACATGCAACAAGCAAACAGCAAACAGCAACAAGCACAACAATCAGCAGCAATAGGCAACAAACTCGACATATCGCGACGTCTCGCGACATCTGCCAATGTTTTTTTTTTGTTTTTTTTAAGCTCACCTGGGCACATAAAAACAAAATATATTAACGTTAAGCAACTCAGCACACAGAATATATGTTGATACATTTTTTTTCTTGTTATAGCAGCTGGTTATGCTGATTAAAGTGCACCACACTTGCTCACAAATATATATATAAACGTACAATACATAAAATAAATATATAAAAAATAACAAAAAAAAAAAAAAAAAAAAAGCCAAGCCTTTTAAAAGACATTTGTCTCTCAGCCTGCCAAGAAGGCAACGGGCCGGGCCATATATTTCCGTTAATAAATCTACGCCTACGTCGCTTTAAAATACAAATAAATAAAAAGAAATCCAGAAAGTAAGGCACTAAGCAGCAGCTAACAGCAGGTAAGAGTGGTAATAAAAATTAATGACAATCAAAATTGTTGCGCATCTTTTTGCCTTTTTAACTAAAAAACTGTCTACAGCCGAAATATGATATTAAAACGATAAAAGTTTCTTAGCCAAATCAATTTTCGATGATTTTTGAACACTTTAAATGAGATGAACTTCCTACTCTCCTAGTCTCCTTTCAAGCTTAATGTGATTTTGATGCGTATTAAGTTAATGTCGGCTGCAACGAAACCTAATGTTAAAACATTAATTTGACTTTTGGTTTTTACGATGCTGCGGCTACGTTTCGATTATAAATTGTATATATGACTGCAGTATATGTTTTGAATGTTTGGTTTGGCCTTGCTTTTGCTGCTTGGTGCACCACTTGTTCTTCAGTTGTTCAGAATTTATGATTTAATTGTCTTGCTCGCAGACATCATTGTTGTTTGTTGCTGCCATTTATTGACAATTGAAACGCTGAACTAACAGATGTCATAAAAAACTATTCACATATTTAAATAACTGAAACATGTTCGTATCATATCAAATTTTGGTGTTTAGCTTAGCTTCAGCAATGTTGATGTTCAGAAGTTGAAAGTTGATGGCTTAAACAGCTTGAGCGACAGTTGCTATGCTATAAGCCATATAATTATGTTAAAGTGTTTCGCTTCAAAGTGCACTTAACACTTTGCTCTACACACTTTACGATATTATCCTACACTACAAAACAGTTTCTTATTACTACAAAGGATACTTGTGGTTATTATCGAAGCATCTTGGCAGCTGTTGTTTTGCTGTTTTCGAACTTGACTATTTATTGATTCAAATTAGATTCGTAACTGGCTTTGAGTACCTAATGTACATAATCAGAGCTGGACCTTAGTGACATATTTTGCCATTATTCTTCATTGTTTACCAGTATTTTTGTCCGCGAAGTTCGCTGCAATGGGAATAGTAATGCTAGTAGTAGTAAATTCATTTCATAAGTATCATATTTAGTGCACATAAATTGCATTTTCTGCACTCTTTGCGGTTCAATTTAAGCAGCAGCAGCTTCCGTTTCCATAAAAACATTGAGTTGCATAACCAGGCTTCTTCATCTCCAACCAATCCCATCCTATTCCACCTTCTGGATTGTAGCTGGTTAACTGGCACGTGAAGACGGTGAAAAAAAAATAGATAGATAAAGAGATACAGAGGAGAGCCAGCGAGGCCGAAAGGAAAACAACAGAAAAACCAATAAGCTTGTTTGTATTTGTATTGCACTTATGCGTGATTGTTTTTCAGCGCAATTTACTTTCAAGAGAGATTTCCGTGCTGGCCATGCATTTTGAATGGCTAACAACTTGCTTGCTTGCATGCTTGCTGAACGAGAGGGGGTGGAGACGGGAGCTCCATTCTCAACTCTAATTTGACCCTTCGGCCCGTGGCCGTCTTCAACTAGTTAAGGAAATGCTGGTCAACTCATTACAAGTGTAAATTTAGTAAACACATAAGACAAAACAAATGTTGAGATACCTAAAAAATACAAAGACGTAGGAATATTCTCGGTGTTCTTGCTTGCCAACGCCTCCAACGTGTGCTGCACTCTTTCATTGCCACATGTTCACAATCACATTGAAAAATGCTTGTCCATGCTCATGTTCGCATCGCTTGCTTGTTTTCATTTTCAATTTCATTTTCAATTTCAGTTCAGTTCAGTTCAATTCAATTCAGTTCGGTTGAGTTTTTATTGTTATTTTTGTGCTTGCGCTTTCCATTTCATTTCATTTCATTTCTTCATTTTCATTCCAACCACTTTGGTGTTGGCAGCGTGGCTAATGGCAATACCAATACCAATAACAATTGCCACGCCTCTTTTGTTACGCCCCCGGATCTGTGTCTTGGCTCAATTAATTATATTTGAGTCTTCCTTTAGCTCTGGCCTAGTTACTTGCAATCAAATCTATCATCAGATATTTGTTTTTCGCCTTACATTTCATTTGTCTTAATTGTTTTTTTCTTTTTTTTTTTTTTTTAAGCTGAGTTCAGCTGAGTTTATATCTCTGTTTTGCCTCCACCACTAATTAATTTTAAGTTTAAAGTTTTTTTACAATTCGAGGTGAGGTTGCCAGCAAAAATAAGCTATGTTGTTATTGATTATTCGTTGCCTTTATTTATTTTGTATCTTAAATTTATTATCGTTAATATTATTTAAAATATTTTTGAATCATTCAAGTTGAGATAGCGACTATCTTAGCGAAAACTTAATTGTTAATGGCTGTAAACTCGAGCACTTACTTTGAGTTGGCGCTGTAAAAATTTATTGTTTGCTGCAATTAAGTCTGTCGTGAAAGTTGGCTCCCATTGTTGCATTTGTTGCTTGCATGATAAATGTGTCCTGCAACTGATTTCCATTGTATGCGAGCCGTAAGACGAAGAAACGAAATGAAACGAAAACAAACGAAACAAAACGAAACGAAACGAAAGACGAGCAACGAAAGGAATAAACAACAAACAACAAACAAACCAAGTCGAGTCTGACTCGAAGTAGAAGTAGCAATAAAACAACAATCCCAACTATCTGGCGCTTTCTTTTGGCATTCTTGCTTATTGTCATTCACTTGTCCGCTCTCCAAGGAATGCGGCAGTCGATTCTGATTCGGATTCAGATTCGGATGCGAGACCAAGTAGTTGCTGAGGCTGCAATTGCAACTGCATTATCCTTTTATTATATTGCTTGCATTAACGTTTCCGTTTTATGCATGACTCACACACTTACATATACAAAAACCCACACACATGAAATATGCGAGGGATATATATCGATGGCAGGCCAGGTCACGTCGGTCTATGCGATAAGCTTAAGCGATCCTTGGCCTTCTTCTTTGTTGTTGTTCTGTTTCTTGTTATTTTTTTATTTATTTTTTTTTTTAACAGATTTCAGTTTTATTTAAGAAAAGAATTTTCTACAATTGCTCTGGCCTTCAGCCACATGCCACCCACATGCCCAAACACGCACACACACACAAGTCTATATATATATATGTATTCGTCTGTGTATATGTAAGTAGGCTTTGATGGCTTGGAGGCGAGTTAACTTTCAACTGAATGTGCGGCTTCTTGCTGACTAGCAGGCAACACACACGCAATGCCGAATTTAATAATAAATAAACCATGGCACGCACAAATACAAAACACAAACATAAAGAGCAACATCAACAAAGCCCAACAACTGTACGAATTCCGGCTTGGCCTCCTTCAAGATATTCATAACCTTTGAGAGTCACGAGAGTGAAGTTGAAGTCGGCCAAGTCTATGACTCGAATCGCAATAAGGTTCCTTTTAACAACAGCATTAACAATCAATTACAAGCATTACGAGCCGTAAAACTGACGCATTGACCAAAACCAAAACAGAAACAAAACAAAAAATTCCATGTACAAACAATGCTAACAAGATTGTGACTAGTTAATGCTCTGTATTAATATTATATATGGATCAACATTACTTGAGGTAAAGTTTTTAACTACTTTATCTAAAATGGCAAAACACACACTTTCCAATGGGTATAGAATAAATTTATTTGAATTTTATTATTTAAAAATTGAAAATTGAATTGTTTTAGATAGAATAAATTAAATCGAGTCATTCCGTCAACAGTCTTTATCGATTGTTCTCAACATTTATGGAGCAATCGATCAATTTGTTGGACAGATAAAGGGTTGACATTGACTAGGTAGGTATGTCAGGCTTAGCATGAGCATTCAAATTTTTTCATGCACTTTCAGCATATTACGTATACGCATAGAGAGTATCTTCTAGTTTGGCAATAACGGCAGCAGCATTATCCATTTGTAGCTGAGGGCTTTTTTTTATTTTATTTCACTTGAAAGATAAAACGACAAAGGGCCAAACAATACAAATAAATTTTATTGTGGTCCAGTTAGACATAACACACATCACAAACAACATTCAGCAAGACAAAAAGAGGGATATACTATGTATATTGTATATAGTATATCCAAACACATGTACATAAAAAAAAGCGAGCGGTGGTAGCGGCAGTGGACATCCATCAAGGAAAAAGTCAGGCGCACTGTGCGCCAGATTTATGCCTGTCTGCTGATGCTTTTCATTTATTTTTTTCTGTTGCTTTTCTATTGTAGTCGGTGAAATAAAATTAGTTGAGGTAGTCAGCATTCATGTTTATTTGCCAGCCTTGTTGTACCAATTTATGGGTCATTGTTATGTCCGTTGCGTTGATTATAAGCTTATTTCAAGCGTGAAATCTGCCACAAGTCGCAAGTTGTGCTTAAGAAAAACAGCGAGAGAAACAGAGAGAGCCCAATCGAAATTGCGTGTGATTTTCCAATGAGTGGACGACAGGTTATCAAGGCCGCAACACAATAACAAAAACTAAAATTGTCTAAAAATAACTACCAGCAGGATTAGAAACAAGTTTTGGCAGCACTGGCTGCACACAGCTCAAAACCGAACCCTTTAAAGCCAGTTAACGTAACTTTCAAAACCCGGCTTGGCAAATGTGTGACTGTGGGTGAAAGTGTTGTAGTGAGTGCTGCTGCTGCTGCTGCCTGTTGTGGTAAGGGTATGCATAATAATCGTCCCTCTCTCTCTCTCTCTCGGTGTCACTGTGTGCGAGTATGGGTGGTGTGAAGTTTTTCAAGTGACAAAAAGTTTTCGCAGCGTCACCTCATATCATCAACAGCGCCACTTTCAATGTGAGCTAGCCACGCAAGAGCGAGTGGAAGATAATAATAAAAAGAAAGAGAGAGGAATAGATAATATTGTGTCCTGTGTGTGTGTGTGTGTGTGTGTGTGTCGCTGTCAAGCGTCCTACAACTATTTGCGGCCTTAACTTTTAAATAGATTTTGAATCTGTTTCCAATTTTTGTATGTTCGTTGCAGCAGTTACACTATACACAGTACATAGCCTTTACTTTCAGTGGTACATAATAATCGAGCATGTGGCATGTGGCATGTAACATGTAGCTTAACCCCCTACCCCACCCCCCCACTGCGAATATGTAGTTGCATTCATGCGAAAGGCAGCTACAGCTACCCAGACGGTGCAAGTTTATCAAAAGCATCGAAATTTTGCTGACCGCTTTTGCTGGTGAATGAGTTTAAAGGATTTTTCAGTGTTCACAGTGCACTAGCTCTGTCTCTTTCCTGCCTGGCAGGCAATTATACTAAAGCAATTTGCATTCTGCGCATACACAGTAACAAATTCGGTTGCATTCAATTTGTACAATTAACCAACAACTGAAAATTGAATTAAAAACCAAAAACTGACCAAATACAAAAATGATTGCAGAGAGAGAGAGAGACAGAGACAGAAAGATATTCGTAAACGTTGTGTAGCATTTCCTAAACAATTAAAGAAATTATTTCTCAAATAATATGGAAATTTATTGAATATTTAATGACAAGCCACATTTCTTACTTCACGATTGATTTAATGAATTCCTTTTGAGTAAACTTTCAAATGGCTTTTAGTTAATAAAATAGATAAATTATTGTGTGGAAAATTCCTGAAACTTATTCAACCTTACTAAATGCACATTGAATAAATATCTTTGTGATATTAAGCGTAAATTATGTTGGCAATTAATACAAAATTCTTTGATTGAAAACAATGAACTTAATTTACAGCCTCATTTCTTGCTGTGTGCCATTGAAGAGCCTTGTATCTTCCAGGAAAACTCTATGCAAAGTGTTTATTGTTTAGTTTGCGTGAGACTTATGAACACACACACACACACACATATAAATGTACTTGTATGTTACTGCCAAGTTTGCATGTCCAATGGGACTGGCCGGTCAAGTTGCTACTTCATGATTTCAACTTACGAAAGCATTCATCGAAACAAAGGGCAAAACGAAAGAAAGAAAGATTCTTTTAAGTTTTGCATAGACATGGGTGTTGCTTTTGCTTTTTAGTATTTCTCCAGCTGTGCTGAGCTTCAACCTAGTCACTTGTATTGTTTTGCAATAGTCGTAAACAGAGTAAGAGAAGAGAGAGAGAGAGCTATAGAAATAGCAACAATAACTAAACAACTGTGAAACAGCAGCATTTTGGGGGGGGCAAGAAAAAATGGCATTTTCAAACGATACGAAATGAAAACTGTGCAAAAGGCGGCATGCTAACAGGCAGATCCAAAACCAGTGAAAGACTGTTACAGCAAGGTTGGTGGCCAAGAACAAAGCAAAAAAAATGCAAGCGAAAATAATAAAAAATGAACCTAACCCGGAAGTGAACGCTTCCGGTCGTCAGACGGCCCTGACAATGACAGCAGCAACAACAGCAACAACAGCAACAACGGCAACATAGGGGTAAAGCTATTAGGGCTCAAAGCTTTTGGCAGGCAACGTTCATCATAAATCCGCTAAAATACACACACACACACACACAGCGCCAAGCGCTCACAAAAAGTCAAAGAAAGAAGGCATAATAGTGTACTACTATGACCGCATACTAGTCTAGTAAATTTGTTTTTGGTGGCTTGAGCGTTTGGCATTGACAGTCATCACTGTGTACCCAACCACCCGTCGTCGAGTCGAGTCGAGTCGCGTCGAGTCGCGTCGAGTCGCGTCGAGTCGGGGCTGAATATACTCGTAGTACTACTGCTACTAAAATGAACTTTAAAATCTTCACAAGCTAAAACCTATTTGTGGTTGTGGGCAAAACGAACATGCGATTTTAGTGTTTTTTTTTTTTTATGCATTTTAGATCCTTATTTTCTGGCATGACGAAAGCGTTTCAAAAACGTTTCGCTTGTGGTGTGCGTTATTCTAATTTTTTTCCTTTACTACGCTCTTCATGCAGTGGGTGCTACAATTTAGCCATTAACTTTGTAAAGAACGTCAAATAATAAACGAGGCATATAAAATGTGTGTGTGTGTGTGTGTGTGTAGCTGTAAAGTTGAAGTTAAGCTAAAGTTTTGATATGCGCGTCGATTTGTATGAAATATAGTTTTTTTTGTTTTTTTTTATCTTTACCTAACTCAGCATGAAAGTCATAACATTTTGGCAAATTATCTACTAAAAAAGCTCATAACTCAAAATTTGTCATATTCGACTTCTTAAAAGTTTTCATCACACATACTACATTAAGCAACACAAAAGAGAAAAGTTTATGTATTCTTCTGTACTGCTGCCTTAGAATATAAATATAAATTATGTATTAAAAAGTACAGAAGTTTCACTTCAAAAGTTATGCGTTTGAAAATCCGACTCGCTGCAAAGGTTTCAAAAGGACATTCCGAACAATTTTTTATCCAAAGATGATTTAAGCCTGTGACAATTGCATCATGTGTTTTTACTCCACTGTTTGATATTTTTAAGTTTTGTATTTTGTTGATCAGGCAGAAAAAAAATCTGACAATCGTTCGCGTGCTAATGGACAAAGAGAGAGGGAGAGAGAGAGAGAGAGGGAGAGAGATGGTTTTTGTTTTGCTGTCTTTCCCCCGAGCTGTCATTTTAAAGCCATGGCGTCAACCTAATGAAATGCAATAACATTTTTATAATGACAGCGTGGTGTCGGGAGTATCCCTCTAGCCTTGAACATAACTCAAATATTTGCTCTGCGTTGTGTTTTTTTTTTCATTTTTTTGCTGGTACGACTCTATCCCGGCCCATAAAAATGTTTCAACATGGCGAAATCTGAAAATAAATCGCTCTATTATGCTGTTGTCCAACGATGTAATGGCAAGCCTTACGTCCTGGTGTCTGTTTGAAACTCCCTCTCTCTCTCTCTCTCTCTCTCTCTCTTTCTCTCTCTTGTCCAGTTGTCCCGCTGTGTCAGGCTGCCATTCGAGAACAACTACAGCTACACAGCCACAACACTTTATTGACTGCTATTTATTTATTATTTATTTGATATGTTGGGTGTGGCAAGGGTTCTGGTTCTACATGCTTCGTCCACCCGTCCGCTGCTGACTATTCAGTCAGAGTCTCTCATGTTTTTTCAAGCCTTGCTTTTACTTTTTATTTATTCCAATCAAAAAACAACAAAAAATATATACTGCGTAGAAAAGGGTATAATGAAGTTGAGCCTAAAAAAAAAAAAAAAAACAAGATGAAATCAGACTAAAGAACAAATTCACGTTCCTCTTGATGAATGTGATTCACAATGCGTTCATCTCTCCATCTGTGCTCAAATATATATATATATATATATATATGTATATATACTCTATGTGTTACAGGGTATCTTTGTGTCGTTAACTATCACTTAGTTTTTTGCTCAAACATTTTCTGTTGTACCCAGGTCCTGTTAAAAATTTGTAACTCAGCTGTTTAAGCTCCTTTTGGATGGCTTAGCTTCGGTTTAACAATTAAAATGTGTTATAAATCTGCATACAGGGTATATCACGGCCTTGCTTTTTTTTTTCGCTCACTTTAAGCATTCCCTTGTGTTTGTTTTTTTTTTGTGGAATTTATAGTCAATAATTTAATACGACATCAGTTTTATGGTTTTTGGTGCGGCACCAGTTGGGATTATGTATGTTGTTTGGCAAGGGCTAGGGGCTCGGGGCTAGGGGGCAGCCGGATGAAGGGTGTTAAGTTTGTCAGCTAATATGACACACACACACATACTAAAGCAAGCATAAATAGGCCTACTTGTTGACGTGGGCGCTGCAATCAATTTTATGATTGAGGCAACGCCAATTTGCAAACGCAATCAAACAAATAAACAAACCTAATTTCTGACAAGGACACAAATAAAAAAAAAACGGCTATGCGACGCGACGCACTCGCTCCGCTTCTTTCAATGTTATAAATTCTCGTAACATACTTGATTGGGCGCGTTTCCTGGCAGCCCTGGCAACCCTAGCTGCCAATTTTAGGTATCTACGCGCCGCGCCCAATTCTTTTTTCCCAACAACATCCTGTCCGATGCTGATAAGCAGCTGACAATGCGAGGCAATATAACAGCTCCACCAATACATCTACATATATATTAGATGTTATATGGAAACTGATGCTTCACGATATTCGCATTAAAGTGCAGTCAGCAGATAGTATTAAACATATAAGTTGTAAGTGTTGAGAAAGTCGAAATAGGAACACGTTTTTGTGTATTGTGGCGAAGAGTTAAACCTTTTTTCGAAACGCATAAACATTAAACTCAATTTACATTTTCATAGAATCTAAAGCAACAACAGTGCCATAAACAAACAATATAAACACATATGTATGTATATATATATATATATATTATATACACATATATATATATATTACCAAACGAACCAGAAGTTGAACAGTAAACCAAAATATATAAAAGTGCAAAGAAAAAAAAAGGTATAGCAACGAGCTCTTGGCGTGTTTGTGTGCGTGTGTGAAGTGAAGCGGAAACGGGTGCTTTCATTAGCGGAAGTCGTCCAACACACATATACATATATACATAAATATACATACGTACGAGGGTTTTAGAGCCTTTGCAAATATTACGCATTTACGTAAGCGTTTCACGCCTTGACGCTCGTATTAGACTTTACCTCATACTCACAAACCTCGAACATCGAACCCCGGTTCTGTTACGATTCAGTTGATTGAGTTTGCCTGGAAACCACACTTCACCTTCACCTTCACCTCCGCCTCCAGCTCCAGCTTCACCTCCACCTCCACTCTTTGCTATTGATATTGATAAGAATGTTTAAATATGCGTTCCGCTAAGTAACTTGTTATATTCAGCACATAAATTCAAATAATTCTAATTGGGTATGCCAAGATCGTTGAGAACGAATGATAAATAAGATTCGTTGCATTGAAGAGCATCTGGCAGTCGAGCACACTTGATTTGATGGCACATTTACTTGTTACACACGCCGGCTGTGTGTGTGTGTGTGTGCGTTGAGTGTTTGGCAAAAATAATGTCGTCGCTATTCGTAGCATAGCCTGTGCAATTTCCTCAGTGAGTCTCTTGTCTCTGAGTTGCCTTATTTATAACGTCCATTTCCAGAGCTTAACGCAACGGGCAGACTTGCTCATAGCTCAAAAGGTAGCCGCGGGAGTTGCCGCGCACCATGGGGATTATATAAACTTTATGTGACATAAAGTCATTGAATAGCAAAAAAAAAAAAAAAAGTAGAGAAAATGCATAAAATAATGAATCTTCTTTTTAAAAAGTAAAATTTGTTACTTAGGCTTTCTGATAGATTTAGATATTAGCAAAATTAAATATAATCTTACTTTATCTTTTAGTTACGCGTAGTTTAAGCTTCAAAATTCTTTATCGTTTGCCGTTGTGAAATGCTGATGATGATGATGTTTATATCGTCTATGTTTCAAGCGACATTGAGAGAAATAAAACCCCAAATGAAAGCAATAGCCGCAACAGGATAAGGTGAAGTGTTTTCTATGAGAAAGAGACAGAAAGAGAGAGAGAGAGAGAGAGCGAGAGAGAGATACCGACAGTAAACAAAGACAAAATGTCATTAGGATATCCTTGTTTGGCATCGCCTCTAAATTATGTCACGTAATTTGGCAGCATTTATATTGCGCTCTTACTTTCGCTTTGTCATTACGTCTCTTTCTCGTATCTCTCTCTCTCTCTCTTTCGCTCTCTCCCTTTTTTAGAAATTTCCTTTGGTTTCTTTTTTTGGTCTAGCTGTATCAAATATTTTCATGGCTTGGTTTTATTTAATTAAAATATGCCCGTGTCACATTAAAAAACTAAGTGGCATACTCGCATGCTTGCAACTTGCCACGTTTAAACAAAAGTACTAAACTGAATTGTTAACGCTTTAGTGTGCATTGAACTAGTACTGTTACAGCTTGCGCTTTCCATTCATTTCCCTTCCACGAGATTGCACATCAAATTTTCATTTTTATTTTCATTTTCATTGCCTCTACTTGGGATATAGCAAAAAACAGTTTGTAACTCGTATTATGGAATCTGATAGCTAGATAAATAGCTTGATAGATAAATACAAAACACACAAAAAAAAAATAAAAGGGAAAATATAAAACTGTTTTGTTTTTATCAGAGAAACTTGATTTTATAGTCGGCTAAGCAACGATTGGCATCGCAGTTTAAGCACTAAATCGATGAATAAGATTAAATGAATAGGAAAGTTGAAAGTCCTTTGCATAAAAGTTTAAAGAATATTCATACAAGAGTAGTAAATATGGCTTAAAACCCACCAAAATCAAAAACGAAGCCTTCGTATTATAATTCCGATTGACAAAAACAATACAGAAAATAAGCTGAAGAAGCAATTTAACCAGTTGTGCATCAGAAGGAGAGAGAGAGAGAGAGAGAGAGAGAGAGGGGGCTAACAGCAGCAGGGGAATCAACGCTCTTGTTTTTCATTAATCGGATTATGTTTCCATTGAGTTGAGGATAACGATTTTAGTTGTCAGGCATGTAAACGCCATCGGTATTGCATAAGAACGCCTCGTCCTTACATAGAATGGCTTCTGTAGACGTCAGGCAGACAAAAGGTTTTTTTTTTTAAGCTAATATCACACTGCATGAAGAATTTATATAAAAATATAAATATATATATATATATATTCACGACGGAAATGTTAAGCTGGTTGTCATCAGGGTCTGAGGGAGGAATGCACATAGTAAAACGAATGCTGTGAATTTATTTTCCCTGAAGGGTGAGCTCAAACGATTAATAAAACTGGACTCGCAGAACGTGTGAACACTAAAATTGCGTCCCTAATGGCTCTAAAGATGCTTGGTGAACAAATCCAAGCAACTGGCAGCTTTAGATAATTGGATGGTGTCCCCAAGAAGCGGAAGAAGAAGGCGAAGAAGCCAGCCAAAAGATTGCTCACTTAAGTGAATATAATATAAAATTCAATAAAATATTTTTGCTGTCGTTCAAGCTACTTTTAATTCATCTTCCCCAAGTGTTTATCCAAACCCTCTATCTCTCCTCGCACTCTTTCTCTACGGTCCTAAATCAACAACAGCTAAAACTTCATTATCTCTATCTTTTTGGTGCTGCGCGCTTTTCCGTACATTGCCTAATTTTCATTGCATACTTAAAGGCGCTTTCGGCAGCTAGCGCTCGCTCAGCATAAATTAAACATTGAAATTAGTTTTAGTTTCAAATTTGTAATAGAAAAACACAATACACACACACACACACACACACACATAAACCCGCACAGATCTGTGCTTTTGGTTTTTGAGAGTGTGAAAATTTCACTTGCAACGCAGCTGCGTTAACAGCATAAAAAATCTCTATGGACCCACAACTGTATATACTATAAATATAATATGTATATGTGCTAGATTGTATGTTTTTATATAAGTGTATTTGTCTCTGCAAGGCAGTTGGCATACATAGTACATATCTATTTTGATTGTAGCTCGTTTGCTTTCACAGCTCTTATTCTATTCGTATTTCGAAACTGCATATTTTATTAACATTTCCTTTTGTATTATTTTTTGCACGCTTTTCACACTTCCATCCACACACAAGCACAAAGACACAATGGTGTGTATTATTTAAACAACAAGTGAGTTTGCTTATATTGCGACATGCGCGACATGCAAATACCCTAATAACCATTTACGTAAAAGAAATAATATTATCTATATACAAATTTTTGATTTCTGACTTTTATTACTTCTTCTGTCTATCATACCCCTTTGATACACTTGTTTGCTAACAGGGCATAAACGTGTTAATTACAACGCACAACGCCAAAATATGTAAATCTTTTAAGTTCTTAACCAACAAAAACTGAAAAAAAGAAATGTTTGCCGATAATAATAAAATTTCGTTAAGGGCCAAACAAATAACAGTAACAACAACCACCGCAATAACAATAAACATAATTTCAATACGATAACAACAAACCAAATACCATACCTGTTTGTCTTGAAGATGCCTTTACTGTGTCCGACAGTAAATGATTTTATTATCGCTATTGACAGAGTCACAAAGTTGAGGGTCGAGAGACCCTCCCTCTACACTTGACGAGCGTCTAGCAGCGAGCTAAGTTTAGAAGTCAAGTCACTGATAGCGTAGTCTAATGTATAAGTCTTTAGTGTTGCCATTTCTTGTTACTGCCAGGCAAAATAGCAAGATAGCTGGGCAACAACAACAACAACAACAACGAATGTGCAACAGCACCTTCATTCTTGTCTTCATCAGCTTCACACCTTGTGGCGGAAGCAGGAAATATTTATTTGACGTCTTTTAAAGTTAGTTAATTATTAGCTCACTTTCATTTTTCTTTATTATCCTTTAACCGTTTACCTCACTGAGAAAAATATGAAAAAAATGCGTTAAATAAAGTTGAGTAAAGCTAAGACATTTTTTGTGCAATTTAATCATATTTTTCCTTGCAAGCTGACAACATTTTAAGCTTAAGAAAATATGTAGTATGAATTAAAACTAGACAACAACTAAAAAACTTGAAAAGTAAATAAGAAGAAGGAGTTCTTAAACTCAGATTTAAAAAGTAAATCTCTTTTTCCTAATGTCATACAATATTTATAAAAGATGCGTGCAACAAATCGTTTCTCCAATTTTTAAAATTGATGATTACAGATCGATGTAGTTCATGCATCAAAATATTAAGAGAAAACAAATTGATTTGTGTATAATGACAGATAAGAGAAAGAGAGAGAGAGAGAGAGTGAAAGAGGTTCTAAAAAGCATTTAAGTTTTATGACAGAAATAGAAGGCGAATATTAGGATGATGAAGAGGAGGAGAAAAACGGGAAGCGAAATTAAGACGCATCCAAAAATGAAATGTCTTATGCCTTTAGGCAGAGCACAGACGGCGCCACTTGATTGATTGATTGATTGATTGATTGGTTATTGGCGTGCTTGATTGACGCGCTATCCTGACTCTCTCTATCGCTTTCGCTCGCTGATTGACAGGATGCGGGAGAAGGCGTTTGAAAACACTGAGTTGTATTTAAACATCTAAACCGATATAATTTTCAACACACCGCGTGTGTATAAGTGTGAAAGTGTGTGTGGGTGCGTGTGTGTGTGCATTATGACAGCTTTTAGTTGTTTGTGTATCAAGTTTATGAACATTGGCAGCCTCTTTACGATAACTGCAAAATCGAACAGCGTCTCTAAATGGCATGTTTGAACGCCGTTAACTGCGTTTGTTGTATTTGTTGGTGGAGAGCTGAGATTGGATTGGAGTGTGAAGTCAGGGAGTGTTGAATGGCCCTGCTCACAAATAAGACTTTGGCTTTTATGTGAGACAAGAGCTGTCATTCGCTCTCTCTCTCTCTCTCTCTCTCTCTCACTCTCTGACGATGATTCCAGCAAATAAACTTGGCCAGCAATAAGACAAACAAACAAACTGATAACTAAAAAGACAGACAGACAGACAGACGGACAGACAGACATACATGATAAGCGGCTTCTCGGATTGACTGTTGTTACTGCGACATTGCGACACAGCAGTCGCAACGCTTTTCGTTGTTGTTTGCGGCAAAGACAAATACAATCACACATAAAATAGCTTCAGTCAACATGCTGCAGGCGATAGGCGTGTGTGCACTGTGGGCGGAAAGCTCTTCATCCCTCCGGCTCATACATACATACATACATATATCATTCTTTGAAAAAAAAAAAAAAATGGAGAAAAAGAAACGGACATACATATCAAAATAAAATAAATAATAAAAGCAAGTAGCAGCAGCTGAACAAACAAGAAGGCGAACAGAGATGCGCAAATGAAATCGACAACTTTGTGCTGAGAGAGAGAGGGACAAGAGAATGCCCTACAGGCAATTACACACACACATACACACACACACACACACACACACACACATACACATGCCATATGCAACATGGTATTCTTAACACTTTGAAGCACAGCTTAAGTCAGACTCCAATGGACAAACAGATTGATAAGTCGACATTGCAATGTAGCGCACACAACGACAAACAAGTAAACGAGTATGTGTGTCTGATAACAGACATACGAGAGTGTGTGTGTGTGTGTTGCTCGGCTAACCGTTCAAGCAGGAGGACATGTCCTCTAATCATTAATGGACTCACGGCTTCCGGTCATTGGTGCTATTGAATGCTTTGCTCCCGGGGGTTGTGGCAGTTAAACATTTGTTAAGTCATTCGCTTGATTCGTTTGCAAATAATCGTCTTATCGCCTCATTGTGCGCAACAAGTGTTAATTTGAAATCCCTGTAAAGGAGTCACACTAACACACACACTCACACACAGTCTAGACAATACACGCATGCCCCTATTGTCGTCAACAACTGAATGGGATTGCAGACAATATAAAAATAAAAAAAAAAAGAATAACAGCATTCATATGTGTATAGCATTTACACTTGGCGAAAAAGCCGTTCTCATTTTATTTAATAGGAATGTGACCTAAATTTTGTGAAGATTTAAAATTTTTAAGAAAACATTTCTTGAAGCCCGAACAAAATTAATCTACTACAAAAAAATTGAATGTTTTTAGTTTTAGAAAAGCAAAATCAATTAAAACTCATATTCTTATTGACATATATAGATCTAATTGTTTTTCTGTGAGTGTTGGTTGACATATAGTACGTACTTGTGAATGAACGTAAATAATGATTTCAAGCATAGAATAGTCAGTGTTTGGACAGCGGCAACACCTTAGCCCGACCCAACGCAACAAAACCAAGCATACGTCCATTCAACCACTCATAATATGTACTTATTACCACGCTCACAATACAAACGAAGATGAAGGAGATTTCTCTTGCCTTGTTGTTAGATGGAACACACAACGATGAAGTAGTACAAAAGCAGTTCGAGCACATCGGGCAGCTCAAGTGCTCATCCTGTGTATCCGTGTATCAAGTACTTTGGAAGTTTCAAAAATGAGTGATAAATGATGCGACGATTGACACCAATTGTAGCGCAAGCGGAAAGCATTACTCATTGGTTATGTTTCATCGTCATTGAAACATGATTTTAACCTATTGTTTTTAGAATATTTATGACTTATTAAGGTTTTTTAAGCAGAAGCCTATGAAAATAAAGTAAGAAACTAAATTAAATTCTTTGCAGGAATCTTCTATGCCATGAAAAATAATAATTATTTTTAAACTTTCCCAAGTTTCCAGTATGACGGGCGTCATTATGACAATGTATTTATTTGTTCCACAAGAAGCCATAAGTATTTTGGTTCGAATCAAATGTTTTCTTTATAAATCTCAAAATCAAGTCAGAAAGTTATTTTCAGAGTAACTAAATTTTATGTCTTACTTAATAAAGAACATTGAGAACTTATCAAGATCTAGTCAACAACTGTTGCTGATTATGAAATACTATATTTACTTTTTAACCTTATAAAGCTAAGAATATCTTTTGCTGTTTCAGACATTTACACAACTTTTACGAGCATTTTCTTATACACACTTTGAAATGGCTACTGGGTATGAACATGCATAACACTTTTAACTATACTTCCTAAGGCATTTAATTGCCATGTGTTGAGGAGGAGGAGGGGGTGTGAGGTTGTCACACGCACACACACACGTTCACACACATATGTAGCCAAGGCCAAAAGGTCGCAGGTTACAAGGGTTAGACAGCTGTTTGTTGTTCGTTATTCGCTCCTCGTCTGACATTTGAGCTGCCAGGGAAAAAGATATCATACATCTAAACCAAACGAAAAACCAGGAACGTGGCAGGTGCTTCAGATCCATACAACCAACAGACACATACTCACACACACATCTTTGTCCTCAAGCATGGCATATTTGACTTTCCCCAACACCCAACTCTTGCAATGTCAGCAGTTCGTTGAGTTAAGCGTTCGCTCGTCCAGCGGGCGACGCTTTGTTGTTGTTGCTGCTGTTTCGGCTGCTATTTATAATGTCTGCCCAAAAAAAAAAAATAATTTACAAAAAAAATGGATGAAACGAGGAAAATGGCGTTGCGTGTGTGTTTGTGAATGCTTTTGAGCATGTGTAATAGGAGGAAGGAGACAATATTAAGTATTTAGACTTTAAAATACTTTAAGCGGCATACCAAAACACCCTACTACAGTTGAATTTCCATACAACGAGCCTCAAGGGGACAAGCAAATACATTGTTATAAGGAAAATTCGTAATAATATAGAATGGGTTGTTAATCGAACTTAATTGCAGTGAAAACTTTACATGGAAGTTCAACTGTACAAGCCTAAAACATAGTATGTTCGTTTCGTTACGTTTAGTTAAATCCATTGTTTTTCTGTTTGATAGACATCAGTTTGAAGTGCATTAGCGCGCGTTATTGATTAAATTGAAGTTCCTGCGTTTCACATTCAAGTTTAGAGTGCAGCGCACACACTCATCTATAAGCACAATCATGGGCCATTTGCGTTGTCGACGAGATTTTTGTGTGTTTCGCGTGCTATACAAATTTTTGGTTTAAGCTAGCATGAAATTTTAAAGCAACGTCCTCCAGAGTCGACTAAACGATACTTTGTATAATAACAATTTAAACTAAAAGTTATTCAGAAATCAAATCTGTATTATTAAATTCAATAATTGCTTGATTTTACACTCAATTAAACACACGCACACACACAGAAACAATGGGAGAACTGCAGCACTGCTGTGCTGTTATTTTGGCATGTGCCAAAACCAGGACCATTCGAATAGCAGCAGCAGTCTTCCCACATAGCTAGACCAAACAAATTTACCAGCATCGTTAACTTCGAAAGGGAAACATATGAAACCGCAAGCTTCAGTTACTCATGGTTCGAGCAAAGTGGCCAGAAATTTGAACTCTTCGAGGGTTTCTGCTTGCTTATTGGCTTGTTTGCTTGCATGCAAATAATACATATTTATTATTTGCTAAGCATTCAACAGTTTTGGTCAGACTTAAGAGATAAGAGAGAACCCGAAGCAACATAATATAACTAATTATAGAAATTATCTATTTGATTTACAAAAAGACGTATTTTGATCCGATGATAAAAATCGAATGCGAAGCTTAAGCTTGTCCAACCACATGCAAACAAAAGCTAACAATGCTTTGGTTTATTGCATTTCAGCTTGTTACTTTTACAAGCCAAAGCTTATAGCACAACACACAACGAAAATGCTTGACATGTTTAATTTTCGTCAGCATTTCCTCGCCTCCGAACGAACCCTTAGCCCACGAAACAGTTTGCTTTTGCCGCAATCTCATTTTGAACGAATTGGCCAAGAGCTTTAAGTTGTTAAAGCGTTTAAGTGCATGCTTGAATTATTTTAAGTAATAACGCAATCTTATGGGCATAAAAACTTACAAATGTGGTATTAATTTTTATTTATTTTCTTTTTTTTCTGTTGTAAATTAATGCATGTATGTATGTATGTAGGTATGAGTGTGTGCACAAGGAAATGGCGTGGCAGGAAAGCCGCAGAAAAATGGTGAATAAATGAATACATTTTACAACAATTTCCACACGAGTTGCGCGTACGAAAATCGATGGTTATTGATTTTAGCATCTCTGACAAGCAAAAATATTTCTGACTCGACTTCACATATAAAAGGAGGTCATTAGACTCTGCTACTAGTTCTAAAACTATATGCCTTTCAAGTCTTAGTCATAGTTCTGTTGGCTCTTAAAGCATAGCATTTATTAATGCTCTGTGTGTGCGAAGCGGCTATAATTATGAAAAGTTGTCGTGTGGCGGGAAATCCACATAATTATGCATTTAAAAATAATTTATGGATGGCAGGGCGGCAGGCATTGGACGAGAAAGCTCGAGTTTAAATGGACAGCAGACAAAGTGTCCTTAATGAGGCTCAACGCAACAACGTGACACAGTAAGCGCAAAGGCTGGGTACATCTGGCTCGCAGCTTGAAGCTCGAAGCTGGCTGCTGGCTGGGAAGCGTCAGAGTGCAGTCATCCATGTTCGTCATATCTGAAATGAGATAAACAGAGATAGCGCGACACAGACAGAAACAAAAAGGGAAACATAAACAAAGCCGAGAGAAAGAGAAAGTGCAAACAATATGCAAACTGGCCAAGTGCGTCGAATAGGGTATTGGGAGTGAATAAACATGCATACATGCATACAAACATACATACATACATACATAGTACGAACACATATGGTTTGCCGTTGGCATATTTCGTCTTTAGACAAAGGAAACATTCAATTTAAGTGCATACTAATTAAATGAGATTAATTGATAGCATTCAATTTAAATTTCTGGCACTCAATTGGCAATAACAAAATTGCTATTTTCCAATAAACTCATCTCTCATGAGATTTAAGATCATTTTCGTTAGCTACGAAAAACTTAACAGACTGTTTTAAGTGACGAGTAACTTGAGCTCAAGCTAAAGATATCTTGCGGTGTTAAAACTTTTAGGATAAATATAATTGATTGTTATTCTATTATCCGCCTCGCAGCTGAAACGTTGCAATGCTGACTGCAACTTGTGCTTGGCAACTTGCAGTTCTATCTGTGCTGTCTTGTTATTCTTTCGATGGCAAAATGTGGTAAAAACTGGAAAACAGCAGACAGACGTTGAGGTGTGCCTTTTGGCTACTTGAGCGTTGCGTCTACCGATGTTAATGGTTCAATTATTTTTCCGCCCTATTTAACTGCACGTAGAGGGGGAAAATTGAGATGTGAGCTTAGCTTAGATGCCAATGCTGAATGCCCCTGCTTAGCAGAAATGGGCAACGAGCAAAGGCAATGTCGCTCTGGACATGTTAAACAATTTTCCGGCCATGGACCACAGACATACATTCCTCCCCCGCCGCCACTCAATGACTCGATGCTCTCTATTGCCTTTGCTCACCGCAAAACTTGTCACACGTCATACAGCAACGCCCCGTTTTGAAAGACCGCACACACAGCGAGAGAGAGAGAGAGAGAGAGAGAGAGAGAGAGAAAGACATTCTTTTGGACCCATTTAAACGAACCAGGAACAAAAGCTTTTTATATCAAGCATTGTCAGCTCGTTTTATGTGGTGTTTAAAGGAGTGGTGGGTAGAGGGGGTGGGGGGCTGTGGTGGGTTAAGGGAAGAGGCATCATTCGCTTTGGTGCTAAGCGAATCCTAATGGATTTTAGCCTACGGGTCGTATACTACATATGCATGCATAAAGTGCTCCTCTATCTTATTGACTAAACAAAATAAAGGGAGACACATTCTTACAGAGACACACACACACACACACAGACAACAAAACTTCTTAAATAAATATTCGCTTATGCTTAATTTAAGTTAAGTTTTCAAAGTAAGGCGACACACATACACGCTTACTAAAACCAATTTGCACTTGAAACGAACAAAGTAGACGAAGAAATGAAAGAAGTGCCAACAACATGAAGTACTTAATTAACTTTTATTAGATGGCAGTTATGAACTCAGTGTGACAAAATGCTTCAGTACAGCACCAGCACAGCAGGCAATAAGTATTATTATGGCTTGTGCGCCTACCTTTAAAATGCGTAATGCGAAATTCTTGTATATGATAAACCTAAATTAATAGTAATAAATCAAATTAAAAAGCAACGAAAATTGGTATGAGAAAGACAACAATTTTGAATAATAAACTGAAGATAATAAACTCTGCATTGTTCCCATGGGAAACAAGAAAGGAGGAGATTTCAAATGCTCAGAGCTTGTTAGCAAAGCAACTCATAAAGCTAATATGATGAGAACAAATCAAGTGAATGTCATCGCTGGTTTAAACCTTAAAATATTCGACAAACAACATGGCATTTAAAATGAATTAACATTTATGCAACCGCATTGTGCTGGCGGCCAGAACAAGACGCACTTGGACCAAAACATGCCCATGCCACTGGCAAACAGTTCTAACAGACAACTATCCGAACTGTAAGCGAGCACCAAGAGCCGAGTACCGCGTACCGCATACCGAGAACCGGGAACCGTCAACCAATGACGATGACAATGGCTTCGGGGCCATTACTGAACTTGTATATCTCAGTTAAACAGCTCGTGGGCAATTCCAATGTCCACAAAGTGTTTTTCCCTTCATATTTCTTTTCTTTTTTTTTTTTTTTTAATTTTTTATTCCTCTAAAACAGAGCGCAGTGTCCGGGGCCGTCTAAACTTTCAGACCCGACAGCCGACAACGCATTTTGTTTCCTGCCTTTATTTTTATCTGCATTTTTCTTCTTCTTTTTTGAAATTCTTTCGAATTCCAGCGAAATTCCTTTTTGTTTTTTTTGCATTTTTCTTTGCATTTTTGTGTACTAAATAAAAACGGTTATCCATGTTCAAGTAGTATATATTTATGTTCTAGGTCAAATAAGATAAATCACCCTCCTTAAGTTCAGAAAACAGCATCATGTTGATTTTTTTTTTTACATCCGATCAAGTTAGCTTCAAATAACTTATTTGCATTGAGCTTTTGCATTACTATAGTTTTCAATGTGGGCTAAAAGTTGCTTAATATAACTGTTCTTCTTTTAAGCGCATTCATCATTTCTTTAACTTCAACATTGTTGTTTTAAGCCTTTGCGGTCAAACGTAAGCATTAGAAACATAAATCAGTCTGAGGCCAAGACACTTTGCTATAGTATCTTTAAGGTATTGATTAATGTAAGAAAAAATAACTTTGCTGACCCCAAGGGGGCAATGTGTAGGGACGGTTGCGACTCCAGCAGTCCACGCATGTCTCTTAAATCCAGCCGAAGACCCTAAATTATTATGACCGCATGAGAACCCTTTTGGCTCATGCCCGGCTACGACAAAAAACAATCTTGAAAAGATTTTTGGCCAATAGGCGAAACTAAATTCGTCGTCTCGTAGCGACGAATGAGCACACACACACACATACAGACAGATGAGACAACCATTTTTAGATGTATGCCTCACCCATCCGGCGGCAAAGTTGAAAGAAATAGCCGCAAGCAGCAGCAGCAGTCCCAGTTGAGCCGCCCGCAATAATCAAGTCGAATGCGTTGACAAGTTAATTTGCTTAATTTGAGTCTGGCATGCTATTAATGTTCTGTTTTTGGCAAAAACGTGAAATGAGTATATTGCATGTAGAAACGTATTAATCTAATCAAGTGAGAAAGGTGGGTAGGAGTTAAGGAGTTAAGAATTTGGTAGAAATATATCTTAACATTCACTTCAAGAAATGATCAAGTTTCAAGAATAACCTAACAACATTTTAATGTTTGTAAATCTTTATATTAATATTCACAAAATGTACTTTCTATTCTTTGTAAACTAAGAACAAAGAATTGTACAGTCGGTTATTCGTTTTTGTTTTTTATAGCCCCAAAATGTTTACTTATTTGAAGTTTTATGACGAGCCCAAAAACAGCGACGCCCCAGTTGGGGCCTCCCAAGGGCCGCGTTCACGCCCAGGGCGCGGTCCCGCTGCGTTGACAGGCGCGTTTCATCATCATGTTGATGAGCATAAGAGAATGAGTCGAGCCGTATCGTGTTGAATATGTTGAGTGAACGTTGTCTGGGTGGAAAGAAAATAGTTGAAAGTCGAATGCCCGTTTGGTGTCCTTCGAACTTTTAACACTTCAATTCAAACTGCAAAGCAGTCAAAAGCATTGACGCAAATCACAAATACTACTGGTACATAAAGTAAACTTACAAAAATGGAGATAATGGGGAGAAAATCAGACACAGACTGGTAAACGAATCAAGTTTTTCTTTAGCACCATAGAAGTATCAAAGAGCTGCACATTAGTTTTGACAGATTGCTTACAAACTGTACAAATTGTACAATAAGGCCAAAGAATCAAGTTAACACAATGAGCTAGCTGTCATTCGCTTTAGATCATGTTCAACCCATGATAAAAACTCAAGATTTGTATCCTAACATATCAACTTTACATTTGTCGACCTGCATGAAAATTATTTCTTTTAGCTAAATGATGACTACAAATTAATAATGATTTTCTTTTCTGAGCATCGATAAAGTTTGGTTTCTCTTTAGTTAAAGCTCAAACTGTTCAAAATGTTGTAATGTTATTGTTTTTTATCTCCAAATTGATTGAAAATTCTTGTTTAAAATACCTCAAAATTAAATTTTCATGGTATCAAAAACTAATCAGCTAACGTTTGGTATTGTGTGGTATTTGGTATAAGGTTTCTTAGTTGAATTGAACAATTTCAAATTTAGTATGGACAAAGCCATACAGGCATTAAGCTTATTATTTAAGCAATTATAACTCACCACACGTTGTTGGCTGTTCCCCAACCTCAAACCAATTTGAGTCTCCAGTGCGTGTGTGTGTGTCGATACACAGTCAACAATCAATGTGTACAATATACAATACATAGACATATACACACATACGCACATATTTTAGCCGCGATTTGGCGGCTGGTTTGGGTAAGGTTGTCAGCCAGACACGTTGCCAAGGGTGCTAGTGCGTGATGTTGGCGGTTTTATGCAGCTTTGATGGCGCGTATGGCGCGGCGCGTACGACTGCGTATGGCTTTCGGCGTAATTCAACTAATAAAATATTTGCAATTCGCAAACACACTCAGAGTGTCTGTCATACGAACGAAAGTGCAAATATCAGTGTACAAATATCAAAAAATAAAAAACCATTCACATAAACACTGTTTCACCTACTACTGAAGGATCCCACACTTTAAATAACATACAAAAAACCTTATAAATGCAATTTGTGAAATCGACAAAAATTTTGACTGCATATTGAAAAAATTTCACAAGTTTGATTATAAGATACTTAAAACTGTTGAAAAATTGTACCATACTGAATTTTAAATCAAATAAAATAAATAACTTCTTAAAAAAAAAGAAAAATACTTCAAATCATATTAAAACCCAAATTTTTTTATTGAACTTTGGTCGTGTGTTAAACGTTTTTTCTTTTCTCAAACGAGTCAATGATGGGCTAAATAAGTGGATTGCCTCTTGCCATTTACGCCCACGGTTCAGAAAAATGCTTAAATGTGTATCTGCATATGTATGTGTGCGCCGCGCCTGTCTTGATGCGTTAATTTTGTTTTCGGTCAGTGGTCAGAGCCCATTAAAATGTACTTTGGTTTCAATTCGGTTTATTTTTATTTTTAATTTTGTGGTGTGATGAAAATCATTTTACAGGACATATGCATGAGAAGAGTATTTACATATGAATGGTGTTGAAGTGGTGGAGGGAGGAGGGAAGAGGGCGGGTGTGTTGTAGGCCATCGTTTTTAGGGGGGCTTACAGTTATTGTTAAATAACAACGGGCACTTTGTGTAATTTAATGCAAAATAATTATCTGACGTCCCACACACACACGCGTACACACACACACACTATCAGCGGTAGTCCTTAATTTAATTGCGCTGTAAGCGGCGAAGCAAATTAAAAAATATTCAATGATTTTAAGCTGCATATAAAATTGCATTTGAAAAGAGAGAGAGAGAGAGAGAGAGAGAGGGAGAGAGAATTCTGATTTATCGTTGATTTAGTGAATTGCCAATTAATAATGTTTGGCACAACTTAAAAGCTGCCTATTATACTTGCTTGTCTGATTTCTCTCTTTCTCTCTGCCTTCCTGCCATTATTTGTAATCAAAGAGAATATGCCATAATCAAAATGGTCTGCAACTGGCCAACAACATCAGAGATCGATAGCAAAGTACAGGTCTAACACCTAACACACCATCACAAGCAACAACAAAGGCAACAGCAAAACCAACGGTAAAGGCAACGGTAACGGTAACGGGCATCAGTAACACAGCACAGGAGTTTCTCTGGCTTGTCATGAAATCAACACGGCTGCCTTAACTGGTTAGCATCGGTGGGTGTTTGCAGCAGCTTGTGCCAAGCGGCAAGTTGTACGAACTTCTTAGTTGGTCGATATACGAGAATGTACACTTGAAGAAATTTGCCATATGATCTTGCCTGCAAAATGCTTGATTTTATAATTAAATGGATTGCACTTGAATGTCGAAAATTAAGTTTAAAAGCTTTTGTCTACAATATAAGATGTCTTAATAACAACACTTGAAGCAAAGAATTGAAAATTGAGGAAAAACTTCATCAGACTTAACAGAAAGAATAACGTTTTGAAGAAAGGATGGAAGAGCAGTGAAAGAGATTAAGAAATTCGAATTATTTGATGTTTTTTTATAATTCTTTTTTTTTAAGGAATTTTTAGTTTGAATCGTGATTTTTTGTTTTAGTGTAAGAATGCAGTTGCGTGCAACTTCGACAGCGTGTCCTGCATATTTCTGTATGCGCTACGTGCGTGATTGCAAGTGAGTTCGAATTAAATCCAGGCTGCGTTGGCTTTGGCGTTGGCGTTGGCGGTCATTAAATGGAATAAAATGGAATTTCTTCTTTGAAACGCATCGGCCGCAAAAGTGTGCAGCAGTTTAAACACACACACACACACATACTCGAACATTGTTGAAAGACTCACGGTAAAACGTGAGATAAACTTAAAATCGATGACAAATACTACACACACACACACACACACTTCTGCTGCACTGGCTGTGCCAAAGAGAAGTCAATGCAAAATACCAATAAAAAGCAAATTAAATGACATCAACAACAATCAATGCAATCCCAGCTGTTGTTGTAAATGTTGTTACTGTCATTGTTGCTGTTGTTGTTACCTGGTCTGTCGTGTTAATCTGCTTCCTTCCGCCGTATTTACGAAGCATATTTACGCGGTACATTTGCAATCTGAACGGTTGATAAGTGCACCAAGGCCAAGTGCAGAAGAAGAAAGCAATAAAGAGGAAAAACAGAAGACTGAAAGTGCTGAAAGAAAAGGCAACATTTGTGTTGATAACATCAAAATTAATAAATGCAACGCCAGCAATACAATTGCAACGGAGCAAAATATAAATACTGTCTACCCAAATTGCTTAATAATATTGTTCGCATTTTAAAGAGTACAAAAGAGTTATTGCAATGAAACTCAATAAACAGACAAAAGTAGCAGAACGACATTCATATTGGCCAAATGCAATAATTTTACTTTACTTTTACCCACACAGACACACACACATGCGGAATTTGAGCTTTATTTTTATCGAATTCAATTGAACTATTGTAAGTGTTTCTTTGCAATGCGACAGCTTAACATAAATATAAATAGAAATAACCTAAGCGCATTTATTGCTTTGCTGCAAACTTACAAAAGCCCCTTTTGAACTGTGCCAATCAAATGCAGTGCATCCATATTCCAGCTGTTGGCAGTTGGCAGTTGGTGGTTTAACTGTGTGTCTAGTTTTTATTGTTGTTCAATTCTTTGTTCTATTTGTTGGACAAGTTTGCAAAATCTCTCTCTCTTGGAAAAGCCACTCAACTCAGTAGCCCAGTATACCCATCATACTATATTATCGATCTTTATAAATCGATCGTTCGAAGGAGTTACCAACAAGCATAATATAAACATATATATACGTAGTATTTATGTATGTGAATTTAGCACAATTTCTTGTGGCTCAAAAATATTCTTTTGTATTTAACTTCCCCTCACCTTGACTGTTGCCGCAACTCATACGATTTTATTTACATTTTTTACTTTTCTTTCGCTAAGCCGAAAAGTCACTTTGTTGTTACATATTTTTGCGCATTTCCGGCTGCTCATTTCTGGTATATTTGTGGTATACCCAATAATATGTTTATACAAGGTATGATGATCAAGAAGTGCTAATAAAATAACACAATGTAGATGGTATATGGTATGGATTATATTATTATTATGTTCGAAATCATGGGGGAATAGTTTGATGCATTTTGTAATTTTTTGCCTACAGGGTATATAAAATCAAATCAGTTGTAAAGAACTCATACTCTCTGGTCGGTATTTACATAGTTTTGTTGTTTGTTTTTTTTTCTCGCGCTTATCGTTAATGCGAAATTTATGTTTTATGTACCTTTAGTGCTGCTGTAGCAAACGAACCAACGAACCAACCAACCGCAAACTGCTTTCTCTTTTTCTTTCGCTTGCATTTCACAACTTCTTGTTCACGTACCGAGCGCATATTTGTAAACGAAAATATTTTGCTCGAACTTCTGCACGTCGCTGTACCAATTTCTGAATATTATTTGTGTGTGTGCAGCTGTAATGGAAGGCCACATATTGATATTGACCGAAAGGAACCAGCACGGACTTCACACACAAACACACGCAAAAACATATAAATAAATTTCTTTATGCCGCACCTGCTTATGCGCCCAAACGAGCGCTTCATGAATATGGTTAAACAAATATTTACACATACATAAGTGCATCAGCAATGGTATTGATGTACGTGTGTGTGTGTGTGGGCTGCATGGGGGTAAACAAGACTAGAGCAAGTGCCACAAAAAACTTTATGTGGCATAAATTGTTGCCAATATCAGAGACGAAGACAGCGCTTGGCTTGGCTTAAATAATGTTGATTAGCTCGCTCGTATCAAACAGTCTATTTGTCAATTTTTCAGTTATAAGTAGACATTGTCAATATATTTCACAATGTTCTTTTTTATACACACGCATAAAGAACAAAAGAAAAACTGTAAAACGTCTAGCCATATTTTTAAATTCTTTTTGGCCGAAAAATCGATATAATTTCAGGTGAGTTCAATCTTATCAGTAAACAGAAAACAAAGTGCAGATGCATTTGTTAAATTGGTTCATGTATATATGCGATTATATATTTCAGATAAGCGAGAGAGAATTTAAATTTGCAAAGTTCTTAGCTGTCTGCCAGTAAAAGTCTCTGAACGAAGGATTAACCGCTTGCGTTGAGCCAGTGTTAATTTATGCTTAATGATGGCAAAACTCAACTGAATACAGACAGAGCGACAGAAAGACAGTGACATAAGCAGATAGACCACAAGCAGAGGCGCGGGGTGGATTGAAGAGTCGGGCATTAAGACAAGACTGTGGTATTTGGTTTAGTCGGTTTGCAAAATTGCTGGCCACTTCAGTGCAATAAGTTGACAATTAGGAAAACGTCGACATGTGTCACAGTCACTTCCATTCCATTTGAGCAACACTCAATACATAGCATATAAACATTTACACACATAGACAGAAAGAGAGAGAACAAATTAAACAGCCTTGTTAACTGCTTCAGGGTTGTGTGTGGTCATTGTCGAATGTGCAAACCATATGAAAACCGCAAGCTATAGTTACATACCTCTACAAAATGACAGGGTAATGTGAACTCTCCAAGACCTGAAGCAGATGTCTGATTAGCTGGAAAAGCCATACGAGACACTGACAAGGTTTCAGCTTGTTTCTCATATGGTTAAAAAACAAAAACACATTCTTTTTATCTAATTATATGTGTGAGTCTTTGTTTATATCAAATGTCTTGCTATGAATTCAATGCTTTTACTTTATAATAAAAATCGATTGGTATAAATTTGTATTCATTTGATTATACATTAGGATTTGAGCAGCAATATGCCTTTTTCCAGCACATAAACCTTCATTCTTATTTTTACTTATAAACAATTTGATGTCCATTCATTTGCTGGATAATTAAGTCTTAGTACCGTAGCAATAACTAGCATGTAAGACCCTAATGTACCCAATAGATAAAAGCATCCCATTGTATATAATATAATATAATATAACTGTAACATATCGAAGGCTTCGTTAAGAACGCAATATGTGCAAGACGAGCGAAGCAGTCGAGCGTTGAATAAAAGAGAAACTGATCGAAGCGTCAGTCTAAGTGCGACAGCGAACAAGAAAGGTCGAGTTGTTTCAGTTCTACAGTACTTACATGGTACATGGTACATACGTAAAAGTAACTAATCTGGTTATTGGGCAATTTAATTTGACTTCTTCGCCAAAGGTCACATGAAATTTTCATTTGATTTTATTTGCCTAAATTTCCCGCCGGCATTTTTGTGCATTAAATATCCTTAATGCCACCCCATTCACCGCATCGGAGTCTGCGTTGGCGTAGCGAGTTCATTGTGGCTTTGTCTGCTTTGTTGTTGAAATCGCTTGCGGCGCTACGCTGCTCATTTGGCTGTGTTTGTACACACACACAAACACACACACCCTGTGCGTTGATAGCAGTCAGTCAGAGTTTTTTTTGCATTGCTTAGAGGCATCTTTCTTTTGACTCGACAACTTTAATTGGGCTTTTATTCTTGTTGTTATCGTATGTAGTCGAATGTGATATTTAAAAACCCATTCGTGCCATCACAAAAACATTCAACATTATTGGCTATTACGAAGAATCGAGGCACCAAAGTGGTGGTCACGCCATCATAGAGCCAATGCATTGGTCATAAAAGGTGCTCAAGCACACATACATACATACAGTCATTCGTACATTCATATAAAGTGCTGTCGGGCGTAAGCACATCTTGAAAATTGGCCCGCTGCATTGTGCAGTTGCGTTTTATCCTTTGCTGCACTGCTATTTATGGTCACATGCCTTGGATTGTTTTTATAACTGTACGCTTATGTGTGTGTGTGTGCTTTACACACAACAGCACACACACACACACAACATACAATGTAAAAAGTTTAATTTATTACACTGGTATGCTAGCCAACATACCCTTTTACGCCACCTCGGCACACATTTCAAGATTTGTTTTGCACGTTTTCTTCGTTCGCCGCTTCGCTCCGTTCGCTCCGTTCGCTTCAGCACTCTTATGCTTCTTCTTATATCTTGTCTTTTTCCACTCATTGTACCCCTTTAAAATTTGCCCAAAATAAAGGAGTATCACGTAGCAGCAACTTCTGATCCATCCCAATATAACAGCATACAGCTAAGACAAGCTTAAAAATTCCCTATGTCTATTTTTAAATATCGTGTCAAGCTTTATGCTTAGACAAAGTAAACTTCTTTCAACTAAATCAGATAACAGCTTGATATTAAAAATATCTTTTAAAGCTATGAAGAACAGAAAAGCTTAAGTTTGCAAAAATGTTGTTACAGGATATCATCAAGTCAATCTTAAGACTTTTTCTTTTCACTGTTGGCTGGACCAGATTTGATACCTCCGCATTTGTACATATTCTTCATACCTCGCCCTCTATGCCCGCCCAGAAACTCTTTTTCGCTGCATTTCTTTTTGCACTTGATTTTCAAACAAAATTTATAAGTTGCGCGTCGTAACGTTTTTATTTTTATACTCTGCTCTTACAAAAACAAAAGAGTACATTATCTGTCTGTCTTTTCTGTCGTTTTGTATGAGTGCATTTTGTTGTCAACGCTTTTTAAGAAAACGCTTGCTCCAGTCTTTGCTGCGATCTATTTTTCCTGGTGAATATTCATAGCGAACGCTCGGTTCGTTCAATTAGCTGTTGCTACCAAGAAAAGAGTATGAGCCAATTCGAAAGAAACCGATGGTAAATTCGTTGCTTGCTTTTTAATAGAAAAGCAATTTAAAATCAAGGCATTCCCTGTGCACTTTACTGTTCCGTGTACTACATATGTACATTCTTGTGCTTGTGTACGTATACGTAATACAAACGTATACGCATTATTGGCCAAGACCACTGTAGGCTGGACTCTGTTGCTGCACTTTTTGCCACCGACCCTTGGCCCAAACACACACACACACAAAAACACAAGCACAACATACATACACGTATGTATATAAATGTATATGTATTGATATAACGAGTGCCAAAAAGCATAACGCGACTTTAGCGTTTCAAACGGAATGTGTGCGCGGAATCTGCAAACACAAACACACGCACACATGTTTGGTTTTTTGTATACAGTCGCCTAGGAACTGCAAAGAGTTTTTTCGTAAGGCAAGTGGTATTTATTTTTTTTAACGTTAATACCTTTGTGTAAACAAACTATGCTGAAACTCCAATATTGTATTTGTGACACAATTTATTTTGACGTCAATAACTGATTTTTTATAAAATTCTCTATAAATGCGAGTTTTAAAAGGTTTATCAACTATATTGTTTTTTGGATTGCGCACCAAATAATGCTATTAACATTTGTCATGCTGATTTTGTTAATTTTTTGTTTGTTTGCTTTTACAACAGTTACAGTTCTGATACAATTTCAGGGCAGAGAGCGAGTTATACAAATGAATGAAGCAGAGTTAAGAGGTTTGCCGATCAAAAGGCAAATTTTTTCGATGTAATGGCTCTAAGGAAACGAACGCTTACCCTGAAATGATCCTTAAAGGCCGAAGGAAAATAAGGATTACCAGACTGGTGCCTAACATGGCCCATTTGTCTTTATTATTGGTTTCACTTGTAATTGCACTTGCGCGTTTTTATGGATTGGAAAAAACAATAATTTCATTTTCCTATTTCTAAGCTGACAACTTTCTCTCTGCTTATCTACTGTGGATTAGCCTTTTAAACATCAAAATATATTTGGCTGATTACCACTAATATTTATGTACAAAGCGACGGTTTGGTACATAAAGGGGGAGAAAGAAAAAACGTTGCATGCTTTTAGGCATACTATAGTGTCCAAGTGTGTGTGGGGCTTGGCAAAATCTGCCCGCTAAGCAGCCTCAAGCGCTCAGCTTTACAAACTGCTGCACACTTGAGCATCGCTTCAGTTAAATCACTTAGTTTAGTTTAGTTAAGCAAAAACGGGAAGAGCCAATTCCAAGCGCAAATGAAAATGGTCTAGTTGAATGACAAATACCCTTACACAAATGGTTTAACTACTATGTATGATCTTTTTACTATTAAATGCGCTTACAAATGCACTTAAATTTTCGTACTATATACTTTGACTTTTGTTTTTAAAACAATTTTTATTTAAATAATTTAAAGATTAACTGGAAGTGAAATATTATTCAGGCTATGAAGTTAGTTCAGTACAGATTCAGCGTTAGCAGTTCTCTTCTATTTTTGTCTTTTTTTTATATGGAAATAGAAACTTAATGCTGTGGAAATTGATGCGAGCACAAGCAGACAGTGGTTGAGCCAGAGGCAGGGACAGGGGCAGGGACAGAAACAGGGAGAGGGCAAAGTGTGTGGTGGTTGTGTGTGTCGGGCAAGGACAAGTGCAAGGGGTCACGTGCCAGTTTTTTTTAGTCTATGATAATTTCATATAAAATGTTCACTGCAACAGCCGCAAACCGTACTTTCCGTTTGGCTTTTAACAACCTTTATTGCAACGCTAATTTGCCTTGCACACACACACACACACACACACACAAACAAACTTATCTTATTTATATACACTTCACTGTTCTTTTATTCAAAGCATATTGAAACGCTTACCTAATCTGCTGGTAAAAAAAAAGCTATTCTATCTGAATTTTCAGATTTAGTATCTAAGCTCGCTTTTTGTGCAATGTAAAGGTAAATATTTGATACACACCGCCGCACAACATAAAAGTATCTCACCTCAGAAAACCCAAACAGCATCAAGATGTCGTAGCAGCCAGAGGCAAAGACTTTAACTGCATTGCTAAAGCAGACGACAGTTCCAAATAGTACTAGAGCACAGCAGGAGGTTATTGAAAAGCTAAAGGTTTTTAGAATAAATGAAGAAATTTAATTTCTATTTGTTGCCAATCCTTGTTGAAGAGACTAGTGAGGATATGCGTTTGCTGAGCGGGGAATGCTTGTCGACCGATACGCGCTGCTCTGGGCACTCTAATTGCTGTTATGGTCAGTAATGTGGGACTAGATAGTTGGCCCAGTCTGATGACAGCCCTACATTACCTGAGGCAGCCTTTGGTGTATTTCAGCAGATCTGCGAGGATGTCAGTGAAGTTGGGGAAGATTCGAATGCTCTGAACTTCAATAATGTTTGAGAGACAATTCAAAGTTACGCTCCTTAAACAAATTATCGATAATCTGATGCCCGATAATTAATTTTTAAAAAGTTTTTCATGCCAGAATTTATCTCTCTGCTAAAAATTCCAAGTGCAACGATTTACATTAAAGAAAACCTTTAAATTGAATACTGGACAATGCATCGAAGTGAGCAAAACAGTATTTTGTTATTTCGGCAAGAGTGTTTTAGTTTTTATAGAGGTTGCCACATAACATGATTAGTTTTATGCTATGCTTGAGCATACACTGAGATGAAATTAGATTTTGTCCGTACGTTTTATTGTAATTGTACCTAAGTGTGCATGTGTGTGTGTGTGTGTGTGTGTGTGTAAGTGCCGAAAAGTAAATTACGAAATGACAATACCACAACACGAGTAGTTTGATTACCAGACAGAGTCACAGATGAAGGGTCGGTGCCCAGTGCGAGACTAAAAGAATAGCAAACGTGCTGCGGCACGAATTTGGATTTCGGATTTTGGATTTGGTTTTGGATTGGCCCGCTGTGGTAGGTAAACGAGCCGTGCAAATGACTCATGACTCTGGGAACGTGCCTGGCCTTTCAAGATTGGGTAAAGCTAGTTTTCATGCAGCAATCCTGTGGTTAACTCATTTGGTTGCCACAACTTATTTACCACAGACCAATGCAATAAACTCTCTATGTACATCCATAAATGTATCTCAAAACAAAAGCGAACTAGGCAAAAGTGTATTTTGTTTACGTATATTGATAAATGTCCACATGTTTGATTCAGAGATTATGTTAATGACATTTTTATTTGTTAGTTATGAAAATGCATTTGATTATACAAATTTTTACATATTTTCTAGACGACAAAGTTTCTTTCTTATTCTTGCACAAGAGTCGTATAAAACAATATTAATTAAAAGTATAAAATTACTTTATATATGCTGAGACAACGGTTTTTTTGAATGCATTATTACTCCACTTGAATAAAATCAATTTTCTTACATAGATTCCAGTTAGCAGAAAGGCAATTACATATAAAATGGATTTTGAGACTTTTGTACTGCTTTTTGCGATTGCCAGACGCAAAAACAAAACAAATATAAATATCGCAAAAAATGAATATTTCAATATGTTTGTGTGGCTTCCTTTGAAATAGCAAGCATTTAATTTAAATTCCAATTAGTCGAAAATTCGCAGCAATGCGAAATGCCAAAAAGAAAATAGCAACCAAAAAACAAATTACACCCAGTTAAGTTTAAAGTAAGAAAAGCAACTTGTAAAAAAAAAAAAAAAAAAAAACCATCAGAAACTAATTAAGAGCGTTGCCATCGACAGCTGTAGTAATCTTAATGTCTATAAAGTGAAAAAAAAAAAGTTCTGTGAAATATTTCCAAGCACGGCTTCACTTTGCATTCGTTACCAAAATGCCAAGTGCAACTTGCAACTTGCAACTTGCAGGTAAATCTTTCGACCTCAATTCGGTACTAATTCGGCGGTCAATGTACTCTCCATTTTATACAAATATCCCAAAGAAACCAAACCAAAATTAAAGGTAAGTCAGTGATGCTGCTTTGATGCAAAAGTACGTGCCTGATTTTTAGTTCATTTCAACTTCCTTATGCTACGCTCTTACTTCAGACTGGCGCCATTGCCTTCGCTATCATCTTGGTCTTCTTTATAGATTTTTCGTTTTTGCTTGCCGGCTCTGCTGGTTCCACTTCCTTGCTCATACGTATAGGCTACGTGACAAACGAATGCCACCCTTGATGACCACCATTTGCAGTCATTGAGGGTGCCGAAGGCTGCCCGTTAAGGCATCAAGTCGAAAGTAGATTCGCCATGGCTAACGAAAGCAACAAAAAAACGCAGAAAAAAAGAACCAAAGAGCCGTTTGTGTTGACCAATTAAATAGTTTTAAGTTAATTAAGTTAAAATATGGCCAAGAAAACGTGGATGGCGGCAAGAAAGAAAAACGTAAAACCTTCTATAATTAGAGTACCGAACTTTGTATACCCTTGAATTTTATTTGACAAGTATACCAAAAGAAACTTGAAACTTGAAAAAATAAAAAAAATAAAAAAATTAATTAAATCGTAGAGCAATTTGCATTGCAAGTAAGTCAGTTGAAACTTACATAAAGAAGAAGCTGCATTCCACAAGAGAATTTTGCGACTAAAAGCTGTCTTTGCTGATGAATATGTATAGCCTGAGAATTCCGTTAAGACACATCATGTCAAAATCAAAATTAAAGTTATTCAATTTATTGGTCTCTATGCCTGACCAATAAGCCATCAAGTAGAATGCCAAACAGAGACACATCTAAGCTTGATTGCTGTTTCTAATTAGTTTTCAATATAAGTATGTATGTGACTGACAATCACACACACACACACACACACACACACACTCGCACACATGTGTGATAGATTTGCGGCAGCTTATTTGAAAGCGCAGGCACTCAAAACCTAATTAGCATTCGGTACTCTCAGATAATTTCAATATTGAACATTATTTTGGCACTTTAACGGTAAAATATGTATGTACTAAACATTTATTATAGAGTAGTTGCTAGTCGATGACAATTTCTTACATCGCATTGCATTCAATTTGGGCGAAAAATAACTTTTTTTTTGCTGACACATAAAAATTATTAAGACTAGTTTTATTGTCAACGCTTAGCTTATAAAAACAATGTTTACCATTTGCCAGCCGACTGAAGAACTTAAATGTTTTTTTGTCAAGCTCAGCGATTTTTTCAATTCAATATAGTATTTCTTAGCGCCTCCTCAGTCTCTTTCATTGTCGGAATTATTAAATTATTTTAATGTCACTTGTGAAACTAGTTCTGCGACAAATGATTTAATTAAGTTAGTTGAGTCAGTTGACCACAAGTTCTAACAACATTTTGGTGGCCAAAACTATTTTTGATTGATAGATGATGATGTATCGATTTAAATATTGTTGTTGCATAGGTATTGTTTTCAGTGTTTAGCTTATTTATGCTGTATTGTTTCGCCCCAATAGCTGGATTCAATATATTTACTAGCCATTAAGTAGCATTGCAAATTGCATACAACTTTTAAGTTTCTATTTGTAAGCCAACTTAAACATCAAATGACCAAAAGTTGCATTTTAATTGATACACCTGCCAAGTTTATTTATTTCTTCATCATTATTTATTCAATTTACACCTGTTTTTCGCATGTTAATTCTCACGCACATCCAATAAGAAGTTTATTTTCATATTGGCGCGATTCAAATACACTTCTTACTTTAGCCGATGCACTCAATACTTTGGGCACATTATTCTTTCGAATAAATATATACTTACATATATAATAAATTATATTTATATTTTTTTAATATCACAAGTAATAAGTTTTTATATTGATAATTTTAATATTTTTAAGGTTTTTGCGGTCTATATAAATCTCTCACATACTACCTGCCTTATGAAAGTATTTGTTTTTATACCCTTTACCCATAAAATGGGTAAATAAGGGTATAATGGTTTTGTGCAAAAGTATGTAACAGGCAGAAGGAAGCATCTCCGACCCTATAAAGAATATATATTCTTGATCAGCATCAATAGCCGAGTCGATTTAGCCATGTCCGTCTGTCCGTCTGTCCGTCTGACTCTCTGTCCGTCTGTATGAAGGCGTGGATCTCAGAGACTACAAGAGCTAGAGACTTCAGATTTGGGATATAAGTTCTCCTATACCATGAGCAGAACAAGTTTGCTTCAAATTATCGATAACTATTCTGGTTTCCGATATACACATGGAATCGATAACAAAAAATATCGAATTTGGAATAAGTAAAAATGAGGGTTGAAATAATGGGTAACGATAGATCTTTTCTGAAAATTTCGTCCAAATCGGTTAAGAAACACCGGAGATATCGAATTTAATCGATTGAAGCTAAGTCAGTATACCAAAGTCTTATACAAATTTAATTTATTTATTGCAACTGGGTTCAGGGTATCTTCTAGTCGGGCTGTCCCGACTAGAGCCTTCTTACTTCTTATATTTACTTCATTTTCAGCATATGGCAGGCATTTAAATTGATGTCGGTCAAGAATTAAATCCAAGTTTTCAGCCGGCACAAACTTCCTCCTATCTATCTATCTATCTATCTATCTAGTGCGTGTGTGTGGGTGTGTGTTTTTGGCCTGCACAGTTACTTATATAAACACATGTAAGCCAGCGGGCAAATACTTCGCCCTCCAACTCAACCCTATCTCTAGACCAGCCAGCTCCTCAAAGTTCTGAGAATGAATGTATTTCTAAGTTATTGAAGTTCATTGTGGTTGTTGCTGCTGTAGTTGTTAGTTTAGTTATTGTTGTTGTTGTTCTTCTTCTTGTTGTTGTTATAGTTGATGTTGTTCGTCAGGATGGTAAAGGGTAAACGAGGAGGAGGCAAAGCCACAAGCTGCGTACACGTTATGTGTGTGATTGAAGTTTCCCAGTGTTGGCCAAATTAAATACAGCAAACTGCGAACTAAAATACGCACACACGCAAACACACAAAGACACTTCCTATGTGTGTGTGTGTACATGTGTGTGCGTAGGTACATCAAATATGTTAATGACAGAGCTAAACCGTTAGCAAAATGAGAACAAAATGAATACGAAACCCAAGACAGAGCAACCAATTAAAGCGAATTTAACAACTACCACATTGGTCTACTATATATAGTTTCTTACGGCGGATCTGGTTAGATGTGACAATTTCCAATCATTTCTAATATGAACGCGATTAAAACTTTTGAGTAGAGTTCTCATATATCAAAAAAAAAAAAAACAAAAGAAAGGTTGTTGTTCAAAGTTTCTGAGTCTATGACTAACGAGCGAAGCATATTTGATAAAGTGAATTTATACTTCTTATTTATAAGTAGCTTTCGCATCTGTTTGTCTATCAAATAACACTTTTACCAGAATCAATTTAAAGCAAAAGTGCACTTATTGCTAGAATACGAAACATATTCGAATGACACACTTCTGTTTCACTTCAAATAATACTTATTATTAACAACTTGCTTTCTCTTTCGTAAAATGCAGCACTTATTGTACCATCACACTCTGCAACCCATTCTCGTTCTTCCTTCTTTTTTTCATTCTATCAGCTTCAACTCGAATGAAGGGTTCAGCATGTTGTTTAAAGCTAGGGTGCGTAAGAAACTTGAAGCGAGCACTCTTATGACATCTCGAGCTAAATATTAATGCGCTAATTAAGCCTGTCGCGCTTCTGGTTCATTTGTAGTTTGGCTTAATGTTTTCTATATTGATTGTCAACTGATATTATTATTATTGTTACAACTTTTAATTGAAACTCTCAACCTCAATTTAAATTGTACAAAATGTAAAGTCATTTAATTTTGTGGAAGTTCCCCTTTTGCTGCTTGCTACTTGATTGATGAATCCCCACTTGAACGCGTCTTTGAAATTAATGATTCGGGCATTATTTTTGATAGTTGATTAAAGTTTGATTCTTGCGTTTCTGTTATTTGTTCTAAGAACTTTTAAATGGGTTCCTGAAGTTGACTTACCTCCGTATTCAAGTAGACTTCTTTTAATTAATCTTCTCTCCCTGTTTAACCGTAGAACTATGCATGAAGTATTATTTATTACTAATATACTAAACGGTTAAATTTGATTTATCCGTAACTTTTAAGGCCCTAACTTTGATCGTTACTCGAGCAACTTTTAAAGGACATTATTAAGCTCCATTCCGTTGTCTCTTTTGAGGCGTTAATTCCATGACTGAAGATATTGATCCCTTATAATCGTTACAAACAAGAAAAATATTAAAGTTAAGAATTAGACGGAACACTAAAGAACCGTTATACTCGTTAGCACGGGTAATTGTTAAAATTGATGTGCTGCTGCATTTTGTGTATTAGATGAAAATTGTTGATTGTAGATTGCCAATTGCGGTGTAGCAGACCACTTTTGTCTTATTCACGTGTCCCATTTTGAACTGGAGTTGCAAATTTTTCGCATTGCTGCGACAAATTTCAATACAAACCGCTGCATACACACACACACACACACACACACAAATGCAGTGCATAAAAAGAGCAAACGAAAGAGAGAGAGCGAGGTTAAAATGTGAAAAATAACTAAAAATGTTCCACATACGCAGTGACGCTGTCACTATGCAATCGGCGATACTCACTGTGCTTGCATGTGTATGTGTGTGTGTGTGTGTTTGTGTGTGTATGTATGAGTATTCGCACAAAGTCCAAAGTAGGGCATGGCACTTAATTGAAAAACTTTTATGCGGTCGACAACGCAACGAACAACGACTTGGTAGCACCTTTTACGCCACCATCGACACCACAACCAAGCCAGCTTTACCGCCCCCTTTTTCTACTCCGTTCACCATTCAGATTCTACACACACACACACACACATACAACCATCTGGTGATGCTCACAAAAGCACTGTCCTTGTCCGGGCCAAGTCGCCAGTTGCTCGACGCGCGATGTTAGCAATTCTGTTGCTGCTTCTGTTTCTGCTGCTTTGATTTTCACATTAAGCCCGGTTTCATCATTTGCAAAAATGACATTTTATGAATGCAGAGAGAGATATGAAGCAGTATAGCAGAAGCAATTTGCATAAGCACCACACACACACAACCACAAAACTCACACACTTAAAATGATGCACTGCTTAGAGTACAGTGGACAAAAATCTCACATTGCTTATAATGTTTTGTTTTAACCAAAGTTAACTTCACTAAACTCTATAAACAATGAAGCTTAAAATGTGATTTTTACTCTTAAGAATAAATTAAATATAACTTACGAAAAATTGATTAAATGAAGCCACTTTGTTGGTTTAATGAATAGAAACGAAATCGAACGAGTAAATATTTATTCTTATGAAAATAAATAAATAACGCAGACATTCCCAACAGTGACAACGTGACAGATTCTAATACAACTCGAAAACTTAACACTGCTTTTTATTGGCAAGAAATTTATGCATTGCGTATACGTAATATTTTACATAAGAATAAACAAATGCTTTTTATTTATATTTGCTGTTGTTTCCTTGGCTTTTTTTTTTTTGCAAGAAGCCATCCACTAACATTGAGCTGTTTATTTTATTTGCCAAAATGGACAAACATCAAGCAAAGATTTCAACAAAACAAACTCAACATTTGTACAAAAATCTTTGGTAAACAATATTTTGGTGTAATTTTTGCTGTGGCTTGAACATTTACATTCGTATAAATGTGTGTGTGTGTGTGTGTGTGTGTATATTGGCTATTAGAGCAAATGTCGCGAAGGCAAACGATATAAAGTTGGCCAGGCGAGAAATTGATAGTCGTGACCGAGTATTGTATTAGAAGCCAGATTGCTTTAAAAGTATGTAAAATTGTTTGCTTGGTTTTATTTTATTTTTTTTTGGGGGGGGATAAAGTTTGAAACGTGACTATTTTTAGATATTTGAAATTGTCATCTTCTTTTGCGCTTTTTGTTAACATTTTTATTTGTAATATCTAGTTTATCTAGCAACAACAACAACAAGTTTATTGGTTTTAAGCTAATCACTTCAGTTGAATTTAAATATATTTTTATTCAAATTCTTTGTTTAATAAGCTTGATTTGTATAGGTTTTTCTTTTGGTATGCTTAAATTAATGTTGCTAAAGAGAGCACTTTTGTTTTTTTTAGTGTATTTCATTTATTTTAATGTACTTCAACGGTATAAATCATCTGTTTCGAAACATATATTGCTTAAACATAAATTTGAACTTACCTTTTTTGAATTCCGATGGACTTAAAGCCTTTATAATAGTAGCTGAAAATAAAAGCAATTTAGAATTATGTATCAACGAATTGCAGTCATATTTTATAAGGGCTGGAATGCGTGTGTAATATTGATATTGGCCAAAAGCACAGGTCACAAAAATAGCAAGTGAAAAATGCAATTGATTTTGCATTGTTAAAGTTATATTGCTTTGTATGGATATTCAATTTCTTTCGTGTACGTTAGTTTTAGACAAAAAAGAGGGCAAAAATGCATATTCTATTGGAATGTTCTTTTTTCTTTTGTTTTACTCTTTTCATAGAGCATAAAACATTCGAAGTGATGCTGTGAAACGCAGCGCATACAAGTTGCTGGAAATTGGCGGTTTAACGGGATGACGAGTTTTTATTGTTTTCCAACTCTACGTCCGTCCATGCGTCCGGCGGACCGACAAACGTTTGCAATTTTTGTGTTTACCGCGACTTGTAACTTTTTTTTTTTTGTGTGTTTTTATACACACAAAAATGTGTGCACACACTTGCGTATGTGTGTTTTTTGACGTTATGATAACACACAGAATGTTTTCCGGTTCGGAAATTTAAACTAATGCATTTGTGTATTTCAATTAAAAACTTTAGTTTGAAAAATTCGGTTGGTTTTGTTTTAATGGATCAATATGCTTTCATTTCATTTAACATACATGTAAATACTACTACAGATGTAATTTTTTTTTTTTTTTCATTTGAAAATTAAACACAAAAATTTTGAAGTGACTGAATTGATTTTTATCTCTATTTTCTTTGATTTAAATATTTAGCTTCAATTGTCGATTCTTAAAGTTGCCTTTTGCATAAATATTTAAGGAATTTTACGGTGTTCCAAGCTGAGCGATTGTTGAGGATATAAAAGGAATTTGTGGTAAGGACAATTTTTTGAATATATTTCATCTCGGTCAGTGCAAATCAATCAGTGAGTGAATCAATTTGTCCTCTTCTGTCAGTCAATCAGTTACCCAGTCAGCCGTTTAGCCAGCAGTTGGTTATCTTTGGAAACTGCTTGATGGGCACTTATCTAAGCTAAATTGAGACTGTCCCCACCGATGACACCCAAATAGCTATTCAATGCATATCTAACAAGCACATCCACATATATAGACAGCCAGACGGGCAGACAGACAGTTCTTGTCGTTTAGCAACGAGTGCAATTTTCTGCCAGTTTCGCGGCACATTTGTAGGAAATTGTTACGAGAAAATGAGGAAATCCAAAAGTCATAATGATTTGAATGCCATTATATGCGCTCTCATAATAAAGCCTGCTTGTTTGAGGTCAGAATGTGCGTTCCTTCCCTGCCTAGGGAGGGAGAACAAGCGGAAGATTGCGTTCCGGCAGGCTGCAGAACTTGCTTTTTAAAGCATAAATGCAAAACTGTGCACTAGTCTCGAGTTATGCAATAGTAAAATGTCACAGAACATTCAGATTTATATACCAACTTCCCATAAAATGAAGATAGAAGCGAAAAACTCGCGTTCTCTATTCTATATTTCTTTTTTCTTTTTCGTTTTATTTTTCTGTGGTTAGCGATAGCAGCTGGTATAAAATATATATACATATATATAGAACATCTACATTTTTGGGCATGCTTGCTTGTTATCTCAGCTGAAAACATGATGTCCCCGAGCAATTGAAGGAACACAAATTCACCTGTAACAAGCACTTGACTTAAATAAGCATGTGCATTTCAAGATACACGTAAAGAGCTAACCTCTGAGTCCGAAATCGAAACGAAAAGCAGCCAGAGAACAAGCTAAAGTTAGCTGCAAACAGCAAACTAACCATGCTGTCCAGTACTGCATATACTCGTAGTATGTATTACAGACATAAGCACTTTGTTTTGCGGTTGACAACACACACACACACACACACTTACACAACAAAAAGTATCTCAGCACAAATACAAATCTCAAGATAGCTAGCAAACTTTTGCTAGCATATTCGCTGCATAAAAAAACACAAAAGCATTGTAATTGTAATTTGAACAAGCGGAAGTGCAAGCAATTGCCAGACAACGATAATATTTGTTAACAAATTAGTCAGCAAATGAAACAATTTCGAATCGAAAATACTATATAAAAGAGTTGTAAGGCTGGCAAATCTATTATCTTAAACGCACGCCACACACACACACTTTGACCTGTTGTTTGCTTTGTAATTGTCTATATGTATGTGTATAATTAATAATGTTTTTACTGCTAATGCGTCTAAGGCGTTGGCGTTTGTAAAATCAATTGGATTGCCACCCCCTCTAAGCCCGCTTTACTCAAGCTAAAGTTGCTTGCATCTTGTTTAATCTTCGTCTTTAAATCTTACTATGCATAATCCATGACAATTTTTAAAGTTTTTTTTTTTGTTTTTTAAAGTTCAAAAACTGGCAAAATACTGTTAAATGCACATTGTTTGTCTTTCATTCGAACGGCTTGGAAAGACGTATTTGTGTTGTTGTTTAAGTAATCAAAATCAAAAGTCATGCTTCGGGCAAAAGTTTAATGTTTGTCCTTCAAACTTAGCTTCAAAGCTTTGCATACATCGAATGAAAGAAAAGCTATAAACTTTAGTAGAAATCTCTTGTTAGAATTATTTATGCGGACTTAAACATGACTTCTTCCGCTTTTAAGCCGCATGAAAAATTTAAACATTCCTAGCATGTTTTTGTTTTTTTACTTTTGCTCCGTTTGCTTAAAATAACAGAAATGTTAAAGCTTCAACCGAAGCCACAAAATAATTTCAATACGAGTATCTCAACAAGTAAAAGTTTATTATTTAATACTTGACTTCCAAAGTTCTTTAGTGCTTGTTGTTGTTTGTGTTTTCTGGAACCCATTTTATGGCTTACTCGAGTGGCTACGTCGTTCTTCCTGATGTCTGCCATATAATCGCAATGTGATAGGACTTCAATGTACATACATACATATATGTATGTACATTTACCTGTGCATATGTATAGACCTATTTCGATTTGTGTGAATGTCGCTTGTTTGGTTGATTGCAAACGAATTAGATTGCATTTAGTATTGATTTCAATTAGGTTCAGTGCACTTATGTATCTACCCTTTGGCTTCATTTTCATTCCTTGGCCCTGGTGTGATGTAGCAGAAGCGTTGTTGCGTATACACCTCGTTGCGCTTCGATTGGCTGTCAGTTGCTCAGCCATTGATTGATTGTCTAATTGTTTGTCTTCTCTCTCTATGCAGCCGGCAGCCAGAGTTCGGCTAGAGTTTCAATTTAGAGCTAACAACACGGCAACAACGAGAAACAAGCAGCAAGAAACAAGCAGCAAGACAAGCAGCTTTAGCAGAAGCAGAAGCCGAAGCAGAAGCAGGAGCTGGCGTTGATCATTGATTTTGTGTTGTTGATTTCACAACGTGTGGTGTAATCTATTAAAAATGTGATTTTAATGTTTTTTTAATATCATCACATACACTCGCACACACACTCACGCCTATCAAACCAAACAGATGGCCTGGCAACAAATGATAAAGTGATATCAATATATATCAAGGACTTTTTTTTATGAGCTAAGCAGACACAGCTAACGGCATAGAGTTAAAGCGATTCGACTGTTTTGTAAAATGTAAATCGTTTGACAGACAAATGAACAATCAATAAGTCAATCAAGTTGCTTAAAACGAATGCAGTAGAACTAAAATTAAAAAGGTGATTAAAATACCAAAAATGCATTCACTTACTACTATTTATTTATAGCTACTGCATTAAATATAAGGCCAGTGAACTTCGTAGATTTTTGACTTGCTAAAAAGTTTTTTTTCAAGCTTCGCACTTTTGCCCTAGTTATCGAAAAGTCGCTTTCTAAAAGTATTTTTCGAAGTTTTCAATTGTGAAGCTGCTCTCTTTGCTTTACTTATGCATAGAATATTTTTTATTAGAATTTGATTTATCAGCTGCCTTTTTTGGTTGACCCTAATTTGCATGCTGCAGCTGCTTTTCGGCGCCCAATTACCAGCTCTGATGGTGAAAACAAGGAACAAAGCAGAATGCAGTAAACATAAAGCAGAAAACAGAAAGCAGAAAACAGAAAGCAGAGACCAGCAGCCAGGATCGTAACCGGAACAGAGCAGCTACAGGGAGCTGCACTCTGCTTAATTCCCAGTGGCTTGCAGCTTATTATCTAATCTATTTTATGGTCATCCCTTGACTCGAGACTAAATAAAATCAAGCCGTGTAATGAGCAAAAACTATTCAAACCTTCTGCTTTGACGTTGCTTCGTCCGTCCACAAAGAGTTAGTTCATATTGGGAGTTTCCCGAAGTTTTTTTTTTTTTTAACCTCATTAATTTAGGTTACGTTGTATTTATTTTAATATAAATTGTGTGCCTATATAACTGTGAAGTTGCTAGCCATTGCAAAATGTCATTGCCCGCTAGAACAATATCCTTGTCCACTTTACAGCCTGAATAATGCCATCTGAATATGGATGTGCAAATACATTTATCCTTGTACTGCTGCTGTTGCTGTTGCTGCTGCTTGCTGCTGCGACTGCTGTTAATATTTCCATTGTGCTTTTAACAAACCAATTTGCCTTAGTGTGTTTTTGTGTTGGGCGCTCTGGTTTTAGTTACATTTTGCGGTCTGTCGGCAGCGTCCGTCTGTCAGTTTATTTTGTTTGTTTTGCCTTTTCGCTATTTTGCCGCGTTTGTTTTTTGGAGCTATTTCATTTTTATGCTCTTACTTCACAGAATGCTCAACGAGCATAACTGTTGTCATTCTTATAAGCACTATTGATATTACGAACTCAAAACTTCTATCAATTTAACAATGTATCCAAACTGATGTTTTTCTTGAACTTGAAACAACTTGATGCGGCTCTTCAGTAACTCCAAGAGCAGAGTATTTTGCAGTCGTCCATTGGCGTATGCAACTCTCATAGTTGTTTTGTCTAATGGTTATGAAGTTTGGCTGTTTGTTGAGGTCATGCCTGTGTTTAATTGCAATCTGCTCGGGGCTTAGAAAGCAACAATTTTATGTATTTTTATTTTTCGGGAACACAGCTATCAGCCGCACATATTTGGAAATAGCCAGGTATTGTACAGTGGCTTTTATGCTTTATCTTTTATCTTTCATATTTTCACTATCCTACTATACAAAAGAACTACGTTCCAAGTTAGTAGTTTAAACCTAACCATTAGTTTGTGGCACTTTTTAGCGCAGCAGAAAGTTGTCTCAATTTTCAAACAGATCATTAAATATGCATTTGAAGTCTTCTGGTTAAAGAATTTCGGAATAGCACTAACTGACTTAACAAGGCTGCTTGCTTAAAACTTTTGTTGCCAAGTCGAGTGAATCAAATAAAGACTCAGACAGTTTGCAGATTGAGCATCTGAAAGATTTCACCACACCTATATAGCCATAAATGGAAACCTATATACCATATAATGGCATACAAACCAACATGCGACAGGTTGATATTAAATGTATGCTCTTATTAAAGAGACAGCGCTGCCTGCAAATCCTTTTTGTTTAAGTTTTAATTGAGACACACACATAACTAGATTTTGTTTAAAGCATCCGCCAAGTGGCTTCTACTTCTACACATTAAATATATGTAGTCAAATCCGTATAGATAGAAGTATTCTCCAAAAAAAAAAACTTGCCTTGTTTGTGTCAGGTAAAACTTGAATTTTATGTTAAAAAATTGCATGCAAATGAATAATTTAAATCTTTAAGGTCTCCAAAAGGCATGTGCTAGCAGAGTCACAGGCAAAAGTTTTCTCCTTCTCGAAATCATTTTTGTGTAATTTTCAAAAAAAAAAAAAAAACTTTTTCGCTCACACCGCAACTTAAATTGGCACATCAACAAAAATGGGCTGCAGTTCGGGTCAACTACTGTTAACTTAAAAGTCAGACTGCAATGCTCTTACTTTTAGTTAAAGTTTATGTAGTACTACTTACATCCACATACTTATACTTATACTATATAGATATATATATATATATATATGTATGCCAAAGCTTGAAAAGCTAATTAGTGACACAAGTCTTGAGCATTCGTTTTCGGTTTTTGCCAAGGCCGCATTATCTAAGAAAAAAAAAAAAACTTTATCGTCGACTCTCTGCTTTCTCCATTTGCAGCTTCGGATCTACATACAAGCATACAGAGAACAGTTGCTATGAACAGATTAGCAACAAAAATGTCGTCAAATTGGCTCCTGCTGCTAGGCATGCTAATTCTACTGACAGGTAAGTTTGTCTTTCTTCTTTCCTTCTTCTTTATTTCCAATTTATTATTTTTTTACAATCTCCGGCAGTTGAAATGGTAAAAAGCGACGTTTGCCGTAATCATTGTCTGGCTGTGTGCGGGGGGGGGGGCTGCAATTTGAAAGTAAGGGAGAGAGTAAGAGTGGAGTTTATGGCGACCACCGTACTATATACTATACAAGTCAATAACGGTGCTGACACGCTTCATTTGGGGATTTTGAAATTGCAGCCGAAGCCACTGCCGCTGTTGCTACTGTGGCTATAGCTTTAGCTTTATCTATATACTATATGTACAAGCTACTCATCCTTTGCATGCGCGTCACGTAAAAACAATTTCGTTTGTTCGCGCGGCTAAGGTGAAATAGAAAGCCGGAGCTAAATCTGGGTTTAAGGCTGTGGCTGGCCTTTAAGCTATACAGTTGTTGTTTTAACCTATATTTGCCCGGAACCGAACTAAACCGAACCAAACCAAACCAAACCGTACTGAACTGAACTGAACTGTCGCCCGGCCATGCAGAAATTGTTTTACATCATCCACATTTCCACTGACATTTAAAATAACAAGCCGTAAGCGTGCCTTGATTATTTTGGCCATGATTCTGCTGTTGCTCCTATGAGAAGGGCAGGATGAGGAATAAAGGGGCACAATTTTGTGAGCGTGTTTAATAATTTGTTTAAAACAGCCAAATATTGAAAAACATGATGATAAATAAATGAGTTAATGGATTAAATATGTGAAAATGTCGAAAACTAATTATGAATTGAACATTTTAATATTTAATAAAATTAAACAGTTGAATGAAAACATAAAAATTTTATTAATTTAATTTTTTTGTTTTGTATTTCACGATTAGCGCGTGAAACTGCGTCCATTAATACAGATAATTGGGGTAAATCACTGGCTATAAATATTTAAATTCACATATAAAATCAACCAAACAGCATACCGACTAACAGATGTTACCGGTTAACTGAAGTCCGTATTATCAATGTTCAACTGCATATTAAATACATTTATATATATAAATGTGCAATAAAATACAATAGAATTCAATTTTTATGTTTGGTTTGTACATGCATTAAAAGTTTTTCGGTTTTCGATCTCGTTCAACCTGTTCAACAGACTTTGGCTTTGACTTTCCATTTTCCAAACATGTCAAATCACTGTTATACTCCGCTGTACTCATTTGGCAACTACAAGCACTCATTAATAGCACTTTACCACACCGATACAAACAAACAGCCTGTCACCTGTGTGCATTCGTGTATGTGTGTGTGTGTGTGTGTCTGGCATAGTATTAATGGCTTCTGGCTGAACCGCAGCGTAGTTCTTTGACTGTCTGTGGCTGCGCACTTTGCGCAAAGTTAATCTACAACTTAACTCTTGCCAATGAATAAAAAAGTCAAGCGACACAAGAACCTAAATCCGCCGCTTCCTGATTAAACGCAGCTATGGTTGCTACGGACGACATTTGACTTAAATTTAATGTGCCTAATAGAGCTGCTACTACAGATAAAATGGCAGCACTTGATTTTGTTTTAAGCCCAATATAACTACAATTTAGACTAATCATTTGCTTATCGCTTGACTGCAAATTGTGCACTGAGCGCAATGCCAACAGTTTGATGTGGTTGTCCACGAAAGTATCAATTCAAAGATTCAAAATTTCTAATTAAAATGCAACGAGGCGATATACGACTATAAATAGATATGAATTCCTTTAATTGAAAAATATTAAATTTTAAAGTCTTCTTTCTGTCACTTATTTAAAAATTGCAACAACATTATGTGTTCTATGAAACTGGACGTGTATTGTGTTGGGCAGCAACAAAGTGTTTTATTTGATTTTTACAATGTCTGATTTGGTTGAGTGAGAAATTGCTTTGAATTTTGTTTCCGGAGCACAATTCCTGGAGCAGAGCAGTCAGAGAAACAGAATGTTGCAAAGTGCCTTCAGCAGAGACGAAAACAAGGCAAAATAAAAAACAACTTTGCAACAAAGTCAAACAAAAAAAAAAAAAAAAAAAACAAAAAATCCAAACGAAACCAAAACAGATTGATAAAAATGTCGCGGAGTTTTGTTTTGTGCTCAAGCAAAATTTTCCACAAAGATAAAATTGATTTCGAAAAATAAAAATAACAAAGTATCGAAGAACAAAAATTTGTTTATCATTTTTTGTTTTTTTGTTTTTTTATTATAAAGTTGAGCATAGTCGACTAGTACTTTATGCAACGTTTTATCATAAACTTCGTTGAAAACTCAAACAAAAATTCAGCTTAACACGCAAGCGAAAAAAATAAGTATTTATTGTCGCATATATATTTTAATAAATATGCGAGATATCCTTGTGGACTAAACAAAATTTTGCTAAATTGCGACGTGTATTACCGATTTCCCTTGATAAACCAGTTCACCAAAGGTCGACTGATTCAAGTCTTTGAGTTGCAAGCTGTCATAGCCAGTCGCTGGATGTTTAGTTCATTTTATTTTAAGAGCTTCAACATAAATCAAGCGTCTAATAATGGCTCAAACGTCATGGATGTCAACAGTCGTTATGCTCGTTCAGTTTCAGTTTCATTTCCAGCTAAACACCCAATGCAAACGAGTTAAATTGTTCTTCTTTGTAATATGAAAGATGCCACCAAAGCCGCCAAATGAACTTAACTTAGGGACAGAAACTACAGACTGACTCCTGCTTCTGCCTGCTGCTGCAACTTACTGACTGCTTGACTGACTGACTAACTGGTTGAGTGACTGAAAGACTGAGTGACTTAGTTGAAATGAAAAGACGCAGCGCTATTTACAATAGAGCTTGGGATTTCAAGGTCCAGGCTAGGTTGGTTTTTTTTATGGGTTCAGTCGCATTGTGGTGGAGCGGGGAGCCATGATGCGATAAGAATAATTGGAATGTCAGTTTAGATGCGCGCACGTGAAAGCCAACACAAAGCGACACAGCTAGAGTCAACTTGCAGCGTGGCAGTGGCAGCAGAAGCAGAAGCAGAAGCAGCAGACACCCAATTGCTTCCCTCCATTCCGTGGCAGCTCAACATGTTGCAGCCAGGCGCTGGTAGAGTAAATATGGTACAATAGTTGCAACAACCCGTCGCCGTCGCCGTCGTCGTGGTCGTGGTCGGCGCACTTGGCTGAACAATGACATAAACCTAATGACAACCAGATGATGACCATGATGATGAAGACAATAATCATAATGATGATGGCGGCCTCAAAGCCATCGGTTGATAAGCAGTAGCAGCAGCAGCAGCAGCAGTGAGGATGAAGTGATGCTGGCATTTCATGGCACTGACAACAATGACAACGCTGACATGATATGCTGCAAATGCGACGTCTAACGGAGCGACGTCTACGCAGACAACAACAACTGCAGAAAAAAAGCGAAACCAAAAACGAACAGCGAACGAAACAAAAACATTTTTGGAATCAAAATTTGACGCTAGCTACGGTGTCCAGAGTCGCAGAACCGCAGAAGACAAGCTGGCGGAAAAGTGGAGTGACACTAGCATGGCAAGCGGTGGTAGCGGCGTGCGGAGTGGAGGGGCAGAAGTTCGACTAAGGATAACTAAGCAAAAATGTCGCAACATGCTGCGGTCATCAGTATATCCGAAACGCCTATTAAAAACTCAGTTAAACTTCTCTTCTTGTCGATTCGATTCGATGCTCGACTATAAGTTAGCCCATAGTCCGTAGTCCGTAGCCCGTAGCCCGTAGTCCGTAGCCCGTAGCATATAAATAAACTTTCACAAACAAAATTTCACAGCATATTCGATTCGAACTATTTGATAGAATTGTTAACGGCCGCAAGATATTAAGCCAGCTCTGCCATAATCATATTTAGTTTGTGAAATTTTGCCTTTTGGCACATTTACAACTTCAGGCATAGTTGTTTTATAACAAAACCCAGATACAAAGGGTATTTGCTGATTGAATTCTTTTTTTTTTATACACTTATAGTTTGATTACTTATACAAAGTCTTACAATTGTTTATATAGATTTCAGATATATTTAATATTTATTTTACAAGGTATTTTTCGTACAAATCGAAAAATTTTACTTTTCAAGTTTTGTGCTTACTGATCGAGCTTTCGTTTAAATACATGTCCCCAGCATCATTATACCCTACTTCTACTAAGTGGGTACAGGGCAGCACAAAAAGCATGATAAACGAGTTGTTATGGTAACTGCAGCTGCAAGGGGAGAGAGGTGCATAGAGAGATAAGAGAGACATCATGTCTGCCCATTTGCCGTTTTAAATTGAAATTGAAAATTGGATGGCAAATCGCGGCGAGTGCTTGGACCACGCTCAAAATGCATTTTTGTAGTCCAAGGGAACTGAACTAATTGCTGGGTAAGGACAATTGCAACTGCAACTGCAACTGGGAGTGGAAGTGGAAGTGCAACTGCCACTGCATTTGATTGCCCATTTGTGCAGCTTGCTGATTGCTGCTTGCTAAAGGCTCTCCGATTAGCTTCTTGCGCATGCGTTATGGGCGTGGCTGGGGCGAATATCTGTCACTGACAGCAGCAGCAACACCAAAAGCAAAAGCAACAAGACCTACAGCAACAAGACCTGCAGGAGCAGCAGCAGCGACAAGTTGTGTTCTGTTTTGTTGACACGCCTCCAGGCCGAAGCGTTAAGCTGTTTGTTAATATAAAAGGGCAAATGGGGAAAATGGTTGAGGAAATGGGTGAAATGGGTAAAAAGGGTGTGTGGCTTGCCCCAAAGGCAACTCATTGCAGTTTCCGGTTTTCATTAGGCAGCAACATAGATGAAGTACTGGTTGTTGTTTTTGTTGTTGATGTTGTTGTTTACTGTCAAAACATGTGAAAAGCAAATTGCTGGCACACAGAACATAGCACATAGCACACAGCTCACAGCACACATAGTAGTAGCTTGTGTAACTTACACAACAGCTGCGAGAAGTGTGAGTTATGACTGAAACTTACCCGCTGCCATTGCCGCCGCCGCCACCGACACCGCCGCCACCACCCGCTGTCGACCCAGACAGTGAGACAGACAGCTTGTTATTCTTTGGGCTATTTATGGCAGGCACTGACAAAGCACTTGATCTGTTCAAAACAGACAATTACAGCGTTGAGCTGCTGTCATCAATTGACTGTCGTAGAACATTTTCATCGTCATCGTACGTTGGCTCCTTTTTCTTTTGCAAATTGTACGCTATAAGGTACTCTTTCAGACTTGTGCAACAATTGTCAAGTTGCATTGCAAGCAAGCACTACAAATTTTAGGGTTCATTCGGCGTGCGTTGAAACAAAACTAACTATATGTACTATACTTGATACAAACTTCGATGCCACTTTGGCTCTCAATATAAATACATATGAACTTTTCGATGACATGTCGGAGTGGAACTTGAGTGAGCAGCAAGTGCCAGTAGCAGGCAAAAACGGTGTTCAAATAAAATACCAACTTCGTTGAGTGAATGAAATTACATCCATTTGTCAAAATTATACGATTGTGACAAAGTATTTTACAAGATAAAAATAACATAACAGGAAATAAACACAGAAATTAAATATAAATGTTTCAAAAGTCCTAGTTTCAGGCATTCGACTAGATGATAGCCTCAATTCCCGTTTGAATTACCAAATCACATAGCACGCTGTCCTAATGTAATCAGATTTAACTCAGAGTTGTCTCTTTCTGATGCTTAACACACATTTTACTACAGTCTAATAATGCCTTGGACAAGGACATTCAAGAAAACATAAAAAGAGATTGAGTGAATAAAAAAAAAATAAACAACTTTAAAGGAAATTATGAAAAGGGCCAATTGAAAATGAAAAATTGCTGAACTTGACACAAGACTCATTTGAAATTTAAATGGCAGAAACGCGTTGAAAACGTTGAGAGTGCCTCACACTTCCTCTTCTCTTCCATGTTCAACCATCTTGTTCTGCATCTCGCCGTCATTGCAAGAGCAACGACGGTGAGTGTTTGCCATTTACAAATGTCTGCCGAGTTGATTGGCTGCCATGGCCATTAGGCAACCATCTAGAGCATTTTCTCTTTCTCTCTCTCTTCTTGACCAAGAACTGACTGGTTGGTTGGTTGGCTATTTGGGTGCAAGCTCAACATAATACATTCACATTAATATACATATATGCAAATGAGTTAAATTCTCTCTGACCAAAGAACGACTTCGAGGGCATTAGGAGAACGAAGAGAAGGAAAACAAAAAATAAAAATTGGCAACTCAGTGAATAATAAGAGTGAACGTCGCAAAAATTGAAAATCTATGCGAGGGAGGGGGACACACACTGTAATATTCAAAGTTGGCTGTTAGCTGTTGGCTGTTAGCTGTTGGCTGTTGCCTGTCATTGCCTGTGCGTGAGTTACTGAATGAGAAACTCATGTCTGTGGTTGAGTGAATAAGTGAGCTTTTGGCTAAGGGAGTCTTTTCAGTCACAACGCCATTAATTACTACCATTCAAAACGACAAATGATAAACAAAAAAACTGTTGGAAAGGGGGAGCGTAAGTAAAATGAAATGTTTGAAATTGTTGATATTAATATCGTATTGATTGCTACAAAGTTATTCAATTTACCTTTAATTAAGCTCATTACTTTTAATAGTTGTTGAGTGCTGTAAAATGTTAAACAAAATCTCACAGATAGTACAATATCCGACTTGAGCTCGTTTTGATTAATTAGCGCAATTTCTTTGAGGGCTCGCACAAATATGCTTTTTAATTAATCTTGTCTGTGCGCCCTTTTAACGTGTAATGTTAAAGAAAAGGCAATGCAAAAGGGTTTGCCGCTTTTTAGAAATATTCCCATTAAAATGAAGAAAGAGAATCTTTCTTTGCTGCACAGACGTCTTCAACTGTTGATTTAATTTAAAACTTTTTTATAATTAACTTACTCTAATTTTGATTGACATTAAATTGAACGTGTAGTTGAGTTTGGCTTGTTTGTTCCCTGATATATGCTATTTAAGCTTAAGGTTCGCCAACAGGCCATTTTTATAGTTTTGAAAACAGTAAAATATGTTTTTTTTTTTTTATTGCTGTAAATATGAATCCAATTGGTTTTTTAATATATTTAATATGAATTTGTATTCATATTAAGAACCTGTTTGTGTTCATTCTTAATAAGTTCGACTATATATTTGTTGTAAATATGTATTTAGGTTCAAGGTTTGCATTTGTGGACACGTAAAACTGCTCAAACAGGATGATCAAATTTTCATGTCAATATGCCAACTAAACCCAATTTAAACCAGCAAAGAAAACCAGCCCAGTCGAAGTCAGATTTTGGCCATGACACTAGCGTAAGCCAACAAGCTACATCGTTGACAATTTTATTTGCTAAATTTCCTGCTCAATTGAAGAGAACTCACCGCAGTGCAACTAGCCAGACATGTTACAAAGCTATCACAGCTAGTGAATGGAGTCTATTTTATATGCTTATTGGTTGATAAGCAGAGTCTCGTACACTAACACACACACGCTCATACACTCACATATTCCCATGCATACATACACTTAAAGTTGAGCTCGAAATCCGTTGGCTGTGATTCGACATCTTAATATGGAAAGCACTTGCACATATTGGTTTGGGTCACCAAGACAACCGTTACATGTACTAAGTCCAAAAAAGTGCCCGACTTGCAGATACACTATATGTACACAGTTGGAAGGAGAACTAAATTGCGCTCACGTATGTTCAACATTGTACTTCTATACATGCATAAGATCACACAAACACTTGCAAACAAACAAACAAACCAAAACGATATGCTTCTCCTCCATCTTCTCCTTCTGCTGCTGCTGCTGCTGCTGCTGCTACTGCTACTGCTACTGCTTCTGGTGTTGCATACTGTGGGCACAGGCAAATATGTCAAGGCCGATTGCAGTGGTTACGGGCACGGAGATTGTTTTGGCCGCCAGGTGGGCGAGAAAGAGCGTTATAACGCAGTGGCTGTTGCAAGTTATCAAGGTAGCAAGAACCAAGCACTTCTAGCAAAAACCGGCAAAGCTCACGTGTTCGACCAGCGCAAACAATCAGCAGAGAAAAAAGGAAACACAAAGAGAAAAACAAAACGAAAGCAAAGCGAAAATGGTTGGCAACTACTGACGATGGCTATGGAATTGCAAGGTGTTAAGCGGTATTTAAACTGTGATAGGGGTAGACGGGGGAGAAGTGCGAACAAGGGGAGATGCAGCAGTCAGACAACATTTGCTATCATTGCATCGTGGCAGCGTGCATCGCACATCGCGAATCTGTTATCTACACCAACCAGCCAGAATATATTTTTTCTTCACCCCAAGTTGCATGTTTTTTTCAAACTTAAACGTTCTTCCCAAAGGAGCAAAAAGTTGCATGTTTGTTGTTGGAGAGATTTTTCGGAAATAACTAAAAAAATTTTAAAAGCTTTTTTTGTTATAAGCCAAACTATTAGCTAGTAACGTGTTATTTCTCATTTGCTTAAAAATGTTGAAGAATTGGAAGATGAAATTTAATAAATCTATTATTTATAGGTTATATTAATAGTATATTCACGACTGTTATCTTTCTTTTGCAGGTGGCTCGCAGGGTGCCTCGAAACGATTCTTTACGGACTTTCTGCAGGATTTGCCCACACCAGGCACTGGTGGACCCACCTTTGATACGAGCATTATAAGCAATGTAACTGGTCTCGTTGGCAAGACCGTCAAGTTGACCTGCCGCGTCAAAAATCTGGGAAATCGCACGGTAAGTACAGTAAAAACGAGCTGCTGTCGGTGTACGGAAATTCAGTTAAATTAAAGTGATTTCAACTAGTATAAGGTACTTGTATGCACTACACACACCAAAGTAAAGCTGAGAAGAGGGTAGAAAAAGTTTGCTTTGCATGCCGAATACGAAATACCTTTGAAAAGATTCTGAAGCAGATAAATGTTATGGAACTGCAGTTATGAATAACTGCATATGTAAATACTAATAACGAACATATTTGAAATACAAATTAAGCTTAGAGATTTTTCCAGCTCAAAACTAGCGTAGACTAGGAATACTTACACCTAACTTAGTCGGATATGCTTAACTCAATGCTCTAACATTTGGTGACATAATTTAATTACCCTCTGTAAATAGTAAAGAAGGGCAAAAAGTCTACAGTATCCGACTACACAATGCCCTGCTCTAAGTGTTAAAAAGAACTAAAAACAGCTTAGACAATTTTCTTAATATACGATTTTTTTTGTTTCTTGAATAATCGAAAACAGTAAATTTTTGACTGACATTAAAAGTAATTAGATTACTTTGTGATAATGTTCGATTATTATTTTTAACATAATCTTGATTCAATTTTGATCATTTGTTATTGAAATCGATAAGTAATCACACGTTTTTTACAAAAGGATAATATCATAAACTATTTTTGTTTTTAAAACTAAGTTAATTGATTACATATCTTAATCGCAATTTAATAGAACTGCTCTAAGAGAATAAACTCAATAATAGTATTAAATTTTGAACTTTTTTAGAAATATATAAAGCTTATATGCTCATTTTGATGATGTTAGGGCAAGTGAGTATTCAAATGTAAAAGTTGTACACCAAAAAGTTGTCGAAAGCCTTTACGCTTGACGGACGGAGACTGCAAAGAGTTGCTATGTAGTTATTAGAAGAGGAAGAGAGTGAGTGAGAGAGAGTTGTATACTGTTAAGTAAAGTACAGTAAAGGCAAGGGGCCATAGCTGAAGGCAGCTGTCGCCTGTCGACTTTCTAGTTCTATAGGTTTATTCGCAAAAGTTGTGAGCCGGCTTCAACATCTCTCTGCAGTTCTCTATTTCACTCTCACTCTCATTTTGTTTCTCTTTGTGCATCTCAGTCCGTACGGCTTTGTCTACTTGAAAATTCATTTGAAATGCGAAGTACGAGTTGAGTTTGTGATAGCGTCAGCTGTTAAACAATTACAACTTTAATTTTTCAACTTGCCCGTCACCTTACAAACTAATATTCAATGCAAGTCCGACAAACGACGAACCCTGCATCAAATTCGTATTCGTATATCCTAAGTTTATAATGTATGAAAATCAACTTAAACTTCTACTTACTGATGTTATAATCGTGTGGTTTCTTCAAACTTCCAGCACAACTTTTCATTCAACAACAATTCGAATGAGATTGAAAAATGAATTGCTATTTGTTACCCACGAGCTCAATTTACCTTTGGCATGGTATATTGATGCATATAGAGTCAGTAGAGGGCATATTTATTAGTGCTAAGCGGCGTCCATCGATGCTGATTAGCTGGCTTGAGTCGGATAATTAATCACATGACCAACAGTTTGTCATTTATAATGCTCCAGATGTCGAATTACTCGCAAGATGCAAGTTCATGAATAACAATTAACAGTGCGGCATGGAGTATGAAGTGAGTTGAGGGGAAATTAAGTGGAGTGTGAAGAGTGTAGTGGAGTGGAGTGCAGTGAAGTGTGTGTGAAATTTCTAGTTTAGTTTATGCCAAGACAGCATTTTGCACTTTGCACATGTCTCATGTGTCATGTTCCAATTTCCATGCTATATACTATATCTATATATATTTTGACAATAAATGGCACAATTAGTAGCAGGCAGAGACATTTAAGGGCATTTCATTTTTCAACATATATATATATGTACATATATACAATATACATCCATGCCCAAGGACATCAATGTCAATTGAAATTAAATCGTTTTGATGTCGCCTAGCTGACAGCTCAAAAAAAAAAAAGCAACACAACAAACAAAAATAAGAATAAAAGATAGAAAATCACAGCAGCTGTCAATAAGCAGCTGGCACAACAACAACTGACCATTATGTTATCAACATTTCTTACACTCGTCACCGATATACTTACTTACTGAATAAATTTATTCCAAATACAAAGTAAGCAAACGACGCGTCGTCAGGAAAGCTTATTAAAAACACATTCACAGCAGCCGCCTTCGATGGGTATACAATATATAGTATATACATATATCGTGTATAGAATGTTAGAGTCATGTCAGTGACGAGTTTGTGTTAGTCGAGAAGTCTTAAGAAAAGTATAGCATACTTTAAGGGTTACAGTATAAACTTTTGTGCGGTTTTGTAAGTTGTATGTTGCAACGGCTGGTCCAGCCGCTTTTCCTGGCAACAACACATCTGAAGGCTTTTGCACACCGCAAAGGTTTGGTTAGGTCAGGTGAATAAAGGGGAGCAGAGGTGTCCGTGTCTGTGTGTATGTGCGTGTGTGTGAACACATGTCTAATCTCATTGCATGCACTTCATTAGTGTGTAATTGAAGCGTTGTCATCAATTGGATTGCCACTGGCTCTTTGTCTGTCTGGCACCGAAACTGCCTCAACAACAACAACACTGACGACGATGACGATGGCGATGACGACGCGACGATGCGATGCGATTGGAATTGAAATTGTTGTGGTTGGTGTCACAAGTAAATTGCTATGTGTGTGTCACATACACACACATATGCATGCATATGTATGTACGAGCGTGTGTCATGCAAGTATGTATGTACGATATATACACCCTATTGGCCAACAGCAATTGAAAATGCAATTTAGCGTGTGAGCCGCTTTGGTCCTATAAACGTTTCCCTTTTTTTCGTTTTTTTGCCACACACTCCCTTTTGTTTTGTCAAACAATTCGTGGCAGCAGCAGCCGCAAGGCTCGTTCACTACTTTCTCACACTCTCCCTATCTTCCTCTCTTCTTCTTGCTCCCTTTTGCTCCTACTAATCCCAGCACATACAGGCGCAAAAGTATGTGTGTGCGTTTTTCTCGATGATTTTATGCAGGCCATTTTGCCTTCTCGCACCCCTTGTCACAAAAGTTTTTCGGCCAATTTTTTGGCTCGCCTACCTCCTCCTAAAGTCCTCTATCTCCCCTGGCACACAGAGCAATTTTCAAAAATTTATTTAAATTTGTGAGCTTTGCATTTGCACTGTGAATGTGAATGTGAACAGCGCAACAGCTGCCGTTTCCACTAGATTTGATTGCCTACTGCAAAAGGAAGTAAACTAGGAACAGAGAATGCGAGAAAGATAGAGAGAGAGAGAGGGAGAGTGCCCCTCAGCACAAGATAGGTTAAAAGTAAGAGAACGACGAAGAAGAATTTTAAATATTCTTCAATGGCTCTGCTCTTCTCGGCCTGCCTCATTAAGTGCACTAAATGGACTTCTTCTAAAATAAGTTTATTTTTTGGATACGCTGACACGCCCACTTGCTCAACGCCTTATTTTAGGGCTCTTCGTGCTGAAAGCGTCTCATTTAGGAAAAGAGAACAAGGAAACGCTGTTTAAATAATTGTCGTATTATTTTTATTTGCATTGATTGCTGCCACTTTCAAAGCGAATAAATTGAATTAGATAAGGCGCTGTTCAAATGCCCACAAAGACAGGTGCTCGTTGCGCAATTTCCTGCTTCTAGTACAATAACAGCTCAAAGCTGCCGGGAATGACCCATCTTGATTACAACGTAGCCAAAAGCGGAGGCGTTGCAAAAGAAAATATACTATTATGCATTTTTTCTTTTAAGTACGAGCTATCAAATAAGTCGAAGTTGTCAAATACGCAATCGTATATTAAGAATTTGTGCTGCTTACTTTTTATGGCTGTCCAGCAAAAGACGTCTGTTAAGCTGCACTATTTATAATACTAATGAGAGAATTCCAGGCGAATATTTTATATGCTTATATTTACAAAGATAACTTTTACTTTAGATTATAAATTTTTATTGATTGCTTCATCAAAATCTTTCGCAATATACTTTGAAAACTTTGATGCAGTTCTTTGGGGGTCGTTAACAGCTATCTTCCTACCAAGTTTGGTAGTTCTCGCTATAAGGATGTGCGAAATATGTGGATTTATCGGTTTTGAGTTATCGATTTTATCGATTTGCCAGTCCCCCCAGTTATCGTATAACCCCAATCTTGGCACTTTAATTAACTATGCCATAGATACAGATAATTGGAAAGTTTCAAGTCTCTAGCTTGAAGGGTGTGCATAAATGTTGCGTTCATACAGACGGACGGACGGACAGACGGACAGACACCATGACGGACATTGCACAAACCCAATATACTCTTTACCTTCGGTATCGAGTAAAAAAAACAGATATTAGTTATTAATCGCTTCCTAATAAAAAAATTCATAGAGTATGTTCTCGTCGTGACTTCTTATGACGCCGGATAACATATTTCTACAAACGATGAGTCAACAGTATTAAAAGGCGCTGCTGTCTCAAGAGTTGGTGGGTTGAGGGAACTATTTGTGGCACTCATCGAACCGTTACTAGTCGAAGTATTAGTACTTTGTGAATGGAAACATCTATCCCATTTTGCTATTCCCATTTGCACCCTCTTTCATTACTGTTATCTCTTGGGTTATTTGTCTACTTGCTAGCCAGTCGCGCGTTCAGTTTGGGTTATAACTTACAGATTGGATTTTTTTCATTTGCCCCCCACCCCTAAGTGAGTTTGCCCAGTAAGTGCTAAATGGCAGCGCGTCTCAACATTGACTTGAATGCAAACAAACACACACAGAAACACAACCAAAGAGCCCTAAAGGCTATCCATACTTGTTAGCTAGCTGCCATAAATCTCTATGTGTGTGTGTGTTTGTGAGTGAGAATGCAAGAGGCTGAGATGAGAGCTTGTGAATAAGCCTAGCTAGAGAGATAAACACTGATAGATGGAGTCAAATAAACAAGTGAAACATTCTTTTAGGCTTAAAGTCATTCGAACATATGAGAAATACTCCCAAAAAAACAAAGCAAACGGCTGCTTTTTCGATTCGTTTTGGTTTTGGTTTGGTTCGATTCGGTGCGGTGCGGGATTAACGGATGCATAACGGTCAACAAACCATTCAATGACTCAATGCAGCTCCCTAAATCAATGACTCTTAGCCAGCGTGGAGGCGGTCAACACTCACGGAGAAGCGACAGACAGGCAGACACGTTTGACATGGACAGGTTCTGGCCTAAATATCCATTCAACAGGAAAGTTAGCTTTAATACTTGTCACATTGAACATTCTGTGCACTGAATAGCCCTCACTAACTGACACGGCAACCTAAATGTCTGACAACTTATCGTTAAAGGTTTCGACAAAACACTGAGCTGCCAATACCAAAGTAAAATATGCAAACCAGGCTGTAAATGTTTCATCGTCAAAATTCTTAGTTTCTTAAGAATTCGAATTCTTTTTAAACAACTTTAAAATTTGTATTCGATCAGTTTGAGGATACTGTCTTCAGCTTGCTAGCTTTAAATACACCTTCTACCTTACATCAGGTATAAGTAGATGGTTAGAATTTGCATGTAAATGTTTATGCATAATGTATGTATGTATTATGTTTATTTTTATGTATGTACTAAATGCTTTGCGTCTTGGCATCGTTTATTTTCGTCAACGTTTTTTGATTTACGTGCTCAGTGATTGCTCCGCCAGCTTCTGCTCGTCCTCGTCCTCTTCCTTCTGCTTCTTTTTGTTGGTAGCGAATCCCATTTCCATGGGTGTTTGTGTGTGTGTGTGTGTGTGTGGTGAGAGGGGGAACAGGGCCCAAAAACTAATGTGCCAGGTCAAAGGCTGCGGGCAACGCCACCCAGCCATTTAAATACAATTTCCTCTCTTCCTTCCAGCCAGCTGCTCGTCTCCTTCCTTCTTCGGCTTGTTTTTTAAACAAAAATTGCTTTACGTGCTTCGTGTTAAGCGTGAGATGGGCTTTCTCTCTCTCTCTCTGTGTGTTGTAGGTGGTAAGCCAATGGCAGGGAGAAGGTGGGGGAGGGTGGTGTTTTACGGCCGTGCTTATTATTATTTCATCTTGCTGCCCTTTTTCGTTGTTGTTATTTTTGTTGTTGTTGTTGTTGTTGTTTGGTAGGCAATTTCATTCAATTTCGTTATGAATATTTCGCGCTGCCGGAAACCAACCAAACCACACTTTACCCAGACCAACTCCAAATCCAACACCCCAAGCCTCATACTCCTCCCTTTAACCGTCTGGCCTCGTTAGCATGGCTATTTGGGTTAACGGTAAGTCAAAAGGCGATTATATATCCCGTCTCCCCCATCCCCACCATACAATTTTCACCGTTCTCATTCCCTTTGTGTGTGTCATTAGCAAGCGTTACGAATCAAAACAAACACTTGGCCATTTCGACGGCTTATTAGCCACCCATAAATTTCGTTTGGTTCGATATGTGTGTGTGTGTTTTGGGTAACATCTTTGCTTGATGTGCTTTTTATGTTAATCCGCAAAGATATTGCAAAATTGTTTTATGACACAGCCGACACAAAACGTCAATAAACATACAAACCGGCCATTCGCAGGCCTTGGTGCTTCTATATCCAAATGAACTCGAAACACTTGGATTCCTGTGCATAATAAAATAATAATATTTGATGCATTTATACATTTAGCTTAGAATGAAAAATATTCAAATATTTATCATAAGCAGATCTACCATCACATTGCCAAACACTTTGCTTCTGTCCAAAACATTCATTCTATTTTAATTTTTCATGCTCATTTGTTTTAAGTTTTTTCTTGTTCTAAATTGAATATTGATATATTTATTCTCGAATGTTCTTACAATAAAGTACGTAACACGCAAAAACTGACTTTTATTGTTCAAACGTAAAATCGATATACATATCATCGATTGTTATCTTACTTAAAACGACTCTGTGCATATTTAATTTATAGAATAACTTCAACGTCAAACACTGCCAATTAGCAAAACTCTATTACGTTTCTTTTTTATTATGTTGTTCACAACAATAATAAACTCCCAGTGGCAAAAGGAACAATACATTAAACACACAACATCATCAATGACAAAATCCGATAACCACCCAATTGTATTGTATTCATTAAAAAACACAAACATTAAGTTCATTTCATGCAAACAAACAATTTTTTATATGTTTTTCGCTTTTTTATTTCTATACTCGATACCGAAGGTAAAGAGTATATTGGGTTTGTGCAATGCATGAACGCAACTTTTTTCGACACCCTTAAAGCTATCATTATCTATGGACGGGACCGATTGGGGTTCTACGATTACTGGAGGGTTGGCAAATCGATAAAATCCAAAACTCAATGTAGATAAATCCTTGTACTTCCCACACCTTTACAGTAAGATTTACCAAATTCGGCAAGAAGATAGCTACTGGCATCCCCAAAAAACTGCATTTAAAATTTTAGAGTCACGCCAAAGAAAGATCTGCACACCCCCGCTTCCGTTTCCCATTGCAATCAGGCCTCTTGATACCCGTTTATCAACAGGTATCGAGTATATCGCAGTCGGTTGCGTCTGACTGCAACGTTTCAACTTGCGTCTTTTTTTTTTTTAGCAATGTTCAAACATTAATGAGGTTTTTAATGAGTAAACAGAACAGAAAACAATGCCAACGTACTTTGTGTGTTGTACTCTAATGATGTGCAGATCTCTGTTCGATACTCGGTGCAATGCGAAAGTAAAAAACTGTTCACTGTGTTTCATTTTAATTTGGGAAGCATGGTCCTGAAAAATGTGTTAATTATGGTGCTGTGCTATTGTTTTTCTTCTTTAGTTGTGCGTTGCGTGCCGCCGAACTTTCTGTATTGTGTGTTTGAAAGCAAATAAGTACAAACAAAAAAATTAAATTGCACAATGCAATTGGCGAAATTGGAGAAACAAAAAAATAAATACAGAGAGTAATGCATATGTTGTCCTTTGCCGGGAAGGGGGGAAGCAAAAACAAGTTCAAAGAGCAGGAAATAATGCACTCTTTTGTGCAAAAAGCTAAAGACTAGCAATTTTGTTTCGAGAAAGCAATACAAGAAAATCAGCTTTTTGCTGCTTTTAGATGATGAAGAAAGAAGATGAAGAAATATCATAAATCATTTAGGTGGGTATGAAAAAGTAATAGCAAGTGAATTGCATTTAATATATATTTATTTATTTTCATCTATTGAACTTTATGAACAATTTCGATTTGAACAAAAATGCGCTTCGGCATTTTTTTTTGGAAACTCGGGCAAATATCTTAAATTCTATGGAGAATTCCTTGAAAATAGTCACTCAAGTTAATAATATACTCTTACACAAGCACACATACAAGCACACTCACAAGGACATTAAGCACAAGCTGTGCTTATTATTTCCACCTGAAAAGAGATTCATACTAACCGAATTCTTATATGTTTTGAACAATAGACATTGCCACTGTAATGGCTTGTCAAGTGGCAAGCACTTTAGACAATATGTACAAGCCAACAAAGGACGCTAAACAATAGGCAACAAGCAACCAAATCGCTGAACATGCAATTTGCTAACATTATATTCTTCTAATCCTCTAACCTTAAAAAATTGTGTATTTTAGATAACTTTTTTCTTACCAGCTACTACTTATAGTAAAGGAATATATTTTATTCTTATTTATCTATGTTACTAGAAAAAAAAATTTTTGTATATGCTTTTAAGGTCTGTACACTGAGACAACACAACTGGCTTAAGTTATACTTGTTTTCTTGATGATAAGTAGATTTTGAGCTTAGGTTGAACTTATCTGCACTTTGCCTGCATGTGATTTCATATTATTTTTAGCTGCCAATCACACTTCAGCTGGAAATTTAGAAGAAATTAGAAAAACCATAAGGAAATTTCCTCTTTAAGCTTGCCTTGACAGACGGGAATCGAAGCTGCGGTTTCTCGTTGACGCGGCGGGTGCCTAAGTGGTTTTTATAATAATAAAAAAAACAAAAATAAGAAAATAACTAAAACAACAAAAATTTTTGTGCAAAAAAATTAACGAATTATTAGGTCAAGCGTAAGAATTTGTTTCGTGCAGCTATCATCTTGCCACAAGCGTCGTTGAGATAGTTTGGCTTTCTCTGTGTAGAATAATAAATACATATAGCAATGAATTGATTGTGAATAAGTAATATGAACATTAAAATCCCATACATTTAAGTCGAACATCAGTCTGTCAGTCAATAAAATTGTTTGCCACACTCAGCCACGGCATTTTGATAGAATTTTAAATGCCGAAGTTGAGTACAACTCACCGCATATCAAACTAAATTGAAGCAGTTTTAATTATAATCAATGTATAAGTGTGTGTGTGTGTGTGTGTGTTGCAAGTAACGAAAGAAAGCAATGTATTGGCATAATTTCTAGGCAATTGATTGTAAATATGTGATGTACAATAGCTTTTTCACACAGAGAGACATTCGAACTGCTGCCACACTGTTGTCATTTTAGTAGGATTTTAAATGCATGCCGCTGTGTGAGTAAGACACAACCGCAAGTCATCACATGTCACAACATGTCACCAAAATTGCAGTCATTTTAATTATGAATAAATAAAGCTGGCAAATCCAGCCGAAGGAAGCAAACTGTCGAAGCAGCAGCGACTGCTTGCCGAAAAGCATCATCATCAGAAAGAGATAGAGATAGCGATAGAAAGAGATAAAGCTTTGGCGGATGCATGACCTTTTGCTGTGCACTAATGTGTGTGTGTGTGTTTGTGTGTGTGTGTGTGTGTGTGGGGGCGTGTCTGTTGTGGATTGTGTATAAGCCTCAAACCTCGAAAACCACCAGCGCCAATTATATTTTCTTGTGGGTGGAAGGGGGCGGGGAGGGCTTTTGGTCTGCCAACTGTCATTCTTATGGCATAAATCATATATTACACGAGCTTGTCAGCGACAGTTGTTGCTGTTTGTTGCTGGTTGTTGCTGGTTGTTTGTTCCTTTGGCTCTTTCCGTTGTTGGCCTGCTGCTCGTTTTAATGCGGCCGTCATAAAACATTTACAAAAATTGTATAAACACAAATTGCTGCCGTGTTGAAACTAAAAACCCAACCAACAAACAAACAAGTTAAGCTCCAGGCTTTATTCCCATGCCCATTCCAATTCCTATTTCGATTCCCATTCTCTTTTCCATTCACAATTCTCTCAGCTCAACCTATAAAAAAAATGAAGAAACTTTCATAAAAGTTGAGCACACACAACGGGCATTTGTTGCATTCCATTCCGTTGGCGTCCATTTCCCATTCCATTGACATGATACTTTGGGGCGCATTGTCAGAGTTGGATGAGCAGCTGAAGCAGTTGGTGCTCTGTTGAAGCACCTGAACTTGTTGGCGATTCTATGCTGATGGTTTCCGTTTGACGCAGACGATGACGCAACTTTTGCTTTGGCTACAAACTTGTTCTTGCTTCTTTTGTTTGTTGTTGTCTGCTGCTTTTTAATGTCGTATTGGCTAATCTTAACAGCGTTCACTTGAGTTCAACTACTACAGTTCTATCCTTCTGTCCACGACATGCACGTGGGCCCTTTTGCAAATGTTAAACGAAACACGTACGCCCACTCACTCACACACACACACACACACACACATAGCAACACTCTCTTGCTCAAGGACGTTGCGTGAAGTCTGGTCTCGTTGTCATTCCGTTAGAGTTGTGTCCTTGGTCCAAGACTTTTTGATAGGCTTGACGTGAACGCTGTTCTTTGGTGCAAACCCTTCTGCTAGCCCTTCCTGCCTTCAGTCTTTTTTGTTCAGTCGACAATTGCCAAGACAAAGTTTTCAAACTGAGACGACGACGAAGGTGGAGTCAGATCAACCGTGTTAAGCTGTGCCACACTTCCTAGACAGCCAAAAAAAAAAAAAAAAAAAAAAACAACAACGATAGCAACGCGCAACAATAGCTAAAGCTTACGCTCAAGCTGATGACGAAGCTGAACATCAAGCTGGAGAAAAGCAACTCGCTGAAGAACGTTAGAGCCAAAGTTTGCTCTTACCCAAGCGTTCAAGTGGAATAAGTGGAACAAATGCCCACCCAGAGAGAGAGAGAGAGAGAGAGACAGCGAAGGGGAGCGTGAAAGACCAACTCGATAAAATCAGCGTCAAACCATCCAAACACCCCCCAAGGCCCATTCCACATTCTTAGACCTTTTCTCAGCCAGCATCAGCATACTCAAAGCTTATTCTTATCCCTCTACTATTGTAGTCGTCGCGTCGTCAACCGCGAAGGCTAAACAATGCAAAGAACAAAAAAAAAGAGGATAAAAAAACACTGACAGCTCCTTTGACAGGACGACAACTGACACTGAGGTGGGCACATAAGAAATACAAAAATAAAGCGGGTACAAACAAGTGAGAGTGCTTTGAGTCAATTGTGCACGACTAGAAGATTTCATCTTTATTGAAATTCTACTTAAATACATTCATAATCAAGTTCCACTTCAGTTTTTTAAAAGCAAAACAAATACCGAAAGAGTAACTTAATGTTACAAAACGATGAAACAATCAATACACCCTTTGTATTCTTTCCAATTTCCAATGCGTATCTAAAGTATAAAAGTTCGCTAAGAAAAATAGCAATGCTGCAACTAGGACAATGAAATTGTCAAGCCGGGGGGAGAAATTCGTTTGCTGCTTTGCCAAGCATTCCGATGCTTAACGATATTTAAGTTATTTGTAAAATAATAAAGAAAGAGAATACTGCTGGCACTCCAAGGAATACAACAAGAACGCAAACAGGTGAAATGAGTTGGAATGTTCAACAACTTGGCATTCAATTGAATTGCAAACAGAACATGAAGTGATGATGTTGTAGGCACATCACAATGACATTATCATCTCGTTGCTATCAGGAACATTTATTTTTGAGCGTCTCAACTTTTATCGACATGCAAGAAATTTGATTTTAGACCGCTAATCAAACCCCTTACTATCTTGAGAAGACATTAGTTTGGGTGAGGTTGGACTTTTTATAGTCAACATTTTTACAAGTAGGAATAATAAAAGAAATTGTTTTACGTTCGCTCTTTCTCTATCGCAGCATCTTAGCTTATCTGAAAAGTATGCTACAATATTTTTGTTATTCAAATCAATGCATAAGTTTTATTGAAATCCAATAAAGAACAAAGTTCAACTGTCGTTTGCTGTTCATGTATCTGCTCTGCCCATCTTCTCTTATCTATTCAACTTTTGGGACACCTTTTCTGCTTGTTTCAAAAATTGAAAACATACTTTTCGTTTGTGCTGTTTTTATGACCTGCAAATTTTACTTTCCTCCGACAATAAACTCAGTTTGCCCAGGTCTAAGGCATGAGAGAAGATGCAACACAGCCCGCTGCCTGTAAGTGAGCAATTTGAGGCACGTTTGTTCTCATATAAGTATACCTTAGCTGCATTGTGCACGGTTTGAGTGCTACACATGCAATTAAATATCTATTGGCTCGTTTGCTTGCAAATAACAGACAAGCAGCGTGTCATTCGCGCTTGTTGTTCTTGCCATCAGCAAGCAATTCGTAATTGTAAAAATCGAGAAGGGAGGCCAAATGGTTGTTCGATTTGTGACGCCTAGTGCAATTTATTAATCAATATCCACTTTGTGCGCGTGTGTGTGTGTGTTTATAATACAAATTAAAATATCATCAGTATCCAGTAATAACTGGCGTTCATACTATGTTTTTAGCAAATCACGTGTCGGCACTTTTGCCGTATACTACATTTGTGTGAAATATCAGGTGTGCCATTAAGACATTTAATATGTAAGTAAACCATGGTTGTCATTTACAACTGCAATACCCCTGAAACCGATTATATGCCCACCCGGTTAGCATTTCAATAGCCAATTTGTTGTTATGGCAAGCAATTGTTATGGCTAAATTGCTTTAACATTAGCTAGGCGACTAGGGTGCTTTTAACAATTACAAGAAGAAAAAAAAGGGTTAAAAGCAAATCGCTTATATTTTATAATTTTAACAAACGAAATCTGCAAATCAAATACATATGTATTTATTATGTTATTTAATAAGCAAATGGCAGTTGCAGCTGCAGTAAGCAAATATTTGCGCATATGCACAAATATGGGTGCAAAGGTAATCGAGCAGGATACGCATACTGGCCTTGGGCATTGTGTTATTTGTGCCCCAGTACCCAAGCGAATGGGCATGAATGTAATTATTTACCAACACAATATGAATTTAGTTGAGCTGCACAAAGTATACGCATTAAACTGACATATATTAAGTATACGCACAAAATGCGAACAAAAGCAGCCAAGTCTTGTGATGACAAGTTTTGTTTGTTGACATTTGCAGGGGCATGCTTAAAAAGCTTAACTATTGTTAAAAAAAAAAAACTTCTAAGAGTCGAGAGAAAATAAAAGCTTTAAGTTATTACAGGAATCATGTTGAGCAGATTGCAGGTTTGGTAAGCAGCCAGAAGGGAGGAAGGAAGGTTGAAAGCTAGGATACATTGTATTTTGAGCACTGGCAACTTTTGTATACATCGGTATCTAAACTAATGAGGGACATATTCCAAACAAATTGGCTCTGCCAAGATAAGAAGATGGTGACCCTCTGCTAGGCTCCTACATATATATATGTGTGTCTGGCTATCCCTCGTCACAAACCACTTGCAGGACATTTATTTAGCGAAATGTGTAGAAGATGCATAACAATGGATTTGCGATAGCTTTTGGCGTTGGCATTTAACTTGGACGTGTATATAAACATATATATGTATATGTATGATAAAAGGCCGCATCTTCTTTTTCTCCTTTTTAATCCTGCAACAATACAAATACAGGCAGAGAGAGAGGGAAGAGCGAAGCTGACAAACAAACTTCAATAAAAGCGATATCCTTGCCAGCCTAACGATGCCAGCACTCCGTTAATGAAGACCACATACTTATAAATAAAAAAGCAGAGAGTGTATGCAAAAATAATTTACAAGTGTCAGGAAGCTGCTTGATTGGCAATGTAGTCATCAAGTCTCTAAGCCGCAGATAAATATGTATTTGAATATGTATTTGTATTAGATATGTATGTAGGTGTGTACGTGGGGAGGATAAAGTGTAAAAAGTTTTAATCTTAAATCAACCAAGACGACAGCAAATGTTCACAAGCAATTTCTTGTGCTAAGCAAATATTTACCCAATAAATTCCATTAAAACTAACAATTGGTTTACTTTTTGGCTTAAATGACTCCAACCAATATAAGAACCAAAGAAAGATGCTCCAAAGCACTAAAGGCATGCCAGCAACTTTTAACTTAGCCACGTAGTTGTTGTTGCTGCGGTGACAAAAAGACAGCAGCAAGAGCCGCAGTCACAACCGCAGCCGCAGCGAGTAAATGAAGAAAGAAAGCAAAAATAAATAAAAATGTGCAAAAACTTAAGCAAAATATAAGCATTCGTCTGTTAGGGGCTTAAACTGGGCGAAGGCGGGTGGCTCGAATAAAACAGAGCGACTGAATAAAAATAAATAAACACTTTGCTGCTGCCCCTACTCCAGCTACAGCTCCTGCTGGGGATTGTTTGAAGGCGGGGCGTGGTGTGGACTCATGGGGTGAGAATGAAAAAAAGTTGCTGCCAATTGAGCCAAACAAGCAAGACACAAAAGGCCTGTTTGGCCAAAATAAGAAACACACACACACACACATACAAAACACCCATGCAACAAACAAACAAAAAACAACAACGATAGGGGGAGAGAGAGTGAGAGGACGGTAAATAAAAAAGAAAAGAACACCTTAAAAAGTAATATAAAGCGACCAACAATTTATTCCAGCTGAACGCGCCTTTATTTATCTTGCAAGTCGTACAAGTAGTAGAAGTACATATTAAGGTAGAGATATAACAAGTTAAAATGCTCTAAAAGTGCTTATTCCTCCTCCTCTTCCTCCTCCTCCTCCTCCTTGTGCACCTACTAGCCGAGCAGCAGGCCCAAGAGACTTTTGCACATATTGTTAGACAGTCCCTAGACAAGTATATATCGATATAACATATATACTTATGCTTAGTTGCCGTTTGTTTATGGTCGAGTACGCAAGGCTATTTGGCCATTTGTGGCAACTGCTCTTTTTTGAACATTTTTAATGAAAGCTGTGAATAAACTGTACAAATATAAAGTACATGTCCCAAGTCGCTTCGAATTCAAATACATCGAAACACTTACGAATACAAGCAAATAGTTACAACAGTTCCATGATACAATGGCAAGGATATTTCAAGGTATCTGTGTGCTAACAAACAGTGCAGATAACACCATCACTGCAGACTTATCAAACTGAGAAGTGCTCAATGATGTTACTGCATTTTTAGTATCTATGCTGCATTGGCTTGAAGCCATCGTCGAAATAATGCTTTTCGAAGACGAGTTCGCGGCCCAGAAAAGATCCATTTTAGTTCTGAACCCACTAAAATGTGTAATTGGGTGTTTTTTTCTTTATTTTTTTCGAACGCTGGCTGCACTTTCAGTAAGCTGAGAATGGTGATTGCCAACGCAGATTTCTCAGCTGTGGCTTAATGCCAGTGCTCTCTAGTAATGCTGCTTGTTTTAAGTTAAGCCTTTAGGCTTTAAGGGCTAGACGTGATTTGGAACTAGATAATTTTGTTTATAGATTAACTAGAACGGGCCGAGGAGAAAACTTGATATTTAGGAGATTATCGTTATAGAAATCGGAATGATGATTGTGAATAGCTTGAAATTAAATCGAAAAACAATAGCAAAAATATTCACACTTAAATTTCTCATCTATCTCAACCTAGTAAGCCAATTTTACATCTACATTGTCTTGTTTCTGTTAGGAGAAGTTAATGATTCTGATATTATTAGCGCATTTTGTTGTCTGCTACTTAATATGTGGCAGCAACAACGCGCTTAAGGTCATCTGGTTTGGTCTGGGGAATATCGGTGTAAGCGTTTTCAGCAAAATTAGCTCCCTAAGTTGTTGTTATTAGCTTTAGGGGCAAAAGTTGTTGGTGTTGTATTATTGACGCTTTTTACGCGCATTTGAGTCTCACTCATCATTCGTTTAATTGGCGCCCATGAAGACAAAACACACACACACACACACATACACTCTTGCTCTCTTCGAGAAATTGGCAGCGGAGTCTGCAACTCGGCACTGGGCCAAAATGATAAATTGTTGAAGTAGTACAGCAGGGAGCCCTTTGGAATTGTTGCTATTAATATTTTGTTATTAGAATTGAGAACAGCTAAAGTACTTGTACATAAAGTTAATTATCGTTGCTTCTCAAGTTTATCTGTCGAGACTTCAATTAGAAGTTAAATAACGCAAAACTGGAGCCAAAACTTTTCCAGCGGAAAATCAACTTGGGCTAATGCAACATTGTACTAGTTTTCAGCTAAAAAAGTTTGGTTCCCCTTAATCTGTAAACCTAAACTCAAAATAATTATAGCGTGGGAAAAGAAACACACAAAGCAATGTTGCATTCAAGAGTTTTTCACCTATTTTTCACACATGATTTTGATATAAAATAATACTTTCTGTGCTTTAAGTGCTGTGAATATTTATTTGAAATCTTATCTTGTTTTTGCAGGTCTCTTGGGTACGTCATAGAGATATACATTTGTTAACTGTGGGCCGTTACACCTATACATCTGATCAGCGTTTTGAGGCCATGCACTCACCCCATGCCGAAGATTGGACGTTGCGTATACGTTATGCACAGCGCAAGGATTCTGGCATCTATGAGTGTCAGATCTCGACAACACCGCCTATTGGGCACTCTGTCTACTTGAATATTGTGGGTGAGTATCAATTAACTGCCCCAAGGCAGTAGAAGACGACACATATACCTCTTAGCCTTTTAGCCTCTTAGCCTCTACATACAGCATTCGATGCTGTCATTTCCCATCTGGATGCTTTTACTTTTTGGCTACGTGTGACTGATTTGTATGTGAGTGTGTGTATGTATGGAGTAGAGGTGGGGTAGGAGAGTACTCCTGACACCCAATCTGTATGTTGTCGAAAGCAGGAAGTGTTTGCTTGAGAGGAGTATCCGCAAAAGAGAACTAAAATTCTTGACCACTTGACAGCATATCTATATCTTAGATTTATCCTCTATGTGAGTCTGTGAATGTCTGAGACTGTTCAGTCGGTGTAGTCGTGTAGCACAACCTACTGCCTCTAAAGTGTTGCTGTTGTTGGTGTTGTTGTTGTTGTTTCTATGTTTGTGTCGTTTTATGGCAGCTTTTTGCTGTTTGATGATTCCCCTGGGCACCATTTGCACTTTATGGCTTTTCACAGACCGACAACGATACCGTAGTCGTCGTCGTCGTCGTCGTCGTCGTCGTCGTCGACGTCGTCGTCGTCATTTGATGACACCCACCAAAGAGCATCATGTGGGGAGATTGGAGCATGAGTTTTGGTGATTTTTAACATTTTCAACTGCGCCCCTTTTCTTCGTCTTCCTTTCTTTTTTTTTTTTTTCTTTGCTTTGTTTTTGCTTAAGGTGTCGCTACTGGGTGAGTTTAAGTAGAAGTAGAAGCTGCTGTTGCCTCGTCACATAAATTACACGTTGTGCATTTCACTTGGCGCATTTTGTGGATATATATATATAAAGCACAAAACCAAAACAACACGTACTTATGCGGTTGTCAAGAGTGCTTAACTGCACACTAAAACATGTTGGATTTGTTGTTGATTTATTTTGATAATGAATTCAATTTATTTGGAAAATAGTGTAATTTTATAGGCTTAATTCTTCTTTTTTTTCTTTTTGTTGCTTTGAATAAATGGTTTGTTTAACATTCTAAATTTCATTTTCTTTCTTTCTTTCTTTCTTTTTGTTAACAAACGAATATTTTAACATATTTTGTTCATGAATAACAGAAAAAGTTCCTAACAATTGTATTTTGCGTTTTGTTTTCCACGAGGTTAACTCAATTAAATGCACTGTAAAAAGCGGGAAGAACGGAAAGAGAGAGATTTTGTTCAAGCAAGCAAGCAAGAATAATTATTAAAATAAATAATGCAAAGTTGTTGATATTTTGCACTGTCGCATTATTTGACTAGTAATCAAAGCTGAAGTACTACTTACTACAAGCCTATGCGTGTATGTGTAGATGGCAAATAGTACATATGGTAAAGTACAGAGGTTTCTACTATGGTTTACATATAGAGCAGAAGAAGAAGAAGCAGATGAAGAAGGCATCTGTTGAGAGTGGAAACACAGACTATAAACATAAACCAAACCATTATTATAATGTCAACACAAACACACATAATTCAACTTTTAACACTTTGCTGAGGCGTTTGGCAGCAGGCTGACATGAAACGTAAAACGGAGCGGGGCGGGGCGGGGCGGGGCGGGGCGGAATGCGGTGGGCGTGACCATGCCTCAAATCACGTACAAACACATTTGCGGTTGTTTGCATGTTGCCTCGCCTTCTGCCTGCAAAATGGAAGCTTCTGCTTTCATCTACATACTTATGAACATTTATATGTGTATACATAAATATATGTATATGTTTGTTTGTATGTGCGTTATAATCGTTCTACAAGCAAAAGTACATTGCAGCATAAACATGCATGTAGAGAGGTACGCAGTGAAATGGTGTTTATGGTTAAGTAACTGGATGGATGGTTCAGGCTGTCTATGAACTCTCGTTTTGGGTATGGTAGCTTTCTGCATTTGTCAGCCACGTCGCAACATTGATAAGCAACGCAACAGGAATACTAGGAGCAGGGGAAGGTTAAGGAACAAAATGCGATATGCGAACACTGTGCAAATTTCAAGCAATTTCATGGCCACTCCACCGAAACAGCAAAAGAAATAGAAATAGAAACAGAAATCGAAACTGGAACAGAAACTGAAACTTAAACCAAAACGAAAACGAAACAGCTACAAAAAACAACAACAACAAATAAATGTAAGCTAGGCAAAGAAACAGTTTTTCAAAGGTCTTAAGCGAAATGGGACAAGTGACATACGTATATATTTAGCACATGAAATAGAAACAGAACTAGTCAAGACAGTTATAAAACGAATATGCAGATGAAGGCAAATGCTATAGAATAGTTTTAGGGGCTTTTACAAATACTCTTCCACAATACACATACATAAACATATTAGATTATGTAGTTATGCGTGAAAGGCGCTTAAAGACAAAAAGCTAAAAAAAAAAAAAATAGGAAGAAAAAGAAAAAGGGAGAAACATAAAAGGAAAAAGACTGACTTAAGTGCAAAAGATAAAAACTGTGCTTTGATTACACTAACGAGAAGCAATAAGTAATTTATGCTTATCGCTATATATAAGTATTATATATTCTTTGCCAAGATTGCTTAAAATAATTAAGCGGATCTTCATAATAATTGGGTATATAGCTGATACAATGTAACTACTTTGTTTTTTTGAGAGACAGCAAAAAATGAAATATTTATCAAAAACGTCTCTCCACAATTGGTTATTCAATCAATTTAAATATGTCAAAGCGAATTTGTCGTTCACTTTGTCTCTCTCTCTCTCTCTCTTAGTGCTTGGCTGAACTTTAAGTGCATTTGCTTTGGGTTTAATTTACGTATATAGTATATAGTATATGTGTGTGCAAAAGTAAGCATGTGTATATGAATGTGTATGAATGTATACATATACATATGCCAATGAAATATTTAATGCATATTTAATAGTTTTTGAATCGCTGTCAATTACAGATTCCATTATCCAGTAAAACAGGTCAAATCGAAAAGGCAACGCTGTCGATTGATTTCCATGCACTGTTCACAACCACCACCACCAACAACGACAAAAAAACGAGTGCATTATCCTTTATGCACTTGCAAATAAACATAATACTATGTTCATCCGTGTCCCGTATATGTAAAGTAATGACATTTTTGAGTTTTACTTATTTTTAACAGAGCATTGTTTGGTCGAGTGTTATGTTCTTACTTGCTTACAGTTAATTAAAATTAAAACACAAATTCGATCTGCTCATTAAACTGATTTTTCGTTCAATCTGATATGTCCTTGACTATCGCTTACTCTATAAATCATAAGTGCATCAATATCGAACACAAATGAATCAACGATTCAAACTTTGACAGGGACAGAAACTGCCCGTCACAAAAGTACTCTAGAGTGCCTTGACCTTAAACAATATCCCTGTTGTTTGGTTGTTGTTGGCATCCGTACTTGACATCTTTGAAGTTGAAGACGTGAGGCTTCCTTTCTTTCAGGAACAGAGAACGGAGAACAGAGACGGTCAAGTCAAATGCAGCTTAGACCATATATAAATTATGAATAAATGTGTATTTGGACGGTTTATCTGATTTTCATTACTATTGCAAGTTTGTATCTGAGAACTGAGCTAGGAAAGATGTCCACCTTTGTGTCAGAGGAACTATGTCATAACAAAGTACATACTATATATATGACAATAGCTCATAGCAGTCTGTCTAGCAGAGCAAATGAGAAATTTGAGAATTTAAATTTAGCAAGTGTTCGATGTTCTCTTAGTTTGCTGTTTTTTTAGAAAACGAGAACAAAAACCAAACACGCAAACACACAAAAATGGACAATAGAATGGACTTTGCTTTGACATAACTCTTTTATTACTGCTTCATACTATAATATTTGCGTGTTCATTTGAAAAACACCATCAAATTAAGTATGCTTCGCATTTATTCGTAGCGAAAGTCATGGCAATAATTCCCAATGCAATTTTGCCCAGTTATTTGCCATTGTTCAATCGAAATTGTATTGTTCATACGAAACGGCGAAAAAAACACAAATATCATCGAATATGCGTTACGCTAAATGACACGACTACACGTTACCCAGCAGTACAGAACTTGTGTTTAAGATAACGGTTTTATTGACTCACATTTTTTGTATTTAGCCCCGACTTATCAATATCCTTTATGCTATTTGTGGAAGATAATGAATAATACAAGCAACCAATAGCTTATTCCTTGATACATATTTTTTACATAATGCGAAGACAAATTAAAAGGAAAAAGCTCATAAATTCCAACACACAGACACACACACGCACAGTTGTTGAAGCGTAAATATGAATGCGGGTATTTGCCATGTTTGTATGTTTGTGCCTTTGTTTATGAATTCGTGAATTTTTGGTACGGTGCCGCATGAATGGCATAAATAACAAACCTGATGCATGCGTCTTCATTAGAAGAGACACAGACACACACACACACACACACACACACGCACAAACACACAGACATATATACGCATTAACAAGCTTAATCGAAGCGTTTTTGATGGTTGGCAGCTGGTCCCACGTGTGGTATGCGTAATACTTGTTTGATATCAACTCCCCAACATTTTCGAGCGTTCGTTTGTGTGCGACACGCTACTACTATGCCTCGAGAGCCCGCAGGATGAACCTTTCCTATTTGACTTTGTTTTCCTGTTTGGATTTCCGCGTAGGCTGTGCGTGCGTTTCATTCTGAACCTCCAGCCGTCCTCCATAGTCACAACCCTAACCTTCGCTTCCTTTTATTTCAAATATTTTACCTTTTCGCCTTTGCTTTGGCAATATCAGCGAATAAAATATTTCAACGTTAAAATCAATAAATTAAATTGTGATAAACCTTCAATTTGCCTAAAACAAAGCAATACAAAGAACATATATATATATATGTATATGTATGTAAATACTGCTATAAAGTATGGCAAACAAAGAACATTTTCAAACTGGAATTTAATAAATCAGACTGTCGATATTATTTGATTGTAAAGTTGGGGAACTTCTTTTCTCTTTTTGTGGGGTTTAACTGACACCATTTGATGCTTTTTCTAGCTTTTCTTAAGAGAAATTGAATATTTTCCTGAACGCATTGAATTCTGTTAAAAATCTTCTATTCTTTGTTCTTCTCACATATTGAATATTTTGTGTATTTCCTTCTTTAATATCTTGTATACTTTTTTCTCTTGTTATGCAGAGCCCATTACTGACATTGTTGGCGGTCCGGAGCTACACATCAACATGGGTTCCACCATCAATTTGACTTGCATTGTTAAGTTTGCGCCTGAACCACCACCTACCGTCGTCTGGTCCCACAATCGTCAGGTGAGTGACATTTTATCATTATGAGATACTTAACAGACAAATACTGATAATGTTTAGCAACATGCCAACAATTAGTAAATCCAGCTCATAATTTGCCAGTTCTTCAACAATTTACATATTTAAATAATATGTTGGGTCCGGGAAATGGTTACTTCGTACTGATAGGTGGGAGAAAACAAAAACAAAAAAAAACATACAAACTAAACTCAAGCTGGACTAAAATGCTATCATTAATAAAAATTTAACTAACAAACTCATGGGACAGTAAGCTGCCCTCAGCAGGGATGGCTTTGGAAACATTGTGTGTGTGTTGTTTTTTTTGTTTTTTTTTTTTTCTTTTTGTTATTTATAGACAAAAGAGAGCTGAAAAGAGATGGCTCTAACTGTGACACTGCCACTGACTGTGGCACTAAGCTGTTTGTTTGCTTACTTTACTTTAACGCTGGTTGTGTTATTCATTTCAGGTCATAAATTTCGATTCACCTCGCGGCGGCATATCATTAGTCACGGAGAAAGGTGTGCTGACCACCAGTCGGCTGCTGGTACAAAAGGCCATACAACAGGACTCCGGACTCTATACATGTTCACCATCCAATGCCAATCCGACGTCGGTGCGCGTGCACATCGTCGATGGTGAGTAGCCCGGTATGCAAACCCTCGTTTCCATATTCAACCTCCTACATCATTGCGGCCAGACGCCACTAGACGCTGGGTAATTGTGGGATGGCTGGCTGAGAAGTTATCATTGTCGTGGTTAGCTGAGACGAGCGACGCAAGACAAATGTGCGATGCCCCAAAAAGCCAACTAAGCTTGTTTGACTTACTTTGACAGACGACCGCGGCTGTGATTGACGACGACATGCTTACGCTGCTCTGTCTCTCTCTCTCTCTCTCTCTTTCTCTCTATAATTCTCTCTAATTCCCTCAATACAAATCCAAGTGCTTGCCATTTAATTTAAGTTTGACCAATAATTAACTGCCAACGGAAAGCGTACAACGAGGCGTATGCGCAATAACACTTAGAAAACAGAAAATAGCACTAAGAAAATTAAATTGAATGTTCGACCGAGATTCAAACTTCATGCAATTTCTCATACAAGTCAAGTGCCATAACTACAATATTCGTTATGAAAGCGAACAAATCCACTTAAGTATTCCTTTGTAATAAATAGAGTTGTATACAATTTTATGGGTTTAGCGTATAGATTAGTTAACGGATATGCCAAAACACTGATGCTCAACTTTGTGACACGGTGTTGTTTTGACCAGAAAGTGAGATATTCACATTTCCACATTTGCTCAAAGTCGTAAAAAATTAGTTTTAAGCAACTTTGGGCATCAACATTTTCGTAAGTTTTGACTCGTTTATGCCCGTAGCTCTCTTTCCCTCTCTCTCTCTCTCCAATAGTTCGACGCTTTCTTTTACGGCTCTCCACATTATGCATTACGAGTATACTCTCCACACATCACCCCACCCCACCCTACCGCAGCCTTCTTCAGCATCATCCCCACTTCCGTCGATGCCGGAAAAAAGTGCTTACAAAGCAAAAAGTTTAACAACTTGAGCGCAAATGACTTTGGCTTGTAAGCGGCACGCTACAACAAATACGCCATGGAATTAGATTAAAATAATAATAGCAACAACAACTACTAAATGAAGCAGGAGCAGTAGCAGAAGCACACTAGCCTCTAAAGCAAGAAACAACTAAGAGCGAGATAGTGTGTCCAACTAGCAGATACTCTGTATGGGAACTTAATTTCATAAACATATTTTGCTTTTCCACTATTCAGTTTCGATTTGTTCTGTGTTAAGCAAAAGATAGAGATTATCATGCCGAGTTGCCTGTGCAGAGGGTATCAAAAGACAACAACATCAACTTCTTAAGTGGAACAACTGCTAAAACTTAAGTAATTAACACAAGTTGTTTGCACTCAATGTAACGGACTAGGGACGTGCCTGCAGGGCGAAATTATCCTACACTTTCTTGCCAGTTCATATGATAAAATGAATGCTTAAATCGATGGTGCTCCATGTGAGACAAATGACTCAAACACACATAGCACAGGCGAATTGATCATATAAATAGTACAATTGTAATAGAAGCATCATAATATTTGCTAAAAGTGAGCTATCTTATGATATATCCATCATGATGCATACATTAAAACGGAGATGCCTGCTTTTTAATATTTAATAAGCTAACCAAAACAACTATGTGATTATGAGATGGTCGCTTTTTAAGCAAAAATACTCATAATTTTTGTTTTGTGGACGATTCCAAAATCAGCTAACAAACAAAAACAATTGTGGTGTTTACCTTCATTAAATTTAATATGAAATAGCAAAGAATTTTAGTACCTCAAACGAATGCAACGACACTGTTGTACAATGTGTGTTATAATAATAGAAATAGTTGAGCATGTGACAAAGCTAATTGAAAGTAATTGTAGAAACAATGCTTTGTGAAAACGACATATGAGAAATATTTGAGATGTGAGCATTTTGTAAAATGTGAATAAAACCACATTAGTTGGCTGTTAAACAGCTAAAACCGCATGCAACGCTAATTAAGTTTTCTAGAATCCTTTGGGAATGCCTTGAAATAAAATGTATGTATTTTTAACAAGCAATACAACTTGCAAAATTTAAAACTTGATACTTCTTTATTTTAGCTATTATTTATTTATTGTATCTTTTCTTTATATTAAAAACAACAACAACAAGATTTGTCATCTCATGCAATATGACTCGATGAGTTCCAGATTGGTTTTAGAACAGAGTTTTCGAGCAGCGGCTTGTAGTCCCTCGGTTAGGGAAGAGCGAGCATTGATAAGTTAAAGCTATTGGCTTTCAGATCAGTCAGAAAAAACGTTATGCAAATAAGGAAATTCATGGTTCATTCAACTTTTTTCGTTTATGATTTAGAACCTTATATGAATATGCCTAGCTTGACATGTGCACATGTTAAATCAAGGACAAATGACAATGAAAAGCTAAAATCTACTTTTATTAAAATTAATTTATAAATAAATGTAAATCGAACCCGCATGAATTGGTATTTTAACAGTGGAATTTGAACCTTCGACTCATAATGATCGTATTTGACATCAGTATTTCTGGATTTTCGAATGATATATGTTCACATATTCTTATGTAAAGAATCTTTGTACTTGGTTTAGGTATTTTGGTTCAAGAATTATCAACTCAAACACGTTTCAACTGAGTTTTAGCACGGCTTCTGCTATCAATGTACTAAATTCTATTCTTTTTTCTTTTTTAATTTTCGCCAAATTGCTCCTTAATGGTTCGCATAATAAAGCAGGCAGAGAAACAAACATCAGTCTTTATTGCTTTACACATGAGTACTTCAAACTTCTTTTAATTTAAAGCTTAAGTGCAAACTGTTAGGAAAGTTTGGTAATTTTTTTGCGATCGCAGATGTTGTTTAGTAATCACTTTTCCAAAACATGTTTCCCTCGTTCCGTTCATCGGTATGTGTATACTATAGATATATATATACTGTACAAAAGAGTATATGCATACTAATATATACATAAATTTGTTGTGATGGTCTCTTGGTATTTGGGGATGTTTTCCGCAGCTCTTTTTTATTTATATCTTTATTGCCAGCAATTAAATTAATAGACAATAAAGCTTTTGCATTTGCCGCCAGCACTCAATAGAGCTCGCCATCGTTAGCTGGCTTACATTTTCTTTCAATCTCTTTTGTCCACTCAACATCATTATTATTATTCATATTATTATTGTTCTTGAACCGAACGTATCGTATCTTTGCGCTAAATAACTGTACGGATTTTGCAGGCGAGCATCCAGCAGCTATGCATCATGGAAGCTCCGCTTCTTTGGAGCCACCGGAACTGTTCTTGCTGCTGCTGCTCTCGTGCGGATTATTGGTCTTTTTGGAGTCGCATTCGAGTTCATCCACCACTCATCTTCTCATGTCCACCCACCATGACACCACAGCTGCCATAAGAACAACTACAACTACAGCAACAGCAACATCAACAACTCCCAAAGACAAGCAACGAAGCAACGCCATCGGCCCGATTAGCTGCGTCGAGCGGCAGCAATTTGGAAATCAGTTGGAGAACGGCTTGGTGACGCCAGTGACATAGCTGCCAGGACGTTGCCGAGGTGGATTAGGAGGAGATGGAGAAGTAGGTGAGGCCAAAGGACGATTGACTTTCTAAGTCTCTAAGGAATTAAGTTTGTATTTTTTGTTGCTGTTTTTTCGCCTTTAAGATATGTTTATGATTCGAACTTAAAATACTATAATACTTAGTGCATTGTCGGTTGATCTCGTTATCACTAAATTAAGAGGCCGGTTTGCATCAGGCAAAAAAAAAAAAAAATAAAGAAAACCACCCATACCCCCCCCCCTCACCAAAACAAAAAACAAAATCAAAAGCAACTTAAACAAAAACTCTGAGCCGCAAACACTTTTATCAATTTTCTAAAAAAAATATTTAAAAAAAAAAAAAAAAAATACTATTATCAAATAACAGGAATTTTAAACAAAACTAAGTAGTTATGTTGGTTATCCGATTACCAACTACACTTACAATACGCACACACACACATGCATACAAACAAACAAACATACACTCAAAAGTACAGATTGTTCATAGGAAAAGGCTACTAAATGTAATTTTACTCTTTGCCATAACTTCAAATCTATATATAATTGTCATATGTAAATTGTGTTAGTTGTTAGCTGTTTGTTTATTCGTCTTGTCTACGTCGATTTTCGATAAGCAAGCAACTAGCAGACACACAAACACACACACACACACACATCCATGAAAATTCATTTTCTAGTACAAGTTAAGCTATAGATGTCTAAATATATATATACATACTTACATACATAGTATATGTATGTAACTGCGGACCCTAAAGGGAATCGACTTTTTTTTTGTCGTTGTTTTATCTAGGCTAAGTCCAAGACTATAGTAACATTTAAGAGAAAACTTGCTGCATTAACTATTAAATGTTAATGATATGCAGAAAATACATATAGAAAAATACTAAAATACATACAGACATTCAAAACCATTGGAAATGTTTAAAATTGCACCAAAAGTGCTGTAGAATCTGGTAAGTTTGCTTCGGTTTGCCGAAGATACAATACCCTTGCAGTGAAAAGACAGTCGTAGTATGTTGTGTTATAAACAACAAAACCCTGCGAATAACTCAAATTTTTCGAGCTATCTATGACTTATACAAAAGATATTTGAATATCAAGATTTTGCAATTGTTAAGAAAAATCTTTACTCAGGCTTTCGCTCTCAGAAATAAACTGTGCAATGAGTGTGAGGGAGCGCGATATCGTTTTTGTTTCAGTTGCCTTTGCACCCAGCGGCCCGTTAAGTGTACGACAAGCGGCAGGCCAGTGGCAACCAAGAACGGTAAAATTTTGTCACTGTATGTGTGCGTGTGTTTCACTCCTTGCTGGGCCTGCTGTATAGAATTTCGCTATTTTTCATATTTTGGTTTTTTCTGTGTCGGCAAATGACATCGACAAGTTCACTACTGAATACACTTGCGATGGCATAATTTGTGTCAAGTGACAACGTGTCAAAAAAAGGAAAGAGTATGAATGACCAGCAATTGCTAAACTGATATTTGACTGTTTGTGTACATCTATGCATATGCAGCACCCTTGAATGTGAGTGTGGCAATTGTATATCGTTTATTGACTAGTCTCAGCTACATATACATACATATAATTTGACCATTTATGAAAAAGTTAGAAAAATTCAGAAAAATCATTAAAATATTTGAAAAGTTTAAATTAAGCAAAATACTTATCTTTTGAAAGTGAATTGCAAAGTTAATAGAACAATTTTTATACATTGCAGCAATTAAAATTATTTCTATAACTGATTACTAACTAATTATAGTAACAGTGTGATTTATTAACAGGGTGATCAATATAATATAAAATACGCAAAATGCACTCACCGGCAGCAGCAACAACACAGATACAGTTCAATGCAAGTGCTCTCTCTCTCTTTTTTCACTGAGCACTCTCACAAAAACAAAAAGCACACTCACACACAACAATAATTACATGAGATGCATCTCATCTTTCTTTTTTATATGTGTATGAACATTATTTTATTTTATTTTCACTGCATTTAACACACAAGAAAAAAATATAATAAAAATAATGTCATGTTATTAATAACATTTCCAATGCTTCGCTTATTATTGAGATTTTCAGCGCGCTAAACGCAACAACAACACACTCGTAAGAAGAGCGCGGTTATCCTCTCTCTTTGATTTTTTTCGCGACCCGGCAAAGCAGCAACAAATTGGCGCGCGTTTCACAATTTTTCATTTGCCTAAAAACACTTTAAAAAGCAAATACACGGCGATTCTATAATGTTATAAACACTTTGCGTATGTTCAGTTCGTAATATAAACACAATTCGACTATTAATATAGGCCATATCAATTTTAATTCAATAAATAAACGGACGATAGTCTTCCAGCGATGTAAAGACGCGAAAAGTTCCAGGCTAACTGCCTTTGTGGTCTAGGGGAACAAGTGGAATTTGTTCTCTTCTGGAAGTTTACGATCGCTCTCTGCAGTTAGAGCAGGACAGTTCTTTTTATACGATATCTCTATTCGCGAAGTTGGTTAGAGTGTGTTCGCGTCAGACTCAGCCGCACAATTTTCAAACGAAAAAAGACGAATTGAATGAGTGGGAATGCGTGAGAATAAGAGTTTGCGTTTCGAGTGCATTCGAATGGCACGCCGGCTTGTTGTTGTTTTGTTTTCGTGCGTAAGAAAACAAAAGAATGGAAAAACGAGAGTCAATTTTCATAAGCTCATTACAATATGCACATGTACATAAGTTTATGTTATATTTATATTTAATTTATAATTGTGTGTAAAAACATTACTTTGTTTGTGTTGTCTGAATTTGTGGCTATTAGCAGAAAATAATAAAGTGGAGTCACGCCGTGCAGTGAATCTTATCATTCTGCACCCGCGTTATTGGATTCAGAGAGGCTTGCAGAACTCTCTCATTGCCTAACTTTGCAGAAAAAGTATACCGCGCAAGTCATTCTGTTGCTTGCTTTGCTTCCAAATTGTGAGCAGGAGAACAGACTCGAGTCTCTGGATCTGACTTTTTTTGTATATATGCGTTCGTATGTGAGCGAGCACGTAGTCGGTGTGAGTGCGTATGCTGCCGCACTTCTATGATGAGAGAGAGGGCGCGGCAGCGGCAAGCAAGAAACGGAAAAATGCATGAGTATTTGTATGCGTGTGCGTTTGTTTTATTTCTTGGTTGGGCTAGCTTTGCCGAGATTTTTGATATTTTTGCTGTGCCCTGTATTTGCATGTGTGTGTTCATGTATGCATACGCAGCACGTTTGTATGAGTGGTAATTGTTTAGTAATTGTTTAATTAGACAAAAAAAAAATTCAATGAGTGTTCGAACTCACAGACGTGACCCCTCTTTATTATTCTCTGCTCAGTGCTATTAGACATCGCTTTTCAGTAATTAAATTTTTAGCGTCTGAAAAGGTTCGCTCCGAAGCCGAATGTACCCTGTTCATTCGTGTGCATCAACAACTAAATAAGCAAGCATTTTTGTTTTTGCATGTATTTTACTATTGCCGGTGTTCCTGCTTTAAATATAATGTTCAAAAGATTACAAATTAAATTAAATGCCGTTCTTTATTGAACAAACATAATACTGTGAGAAGAGCTAAGACCATTAAAGATAGCAGAGCGTAGCTTTCATTTCACTTATTTAAAGGTGCTGCAAATGCATAGATGTACACGTACAGTCGAACTTCAGTTTCGCTCGTCATTCATTCTCTTTAAAATTTTTAATTCTATGACACTTGCCAACGATTTTGCCAACGCAACTACCATACAGTTAAGGCCTATTTACTCTTGACTTAACGTAAGAGTCAGCTGACTCAATCTGCCTTATGGCTGTCAATGCAAGCGTTTATTCTCAACTTAACGTAACTTAACTTAATTCTGAACCTGCAGGTTGCAGATTCTTACGTTAAGTTCTTAAGTTGAACAGTGTTGATTAACATGAAAATCAAACAGCTGATCAAAAAGTGTGATGCAAAACGTTTAACGCTCTTTACAAAATATTTACAAAATCAAATATTGAAATGGATGAAGATAAACTTATTATTTTAGTACAAAATCATGCTTTATTATATGATAAAAAGTCAAAAGACTTAAGAAATATAATTAAAAAAGAGAAGTTTGGGCTGCAATTGCCAAAGAACTTGGTTGCAACGTTGTATTCAAAATGCACCAATGAGCGGTCAATATATTTTTCTGTGTTTAACAGCACTGCTAACATAATTCTACAGCACTGACACACTGATTTCTTAAGTTAAGTTAAGTTTCTTAAGAGTAAACGCATACATTCCTTAAGTTAAGTTACGTTAAGTTACGTTAAGTTAAGTTAAGTTAAGTCAAGAGTAAATAGGCCTTTATGCAGCGATGAGCACGAATTCCGAAAGTGTATTCAGTAGTTCACTTGTCGAAGAAAAAGACAACGAAAAAATATCAAAAATAACAAAAATCTCGTCAAGCAGGCTCAGCAGAAATGTAAAAAACGCACATGCACTCAAATACTAACACATTTTTACCGTTATTTGTTGCCGCTAGGCTGCCGCTTGTCGTACACTTGACGGGCCGCTGAGTGCAAAGGCAACTGAAACAAAAACGGCTGCACATGCTATCCGCTATCGCGCTCCCTCACACTTATGGCTTACTGCTTTTGTTATTCTGTATAACATTTGAAATATTTCTGAGGCGATATCTTGTTATTCAAGGGTCTTTGGATATACCAAATTTTATAAGTCATCGTGTCCGACCGGTTGTCAACAAGACAAAATGAGAGACTAAAAGGGACATTATTCGATCAAAGAAATTAAATTTGTATATATACTTTGCGGACTTAAAAATTGATATTATAATACCAATTGCAAGGGTAAAATACAATATAATATACTAGTATATACTGCACTCCTAAACGGCCAAGTATGTAAATATAATATAAAAGTGATTGTATTTTTTTTTTTTTTTTTTTGCACCTACAGAATAATAAAAAGAAAAGAAAACAAAATTATTGTACGTTTGGCGCGCGTTTATCAAATGCATATGTAGGGCAAATATGAATATACATAGTATGTATGTATGTTCTACATATATATTAATGTTCGCTTGTAAGCAAAGAGAATTTGTCATTCGTTTGAAAAGCAGGATAAACAATACTCTATCCAAACAAAGTAAATAACGCAGCAATTTATAGCTATTTAAACATAAGCATTTCTCTACTCTTTCTCTCTAACTTACTCTCTCTGTCTTTCGCTCTCTATCGCTGTTTCTATCTCTGTTTCTCACCCTCGCTCATGTGGCTTTCCAATTCGGTGTGCCATTCAAAGCACCTTGCCAAAAAGCAACGTGTTTTATATCTCTTTCAATCTATGTCACGTAAAAAACACACACGTTCGTTTATTAAGTGTTAACTAACGGGAATTTGGCCAAGCTAAAAATTAAAAAAAAATAAAATAAAAAAAAAGTAAGAGGAAACATTAACGATGGATAGTCCCACCCCAAATTTGGGTTTAACCCAAACCAAATCCTAGCCACAATAGCCAACAAGCCCAAAATTAAATATGTTTTTTATTTTCCAAAAACTCCCCAAAGCTCTTAAACATATTCGCCCGACAGCAAAAATACATACTAAATGAAGAAAATAAAAATAAATCATCAGTTTATGGAATTAGTACATAAATATAATATTAAGTATGAAAATAGAATGAAAAAAACAAAACAAAACAAAAATCAATACATTTAATGAATATCTAAAGCTCAAAAGTATATTTTATAAATGTGATGACGTTTAGCAAATTTCAAGCTTATTCAATAAAACGTAAATAAATAAAACCAAAGACCAAAGCATCAACGACAAACGCGCGCAATACAAGCACAGCGACACACACACATATGTATACATATATACAGTTTATATTTATTTAAACAAATAAATATGTATGTGTATATGTGCTTATGTGTCTAAGTCTACACATAGATGTATAATATTCAATGTATGTTAGTGCTGGATAAGAAATATCTCAATAAACCGATCCATAACTGCTCTCTCCCATAAGTAATTAGTCTTAAGACCTGTCATACATCCTGTCAATACCATAAATATCCGATGACTCGACTAACCTAACGCACTTCGAATTATTTGCATCCAATGTATTTCGGTTTAAAGCAGCGTTTTGGTCAAAAAATATTTCAAATCAAGATCAGAACAATATGCTTAGCATTGAGTAAGATTTTTGAATAAGTTGTTTTTAGTGCTTGATATAGTTTCATTTGGTAGCAGAAATGACCAACCAAGTCTCGTCTGATTTTCTGTCCGCACAATAATCTGCTTATAGCGAAAGAATCTATGAAAAAGTGGTTTTGGAATCAATACAGTCGATTCAGTTGTGAGAAATAATGAGGTTATCTCGGTCTATGACAAACAATTAAAAGTTATCCAATTGGTTCTTAAGCTCTAGGAGATATATTTTTGGATTGTCCAGCCCTGGAAACAGGGGTCAACGCACAAAGCGTAATTGCATTCAAAATGAAATTTTAAGACTCTAGCTAGAGCAAATAGAAAGTTGCATTCATACGGACAGATGGACAGCAAACACAGCGGATATTGCAGAGAAATCTGATACATATACATATGTACTAATTTTTCCATGGGGAACAGATATATAACATATATACCTATATGTATGTACATGTATGACACACACAACAAATTTTTATGTATGTATTAAATAAGGTGAAAATAAAGTCCATGTTGCGGAAGCTAAAAACTTTAAGTATTTACTAAACAAAAATGAAATAAATTTAAATAAAACTGGCATTAATATATATATATATAAACTATAAGCCATCATTTCATATATGTTGAACAGGTTTTTTTTTTATGTAGATTTAAACATAAAAAGTATTAAAATGCTAATGAATACAGAAACTGTTTTAATAAGAAATATGTATGTTTAAAAAATAAGCATAACAATTGCATGAAAAGCAAACAATTTAAATGTGGTTAAATAAGAATTAATAAATGTTTGCAAAACGAAAACAAACAATAAATACACACACACATATGCAGATGGCTTGCAGATTCATGGAACAAAACACACACAGACACAAGTAAAAATTGAAAATTGAAAGAAATTAATTTGTGTGTGTGTTTTTTTTTTTTCAATTTAAATTAAGTAAAATATTCGAAGGTTATTGTTAGTACGCAGGCTCGGACAACACACAAAAATGAAATTAAGGAGAGCAAGCAAGATTTAAAATACAATTTCAATAAAAGTGTAAAATTACATAAAAATGTTCAAATTTCTTTTTTCATTCTAGTATTTATATTTTCTTATTTTTATATAGATTTTTTTCACCAAGTTCTTCCTTATCATCTCGGCTTATTTAGTTCTGTTATCAGCGCAACTGCAAATTGTATTTGGCATGCCATTCATTATTTTGTGGCGGATTTATATATACTTATACATGTAAGTACATTAATGATCATATGAATTTATTGCGTACAAGTTTTGCCTGCAGATAATGAGACTGCCAACTGGGCATTAACACTTTTGGCTTAGCTGCTAAATGACATCAAATAAACTAACATACATACATATGTATGTATATGTTTGCATGTAACAGTATTATTAATGTGCTGGTGAGTAGAGGACATCAGGTGTCAATTAGTGTAAAGCCTAAATTTCAAAGCAAACAATTAATTACACAAATGTTGGCTATGAACACGAAATTGGCAAGAACAAAAAATGATGCCAGGAAACATTAAAATTTGTATTCTTAAATTAAAGCAAATAGAATTGGTATTTTTGTGTTGCTAGTTTTAAGTTACAGTTAAGCATTTTTTGTGGCAACGCCCAAGCGCCTATCCTTTATGGATAAGCAAATAATCCACTCATAATTAGCAGTAAAAAAACGAGAAGGAATTAAAGGAGAGAATGTTCCCTTAACGTTGACACGAACAGCAACAACAAGAACGCTAACAACTGCGGCAGTTAAAGGATGTGCGGGCAAGCGACCAAGGATAACAGACAGGCCGCCAAGTGGTTAATGTTGAGCAAATTATTAAATTGCAGGGCCAAAAATGTGGGTGGGGGTGGTTGCGCAAAGGCGTGCGACTAGGCCATAAAAATATTAAGTAAGCAAGGGGCGTGTTAATTTATGGCCAACAAATATGCTCGGTAAACGTAAAGTGGAGAGGCGATGGCGACTAAAGCACGCGGCTACTGCGAGGGAAACAAGCTGCCAAGGCCAAACGTTCAAGGATGAGAAGAGCTAGCAAATAGACCAAGAGGGCGAGAGAGGCAAAGAGATAAAGAGGGTAGTGGACGATGGCACGATGAAGGGATGAGGGCTGCACTCGAATAGACTCGCTTAAAAAGTTGTAAAATATGTTAAAATATTTGGACGGTGCTAAAAATAAGTAAGCATGCTAAAAATTAAACAAGCGTAAATAAGATGAGAAGCAACGACAAATGGCTCGACATGAATTCGTAGCGGAACAAATGAGGAGCGTGGATCGAGAGGGTGGGGGCTATGGGGTTATGGGTGCTGGACACAATAACAATAGATATGAACTGGTGCATGGTTGGAAGGGTGGGCAAGGCAAGGCAAGTGCAAATAATTATAAATGCGCCTGAAAAAGTTTGTGTCAGCGACTGCATAATAGCTCAATACACTCAACATACATACATATGTCTGTATCTTTTATGTTATATATTCAATTAAAGTGTTAAAAATAGTTTTAAAAAGATTTATGTTAATGTTAACTTAATATTTATTCGATTTCTGCTGTCTTCATCTTCGCAGGCTATGTTTACAGCGTAAATCAACAATAACTGTTGCGGTTGGCCCTAGTGCGTATACGTGATATATTAATAATTACGCTGCATTGTTTTTACATCAACTTTAAACAGTGTTGTGCCTTACAAGTACATATATGTATATGTCTTAATGTTGGTAAAGATGATGCAACACTTGTGAGTGAATCTGTATTCCGGGCAAAACATATGTAGCTCTTAAGCGTGCTTTAAAATGCGTGTAAATCATAAGTTTTAAGGCAAGTAAATGTGGAGCTTTACGCCTAAAAGGAGTTGCATATAATGTAGCTTAACCAAGAAGTTCGGCTGAATTCGAGTAAGCAGAAAAAGTAAAAACAATGCGGTTCTGTCTGATAATTAAAGTCTTGGATGCAATGTTAGCTAATTGACATGAGTAAGAACTCGAAATAGTCATAGCAAGGGAAAATTTCAATTAATTTTTTAGTTTTTGTTCCTTTTAAGTTGCTATTCAAAGTATAAAGTTATATTCTTTATTCCATAATAAATGTACGACGAATTGCTTGCAAGGAAGAAGTTTCACTAATTTGATTTGATATTTGCCAAGTTTCGAACCACTGTAAGCACGTCGTGAGGCAATTAAAAGCGGGTTCAAAGTTCAGTTCAACTCACAAATTATACGAGCATTTAATGAACTGTGCCACGCATACAAAGCACATGGATACAAACACAAACAGAGCCAGACACTTCACACATGTTGACTACGTGCAGTCATTAAATATATAGGAAAGACCCTCCTCCCGCATTCGAAAAGCAGAGGCAAAGCAACCTGGTTGCTAACCTGTACGCTAAGGTCACGCGCTGGCGCTGCCTTCAACCAAAAAGGTCACTTAAGCAAAATTAAATGAATAAATGTATGAGAAAGAGCTTTGCATAAGGGTAAGGGGGCACCTCTTTGGTGCGGTACTTAGAGCTTTATGTGAAGAGGGTGGGCTAGTAGGGGTGTATATAGAGTAGAGTAAGCATGGCACTAATGCCAGCCGAATGACCAACTAAACGTTTTGTAATGGACGCTCTGGCCGCCTGGATTGAAACTTAATTGCAAAAATTTTAACAAACACTCGCAGCAATAACAATAACTTTAACAGGTTTCACTAACGGTTACACACAGCTGCATAAGAAGTAATTACATACATACATACATACATTACAAAAACACATATGTGTGATGTGTATGGGTCAGAGTTTGTTGTGTGGCATCTGGGGTGGCATGTGTGGCCACCCACTGTGCTACTTTTAAGTCCCATGGCGCTGGCCAATAATTTATGCGCGACAGACTTAAATTAGAAACGTTTCTCTTGTTGCGCTTTTTTTTTGTTTTTGTTTTTTGTTTTTTTCAACGCTATATCCATGTTATGAACGCAATAAACATGGCCCCACTAAGGATGAGAAAGAACAGCCGTCGTCCGGTCGCTGTTGTTGTTGTTTTTCTCATTGTTGCTGTTGTTGTTGTTACTGGCCATAGAGGAACATTACTTCCTGCTGCTGTTGTTGCTGCCCAAGCGACAAGTGCACTTTATTAGCGCTTTCTCATTTGCCGCAGCCTTGGCCGACGACGATGTCGAGAATGAGGAGGACAACGAAAACTCGCTGTGTGGCTAGCCAGTCAACCAGTCGTCCTCCATCTCGAGCACCGAGTACAGGGTACCGGGTGTTTGGCTTTTGGCATAAACGCGATCATTAAAAGCACATTGACATGCTGCACACTGAGCGACGATATGCAATTTCACTCACACACACACACACACACACACACACACACACAAAACGTACATACTTAGAATGCGTGAAAGAATGTACAATGTAATGCCCTTCTCCCTTATTAATTTATGTAAATCATCTTTGCCATATTTTAATGCTAATGACGTTATTATCATGTCCAGGCAAAACGTCATCTCAGTCAGCCAACTCAATTTTAACCTATAAATCTTAAAAATCACGCTTTGCTTAATCGGTAGAATTTAAAGTGTACGTTCACGTTCAAGTTGAGTTCACTTTCATTCAAGTTCAGAAAACTGAGCCTTGAGATGGTCGATCCACGCAGCTCTGCTTTTAATATGATAATTGTAAAGAAAATTTTGAATGCATAAGTAGTTGCAACTATACAAAATAATTAATTTCAAGATGTTAACACATCTCCCGTATGATCGGGCTCATGTTGGCTTTTTTTTATAATAGCGTTTAGTTGGATTCTTTTAATTTTGATTTTATAACAACTTGCAGTTGCAGTGTTTTAAATAAGTTCTCCATTGTTGTCGTATATACAAAATAATAAAATAAAAAAGAAAATAACAAAATTTTTATTCATTCTTTGAATTAATACATTCAAATGACTCTCTTTTTTTCTTTAAAATATCAATACACATTAAATTTGCTTCAATGCACTTAAAGCTAAGATGATCAAATTAAAAGCTAGATGTTTAACAACAACAGCAGCAACTTGGCCAACTGCTGTGTGTTGCCCTGCCTGCTTGCTGCCTAAAGTTCAGTACACGTTTTCCCAAGCGTACAACATTCATTCATTCATCTATCTACCTTTGTATTCACCTTTTTGACCAGGTCTAGGCCTAACCCCTCGCAACACCTTTACGCTTGTGGCGTACTTACTACGTTTTCCTTCCCTATTATTGATGAAAGTCTTGAAACTTTGTCGTTCAGTTAATCTTTAAAAGTCATAAAAGGCATAATTAACGGTCTTGGACTTGATATGTTAGAGAGCATAATTGTGAGGCGTTTTTCAGTAACAAGCTTTCAGAACCTAAACAAATTACTGCATACTCTCAGGGGTCCCATGCCTTTTTGTAATTATGTTCTGCCTTGAAATTCTCAACTGGTTATAGCTCTGCCAGAACTGTATAGGGCCTCCTGGATCGGTGACAATTGCTTGTGACAGAACCGTGAGGTCCTATGTAGCCAAGTTTTTTTAAAAACTATTTTTTTTTATATTGTCCATATTTTTTTTATCAATGTTTTTTACTAATTTACTTATATGTATGTACATCGGTTACAGCACAAAGTACCTATCCATAAGAGTTGCTGTCAATATAACCAAACGCAACAGTTGTTGCAGAAATTCACTAACTTTGCTCGCAATCAAATAAGATATCAAGCTACTGCGAGCTACAAAATTCTGTGCTAATAAGGAACAAGTCGTTACACAGTCAGCAAGCGGAGGAAAAAGCGCTCTCTGAGAGCATGGTCTTTCAGTTCCCAAAACTATATCAGTATTTCACCCAATGACTACTCTATTGAAATACATTCTTGTTGACCTCAGCCATGAATCCTTTGCTGACATTAAAAACTTTGTGAAAAAATAGAAGCATGCAGATGTTTAATAAAATATTGAGTGCATTTACTTACCGAATTAACGGCAAAGACTGGGACACCCCTCACCGTTTACGAGTGTCATACGATCTGTGACTGGCAGCCATCTTGGACTCAACTTCTTCTCAATGTCCACTTGTTGTTTTTGTGGTGCTCTGCATTTTTGTAATACCCTTGCTAAATGAGGCTATCATCATTCTTAATGATACTAACGTCGATTATTATTACAAACAAAATATAATTAATTTTTTTGTATCAACTTTTTTCCTGCTTTTGAGTTTATTGATTTTTGATACTTAAGTTTTATATCATTTTATGCTAATTTTGCAGTTACCCATATTTTTGTTGCTGTTTTTTTTCTTTATAATATTTTAATCATTAGGAATCTGAAAATCTTTTTGTCAAATTTTCAATCCAAACATTTTTAATATAGACTAGAAATTTAAAAAACCGCCAAACACAAAACTTGCAACATGCGCAGAAAACTGTATACAAGTATATATGTATATATATTTTAGTAAAAATACGATGAATAATTTTTTATCCAGTTTCAATTATGAAGATAATGTGGTTTGATTTTAATAATTTTTTTCGATTCATCATAACGGACACATCAAAGTCTAGATACTTTTTGTAAGATAAACGATTGTCGATGTGCAAAGCAATGAAATTCTAGTTAATAGTTGCAGAAGAGCATCAATGCAATCTAACCAATTTGTACAAATAGTAAACACACACACAACCACACAAATCGCGATTGATATTGATATGTGTGTGCTTATGTTCGTTCAACCCGCATCGCGTGGCGGCCGTACGCCAGAACTTTGGCACTGTTGGCACATTAGTATTGGGGACACAAGATGCTGATAGATGGTGAGACTGCCGCATGCCGCCGACGCCGCCACCTCATTCAAAAACTCTGCGAACAGTATCTGTGCAATGTCTTTAGACGCGTCCTGAACAAACTCATATAAATTTAGCCGTTCTCAAATGTATTGAGTATAAATTAAACCTATGCGAATGTTTACAAAAAATAAAACCAAAACAAATTTTTTTATATTGTCAGGTTGCTTTTTTTTTTGCTACAGCATAATTTGTGGGGCTTGCAAATAAATGCCGTTACATTTACAGTTACCCTTGCATTTATCTCGCTCTCTATATCGCTCCTATGCCTGAGCAGGTGCTACCATGAAAAAGTATAGCACAATCGGTGTTTGTGTCGTTTAAACGCTACTTTGATTGAATTTTAAATAAATATGTCAATGTACATTTGTATGTTCATATTTAATGATTTTCTTAAATTAATTTTTTATATTAGTAACAAATGTTTTGTTTTTTGTTCTGTTTTTGAAATAACTTATTTGGGATTACTTAATTTACTTCTGTGTTGATAACTTCGATTACTTATAAACGCTATAAAGCAACAAAACTTGTTAAAGTATACATTGTTTTTATTTAATATTGTATTTTTTTTTTATATTGCGCAATGTTTGAAAATGTTTTTTCTGGATTTTTTAAGCTTTTGAGATCTTTCGTCCAGTTGTGAAAGCTATAAATCTTATAAGGCAAGAGAAATTCAATGATATTTTTTAAACTAATTTTTTATATTAGTAAAAAATTAGAATTGTAAAGTATCTTTTTTAAAGGAATGCGGATGGTTTTGTTTTTGAAATAACTTATTTGGGATTACTTAATTTACTTCTGTGCTGATTGCTTCGAAAAATTATTAACGCTATAAAGCAACAGAACTTGATAAAGAATCTCTTTATTATTTTTTGAAAACAAAAAGATAAATTCAAAGTTTTTTTAATGTTGCATAATGTACATATTTAGCAGTTTTCCCGCTAAACTGTTCAAGTCTCTATTTATTGGAGCTTTGTTTGAATTTATTTCGAATGGCACGTGTGGTGTAAGAAGTAATGATGAATATATCGAAGTATGAGGCCTGTCCACAACTCCAGCATACATTTCAAGAGTCGTGATGGACTTTTATGAATTCCATAATACATTCTCGCCTAAAAGTTAGTTTTTAATGTTTTTTGTATTGTGCTTTTATTATGAATATCAAAATATAATTTTGCTTTAAGAATTTGTAATGTCGACTTTATACATACTTCTGGAAATCTGCTCTTCTAAGTCCTTTTCCAAACCTTTTATTTAACAATTACTAGTATGAACAGCCTTTGGTAAAATCAAACTTCTGCTAAAAACAACATACAGTTTAGCGCAAAGGGTTTCGCTTGCATGTTGATATATATTCAAAGAATTTTGTTGAGGAAAATACAGTGCTGCAGTTGCGTTCTTATTGTTCTCAATAAATGCATGAAACATGCAATTAGCGCTATTGCAAAAGGGTCACAATTTGTGAAAACGTGCATAGTCATTGACCACTTTGATTATTGGCTTTGTATTGCCAGGATTGTTGAATTACTGATGTCTCGTTAAGACTTCGTATTATTATTGGGTGCAGCAGAAATTTGGCACTATTTGGCATGGAATGCCCTAATTACAGTGTTGTATGTAAGTACGTAGTGGTTTCCATGTTTGGATACATTTTTGATGTGTAGCTAATCGAATCAAATGAGATTTACTAAATCACAATTCATTCTTCATTTTATATATTTGTAATCTATTTTTAATTAATTTCTGATGAGCTTTATATGATTTTTGATGATATCCATCGCGTTTGAAGAATTGTAGTTGAAAATGAATATTTTACCACGATTGTTTGATATTGATATGTTCACAATACAAATTCCAATCTTAAAACAATTTATTAATGACAATTTATAAAAGTCACTTATAATTCATGTGATACTTATCTTATAATTATAATAATAAAAATTTTTATTTACTTTAATTATATATGTATATACATATATTTTTCTGTGTGCAGGTGGCCAGACTACACATACAAGTATGCACATAGCAAAATTAACAAATGTAATAAATCTTGAAATAATTACATATGTAAGGAAGGGTAACTGGTAACAAGAGGTGCAACTCTCAGTTGTTTGCTTTGTTTACCACCTATTTGCTTCATGAATGTGGCTTGCGAATAATTTTTATACATTCGGCCCAAGTTAGAATTTCGGTTTAAGTGTCTGCATCAAACTTAGCAGCGCCATCAATTCAACTCAATTCATGGAACCAGCCCACGACCTGTTTCTGGCTGGTCCTGCGGGTGTGATCCCTGGTGCACTGTTTTGTACAGGCGGATGGGCGTACGAAACAATAAAAGACATAAAATTAATTAAATTAGGCATAAACAAAGCAAAAGGTGATTAATTAACTAGAAATTTATACCGTTACATTCACCAGCAACTGGCATAAAAGACGTGCTTGGCCCCAAGGAGCTGCGTCCGGAGTAAAAGGTATATGGCCAAGACAGAGTCGCAATGGTGGACCTCCCATGGGGGAGGGGGCAAAATGGCGTTACGCCAGTTTGACCATAAATGGGTTGTGAATACTCTATGCGAACGATGGGCGGTTATGGGCAGCACGGCAGCAGCAGCAGTATTATATTGTGCCATGTTTTACTATGGAGGAGTGTCCGCCATTGAGTGTAAATTTTGTGCGCCTTATTTGCCCATTCATTATTATTTCGTTGCGTAGTAGAGTCAGGGTCCTAACTGGTACGTTTGTAGGTTGGTTGCTTCTGCTTCTGCTTTTGATTTGGTTACTTGCCACGTTGCGACTATTGTTTGTTGAGGCGCGGTGGACATTGCCGCGGTTCTCTCTAGCATCGGGGTGTTTATTTTTTATTTTTTTTTTTTGGCTCGAGTTCGAGCTTTAGTAACAGTTTCAGCTACGGCGGCAATGGCATTTTCATTTAGTGTGCGCGCTTTTAATTAATTTGTAGAAAAACAGTCGAAATGAGCAGCGCCAACGGCATTGACAAGAGCAATGAAACATGGTTATTATGTTTACAAAAAAAAGTTTGCCAAAGGCAACGGGGTAGGGAAATATTGTAAGCCAAACAACTTACAAAGATTGTTACCAGTGCAATTGTATATCAATATTGCACTTGAAGTACAGCTCAAAATTTCGAACTTCACCTTTATTAAAACAAGTTGCCAATGAATGAATACTGAAAGCATAGCGCCGGAAAGACTCTAATAGACTCTATTTTTCCAATTTCGGTTAAAAACCAAAAACATAAGTAACAAAAGAGTTCATATATCAAATTGTATGGTGGCCTTACTTGGAGATTGTAAGAGCCTGTTCAATGATAAAACACTAAATAGGTCCCCAGAAAAAGCTCATCTTCGTTTGAAAAAAAGTTATTTCTAATAACTTGCAGTTAGGATCTTACAGTTGATTTCCGCATTTGCTGCTCAAATAACGTATTCATCAATCCATCTACTCTGTGTAAGTAAAAAACTTGTTCTCCTCTCGAGAATTCTTAAAGCTGGTTGATGTTGCCTACACGACAAGTTTATCACATATTTATTGACTTGATATTGGGGCGATATCTTTTTTTTATTTTTAACGACAATATATTTTGATTTTATAACAACTTGCAGTTGTAGTGTTTTAATTAATTTCCCTATCGTTGTCGTATTTTCCAAAAAAAAATATTATTCAAATTTATAAATTATAAAAAAACTGTTTTGTTTTTAATTGATAATAACTTGAAGTTTGGATTTTTCCTTGATGTTACTATTGATGTCGCTATTGTAGATGTATTCCCTAATCTATAATTTTTTTTCTGCGCTACAAACTTGTTCTCCTCTCAAGAAGACTGAAAGAAGGATCAATAAAACGTCGATTTGCTTAAAGGCAACTGCAAAAGCTGAGAGACCAAATGTACAGGCACAGAAATCATTATGATTTTTTTCTAGTTTAGCCTGAGTTATTGAAAGTTCTTTACATATAAGATTTGGTAACGTTGGGTTTTTTTATTTAATTTATTCTGTTTCCTCAACAATATTTTGATGCTTGGCTGATTATCTTTCCTATAGATGAATGCTCAATATAAGTTATTGACATAAATTACATTCTTATAATATATTTTTATAATAAAAATCACGAGAATACTGAAAATTTGCTTTTAATTCACATGCTTATTGACTTGATATGTATTTTTATAATAGTTGGATTCATTTAATGACAATGTATTTTGACTTAATAACAACTTGCAGTTGCAGTGTTTTAATATTTTTCTCCAGCATTGTCATTATTATTATTATAGCATTACATACTATTATAAAACTGTTTTGTTGTTAGATGATAAGAACTTGAAGTTCGTTTCTTACCTTGATGTTACTACTGATATCGATATCATCCTATTTTCCGTTTCATCTGTGCTGTAATATTCTTAACATTAGAAGGCGCTTAATTACTTGATATGAGTTTCCGTTTTCCAGCAGCAGGGAGCTCTGTGCAGTGTGGATGAATGATATAAGTGTTGGATACTTTGGCGTCCTGTCGCCAACGCACATTGTTATTTGCAGTGGTTACGCATAATGCGGCGCCCCTAATTACAGTTAATTGATGCCGCAGAATAAGTAGAATAAGAGCGCAGAACGAGTAGCAGTAGCCGCAGTCGTAGTGTTTTGAGACGGGACATTGAGAGAAAACATGGTGTAGCACACACACAGACACACACTCGCACACACAAAGCGCGACTGCGAAAAAATACACAATTTTCCACTTTGTACTAATCAAGAACTCATTATCCTTCATTATGCTTTCCAAGTCGCCGTGTGCAACAAAGCAGTTCCCCCATTTGCCCCTCATCCAGCGACAAATAGAAATGGAAAATGGCCATATCAATTATATACATATGTATGTATAAACACATGCAAAACTTATCTCTCATTTGTAAGTTATGGCGCTGTGTTTGGTTTTTATATGAATGTGATTTAAATTTTGTATGCAATATGACGTTGAAATTAAACACAAAGTTGTAATAATAATAAAAAATAAATTATTTATTTATAATATGTATACATTATTAAACACAAACTTAAAGAAGAAAATGCTTCTGTCTTTTTTTTAAAATTAAATTCTATATGTATGTAGCTCGCGTCAGAGAAGATTTGATGACTTGACTTTGGCGAGTAATTGACTCCAACTATAACTCTTTAATGTTTAGCTTCTATTATTGTCGATGTCGTTTCTACTGATTTCACCCCGTGTCTTCATCATTATTCATTCATTTTAGTTAATGGCATTTTGAGCGACGAGAGTTCACGAAATTAAAATAAAAAACCACAATAATTATAAAAATAAACGTGTTAAATACAGCATACAAAATGAGAAGAGTCTACGATGAGAATGAAGCAGCAATAAATAAGAGGAAGCAACGCATTTGCGGATGAGGATTGTTTAGATGGACTAAATCTGTAGTATTGTGTAACTGCAAGCGATTTCTACTTATATAAGTAGTGACTGGACTTAATGCTTTGCCTCAACCTCCTCCACCTCGGCGGCAACAATGGGTTCAATATGCTCCTCCCCCTTCTCATTTGCATCCGCATCGGGCAGAACGCGCACCTCCACACGATTGGATTCATCATGATGCTGTTCACCTATACCCTCATTCTCATCATCATTTACTGGCTGCAGCTGCTGCTCTTTTTGATCTTCATGATGCGGCTCATCGGAACGACTCTGCGCCTTATGATTCTGTGGCAAAGATGACGACGGCTGAGGCTGTTCAATGGCTGTCAGAATGGATTGCAGTAGACCCTGTGATAAGATCTCCTCGTGATTGGCAACTGCTTCACCCAGTGCAGCATTGTTGTTATGGTTGCCACCTGTTCCTACATTGTTTAGCGAGCTACCAAACTGTACCTGAAAGTTCTGAGTGGGTTGATCGCTACCCGAGGTCAACTGAATGCTCTGCGACTTCTGGGCTGAGATCACATTCAGACCATCCAAACCTGGCAGCTCATTGGGATCTGTGCCATCGGGCAAAGCTGCCACAGCTGTCTTTTGAGAGGCATAGCCCGAATGATCAAAATCAATCTCATTGCCCGAGGGCGGAGGACCATAACTATCCGCGGGTCCAGTTAAAAACTGCGTGTGCTGCTCAGCCACTGGAATGCTCTGTGCGATGGCATTGTAAGCACCTGGCGACGATGCTGAGATGCTGCCAAAATGTTGTTGTTGCTGTTGCTGCTGCTGATACTGTTGCTGTTGTTGTTGTTGATGTTGCACTTGGTAGCCATTGCTGCTGACTAGATTGGGACCGTGACCGCAATCATGCACCACCACCGTCTGCTGTTGTGGCTGCTGTTGATACGCTTGATGTTGAGGTGGCTGTTGATTAAATCTAGGTGCCTGCTGTGCCAGTGGAAGACCCTGCGAATGGACAAACTGTTGGGTATATTGTGAGGAACTGAAGCTATTCTCCGAGTGCTGCTGCTGATGATGCTGCTGCTGCTGCTGCTGTTGCTGTTGCTGCTGCTGCTGTTGCTGCTGTTGCTGCTGCTGTTGCTGCTGCTGCTGTTCATAATGGAAGTTTAGTGCAGGTCGGGGTGGTAGATACTGCTGTTGTTGCTGCTGTGGTGGTCCAGGTGGCAAGTAGTTGGGCTGCGGCTGTGGCAAAGGACCAGGCGGACCATACTGCTGCAACTGTTGGGCCTGCTTCTGGTGTACGAACGTTGGACCAGGTTGTGGCTGTGGAAGCTGCTGCTGGACAATGATCTGTGGTGGTGGCGCTTGCTGCTGATTGAGGGGCGTTCCATAGATGGCCTGCGGGGCATTGGATGGACCACTCAGGGCAATTTCATGGGCGGCAGGTGGAATGTAAGTCGGCGGCTGTTGAGCGGGCTTAACGCCAAATTGATCCAGATGCTGAACGGTGGCGCCAATTGATTCCAAAAGACCATTTGGTACAGGGGGGCGATAGGCAACGGGCTTGTTGGGATGTCCTGCGCCTGGCCGTGGGAAAGGTGGCGGATTTCCTGAGGGTGGTGGTCCATACTGAATGTTCACATTGGAGTGCGACTGGGAATGCGATTGTGACTGGGACTGAGCGTGATTGCTGGTCAGGGCAGCAAAATGTGGTGGCGGCGGTAGCGGTGGTGCTCCATAATTGGGTCCGGGTTGTGCATGTGGTGGTGGTGGTGGCAGACCGATAACATTACCAATCGTCTGGTATTTATGGGCATGCACGGAGCCAGGAGCAAATGAATCTGAAGGTGGCTTTGAATATGTATCACCAATTGAACCGACCGAGATCTGTATAAATGAAGTCGAAGGAGAAAAAAAAACAGGATCAGTTACTTAATATATTCACTTCGGCTTTCAGAGTACGCACCTGTAAAGCATCGGAATCAATGTTATTGTTATTCAAATGAGGATCACTGCCGCCTGGTCCAGTGATCAGATTACCCGCCTCACTCTGCAGAGCAACAGCTACCAACTGTTCGTCGGTGAGTCCATCAACAATGCTGCCACCTCCGCCTCCACTACCAGTGCTAAATCCTCCTCCTACGCTGTACTGGTTACCAAAGCTCTGACCGTGACTGTGACTTTGATGACCCTGATCAACATTACTGTATCCACCCTGGGTCTCGATGTGGTTCTGTTCGATGTAGGCTCCGATTGGAGCTGGTATCGGTTTCCATCCATCGCATGCCGTGTGGAACGGTGCCTGTGACCCACTCACACTATGAGTGTGACCAGATGCATCGATCTGGATTTGAACCTGCTTGAAGGGAGCAGAACCTCCATGTCCGCTGGGTGGCTGTTGTCCACTAGGACCAGTCAGTATGATTGTCGTCTCGGGCACACGATTAAAGTTTGCCGGCCGTGGTCCAGGCAGGTTAACGGGTAGTGGTGGTGGTCCATAGTTTGGTGGTGTATCGTAGACTGGTTTTGGTGGCAGATTCAGAGGTCCTGAGGCTGGTGGTCCGTATGAGGTAGCTGGCTGATGTGCTGGCTTGAATAGCTGGGCGGGATGTGGGGCAGGCAGCGGCTGTGGGAAATGTGGTTTCTGCTGCTGTGGTGGTGGTCCGTACTGTGGTTGCGGACGATGCTGCAGCTTCAATGGTGGTGGTCCGTAATTTTGCTGCGGTGGTGGACCGTACTGTGGTGGTGGTGGACCATATTTTTGTGGTGGTGGTGGACCGTATTCGTGAGAAGGTTTGTGTTGTATATGCGGTGGTCCATAGAAAGGTTTCGGTACGCCAAAGTGTGTCTTGATCTGTTCATACAAGCCGACTCCACCCCCACCACCACCTCCTCCATGACCCCCTCCACCACCACCCAAAAAGTTTAGCTTGGGTGGACCATACTTCAAGGCAGGTGGACCATATTCCCGAAAGGGTATCTGCTGTGGTACGCCGTACTCACGATGGGGTATATGATGGTGCTGTGGCGGTGGTCCGTACTGTGGTGCTGGTCTTGATGGTGGTGGCCCGTAGCTATCGAAGCCCGCCTCACGTCGCTTCAACTCCTTGCCGTTGAGCACAGCTTGAGCATAACAAAAGCATAATGTCATCAGCAATGACAAACGGAGCAGCATCTTATAATAGAGACGGTCGAGAATAACAAATGGAAAATTAAAATGATAAACACATTCAACCAGATCCAAAATATTTAATTCAATTACAAAATAAAAGCCACAAGCAGCAAGCAAGGCATTGTCAAATTTACCTATTAATTAACATAATGTTGGGTCCTAAATGATTCGAATAGTTCAAACAGCTCTATAATTATCTTTTTTGGATTTTCAAACAAAATGCGAACGCGCTACACAATTACATAGCTTAGTGTTTCATTTGCACTCTCTGCCCACATTGCCACGGTTACAAGCACATGTGTGCGAGTTTGTAACAATAACTGGTGCGATTATAACACTCGTCGTTTCGGACAGTTAAATGCGTTCCAAGGCATCAACAACGTCCTCCTTTTCTTAACACTAATTAGCCAGCGGTTGGCCAATCATACAACGACTACTTACTGCTACTACTTGCCAAGTCTGACTCGTCGTACGCTCTAATTAAAACATAATTGTTGGCACTGTCTTCATCGTCGAAATCCCCATCGCAATCATATCGTAATCGTCATGATTGCCCCATGCCCCACGCGTCATCGTCAATAACTCACCAACAGCAACAACAACAACAACGAAACAAGATGCCAAACACAACAAAAGAAATATAACAACGGAGGGAAGTTGAAAAAAAAAAAAAACCAAAACAAAAGTGCTCTCAACTAGAGTGTCCGACTAACATTGTACTCATAGTACAAAAGGCTATGCCCTACACTTAAAAAATAAGCAAGATAAGTGTGTGGCTTAACAAACGCACAACTAAGGAGACAGAAATAATTTGTTAAACATACTTTTTGTATGTATATACCAGAAATTTTGAAGAGGGTCAAAAATTTCAATTCAAAACTGAAGCCTTAAAATTAGTACATAATTCAAAAGAAAATTTACGCAACAGAGTTTATTCCATAAAATCAGTAATCAACTTTATTCTTTTTAGCATATAATAGCTTTTATAAAGATCTGCACTTTTTTGTTATTGTAAGCATTCTCAAGAAAATTATATAAATTTATTTTCCTTCTTTACTGACAATATTATAATTATTATTTATAACAATAATAATTGAAAGCAAACTACTCCCAATACGTTTCATTTTAAAATTTCAACTAACATCTTTACATTTAAAGCATAAAAATATAAATATTGTCGAATATTAACAAATATTCAAATGCTCATTGGAAACTTCCCGCTCTTATTTGATGGTTCTTCTCATATCAAACTATTTTTTCTAAACTTTTAACGAATAAAAAATCAAATACACTCATAAAATTACGAACTTTTTAAATGCTCATTGGAAACTGCCTACTCCCAATGCATGTCTTTTTTTATCTATACCTTTTATAGGCAACGTCACGTTTGTCTGAAATTGTTTTAATTGAATGGTGTGTTTAATATTTGATACTCTCCGAATATCTTGTTATTGTCACAAACCACAAAAAAAAAAGTGCTGCTGGCAATAATAACAAACTATTATTTGATTAGTCATTTCAAATTCCAAAGACAGCGTGCGAATTAAGCGCGGAAAGCTAGTGTGACCAAACTTAAAATTCAAAATTACAGCTCTGTGTGTGCACAACGTTCAAATAGAAACGTGCAATACATACATGAACAATGTACAGATATAATGTATACAATATATGTGCAGATTGTTTAAGACTAATGAAAAGAACAATGTGATTTCGGCTGGTTCTTTTGGTAATCAAACGAACAACACTTTTATTAATGAAAGAAAAGAACAAAGCCAAGCGGGGGGACAAGTTTAGTGACTCTAATGATTATGTCAGTCAGTATGTCAGATGAGATGAGTAAACTATTGTATAGCATCGAATAAAAACACACATACACGTACATATCATTAAACAAAAACTCTGAATGAGTGACGATATGATGCCCCTTTCTCCAATGATGGTAACTACTATTATGTAAGACGCAAGACGCACTGTGGTCAATCATCTACTTAGAGTGCAGCTCGATGGCCTCTGGCTTTGCGCATTGAATATCAAAGCAGATAAACAAAAAAAAACAAAGAGATAAAAAACGCAAAGGCACACAAAGCAATAACAATAAGCAAAAAATAAAAGACGAACCACAATTTGGCCAGCATTTAAATGTCATAAGCGCCCCAAGTGGCCAAAAAGCAAAGAAGAAGCAACGAAATGCCCACAAAAAAAAAAAATAATAAAAATGTAAAACTTTCACTTCCCGTTTGCCAAGGCACAACTAGCCAGAGTCGCAAATACATACATACATATTGTACATATGTATCTGTACATCTGTACATCAATGACTCACACTGCCAGTGCTGCCAACTGCCAACTGCTGCCAAATGCCATCCATCTTGAGTGTTGGGGAGGCGATAGGGGGAGGGGTTGGGATGAGTAGGTGTCACAAATGCAGGCAGTGAAATTACGCTGCTCATAATGAAAATACATACACTTATGTACTATATATGTACATACGAGAAAAAGCAAACAATTAAGAGAGTGCCACGGCAAGTATAAAATCAAATGAGATGCGGTTATCATATGAAAGGGTGAGGGGGGGAAGGTGAATTAACCTGTAGAGCCCGCCCATTGTCTGTGTGTGGAGCGTGTGAAGTGACCCGCATGCTGGCAACAGTTGCTGGCTTATTGTTGTTGGCCATAACGAAGAGTAACTAACTTACCTTTTTTTCTTCTTTTTTGTTTATTTTTTTCGCAAGAGAGTTAGTCTGTCAGTCAGTCAGTTGGCCATATATATATATATATATATATATATATATTGATTGTACGACAGAATAAAATGGGCAGAAACTTCCACTTCATCTACCTACATATAAACTACTGTTTACCATAACCATTACTTTGAGCAGCTTTCGTTCGTTCGTTCGTTCGTTCGATTTCTGTTCATTAGCATAGCCTACAAATATTTGTTATTGATGCTAAACAATTGACAAAACAACAAAAACACTCACAACAGCAACAACAACAGACACAAACAAACGACCAGCCCGTCGGCAAAAAAAAAATAAAACAACACAAGCTGCGAACTTTCACTCTCGTTGAGAAAACAATAATTTAGTTCGAAGATGAAACAAACAAACACAGCCAAAACAACAACAGAAACACAAAACTTTACATACTTCAACTACATTTACATATATAAAATGTAAATCAAGACGGATGCCTCGCCCAAAAAAAAAAAAGAGGATAACAACAGAAAGCAGAAAACAAAGCTGAACTCCCGAAAGGATTGCTCAATCTCAATCTAAACACATTCTCATCCTCATTCTCCTCCCAACTTCCACTTGCCAATTACAATTCATATTTTCAGTTGGATTGCCTGGTCACAGCTGCTGTCCATCCCTCCGTTTGCCTGTCAGGATTTTGCTCAAGAGTAAGGCTCTTATTATCTGTGTTAATTAAAGTTTTCTTTGCTGTTACAACAACATTGAATTGCAAATATTGTACACGGATTTATTTATGAATCAATTTCGATCATAAATTAATTATATGCACCCATTAAAGGGTGCAAAAAAGCCTTTAAGGCATTTTGTGATTACGTTTCGAAATGAATAATTTGCCTGTGGCATGGATGTTTCGCAATTCCGCATCAATTTTCATTTGCGTACATGCCGAGCAGCCCTTATTAATTAATTGCTTTAGGTCAACTTTCAAATAATCGCAATCATTTAACACAACGAAGTTTTCTAACACTTTTCACTGTGCCAGTGACAGCTTCACTTCGCTTCACTTTCTTTAAATTTTTTTTTACCCAACCCAACCCAATCCCCTTTGAACCTAATTATTGATGATTCTGAGCAATGTTCCTACTTATCTGTGCTTTCTCTGTCTGTGTTTAAGTTTTGTCTTAAGCACAATCTTGGCAATTAATTAAAATGTAGCTTAAGATATATATATTGCCACTTCGGAACTTGGAATCAAAATTTTTACCATTGTGGGGCAGCGGTATAATGCCTCTCTTCCAATGCTTCCGTTAAGCCGTAACTTCTTCTTCTTGCTTGCAGGAAATGTTCGCAATGTTCGCCAAACACGTTATGCGTTAGTTTATTCACTTTTCAAACAACAACAACAAAAAAATAACCAAAAACAAACAATTAGCAAATAGTACTTTGCTGGTTGTTCACAGCACGAGGACGCGACGGATTAAATACTATATGTAAGTTAAGTTGTATTTGTATATATCTTCTTCGTTTTGTATTAGTGATAAGATTCGTTTGTGTTTGACTCCCGCCTCGAGACGCCGCCACGGTGCGCGAATAGACAGACGACAGACGGATGGATTCCGGATTTTTGTTAACGGATCGTCCGCTACTTGTCACTCTCGAATTCAAAATGCTGCCGCACAGATGATAACGCCAGCTCATATAGGTAATAGCAGCGAACGTCGGCGTCGGCGCCGCAGTCGCAGCAGCCACCACAGCAGCAGCAGCAGTAGTCGAAAACTCGAAACCGAAAGTGAAGAAATTTTGTAAACGTAAAAAACACACAAAATACAAAAAAAAAAAAAAAAATTAAATAAAGACAAACCGACCAACGGCTTGAGAGTCGGCACAAGGTGCTTGCTTAAAGGGACCGGCATCCAAGTCTGGGCCAGATGGAAACGGGAGAGCGATAGAGAGAGAGAGAACGAGAGAAATACCGAGTGAGAGAGTTAGTAAGTGAGAGTAAGAAAGAAAGAAAGAGTCTTTGGTACGCGACCAGTTTTGCAACAATTTCACACACACAAAAGCAACAACGACTTTGTGGCTTTTGCTTGCCACATGCTGAATGCAAATTGGCATGCAACTGCAACGTTAACAGTCAAGGGACTTTGCTGCAGCAGCAGCTGAAGCGCTATTAACTATAAATACATGTACATATATATGTATGTGATAGGTCCTAGATTCTTAAGATATTTATTTGGAATGGTATAAAGACAATTTTTTTTTTTTTTTCAACAAAATGGAACAACTTATTAGCAAATGTTTTCAATCGTCGTCAGTCGATTTTCCATATAGCAAAAGAATTTCAAGGAGACAAAACAAAAATTTGGTATGCGAAAAATTTCTGGTATAGAATTTTAGTTCTGGAAACGAATGTTACGGAAGTTAATGTTAGAGAAGGTCGAATGTTATTAAGCCTTGTCATATTTATATTATTATTTTGTCGATTTAGATTGAAAAAAATGCATTAAATTTTAATTTTATAGCATAAAAAAACTTGAAACACTTTTTGCTACCAAACAATCTTATAATTTTGTGAAACTGTCATCAATGTATAATTATATCTTAACGATCCAACTAATTTAATTCAAATAAATATTTTTTGTTATCTCACTAACTTATTCCTCTATGGTATTTTGGGGCATGCGTCACTGCAACAAAAAAAGCTTAGATAACTGCATAAGTTTTCTTTTAATAGTAAAGTAAATGAGATGTTAAAAATAATTATTGTAACATAATAACAACACTCACAAGATATTGAGCGAACCAGAAGTTTCACTGCCGGCCCAGCTACAATTGAAATTGGAAACTCGAATGTGTGAATACTGAATTGAATTCTTGTGGAATTAATGTCATCTAGCTCCACACTAAGTTTCCCATGCGTAGCATCTGCTGGTTAAGTCATCTTCTGACTTTATCATCTTGTCGCATCGAGACAACAACAAGTAGAATCAGACACCAACTTTTTTTTTTTGCCTTTCGTTTTCGTTTCGTTAATTGAAGAGAAAGGAACGGGGGGGCTAAGTGGATGGAGGCGTAATTTGCTTGCTTCGATTTCGCTTTCATTTACATATTGGAGCAGTGGAAGGTGGGTGGTGGAAGGTGGTGCTATGAAGTATGCCTTTTCCTTCTTCTCCTACCTTCAGCAGAAAAATTTTGACATCGAAGGCAGGCATGATTTTGACTTTGCGTTTTGTCTTTGGCAACAGATTTATTGTTGTCATTATCTTCGTTATCTTTTGCTGCCTAAACACACATACATTCGCATATACAAACTTACACAACTCCATAGAAGACGGAGCTTTGGCCTGAGCCTTACGATTTGATGGCTTTAAAGATTTTGTCTTTTCTGCATACTTATTACTTATTTATTTAGTTTATTTTTATTTTTAAATGTTGCCCCCTTGAAACTCGTTTACATTGGCTTTCACCCTTACAAAAAAAAAAAAATAAATAAATAAACATCAACCAAAGAAAGAAAAAAAACCAACAACCTTCATTTGAGTGTAATCCCAATATGATTTCAAAATTGGCTTTTAATGCGAGTAAATATTGCATGTTATGAATACTCAAATTTGTTTTCATCTCATAAGCAATTTCCTAACACACAATCGCTAAAAAAAATAATAATAATAATATACAACAAACTTAAATGAAAAATCAAAATAAACCTACAATTTTAACATTGCAGTTTTTGTTTGTTTGTTTGATTTTGTTTCTTTCTTGTCCAACAAATGACGATATTTATTTGTCCAGTTTTGTAAGTCGGTGCAAACATGCATACATATGTATTTGTGCACATATATGTATGCATGTATCACTGCTACTTCAGGCATTTTTAGACTTCCTACTAGTGAAGTTATAACATTTTACGCTTTGGGTGTCGAGGTCGTGATGGGGATCGTGGTCGGACTGCAGGTTGCGGGTTGCGGGGTACTTGGTGCCACTTGTTGAGCACATCAGCATGCGGCTGGCCAGCATCACTAACCTAACCAATAACAACAACAGCCATAACAACAACAAAAGCACCAACAACTTAAGTATCTGCAAACAATTTGTCCCCATCTGTTCCCTTTTGGGGTTTTTTTTTTTTTCGTATTCGCTGTAGGATTGGATCGTAATTTTTTGCACTTTTACTTCTTCGAGTTTAAAGTTGAGGCCACTTTCTTTTATTATATCTATATATATATATATGTTAAAGGAAAAAAAATGAGGTTTTCGCAAAAATAACAGGCAGGTATATTCAAATCAAAAACTATTTGCCTTCTTCATTATTGAAATCATTTAGTAAAGTTACAAAATAAACTTTCAAATATTGCAGATTATTTAAATTATTTTTTTTAAACCGAAATGTATTTTAAATTTTGTCTAAGGAATTTTAGTTTTGTCCAAAAATTAATTATTAACATTTGTTGCAGGGTATCTTTAAGTTAAAACAATATTTAATTTTGTAATTTTGCTTGCTTTTAAATGTTTTTCATTTTCATAATTTATTATTTTTTAATTAGCATGCTTAAGCTCATTTATTAAATGTATGTATGTATATTGTATATCTCAAGTCAACTTTAAGTCAACTTATATGTATGTTTGTGTAGGTGTATTAATGTAGGTGTGTATGTTTGCGTACATATGTGTGTGTGTGTGTGTGGCAGCTGCATGCCAAAAAGAGATAATACTCAATCCCAATGTCAACGCGAAACGCACAATTATTGAGAAAATATTTAAAGAAGTGAAATTGCATTCCAAAGTTGTGAGACATTGTTGGCTCTCTTTTGTTGTTGTTTTTGTTGTTGCTGTTGTCTTCGCTTTCGTTGCTGGGCTGCGGCTGCTGCGGCTGCTGCGGATCGTAGGCCTCGCCCACATTTACAGTTTATTTCGGTTGCAGGGCACCAAAATTTCAGGTGTAGCCAAAATTATGCGGGTCCAGCCGTCGCGACGGCTACTCATGTGCTCGCTTGCTACAGTCCCACTTCTCTCCTCACCACACTCTCTTTCTCTCACTGTATCTCTCGCACTCTCGCCACACTCTAAGATCACACACACTTGCCGCGCCCCTTACTGTTTGGCGTCGTGCCACTGTTGCCTGCCTGCCTGCCCGCCCGCCCGCCCGACCGACAACTTCGCGCTTAATGCGATGACGCAAATATTGCGCAACCCGCTTTCTTCTTGCAGTCTTTCATTCTCTGGCCATCGTTTCTATGACACTTGACGTTGCTACTGCTGCTGTTGCTGCTGCGGGTGGCTTAGGCCATGGCTCTACATCCGCTTCTGGGTCTGTCTTTTTGGCTAAAGCGCAAAGCGATTTGCAATTTGTCATGCCGAATGCTCCAAAAAGCATTGATTGCGAGCACAATTGCCTTACTTTCACAATGCTCCCCACCCTACCCCCCGCCCGCGCACCACCAAAAACTCACTAGGGGAACTTTTTTGTGTTTCTGTTTTATACATATATTTGTGTTGTTGTCTATTCGATTTAATTAATGCTTATTATATGCTAATTTGAACGCCTTTTCTTCTCAAACTAAGCAATGAACTTTATCTCTACACAGAGAGTTACGAATAGATAAATGAAATAATAACTCACATTTGACTTTTTGGGGACTATCAACTTATTAACATACTCTGATACCGCAGGTAAAGAGTATATTGGGGTTTGCGCAATGCTTGTCATGGTATCTGATATTTGTACACCCTTGAAGCACGAGATCTGAAACTTTGCAAATACCTTTGTCCATGTCTGCGTCCGACACAGTGACAATGTAGGGGCACTACGCCCACTGAGGGGCTGGGAAATCATTAAAACCGATAGCTGAAAATCGATAAAACCACATATTTTCACATCCTAACAGCTAGTATAACCAAATTTGGTCAGAAGATAGCTACTGGCGTACCCAAAAAAAACTGGCACGCTAACCCCATTATGAAATTTGAAACGTTTGAAATGTTTAGGCCAAAAGCCCAATCGTCAACGAATCCTCCTCTTAACTCTTCAATTGAAGCGTTGAAAGATTAACTGGATAAAAGAATTAATCTTAACATAGAAAATAACAGTTCAGTGGATAAAGACGACGCAGTCTCTATCTTCACGGGCCACATCATGTTGTGAGCATGCTGCTCCAAAAACCCAACCTCACTCTATTGAACACCGTGAAGCTCAGCTGCGCCCAAAAGCCGCAGAAGTAAGACATTAAGTAAGACTTTATTAATAGCATATTAGAAAGAGCTTGTCCCGATGAATCTTCCAACTTATCTTAGTGAAAAGTGATACGAAGCATCAAGAGCCTAGCAATTTTTAAGGCTTCAATTAAGGATCCATATGGTGCCTAATGCTACTCCAATCAGATGAAAGCTGAAATCTTTATAGATGGCTGAGAGGAAAGATTTAAGCCTAACTACCCAACATATACTTAAAGCAGTTGCTTCGGAAATGGAGATGCCATTCGAAATGCTCTTGCCAGCAAATCCAAAAGGCAAAAAATCCCATGGCAAAGAACTTTTTGATAGTTAGATAGTTAATACATCAATCGCAAACTACGCCGATGACACTGCAGGATCACAGACGGAAACACTCCACACTTGATCATAAAACAATCCACAAATGCTTGATTACTACACTTGAAATACTTGAGGCATAAACGCTGGTCCAACGATGCGTGCTAGCCAAAGCTGGACAAATGGCATGCACCAAGGAACAAGTTATCCCTCTCAAGTAAGGCGGCTATTTGTTCATGAATACTTAGCACTATGTAGAAGTATTCGTTGCAGATACATATATGGTGCAGCTGCGAAAACCAACCTAAATAAAATACTAGGGATATAGAAAAAGGTCTTAATATTCCTAAGATTCGTCATCGGTTAGACGTCATACGGTGCAGCCTAGAAAAATTATGCTGCGAATGTTTCATCTGCTGGTTCCCATAACAAATTGTGTTTATTTTGTTTTTAGTAAAACTTGCTAAAGTTGGCCCTACGTTGCAGACAACCTGTTTAAAAATATAAAAAATAAAGAGAAAATATTTCTTTCGAGTCAACTTTATCAATTTAAATGTTATAAAAAGTAAGCATGTTAAATCTTTTTCAAATCTTAACTATCTAAACAGCAAAACAATATTGAATACTGCCCGTGGATTTGCCATCAAAAGATAATACCGCACTGACTCTCTGGCTGAAATCACATTCAACTCATTTGCAGTCTCAAATGCGTGAGGATCTGTTTTTGGGGGGCTTAAGACTTTCTTGCTCTCGCTCACATTTTCAACACCTTCGCCCAGGTTGCCAAAATTTGTTCATGCTTACGTTGCGTGAACAACTTTGGCACACAGAGAGGAAGACAGAGAGAGAGAGAGAGAGAGAGAGAGTAAGAAAGAGACAAAGAGAGAAGACAGCCACAACGGTGCTGCAGCAAATTTATGATGCGTTGCGAAATGTTCATTAATTATCATTTTAATCGTTTAAAAATGTGTTAGACTCTGCTTCTCATTTCCAAAAGACTCACAAACGATGTCTCTCTCTCTCTCTCTCCCTCTTTCTCTTTCTTGTTCAATACCTTTATATACACATACATCTTCCGCATATTCAAGTTATATCCCATTTTCATAATATTTCGCGCCTGTTTGACTGTTGTCTAGCAAAGATAAACGATTTTTGTAAGCATCCAACAAGTGTGTAAAATTAAGTCTCCACCGTGAAGCACCTTAACTTTCACTCATTGCGCAAAACGAGCTTAGAAGCAGACTCTTCGACGGCGACTTCGACTGCGGTGCTTCAAAATCGAACAAAACCAAATAAAGGCGCGTAAAATAAGCAACAACATCAAGAAAAAATGGTAAATGGACAAAAAACAAAAAAACAACCGTACGTTGTTGCGACTCGCACTATGTTGCACGTTCCGCTGACGCCTTATGTCATCGGTGAATGTGCGGAATGCCTAAAATTTCAAATGTTAATCACTTTAAAATCGTCAATCTTAGTTGAGGCCTTAGCTGCATCCAAATCAATTTTCTCTAATCTATAAAAACGACTCTAAGTTCCAATCTCTCACTATCTCTCTTCATTTTAAACAATTTAAATTGATTGTTAATACGACGCGTCGTAAACAAATCACTGGTCATCCAAATAATCCAAGTCAAATTTAAGCTTAAGCAAAACGATTAGTTTGTAGCATTGTCTAATTGGGTTAAAACCAGTCAATCTGTTTACCATACCAATGGCCTAACTCCTATTAGCTTGGCATTGTGCATGTGTGCGGATTCAATTAGTACTTATGATCTTTGGTCAACACTCAATAAGTCGAGATTCGAAATTCGAATGCTAAGATTTGACTGTACTGTATCTTTGGCATTGACCATTCCAGCTATGTAAAATAGCTAAAACTACATTATTGAATTTCTTCTTTTGTATGCCATATTCTATAAATTGAGCTGAACAATGCTTTGTACTTAGTTTTAGGTTAGGTTGTCAAGCAATTTGCTGCTGTTATACGAAACACCTTTAACAACACATACTTAATACACATACGTACAAGTTTATTGTTATAGATATAATAACTTTTTATGTTAATGTACAATATTGTGGCATACATTTTTGTTGTCCTCCAAGGACATTCGCCTCAGAAGCAACGCTTTTTCTCGAAAGAAAAATTAAAGAAAGGAAAGTTATTAAATCACAATATAAAAAGTTTTTATGCCACAGTGCCGCTTAAACAAGTATAAAACCAGGAGCCGCACATCAAGTAGAAGTTGTCAAGCCGCAAAATGTTTGAGTAAGTTTTGAGCTGAAAATTGAAATGGAACTTTAATAAACGATGCATTTTGCATTCCACTTTTTGCTCATTAAAGCAGCTATCTGTCATAATGAGCGACATAGCCCGTAAATTGGAAAATCAATTTTACCCAAGTTGCAAATAAATAATTTGGCATACTGCCAGAGGCCTAACCTTTGTTGTGGCAGGAAAAGAAAAAGACCCATAAAAACCAAAGGCTGCTGTTGTTGCAACACACAATCACCCACACACACACACACACACACACAAAATACTAACAAATCCAAAAACTTCTTTGTTATCGGTGACAGTAAAAACACCCAAGTGATGTGCAAATGCTCAAACAGAACCCAAAGCGTGCTCATAGAACATGCTACTGTTGTTGTTGCTGTTGTGTGGCACAAGTTGAACGTAATCAGTAGACGAACAACTTCGTATATACTATATATGCAAGTGTAGCTATGTAAATCTGTATGGTAATTCATACACAGTATGTGAAAAATACGTTAGCTTTAAGGCAAACATTCATATACTCTTTAACTTTCAATTCAAATAAAAGCTAATCGACGACGAAGTTTCATAAACAGAATCACATAGTCATGGAACAAACTTGTTCCTTTAAATAAGCAATAATCATTTTTGGCTCAAAAAATACAATTTATTGCGTCATGTTTTCATGATCTTATTAAATTCCCAAATGACTCATTGCTTGTCTTGTGGCTTTATGAAATGTATCACAGTATGCTGCAATCACAGCACTTAAACTTGAGCCACATTGCAAAGCTCTTGTTGAAGTTCTGATAACCATCAGTGTAATCAAAATAGTTGTACATTTGGAAGATAATGAAAGAGAAAAGAACGAAAGAAGAAGAAAAAATAAACTTGTTGCATTGCTCTTCTCAAGTATTTCTGCATACTTTTTTGTTGCATAGTTTATCACCACAGAAGAGCATAGCACAGCACAGCACACAACTGAAAGATATTCAAGTTGAGTGTTATCTCAAGCTTCCCATTTGACATTTGCCATTTCTGTCATTTCTGTCATTTTTGCTGGACACCAACCCTTTCTGTCACCCCTTTAACACCTCGTTGCTGTCGTCTTGACCATCTTTTTCCTGTTCTTTTCTGTCCTATGAGCAATTAAGCCGAGTTCGTCTAGCTTAATTTTTATCTAACAACTATCTTTAGGCTTCTTTCCATCATTTGCATGCTTATTGCTTATTTTTGTTTTGCATTTTTTTTATTTATATTTATTTCTTATGCTCGTTTCCTTCGTGTCTTTCGTCGAGTTGTCGTCATATAAATTTTGAGCATTTAACATGTTTCTCTTGTCAAAATTGTCAACGTTGCCAACTTGTTTATTGCATCTTGACTTAACATACAAACATATGTTTGTACATTCAGAGCTACACCGTTATTAACTAACAAAATGGACAAGTTTCGGTGCCACACAGAAGTTCAGAATCCATGACATGCCTCAGACGCCTGCGACGCAACAACAACAACAAAGAGAATAAGAACAATTTCTTAGCGACATGTCCTGCCTACAAGTTTTCTTCTTCATCTTTTTCGAATTCGACATAGATGAAGTTGTTGACTGAGTTTTGTTGTGTTGATTTTGCCTGGTTTTTTTGGTATTTTATTATTAACAACAACAATGCCTATATTTGCATATTCTGTACTCATCATTCGAGTTTGCCAAACGTTGTTATATAAGGCAAGCAACAGGAAATGCATGAAGCGAAGAGACACAAGTATTTTCGATTAGTTGACAAAAGATAGGTGGTAAAAGTAATGTCCCTTAAAGCGTTCAACATTCCATGACATAAAGTTAAAATACCCTCGGAAAGGGTATTAAACAAAACCCACTTGACTGATCTCTTTCACTCTTTCTCCTCTATTTTTTTTATCACTTTTAAATGTGAAAGAAAGGAATGCGAATGGGGATACGACCAACACTTAGACGGGGATCTGTAATAGCATGTGTGTGTGAGTGTGTTAGTGTGCCCAGCCAGTGACAACGTTGATACTTCGTGGAATGCATAATCGCAGTTGCTCTGCTGCTGCTGCTGCTGATGTGTTGCTTCTGTCTACCCGTCTGTTAGGCTGCATGTCTTGAATGTGGCTGCGCCAGCGGATGATACAAGTGACCTATTTACATGCGAGTCAGAGTCGTAAACCAAATTGCAGAGCAAAGTGAGGAGAGATTAACGGGGCAATTCAAATGCATGAAAAACAAGTTTAAGTGCTTTCGACTTTCAGAGTGCTAGGCTTAAGAGATACCCTGCAGTATTGATACAAATGTTGACAAACCACTGCTTGTTTTCGTTATATTTTTGAATCTGTTTCATCGGCTAACAATCTTAAAACCCAGTAATAACTTTTCTTAGAAGTACCAAAAATTAAAGGAAGAACAAGATAAGCTAAGAAAATCAGGTCAGTTAGATTTTTTGATTACGAACGTTATGCTGTTCTTTATTTCGTATCGAAAACTAGTTGCAATGAGCAATGCGTTTCGACTCGGAATATAGAACAAACCTGAATTTTTTGTACAAGTATTATTGCCAAAGCAAATGAAAATTAAACTGAATTAGTAAAAGTAAAAACTAAATTTATTAATAGCTTGTAAGTTATCAAAAAATCGATTTTAGTTGATTGTGACCCAAATCGCTCTTTTCTCTGATCATGATTAACATGTTTAAGCTTCACTCAGTGGCTTGCAAGCTTTCCTGACCAGCTAATAAAGCCTGATTAAAGATAATACCGAGGTAGAAGCAAACCAAGCAGGAGAAAGAAAAGTAGTGAAGACAGCGCATAGCAAAATGAACGCAACGTGTGGATGTTGTTGTTGTTGTTGTGGAAGCGATTGTTGCATCACTTGTATAGTGGAGGCACAACAAGCACGTAGTATGTGATCGACGCGACGTCCCAGATAAGCTTCGTATACCCTGTATTCATTTAAATGTAGTTAAATAGTGACAATAAGTAATGAAACAACATTTGAAATAATACCAAATGTTAAGATGTGAATAAGTGTGAGCGAACATAATATTTATATCTATTTATGTATAGATATAGGGTATCGTCTCGCAAAGAACACTCTTCAAATGTGCAAAATCGTGACAATTTACGTGCCAAAGTAGTTAGTTGTAAGGTGAATGGATATGAGAGAATGAGTAAATGTTATATAGACAGATGCATCATGACGACAGGGCCAAAATATTTTTACATATTTGAATGTATGCAAGTACTTATTATGAACAAATAATTACATGCACACACTCATACATGCATCACCTAATTTTGTTGAACGTGAAATGAATTGACAACATAAAAACCAAGTACAATGGGCAGGGCTGGATTTAAAGGTCCGGAGGCCTCGGCCCCATCGAAATGTTGTTTACTTGTGTTTACTAATCTGAATTTGAAATTTTTTTCCGAAGACTCTATTGTGGGGCCCCTCTTTTGTGGTAAGCCCCAGTGGCTCGCCCCTAAATCCGGTCCAGACAATGGTCAATCCGGTCCCTAACAACAGATCAGAATGCATAAAATACAAACGTAGGTGCAATCAGATACAAACACACACTCACACTCACACACAGACATTGAGAGTGGTCAGTAGCTGCTGTCAACGAGTTACAAACAAATGAAATGAAGTTAGCTAACCCATTCATCCCCATTAACATTTTTCACCTCTCTCCGCATCTCTTTTTGAGATTGCTTTATTGAGATATTGTACTTCAGATCGGCCCATTCAAAGACAATTAACTGTTTAAGCCCAGCCCAAAGCGTATTGTGCGAGCCAGTTATCTATGTTAATCTCAGCTGTTTGCTGTTGTTGGTTGGCAGCAATATCAAAACATAAAATACTTTTACTTTGAGTTTTTTATTGTCTTATTTTTGGGCATGAAGAATTCCGAGTTTCGCTTTAATGATTAACAACAAAAAACAAAGATGAAATAACAAAATCGTTTCTCATTTGTTTGTTTTTAATACGCATCATATGAAAATTTATATTTATCGTCTTATTAATTTTACATAAGCATTTGTTTTTGTTGCTGTTTCTGTTGTTGTTGTTGTTGTTGCAACTGCTTAAGCTCGTGTCTCCGCGAGTGTGGGAAATAGACGTCCGATTTAAATGCCGTATCGAAAATGTTGAAAGATGAAACCATAAGCAACGCAAGAAAGTAAAAGTGAAACAAAAAGAAACAAAATAGTATATCTATTGAGGTTTCAATCAATGCCAGGGCTACATCGGCAGGTGCAGCAGGGGATTTTATAAGGAACACACTCAATTTCTACTTACCAAAATTGTATGTGGGAGTATTATATAAATACATATGCACATACTCGTATAGGCATGTGTACTTACATATGTTGATAAATTTCGCCATTTGATTGTCTGTTACTTTTGTGGCGCAGACCAAAAACACACAAACGCACAGATACTTATGGATTTTCGAAAAGCACTCGTTGGCATTGTTTCGAGAGCCATTTGATTATTTATGGCACTCTCCTCCTCCGACGCGTCAATACAAATTGTTCCCAATCACTTGAGAGCGAAAGCTAACGGCTCGAGATGAACAACAACAAAATCTATAGCGATTTCGTCATCAACATCACAAGTCAACATCGCCGTTGCTCTCTGTCAAAATAGTATCTATAGGTACTGCAGTCGACTCACGGCAGCCGGCAACAACAGCAGCAAGAGCCGCATCCCATCATATTCAGTAACCATGCCACGCCTACCAGGACTACCAGAACTATTACGCAGTCGCACAATGGCTAGCTTTTTTATTATATTATATTGCCTAAGCCATTCGGTTTCAGCTAAGCAAGAAGCCAACAAAGGTGAGTAAGAACAAATTAAACTACATATAATAAGATACTTTTATTTAAAGTCGAACTTCCATAACGAGTTTTAAGGGGAAAAGAAAAAACTTTGCTTTATAAACAAACAAAAAACATCTTTACACGCAAGTTCGTTATATTGAAGTTTGACTGTGTTACATATAATTTATATTTTATTGTACATTTGAGCTTAGTTTTTGTTAATTTCAGGTTGGTTTACTTTTTTATGCTCAGAAAATACTTTTCTTTAAGCATTTTCAGGAGAATTCATAGAAAAGAGCTTTGATCGTAAATTTGGCTGTTGATCTATTTTAAAAACTTTATTAGAGAGTAAATATTTTGAAGATTAATCTTTCTTCTTTCTCATTTCATTTTTTTTCCAAATATTTTCCTTTATTATTTTCCAGCTCGTCAATTCGGAGGTTCAGGCTTTGGTAATGGCCTTGAGGCAGGCCTTGGTCCACAATCGAACCCAGGACTGGGACTTGGCTTTGGTTACCCTTCGCCAGGAGAAGGGTTATTGGGCGCTGGCCCTGGTCAGGGTTGCCCACTGTGCGACTCATCAGTGTACAGTTACTGTTCACACAAGGTGGTGCACGATGCTTGTTGCTGTGATTTTCCAGGTAATTAAAGCACTACGTGGAAATTATGTATGCCTAATTTCTTATCCTCACACAAACACAGCGTGCATAATTTTATACATATTTTACATATTTGCTATACATTTTTTTGCATTTACTTTTTTTCACTTTTCCACATTTTACACCGCACGTAAAACTAATTTGCGCTTGACTCTTTGCAACATCATGTGCCCCATGTGCCCCATGTGCCTCACCTGCCGGCTGCAGTGCACCAACTACGACCGCCACAATGTGTCTACTACGACTGTTCGCTTCTGTATGCAAAATCCTGCTACGAACATGCCCTGATTAAAAATTGCTGCTGCAATAATCCCTACTAGACATAAAACTCATTTAAAGTGCCGAAGTTGCCGCTTAAATTATTTTTTGTATCTATTTATTATTTTTAAAACACATAATGTGCAGCTATTTATTTTAATATTTTTAACATTTAATAATAATAATTTAATATTCATTGCATACAAATAAATTGATTTTGAATACATTTGCAACGTCTTAAAAACTCACTAAGAATTATATATTATTTATTTGAATTTAAATGATTTCATTCATTTTACGTAATATCTTGTATGTTTTTGTATTATCGTTGCTATTTCTCAGGCACAAAAAGTCAAATCAACAACAAAAACAAAAGCAGCCAAAAGTGACGCAACAGCTTCTTTTTCTTTTGCTTTCACATTTTAAACATCAAATCAAATATATTTATATTTATAATATATTCAAAAGGTCTTTCATAGTCAAAAATGAAAAAAAATAAATAAAAACAGACATAATAAATTCAAACTTAAAGTTGCCACAGTTGAGAGTATCAGCTTAACATTATACTACTATACGAATTTTCACTTTCATTTAAGATTGCAAATTTGAGTAGCTGAAACGGGGCCGAAAACCCTTTCAACGCTGGCCAAGTATTATTTGATTTGCATATGTTAATCACAATATTACGTGGCTTTAGTGGCACTGGCGGACATGACATTTTTTATAAATGTGTATTTAAAAGTGTATCTCAAATCTTAGAGTTTAGTTATTCCAGCAAGCTATTTAAAGTTGAAAGCAGATACTTAAATATTATTTTTTTGGGTCGTTGCTAAGTAGAGAGCAGAGCAGCAGCTTTGATACAACATATTATCAATTGTATTGCGAGGTTTCAGCACAAAAGAGATTCGATTTCCGGCATAATCTATCCACGCTTATTGACCTAGAGTCGATTACAAAGTCTGCTGCTGACACTACGGGTTATCGAAAAGCTATTTTGTTGTGCTTGTATATCAAAGGAAACATATTTTTAAGATTTCATTCATTTCTGGATGGTATAAGGTATGCCTAAATAAATACAAAACTCTTTAATGCTTTCGCTTAATGTTTTTCAAGCAGTTAAGCAGTTTATCAAAGTTTTGTTTTACATTATTTATTGGACTATTCACTTATCAGTCTAAGAATTCTGCAGCAAAACCTTTGATAAACACTGCAATTATCTGGGTGTGACAAGTGACACTAACAATTGCCCATTTATGCCAAGTTAAATACCTGTCTCTGTCAGTTGACCAGCTCACAATTAAGGAAGAAAATAAAACAAAGTCTTAAAATACTTTTGAATTGCTTGCAAAATACATGTGCATGCATTTTAATTGAAGAAAAACAATTGCATGTTGTGTAAATGTGTAACTTGTCAAAATCCGAAAGATAATATTGTAGATAAACAAACTATTTTTTCATACCTTACAGGAAAAACACAGACGAAAATTCTTTGATGACCAACGCATAGTTTTTAATCTATGTATGTTTGCATTTTTGTCTACTGAAAATGTTTTCTGTTGGCGCAACAATTATCTAAGTAGTCGACGCCCAAACGTTTGTCGCATCGAAAATATAAAAGAAAACTCAACTTTTTTGCTGCCCTGTAACAATTGCCGAATGGAAAGTTAGCAACTGTCCAGCTAGGCAATATGGGTGCTAGATGCTGGGTGGGAGGACGAAAGACTAACGCTGGGCATTTTTTGGAACAGCAGCAGCAGCAGCAGCATCACAGAAGCGGCAACAATGAAAGCAAACAGGATAATCGCAAAAGTTTTGTAATATTTTCAATTTTTTATTTCTTTCTTCTTCTTTGCTCTTCCGTTAAGCTTTTCTTCTTCTATGTTCCCTTTTCTTGTTTTCATTTCATTTTATATTGTTTTTGTTGTTGTTGTTGTTTTTTTTTTTGGTCGCCGTTTGCACTTTTCGAACAACTTCGCTTCAAATCAAATCCTTAATGGATTTCAAAAGGAATATTTATTTTGACAATGACAATGAATTTTTCGAAATCCCTCACCCCCTCCACCATTTTCCCATAACCCTCAACGCTTACACATTTTATTTTATTAATTCATCTTACTCTCGTTTGTATTAGTGTTATTGTGTATGTGTATTTTTCACTTGTATACCCTTTGCACAGAGCATTAAGTTAAGGCATCAGGTGATGGTAAGTGGGTCAAAGTTTTTATCATAAATTAATCAAAATATAACAAACATCGGTTGGATCTTTAATTACATTTTAATCATGTTCCAGATCCTTTTATAACTTCTTTATTTATATATATTTCTCTTCTAAAGTAATCATAGATATCATTAAGGGTACTCAATCTTCGGCATTTAGAAGTAAACTATTTTATGTTTTGCTGCTGCTTTTTTGTTTTGTTTTGGTTTTTTTTTTTTAGCTTTATTGTTGCAGCAAAAGTTTTTAATGGGCCCGCGTTGAAATTTTATCTGAGCGTTGAGCCATGTCGACGCTCGTCGACAGTTCCATCCCCCACTCCCACTCCCACACCCTCGCTTTCGCCTCGTTCTCCCACACCGCCACACATTTGGTTTTTCTTTATGAAGTAAAAACTCGGGGCACGTTTACTTCATAAAATACGCTTAATTAGAATTAGCATCGGAATTTGGCTGTCGAGAATGTGACGATGGAGCCATGTGAAAAACAAATCCCAAGCAAAAAAGCAAACGAGAGTAATGCAAAAAATGTTGCCCTAAATGAAACATGGCAAAAATGCCCTTAGATATTTGGTATGCACACACTTGTTATGACCCAGTGTAAATATATATCAATTGCTAATATATTTATGTACATCAAAATCTTTCATATGTGGAAATGTGAGTTGAGTTTATTTGCTTAAAATTTTCGTAAATTGTTTATGCTTATCCGTTTATCACACCCTTCTGATACTTTGTTGCGGGGACAGGGTATTCTAAAAGCCGAAACAGAAGCAGATAAAAAATGTATGTGGTTGGGTTAGGATGGTCGCTGTGAAATATTGGACGGGCTGGGTGACCGGTCTTAAAATAACAACAAGAATGTGGAAAATTCGCAGGAAAATGACAAACGGATTGGAGCTAAGCTGATTGTCCTAGCAGCGCACTGAAGGTGGGCTTAAAAGGTGGCAACCTTTGACAAGATGAAGAAGAAGACAAAAATAAAAAATGTCATCGAAGGGATAAAACCCCAGCTTTAAATACTTAACGGATCATTGAGAAAACGACACTTTAAGCCGACTTCTTTTAAGTTACTTAAAATATGCAAACACATGTTGACTTTATTATTTATTCATTATGACTTACTTGCTTTATTCTGAATATTCCCCATGATTATTCATCATCAGATTATTCATCATTAGCACAAGGAGTAGAAATACGATTCATAATACCACATATGTATGTATGTATGTGTAACATGTGTAGTAACACTATTTGGCAATAACAGTTCTTTCTTGTTGCGAAACTAATTAGAGCAGCAAGTTGGTCGTATGGGGAATACTACCCTATCCATAATACTACTTAAACCCGACCCTAACAATCTTAAGGTGGCTAAAGTTGCTGGCTATGCTCTTATTGCCATTTCATTTCATAGCAACACCGAAAGAAAAATAATCTAATCTTTGGATCATATTTAGCTATAACAGTTTATTATTGTAATCAAAAATCTCCCAAAACTAATACTGTTTTTTTTTTTTTTGCATCAATGAATGTAAAAATTTCAACTGCATGAAAAGTTCGGCTGTCAATTTACAACGAATGCAAATATTTCAAGATTTTTAAGCCGTCAGTTAATGAGAGCTAACTTGTTATCCACATGAATGTATAAAAATGCAATAATTCCATAATGATTTTTAAATTTTTAACGGCTTCGAACATGATTGTGATAATTACAAGCGTATTGTAATTTTAATTGTTTTAATTGATTAAATCTTCAATCAACTCAATAACAAACTGTTGATTGCATATAATAGTCAAAAAAATCTTTAATGTACGTACATGCATATAAATAATTAGCCCCAACTTAAAGATGAGTTTTTTTTACAGTGAAGATATTTATGATGTGGTAACTTTGCGCCTTGTCTGCATTACAGCTTTCTCGCCCACAATCTCAGCCTCAGTTATAAGCATAAAATCGCTTCCACTGACAACAACAACAATGATAGTAACACTAACAACAACAATGACAACAAACAGGGGCATGATGTAGGAGTGCATTGTAGCCGAACGGCATTTTGGTTTGCTTTGTGTCCATTTTGTGCTTGCTGGTCACGTTGTTGCACTTAATTGCCAAAAGTTGTTCACATAGCCTAGGATGCAGGGTAGCATTTAGCTCATTTGATTTTTATTATCTCTCTCTCCCTCACTCATTCACTCTCTCTTTTTCTTTCTATCTCTGTCTCTATCTCGTCTCCAACTCTTTGGCGTAATTGTGTATAGTTCATAAATTACGTGCGTATCCCATTTCGCTCCGATACTTCACTGGATCCCCATTGATAAAGGTAAAGAAGGAAGATATGGCTGCTTGCCATTCGAAACAAGAAAGTTAATAGACTGGCTTTTGAAAAGCACATTAAAATCTATCATTTTTTTTGGAACGTACATTTTGTAATTGCAAGCTAGGCAGATACTTAAGTAAAAGATTGCTTTACATTAAAAAAAAATAATAAATTTATACATTTTAAACATTTGCTCTGACAAAATATTCTTCAGTCAGCAAAAAGATGCCTCCAAATTTTTTAATATGTAAGCATTGGTTTTTTTTTTTAAATAATTTTAGTGATAAAATAATGAGTACACTTATCTTGCGAAAGATGGTTGTTCATTCCAAACAGTTTCTTTCCACTTGATATCTGCTTGTCGTTCACTTTGTATCTCAACACTTTCGTCGAACAATGTGTTTGAAGTTCTTTTCTCCTCTTCTTAAAAGTGAAAGATTAGTCAGAAACATTTAAGCTTACTCCCTTAACTCCTTGACCATATCCGAATTGATAGAAGAAAAAAAATGAAAGTTGAATTTATCAGCTTTTCAGTAAGCCAACTCACAGATCTGGCTGCTGCCTTTGGCAACACTTTAAATTTTCCTTTCAGCAGGAAAACTCAACCAACCATGGGCATTAACGAAAATAGCCCAAATACGCAACAACCGGAGTCCAGAGTCCCGCATCAACCCAACGAATCTCTGAGCTCTAAAATAGCAGCCAATATACCGAGAAGTTATTAGTTAAGTTTGTGGGTCTGAGCTCAGGCAGCATGTGCCTGGGACATCAAAAGTGTTTTTCACTTGCCCCTTGGTTGGATAGTCTGTGCCTTTCCCTAATTTGTTCTCTTTCTCTCTCTCTCGCTCTTTCTCTTTCTCTCTCTCTCTCTGTATTCCTCTGTCTCGTTTTGACTGTGCTGAGATTGAAAATTTGTACAAATTTTTGGGTTTTTGGATTGGGCCAAACGTCGACTATTTGCACAAGAAATATTGATTGTTGCATGTAAATTGACTTAAATATGGCTTGGGCCACACACAAACACACACTCAAACACACACACACGCACATTCAGCTTTCCTAGTTGTAGTTGTTCATATGGACAAGCGTTTTTATCTGCTCGTCGTAGTTGGCACTGATGATGTTGCCATTTTTGGGGCATGTTTGTTGGCTAAAGCCGGGCCATAGATGTTTGTTGTTTTTCTATTGTGTATGTATGTTTGCATGTATCTGTGTGCGTATTTTGATGTTCCTGTTGTTGTTCCTGACGTTGTTCTTGTTGTTATACTCATTTGATAAACAAACGTGCCCATCCAGTTTTAGTTTAGAAACTGAAACTCTTGTCTACTCCTTCACAGTCAAGTTCATAAGCATTTGTGCTATTTTCAACCAACTCATCCCTGTAACCATACCCTCCCCACCCCCCCACCACCCTCCCAATCACATCAGCAATGCGTTTTACATTTTTCGAGTAATACTCGGGCTGTGTTTACTCTAACTAGACAGAGAGTAGCTGGTATCTTGGTTAGATTATGTGATTAAGATGATGATGAGGTTTTTCTCATATTTTTATTTTATTTTAACTGAAGTGACAACTCAAATTTATTCCTGGTCAACACATGTGCCTAAACTGAGCTTGGTAATTGTTCAAACATAATTTTTGTTTGTTATGCTAAATCGATAAAAAGTACTAATTCAATTTTCTTAATCGTTCTCTCTTTTTACAATTGGTTTCAATTGTTCCGATAAGGTATTTGATTTTGATATGTCGCTTTTAATTCTGTCTTTTACTCGATTTCTGTTAAGCATTGAATTTGAAATTTGCTGATTTTAGCGCTGCTCTCGCTTTCAATGTATGTATCGAGACGTGAAGCGGGAGAGAGACTCCGTTTTCAAATTGGCCTTGCTGCATGTGCCACAAACGTATATATGTACGTATGTATATCTTGCCACCCAAAGAGTCACCCGTTTGGCTGGATGGCTGCCGGCACTGTTGTTGCTATAATTCGATTAGATTTTGTTTCAGATTACAGATTCAATTTAAATTTCAATCATGAATTGTAGCAATGTCTGTGAACGGTTTGACTCTACTCGGCTCGCCTTTCCCATTATTTGCCCTCCCGATAAATGAAGGTGTGATGCGAGCAAGGAGCTGACATATTTCCTTGAAGACATAGGAGTAAAGAGAGGGTATTGAGATGAAGTGAGCTGAGTATTTGCGGTTTGATTTGGATTTTATGCTTGTTAACACATCGTTTGCTGCATGAAACCAACAAACCTAAAGCCCAAAACCGAATGCTGGCTATACAACTTATGCCTTTCGGATTTGCCACCCTCAGTATCCACTTGTATCCAAGAAGCTATCTGGTCGGAGCAGAAGGTAGCTGGTTCTTGCTCGATTGCCCTAAGTGGATTACAACTGTAGAATTAAGCATGGCGCATTTTCAGTTTCTTGTTCATTGCGAAGTAAGTAAGAATTAGTACTAAGTACGAATTGCGATTACGATTACGATTACGTAAACATACTTATGTAGCATGCATGGCTGCGAGTTATCCTGGCGGTCGAGCTGTTCAAGCCCATGCTCGTCGGCGAGAGTGGGAGTTTTACACCGACCTCTACAGACTCAACTATCTAGTGAGCTATACTCTTGGACAACTAAAAGCGAGGTTGATTTAATTAACAAACAACAATTGAAGATAGCTGTTATTAATATTAGTTGTAAGGCGCGGTCTAAGGTTGTGTCTGAAACTCGAGCTCTTTACTCTTCCCAACCTTTCTTCTACTTCAGTAAGTGGGCGTATTAAATAAATGAATCGAATGCTTAATTCAATACACACAGAGAGAGAGAGAGAGAGAGAGAGAGAGAGAGAGAGAGAGAGAGATACGTGTAAGTACAAACGCTATAATTTTAAAATGTGAAACTAGATATCTTTATAAGCATCTATAATGGCAGCATCAATCAATGAACAACGAAAATAATGTTAACGGAAATTCGAGGACTGCTCAAGTACAGTTTAATCGGCGATATTTAAATGAAAATGTCAAGTGCCATCGATAATTAGACGAACAGACAAACGGGTTGACAAACAAAGGACATAGCTTAGACATGATTCGTCTGTTGATGTAATTGGCCTCTTACCTCTTACATTGGGGTAACATTTATCCATGTTTTATGACCTTCGAGTATTTCAAAATACATCAAGCCATGAAAATAAGTTTTACATATATTTGTAGGCTAGTTTTGCACGTCGAGTCTTAGTCTAATAGCAAATGATGCGCTACGGTAAAAGGATGCCTTATTGATTGCTCGGTTCCGGGATGCTAAAATGCCGGAATGCACGGCGAATCCAATCAAGCAGCAATTGCAACTTTAACGCGACGACGCCTCGCGACGTCTACTTGACGACCAAACACAATACAGAATTCAAAACAAAACAAGTAAGAAGCGTTGAACGAGAGCATAGCCGACCAAGCAATGCTCTCTGTCGATAACTTAACAAAATCAACTTGAGTTAGTCTTTTCGTTGTCAATAAGGTCAACTCAAAAACATAAGTTTTATTTATTGATTGGTTTTTGTTATTTGCTTGATGCCAATGTTAATTACAGGATGTACATATAGAGATTAGAGTAGAGAGCAGGAGTGGCAGAGACGTCGATTACACATAGCCAACATGGTACACTTTCTTTTTGTTCCTTTGAGCGGAGAGTACAAAAAAGCCAGAATGCAGCTGAATGTGGATGACGACAACAACAACAACGACGACGACGACGACGACGACGACGACGAATGGGACAAAGCCGAGACTCTGTATTTGTGTGGTCAGGTTCTGGCTGAGAGAAGAAAGTGGGGGATAAACTTGGGTCTTCTCGTCTCCTGTCTTCACTATGAAAGTTAAATTTTGTGGAAAGATGCATTCATGTGCATCGAACAGTGAATCCGATGGAGCTTGCAAAAGGACCCACCCCTAACCCCCCCCCCCCATCCACACCCTATCCCGCACAGGCATATACTCACACACATGCACACACACACACACACACTAACGCATGTGTGCCTTATGTGTTTACATGTGTCGGATCCGCATCCGTTGGAACTCATCCACACATCCGAATCTTGTGGCGTCATTGCCAATGGCAACGTTTTATTTTCAAGCGAGTGCAGCTGCTTAGAAATATATTAGGCGCCCTCCTACACAAGCCATTCCCTCACCCACACACACACACACACACACACACAGACACACCAACCAACCAATGCACGCCCAAGTACGTTTGGCTGTTATTTAGGTTTGGCTGCTGTCGTTGACGTTTCGCGGAAGTATTGAAAATATTGAATGCTATAAATCTGCAACCTGCACACTCTTTGTTCCAACACCCCAATCACCCTGCCCACCCACTTTGACGCTCTTCTTGGCTGCATTAATCAGCACCGCATACAAGCAATAACCAGCCACAACAGCAACAGCAGCATCAGCAACAGCATCAACAGCATCAACAGCAGCAACATCAGCACAAGCAATAAATGACCCTACATAAACCAACGTTACGGAGCGACAGAGAGAGAGCGAGATAAAGGAAGTGTGGGAGAGAGAGATAGATAGAACTGTGTGTGTGTTTGTTGTTATTTGGGAGCCTTCAGTTTTTGGGGAATGCAACAACTCGTTACATTTTGCGTTGGCCCAGTTACCCGATCATTCAATTTCTCGTTCCAAACTGAAAGCCCACTTTGCAAGGCAAGCAAGGAAAAAAGAACTTCTCAAGTTTGTTATTGTCAATATTTTCAATGTTGTGCATTTTTGCATGTGTGTGAGTGAGAGTCTGTGTGTGTTGCAAATTGAATATGAATTCTTGTCGCTTTTATGTTATGCATGCCCTTTTGATAATTCTTATAACAAATCCAATGTTTTGAAAACGAAGAAAATTCCCATATTTACACCCATTGTTCTAACGTTTTCTTACAAAATTTTGTAGCATCAAACACTAGTTAAGAGAAATAGAAAACTTGTATAGTAATTTTTATATGGATTGGATATATGAGAGTGGTGAGGTGTTTGAGGTATGCAAAATAAATAAGCTGTCAGAATAATGTATGTATGTACAAAAGTGCGAATGTTTAGATAGAGATGTAACTAAAAAGCAATGCAACTGCGATCGAAATGCATCATAAATGGGAAGCAATATATATTTGGACTTAATTGAAATGAGGCTTAGGCTTGGTCTTAAGTATCTAAGACCATGAAAAGAGGGAAAAAAATTAGTAAGAGGAGTAGAAATTGAAACGAGCTGTGCACGAAGCTTGGACGGCCATCAGAATAGGCTGGACAATGGACTGAACGGCTGGTGATAACGAGGCAGTGTTTATCAAAGTGGTATCAGGTTGACGACAAGGCAAGCGGCCTTAGAATGGACACAGGCAAAGGGATACTTAAAGGAAACATGGCAGGAGGGGGGAGAGTTTTGGGTCGTAAGGCGGCAATTAATCATTTGGTGAACGCGTATAAGACTTTAGTGAAAAGAAAACAAGTGAAGCAGAATGCCAATTAATTAAATTATGTGGGTGTCAAGAGTGTTATACTATCTCTTTCTCTCTCTTATCACTTTCTTTAGTATGGAGTCTTGGGTGATTGTTCAATGTAGTTGCAGTTGTTGTATCTTCAATTTAGCCGAATGTTGTCTTATGATGTATGACACACTCATATATATATATATATAATCAGCACATACATAAGTATATGGAATGTGTATGTATTGCGGCAACAAACACACACACACACTTTGAGCGAGTGTAAATAAGGAAGATAAAAGGCAACAGCATTGGCAACTTGCATGACATATTATTCATTTCACTCGAAGTTGACACCACCACTTAGAGCAACAATATCAAGAGCCATTATTCTTGAATACGAAAGTTTGTTGCAAGCGAGAGTGAGAGAGAGAGTGAGTGCGAAAGATTTTGCACTCCTCCATCCTTCACCCACTCTCTTACTCTGTCAAGTGGTCGGCTGGTCATGTTTAAAACAAAAGACATGCCAAAGCATAAAAGTTAGGCAGCGCAAAGCGGAAAAACGATTGAGGTAGAGACAATTGCAAGAGAAACATAGAAACGAGTAGAGCTGAGCAGTAGCTTAGAATCAAAATAAACAAGTTAAAAAGCTTAAGTCGAGAAGGAGTCTTAAATTCAATCATGAATATCTTCGGTGTTTTTCGACCGGCAGCGTTTGTGTTATCGATAAATCTGAGTTCTCTAGCTTTTATTGTCTCTGATCTCGTCGCAGATAGACAGACATTGGCTGTTATTGCTGATCTAGAATATATAGAATATATGAGATCAGAGAAGCTTCCTTCTGCCCCTTACATACAACCATTTGCACAAAACCATTATACCCATTTTATCTACTTCATGGGTTCAGGGTATAAAAAGGGGTCGCAACAACAATATATGTTTGTATGTAGTTCCGTCTACCATTGCCACTGTAAGGATTTGGTAAGCAACAGCAGCAGCACATTGGGTTCTGGTTGGCTTAAAAATCAAGGAACAGTTTATTGCTTTAAACAAAGCCTTGAATAATCAATTGAAAGTCGATGCACAAAGTCCTAAACTATGTAATTTTCAGTTATTTTTTCTCTTCCTTTGTTCACTTTTGTTGCAAGAAACTCATCAAAATGCAACACAATGTGCCAGGACAAATCGTATTAAATGTAACCTGTTTGTCAAATTTACGCCTGAGCGTTTCAGTTAAACCCTCTGTGTATGTATGTATGTTTGTGTAAAAGACGTAAAATAGCGAGACAACACCTTCTACAACTAATACAATAACAGCTGTTATGTGTACATGTCTGGATAGTCTGGTCTGGCCTGGTGTGAACTGGTTGGGTCGGGCTACTTGTTATCGTTAAGGCGAGCTTTCGACTTGAAACTCGGCTATTGACAAATATGCAAGTGCGGTTTGCAGCACGTAGCGAATACAATAACACAACAGGCACGAACAGCGCCAACTGTAATAATAACTACAACAAGCATGACATCAAACACACACAAACCAACAACCACTTACGTGTTTGTATACATACAGTGCCAAAACTGTCCATAAATGTCCTTGTAATAGCTGTTGGCAATAACTACAGACAACATTTAGGCGCAAATTGATATCACCACGCTACCTGACAGCTGTTCCATCATTTTATTAAACGACACACACACAAACACATAAACATACACACACACACACACACACAACGTGATTAACTGTTTTTTTTATGATTTAAATGAAAGGAAAATAATGTTTGTGAAGACTTTGTCATGCGAATTAGGCTTGATTTCAAATTTAACAACAACATTCAAAGATCATAAAGTGAGTTTTTCAACCAAATATATACATATGTACACAGGGCGAAAAGAACTTAATTTTTAATTAAAATTTTAAAATATTTTTTATTACTTTCAACCTAAGTATCCAATTTTCTCAAAATACTCCAAAATCCTCAGGAAACATTTGTTTTTTTATTCAAAAAGTTTAATAAAAGCAGTTTTTCCTAGAAAGAAGGGGAAGATCAGTCCGCGTAGAGGTGTGATATTAATTTGGCCCATTTATGATCAAACACAGAGCTTTATTGAAACGTTTGTAATAAATAATGTGAAAGTTGAGCGGCAAATTTACAAAATGAAGAAAAAACATTTGATGTTAGATGTTGCAGTGTTAACACAGTTTCACCAGTTTCTCATCGAGGCACGTGATATACCCTAGTGACATACATATATAAACTTGAATTAACAATGAAGTATAGTAATACACTTACCCAGGGTTTAAGAACAGAATCCTCGTTGCTAAGTTGCCTACATAAATCGAATACTTAAACAACTAATTATCAATCCATTGAAAGTTGTATTCCATTTTTACGACTCCTGTAGTCTTCAAGAACTTTTGCTCTCTGAATTGATTGATTTTCTTTGTAGTTGCCAGTCGTTTAGCTCGAATCGAATTTAATTCTACATTTATTTATTGGGGAATCACACCTAGCGTTAACGTCTACTGCCAGTAATTTATAGGCGCTCCAACGGCATGAGAATACTGCAACTGGGCCTTTTACATGCATATGTATGCATTTGTGCCAGTCTGCAAAGTGACAATTGCTAACTCTACGAGAGTTAAGTGGGGTTAAAAATCGGCATTAAACAAGTAAGAAGGCTCGCCTATTAAGTGCCCTTGTGTAAGCAAACTGCCTGCACTTGCTTTTGTACTGCACATCATTATAAAAATAGATATCGAGCCAAAATCAAGTCAAAGGCATGTGAATTGAAACTTATTTTCAGTATTCTCTTGATTTATATCATAAGAAATTATTATGAGAATGTAACTTATGTCAATAACTTATGTTGACCATTCATCAATAGGCAAGATAATCAGCCAAGCACCAAAATATTGTTAAGGAAACAGTCCTGATCGGCAACGAACTTTAAGTTAGTCAGTTTTGATGATTTGGCTATATCAGCAGACGATCATCATAATGGTTTATGTGCCTGTTCAAGTTTGTTTCTAAGACAGAATAGATGGATTGGTGAAAACGACTACGTTTAGTTAGTTGGAAGTGTGATATCGCTATCAACCGAATGATTTAAGTAGGATCCTTACTGCAAGTTATTCTAAATAGTAAGTTTCAAACATGGATTTTCTTCTTTCCATCCAATGGGACACCCAGAGAACCGTCTCACACCACCCACCAACACCCACTTACCAGGCATTGTACATGATTTATTTATTAATTATAAAATTAAGTAAAAAAGTTTCGTGATGCGAGTTAATAGAGTTTATTTTTATATATATATGTATATCTTAAATATCCATTTTTCTTTGACTCAGTCACGTGTTTAACAGTATCACGGCTGTAGATGTACTAAGAAAACTAGAAGTCTTCAATTGTGAAAATTAGCAATTGAAATATTGAATCATCTCTGGCAAATCACAACTTTTTCTTTCGTTTTTGAACTGCCTGTCAACAACAGGTATTTAACTTGGCAATTATTTGTATTATATTTTCAAGTCTTGGCAGCAGTCAAACCTCTTTAATTTAAAGCAAAAAACATTTCGGATTACATTATTTTTTATGCATAATTTCATCAAAGGCTGACTAACACTAATATGCGAATTCTGAGCAATGTTTTCATGCCTGCGTGCTTAGGTACTTGATATATGTATAAGTACGTATTTTGTTGAAATCACTTTAGTTTTTGTTTTATCAGTTGCCAAACTCAACTTGAATGCATAACAAGCCAAAAAGAAGCGCCTTTCATTCGTTTCGACCATGTTATATGGCCCTGTTGAGAGTGTTAAGGCTATGAAATAACAGCAATGAACGTGCGTAACGTGAGGCGTATGAGTAATAAATAATCGATGCGCCAATAGGCCTAGTAAAAGTGTACGAACAGCATAAATGGCCCTAGATTGTTCGCTGTCTTGCTGCTTCCTTCCTTGCATTTGCTCTGTTCTGTTGCGTTGTTCTGTTCTTTTCAATTTAGTTCAGTTGTGTCTGTTCCTCATATTCGGGAAATAAATTAAAAACTTTTTCAATTGCATTTTGTTTTACGTGCTGGAAAAGCATTTCGGCTTCTTTCAGTTGTGTATAAGTATATTTCCGAATGTATGTATTGGCTTATAAAGATTTACAGCCATGGTCAAACGGATAGTTCAAATAAAACAAAAATATATTGGGTTTATTGCATGAAAAGGATTAATGTCTACTTCACCTTTGCTTTTTTCGAACGTTGTAACACAATCTGTCAATAATATATTTCTCAAAATTAAAAAGTAATGACATTCGCTCTTTTTTGTTAGAATCCAGCATTTTTTTTGTGACCATTTTTCTTTGTTTGTGTGTGATTAATGTTACAGATTGATATTCATACATACATACATATATGTGCTACATACAGCTATTATATTATTCGTGCACGATTTCAATTAACTTGAACTGAAGCTTTGAAGCGATGCCAGCTTCTTGTCCTCGATTCTCACTGCCAAAATTCAATTAAGCTTATGAGAAAGACAAAAAATAACTCGAGTCACAAAAATTTAAAGCGTCACTAACACTTTCGTTTGAAATTATGCTTCTGTGTGTGTGTGTGTCTCAGTCTGTGTAATGACTGAATATAATAAAATTAACAACTTTATTGCATTACGTTGTCAACAACAACGGCAATCACGAAAATTAAAACACCACACACTTCCTTAAGATGCAAAACAAACACAGTAAACAGGAAAATAAATGTCTAGCACAATTTATGGCTTTATTCTATAGCTGGATAAAATTACTTTCCTTCTTAAATTAAAAGGTTAAAGTATGAAATATACTTATTTAATTACAAGACTCTCATAACTTTCAAGTGATTGCTGCAAACTGGGTTTGAGCGGGCATTTTTCCCTACTTGACCTAATCCCCAGCAAAAAAAAAGTTTGCGTTTGTCACTTATAAAAACAATTTCTTCTATTGGCATCAACAAACAAAATTAAAACTTAGATATCTTTTGGCTTGAGCTTCAAGGTAAAAACGCAAGAAATCTGCATAACGCAACACAATATTTTAATGAAAGAATTTCTTTATGCTAAGCCCGTGTCAAAAGTAAATGAACAAATTTCCAAGACGCAATTCAATATTGAATTGGTTTTTATATAGTAAAACATATGTAACAAGTAACAAGATGTCTTTATTTGCAGCAACATTTATATTCGGGCAGCATTATTTGTTGTTTAATGTTGGAACAGTTAATTGCGTTACGTTCTTTTTCATCGTAAATTTTAGTCTAAGTTTTTTTAATATTCCTTCGGACAGAATATACATATAATCTTTTAGTAAAGTACGTTGCATAAACATAAGCTTTTAAAACTCTTCGCAGCTTCGCGGGGCTTTTTCAAGACTTTTTTCAGGTTTTAGATACAGTTCTTTAGCTATGATTTTTTTATAATTGATATTATATCATTTATTTTTTTGTAAGATTATAAGTCATCCTTGTGACAGCAAAAATAAAGTTTTAAAGCAAGAACGCAGAAGAAATTGGAAAAAATTACATACAAAAAAATCAAATATATATAAAGTATAATATATATATATCAAAATAGACATGGAATTGTTTTGAATTGAATTTTTAATAACTTGTAAAGAAAAAGAAATAACCAACGCCTTAAATCCAAGGAAATGGTTAAATGTCAGTGATACCTACTAACTTCCTTAAAACATCTTTCATCATCCAATTCCCATATTCTAGTGATTTTTTTTTGTGGTTTTTTTTTTTTGCTGATTTTCGATGCCACACACACAGCGAGGGAGAGATAAATAAATGTAAAGCACTGCACCACAAAAAAAGGAATATGAAATATCTTTTAAGCCTCATTAGGTTACTTACTGGCTTTTATCGCAGTCGCAGCTTAAAGCTGGAAAATATTCGTAAAACTGTATCTAAATGAATATATAGTATAATATTTTCCCTTTCTCTCTCTTATTTTCCTGCTTCGTCAGCGTAATGTGCATAATTGAAATACATGTATATAGAGGCAAGTTCGTATGCATGTGTTTGTGTAGGTTTAAATACATTCAACGTAGAGCTGAGCCGCTTATGATCCTTCGCCTTGGCAGTGGCTGGCTGCACTCATTTAAGCAAAAGCAAAAGCAAAAAAATCTCCAGTTCCATCAACGCTGTTTGTCTGTAACGTGTGTATTTGCATATTTAACTTTGCATTTGTTCGATAAGCTTTCTTAGTTTATTATTTAAAGAGGAGCACAGCCAACCAACGAACGAAAAAACGAACAACGAGCGAGTCGTTGACAACGACAACCCGGTGAATAAGAATATAAATGAGAATCAGTATGAGACTTTCGAGTATGCAGGTATGCGTATGCGTATGAGTGTGAGAATGAGAAAACGACACACTCGGTCCAGGTTAATTTTAATGCTAAGCAGCTTTAGCCATATATATGTATGTATGTATGTATGAACAACCTTTGTCTCGTACGAGCGAGTCTCTCCTTATACGTTTCGCTGTGGCGCTATGTGACAAGTATTTAGCGTGCGTAAAATTCAGTTAAATTTCGCTTGGGCTATGACAATCATCCAACCCCAACCTCATCCGCAGAACAACGCATGGAGCGCGTTATGCTCATATGCAAATTTCACTTCAATTTTTATTTTTCTACTTCTTTTTTTGTCTAATTATTTTGAACTGTTTGGTTTCGCAAAGAATACTGCCTTTCTCACCCACTGCTTTCGCTTACTGCTTGCCTAAACTGCTTGCATAGCGCACTCCTGCGACACAGTCATCAGGATAATGAATTACCATTTGTAAAGCATTGTTGTCTGGGTCGCTGGCACGTGTATTCATGAATCATACGTACGTGTATGTATGTATATACTATGTATTTGCATAAAAGTTAGGTGTTTTTTAACTACCTGGCTAAATGCGTCAGCGGTTTTGCATTGATTAAGCCAGCCTTGGTGTTACACCCTCTAAAGGATGAAGTACATTACGCAACATTAAAAAAACTTTGTATACCTATATCTTATTTGTTTTCGAAAAATAATAAAGAGTTCTGTTGCTTTAAAGCGTTAATAACTTTTCGAAGTAATCAGCACAGAAGTAAATTAAGTAATCCCAAATAAGTTATTTCAAAAACAAAACCATCCGCATTCTTTAAAAAAATACTTTACAATTCTCATTTTTTACTAATATAAAAAATTAGTTTAAAAAATATCATTGAGTTTCTCTTGCCTTATAAGATTTATAGCTTTACCAACTGGACGAAAGAACTCAAAAGCTTAAAAAATCCAGAAAAAACATTTTCAAACATTGCGCAATATAAAAAATAAAAAAAAACACATATCTCATTTGTTATTAAATAAAAACAATATAAACTTTAACAAGTTCTGTTGCTTTATAGCGTTTAATATAAAAAATTAGTTTAAAAAATATCATTGAGTTTCTCTTGCCTTATAAGATTTATAGCTTTCACAACTGGACGAAAGATCTCAAAAGCTTAAAAATCCAGAAAAAACATTTTCAAACATTGCGCAATATAAAAAAATAAAAAAAACACATATCTCATTTGTTATTAAATAAAAACAATATATACTTTAACAAGATCTGTTGCTTTATAGGGTTTATAAGTAATCGAAGTTATCAACATAGAAGTAAATTAAGTAATCCCAAATAAGTTATTTCAAAAACAGAACAAAAAACTAAACATTTGTTTTAACAATATAAAAAAATTTGTTTTTACAAAAACAGTAGGTAATATAAAAAAATTAGTTTTTAAAAAAACTTGGCTACATAGGACCTCACGGTTCTGTCACAAGCAATTGACACAAATCCAGGAGGCCCTATACAGTTCTGGCAGAGCTACAACCAGTTGAGAATTTCAAGGCAGAACATGATTACAAAAATGTATGGGACCTCTAAGAGTATGCAGTAAAGTAACAGTTGCTGCTGCCTCAACTTGCGTTTGTGATCGAAAGCAGCAGCAAAGCAAAATCAAAAATTCTTAAACGGCGACTGCTGCTGCTGCTTTGCTTGTCGTCGGCGATCGCTTTCTGCTATTGCTTCGACTGCGACCATGATACAATTATACAAGGTAGTCCACTCGGCAAAATCATAGTCCCTTAATATAAGTGCGAGTGAAAGAGCGTTGAAAGCGTTGAAAAGTGAGTGTGACAGTTCGACAAGCAGGCACGCACTGAAAATAAGGGACCAAAACCGAATGACTTCTGCAGCCGAGTGGACTACCTTGTATAATTGTATCATGGACTGCGACTTTCGTTTGTTCTCAGAAGCATAAGCAGAAGCAGCAGCTCATATTGAACAGTTGCAAACAGTCAAAGTCAATAAGTCGAAATTTTGTAAGTTTTGCTGCTTTGACTGAACCATTTTAAGCACTGGGCAAGCCCCACAGCTGATGCTGCTCAACATACTGTTATGCAATGCACACACTATAGAGCTACAGCACAGCGCAACTTGAACTTCGGATCAGCGCGCACAATACACACACATACAGTGTCGCAGTCATTGGATGCACAACAGATGCAAAGTGTTGCATTTGACAAGAAAAACATTGCGTTCGAGTCGGAAATGCGACGGTAAAGGCAGACGGAGACGAACAAGGCAGCAACCCAGAAAACAAAATGCAAATATGCAAAAGGCTTTGTGATTGACATTTGAACTGCTAATGAAGCTATCACGTGTTGGTGCTTTAGAATGAACGAACCAAACTGCCATTCGTTCTGTTATCCTTGTTGTTGTTGTGCTTGTATTTGTATCAAGGTGGCTTAAGCTTTGCACTAACTTACATACATACATGAATATGTACACATTTCCTTTTTAACAAATGCGAATTCATCAATTCGCAGCGTCAACGCTTGAAAGCTTCGCAGATTGGGTTTGTTTTATGCTTAAACATTCCACCTCTTTTCGTGAGACAGGCATAGTTTTAGTCTTCTTTTGCACAAACACAATCAAAAGAATGCAAATTGTTCTAAAGCCGATTTAAACTCAAAATGATTTTGTGTATTTTATGGCATTTGTTCAGAAAATAATTTTAGTTTTGTGTTGATTTCAATTGAATTTTCCTAACGCCAGCTTATCGAACAGCTTAATTCCACAAAGTTTTTCTCATCAACAAGTAACGTTTTCTCATTTTGTAAGTTGTGTTGCATTATTGATAGATTTTACGCTGATTTCGCGTTGACATCTTTAATAAAAGTTGCATTTGTACATTGCATTTAAAGTTCTTTTTGTAGTCTTGGCCACAAATCAGACACATCTATTGATTGCGGCAATATGCACACATTTTGGGTCCAGATATATACGGAAGTGGGCGTACTTGTTGGCAGCGACTTACAAACGTGTGACGCCCACTTTATCAAACTGTTGCCAAATTCACGAAATAACAGCATTCATAAAATAAAACATATATTAAATAAAAATAGTTTCTTTTTCAATAATCCGAAAAAAAAACTTTCAAATTCTTAAAAAAAAATAAATAAAAATTCTTTTCACATTTTGCATAAATATAAGTTTTATTTTTAATCCGTTGAGCTATTTTAATTAACGGCGCCTCTGAAAATTTTTAATACTTTCTCAAGCTAAGTCAGCTGCTTGCTGCAACATTTAAAAATGTTAACAACACTCATAACTCTCACATACTATTTGTTTGTGATGGAATTAAGGTCTTAAGGATGAAAGCTACAAATAATAAGGCAGCAGGCTGTGACCAAGCGGCAAAGCTTAGCATTTTTCCTGCCCTGCCCTGCCCTTCTTCTTTTCTCTTCACCCTTTTTTTTTGCTTCAATCAAAAGGAAGGCGCTAAAATATTTGCGTTTAATTTACCAACAATTTGTGTATTTGAAAATTTCAAACATGCGGTGCCCTGTGAAGTGGCCGTTGGGTGACGTGTCCACCAACCGACTGGGTTGGGGAAAAGGGGGTGTAGAAAGAAAAAAAGGGGAGTGTTGGCAAATATGCGAGCAGCTGCCGCAGCCACTGCCACTGCCACTGCCGTCGTCGCCATCGCCATCGTTGCCGTTGTCGTTGTAAGCATTAAAATTCCAGGCAAATTAAATCGATAAGCATGGTGTGATTCCATTTTCTCCCTCCTTCCCCTTTTGTCGTAATTTGGGTAAATTTATGAATTGTTGTTTCTCGTTTATTAATCAATTTTGTTTGTGCGTTGGTTTTTTGTTTTTATAGCATTTGTTAAACACTCTGTGCGCGGCTGTAATTGTTTTATTCCATCCATTTTGTGGTGCACAGATTGTGGGCACAGTCGCAGGCTTGTCAAATAATAATAACAACAACCATAATAATAATAATAATAATCATCATAATAACGTGAATTTCGTACGCAACAAAATGTAAGCTCTTGATCGCTATATAAACAAGTATTTGATGTTATTTTTATTTCATCCATAAATAAATACACAGTTTGTAATAACGGGTTGGTCCAATTTAAAACTAAATCCTGCCACTTACAAATAAATGCCTAACTGTTCAAATAACGAAATAATACTGTCATAAACATGTCCAGCTTGATGAGTCACTTGCAAGCACAAAAAATGATTTGATTATCAAATTTCTAGCAAACTATGCGTGTTAAAAACGTTCTTTTCAAAATAATAATTATAATTTGGCTATGTGTTAGCTTGTATGTGTAGTCTGCGCCCCTGCAAACAGAAAATTAACTGTATTATATAAGTATATATAATACATAATATTTTAATTGTTATTATCATAAGAAGACTTTAATAAATTATCATTAATAAATTGTTTTGAGATTGGAATTTGTATTGTGAACATATCAATATCAAACAATCGTGGTAAATTATTCATTTTCAACTACAATTCTTCAAACGCGATGGATATCATCAAAAATCATATAAAGCTCATCAGAAATTAATTAAAAATAGATTACAAATATATAAATGAAGAATGAATTGTGCTTTAGTAAATCTCATTTGATTCGATTAGTTACACATCAAAAATGTATCCAAACATGGAAACCACTACGTACTTACATACAAAACTTTAATTAGGGCATTCCATGCCACAAAGTGCCAAATTTCTGCTGCACCCAATAATAATACGAAGTCTTAACGAGACATCAGTAATTCAACAATCCTGGCAATACAATGCCAATAATCAAAGTGGTCAATGACTATGCACGTTTTCACAAATTGGGACCCTTTTGCAATAGCGCTAATTGCATGTTTCATGCATTTATTAAGAACAATAAGAACGCAACTGCTGCACTGTATTTTCCTCAACAATATTCTTTGAATATATATCAACATGCAAGCGAAACCCTTTGCGCTGAACTGTATGTTGTTTTTAGCAGAAGTTTGATTTTACCAAAGGCTGTTCATACTAGTAATTGTTATATAAAAGGTTTGGAAAAGGACTTAGAGGAGCAGATTTCCAGAAGTATGTATAAAGTCGACATTACAAATTCTTAAAGCAAAATTATATTTTGATATTCATAATAAAAGCACAATACAAAAGACATTAAAAACTAAATTTTGGGCGAGAATGTATTATAGAATTCATAAAAGTCCATCACGACTCTTGAAATGTATGCTGGAGTTGTGGACAGGCCTCATACTTCGATATATTCATCATTACTTCTTACACCACACGTGCCATTCGAAATAAATTCAAACAAAGCTCCAATAAATAGAGACTTGAACAGTATAGCGGGAAAACTGCTAAATATGTACATTATGCAACATTAAAAAAACTTTGAATTTATCTTTTTGTTTTCAAAAAATAATAACGAGATTCTTTATCAAGTTCTGTTGCTTTATAGCGTTAATAACTTTTCGAAGTAATCAGCACAGAAGTAAATTAAGTAATCCCAAATAAGTTATTCCAAAAACAGAACCATCCACATTATTTAAAAAAAATACTTTACATTTCTCATTTTTTACTAATATAAAAAATTAGTTTAAAAAATATCATTGAGTTTCTCTTGCCATATAAGATTTATAGCTTTCACAACTGGACGAAAGAACTCAAAAGCTTAAAAATCCAGAAAAAACATTTTCAAACATTGCGCAATATAAAAAATAAAATAAAAAATATCTCATTTGTTATTAAATAAAAACAATATATACTTTAACAAGATCTGTTGCTTTATAGCGTTTATAAGTAATCGAAGTTATCAACATAGAAGTAAATTAAGTAATCCCAAATAAGTTATTTCAAAAACAGAACAAAAAACAAAACATTTGTTTTAACCATATAAAAAATTTGTTTTTACAAAAACAGTAGGTAATATAAAAAAAATTAGTTTTTAAAAAAACTTGGCTACATAGGACCTCGCGGTTCTTTCACAAGCAATAAACACAAATCCAGGAGGCCCTATACAGTTCTGGCAGAGCTATAACCAGTTGAGAATTTCAAGGCAGAACATGATTACAAAAATGTATGGGACCCCTAAGAGTATGCAGTAATTTTTTTCACAATTATGCTCTCTAACATTTCAAATCCAAGACCATTAATTATGCCTTTTATGACTTTTAAAGATCAACTGAACGACAAAGTTGCAAGACCCTCATCAATAATAGCGAAGGAAAACGTAGTGTAGGTGTAGGTGTTGCTAGGGTTTAGGCCTAGACCTGGTTATATAGAATTTTCTTTGAAACGAAGTTAATTCTCGTCCTTATGAGATTCGTTTAATGGAAGTTCGACTGTATTAGATTCTAAAATAATTGCATAATTGAGCCAGTTCCGCCCATTTGATATAAATTCGGCATTAAAGAAAACCATTTACTAATGTGATTAATTGTTTTTCAAATACATATTTTGCAGCTCGGTTCAGGATTTTGCCAGTCGTGCTCCTTTCGTTAAACAAAGGATTGATAACAAGGCACGTACATAAGTGTAATCCATGTTGTAAACAAATAACATATATTGATAAGCTTTTAGCTTTTTTTTTTTTGTGTGTCAAGCTAATGCTTTTTCATGACATGCATTGCCATGCTAATATTTGAATTTCAATGTAAAAACATTAAATACACCAGAACTAATCCAGGTAAAAGGAACAAAAAAATATCCAAAATACACAAACACATATATGTATATTCGGTCAAACTCGCCAAATTAATGTCTCGTATTTATACCTTGATGAATTTCGATGAAAACGTTTCTCTTTTTTCGCTTGCTCTAAAAGAGATTTTCTATGGAAATAGCACTCGCATTAAATTGACGCTCTCCTCTTTTGGGCATAAACTGTTTTCAATTTAATGACTTGCAATAGTTTTGTTCGTTTTTTTTTTTTTTTTTCATTCTACTTTGTAGGTTTTCATTTGGTCAATTTTATTGACAATAAGTGAAACAATTACTGCCAGCAAGCAAGTTCTTAACTAAAAGTTCGGCATGCTTTTGTTTTATATTCGCCAAGTTAAGGCAAATTCAAGTACATAATAAATGTGTCCATTGATTGATGCTTGAAGTGTGACAAATTGCCAATTTACCATTGACCACGTTTACACCCACACTCACATCTATATAGAGATCTATTTATACCTGAACGCTGCATCAGCGTGATGACCGCGTTCTTATTATGTTAATTTCTATTTGGCTTTCAGCTCACGTCACCGAGAAGCCGTCAAATTGTCCATTGAAGCCATCAATTTGACAACATTGAGCTGAGCCAAGTAGGCAGCAACATTGAACAGCCTGGCAAAAACTTGTACACCATATAATACTTGTGGTAACATTTTTTATTGCTCTTCAATATGTTTATCCTTGCAAAGAAAGCTAGTACAAGTTTTTGAATTTTTATCTGGCTTTGATCCTGAGAATACAGTAAAAAGCAAACGAACTACTCTCTCTCTCTCTATCTCGCTGTCTCTGTCTATCTCTCTCGCTCGCTCTCTCTCTCTTTGTCGCACATGATTAAAAATGCATTCACGCTGCGAGAGAATGAGTGAAAGTGAAAGCCTTATCATGTTGTTATTTGTTCCAAGGCAGCAAAATGCCTAGGAAAAAGTTTATTTTCTGCAGCACAGTTATAAATAACAAACAGAGGGAGAGAAAACAGAATTCTCTTTTTAATTGCATTCATTGCAGTGTCTCTTAACCAAAAAATATAAAAAAAAAAACTTTTGCACAAGCAGCAAGCGCGAGAGCAATTAAAGTGCATTTGTCTGCCAGTCAAATTTCAATAAACAGGCTGTCAAAAAGTATAAACAAAACAAACCATGTTCAAGGATAAATATCCCGCATTGCTCTACTCTGTCTCCCTGTCTCTACCAGTCTCTCGCTTTTGGCTTTTTTATTTTTTATTTTTTCTTAACTTTCACAGAAAACAAACTGAATCGCAAATTAGCCCTCGTTTCACAGCATGCTAATGCTGCTGATTCTTCTTCTACTTCTAGTTGTTCCACTTCTTCTTTTGAGGATAGCCAACCGCAAGTGATCTAAAATGTGGCGTATGCAACAACGCCTTGCCACCACCACCACCACCACCATTAGCAACAACAATAACAAATAGACAGCAGTAGCAGCATGCAACATGCAACGTAGAGAATGCAGCATGCAGCATGCAGCACGCAGCGTGCGGTCGGCATCCAAACGTCGCTCTGGCAGCAAACTAATTAAGTGCATCAGCTAAGGACAGCGAGAAGTACAGAACAGGATAAGTGGGAAGATACGCATTGAGAAGAAGTGTGTTGCCAGCCAGCATTTGTTGGCCTTTGGCACATTGCGCGCTCGAAAGCAACGCCAACATTCGGTCTTTCTAGTCAGTTGCCAACGTTCACAACTAAATTAGACACACAAACTTGAATTTATTATTTAGTTTATGTCTTGCTGAAAAATGAGAGAAATGAGCAAAACCATTGGGAAATACCATTTTCAGTTACTTTGTTAGCTGAAAGATGCTTAAGTGAAACTGCTTAGAAATTCTCCTAAGAGATGTGTCAGCTTAATTTATTGCAAAAAGGGTACTCAATTATATAATATTTTGATTAATTTTTCTACTCCTTTAGCAAAAATGTGTGGTGAGGGGGATAACAATGATTCTTTTGCCAAAAATTATTGCAATTGGAATTAATAATTATGTAAGTACTAAAATTTAATGCACACGCACATTTATTTCTAAATGTCTCTCTTGGGAATTGAAAAGTTTATATTAGTGGTGAAAGGCCAGATAACATATCAATTATAATATTCAAACCAGCACGCATATATTAATGCAAATAAACATTTATTATTCAACTTTCAACAGTTTATATTTTTGGCCATTTGTTAACGATTGCATAATATTAAATAGCAAAAATTTCATTGGGTCAAGTTACTTTTTAGCACAAAATATTTAATGTTATTTAGGCATAAAATGGAATTTTTAGTTGCACATTTTTTTCTTTTACCTAACCAGCCATCCTTGCAGCCATCCATCGTTTTAAAAATGCATTCGCTAAATATTTATCCCACTTTCAACACTTATTACAAATGTGAATAGCAACGCAATAAGCTCATTACGCATTGCCTTTTTACGTTTTAAATAATGTAATGATAACGCATGTGTGATTTTTGTAGAGCATATTTCATCACTAATCCCATGTGTTCGAGTTGACTTCGTTGACATATTGGTTTATGAGTTGAAAGAAATGGCCTTACACTTTTGATGTTGGTTAAATTGTTGTTGCTGTTGCTTTTTTTGTATGTAGAAAAATGCTTTATTTAATTGAGTTTGTGGCTGTGCAAATTCTTATGGGAATAGGAAATGCGTGGTGGTGTGTGTTGTGGGCGAGGGAAGGGGAAGGTATGGTGCGTGCCTGTGGTTTTTTGTGCGTGCCACGCGAATAATTCAAAGCCAAAATCTGCTGCTGACACTGGCTGACAACGACAGACTGTAAAAGCAGCAGCAGCAGAAAAATGTATGTTGCAATAGTTTAACAACAAACTTTCCATACGTGTGTGTGTGTGTGTGTGTGTGTATGTATGTACGTGTGAGTGTGCAGATGCGCGCTTTCATCGGTGTATGTGTGTGTGCTGTAAGTCATTCAGATTGCAACAGTGTTAACCACAAACTTCCGATTGCATTTTCACACAAAACAACCCAGCGACAACAGCGACGGAAGCTAATGGCAGTTGCAACAACAATTTTGCCGGTACCGTTGTTTTCTACACACAATACACACACACACACACACACACACACAACATGGATATATCTTACGCACAGGGTATAATAACTAAGTCACGCTGTTCTGCAAGTTAAGTCGAACAAGTCGAACAATATTCATTTATGTTATAATACCTGCAATTAGTTGATTGAAAGAAAGCAATTGAATTATATAAATCTCAATTCAATTGTTATAATACCTTAACTAAAGGTTTATTATAATCGTAGTATTAACTGATATAACCAACCGAAATAAAATAGTGTATGCAAGCTTCTGACTTGCACTATAAGAAAAAATAAGTCAAAAACATACTACATCAAATTGTTACTGTTGCTGAAGCTGACAGCGCCATTTTTGGTAGCACATGCACCTTAACCAGCCTCTTGGGCTTGGAAACACGCTGCTAAAGTCAAAGTAGAAGGAGTTGTTGGATTTAAAAGAAACAGGAAGTTTATCCTACATACATACTCTATATATATGTGCAAGTGGCTTTCATAGATGTTAAAAATGTTATCAGATAGAACTGTCAACTGTGCAAAAGATAACCATGCCAATGAACGACAACCATGACGAAAACTTAGAGCAATCAAAGATGACATATAATTGGCATACTAAACCAAGCGTTTCACATTTTGGATATATTTGTGTATCGTCCAATTAAAATAAACTACTTTTCATTAACGAACAATACAATTTGGACCAATCAAAAAGTCCTTCTATATTACGAATTTTTATTGTCCCCTTGAGATTCGCTATATGGAAGTTCGACTTCCTAACGAAGTGAAAAAATAACAATTAAATCCGTTTTGGTTGACAACAGTTGACGAAAAATATTTAAATCAATGTGTAAACATTAAGATAAACAAGGTTTTTTTTCAACTGGCTGTGCTGGCGTAATAAGTTTCGTCAATATTGCATTTAAATTGAGAGAGAAACGCTAACCCATTTCAGTAAATGGTCGAGTGGGATACAAAAAATTGCACCATTGATTAAATTGAACAATATTGTGTTAAAGGGAAAGTGCTTAAAAGTAGTTTCTCCGAATGATATCAAATTAAAAATATTTTACAAACCTAATGTTAAACATCATTTAAGTCAACAACAGCCTTTGCTTGACATTTGCGGATATTGGCAATAACAATTGGCAATGACTGCTAGACAAGTGTAAAGTATGTTTAAAGCAACACGCGACAAGAGACTAATACTTAAATAAACATCGTGTAAAAAGTATAGAAGAAGAAGAAGACCGACGATGTTTCGACCACATTTACACAACCAGCTCTAACAGCAGCAGCACCACCACCAGCACCAGCAATGGATGCCGAATCACGGAAATTGTTTTGACGGCACAATTACATATGTATGTGTGTGTGTGTGTGTGTGTGTATTTGTGACCCACGTTTTACCGTTGTGTGTGGTCTTGGTCCGCATTTTCTGCTGCTGCTGCTGCTGCTGGCCGTGCCACCAGGCTGTGAAAGCGTCATCTTAGAAGACGTGCATTGCATTTTGGCAACAGTTCTGTGCAGAAAACGATTTGGCATTGTGTGTGTGTGTGTATGTTTGTGCATAAAAGGTATACTTACATATGTATGTGTGTGTAGTTGGGCTCCACCGGTGCGCCACTAACGATTTAGCTGAATGTCATTAGAGGGTACGAGATGCCTATGGCCACCTAACCACCACTCTTGGCATTTGCCTAACGATTTTAGGGACCAAGCATACTGCACACAACCATTCAACGAGCAATGCAGAGCAGCAAGGGGGAGACACACTGTTTGCCCTGTTACCACTATGTACATATGCATGCATGTACATACATACATAAATGTTGGCCATTTGGCTATGGTGTGTGAACTAAGTAAAAGCTGTCTCAGGCATGCAATGCCGTACAATACATAGCCTTGAAGACCGGAAAGCATTTGCTTGGATTTAAACACATAAAAATTACACTAAGGTTCTTGTAAACATAACTTAATGGCTATTATTTCTCTCTCTTTTTTAGGATAACTTTAAATTTGTAAGAGTCTTTTTATAAAAGCACTCTTTTTTCGATTTTGATACTTAAAAGATAGGACAGACGGGCAGTGATATCGATCAAGAATATAGTATTTAGAATATATACGAGACATACATATAAGCACAGAAAAATAAGAGTCCGACTCATATTTAAGAAGTATTACAATGAGTCTTAAAAGTACTACATAATAAAAGAAACTTGAATCAATCCAAAATACACTTGAATTAAGAAAACATTACCTCTAGAAATCTTAAAACATGCTTGAATAAGTACAAAACGATTATAATTCTTGATCCAATCTTAAGAAGTCTTATAATAATACTAAGACTAACTTGCTAATTTATAAAAAAACAAGTAAGAAGGCTCTAGTCGGGACAGCCCGACTAGAAGATACCCTGAACCCAGTTGCAAAAAATAAATTAAATTTATATAAGACTTTGGTATACTGACTTAACTTCAATCGATTAAGCTCGATATCTCCGGTGTTTCTTAACCGATTTGGACGAAATTTTCAGAAAAGATCAATCGTTACTCATTCTTTCAACCCTCATTTTTACATTTTCCAAATTCGATATTTTTGTTATCGATCACATGTGTATATCGGAAACCAGAACAGTTATCGATATTTTGAAGCAAACTTGTTCTGCTCATGGTATAGGAGAACTTATATCCCAAATCTGAAGTCTCTAGCTCTTGTAGTCTCTGAGATCCACGCGTTCATACAGACGGACAGACGGACAGACGGACAGACAGACGGACAGACGGACATGGCTAAATCGACTCGGCTATTGATGCTGATCAAGAATATATATACTTTATAGGGTCGGAGATGCTTCCTTCTGCCTGTTACATACTTTTGCACAAAACCATTATACCCTTATTTACCCATTTTATGGGTTAAGGGTATAAAAAGAAAACGTTCTTACTTCAATAGAAGAATAAAAATCATTTTTATTCTTTTCAATTCTTATTACAGAGTATAAAGAAAACGAAAAATTACAATAATGATACATGTACTTTGATGAGAATAGTTATAATAATAACAGTTCTTGTTTGCACTTAGTAAAAAAAAAAATACCAAACTACTAACAAATTATATGTGTGTACAGATTTCGATCATGAAAATATTTAAAAGTTTAAATTAAGCAATACACTTGTTTTTTGAAAGTGCATTGAAAAGTTAACAGAACAATTTTTATACATTGCAGCAATTAAAATTATTTCTATAACTGATTATTAACTAATTATAGTAACAGTGTGATTTATTAACAGGGTGATCAATATAATATAAAATACGCAAAATGCACTCACCGGCAGCAGCAACAACACAGATACAGTTCAATGCAAGTGCTCTCTCTTTCTCCTTCTCTTTTTTTCCACTGAGCACTCTCACAAAAACAAAAAGCACACTCACACACAACAATAATTATATGAGATGCATCTCATCTTTCTTTTTTATACATATATGTATGTACATTATTTTATTTTATTTTCACTGCATTTCACACACAAGAAAAAAATAATAAAAATAAAGTAATGTTATTAATACCATCTTCAATGCTTTGCTTATTGTGGAGATTTTCAGCGCGCTAAACGCAACAACAACACACGCGTTTGGGTGCGGTTATCCTCTCTCAATTTTTTCGCGACCCGGCAAAGCAGCAACAAATTGGCGCGCGTTTCACAATTTTTCATTTGCATAAAAACACTTTAAAAAGCAAATACACGGCGATTCTATAATGTTATAAACACTTTGCGTATGTTCAGTTCGTAATATAAACACAATTTGACTATTAATATTGCGCGTATCAATTTTAATTAAATAAATAAACGGACGATAATCTCCCAGCGATGTAAAGACGCGCAAAGTTCCAGGCTTACTGCCTTTGTGAGTAAAGTGGAACAAGTGAAATTTGTAGACTTAACGATCTCTCTCTGCAGTTAGAGCAGGACAGTTCTTTTCATTTCTCTATTCGCGAAGCAACATAATAAGAGTATCAAACTAGTGCAATTCTGTATTGCTTCGTTTTTAAATACACACACACACACTTACATACTAACATAGCGGACTTCGTTAATAAGAGAATGAACTGCTGCAACAATGTTGCAGAAACATTATTCGATAATCAACAATTCTCTCTTTCTTAGTATTCACATATACATGCTTGCAGTAAATGCTAAAGATCTTTAGCAACATAACGGGATCCTTCTTGTGCGCATTGAAACGAAGAGTGGCTATTGCCTTTGTTCTCGTGTACATCTATGTATGTATGCATTTGCAGCACATTTAAATGAGTGAAATGTAAGCTACGCACTGCTATCTGTTAATTATGTTTGTTCAATAAAGAACGGCATTTGATTTAACGCAAATATGTGGAAAATTATTTTTAACTTGTTCATTAATATATTTTTTTTTATTTGTAGTCTTTTGAACATTATATTCAAAGCAAGAACACCGGCAATAGTAAAATACATGCAACAACAAAAATGCTTGCTTATTTAGTTGTTGCTGCACACGAACATCAAGTTCGCGAATAGAGAAATAAAAAGAACTGTCCTGCTCTAACTGCAGAGAGAGATCGTTAAGTCTACAAATTTCACTTGTTCCACTTTGCTCACAAAGGCAGTAAGCCTGGAACTTTTCGCGTCTTTACATCGCTGGAAGCCTATCGTCCGTTTATTTATTAAATTAAAATTGATACGCGCAATATTAATAGTCAAATTGTGTTTGTATAACGCAATGAACATACGCAAAGTGTTTATAACATTATAGAATCGCCGTGTATTTGCTTTTTAAAGTGTTTTTAGGCAAATGAAAAATTGTGAAACGCGCGCCAATTTGTTGCTGCTTTGCCGGGTCGCGAAAAAATTGAGAGAGGATAACCGCACCCAAACGCGTGTGTTGTTGTTGCGTTTAGCGCGCTGAAAATCTCCATAATAAGCAAAGCATTGAAGATGGTATTAATAACATTACTTTATTTTTATTATTTTTTTCTTGTGTGTGAAATGCAGTGAAAATAAAATAAAATAATGTACATACATATATGTATAAAAAAGAAAGATGAGATGCATCTCATTTAATTATTGTAGTGTGTGAGTGTGCTTTTTGTTTTTGTGAGAGTGGTCTGTGGAAAAAAAGAGAGGGAGAAAGAGAGAGCACTTGCATTGAACTGTATCTGTGTTGTTGCTGCTGCCGGTGAGTGCATTTTGCGTATTTTATATTATATTGATCACCCTGTTAATAAATCACACTGTTACTATAATTAGTTAGTAATCAGTTATAGAAATAATTTTAATTGCTGCAATGTATAAAAATTGTTCTGTTAACTTTTCAATACACTTTCAAAAGACAAGTATTTTGCTTAATTGTAACTTTTCAAATATTTTCATGATCGAAATCCCTTAAAAATTTTTTTTCTGAATTTCTCTAACTTTTTTATAAATGTATATATATATATATATATATAACTGAGACTGGTCAATAAACGATATACAATTGCCACACTCACATTCAAGGGTGCTGCATATGCATAGATGTACACAAACAGTCAAATTTCAGTTTAGCAATTGCTTGTCATTCATACTCTTTCCTTTTTTTGACACTATGACACTTGACACAAATTATGCCATCGCAAGTGTATTCAGTAGTCCACTTGTCGATGGTATGTGCCGACACAGAAAAAACCAAAATATGAAAAATAGCGAAATTCTAGACAAGCAGGCCTAGCAAGAAGTGAAACACACGAACACATACAGTGACAAAATTTTACCGTTCGTGGTTGCCACTGCATTATCTTGTTATTCAAGGGTCTTTGGTATAACTCATAGATTGCTCGAAAAATTTGAGTTATTCGCAGGGTTAACACAACATACTACTACTGTCTTTTCACTGCAAGGGTATTCTATCTTCGGCAAACCGAAGCAAACTTACCAGATTCTACAGCACTTTTGCACAATGGGTTTGTGTGTGTGTATTCACAAAAGAAGCAATACAGAATTGCACTAGATGAATGATAAATGTTGGAAGATGATATGTTATTAAACTGTTTTTAGTTATTTCTCAATTGCGTGCTAACGCCAACCATTGCTAATCAAAATAATCATGCGTTATCTATTCCCTATAACGAATTTTTTCGTTATTGTTTTATTTTATGTACGAATTACGTTGAGAATGCGAAAAATAAAACAATAACACATTTTTTCATTTACCGCTTTGTTTTCGTGTTATGTTTTGGTTATTCTCTGATCCTCGACGATCCTAATGCAATCGTTACGGACACACCAACAATGCAGCAAACATCTTCAGCTGTTAAAGTACTTCGCAATTTTGTGGAGTAAAAAAATTACGTAAATTAATATGTATTTGCTTCACTAAACGTGCTTGAAGTATTTATCGAGAAAGAGACGTAGACGTTGAGCACCCCAAAGACAATCGATAAATATCGCTTAATTTCAAGTCTGCAAAAACTAACTACAATGGTAGCTTTGCTCTTGAATTCCTTTGAAAATGCTTTCAAATTAGTACCACAACTATTTTTATTAATTTTTTCGTGAAGCACCCTTGAATTAATAGTGTTAGTACAAACACACTCGCTCAAATTCCTGTCGTTAAATGAAATTTGATTTTTCATTACAATAAAAAAAAGAAGAAACACCCCCAACGCTTGGGTATTTTGTTATTATTTGTTCTTGTCGATGTCGAAGTCAATGTCGATGTTGCTGTTGTGATTTTAACTACTATATTGTCGCGTATGCTTTTTTTAAATCAATATATTCACTATATAATATCTGTGAGCGAACTACAGTTTTGATTTATGCGCGTAGAATACATGGATTTTCTTTATGTCCCTCTTGCAACAGCATCAGCGGCAGCAGCACAAATATATTACCTTTAATTAAAAACACCATTTATCAATGCGCAAGGCACAAATGAAACGTATATAGAGAGTGAGAGGGAGAGAGAGAGAGTACTATGTATGTGCTCCTTTGCATACAAACTCGTATGCAAATACACCTATGTAGTATGTGAGTATTAACAGTAAGTAGTGTGCATGGTGGAGGTGTTGCCATGCATCCAGCATCAATATTATTAATTGCTTTCAATTAAAACAAAATGTGCCAGCAGCCATCTACAAGCAAACTGAACTGAACCCAACCACACCGCACCGCACCGCACCGAACCAAGCCGATGCAAACCGTGTTGTATGGATACAGTAGAGGGTCTCTGGTCGGTCAATAGCTTTAAAATGCAACACAAAGCCCAAACAGTGCGGCACGCGCTCCAAACAACAACAACGATGACAAAAGAACAATAAAAAAAGTAATCCTATTTGGCTGCAACATCAAGAATTGTGCGCTTCAACCTTACAATTGGTCTTCAACTAACAGGGGTAAACCATCATGCTATCAAACTAATGGACATGCAATCGATCAAGCATCGAAATTCAATTACCCTAAAAGCTGTAAACAAACGAAAAAAAAAGAAAAAAACATTTACCCCAGCAACAACTAGTATAGAATTGTCTCGATCTTTTAAGGAGATCTTCAAAAGTCTGTGCTGTTGACTTGACCCAAGCTTTGAAACTACAAAAGCTTGAAGCTTTTTCGGGAAGAAGCTTTGCACAAGCCATGTATTTAGTGTACAGTACGACCTCGCTCAACTCAACCCTCCATGCAAGCAACTCTTCCAGACTTGCAAACACCTGAAATCTTAACATAGTAGACTGTTAACGCAACTTAAAAAAAGTTTAGTTTCCACTTTTCTTGCTTTGAAAATTTTAAATTGTTATATTTTACTACACACTCTTCAAGTGTGTGCAATATTCGGCGTGGCAAAGTAAGTTGCTCTTGCTTATTATATACGTTTGTACTTTTGGGAACAAAGAATAATAAGTGAAAGGTAAGCGCAAGTTAACAGGCACGTATTTAGAAAACCCAAACATGAATGCATGTTTGTACCTATAGACTGTAATTTGAAGTGACTGTGGACGTGTGGGTTCAAGATGAGATAAGGTCGGCGGTCGAAATCAGGATCGGAAACTGAGGTGCCTTGCCCGTTGGCAGCAGGCAGCTGGCAGCTGGCAACCAGTGTGTTTACTTACTCTAAAACAGTTGCTGCCAGGGGGCACCGTTTGTTTTTCAAGCGACGGCAATCAATCAATCAGGCAGGCAACAAAAGGCATGCTTCAGTTGTAGATATAAGAATAACCTTAACTATATGTATATGTATGTATTTTTTTTTAAGTTTTTTTCTTTTTTGATGTGTAAACATCTATAGGAGCGGGGGGGTAAAAATCTTGTTTCAATACATACAAAGAATCTTACTTTAGAGTAAGATTAAAAAGGTGTATTTGTCATTGTTTTAGTGTTGTCGTAAAAAACTAAATCTTGCTGCTTGTAAGCTAACGAACATAAAACGATGCATATACATGTCAGTGCTGCCTTTTTTTAAGCGCTAGATCAGACTGTTTTTGAAAACGCGATGGCGGAAAAAACATTCATTTAGTACACAGGATCATCAAAATAAAGCTTATTTCTATATGAGTAAACTGGTATTAGTGTGATTTAAATGCAGTTTTATTCTAGGGGTCAAACAATGACTTTTAAGACATCGCTTTTGAAAACCGGGTCAGTTTTGCCGAAGTTATGGAAGTCGAAGGAATTTACCAATACCCAAGTCGATTTTTTGGCATAAAACTTTAACATGCTTTTTGACTAAAAAATCAAGTTGCCAACTTGCAGAAAACTTAATTTAAAGTTCAAGCCCAAGTTGAAACAGCTTATTTTAAATTTGGAGAACAAAAGCTAATTTGTTTGGTGCATGGAAAAGATTATATATATAATAATGCTAACAAACAATTTAAAGATCCAATTCTAATATTGTTTTTTTCTATTTGAAGTTCACACTTTGCGTAATCCCTTGAAATTCAAGTGATCGAGCTCACCTTTCGGGGGCGCTGAACGCCTTTCTTATTCGATCTTCTGCTGTAGTATGTAATGAAATGCGGGCCATTACCCTATAAGGCTTGTCCTCTTTAAGCTGATACATATGTGTATTGGTACGCATCTATTGATTTAAGGTGTTACACAAGCTTTCGAGATGAATAAGAGTCCCCAAACTTGAGGTTGTAGTTGCTTGAACCAATGACGCCTTCTTATTAAGTCTCCATAACGATTACAATTGTAGCGTTTTCAATGTTGATAGGTGGTGGCTTTTGCTTTTAACTGCAGTGCTAATTCATCTGCAAGCGCGATGTTGGCTTCTGTTGGGTCCTCATTATCCAACTCATTTGCGAGCTCTTCAAAACGGTTCGTCGTTGTTGGCAAAATCTTAGTATGTAGCTTGACTATCGCAATTTTTATGCTCTTCTCGTTAGAGAGACGTTGGTTCAGCTTGCGGTCGGATCGAGGAGTGTGCCATTTCATTATCATCTGCATGGATTCACCAGCTTTTAATGTAGCAGGAATTGCATCAGTTACATTAACTGCTTTGTGACTTATTGCTAAAGGTGTTCAGATTACAGATCCACATAAAGAGTTTGTAACTGTACAATTGTACATATGTAGTGCTGCAGTCAGTTGCAGCTCTGTTGTTAACATTGCACCCTGCATTGGTCATGATACTGCTGAATCCTGAAGATGTCATTAAAGCAAAATCATATAATAGTTGAGCCCTAACGTCCTTTGCATTTATGTCAACTACCTACATCATCGCTTGTCTAGACAGAATAGATTTCGAGTGTGAATGTGATTTGCCATCCACGGCTTGATACTTCCAATGTGGGGATCGGGTGATGAATCTGTCAATTGCCCCCCTTGTGCTGAAGTGGCCTTAGAGTAAGTATATTTTTATATACCATGTTGGTATGAATTGTGCAGTTATTGCACACAGTAAAAATATTTTTAATTTTATTTATTGAAAAAAGATGCTGATATTGTTGTTCAAACTCAGAACGAGATGTATGTTTGTATGGACGTAGGAGTCTGTGCCTAGAGCTAGTTGCTAACAGAACCAGCTGCTCATGTGGCTAATAATGTTAAGTCAAATGGCAGTCATGGCTTGGACTATACGCCAAATAGCAACTCAACTCAGCTCAACTTAACTCAGCTTAACTCTAGCAAGAACTTTGCGTAGCATACTTTGAACCGCAGATGTAGCTGATAGCAAAAAGCTAAAAAGCAAATTCGACAACCAACAAACCGACTAAGAGCATGTTGTACAACAATATTGGCTCGACTAATACTAACACGTTTTTACTCCTCTAGTTGTGGTGTTAGCCGAACTGAAAGCGACCAAAAACAACACAAACGGAAAAACAAGTTAGAAGGCTCGAGTCGAGGCAACTCGACGAGCTGATACCCTGAACCCTAGGCACTAAGCGCAGATTCACGAAGCTACTTTTTCTTACACATAAAAAACAAAATTCAAGCTTTGTATTTTTTTTATGTGATTATTTTTTTTTCAATGCTTAGAGTTTCCCCTAAATGTAGAGTATACGGTTTTATTGTTGCAATAATTGGAACAGTATTTTATTTTCGAGTTTTCGGAAATGTGCTAAAAACATTCGAAAGAAATGATAACTAATTTAATCTTTGTAAAAATCTACCTTAAAGAAAGAAAAATTTGTTTAATAAGCTTTCCTTCTTATATATCTTTTTTTCTTAACAGCTTTGTCTATAGTTTCTAAAAAACGTTTCACAACTTTAAATTTCAAGGATTTTATGTGTATATCGGAAAAGATTTATCGATATTTTTAATAAAACAAACCTGTACTGCACCGGATACACGAGAACTTTTATTAAAAATTATAAGAGTCGATCATATATATTGTCTCTGTGATCGTTGCGTTCATACAGACAGAGGGACAGGCGAAATCATAAAATCCTCTCGACTATTGATGCTGATCAGTAATATACATATACTTTATGGGGCTAGAGATGTTTCCTGCTGCCTGTAACATACCTTAACACAAAACCGTTTTACCCCTTTTTTCCCATTACATGGGTTCAGGGTATTAAAATTTGCTGCTGTGTAAGTATTTCTGTATTTCGTTATTTGTATTGGTGTTTGCTTCGTCACACGCATAACAATGCTCCACAAATGCTATTCACATCAGGCACCATTAAACTCACACGTGAGTGAGTGACATTGTGACTAACGATATCATTGCCTTTCGGTGCCATTTCTTCTGCACAAAATATTTCAATTTGCTGCTGCAGCGCACAAGTTAGTGAAAGAAGCCAGTTGCTATTGAATGCCGTTAGATATTGACTACTACTCGACCTCAACAGTCTAATGCCAGTTGTCATAGTGTCATGCACTCAAACAAAACATTGGCCAAGAACTCTAACAACAACCCAACAAACATAATCGCTTAAAATACAAATACTTCATATGTTTTTACTGAAGTTATTTAACGATTTACTTTGAAGGTGGATTATGCTATGAGTGCTTTTTTCCTGATTGTACGACGGTGACAGTGCATTTCGGTTAGAATATTAGAAAGGTACAAATTAGAAATGAAACATACCAATAGTATTGAAAGCCGATATGCATCGGCTACAAAAGCTTGATGAAGGCATCCAAAGGGCTTTTCAGTGTCTCAAACTCGACTAGAAAATAGAAAAAAAAACCACATTAAATTTGTATTCATTTCGTGTTTAGGCAACCCGCCGCAACCAGTTAGTAAGCCAAATTAATTCGTACATATGACAGCATACTTAGCCCGTCTAGGGAATGATAATGTTTTGTTTGTGTGTTTTTAGAAGCGCTGCGCTTTTTGGCCCTCTTGACACAACTGACCCATTAAAATAGTAACGGCCAAATTTGTGCCCGATTACCCCGTCCCGGCTTTGATCCATCCAGACCAGTAAGCCATAACCACGATACATGCTACTTTGGGCTGTTGTAGTGCTCTTACCATGTACTATAAGGATGGACATTGGCCTTACTGCAGTGCAACAGCCACAAGGAGGTGTCAGTGTTGATGCGAAAAGAGCCCGGGCGAAATGAGGCTGGTCAGGCCACAAAGTTCGGACTTAAGCGGCTCCGAAAACTTGCAAATGCTTTTGCCCCGCCGCCAGTGGGCTCTCCGATGGGTACGAATGTGGGTTTGGGTGGTTCTACTTATGGTTGGTTGGTTGGACGACTGCTGTTGCTGTAGCTGCTGCTTCGGTTAAGCTGCTTAGCGGCAACTGGTCGTTGTCATTTCCGTTATACGGAGACAGGACAAAAACGAGAACGAGAACGAAAACGGTTGCGACAGTTGCGACTGTTGCCTTCAATGCCACAATTTCTCAATTATATTGCAAACTCATACGCACAGTGCGAGAAACCCAACCAAAGGAGACAATCCAAGTTGTAAGCCAGCAAAAGGTCCTAACTGGTCAACAGAAGGGCCTTTCAGCCATTGTGCGTTGATTATGGTGTGAACAATTATGTCAAAAGATTAAAGCTTCAAAATCTAGCAAAAACAGTTAATTAATGTTTAACTCAGGGCAAATAAGTTAGACCCAGACTTTGAAGTAACTATTGAAAATTAATATCTAAGTAAAAAATCGGTTGCCATCGAAAGACATGAAACTTACAAGTCAAGCCACTGCAAGCAATAACAACTAGCCAACACCTGTCGGTACCACCACCAGTGGCTCCCACTCAACCGGCTCAAGGATAATTGGAAAAAAAATGACCGCACTTAAGTACCTCTCAGTATTAAGAATTAGTTCATGAACGGCAGGCAGCTGAACAGAAAAAAAAATTCAAAAATAATAACTAGAAAGAAAAGCTATCTGCTTGTTGCATCGAACTTAAGTTACTTGCCTCAACTTATTTATAAATTAATGGAAAATTGCACGCAAGAAATATCCACTCTTTACTTATAATAATATGTAATTAGATCAATTGGCATATTTCTAGTTTTATATATTGAAAACTAAATTCGCTTGTAGATAGAATTTCATTTCAAGAACAATTAAATAGAAACCTCATAAGAAATAGCTAAAGAACTGAATAAATAACGTACCCAACACAATAAAGTTTTCAATCTAGTTTTCACATGACAGCTACGTAAAATTATATTCCTAACTTGAAACATGTTGTTATTATACTTTTTACAATTTTTTGTCCATTCGCCAAAATGTTGCGACATTTATGCAACATTCCCAACAATATATGTACATATATGTAATTATCTTATGAAGAGAACGGGACCGACCGTACCAGAACAAAACAGAATTGATCAGACCTGACCTGACCTGACCCGACTGACCGGACTTTAGCCGGCTTTTCTATGTGCTTTTAATTAAAACATACAAACTTAAGACAAAAACCATTTGATGGAGGCGTCGTTGGTCAAAGAACAACAGAATAGAACGAACGAAAAAAAAAAACCATCAAGAAGAAAACTGTTAAAGCATCCCAGAGATAAAGAAAATTCAGACATCCAACCATTTACGTCTCACTCTAATGAACTTTTCGGCAAATTTAGAGCCCAGTTATTTGGCCAGAGGGTTCGGTTTACTCTTTCTCTTACTCCTCCTCCTTCTGCTCCTGTTCCTGCTACATTTCTTGGTATGCCTTGTTGCTAACACTTAAGACAGCGAGACCAAAAACAAAGGACTGCGGTCTCGTAGCTCTCATAGCAAAAAGGAACAACGAACGAACGTCTTCATTGCATTACTGGACATTTGCTACGTTTCAAGAATTTTATTAATTTTCCATGTTTTTTGCAGCAATTGTTCATTTGTGGTTGTGCCACTGCCTCACCAAGGCCAGCCAAAAACCTTCGGTAGCAAATTGTCCTGCTGTCTGTCTTTGGGTGTGTGTGTGTGTGTGTGTGTTTATGTGTGCATGTGTGTCCCATGTCCTGTGCCTATCAAGAATTGCAAGTTTATATTCATTCATACCAAATTTTATATGCGGTAGAATTTTCTTTGCATTTTAATGGAATTGTTTTTCTTCCACACACACACACACACACACTGGGTCGACATTGTCCACTTTATGTGGGTAAAACTATAAACATAAGTATGTATGTATGCATGTTTGTTTGTATATGTAAATGTGTCTGAATTCCTTAGCTGCAAAGAAGAAAAAAAGACAAAAAGGCGAGCTATTCTTAAATTTGTATGCCTCACTACAATATTTTATGCAAGTTTCAACATTTGCCCACAATATTATTGTTTTTAAGGTTCTTGCAATACATTTGCATACACTCATTGCATGTATATGCCGTAATTATTTGACCATTGCGAATGCGTACAAAATAAAAACTGGTCAACAAGCATTTTTCAAGCACGAATAGACACTCGAAGTAACAATTATTATAAAAGTAAAATTGACTTTTCATTACTTTGGAATTGTTTCTTTTCTTTTCGTTTATATTTTTGCATTTAGCATATCAATAATCTACCTTTCAAATTTGCTCAATAAATGCATCCACATTTTTTGGTCTGCAAATGGAAATTGTTTGCAAAACAAAAAAATAAAGCTGATAACATTTTTGATTTTTATATATTCTAATTTATTTTAGTATTGAACATATTTGATGGTTCGTTTAATAGCTCATGCATTTTTAAATGATGCGATTAATAATTTATCCGAAGTTAACAACAAAACACTTAAAACAACAAATAAACATTTTACATATATAAAATCAGTATAAATTGTAATTAAATTAATTTATTAATGCGTTTACAATCAAACAAATTAACGTAATGCAGAAGAATCATATAATATAAATATTTATGCCTAAAAAGCATAAAATACCTTTTTGAAAAATAAACACAAATAAATATATTTTTTGTTATTGTCCTCAGCATATTTCCCAATATGTAACGTTATTTTATGGTACAACTAAATATTACTTTAAGCTCAACGTTCTTCTTTATAGGTGACTTTTAATAATGTATTTAAATTAAATATTAGGAAGGACTAAAGTAACGTTTGCATGGTCTTAAATTGCTTTTTCCCTTACCTTACTTATTCCAAATCGCTAACGAAATCATAATACCCTCCCCCAAATTTATATCAAACAAAGAATGTAGTAAATATTTTTGATATGCTTTGGGAATGCTTCCCAATTGAGCATCCTGGGAGCAACAGCCTGGCCTGAATGACTGCCCACTCAAAGATTCCGTCAACCGTTGCGAACAGGCTTAGGGCTGTGATTTTATATTTAGTTGCTTCCACTTTTTATTTTGCATGCACTGCTAGTCCAACCGGATAGTGTGTATTAGGTTTTGGTAAAGAATTGAGTCTATGTTTGAATATAGTCTGGATTAATTAGTAGAGTGTGTGTGCAAAGAGTTCATGTTGAAATCTTAATATATATATATATATAGTAAATGTTTGATTTGTTAGTTTTTCATTTTTTGTTTTGTAACAAGATTTATGGCAATTTTGGTCGGCTCACTGAATTGGCGGCAGAAGAACAACACAGGACATGGGGAATAGGGACATGCATTGGCTGTAACTATGACAAGAACGACAACAATAGGCAGAAAAGAAGTGCAAAACATTTTTGTGCTCAATGGCACAAAAACCTATTTAGATAGTAATCAAAAATGCTATTAACTTTATGCCAACAAATTTAACAATGTCGCTTCACAGAGTCAAACTGGCCGGGGCAAAAGGTGAATTTGTGTCTGTGTGCGTGTGTGTTGGAGACGCAACTGAACTTGTTGTTAGGGCTGTCTGTCTGTTGGCCATGAATAGGGTAAGCTAGATAAAGGTGAGCTGGGCAATGAGCAAATAAACTTTTCAATTCAATAGTCAAGAAAATCCCCGACATAAAAGAAAACAAAAGCATTTTTGTTTTGCCTCTTTTTGTTTTTTTTTTGTAACTGTTGGTCAGCAAGAATATTTGAGGCGGGTTGTTGTGTTGCATAAAGTGCGTAACGTCGTTGTTATGTCGCGTCGGCGTGGCCAAATATAGTTTTGGGCATGCCCAGTTGAAGGGAAGAACTCTAGAATCTAGTTTGGCTTTGCTGGCATGCGGATGTCATGAAATACTTCTGTACTTTTAAATACAAACAGAGTCCATCGAGTCCCTCGAAATGGAAAGTGACGCATGAGTGATCAGAGAGAACCTTTGGGATTTTGAGCTTGAAGCATCGAATAAGGAAATACTATTAAGTTATTAAGTAGGTTGGACTTGAGTCTTGTCCATATAGATAGCCATTACTTCTGTATGTCGTTAAAATAGTGAGCAACACTGACGCCGACTAATGCAGAGCAAAAGCAATTTAATTAAAATTTCTCCACACTCCCCGCGAAACAATATGCAACACTTTTTGCACTTTGTCCTTCGCATGTGGTCCGTTCACACATACATGAGCATTCAAACAACCTAGTTGTAGTTGTTGTAGTATGAAACAAGAAGAAAACCAGAAAATGAGCGTGAGCGAGAGTGAGAGTTGAAAGCACAACACAATAAAACCATGGACAAATTGTAAATATAGCAGTGCGTACGTGTTGAGGTATGCGTACGTGTGAGAAGAACCGAATGCTTGGCGTTATAATGCTCCAACAGCGGTTACACAAGAGAGTTAGAGGTGGAGATGGGGCGATGGCCAGATGGCGAGATTGCGATAGAATGCTGACTGACAGGTAGATGCAATGCGAAAGATAAGACTGACCTGTCCATTTGCTGTCTGTGGTTGTTGTGCGCAAAAGGCATCATCAGATGATGTTGAAGGGAGGAAGGGGATGGTCTTGCACATTAGACCAAGGAAATGATTTGGATTGACCAAAGAGTGCTATTCCACTGATTGGAGCTTCATTCAACTGAGCACATTTTCAAATACCCTGTACTTTGTTAGACTTGCTAAAAGGGTACAATATCAATACTCAAAAGGAGCTACAATCCCTAGTAAAAATAAAAAAGTTTCATTCAATTTTTTAACAAGTAAAAACTTTAAACTATTTAATTAAACATAATACATTATCTTAATATAAACGTAAGTTATTAATCAAAAGGAGCCTACATAATAAAATAAAATACTAAAAATAAGGTATTGCTGCTAAAGACCTTCAACTAACAAATTTACATATATGTAATAAACAAAAATCAAGTGGAAACGTTGCAGTCGGACGCAACCGACTTCGGTACACTCGATACCTGTTATAATACGGGTAGAAAGAGGCCAGATTGCATTGGGGTACGGATGCGGCAGGGGTGTACGCTGCCTTCAAAGATTGTCTGATGCAAATGGGGATGCCAGTAGCTATCTCCTTACCAAATTTGGTAATTCAAGCTTTATGAATGCGGAAAATATGAAGATATATCGATTTTCAGCTAACGAAATTATCGATTTCCCAGCCCCCCAGTAGGCGTTTATGCCCAATCTTGACAATTTATCTTTACCGGCTATAGATAAAGATTTTTGCAAAGTTTCAAGTCTCTTGCTTTAAGGGTGTCGAAAAAAGTTGCGAACATACGGACAGACATACGAACAGACGGACAGACACCATGACGGGCATTGCACAAAGCCAATATAAGTACTTTTAACCTTTGGTATCGAGTATGAAAGGATGAAAAAAATGACTTGCCTTCTTGTAGAAAAAGACGCATATTTATTTTGGTAATAGATTTAATCCACATCACACGAAATAAGCAGGTTTATTGTATTCCATTTTTTAAAACTGTGTTTTTGTTCTTTCTGAGATTTAGCTTTATGCAATTTCAATACAAAAATCACATTATTTAGCATCATTACGAAATACTACAGGTTTGTGACTACTTACTGCCTGCTGCTGACGATCCAGCATACAAAACAAAAATATATAAAACAAAACAACAGAAAACAACACATCAAAAATTGTTTGCTTTTGAGCAAGCAAAACAGAACGAAACGCTAAAAAGCTGTTTTGGTCTTCTCAATTATAAATTACTCAAAACATTTTTGTTTTACCAACAGCTTTGAGGGTCTTTTAATTTATATCACTTCACGCTTTCGTTTCAACTGTTGTTGATTTGTGTTTTTACCATTGCGAAATTTATATACTCTTGAGCTTTAGTTATAAGAGTATATTGGCTTTGTGTTTTTGTTTGGAATATATTTTTGTAATTTCTTGTAATTGAAATAAATAAGATTAATATCTTAAGAGTTGGCAAATTATCTTTACATCCAACAATATTGTAACTTTAGTTATTTTTTAAGTGAGTCTTTTGTTCTTCAAAAAAAGCATTAAGCTGTCAGTTATAGCTGCTCTTGACAGCCAGTGCTTGTAGCTCCCACATTAATTATAATTTATATAATTAATAAAAGGTGGCAAAAAGTTATTTTCATAATATGTCAAAATACAAAAAAAAATGTTAGCGCTGCATGCCTTTTTGCATTTTTATTTTTGTAATCAAACTTTTCAACTGACAGTTGACTGCTGACTGTATTCAAATTAAATATCCATCTCTAAAGTTAATTTTATTAAAAATTAAGTTCCCCCAAGCAATAAATGAAAATGTATTTAACTTTTGTTTTGTCGGTTTCACTATCTCGTTCACATACATGCATATATAGATTATATAGTATATATTCTTATTGCATTTTTATTTGATTTCATTTCTAGTGAAAAAGTCGTTACTGCAAATAGGAAAGGGGTGAAAGGCGTAGAGGATGAGAGTATGCGGATGGCTGTTATTTATGAACTGTGCGCGCCTGCAAGTATGCAACGATTATAATAATTTTAGCTTATAATGTGTTTTCGCTCGCAAGCCCGCCCACCGCTCGCCACCCAACAAGCAACGAGCATTGCCTGGTGTGGCAATTTACTGATTTATACGCACTTAGGTGGCTTAAAGTATCCTGTCTAGCTGTTGGGAGGCTTGTCTTCCAAAGTCTTCGCAACCCTCTCTCCCTTTCTCCCCCTCCCAACCTCTCTTTTTCTCTATCTATCTTTCTCCCTTTTTTCCTTTTCTCCTTTTCTCTGGGTCTTCATGTTTGCGTGTGCTTAACAGCTCATAACTCTTATGCATACCTTGTTAGGTTTGCTTCTCTCTCGAACAGCAGTTTCCCCCTCTCGTCCTTCGTCCAAAGTCCTGCACTGTGCTACCTCTTTTATACGCTTGTCTCTGAGTCTTTGAGTGCTAACCTGTCTTGGGTTACATTAAAAAATGCATTGCCGTAAATCAATAGGAGCTATGCTTTTATGATTGGCATTAAATCTCTTGGTACTTCAAGCTTGTCAAGGGTACAAATTCAGCTGAAAATTACTCTGATCGGACACTTAAATATATATTTTTATTTATACTCGATGCCGAAGGTTAAAAGTATATGGGGTTTGTGCAATGTCCGTCATGGTGTCTGTTCGTCTGTCCGTCCGTATGTTCGCAACTTTTTTCGACACCCTTCAAGCTAGAGACTTGAAACTTTGCAAATATCTTAATCTATGGCCGCGACAGATAAAGTGTCAAGATTGGGCTTCTACGACAGCTGGGAGGCTGGTAAATCGGTAAGTTCGATAGGTCAACATCGATAAATTCTTATATTTCCCACACCCTAACAGTTAGAGTTACCAAATTCGGTTAGAGCATAATTAGTGACATTCCACAAAAAAATGCGTCAAAACTTTGCATGCCACGGCCAAACATACCGCCCCACCGCCTCTTTAAAAACGGTAATGCGTGTACCTTTCTCTAATCCTTATTTCAATAAAACATCAATAAGAAAAATGTTCACACAAGCTGTAATAACTTACAAATTAATGATGAGATAAATATCGTTTATTTATTATGTAAATTAAAATTTATTTATTTAATCAATTTTAAATATTCAATTTAAAATAAAACCATTCCATTCATTAAATTAAATCATTAAAAAAAAAAAAACACCAAACATTTAAAATCGTATTTAATCACTACAAAAAAAAAAAAGCAAACATGTTCAGACAATTATTTGTTAAATCATTGACTTTTGCATTGGGCTCTCTATAAAAATGTCAACAAATTGTTCACGCAACAGGCTTACACACACATACATGCATAAATATATGTATGTACATGCATAATGATATAGTACTTATGTGCATAATGAGACAGCACCACCATCTCATTCTCACTCATTCATTCATGCATTCCACCAATCTCTACGCCTTTTAGCCAACCCAGCGGTCATGCAAAATCAAATTACATGTTTAGCAAACAAACCACTTGCATGCTACCACACGCACACACACACACACACAGCAAATGTGTGCAAATGCATGTTTGTGTTGGTGTATATTAAATGTCTCGAACATCTCTCTCTCTCTCTCTTTCTCTCTTATATGAGTGAACAAAATGCCCTCAATTATTCACATTAATTATAATTTGATTTGTTTATTTTGTGTTACAAAATGCGTTTGCACTTTGCGGGCGCACAACGTGGGCGTGGCGCTGCGTTGCATTGCTCACTGGCACTGGGTGCATAACAAAGCGTGTGTCTAAAGCGTGCCCCAGTAACTTAGTCAAATCCAGTGTGCTTGACAAGCCCCATGGCATTTCAACAGTGAGAAGGATTTCTGAGAAATATGTATTGAATTTTATTTAAGCGCTATTAAATAAACTTTTAGTTGAGCATTAAGCTCACACTTATAGAATCGAATGCCGGGCCAATTGGAAAAGTAGCCAACTAAGCGTTTATCGTAGTCAGGCAGTTAACTTCATATTACATCAAGCCAAAAGAAACATCAAACACAAAAAAAAACGGACTGCCTTAGGTATCACACAGACATAAATGCAGCGCACAATTGGTGGCAAGTTCGTACGGTGTAGGATGAACCAACCAGAGGCCACCTATCAATCAAAACCATGACGACGCAGCTGCAAAAGGCCCAAACAAATGCCTAACGCAAATAAGTGACTTGGAAAAATGCCGGCACACAAAATACTAAGCAACCAACCGACGTGAAACTGCCTTTTATTTTGAACACATCCCATTACATCCCTTCACCCCACCCCCTTTTCAACAACCACCTCGAAATCAGTTCATATTTTGCAGATTTTATTTAAAAAGGAAAACAAGCTGAACTTTCCGTATGAATTTCCATTTATGCCAAATATAGGTTGAATCAATGCACTTGTTCTAATCGGGGGATCATCTGAAACCCTTTTTTTGCAGGCACAGACACACGTAAACGTTGTGGAGGTTAATTAACACGAATACTAAAAACAAAATCATTAAATATGGAACACATAAAACTTAATATTAAACTCAAGTTTTGATGTAAATTGCTAGAAGAAAATTAAGACATGTGTTTCCAAAAATGTGTTAGATGCGTATGTTTTTAATTCATTTTTGGGGCCAATTAACGCAAATGTAACTAATTTAAATGCAAAACATTATAACTAAATGCGCTAGCTGAATTAATTAAAATGCTTGAGCAAAGACATCCTTTAACTTAGACTCAGACAAGAATATCAGCTGCGGACGGGCCATATTGTTAACATTCTGTAAGCCAGATGGGCATTCCATGCCCTTAACTGCAACGCATCCCGACATCGCTACTGCTACTGCAACATGCAGCATGCTGCTCTGCTGCTGCTCGCCACTCGCCACTCGTCGTTGTTCTGTTTAATTTATTTTTGCCGCCTTGCACCGCATGCAAATGAAATGTCATAAAAAATTGCAGCGTGGCACGAAGTACCGTCGCTGATGGCAACGTCAATGTTGCAACTACAACTACAACTAAAGCTACAGATGCAACTACAACACTGCAGCGCAACACTCGACTCGTCGTTTGCGCTGCAAAGAGCATGCATACATTAGCATAGGGTATTTTTATTTTCGCATAAAATATGTAACGACTTCAAGAAGGCATTTTCAACTGCATGAAATAAGGCATCATCTTAGGCAGGTCAAATGACGATTTTAGTTGGCCAATTTAACGGTATTTTGAGTACTTAACTTCAAGAAAAGTAAATAAAGTATACAAAGTATAACAAATAAAAATGTTGCCTAAGACTTATATTTTAGGTTAGTTTAGTTAAGCTTGATTTTCATAATTAAAATACCAAACAAAAAACATAGACATTATTTATCAGCAAGGGTATTTCATCTTTCGTACATCGTAGCAAATTTTCTTTTATAGGTTTTTTTTTTCTATTTTAATTTTAATAGCACAGTCATTTTCTTCTCGTACTACTGCTGCTGCTGCATAAATGAAAACGGGAATAGAAAAATGCACTGAGGCTGCTGCGGTTGCACATATTCTGCATGCTGCTCGTCCTGGGACTGCGACGAGGGCAACGGCAGCAGTGCCAGTGGAAGCATAGCCAACGACGACAGTTTAGAAAATGTGGAAAGTATTAAATTTCAGCACCAGGCCACAACAACAACAACAACAGCGATGGCAACATCAAAAGGACTAGTGGGTTGCATGCTGCGCATTGTGAGTATGCAACTAAAACCCGACCATACAGGGACACGAGCGACTGGCAGCCGTCAGTTGTTCAGTGGCATCGAAGATTGTTTATGTTGTCATATTGTTATGCCATTGGGAATGCTTACAACCTGCATGCGCTTTAGGTCACGGATTAAGTAAACACCAAAGCACATACTGGGCATGTTCATGGAATTTTGAATCTTTACACGAGCTAGTACAATTGGTGATAAAATTGCACTCGATACTGAAGACATTTCTTAGAAAGCCTTTGTTAATGTCATTCTTAGATCAAAAAGTTTAACAAGAAAATAAGAAAGTTATTTTGAGAATTGTAAAGCCAAACGACAGATTAGCTGTGTAAGTACGAAATTTCTTACTGAATTTTATAAGGCAATGAGTATATACCGTATACATATCGAAACGCCATTAAAATTTTCTAAGACAACCATTTACGAAACTTTTTGATTTCAATATTTTTAAATTGTGGCTTTAAGTAAAAAAAACCGCGAAAAGTGACCGCGTTGCTAAATATCGATGATTGAAAAATTGGACACGTAGTATCGTCAAAAACATCGAGTTAAAATCGCTGAGGGTGAAAATCGATACATCGATGGCTGGTCTGCTGCAAAATGACAAATGTTGTATGTAGAAAAAAGTCAAAAATATTGTTGACATTTGTATAATTGTTGTAAATCTTTATCGTAGAACAACAAAACATCTGCCGCGTCCAGCAGTAATAGCAGCATGAATGCATCAGCACAAGCCCATGACATTTCCGAGGAACAAAGACGCATCTGGGTGGGAAATCTGGATTCGCGCATCACCGAGTAAGTTGAGAACTGTGAACACATATACCATCATCTTTTTTAAGATTTTCTGAAGTGTGCTAATATTTATACTTTTCTCTTGACAACTATTGGTTTCAACTTCTCAAACTAATGCAAAAATGCGGTGCCATTGAAAAGTTCGACATGCTATTCCACAAGGGCGGCCCCATGGTCGGCCAATCGCGTGGTTATGCCTTTGTCACATTCGCCCAGAACGAGGGCGCCACAAATGCCTTAATGAAACTGGACGGCACACACGTAGGCAGTCGTTCAATAGCTGTGCGTTTAGCCAAAAACATAAAATACGTAAGTGAACCTTCACATATGAAACAAAAAATTAAAATCCTGCTCATCTAAGAATATTTGTCGCATTTTAGGATGATCTCCAAAGACCCAAGCCACGCATTGAGATTCCAGCACTGGGTACCGGTAAGCGAGAGGAGAAAATTAGCAAAGCTGAAGCCATTCGTGCCATTGAGGCCAAACTTAAAACACTCGAGCGGCAGACAGATGACAATTTGGAGCTAAATCCAATCGGACGTGAGCCCAATGTGCCATTTATCCAGCGCTACCAATTTAACAAAGATCGTGATACCATGCAGCGGACTGGGCCACATGGCAAATATATGAAGAATAAATCATCGGCACCATATCATCGACAGCAGCAGCCAAAACGACGCTGAGCTGCAAGGATCCAAAACTCATCATTATTTCTAGAGAACTTACATAAAATCTCATTTCATTTAATTTATTGACATAAAAATGACGCGTTCTTAAAAAATAAAACATGAAAAAAGAGTTACAATCCTTTTTATTTAGGCGCAAATATGAATTTACCACGCATGTGTTCCGGCAAAGGCACTGTACCTGGGCAGGGCACTTGTCCGGGTATTTCGCAGATGCAATGACGGTCACAGCCATAACCAAAATTGGCCGGATTATCTTTACTCTCTGCCAAGCGGGCCGCGGCATCCAATTGCTCACTGGAATTGTTGAAATTTGAGTTGCCTGAGTGGAACATTTACATATGTTTTTGTTAGCTTACCGTGTCTTGCCAACTACTTTGACTAGGTGCTCAATAATCTCATCCCGATTCCGAGAATCAATGTCAATAAGTATATCCCGGCCGTCGTCAAAGTAGCAGCGCACAAAGGGCGAAGGCGTCAAGTTTTTAAGTGTGATGACCTGAACATCAGGATTCCTGAATTGTACCTGTGGTATATTCCAAAAGACAAAGTCTCTGCAAAGACAATGCACATTTGTATTATGTATTTTTGAAAGCAATATTTATCTTACCTGGCGCCCGCATGATGTTCGCCGGATGTGTTGTAGTTCACGCTAAAGATGCGTACCTTGTCCTTTAAAACCAATTTTCCAGCATTAAGATATTTAAGCGTGCGCCGAATGGGCTCTCTTCCTTTCATGAACGGCATTTTTGAAAGTTATTAATACAGCTTATGGCAAAACAAATAATTCTAATGCGTTCTGCCACTTGTGTAATTCAGTCGGGCTGACAGACATTGATAGCAAGAAACAGAAACAGCTGACTTGTATCGATACTTTTAGTTTAGCTCATCGATAAAGCACATTATATTTGTTAAGTTGTTATTAAATATTATAGTGATGCTTGCAATATGTGCTGTTGACTAAACACACATACTTCAGAAACTACTCGAAGGAAAACAATAAGTATCGTGATCAAGTTATGGAAATTACGCTAGCACTATTAAAGCCGCACGTGCTGCGTAACACCTATGCGCTGCAGCAGTTAAAAGCTATTATAGGTAACAATTTTGTTGTGTTGGAAGCCAAGGAGGTGCACATAACAAAAGAACTATCTGAAGCCTTTTATGCGGAGCACAAGGGCAAATTCTTCTATCAACGTCTTACCAGCTTTATGATGAGGTATGTTTATTTAAGCAAATTACTGCAATTACATTCTTATTGATTCAATTATTATGCTTATAGTGGGCCCTGTTACGCTTTTATATTGCAATCCGAGTCATGCATTCAAAAATGGCGCCAACTTATGGGGCCCACCAAAGTGTTTAGGGCGGTGTACAGCGAACCCGATTGCATACGCGCTCTCTACGGACTCTCCGACACACGCAATGCCTGCCATGGATCAGACAGTAAAGCATCAGCAATGCGAGAGATTGCTATACTATTTCCGGAATTCGATGTGGGCCGAGTCCGCAGTCAAGCGAATAACTATAAAAATGCGTGATCTCCAGCTTATCAGATAAGCAAAAAAAACTTTAATGCTTTTACGCCTACGCTAGGCAAAAACACAAAGGTGACCTAAACGCAATAATTATTCTAGTTAGTTAAATAAGCTAGCCGTATTTACTAGATTTATTTGAATAACAATAAAGTATCTATGCATTTGTTTTAAAAACTTTATTCCATAAATGTTTGTTATATAATACAACTTACACTCCGTTTGCACATACATACGTGTGTTCATATATGTAAATACATTGGTATGCATGCACATGTAAATAGAGAAAGAGATTTGTTTGATTTCTTCTACTTATGTATTTTGGTTTAGTTTTTGTTGTAAATATATGTATGTAGATTGTAATAAAAATTATAAAATTTATAAACTTAACAAATTATATGTATGTGTATCGTATTTATGTTTGTAGTATGTATGTATGTATGTACGTCCCTTGAAGGCGTAATATAATTTAATGTAATATTTAGCGTAGAACAACACCAGTATGTATGTATGTACTTCTATTTGTTGACTTAAAAAAATCATTTAAACAAAAATCCAAACTCTTGGTGCACACATGGACGCCAGGCGCTTGGGTGTTAGTTAGAATGTAATGGAGCAAAGCTCGAGCGAAACGGCATTATTGACGCTGTCTTTTTCAATTCTACCCGATTACAAGGTGACAGAGGGCGGCTAATATATACACATATGTATATGTATATATAGAAATATATGTTCAATTCGTATGATTGTAAGTCTAACGCTATATAGTAACATTATTTCGATAAGCACTACCAAATGTTATAAGTACATACAAGTAAGTATACATACATACATATGGTATATGTATAGCTAATCTGTTTTGTTTTTTCATATTTCTTTTGAATTTTTAATAATTTTTTTTGTTTTTCATTTTTGTTTTTAACCTTTTTGGGTATTAATTACAAGCATTAATGCTTATTTGCAGTCCTACGATTTTCACAATTCGCACTCGACAACGATATTTGATTCGAGGCGCCAAAGTTAGAAACATTTAGTTATGCTTAATACCTAATTAATCACTCTAACGTTAAATTTCAACATTTGTATTGCTATTTAAGCTGATCTTTATAGATGGTTTTCGAATGATTTCAATTAAAAATACTAATAGAACAATTAAATATAGTATCAACAAGATGGCAGCAGCAGCACGTGCAACAATGCAAAATGGTTTTTCCAAAGACTTCTCTATATTTCAGTTTAAACATGTAGTAGTTGTTGTTCTTTTGGTGGGGTCGTCTTTTTTATTTTGTCAAAATAGTTAGGGTATTTTTCTTGCTGCTTGCATACTTAAGTACACACATAATCGGAACTGGCTGGGAAAAATGTCTTTAATTTGTGAGTTCAAGCAAAAACACAAGATTCAGAATACAAAATGTATAACTTCTCTTATGTTTGCTTGAATATAATATTTTCAGATAATTTTGTTTTTTTTTTTGGTATTGCATTGTCACTGAACTGACTGCACTAGTTTCTAGTTAACATAGTTTTTATTAACAATTTATCATTGCCTTTTTGTATAAAATATAATTATAAAATAAAACATACGTACATAAGTAATTATAGGATAGATTGTGTGTGTGTTTTAGGTTATATTTTAAATGTAGCCCGCTTGTGTGGCACATTAAAAAAAAAAAATCCATCTGTATAATTGTAGGCGCCAACTATTTGGAATAGTTGTCAATCAACGACATACATATAATTTTTTTTTTTGATTTTTCTTTTTTTCTTTTTGTAACTTTAAATATCTGTGAATGTTTGCTTTGCTTAGATTCTGCAGAACTAAGTACATATTCTCTCTCTTTCTCTCTTTTTTCTCTCTTTCTCTCTCTCTCTCTCTCTCTCTCTCTATGTCTCTCTATATATATCAACCGCCATCCAAATATATTAGACTCCTTTTCATTCTATTTGTGAGCATAGAGATTGTAATTTTACTCAAACATAGCCATCGAAGAAGTTGGTACAACCTCCAGCAGCAGCTGAAAGAACAATGTCACCTTGTCTGCAATAACAAAGACAGTTAATTAAAGTATCTAATGGATAGTTTGTGCTATGTATCTACTTACTCATAAAACGTGGCGTCATGCCCAGTTTAACGAATGGCACATAAAATATGAGACCCGCAAAGATGAAAAGCAATGCATACAAGTATTCAATGCGAGGTGTATCAAAAATGGGCGCTGCAACGAGATACACAGAGATGACCAAGACCACAACGGGAATGATAATTGGCACTTTGTATGGCCGTGGATGGTTGGGTTTGGTGTAGCGCATCACGATAAGTGCCAGCATTGCCCCGCCATAGAATATCCATGCGGTGAAGCTGAAGAAATCAATCAGCGAATCAATTGTGCCATGCAGCACCATTGCTGACGCAATCAGCGACTGTCAAAAGACACATAAAAATAACTAGATCTTTAATACACATGTTAAAAAATATATATATGTTTATCAATTGCTTATGTTGATCGCCTATAATTATGTATTTTAACAAATCTAATCAAACATATGTAAGTCTTGAGAGCTGGGCAATTCGCCAAAACTTTGCACATGCAAAATACTCGATTCGTGCCCAAAAAAAAAAAATTATTTTTTAATCTATAAAAAGAGACACATGCATAAAAGAATGCATTTTTATGTTTATTGTTCGTTAAAGTCAGAGATAAAAATAATTTATAATATCATATCTTTCAAGTTTCATAAAATTAGATAAAGCAATCAGAGTCATTATGGCTACAGCAATAATGCTTTCTTTTGGTAATCATTTTTAATATTTTTCTTGGAAATTGTACCAAATTTTCTTAAAACAATGCCCAATCAATATAAAATATAAAATTCAATTAAACAAACTGGGTGCGTTCAATAGTTCTTAACAGTTGGTAAACTTACGTGGAATATGAGGCCTGGAGCCGGTGTCAGACGTCTCACATGTACGTAGGATAAAATATCCAGTAGATGTCCCTCTCGGCTAGCTGCAAAGCAGAGACTACAGTAGATAGAAAGGTTTAGAAATAATACAAACATTCAAATGACTTAAAAAAGATACAGCGAGAGGGAGATAGAGAGAGAGAGAGAGATAGATAGAGAGTGGGAGAAAGCTGGGAGATAAAAAGATAAAAAAAAAAACGTGGGAAAAAGATAGATGGATGGTGGGAAGGGGGGAAAAAATATGGTAACGTACCGTCCTGCGGCAAAGAGCGTACCGTTAGCACTTCCAAATGTGCTGATAGTGACACTCAGTGGCATTAGCCAGGCCAAGGCGCCCAAAATCCGATTGCCAAAGGTGACAGCGACCGCCTCAGATTCGATCATCTCCTGCGCAGACATTGCCGCCAAGTAAGAGATATTGATTAAAGCATAACAGAGCGTTACCAACGGTATACCAATCATAATTGAGCGTGGCAAATTCTTGCTGGGATTCTTAATCTCCTCGGTGACATAGTTGAGATTGTTCCAGCCATCGTATGCCCAAAGGCCAGTGTAAAATGCAGTCGCAATAGCCCCAATATTTGGCATCGGCCCATTAAATGCATTCGACAGATGCTGCGTATTACCCTGGAACAGTTTCCAAGCCCCGCCGCATATAATAATGACGACGGCAACCAATTTGGCAGCCGTAAACACATTCTGCACGGCCATGCCCAAATTGACACTGTAGCAATTCACAAACAATATCATCACTAAGAAATTGTAAAGGAGAAATCAATACAAAGTTAGTTTTGATTTTGCAAAAAATAAAAGAGAGCTCAGTTGGTCCATCGCTTACCAATTGCGACTAGAGCAACCATCTTGACAACACCCCTGGGTGGATCGCATTCCGTCACAAAGGCCTCGACCGCATACTGTGCAAATGATAAGCATATTATAGCCATTTGAGATGGCTTCAACACCAATGTCGATACCCATGAGAATAAAAACGCCGGTGCCGGTCCATAAGCGTCCATAAAGTACGCCCATTCCGCACCAGACGAGGTGTTCATTGTGCCAAGTTCAGCATATGCTAGAGCGCCTAATACGGAAAATAGAAAAATAATTTTTCAAATACATTGTAATTGGTACTAGAAGGTGTAATAATGACAAAAGTAAGGTTAGAATGGAATAAGATGATTGATTAATCAAAATAAAACAAGTAAAAAAGCTCTAGGCGAGACTAAGAGATTCCCCAATCCCTAGACAAAACGCATACAGCTATTGTTTGTGTGATAGTTCGCAGAACTTTGCACAAACTTCAATAATCGATATCTCCGGTGTTTCTCGACCGATTTCTTTGAAAAAAGCATAGGGTATCATTATTTTGTCTTTAGTTTCTTAGACACTTTCCAAACATTGAAAATTAAATATTTCATTGTTATCGATAACATGTGTATATCGGAAATGAGAAGAGTTATTGTTAATCTGAAACAAACTTAATCTATCTCGGGTATACGAAAAGTTATTTCAAATTCATTTCACGTCCCTGGGCTCGACGCGTTCATATTGACTCGGCTGTTGATGCTGAACAATAATATGTCTATACTTGATGGGGTCGGATATGCTTCCTTCTGTCTGTTACATACATTTGCATTTACTAATTATTTATCAAAAGCTTATTGAATTTTTAAGCAGGGTATCTCCAAGTCAACCAAAGCCCTATAGCTGGTTTAAGATGAGCAGTTAATTACCATCATTAGAGTGCATTTAGTTCTTTGTCAGTAAACCGGTAGTCCGGTAGTTCTACCGGCAATTTGCGATGCCATGAATCCTGTGCTTATGTTTCAAAGGAAAGTTTACAGCGCAATCAAACCATTGTTGGTAATCAGCCAAAAATATAAACGGCGGCAACAAGTGTTGGATAGCGTATAAATAATGATAAATGATTATGTGTGTGTGTGTGTGTGTGTGTGTGAGTGTGAATTGTGTACTTACCTAACAAGGAGAGGACACCACAGGCAAGCCAAATTACGAAGCTAACTCCAACGGAACCGGTGCGAACCAGTAAACCAGAGGGTGACACAAATATTCCAGACCCTGTAAATAATTCAAAATATAATCTCAATCAAATGTACGTAGCGACTATCTGAATGGGATAAACATTATGTAGACAGCAGCTGCTCCTGCTGTCTTTTTGCGTCAGCAACAGATATTGATTTGCGCCTGACTTCCGGCTGCTCGGAAGTTTGAACCCACGCATCAGCAGTGAAACGTCATCAGCCAAAAGCTTTAACAGGGCACAAGTGTTTTGAGTGTGCTTGTCCATTTAAAGCTTTATAGGCGCTTTCACGTCAAAAGCTGGATAGATAGTACAAGTAGATAAGTACACATGTAAATACATACATATGTACATGCAAAAAAGTTGGGCTCGTCTGGTTGGAAAATGCGTATGGTTTTGGTTTTGTTGACACAACAACAAAGGTCAAATGTGCTGGTAAATTAACTTATTTCACCTATTTGCTAAGCTATTGCAGTATGTTATTATTATGCAGTATATTATTATATTTGTATTTGATTGCGGAAAGTGTTTATCATACGAGCTGTGTTGATTTATAACAAATACAATTAAGCATTCTCTGAGCCAAGGTTTTCGACTTTAATATTAATATTTTTCTATGAAAAGCAATTTAAAGAAATCGCGAGAATATCGATTTTAAAGGTGATAATTGTGGCTTCTTAAATGATATAACTTTACAATTCATCGAAAAAAAAACAAAACAGGTTTTATTCAACACTTCAAAGTAGAGAAAATCTAAATTTAGCCCCTTTTTTTAATAAATGTATTTGTGCTAAAGTCAACCAAAATGCGAGTAAAAAGCAATAAAAAACAGAATATGCAATTTGTATCTATTAAGCATATATGTATTATATATATATATGAATATATAAGCATAGTATATGTGTTAAAAAATTTATTTGACGTAAATTCAAATATTATTGTAAAGATTTGACACGGACAATCAGACACACAAAAACTTTGTCTTATATAAAGATATCAATTATACGTCACTTTTCAGATACCAATTCCAGATTTAGTATTTAATTTCTAAAATTAACGGTCTTAAATACAATCTGATGCTCAAAAAGCGTGCCCAAAAAGCACCAAATAAGTTATCTTAAGAGAAATGTAACTAGTTACAGAGTATCTGCTAGTCCTATATACTATCTTACCTACTACCTTACTGAAGAAATTTATAAACATAAAACGACAAGCAGGAATCCGAGCACCTGATCAACTTTTCCGACTTGTTAAATTATAAACGTTAACGATAACTTTTAAGAAATTTTCTTGGCTAAGACATTTTCCGAAATGTGGATCATTGTCACATATTTATGTGCATATGTATATTTATAAATTTATGAGTATGTATTTTTGGGCACGCGAACCTCCATAAAGCGCAAGAAAAACAAACATTTTCTTAACGCATCTCTTGTCGGGAAAAATGCGAGTTTTGTGTCACATTTTTTCCTCTAGTCATATGCATTTCCATACATACAAATATACCCTGTAAATTGATGAGTGCCAAGTAAGGGGTATACTATTTACGTAAATTTTTATTCATTCGTAATAACCAATTAATTTATAAAAGTCAAGTTTCACTCACCAATCATAGTTCCGACAATTAAAGCCACCCCACTGAAGAGCCCCAGCCTTAAAATATACGAAACAAAAAAGATTTGAAATTTTAATGAGAGAAACGAAATTTTAAAACGAAGGGATTATCTGTTGAGTTTTGTTGTTGTATATATGTATATATATCAATCATTTAACATTCGATTCTTACCTTCTCTCGAGGTGAACAGTGTCGTTCGGCGTTGAGCCATTCCTCTCCAGCGACTTCCGCATCCGCCCGGTCCCTGATGAGTCGGTCTCTGTCGCTTCGGGCCCTTCTGTCCCAAGAGACCCATTGGCACCAATTGTCCCATTGCTCGTTGCTTTTGTTGGCACATTATGTCCTACACGGTAGCATTAAAGAGAGTCGCACACACATACAATCACAGATTAGTTTTAAACAATAAAAAAATTTTTCGAGTGCATAAAAAATAAACCAAAAAAAATACAACACTGTTTACGAGATATGAATATCGGCGACTAACGAAATGAGTGTCTTTTTTTTGTTCGAACAGTTTGAAAGATAAACAAAATTTCGGCACAATTTGTCTATTTTCGATATGCATACATATTTACATGGTCTACATGTATGTACATGTATGTGTAGCCTTGGCTAACGAATGCGTTACGCATTGGCGGCACCCACTAACACACACGCATAGCAGAGAAAACACCCACCTCTATTATCTGCTGTATTAGTTTTGCATGCGTTTTTTTGCAAGCAAAATAGTTGTGATATTTTATCGCGCATGGCATGGACGGATAAAAAATAGCCAAAATTATTTCGCCGCGAATTTCAGCTCCCAGCGAAGAATATAACGAACGAAAATGAATCAGTATCAGAATTTGAATGCTCCTGAGAAGGCGGCGAAAGCGCGTGCTGAATGGGCGATTAATCGATGGCAACTGTTGGAGCAATTTGCTGGCGCCACGACAAATACCGTTGATAAGCTAACGCGACGACTGCCGAAGACACAAAAGCCGAAAAACGAATGCCAAATTGACGAGATGCTGCTAAAACAGATCTGGGCGCACTTTCTCTCTTCGCGTTCAATGCAGTGAGCTTTCGATTTGCGCTCTCGGGCCTGTTTGGACTGCCTGTGTACGTGATACGAATGCCGGCTACTATTTGGTTGTTGTATTTTTATATTTGTGTGTCGTTTTCGTCGTGCTATATTTACGGGTCGTCAAGTCCGAGTCCTCGTTCGTCAATTTATTTCATCATGTGTGTGAGTGTTTGTGTGTTTTTTTTTTCGTCTAAAATCAGAAAATTTTGTTGAGATTTTCGGCTTTTCTTGACTTTGCCGTCAGTCTTTGCAACTTGTTAAAGATTTTTATAGTGCTCTGCTTGCCGCCGCCGCCATCGTAGAGAAATAGTACTAATTTTGCAGGCAGACAAATTCAGTGAAGCGAAGGTGAACATATTTTTCACAATATATTCTTCATTCTGTCGCTGTTTGCCTCCGCTATTTATAGCCGTTTTTTTTGGGGATTATACGTTTGTGTGTATGTGTTTCGGAATTAAATATTTCTAAGTTGGCCTTTTTTCGACTCGTTAATGTGTATGTTGTGTATGTCCGACGGTAGAGTTTCTGTAATCGCCTTGTTCCTTGCTCAATCAAAACTGCAATCACTGCCAAATGGCATGCAAAATATGTGCTCCAAGCTTTCTCTTGCTTTCGTTACTTTCACTTGTGCAGGGAAGTGTCTTGCTCTCTCTCTTTCTCTTGTTAATGAATGGCAGCAAGTTCTACGACAACTACTACTACACACAAATCTCATTGAGAATTTCACATCTAGTTGCTACCCCATCCTACTAAATTAACAGCTTCTTCAAAGACACATTCCCTCTCATAGCTCTCTCTCTCTCTTTCTCTCTCTCACTCTCACTCTCTTTTCAATATGGTCATGTGATTCCGTTAGTGAATATTATCGTTGAGAAATCATGAAATTTACTTTGTTCGTTGGCATGCTCTATTAATGAGAGATGTTATAGAGATCAATGTTCTACAACAGCGTAATTATTGATGGCCGCCCTCTCTTTTAGCTTCGTTAAAAGCTTAACGATTTATGTATTTTGATTTCTTTCTATTTTGCCAAATAGACCAGAAAAGAACTCAGAGAGTAGATACAACGTAGTAGTTCGCACAAATTTAAGCAAAATAAATAACAAACTTGTATAAGCATATGTACATATGTAGTATGTTTGAACATATCTTTGTATATGCACAGTAAATAAGTCAAGAACATGCATAGAAACGGAATTTTCTTATTATTTTTATTATACCCTGTACACATTAGTCGGGTAAACAGTTCATGATACACTTTTGCAAATGAACTTAACACTTGATTCTAGACGTACAAAATGGTAATTAAGATACATAAATATTTTTCCGTTTTTCCTCTCAAACGACTAAACAACTGAAGCTTCCTTTCTGATAGTAGAAACAGCTTAGACCTTTTAGTGCAACATTAGTAAAACAAAGTAAAAACCTGACGTACAAGAATCATCATTGCCACTGGGTTAAGTGCTAATTACAGGGAAGCGTTTGTCCATATCCCTTAGCTGTTCTTTTTCAATACTAATTGTTGATGTTTCTGTCATAAGAGTCACGAGGCTTTGTTGAGAAATTTTATTGACGTAGTATATGAACAGCACTTTGTTATTCAAAGATATTGGATACTTGAGCTGACCGAAAAGACAACAGGAAACGCTAGTGTATTCCGAAGCTAGTTTATTCTTAAGCTGCTGAATTGCTGGAGACAATCTCGTCTAGCCAATCAGTAAATTAATGCAAAGATCGACAATTATAACATTGATAAACTCAATCGTCGATGGCAAAGCTTAGTTTTCGGCTTCAAAGTTTACAGAATATTCATTAAAGAAAAATAGTTTGCTTATCACATAGTTTTAAAAACTGTTTTTCCCACTCTTTTGACTTATATTATCTGATATCTGGACAACAACAACATGAACAAGCGTCAAACTGGCACGCGGTCCGATTCGCACGTAGACATTAAGACAAAGAGACTAAATGATAGATATATGTACATATACATATATAGTATAAGATATTTGTGTCGTCTGGTTGGTTGGTCTAACGATCAAGCGTTCTAACATTTTTTAGCGGACTACTGAAATAAATAATCTCTTTAAAAGGAAAACAATTAAGCTCCTTGATAATAAAGTAACTTTCAATTTGAAAGGAACAAATTCATTTAATATTTGTTTGTTAATTAATTTTGTTTAAACAAACATTGTCATAATTCTTATCGCTTCGTGGAACTAGTAAAAAAGTCATGTCAAGTACGTTTGCAGACAAATAAGCACACGTTTTAACTAGACATTGTGACAGCGCTGATGATGGTGTTTAATGTTTTCGCAAAAACCATGTGCTTGTGTTAGGTTTGAGTACCCTTCTAGCCTCAATTTTCCACAACAATGCTGTGACGCATAAGAGTTCAAAGCAGCGACAGCGACAGAAGCAAGCGGCGTCTTCATCAAATGTCTAAATGACTAATAATCACGCGCTGAACGTTGATATATAAGTACATTTTACCTAAGGTAAAGAGTATATTGGGTTTGTGCAATGTCCGTCATGGTGTCTGTCCGTCTGTCCGTCCGTATGAACGCAACTTTTTTTTTGACATCCTTCAAGCTAGAGACTTGAAACTTTGCCATTCTCTTCATCTATGGGATAGTAAATTAAAGTGTCAAGATTGGGGTTCTGCGATAGCTGGGGAGCTGGCAAATCGATAAAATCGATAACTCAAATAAAGATAAATTCACCTTTTTCGCACATCCTTACAGCTAGAACTACCAAATTTGGTGAGAAGATACCTACTGACAAACCCCAAAAAACTGCATCAAAACTTTGGATGCCACGCCCACCTAAACCGCCATAGCCGCCCCCAGCCGCCCCAAAACTTCGCTAAAAATGGGAATACGTGTATCTTTCATAGTGTTTGAGCTATGGTCACCAAATTTGGTATGAATATAACTGGTAGCGACCCCCAAAGGTGTGAGAATCTTTAAGGCAGCGTACACCCCTGCCGCATCCGTACCCTTTTGCAATCAGGCCTCTTTTTACCGGTTTTAATACTGGTAACGAGTATACCGCAGTCGGTTGCGTCCGACTGCAACGTTTCCACTAGTTTTTTTTTGCTTTTTCTAATGCAAATGCAAATTTCAAATATGAAAAGCATTGTGAGATCAGTTGGTATAGCCAGGGTAGGAGAGGATGGTTGGGATTGCTGCATTATAATTGGACTGTAGCCAAATTCAAATAAAATTTTTTTGTTTTCTTTAATTGATTCTAAATATTTGGGATTAACTATGTGTTTGTGTCCCATTCAAAGCATATAAGCAAATTTTAAATCCAAGAGCAAAGAGGGCACAAAACTAATAAAAAAAAAGTTCGCGTTTACTTATACACTGAAACATAAACATATATACTACATAATGTTTATCAGCTTTATTTATTTGCAAATTTGTCAATCATATATATGAACATACATATGTAGATAAACATACTACGTATGCTTAAAAGTGCTGCCAACAATTTGGTTAGGAACATTTAAAATTCAATAACAAAAAAATGTTAAATGTGCTAAGTGATTTTTATAGCATAACAAACAGAAAGGTAGATACACCAAAGTGCAACTTATTATTATTATTATTCTTATTATCATAATTATTCATTTAACTATCGTATTTTGACTAAAAATAAGAATCATAATACAAATAAATAAATGAAATTCCTTAAAAACAAAATCTTTTAGCTTATATATTAAACATTTGAATTTGACAACGCTAATACAAGATTTAATTTTAAATATTTCATTAAAAATTCAATAAATTGAGTCGTTGGAAAAATCATTATGTCGGAAAAAATCGGGCAATTAAAAACTGTAACTTCATGGTATACTAAAAAGAAGCTTAATGAATTGTTTAGTTACATATTTTAGTCTCTAGAATCTAGAATCTTGATTGTATGGTATATATATATCTTATTATCTCAACAAAGTTGTTGTTTGAGTCAAGCCGTAACAGGAGCCCTTTCGGCTCTCGCTTTGATATTGGATGCTGTCGAAATAATTCGTTCGTTTGCTTTATTGAAATGTATCGTTTTCTGTTTATTTTGCATTTGTCTTGCCACAATTAACGAGCGGAACATCTTAAATAGCCAAAGGCACCAGACACAGACACAAAAGCAGACGCCGGCAATATACTTATATAAGTTCATAAACAACATTTTTACATATGTATTTCGAGTGCATCAATTCCAAAGTCAATGTCAAGTTTATATATTATTGAGTAAATGCAGATGCAGATTGTTTTGCAACAGCCAATCAACTACAGCTGTTTTATTGCCTTTGTTTAAAAATTCAAATTTAGTTATTACAATAACTATTCTATTAAAGCATATTAAATATAGAATAATATATGCTAAATGTAACCTGGTTATGGGTTTCACATTATCAAGTAAGCGCTACCAACATAAAGAATGACTTTTCCATTTGATCTTATCATCCTACGCTTAAACTCAACTCTTCCTAACTTGACTTCAATATTTGTCTAACGAACTTAAGCCGATTGTCAAAATGGTCGTTTTGTTCGGTTTATTTAGTATGTAAATACATAAACATATGTTTATATCTACGTTATTTATCTCGCTCCCATCACTTTTTGCAAATCTTGCATTAAGTATTTTTTTTTTTTTTTTTGACATTTGTTATCGTTATCGCTATTGGTTTGTACAAAAACCTCGTTGACAGCAACAGCTCGGCTGCACCGTTATTTATTTATGTTGTACATAAATATTTGTATTTTGTTTTTTATTATTTTTATTTGTATATTTTTGCACGACGCGTCGGTGCGCGCCTCAATTTAACTCAATTGATTTTTATTTGGCTCGTGACGCACCAACTTCATAGCAACGAATTCCCATCCCTCTCCCTACTAATTGCTGACGCTGATGATGATGACGATGATGATGATGATGACGCTAATGATCAGCCACAATAATGACAAAACGATAAATTCATTTGCTTGACTGTTATGGCAGCGCAATTTACAGCGCATCCAAAGACACAAATTGAAAATTTCTCGCAGCGAGTGCAAAATGAAAAAATAGAAAAACCAATTTGTCGCTTAATTGATTATGGAATTTCGCCATTTCACAAACAAATGTCAAATGTATGTGCATTTGCTCACACTCACACTCACACCTAACCTGTTAACCTATTATCCTTAAACAAAATTGTTCATGCTCCCACGCAAAACGCAACTTTTTCTCCGCCACAGCCGAAAAGATTGTTTATGGCTGTTGTTGTTTTTATTTTGGGACTCACGCAAATATATGTTTGTACAGTCAAAGAGTATAGAAACCAGATTCCATACTCTTTGGTAAAGTTAAAATTGATTCGTTCGTGTTCAGTGTTACCAGCTATAAATAGAATGTTGTGCAAGTCTAGCACGAGAATCGAGAAAGAGCGTGTGAACTGAAACAGAAATAAGGTTGAGCTATCAGTCAACAGGATGTTCAACTCAACAGACACACACACACACACACACACACACAACTTATTTATATGTCTTTTTGTGTTCGTAAAGTTGATAGGTTTATATATTTAAGGGGCTCGCCTCGGCATCAGCCTCGACTTTCGTGCCCTTGCCCAGGAACATTTTGTCACAGAATGCATTCACCGGTTTCACTTTAAACATTGCAACAATTCTCTATATCTGTGGTTCTTGCAAACTAATGAGAGCTATAATTTATAAACTTATTAACAATAACATAAACAAACGTTTTCTAGTTATTGTGTAAGCTATAATTATGATCTACGTTTACTTTTAACATTTCAAATAAACCAAATTTTAGTTTCAAACGAATACAGAATCACAAAAATTTTGTTATTGTTAAAACTACGATTTACACACAACCACACAGACATACATATTAATATTGAAGAACTTTCAATCAGGGTAAAACCTGGCCACCTGTTTTTATGATAGTCTCAAGGCATTCAAACCGGCTAAAAACAAAATACCCAACATAAAATGTCTATATATATATATGTATATACATTCTGCTGTGTGTGTAAGTTTGAAAGCTTTCGTTTGACGCATGCGTCTAGTTGGATGTCCTTGTCATGACTTGTCGTAACTGAGTCGGCTAATAACATGTTGCAAGCTGCTTTAGTGATGCGCACTTTCACTGTAACACTGCCAAATGCCACATGGCCAGATGCCATAGATGCCATAGACGACCAGGACCCACCCCAAACCAGTTTCAAAACTCAGCTCTCTATCTCTCTCAAGCAATCAAGCTTGCAAGCTGGGATAAAAAAAGAAAAATATGCTTTTCATTATTCCTAGCTTAGCCTGAATTTGTTTAGCCGGCTGTTTTGTCTATGCTTTGATTGCTGTGCGCCGCTTTGCTCCAGCAAAAGTTTTTTTTTTTATAGATATGAAAACCATTTTGTCCTAGACAACTTCAGACGAACACACACACACAACACAGGGTCGGTTCAAGGTCCTTCAGCAAGTGTTGGAAGAGTACTTCAGACAAGCTCTTCATGCTATAAATGAATGTGAACATTTCTTTGCTTGACCGAAGGCAGTTAATAAATAGTCGAATTTGGGGAAAACAATTAAGTGAATGACTTTTGTTTAACACAAAAACGAAGTTGTAAATTTCTTGTTAATAATTACTATTGTGTGTCATTTAAGTCACTTAGGTTTGAAAGCTTTACAAGATTGTTATTTGCTCGTAAATCAAAATGATTCAGAGACGTTTTGAGATATGTAAATAGAAAAACCATATAAGCAAGTTCTATGTTTTCGATGCCAAAATACAAAATTAATCGATTTGGAGAACAATGTAAGGTAGATCTTGTTTTGGGCAAGGTATATTTCGTTTCTTGACCTTGGTTTGCTAAAATGCCGCTTTTTAACATTTTTGCTTCCGCATTATTAATGCACATGCATGTACTACCAGTAACATGTAGTTAATCTGTTAGCTACCGACTTGTGGTCTATAAATGTATGCGTCTGTATGTTACTTGTCCATATTGCGTTACTTTTGTGAATGGTAATACGATGCTATGATGATTAAAACTCGGCGACAATAAATAGCCAAGTTGTAAACAGACCGCAGAGCCGCAAAAGCGACTAATTACAAAACTTTTTATTTAGTATGGGCATGAATAAAACAAACAAATGCAAAATGTCACAAACTGACAGCAAATCAGGCTTGTTGTGTACTTTCTGCTTAAGAGCCACACCCTAAAATTAATAATTCATTTCGTGTTTACATGCTAAATCATATATATATTCTATATATACATCGCAATAGGGAAATTTAATAGCACAATTCAAATGTAGCTTCAAAGGTTTTGTTTCCATCATAAAAACAGCTCAGTTTAAGTTCTGCTTAAGCCCAGCTTTATACAATTTCCAATTCATTGTAGACAAAAAATGCAAGGTATTCTCTTAGAATATTTAAAGATTTTGATATTTGTGCTTCTGTTGAAGAATATTTAAAAAGCTGTCTACCTTAGGATAATAATTTCTTGAAACCATATTTTCGTTCTGTTAAAAAAAACTGCTGTTTTAGCTGGAATCAAAAGAATTTTTGAGCCAACCACAAAGTAGAATAGTTGCAGAAAACAATTTTATTATGTATTTAAAATATTTCGCTGTCTATCCTTAGCATTAATCAGTCAATAAATTAATTAATTAGCGTCAACAACTATTGTTTTTTATTTTAAGCTGACAGTTAATCTGCCCAAAAGTCCTTTGGCGCCATTTTGGGGTACAGTTTTTGAAGCCAGACAGTAATATAGCCAAGTGTATGTGTGTGTGTGTGTGTGTGTGTGTGTAGAAGTGTTGTGTAACAGCTTGCACAGCAAGTGGTTGGCTCTCGAAACATGGCTAGAACACATGATATGTACATACATACTTTCCGGCGTTCAAGCTTAAGCAATACACATGTAAAAGTGCATGTAAAAAACAATGAATTGTAATTAACAGTAAGTACATACATATATGCATATGTATCATGTATATATGTATCATATGCATGTACAGTGCAATGCAATACATATGTACTGCCTAATTGGCATGCCGGGCGGATTTCATGGGGGGCTGCAACAGTGACCCCGTTGAGCGGGTGGTGGTTTTTGTTGTTGCCACTGTTGCACGCATGTCTCATGTCGGCTGCAATTTCATAAGGTTTAGGCCAAACAGCTGTTTCACACGCACACCTATACATAATACATGTGCATTATTTTACACACACATTCATACTTAACACTGCACGAATATACTTATATATACATATATATATATATATACATATTTATATATATATGTATATTTGCCCCGCCAAATATTTACCCGGTATATTTTTTTTTTTGCGTTATGTTTTGCGCATGCGCTTCGTTATCAGTTTTGCTTTTGCGATTATCTGAGGCCAGTCAAGGGTTTTTCTTTGCCCAGACAACAGCTTAGCAATATATGAACGCTTAACAAAAATTACGTATACGCACTGTTTTAAGCTCATGTTTTTTTCTTTCAATATTTGTACCCACAATATGGGCATCATATGTACATAATTATACACTGCAATGCATATGCTCATTCACTTAGCACGTAGTTAAAAAAATGTATATATATACATATATATATAATTGCTCACTAATTTGCCAAAACAACGCGAAAAAAATGTAAGGCATAGAGAATTGAGAGCCAAAAGCCGAACTTGACTGCATTTGACGACGTCATAAGTAGAGTGTAGTTGTCGTAGTTGTTGTTGTTGTTGTATAAGAGCTTTTGTTATCCACACTCACCATCGGCATAAATATGATTTGTGTTGCTTGGTTGGACATGCTGATACATGACTTGTTGCAGTGCACCAATGTCGTCACTTTCATGTCACTTTAAACACTACAAGAGAATGAAAGCGGCAGCGTCTGGCTCTCAGTATTTATACATTAGGCGCTGTGAAATGTCGCTGCGTCGCTGCTTCGACTGCTGCTTCCTCTGCGGTTCGTTTTCACTACTACTACTACAAGACACACATATAAGCAATGTTTACACTCGACGACAAAACCAACGCCTGCAATAGATGCCCCTGTAACTTTGCGTATTTATATTTATTCAATTTATATAGCTATTATTTTAAGTCATCTGTTTTAATTACACAATCAGCTTTTTTTTATTCTGTTTTTAGCACTTAGCCTTTATTCACTGAGCATATATCTGAGATTGTAAGATAACTTACTCAACGAAAATTCGGAAAAATCTTTATTACAAAAAGGTAGTAAATAATATTTCTATATACAGAAATATTTTTACTTAGTAGTTCAACCATATATTCTAAATATTTTGATTATTTAACCTGAATGCTTACTGCATTTCATGCTTGAAAGTATGCTAAATTTTTGTACTCATATTCGATACCTGTGAGATAGTAAATAAAAGTTGCTTAACAAATTGGTGTCCTTTTGTTGGCATCTATTTTGCTGCACAGTGTTTTCACTTGGCTCTGAGCAGCTTTTCCCAGTTACTTATTGCTCTTTTACTCGGCGAGCTTTTGCCTGCCCTTCAACTCGAACCGTCAAAGTGAAAAAGCCTTTGTGCGAGAGAAATATTTGCGCAAGGAAACCAGTAGAAAGAGAGAGAAAATGTGAGTCGTAGTTATGGGGGGGTTGATATTATTCTTAAAGTAACGGGGCGTGTGTTGGCATCTGTGCTCTGCGCATGATGTTAGGCTTAGTTTTTGTTAGCTGATCGACAAAAAACAAAGCGTTTTAGGCTTGACGCCATATGATGATGACAATCGGCGTCCATATTTATCTAGAAAACTTTTTTTGTTGACAGAACAAATGACAAAACCATGTGTTAAAGACAGCCGAATCAAACTAGTTAATTATTTAAATATTTTAGCAGTCATTAAATATTTTGAACATGCTGAGAAATAAACTTTCGTGTGTTCATGGTTTGATATAAAAGTAAATTCAAGTTTGTTTGTACATATGCAAAAATAAATAAAACGCCATTCAGTCGCATGCACAGCTTTATTTACAGTGTCAATCAATTGACGCGCTCGGCAACTGCGTTGCGAAAACGCTTAGGTTACATTATTGGTTTGACAAGCCGACGGACATCGACGTAAAACAGTCAACATTTCTTTCCCCTACTGTCATTGACAAGAAGTTAAATCTGCAGTTATTCTAAAATTCATGTGTTAAGTAAAAGCATTTAGGCAAATATAAATAATAAAATATATAGCTTGGCATGAAAGAGTGAATGGAATGAAAAGATAAGGTGGCCTAATAAATATCATTCAATTTTGCAATATACTCATTAATTCCGTTTTAAAATTAAAACGCCCGATGTAAGGTGTAACTGTTAAATAGTTGTAGTTAAATGTGAGCGAAAAAAATTATAGCAATATGATTGAAAAATGAAATGGCTTAAACTCAATCAGCAACAAGCTATATAATAACTTTTATATTGCAGACGCAAATCAATTTCATGTAGCAAAATTTAAACGCTGCCCAGTCGTTAATTAGTATTGCTAAAACATGACAATAGAAAAATACCAACTACTCAAAAATATGGCCACATTGCAATGGTTGCATTTGCTTGCAAGCCGTCGGTGTTATCGGTATCGCTATCGCTATTTATATCGATGTCGCTGTCTATGTAAATGTAAATACATATCTGTGAATGTTGTAATAGTGGAGAAAGAAAAGAACAAAACAAGAACCAGTGCAAGGTGAAAGCAAAGCAACCAAAACGGTGCATAAATGGGTAACTTTGTGAGCAGACAAAACGCTGACGTAGAAGAAGCCGACCACATCATCAACAATGCCTACAAATATCCACCTCGAATGGGCAGTTTCTTTGGCACCCACTTCATAATGGGTGGTGAGCGCTTCGACACGCCCCAGCCCGAATCCTATTTGTTTGGCGAAAATGTGGACCTCAATTTCCTTGGCACACGGCCTACAGCATTTCCATATCCACCACCGCAAGCCAACGAGCCAACAAAAACGCTCAAAAGTTTGGTCAACATACGTAAAGAATCCGTTCGCTTTGTCCGCATTCCATTTGACAAAATGGCAGCTTATGCTGATGTTGAACTCCTAAAGGAAAACAAGAAGAAAAAGGCTAAAGAGATTAGCAGTGCAACCATCGAGCAGGTAGATGGCAATGTACTCTGCAATATGGTCAGTCTCGATGATGATTCGGAGTCTGCGCTTCCAAATTATTGTTACAATGTTGAGTTTATATTCGATTCGGACGCCAAATGTTCGATAACCATATACTATTTTTGCACAGAGGATGTGAGTCCCAGCGGCGTCACAATGACGCCACGCGAAGGCTACTCAATCACATCGGACACATACCATTACGAAAAGGGCATCAATCAATTCTTCTCACAGCCCAGTCACGTATTCAATCCAATGATGATACCCGAGGACGATCTGCTCTACAGTTCTGGCCGCGAACAGTTCCCCGTGGCCATACACTGTGTCGTCGATGAGGGCAACGATGAGTGTCGCCAGTCGCATACAACCATTTGTGTTATTGATCACCATCCGGAGACAAACAGTTATGTGTTGCGTGCACTCAAGCAAAAGATCTTTGTCGATGGGCTATGCTACCTGCTGCAGGAGATCTATGGCATTGAAAACAAGGCAGTGAACAAGACCTCGCTGGACGAGGATATCGACGATCATGGCAGCGAATGTGTCATCTGCATGAGCGAAACAAGGGACACACTCATTCTGCCCTGCCGCCATCTTTGTCTCTGCAATTCGTGTGCCGATTCACTGCGCTACCAGGCCAACAACTGCCCCATCTGTCGTGCTCCGTTCCGTGCTCTCTTGCAGATACGCGCCGTTCAGAAAGGCATCAGCACCCATGTGCTGCATCAAAATACGCCAACTTCAGCTGCTGGCGAACACACTCCACTCGATGTCCCTCCCGGCTATATACCCGTCTCACTCATTGAAGCACTTAATGGACCGCCACAATATGTGGCTCGTAACAGGTATAATATTTGAACAAGACAATCTTTAGAATACCAAAGATTCATTTAAATCTTTTTGTTATGCAGTTAACAGGAGATTGAATTGATTTTTCAAGTCCCAAGGAAAAAGTTTCATAATTTTTTGTTCATGTAAACATTTATTTTCCTATCTGCTCCATGATTCGTCAAGATAGCTTATCATATTTCACGGTGAAAAACAATAATTCCCTATTTCCATTTAAAAAAAGTCTTTTAATGTTTTCCCAATCTACTCATGTACACTGTTCCTTACACAGTTACATTTTACGGCGATTAAAAATACACTTTTGGCCATATAACCCTGACCTTGACCCAAAAAGCAAATATCTCAAAATGTGCCTTAATTGAAATCCTGTTTAAGAACTTACGTCCATGAATCCTTTACCATTCTCGTCCTTTTGAATTTGTCCCTGTTTTGATTGCCAATTAACAGTCAGATTCTTTCATTAGCAAATCATGAACAATCAGTTCAATTTCTCATTCTCCCGGCAAACACCGCTTCTCTGCCCCAAAGTATAATTCAAAAGCTTTTGTTGCATTGCTTAAATGTTTGCTATCAATCAATAATGTGTGCATATATAATATTCCCTTTGAATGAGGTTGCAACTTAATTATGCACTCATGCATTTAAATTGGCTTTTTCGAAGGATATGGTGTATCTAACCTTGTTATAGAACATTGCTAAACGTTTAAAAACAGTGAATAATTGACAGTTAAGAACTGAATAATAATTAAATATTTACTTCTTAGAACCGGCGAGGGTGAAGTCACAGAGAGCGCTACGGTGGCTGCCTCAACGATGACAACTGAAGACATTAAGACCACATCACCAATCAAATCGAGTAGCCAACGCCGGCCCAAAATCAAAAAGAATGCCTCGACCTGCACCACCACCAATGAGGTGGGCACATTGACCAATCAAACTGGGGCAAGTTCCACACAATCTGTGGTTGAGGTCGAAAGTGAGGCCAAGAAAGCACCGAGCACTTGCACCTCGCCCAAAACACCATCAACGCCAACAGGCACACTTAGCTGTTCGCCGGAAAAGCAGGAGATGCATATTGTTAACGAGCGTCACAATGGACTTAAGTATCAGAAGCGCAGCACTGGCGGCACCAATCATGATGATGATGAGGATAGTGAGAATGAGAAATTGTCACCGTTGCTATCGCAGGATAGCCGAAGCAAGAATACCTCAATCAAATCACTTAAACAGGTTGTGGACAGTCTTAGCGGCAGCGGTGACGAGGAGCATATGGTATCCGACAGAGATCACGTAGATGCAGCAACTACGGGTAGCATTGGAAGTGGCGATGCTACACAGCAGGAGACAAGCTCCAGAAAGAGTGGCTCATTGAAGCGATCTTCGCACAGGACTGAGCACTCGGATGCTGGTTCGCCAGCTAATGAGCCTGGATTGCTGGCAGCTAACTTAAGTGCCGAGGACTCGGATTACTACACACCCGAAGACACACAAAATAACATACTTAGTCCATTGTGTCCCGCCGAGCGAGCAAAGAGTGGGGATCCCTTGTGCGGCACTTGCGGTGTCGCTAGCCATGCCAACAGCGAGATGAACATGCTCAGTGCTGCTGGTGTGAACTTTAGCACAACCGTCAAAAAGAATCAGATTCTGCAAAAGAAATCTACATCAGTGGGTAACATTGTTGGACCAACAGTAGCATCGGCTAATTGCGGCAATATTGTCGACTTAAAGGGCAATAATGTAAGCTCACTTCCCGGTAAGTAAGACATATACATATGTACATATATCTATTTGAATTGCACAAAAGATATTTAAACCCAAATACTTTTTTACAGATATGCTTGATAGTCCGGTAAGTGGCAATTCGGCTTCCACACGCAGCTCCAGTGACAGCTACTCATCCAGTTCATCGACCAAACAGTTGCTCAGCTCTAATACAACCACAACCGCTGCAAACATTATTGTAGATGACAAGACTGCTCTACAGAATGCAGTTAATGTTTAAATCAAATCCGTAAATACTCTTAGCGGTAAACATATGTATTTACATATATGTATATGTACATGTGAATGATTATGTACGTACGTATATTATATTATACACATAAATCTCTATATATAATGGGCTATCTATGAATATGGATCACCTAATATTAGTAAAAATCAATGCAGCCTCCCATTGTGCTTTAAATCAGTGGAGCAAATACAGATATATTTACCCAATTTCAAGTATACAATCTTCTATATTCTAAAATAAATACGCATTTTAATTTCGTTTTGCATCAGCACCGGTTTAAGCATAATCAAAACGAATTGAATGATGTACAACAATCCAAAATGCATGCTGCTTATCCATGACTTCAGCTATTATACACATATACAAATAAAACACAATATATATATTGATAAACAAACAAAATACGAAACAATGAGATTGCCGAGGGCTTCTACACTTTAATAAAGTATTCAACTAGCAATAATCACACCTCAGTAGAACTTTATTGGCAACGATATTGCCGCGCATATATATATATATATATATATATATATAGGTATATAAAAACTGGTAAAATAAAGTAAACTTACAGCAAACCATAAAAACAAACATATCTTTTAAACAGCTGACATATCCAACCAATTATTATTAAAACCAATGGCCTTTTTCAATTTTCATTAATTTAATGTTACGTCAGCTTTCTGTACGTTTTATTATCATTATAATATCCATCTCTGTTCACTTTTCATTCTACTTTTAAAAATGCCGCACAGAGATATATTGCAAAGTCTGGCCACCTTCTTGGAGCCACCATGCTGAATCATCGGAGTACGTTTTTAATTCGTAGAGTAATACCAAATTTCAATGCAACTGCAACTCTATGTTCAAACTCAAAAATTTACAAAGACTTTGTTGGATGTGCTCAAAATAAGTATATATATATATTTCATTTTCTTGCCTATATCAAAGTATCGATAGGCTTTGAACCCTTGCAGCCGATATAATTTTAGCACACTGCCATCCTTAGAGGTCATATTTAGACAAGTTTTGTTTACTTTTGCAATAATAATATTCAACTATATTGAAACATATATGTTTAAGTGACATTGGGATCTGGATCGAGTGTAACGCACAACGGCAACGAAAAGAGGTATGTAGAACGGCCCAAACAATTGCTCCTTTATCTCAACTATGTACCCGTTGCCGTTCCCAATTCCGTATGTGCTTTTTTGTGTCTCGTGAGTGGTTAAAGTTCGGGTGGGCATTGTCATAAACAGTAGTAATGTAGCATTGCTTGTTGTTGTGCCACTTATAACTGTGCCATTGGTTTTTTAGTTAGCAATTCATAATTAATAACACATACTATATTCTATAAATAGTATCAGAAGTATATTTACCCGGTGCCCAGTATAAAAAAATACACATAAAGTTCAAAACAAATAAATTTTTTAATTGCAAATTTGTACACAAAAGTTGTGGGTCAAATGTGGTACGCTAAATTATTAAATATTCAATATATTCAAACAAATTATTATTATTATGTACATTAAACGCAATGTCTACAAATACTAAGAATTTTGCTAAGCTAATGTGCTCACATTTTGCTTATCGCGCTCATTAATCGCTAATTGGTATAGTACAGTGGAGCCTTCCTCTTGAACATTTACAATTGGAGCAACTTCGTTGTAAAGCGCAGCTCTCGACTGTATAACAAATTTGTTATTTGACTAAAATTTGGTTTAAAAGCAAACGAAACGAAAAAAAAACTGCACACAGATACATATAAAGTTTTTTGGATAATTGGGACAGGCGGTCAATTGGGAAATCAGGTAATGTCCGGGAATTTCTTAATCATACATGTTTTTCTGACTACTCCATTGCTAAATGCCGCCAGAAAGAAGGCGAGAGAGTGAGAGCAAGAGAGTTTACTTGGATGCTGCAGCTGTAGAATTTGTCAGCGTGCGAGATTTACGCTTTTTCAATTTAGTCTTCACCTTGCGCACCAAGCTTACCGTCTCCATTGAAAAGCCACCTACCGTTGATTTATTCACCTGCAAGGCGTTGGAATTGCGATATTGGAGTATGTTATCGTTGGGCCCACTGCAGCTGCCCTTGATGTGCAATCCGCTCGAGTGGGTGTGACCATGCCCACCATGCGAATGAGAATGAGTGTGGGCATGGGTGTGGCGCATTCGTCGGGAGACGCCAGCGCCGGGTGCGGCATGATTGCTTGTTGATTGCTGAACAGCTGTGACGACAATGCCACCAGTCTTAAACTTGTTGCTTGTTGTGCGTTGCATGCCACTGGCTGTGGCTGCATGATTCTGTTCATTGTTCTTAAACATTAAGCGTTGCATTTGAGTCAACTGTTGATTACCATTGGCATTTCCACTATTAGCACCAGCACTGGCATGTGACCGGGAGAATCGAGTCACCAATTGTGTCGTCTCCGCAATCTTGATCATGCTCGATTTGCGTTTACCCTTGCCACTAACGCCAGATACATTGACATGAACCATATCGTTGCCGTTGCTTACCGTTTTCACATTCTTCTTTGGCTTGCAGCCACGCAGAAGGATCGGTGGCGCTTCCTGTGCATCTAGCTTGGCACTGTTACCGCCCATGAGGCGTGTATTCGATGGCAGTATCTTCTTGTGCTCTTGCTGCCACAGCAACAACTTTTGCGAGCAAGCACTATAAAAAGAGAGAAATATCAATGTAAAAGTTTTTACTTTTAGTCTTGAGTAAAACCCACTTGAACAGATCCACTTGCTCCAGTTTACGTGTCCTGCGCGGTGCACCTATAAAAGACGGTGGCAATGGGGCTGCAGCAGTTGCTGCTCCTGCTCCTGGTCCCGTTGCAGGTGCTGGCAATATGTCTTTGCTATTGCTATTGCTGCCCGCAAACATGTTGCGCGTTTGGGCACCACCAGGGCCACGGAGTGCCACTGCAGCAGCTGTTGCCATCACGTTGGCAACATGGGCCTGCGATTGATGACCCTTGTACCAGGCCAGAGGTCGTCCATCGTTGTCACCATGTGCGCCCGTCCATATCTTTTTCTTAAGCGACAATTTTAAATGTAGATCATCTGCATTGGTATGTCGCTGCTGGCCCAACGGTATAAAATTGCTTGGCACACTGCTGGAGTGGAAAGGATTAGGATTAGCGTCGTATTGTCTATTCTACTTACCGTCGCGGTGGCTGCTTGTGAATCTTAACAGGCGGCTTAGTCTCGTTCATAATGAAATTGGTTCGAGAATGAGCGCTATCCTGATTGAGATTATGCCACGAGTAAGTGCGTCGTGCGGCAGTTACGTTACTCTGACCATGCAACAGCTGTACACCCTGCTGCTGCTCGGGTGCTGTACGTGGCGTCAGTTTATAAACTTCCAACTTTTTAGCACCACTCTGGCCGCAACTCTTCGACGGTGTCGTCACAATCAATTCAGGCGGCATATGGGCCGGCTTGGGTTTCTGTACAACCATATCACCGATTTCCTCAATATAGCGACGCTGCAAATCACTCTGGAGCAATGTGTGACGCAGTGGAGCAACGGCTCCAAATGCCACATTCCCCGTTGGCATCAACTCCTCATCGTCTGTAGAGAAATGCAAATCCGAGCCCGGATCTGTGGTGGGCAAATCAAGTGCGGTTCGCACCACTTCGCCACGTTTCTTCAGTGGCTTGCTGCGTACACGTTGACGGCGACTCTGAAATTTCGATTAGAACTTAAAATTAGAGGATATTAAGTTATTTTTTTGCAAAGTGTAATAACCTCGCTCTCCTCTTTTATTTTTCTATGCCCATAAAATAGTTTGTCTTAACTAATTGGCAACCAACGAAAGCTATACAAATGTTATAAGGGGTTTTCCGTCCCCGGAAAAACCGTTTGATCGGTCTAAAACTCGGTTTGGCAGTAAAAAACTACCCTTTCAAGGAGTGAGTCAGTAAATACGTTTTTAGGGATGGAAAATTTTCTAAGAAAATTATTTTTTGTGTTGTCCGATTGACTTGAAACTCAGTTTGTTAATACGTAATAACAATTAAATAAAACCAGTTGAGAATTATAAAATTTAAATTTTTAAACTAAGAAAGAACAGAAATTGCAAACTTTTTTAAGAAACGGACAGAGTCGTCAAGAAGACGACTCTAAGAAAAAATCACCTAAATCGAAGTATTCCCCCATAACATATTCTAAGTGCTTACACCGAACAATGGTTTTTAGAGTCGTACAGTTATATATAGTATATATGTGTGCGGTGCAACTTGTTTCGTAACTACCTTCTTGCGGCGAAATATAAATATGCGTCGATTTGCCAGCCAAAGTCGCAAATTGCGATCGATGCGCGTCTTTCGGCTTATGGCTTTCGCTTTGCCCTTTTCGGTCGGCATACGCTTTTTTTTTGGCTTGCAGCGCTTACGGGTTTGAGTTGAACGTTGCTGTTTCTTTTGGACTTTGTTTTTGCTATTGGCCGGCTTGGCATCCGTTGAACTGGAATCCCTCACTGGATCCGAGGGCTGGGATCCATTGCTACTCGGACTTTCGTGCATTTGAATTTGCTTTGTCGTGACTTTGAGCACGTTGTTGTGTATCGCTGCTGGGTGAACGGGGTCCAGTGCCACCGCCACTGGCACGCTGCGGCTGCTGCTTTGAATTGCTGATTGCCAAGTCTTGTTTGCGACGCTTAAGTTTCGCGAGTGCCTTAAACTTTCGCTGGAGTACCGGGGAAAAGTAGATTTGGTCCAAGACACGCATCACCTTGTGCATGCGGCGTATCCGAAACTGCATTCATCATAGTTGTGGTGATTGTGTGGTGTGCACTTTTGGTTTTTGTGACTTTTAAGAATAATATGACATCGATTGCTTACCTTTCGAATCTCGTGCATGACCTCGGGCGAACTGGGCGGTGCGCGTATGGGTGCACAGCAAGGACCTTCTAGATCAGAGGCTGTTATCGAATGTTTGCCCTCATTATCGGAACTAGAACTGCAGTTGCCCTCGTCGCTAAGTTATTAAAGTATGGCGAGCGAACATTAATTTATTACATTAGCATGTTAAAGCAGATTTTTTGTGTGAACATGTGTAACAGGTATAAAGATAAACCATACAAAATTCGATTTATTTTCGAATTCTACCGAGAAGTGTGGACAAATAATGAAAATGTTGAACATTGTGTGTTCATCTGTTAAATACGTAGTGTGGGTTTTAATCTTATTGGCTTAAACCAAAGTAAAAAGAGTATTCATTGAGTGAAGTGAGCAAATTTTCTCGATCATAAAAACATACTAAACATTCACTTTTTTATTAATTAAGCTATTTTTGACAAGAAAAGTTTATGCATCGTCAGGCCTTTGATTAAATCAAAACGATGCTTGCTATAAATAATATATAAAGGAATATTTATAAAACGCAGACAAACAGAAATATATTGCATAAATATATGCCAAATTGTTAATATTATATTTGTTAATGGGTTATCTTTAGTTAGTGTTATCGTACCTGGAATAATCCGATAGCGGTATGTTTAATGGTTCATCAGCGCTAGATCCTTCGCGCATCAGTCTTTCTATTATTTTGGAGCGTAGTCTTTCCTGTTGTTTGAGTAAATTTAAAATCTATTTTTAATGTTAACGCATTAGGATTAGTGAACTTTAATAAATATGACAAAAAAAAATAGCAAATTATATCATTGATAAAGTGTTAAAAAAATGAAGTAGTGTTTGTTAAAGCTAGCTGAAAACATTAAACACAGATCAAAGATAATTATGTGAAAAAACACTAAAAGCCTCTAAACTACGTCAATTGTTTTGTTTATTCAGTCAAATATTTTACAGTGTACTTGCATGTTGTCATTTGCGAAAGCTACAACAAATAATTACTTAACTAATTATATAATAATTATAAAAAATATTTAAATTAAATATAGAATTACTTATGTGCCTTTCGGTGTTGTGCATTGTGTGCTTACTGCTACATATAAATAGTATAAATATATGTAGCAAAACAAGATGTGCTCATAATTTAGATACGATACATTTAGTGCTGATGACCATTAAACTAGGAGATTTTTTTTTTTTTTTTTTATTAAAAAAGAAATTAGAAAACCAGCGATTAGCGATAGAGAGCATTTAAATTCAGAACTTTGGCAACAATACACAAATATGTTTATGTAGTTTAAATATCTTGTTCTTTTTGATTCTGTAGTCGTATTTATAATGTTACATCGGGATGTAATTAGCACAACAGCAACACAAGGCAACAAATTCACAAATATATGTAGGTATCAAACATTGAATAAAAAGCGATTGGCTGGCGGTGTTTGTGTTGAGGAGATGTCTGTCTATGTATGAATATATATGTCTTATATATGTATGTATATATAAGAGAGATGAAAACATTCCTAGGAGACACTTTTCTCCACAGAACGTTTCACTTTCAATTTATCGCTTAGAATACATCCCTGATCGGCCATTTTTTGTAATTTTAATGCTTTCTGTTCGCGTTTCTCGCGTTTTCTTATCTTTTTAATTTGCTTAAATAATTTAGCATGTCGCTTTACTTTGTTCGGGTTTTCATCACAATAATCCAATAAGGTCTCACAAAATGCACGTCCCATATGCTCATAATCCTGAAAAAAGAATAAAATATTTCGTATTTAACCTCTGGCTAATTAAAATAGTATAACCTATCATGGGTTACCTGTGTACTAAAGTGTGTGCCTTTGCGGGAGCCAAGCGAAGAGCCGCCAAAGGATGCCTCAATTGTATAGCTATTCGTGATGCCCAGCATCCAAACAACAATGCGTCCAGTGCCTTCCTTGCTCCTTTGTATCTTAAACTTACAGCTTTCGAACGAGAACTTGAAACATAAAAACATACACATACATCTCATAGATTAACAAAGGAAGTAGAGAAAGAAATGCGATTTAAAGAAAAAACACACACCCGATCGGCACTGTTCTTGTGCAACATCAATGGGAAGACCTGCTCGGTGAGCCTCTTCTCCGGATTACGCTTGTTCTCACAACCATAAATAAATATGTTATGCTTGCGTGAATGTGCGTGCATATCACAGTACATGGCAACACCACACTCTTCAATCAGTCTAAATGAGTTGGTATACAAATTTTCAAAATAAATATGTGTGTGTGTAAGTGTTAGTTGTTATCAGTCTGACTGGCCTACCTTCTAATCATGGCTTTTGTATACCAAATTGATGGATATGTCTCTCTAATGACAGTTCGGTATTGACGATTCAAATCCTTGCCGGTTAGAGAGTTACGCGTATTGCCAACAATAACTCCATCTGGATTTAACATCGGCACAAGCTTAAATATGAATTTGTGACGCAATCGCTTTGCTACTGTCGTATCCCCGGTTATAAAGTCCATCAGACCCTTCATCATCCATGATGATGGCGTTTCGCTCGGGTGGACGCGTGCCGATACCACAATCGATTTCTTACGCTATTTAAATAGTACAAAAAATGTATCGAAAAAATGGAAGCATAAATACTTAAAAATTAAAATTTAGTTCGATTATCTAAAACAGGAAACGTAATCATTATAAGTTATATATTTTAAAAATTACATGCTAATGATTATATTTGATCAAAAATAAAGAAAAGTTGACTGACTGACTGCTAGCAACGCACAGGCCAAACGGAAAGGCTTTATTTCTTAGCGACAAAATAGCATATGAATTATTTTAGAAATTTATGAAACCAGAAATAAAACTAGCCACTTAATTGGTGTTGGCACTGTGTATTTCAAATCTAGGTTAAGCTATGTATTAGTGGGTTGGCTTACCCGCGTATTATCATCATTACTGGATGGCGCCGTAACAGTCAGATAATAAACATTATTGCCCGCTAAGGTTCGGCAGAGAAGACGTAGTTTGCAAAACTTTGATTTAACGGGATGTCGCTGTATTTCCATTAGATAATCCTACGAAAAATCATATTATGTTTATTCTGATGACAAAAGAAACTGTTCAACTGATCAGCATTACCTGCAAGTCGCTATAGGTATAGGGATAGCTATGGGCAAAGTAAACTGTATCATCATCATGCTCAAATTCAATGGTAAAGGTCAGTGTATAGCTAGAGTTATCCTCATCCTCTTCATTGGTACTGTTATTACTTCTGTGAGTTAAGTTAGATAATGCAAATGATTGTGGAATGTTACAAAATAAAAGAGAGATTCAGATTAGACTTACTCATCATCGTTGCGATAGTAGGATATATTATTGCCACAACGTCGCCAGCCCTCGTTTTTCTCTTTGGCACCCAGTGTGGAATACATGACCGGTCGCATGCCATCATTATATAGACTATCCGACTTAACCAGATTGACAATGGAGAAGCGATAGAGCATGTTGCGACGAGTGCGTCGCACACGAAAATAGAACCATTGCTTGGAACGGCTGGTATAGAGATCGGGACGCAAGTACAGCTCATAGTAGGTGGGTGTTATTTGGACGGCCTTTGCCAGATTGCCGGACTCAAAGCGTGACTCAAATTCCAGACTATCGTACTCCTCGGCGTTCATGGGATGGCAGTTGGTCACAAATTTGGCACCGCCCACCGCCGAGCGACTGAACTGCATTTGGGATGATAGATCATTGGAAAGAGATGAAGATTGAATAGTTTGCTTCTCATTAGTAAAATTATTGTCTGGACATTGTTTCATTGGTTCATTGGACATTTCAAAAGTGCTCGAATTGGTGCTAGTAGAAGTTGTTGTTGCTGTTGTTGCTGCTGTTGTTGCTGTTGGTGTAGTAGTAGTAGTCGGAGTACCCATAACAGTTACCCTAACTTCATCGCCGCCCAATGGCATTGACTGTGGGCCGCGACGGCGACCTCTTGCCACAGCTGCCACCGCTGCTGCCATGCTCATCAATGGTTTGCTTTCACTGTTATTTGCTGCTGCGAGGATTTCATTTTAATCGACTTATTGAGAAAATTATTTAAATATTGCAACTAGATGCCTGCGCGAGTAAAATCTTCAGTTGAATAAGAAATTTACAAATATTTAAGCTTGATTCGTCTTACACTAAAGTTACTCGCAAAAACTATACCAAAAAGTAATGTTCAAGCTTCCACGCGTACACAATATGAACTTTTCTGCTTTCGCACGCTACGCTAGCAATTACAATGGAGAGCTTTTTAATGCTCAATACACTCACACACGCATTGGTTATTAATGTGTGAAAAAATATATAAACTGTGATTTGAACTCGTGCTGATCTATTGAAATTTCTACTTAATCATTGTTAATTACATGCGACTGGTTTGCTCATGCTCTCTTCTTCAACAAGCGTATCCGCATCCGATACGGAACCAGAATCAGAAGTTATATACTTATCAGCTCCACCGACCAATCGATCATTTGGAACTTTTTCTTGCCGCGTTTGCTTTTCATCGCTTTCCACTTTGCATTTCTTTTTGGAACCACTTTCTAGAGCCAACTCCAAGCGCTTGATGTTCTTTTTGGGAAATTTGATGGGGGTAACGGCATATTTTGTGTTCTGTACCTTGTTTGCGTTGGAGCTGCTGGCGAGTGTTGAGCTGGGCTTCTCGTCATGATCGATGATCTTCTCAATGATGGCCTTCGATACCTTTTTGCCAAACTGACTAAGCACATAGTGTGGAGAGGCCGGCTTGTACTCTGTGCTATTGTTCTTCCAAATATCTTCGATTTCGCTAACGTCCTTGCTGGTTGACTTGCTGTCTGCTTTGCTGGAGTCCGTATCGTCATGTGTGGGTATTGCTAAACGTTTCTTCTTGGCATCAATTAGATTTTGGATGGCTAATCTCTCAAGAGCCTCTCTACTTTCACTACTCGTATCACAATCATCGTCATCGTCATCATCATCCAGCGAGTTGCTTGTGGAGCGATCATCTAGGCTATTAATGATCTTCGAGATTCTATTCATTTGGCCTTTTGCGCCGGCTTTTTGATTATATCGACGATTGAGGGGCATGACATCATTTCGGGAATCGGAAGAGTCATCCGAATCTTCACTGGACTTATCCTCTGTCTTGGCTTTTGTATTTTTGTTTTCCTGTTAATTTAGGTTGTTCAAAATCAATTTAATTCGCTTTCCACCCAAAAAATTTCCCACAAATCTCCCACTCAAAAAAAAACTCTGTTTGTGCAGGCAGTGCATGCTTTTAAGGTATCACAAATGGTATGCTTATGTTAATAATAATAATATCAATAATGATAATGAGTACTTACATAGTTGACAGCACTTATGGGACAATAGTTGAAGACAACAATGCCGTTTTCCTCCCCAACTGGCCGTGGCTTTAACTCATTGCCCGTTGGCACATTAAGTGGTTCGGGCTGTGCCGGCACATAGGGAATGTGTACAATACGCTCCCCAATTACCTAAAGGGAATTATACAAAGTTTTATTTGATGACTTTTTTCTCAAAACAAGGTTTGGTGTTTCAAGAAGATGAAATTCTGGTTTTTCTGAAAACACTTCGATTGAAATTTTCTCGACTTGTAGATACCCCCATTCAATAGGGCAAGACACACATTGAACTTAATTCAGCTTTTGGGATAATCTCTAAAAAGTAATTTATTTAGTATCTTTTTAGGGCACAGTGTTAACAGCGTTGAGTTGAGTGAAGTCGAAATAATGACTTTGTCAGTGCGAGTTAAGCGAAATGAAATGATTTGAATCACAGTGACAATTAAGCTCTGAACCAATGACACCGAGATACGAGTCTATTAACATTCGTCAAAGTGTGCACAGTGTGATTCCTGTGCAGGGCTCTAGTCTGTAAAAGAGATGTTGAAAAATAGTTTCTGTTCAATTGATTTAAAAATTACTTTAATTTCTTTAACCATAACTGTATTTTAATAAAATGTTTACATAACCATATAGATGCAGATCCATACATAAATGTGATACCAATTATATCAACGACTTATTTAATGATGGTTAAATGGGGTTCAGCAAAGCGTTCATGCTTATTATAGACATAAAATAATGGCATAGGATATTGCATGTGACCCATATATACATATGTATAAACGTATGTATATAAACTTTTTATTTATTTAGCTGACAAACAAAAACATTAAATGAAAACTCATAAGCTTAAGGTCGAATGAGGGAACAAAAGTTTCTTATAACGACACCCGACACGTTTTAGGGGCAATTTTATTTGCCAGCCCATGACAAGTGACAACGAGTGGGCAAATGCCTAACCCGAACCCAAACCCAAACAGGCAATCTCATGGTACCTGAGCTTATGTGTACTTTAGGGACACTCACCTGGCATTCTACCGGCCATCTGGGGGCCTGCTGTGAGCAGTCATTGTCCTTGTCCTTAGGCAGTGCGAATAGATCGCGTGGTTCCTTTAAACGTGCAATTGGTCTTAATGTTTTTTCGTCCGTGTTAACAACCAATTGATTGGTTTTCAAACCCTTCGACAAAAAATTGCCAAGGAAGCCTGCTAAAAACGGATAAAAAACAAAATTTTAAATTTAATTTATTTCAATTCGCATTGCGGATTTTTATAGAAGAAAGAATAGTCTTTTTATTTTTAGCACATACTTTTCTGCAACTTTTAAAACCGCATAAACTTAGTTTTTCAGTGTATTATGGTTCTTAGTACGTTTATCTTCTTTTAGTCTTACAAGATTTGGATAGAAAGTCTGGAAACTATTTAAATAATATAATATCTAAAAATGATAAAAAAATATTACTTGGGCAGAGTATAAGAAAATTTAAATCAAAAGTGTGGTAAATTATTATTTCTCTAACCGAAAAATTTATTTGTGGCACATCAATGAAAAAATCACCTAAAGCGCTTAACTGTCTTGCTACTAAAATATTCAAATGGTTTTTTGTGTGGTCAGCAATGACTTAACATTAAAGAAAATTGCTTTCACAAGAAATTTGCAAGAAGTTTTAAACAAATTAACGAATCGATAAGTGTTTGCTTATAACAAAAATCTATAAGTATGTATAAACTTTTGTTGAGTATTTAATGCTATTTTCACCATATGCCAAGCCGGTCTAAAAAATATAAATATAAACAAAAATGTATATATAAGTATGTATGTAGTATTTATGTATGTTGTGAAAACGATCGTTCAAATCTGAAAAATTTGTCGTTTTCGAAAAACAAAGATAGATTGTCACATTGCGGCTATTGCGAGCTGCGAATTGCAATGTTCTTAGCATGCTGACTAAGAAGCTGAATCAAAATCTACTGAACTATCTGTGCGTGGGTATTTATTCTTTGACAGATTTATCTTTCTTTGTTATACCCAAGTGAGCTTACCAACCAAAAATTCTAGCACAAAACGTCGGCAGTTGATAAATGTAATAAACACATGCAACTGTTTGTTGGCTAACAAATTGAAACACAGTAAACACACACAATACCAAACTGTTGCAAAACTAGTATTTTTTCGACTAAAGTCAAATACGCGATTTTGTTATCAAAAACAAAGAGTCAAAAAAGAACAGCAAAAAAAAAAAACATCAGAATAAAATTGAAAACACTTTGAAAACCGAGTTGCTATATATCGGCTGATTTGATTTGTTATTATTGTTGTTGTTGTTGTCGTCGTCGTCGTCGTCGTCGCCGCCGTTGTCGATGTCGTTGTCGAACGACGTTGTTGGTTGCGCGTTTTGTTGTTGACTAAAACCGAAAAAGCGACCGAGTGAATGAATGTGAATGTATGAATATGTTGAATCTTTTTTCACGCCACAACGTCGACGTCGACGTCAATATACATGCAGCTCACCGCTTGCCACTTGGCGTCTCAGATCCTGCCCCTGCCTCCAAATACGTGCCACCACTAGCAGCAGCAGCAGCAGCAGCTCATGGGCCAAGAAAATGAGAGGCGTCAGCGGCGACGGCAACAGTGGCAGCAAATATTATTTATGGCGATGACAGAGATAGAAATATATATGGTGAGACGGCCAAAGCTTTCACTTCGCACTCTTGCTCTGCCAAACAATCGGCTACTTAACTATTTGCCGAGCTTTAACATTGTGCGCGCGGCAAACACCGTTGCTTTTGGCCGAAGCTTTTGGCTCGCACTTGAACTTAAGTAGAGAAAGGCATTGAAACTAAGAATGCGATGCAAATTGTTCTCTCTATCTTAAGTACCAAATAATGTGCTAAGTAAAGATAACAATCAAGATGGGATGCTCAAGAAACTATGACAAAGAAAAAGTAGCACAAAACAAAACCTTTTATTATTTTTTTTTTTTTCTTCTGATAAATACTATGCCTGAAATTCTTAACGCAAAAATGTCGTGTTTCATTATTTTGAACACAAATCTCATGTGAACTTAAATTATAATGACATTCAACTGCAGCCAAGTGAAATGAGTTTATTTTCCTTTGTTTCTCATTGTATGGATTCGCTGAAAACATAAAATATAAATGAGCACATTTTTTTTTAAACTCATTAAACTGCATTCATCTGGCCGGAATATACTACAGAACAAAATATAACACATGGACAATAAACTGTGTCGATCTAGGCAAGTCTGTCTTTCTGCCTGACTGTCTGTACAAGCACAACGATCTCAGCCAAAGACACCTTGTTAAATCGGTAGTGTTCGATAAGGGAATACTCTGTAAAAATGTAGTATAAGGGGATAAACCTTTCAAATCTGGCTGTTCTTCTTATTTTCTGAACCCAAAACAATATTTATCGGTATTTATCGAATTTTATAATCAATCCAAATTGATTCTTAAAATTTATTATTTTTCCAATTATGTATATGTAACCAGTAGCATACATATTAAGTAAACTTTTTGGTCACTGGATTTACTTTAGGGTATAAATAAACTTGGTCGAACGGGGTACAGTTCCACTGTCCGCCGAAGTGTATGGAAATTTTTTAAAAATTTTGTTTAATAAAAGGATGTTTGTACGAATTTGCATATTTTTAATGGCTGTGTCGAAATAAAAAAAAATATATATTTTTTGGGTTTAATAAACTTGTGCTCCAATTCGATGTTAATAAAAACGCAAAAATAGTTCGTTCTTAGAGTTAAACATATTATCTTGCGAGAGAAACATAAATGAATATAGTAGATATTTGTTTTTTATACAAAAACAAAAAGCAAACGAGAGAGCAAATCTCTCCTTTCACTCTCTCTCCATCTCTCTTCTTTGCTTGCGCCAACTACAACATTGATTGCCAAAAAAAAGCGACGAATTGAATTAATGAATTAAATTTTTGTATTTTTTTTAAATGCGCAGGCGACTAATTGCAATGGCAAAGTTCTTGGCATGTGCAACACTCAATGACATAGTATGATCCATTTTTGTCAGTGTGTCTATCAAACATTTGTACAAATCCCTACTACTTAAGGTATTTTGTTTACAACGCGGCAAAACATTCGGTCAATGCCTTTGAGAAATGTTTAAATTCCATATAATTACAATATATGTAGAAAAGAAATACGGCGCATTTTATTTTTCACGCCTTTTGTTTTGCAAATGGATATTAAATGAATTGTAAGTTAATTACTTTCTAACATCGTTTTTATATGGTATATATAAGTACATATATTCAATAAATAACAAGACAGTTTTCTTATGCAAATGAAATTGTTTTGTTTACGGTTTGTCGAATACAAATCAAATATTGGTCAGTTGCATATCGAGAACACAAGTCTATATAAATTGTTTAAGAAATACCGATTTGTGCTAATGAATATTTTATGTATACAACACATTGATATTAAGCTAAACGCAAATAACAATCGACGGCAATTTAGTAATTGTGTTAATAGCATTGTTTGCCGTTGTCATAACACCGTCAACAGAATGGTGCAATGTCGAACATAGACACACACACACACGCACACAGGCACAGACACACATTCCTCAACTTGATTCAACGCTAATTCTATCTGCATCTTTATCTTGATCTTTACTTTTAGCGCAGACATTATAATCACCAACTTAATGCGAATCATCAGCAGCAAGAAGAACAACAATAACGAGCACGGTGCCTAATCTATTTTGTATTCCTAGAACAACGACTTTTGTATCCGCATAAAGCCCATATCGATTATAAGTTAGGGCAGTTTTTAACAGCAGCAACTGAAACAATTAACACCGTGGTGCCCTTAGACAATCAATTCGTATAACCGAGTATACCCCCAGTAGATAATTAAATGTGAGTATCAAATAATATTCATTCGTTGCTTAAAGCTATAATAATATTTATATAACGTAAGTATGCTATGAGCCCGATTCGATAAAATGTGAAAACATCGCTTGCGAACAATTCTAGTCTTTCTTAAATCATTCAAAGTAATATATTTCGATTTCAAAAGACATTTAAATGCTAAAACAATTAAGTCAAATATAACTTGATTTACTCTCTTATAAAATTAAATGGACTTTAAGAATGTCAAAAGAAACATATTTGCACACCAAAAAGGGGACCTATTTAAAAATTCACTTGTTGAGCTCTTCATTTATTAAATGAAATAATATTTTATGTATTAAAAGTCACAGTCATGGCTGTTTAGCAATAATTACTATTTAAAATCATTACTAATTGGATTATTTAGGTTTTTGTTTTTTGGCAAAATAATCAATTAGTTAAGATTATTTTTTGAACGATTAAAAATAATCCAAATTTGATCATGATTATTTAAGGATTAAAACAAATAGAATTTTTAGCAACCCTGCGTTTGACAGCCAGCCGACGTTTCTGTCATCCGACCGGTCATATGTCATCATCTATCTTCCTTAAATATGAAAATAATCACAATAATGGTTAAACTATTATGATATAATTTTGACTTTTTGTAAACATAATCAATTAGTTATCACAATTTGTTTTTTGACACAGGATTATAAAATCAATCAATTATTTTTTGTTTTTTTTTTTAATAAGTAAAGTTACTAATCGCAATCGCAATTTAATAGCCCTGGTCACAATAGCTTTATGAATGTTGTACTCGCAGTTTCGAATACTCTGCTTTTGACCTATGAAAATGAATATTCCAACACTCTGAAATTGGCCATGCCATTAAACAAAAAGACAAACGACTATAAAATAAACCCGACAAGGCAGTGTATTATCTGTATGTTACCATATGCCAAATGTACATGTGAATGTGTGGGTATGTTGTATATATTGATGAGTTTGTTATTTGTTACCTCCACTGGATGTTGTTAGTGTGCAGACAGGAAACAGCTGAGCCTGCAGAAACTGCACGCGACCGCCGCCAAATCCATTGAAGTCCATAATATTTATACAACTACTGCCTGAAGCCTGAAACACCCTGTTTTGGCTTGCGGTGCTGCTTTTTTGTGACTTATTGGTCAGATCATACTAGTATTAACTGTGAATCACAGCACATGAAAAAAGAAAATATTAGTAACCATAGGCGAATGCTACCTTCTAACATTATTGTGTTCGGCTCACATGCAAAAGCAATTGAGTGGAAGGAAAAGTTGAGCGGCAGTTCCGATTTGACTCCGTTTTGCCTCCGCTTTGACTCCGCTTTGGCTTATGCAACAGAATGTAGCTAACTCATTTTCACTTAGCGCGTCTATTAGCAAACATTTTCTTTAATGCGGCGTTTGCGTCGCGTTGTACAAAATCAACTGAGCTGCTCTGAGCCGTTGACGTCGCACTCGAGCGCTAAAAACTGTTATAAACAAATAAACAAACCTAAGTCGCTAGTCGCTAGTCGCTATCGGCCTGTTTGTAATGCCGCCAAACACTGCTGCAAGGTAGTCGAGTCAGTCAGTCATTCAGTCAGTCCTGCCATGAATTTCAACTCACGCTCAATACAAACAATGCCAAATAAATTTCAACCAGCCTTGGATACGGCATACAGATTTTGTGGCCATAGACAAACTACTATGTTTAACAAAAAAAAAAAACAAAAGAAAATACAATTTTGACCTGATCAGCAAGCTATAAGGGACAAACAAGGCTCATTAATACAATACCATTAATTAATTAGTCACGAATTCGTTTTCCTTATTTATATGATGGAATGCATGACTGTGGTGCTTTTTGTGTACCCTGTACACCCTGTAACAAAGGGATGATTCAAACAAGAAGCATTTTTGGTTATGTCAAGCATATGTGTACGTAAACAAAGTCTTGATTGATCACAAAAGTTTATCGATATCTTTTAACAATCTCTTACGCCGATTTCTTACTCTTTGTTCTAACTGGGAATATACTTCAACATTATTAGTTATTAGATGGATAAGATTTTGAAGAAGTTGTGGAAGCAAATCTAAAGATTAAAGATCGTTAAAAACAATAAAAGTTGTTGAAGAAAGTTTAGAAGAAAAAAAAACAGGGAGCCTTAAACTTTTAGCCCTATAAACTTTAACTTTACAAATGAAAATGGTATTTGAAGAAGAGCTAGTTTTAAGCTTACAACTTTTAAGAGGATATGAATTGAGTCGTGATCGAGCGTAAAAAAAAGCTTAAAGCTTTTATATTGAGATAATACGGGTTAATGAACTATAACCCAAACTTAAATCTTGGAAAGAAGTTATTAAAACTTTTAGCTTTGTCAATCGAACTATTGGTATAAATAAAAACAGGGTATCACCCGGTCAAGCACTTATTTCACAATAAGCACTCTTACTTGTTTCTGCTATTGCAACTGCTATTGTTGTTGCTGTTGCTATTGGACATATACCAAACAGGTGTCATGAAATTTGTCAGCGTCAGGCAAGCTTCCCAGCATCGCGGCATTATGTCACCAAGACAAGTCGGCAATGATCTTGATCACAATATTTATGTGTTTTCTATTTTGGCAAGTCGCCGTGACACTCAAGGTAACACACACGACAATTCCCATCCACACACAAACCTCCCTCACAGACTCACCGACTCGCTCACTAACCCAACCAACCCAATCTAAACCAATCCAATCCAACCGACACTGATTAGAGATCTTCTCGGCTAGATGCTCTAACGTTGACGATTCAGACGATAGAACCGTATTTTGAAAACACCACACAAAATGCTTACAAATTGCAAATTGCAATTAAAACATTTGTTTAACATTATTATGTTTGTATACATACATATATATATATATATATAAATACAAGTATATGTATGTATGTATGTAAGTTTGTATACACAATGCGGCTGAGTTTTTATACTCGTTGGCGCTAGCCATGAAAATTTTGGTTAAATTTTACCCATTTCAAAATTAATGTGAAATTATTATGTACATATAAAAATAAAGGCAAGCAACAAAACAATAAATATTATATGTTCAATTTAATATTTGTGCGCATTAAGAAATGCTAAATCTTTGTCTTACGTAACTTTCACTTATCACTCACCCTTCGCATAATCAGACAATCTAAGCGAGCATTCCAAATCATTGCAATGGAAATTTGTAGTGTTGCCGTTGCTGGCAATGGTGTCGCCATCTGGAGCAGCAACAACGATCTTGGGACTGTTACTGGCAGCATCATAATCGCTGAGCACAGAACACGAGCCGAACGATATGTTGTCTGCAGCAGGTACTGGGACTGTTGCAACACTGCGAACATTGTGCAAGAGCAAACGACGCCTCGAAGCAATATCCATTGTTGTCAAACAAATCTCGCGTTTCACACCATAGCCAAATGATGATGATGCTGCTGTTGCTGCTGCTGATGGATGCAGGAAGTGAGGTGTTGGCGAGGATGTTGCCGACACTGTTACCGATGTTACCTGCATGCTCAACAGGCTCAAGAAACACACAAGCTAACAGAAACTTTTAGCTGCTTAATAAGCTTGTTTTCTTTAGAATATTTAACACAAATCCAAAAAAAATTAACACAATAACAAACAGAATTTTGTGGCAGCCACATGCGTTGGGTTTGTTTTGTTGCTATTTTGAAAACAAAGAACACCGACGACAGTCCCGGAGCACTTGGCTGCCAGCGACAGACTCGTGTCTGAAGCGACTGACAAACTGCTTGAATTTGTCCTAGTGGCGATGGCTTTCAGCTACAACGTTACAAAAAGTAAAAACCGCCGTATTAAAATTATTGCCTGCCATCCATCCAGGCTACTCACAAACTTTTCGCCGATTTTGTGCAAGGTACCGCAGAAAAAACTAAATGGCTGTTTTTCTTTATTTATATACCCTCTATTTATATATAGACCAAAAAAAAAGAAGAAAAAAAAGGGGTAATTGGGCTACCAGTTACATGTTCGCATGTTACAGGCACAATCAAATATTTTTGCAACAAACACAACAAAAATAAAGTGTGTAAGTTCTTATAATATATTTATAAATATGCATAGCCTAATATTAAAATTCTAATTTGTTTAAATCTTAGTGTATTGGCTCATGAATGTTGCCTAAATATGTAAAAGTAAACTAAGTTTACTTAATAATAGCTTTGTCTTAAACATACAAATGTTTGTTATAAACTAAAAAGAAGGATAAGAAGCATATCCAAACCCAAAACTCTATGTTCCATCCGTTGGAAACAGAAGCTTATTCAATCTAGCTGCAGGCTAAAATTTTCTTTCTTCCATAATTGAATTTTGGACAACAGTAGAGTAGAAATCGATTGAACCTAGCATTTTGAATTAGTTTTAAGTACCTGTAACCCAGTTCCTAGGGTAACATCTAGTCAATAAAATACGACTAGATCATTTTTGTTTTCGCATAGATGCGAAGGAGACCGCCCGCTTCCCCTCGAATGGAGCCTCGACAGAATTGAAGGACGCGTGTGCCAATATTGTGATTAACATAAATAGCGCACGACATGAGCCAAACCCAATGCATATCTACTATGTGTATATGTGACATGAGAGCCCAAAAGAGAACACGTTGCCTCTCTCCCTCTCTCTTTCTCGTTCTCTCAATGAAGTTTAAGCATTTTGCAAAGTTGTTGTACGCTCGATTGCTCGCTCTGTAAATTACAGTTTAAGTCGCTTGTTCAATAATTGTATGAAGGCGCTTTTCATCTTGGACGCCTTGCCAATATATGCACTTAGAGAAAAGCGCAAGTCACAAAATATTACACTCAGAATTATAAAGATGCTTTAAATAAGCGCATAATATGGATCTTAAAAGTTTCTGTACTTAAAATGCTCACTTAAGTGAAAAAAGTTTTATTTCTTCATTTAACAAGTTATTTTCTTGACTTGGATTTTGTTTAGCTTTTCCACATTGATTTATTCAAGAACTAAAGAACTTCATTTAAATCTCAATCTAAGAAATCACGGACTTAATAAAATAAATTCATCTTCCTATGAATTTTGACTGAAACCAAGAAAATTACTTAAATTTATATTAACGTTAAATTTGTTTTTTTAGTTAACCTGAATTCCAGGTATCCATAAAAAAAATATTATTTTATATAACAAAAAGTGTTCCGAGTAAATACGAAATGTATGAATTTTTTGTTTTCTTATTTTTCTATTTACGCGCTTTGATTTTCGCAAAACGAATAACGAAAATAGTTCGCATTTCTTTGGCGCCGTGCGAATAAAAATTATTCATATCGTTTGAATGCACAAAAATAATTTTAATTATTCGTTCGACCAATTAAACAGCTTATTTTTCGAATAAGAATCATATGTTAAGCCAAAACAAATATTTATACAATTTAACAAATGGCTTTTTGCAATTATGAAATAATCTCTATATACAATATAAACGTTTTATTTTGCCGACCGACTGACGCTCTGACTGATTGGCGATAAACGTAAAACCAAAAAACCGTAAAAGCTAGCAAACTCAAAAGTTTCGCAGCAGATTCTCTTAATGATGTATCTATATGGGACAGATCATAAATATGGTTCACATAGTATGCTTTTGCCAAGATTTAATAGTCATTTAAATTGAATTATTTAAAACAACTTTGCAAGAAAATTAAAATTTTAAAATCACTTTGTAGCTTGTCTTAGCACAATCAAAATAAATACCAAAACTTATTCCCAACTCTATTGCCACAAGTTTTACTATAAGTTCGTTACTACCACAAAAAAAAGATAGATTCAGCCAACTGAACAAAACAAAATGCAAAAGTCATGTTCAAAATAGAAAAGTTTTTAGGGTTATTCTGGCGCGTGCCAGCATACGCAATACATACATAAATATATATATATATATATTTTTAGTTATTAAACATACTTAAATGCCAGCATTTTGGCACTTACAAATTATTGGTATTTTTGGTATGTTTTAAAATATCTGCCACTGTTTTTAAGGGAAAACAAACTAGTAAAGTCACATCTTAAGAAATATTTGGCAGCAAACTTTCTGTCGATAACCAACTAAGCATCAAAATTCTATTTCGAAAAGTTAAATATTTATTGCTTTTTCTGCGTTAATTGCAAGGAAGATACATTTACACACACACATATCTGCAAGTTTGTAGTGTTCCTTCTTTCTTGTCAGTTTCAGGTAACAACCTTTAGCTAGGTTGCAAAACTATTTGCATGCTGCTCCATTCGCTTGTCATATTTCTTTACAAATTGGCTACGTCTCTTTGTTTTTTTCGCCTGTCGTTTGCTGTTATGCTGAACGGTTTTTTGTTTTGGGTATATTTTTAGATGCTTGTCGCTTCCTTAACCACTCTCCCTCCCTCCACCAATATCAAAGCTGTGAGCGCGCCCAAAACAATGGCATGGGTGGCAGGAGGAGAAGGGTGGACGGTGCCGACAACCCACAACATGTGATTTCTTATTGATATGCATTTAAAACTTCGAAATCCAAAAATAAAACATTGGCGCCAGCGTTATTTTTGGCGAAAATCAAATCAAAGCTTGGACTTAACTTAAAAGTTGGCTGCACTTTATTCTGATTTTGTATATTTAGATATATGAATTTGCCTTTGCAAACTAATCTCCACAACATGCAAAATAAAGTTTTCAATAAAAATATTTCAACTTACCATCGCCCTGCTTCTGATGTTGCGTCTCTGTATTTGCATGTGCTGAACTTGCAACCCGATTGTCCTTGCCGCAGTTTGGCATGGTTGCTGCTGCTGCAGTTGCACCGGTCCTTCCGGTTATTCAAGATATTGCTTACCGCCCAACCTAACTGCCGAATACACTTTTTATGTTTGGTTTAATTGGACGAGTGCAAAATGTTTTTTTGAAAACGCTTTGCGCACAAATTTTGTTAACCGTTATAAAATATATGTTTCTAACAATCGGATTTTCACTTAAACAAAAAATAATATAAATTCTGTGTGTCTTTAATGTACCGAAAAGAATATAAGATCTCGGCCTGCTTCAAATGAGCTAAACAAGTTAAGTATTGCATGGCATACTTTGTAATTTATAGTATATACAGTACGACCTCGCTCAACGCAACCTATTAAAATTTGGCCAATTGCTAAAACTGAGGGAACATTTTCGGTTGTCCACGAGACCTATTTCCAATAAGAGATCTATGTTCAAGGCAAGGATTTCATTTCAATTTATTTATAAAAGTGGTAAAAACAAAGTAAAACATACGATTTGCTTAGGAAGTTTCATTAAATGAGTTAAATTTGTTTAAGTTGCGTTAACAGAGGACAATGTTAAGATTTCGGGTGTTGCATTGAGCGGGGTCGTACTGTATATATAGATAATTGATAAAAGATACATATATGTTTATATTTTGAGTATTAAAATGATTGACGTCTTGTTTTGCATTAAAAATTCCTTTAAAACAAATTATTAATACGATTTCTCAAATATTTCATCTAAACTTTTTATCTTTTTTTAAATCCCAATATTCGATTGATCCCAGCTATTTTATACACTCAAATAAAAGCTGTATAAAAATGATTTTATACTCAACGTAATCGCTATCAATAGTCGATATAATCGCTATCAAAAAATTGGCCCGACATTTTATACTTTAACAAATATTTTTTCCTTCATACTTTTATACCAAAGATAAGTAATACTAATAACACGAAAATCGAAAACGGCACTAGTATCACAATACTAAAATTATATTTAATTTTATCCCAAAACTCATATGTCTTCACTTGTCTTCCTTACACATGAAAATAATCAAAAATAATCATAAAAGTAGTCGGACTACTTTTTGTTTTTATCCTTAAAATTATCATTAAGAAATTTGGATAGTTTGTAATTGTAATATTTTATTATTATTTTTAAAATAAGTTGATAACATTGTTGATTGTACATTCCGAACATATATATTCATTCAGTTACAAAGTTCAAAGTTCAATGGTTTGCTAACGACACGCACGCACTGAGCACTTCAGTCAGGCGAAAGCACAACGCAACTTTCAGGCTTTCATATTTGATTGAAGTCCTGTCATCGTAACTCGTCGCAAATGGCAACTCTGGCACTCAGCTAAACTTTTGGTGTTATAAAACTATGCATATTTTTGTTTGTAGGTCTGAGTGTACGAATATGCCACTGTTTGTGCAGATTAGTAATAGATTTTTTGGGTTTTAAATTGTTTTGAAGTCACCATGGCATTCAATATAAAATTTATTTAAAAAAGTTTAAATATAGAACTGGATGTCATAGACTTTATTTCGTGATAGAAATATTATTAATTTTGACTTGGAAAAAAATCAAAAATATAGCCAAGGATAGCTTGATTTCGTATGGTAATTGATCCTATAGTTCTGTGTTTTAATCTTATTTTCAAAATTGTTAGGATTTTATCATAGTGATATTTAAATAAGGATCGTTTTATCATATTTCTCTGAACTATTATCAAACTATTATAAAAGAAAAGTACCCAACCTAGCAGACTAAATAACTGAATCCAAAGAGTAAAGTATGAACACTCTTTGCTAAATCGAATTTCCCACTAAGCACCATTGTTGTTTGTCACGATTTTTAGTTCTATTTCCTTCTATCTACTGATAAAACATATAGCAAAGATATCGTAGTCGATATAAAATTGCAGCCTTTTTATTTTTTGTGGTTGTCGTTGTCATTGGGTACAGAAATAGGCTTAAATCTATTATTAGATGTCGGCTACGTCAGCGTGCCAACTTTTGAACCGATTCCCAATAGTTTGTTTGGTCAATAGCTGAAACAGCAACACTAGCAACAAAAAATTACTGTGATTAGCAACCGTTGTCCGTTCAAATAAATAGCAAACTAGGAAATACTTAACGCTGTCAGCGCTGACGACACAGTTACTTAAACAAGTCCTCAAACAGCAATCAATTAAATCCTTCAGTATAATCCGCATTAATAACTATTTCGGCATTCGACCCTATTCTTTCAGTTGAAAAATATATATAGTACATATTAAACAAAAAATAAACACTGCCAATTTTGAACTGACAATACAAACAAACAACAAAAACAACAACAAGATGGGCCGCAAAATAACCGTGGCAGTAACAACACTAAATCAATGGGCCCTGGACTTTGAAGGAAATATGGCACGAATATTGCAATCCATATTGGAGGCCAAAGATATGGGTGCCAGCTATCGAACGGGACCAGAGCTAGAGGTGTGGTAAGTATTAACTTAATCTCTATACTAACATACAATATAACATTATTAATATCTGTTTTCTATTCTAACAGTGGCTATAGCTGTGAGGATCATTTTCGGGAACCGGATACGTATTTGCATTCTTGGGAAACTCTGCTAGAAATAATGATGTCACCATTTTGGTTGGTTTGAAACAAATATCTTTAAAAAAAAAAAAACCATTCCTTATAGATTTGTTTGTTTGGCTTGCAGCGAGAACATGTTAGTGGATGTGGGCATGCCAGTAATGCATCAGAATGTTGCCTACAATTGTCGTGTGGCATTCTTTAACCGGCAGCTGTTGTTGATCCGACCGAAAATGGCCATGTGCGATGATGGCAATTATCGGGAGTCACGTTGGTTTACCGCCTGGACAAAAGCGCTGCAAGTGGAGGACTTTTATCTACCGCGTCTAATCACAAAGCATACGGGGCAAGAGACTGTGCCATTTGGAGATGCTGTAATTGCCACACGCGACACCTGTCTGGGCTACGAGATCTGCGAGGAACTGTGGAATGTGCGCAGCAAACACATTGATATGTCGCTAGCCGGCGTTGAGATCATTGTCAATGGCTCCGGTAGCTATATGGAGTTGCGCAAGGCGCACATCACCAACGATCTCATCCGGAATGCCAGCTTCAAAGCTGGCGGTGCGTATCTCTTTAGCAATTTACGTGGCTGCGACGGTCAGCGTGTATACTTCAATGGCTGCTCGGCCATAGCACTGAATGGTGAGATCTTGGCACGTGGCAAGCAATTTGCCCTGCAAGATGTTGAGGTGACGTTGGCCACCATCGATTTGGAGGAGATACGAGCATATCGTGTGAGTCTACGTTCTCGTTGCTCGTTAGCGGCCAGTGCGGCAGCGTATCCGCGTATTCGTTGTGACTTTGAGATGTCAACGCACAATGATATATTCAAGACATCGACGCCACCGCTGCTGCAAGTTCCAAGTCATACGCCCGAAGAGGAGATCGCATTGGGACCCGCCTGTTGGCTGTGGGATTATCTGCGTCGCTCTGGCCAAGGTGGCTATTTTTTGCCACTGAGCGGTGGTGTCGATTCCAGCAGCTCAGCGACCATTGTGCACTCCATGTGCCGTCAAATTGTGCAAGCGGTGCAGCATGGCGATGCCCAGGTGCTCTATGACATACGTAAAATTCTTGCCGATACGGATTATACGCCAGATAATCCGGCCGCACTATGCAATCGCCTGCTGGTCACCTGTTACATGGGCAGCGTGAATAGCAGCAAGGAGACACGACGCCGTGCCTCACAATTGGCCGGTCAACTGGGCAGCTATCACATTGAGATTAACATTGATCTGGCCGTGAATGCTTTGTTGGGCATATTCAATGCGGTCACCGGCCTAACGCCAGTCTTTCGCACCCAGGGTGGCTGTGCCCGTCAGAATCTTGCATTGCAAAATATCCAATCACGTATTCGGATGGTGCTCGCCTATATATTTGCTCAGTTGATGCTGTGGGTGCGCAATCGACCCGGTGGCTTGTTGGTGCTGGGCTCTGCCAATGTAGATGAATCGCTGCGTGGTTATATGACCAAATATGATTGCTCCTCGGCTGATATTAATCCCATTGGTGGCATATCCAAGACTGATTTGCGACGTTTTCTAGCCTATGCCAAGGATAAGTGAGTTTAGAATGCAATTAATCATTAGCAAAACTTTTTATATTATTTGTTCTTAACTTCTTTTAGATACAACGTACCCGTTTTGGATTCAATTATTGAGGCACCGCCCACAGCAGAACTGGAGCCGCTGCAGGAAAATGGTGAACTGATGCAAACCGATGAACAGGACATGGGCATGACCTATGCCGAATTGAGTCAATATGGACGGCTGCGCAAACAATTCTTTTGTGGTCCGTACAGCATGTTCTGCACATTGATGGCCACCTGGAAGAGTGATCTTACAGCCAAAGAGGTGGCCGATAAGGTGAAACATTTCTTTCGCTGCTATGCAATCAATCGGCATAAGATGACCGTATTGACACCATCGGTGCACGCCGAAAGCTATAGTCCCGATGATAATCGTTTCGATCATCGTCCGTTTCTGTATCGTGCCAACTGGAGTTGGCAATTCAAGGCCATCGATGATGAGGTTGAAAAAATTCAGGCCATTTATACGCCCAGTTCCACACAGCTGCGGCCGAACAGTGATGATCTGTTGCTCTCACATGATATTAGTACGCAGCGTTCCTCGCATTTGGATGACTCGAAGCACTCCTCACCATTATCGTCGGCATCGCTGGATGTTGGTGTTTCCACTGCAGGAATGCCTCATATTGATATGCCGCCTGCATTGGGCAAAAAGCCAAGCGGCTACTCCAAGGTGCATGTGAATGTTCTTGGCAAGATTAAGGATCGCACTGGTATACCAGTTTAAGATTGGATTGTTGCAGCACTTTTAGTGTCTTATATTCGTATCGTTCACTTAAAAAAAGAAAAATACTGTTAAAATTATATACATTTCCTTTTTTTTTTTTGTTATTTTAGATACTACTTATACAATTGTAAACTTTAGATACATTTGCCATATATAAGGTGGATAAATTTGTAAATGCCGCCTATATAAGAATAGGAATTGGAGCTTAGAGTTCTAGTCATATCGTAGTGCGTTTTCATTAAATTTTTTTTGTTAGAATTTATTCCATACATTCATAGTACAACCAAGCAAGCAAACATAGTGCCCTTATTTCATTAGCAATTAGTATAACTACTATATCATTAAAAAAAGCTTAAATAAACATAGAAATTCTACGACCTTTATGACTAAAGTGCTTAATGCAAAATTTTTAAATAAACTTTATCAAAATACAAACAAATATGCAATTTGTTTGTTTTATATGTTGTTGTTACCGCAATTCGCTGTCTAAAAATATTCATAAATATGTATTTATGTAGCTATTATTTATGTTTATTTGTGTTTTGGTTTTTATATATACAGTAGCGTCTCGGTCTGCGCAACACCCGATTTGCGCAACATCTCGGTTTTTGCAACTGCGAAACAATTTACATTATGGATTCTATATGCGCAACTTTGTTTTGAAAAAATACTCGATAATTGCAACGCTGTGATTTTTTACCGTTAATCTGTTATTCTTTTGGCACGGTTGCCAGATGAATTGCTTGTACCAAGGTGGCAACCGTGCTGCAACAGCTTGAAGCTGCATTGATCATATGTTTACATTCTGTTGGCAGAAAGCAAGTCGCAATTTGTAAATTTATTTTTAAGTTAAAATTGAGAATCATGGCGCCGCCGATGAAAAGATTATTAATAACAGAAAAGGCTGCAATTCTTGATGAGCTTAAACGCGGAAAATCAGTTCGATATGTTTGTGAGAAGCACAGAGTAAACAAGTCGACTGTAAGTAGGTTGAAAAAGAAAGAATTGACCTGGAGGAGCTTCGTCGCAGACTCAGACTGCATTCCTGCTAAACGATATACACTTAAAGCCTGCGAATATCCACGTCTGGAAAAGGCGTTGTACAAGTGGTTCCTAAACCAAAGGGAAAGGAATGTGCCCATATCTTCGGACATTCTAAAGGCAAAGGCACTACAGTTGTTCGATAAAACAAAAGAGAAGCCTAATTTTAACGCAAGCCACGGGTGGTTTATAAAATTCAAAAAACGTCATGGAATACGCAAACTCAAGATTTGTGGCGAAAAGCTTTCCAATAAACCACAATTGGTTGACCCGTTTATAAAAGAGCTTAAAAACAAAATTAAAGAAATGGATTTAGCTCCCGATCAAATTTACAACGCTGATGAGTCTGGGCTGTTCTACAAGCAATTACCCTGAGGTCATATGAAAATATGTAATATAAAAAAAATTTCGATGTTATCAATAAAAGAATTGGTGGAGTACTCTAAAAATTATAAAAATATTCTTTTATGGTTTTATAAAACAAAAAACCAGACATATTGCTATTTTTTCGCACTTAGAAAAGGTCTCCATAATTGCAACTTATCGATCTGCGCAACAAGCTTGAACATTAATTAGTTGCGCAAACCGAGACACTACTGTATATTATATATATTTATAATTTTTCTTCGGCTATTCTCATTCCAACAAACTTTAGAAGCGGCTGTCGTATACAGATTTTTTTCCGCCAGTGTGCATATACATATGTATGTTTGTAGTTATGGATTCACATGTTAAGCGATACACCGTTTAATAACTATCAAGTTATCTTGAAGTGTGTAATTTAAAATAAATATCTATGAACAAATACATGAATGAATTCATCTCTTTATGTGGTATGTTTGTATGCGATTTACTTTTATATATGCATGTTAGGCATGCACTAAACGTGCTAAAATTAGTTTACTTTGTGAATTTATAATGTGCATACAAACATACTTGTGTATATTGTGTTATAAATTTATTTCAATCTAACCGCAACTGTATATACATATGTATATACGTGTGTATTTTCTGTATGTATGTACATAAATAAATACTTGAGTTAATATAATCATTGAGAATTTTCCTCGTATCAAGAGCGATTTCAAAAGCATAAGCTTACGTCACCCGCTGCTATTCTTTACTATCAAAAACGATTATCAGCCGGCGTTGAGTGACTCTCGTCTAGTCACTTATTCAGTTACTCACTCAGTCGCATAGCACATGGCATGGAGGCGATCATTCCGTGTCAACTACAACGATAAACATGTCAAGCACCGTAAAGAAATGTCAAAGATTTGCCATACTCGACTGTGATGGCGGAAGCGATGATGCTTGGGCCCTACTGTTGCTTCTTCATGCCGAGAAGTGTGGACACCTTCAGCTGCTGGCTGTAACAACCACTGGCTGTGGTAATACAACCAATGAGGATGCTGCCCGCAACATGAGACGCATTCTAATTGCCTGCTCAAGGGAGGATGTGAGTGCATTAAGTAAAGTAATTTAAGCAGAAATATCACTTTAATAGATCAAATTGATCTTTTGCTGTGAAAACTAAGAAATATTCATAACGAACAACAAAGCGCATTTCCTTATACATATCAATACCTTTTGAGTAACTTCTGCACAAGAAATTCGAATTTTGAACAAGTAAACATTCTTGGATAGAATTTTTAGTGAAGAAATCTTAAGTGTTTTAAATAGTTCCATTTCAATGTTGATAAATTATGAAAATATTTCTTCGACGCACTACCAAACAAAACTTATTAGTTTTTTAAAACTTTCAAGCAATAGTTTATGTTATATATATATTAAATAAAACATTAACCATTATTATATGACAATAATTGCTTGATTTACGTTCAGATACCAATTTACTTGGGCGCTGTTGATCCGCTGGTGGGTAACATTGATGTTGACAAAAGGTATTTCCATGGACGCGATGGTTTTGGTGACTGCCTCAAATCGGATAATTGTGGAAATGTGTCCAGTTTTGTGCAGCCAGAGCATGCGGTGACAGCCATTAAGCAAATGTGCGAGGAGCGACCGAAACAAATCACAATTATTGCGGTAGGGCCGCTTACCAATTTGGCATTGGGCTACACGATGTATGGTGAACAGTTTGGACAGCACATCAAAGATATCTACATAATGGGCGGTAACTATCAGGGCGTGGGAAATTCATCACGCTCCGCCGAGTTTAATTTTCATTCAGACCCGGAAGCAGCCTATGCCGTGCTGCTAAAGTCGCGCTGTCCAATAACCATACTACCATGGGAACCGTGCACCAAGGAGCGCTTTCACATATCTGTTGTAAGTACTCACTCGGTAACAAACAAACTCTTTGTCTTGATAATTGTTCATGTTGAATTTTATTTCTTTTAGAATTGGCGATTGGAAGAATTTGGTAAAAAAGCTGCTGCAATTGAACACAAAGCAATTAATATGCTTACACGTGTTGATCACGCCATAAGAATGCCATTGCTGCAGTTGGGATTTGATAATTGGAGTCCATGTGATGCTTTGCTGGTTGCTGCTTGGCTCTTTGAAGATCAGTTTGTGAAGAAGTCCAGCACTTGGCATGCAACTGTCGATCTTACTGGCACACATACACGTGGCCAAATGGTGCTTGATCATTTGAAGGAGTGTTTGAAGTTTCCGGAGAATGTGCGCATTATTGAACTGGTCGATGACGAATTCTTCAAACATATAGTCGAGTGGATAGCTGGGTTGCACAATGCATTAGATTCCAAATAAATACACAAATACATCTATGTACATATGTGTTTAGTTTTAATTCGTAGAAATTAAGTTTTACAGTCATGTATTGTTGTTAGTTTAATTGAAAATATCGATAATTTGCGGGCTGTACTCCTTATCGAAATACAAATAAATCGATTTACATCCACAACGATGACAAGAATAAGTAGTTACCTTAAAATAAACATCGGACAGCTCTTAAAACAGAACAAAAATAAAACATTAAGTGCACACATACATACCTTTGTAAAGAGACAATGTATATTTATTTGTTGTCAAGTATGTACTCTGTTTGTATGTATGGACTTAAAAGTTAAGTGGAAACAGACCAAAATCAAATCCCACTCACCTTGTTGAATGACTTAAATACTTCTCGATAGCACTCTTGTTATTGGCCGACATACAACCAGTCGAAGATCAGCGGCGTTGCATACATCGCAAACGCGCTCAGCGGCACGATCTCATAGCAGTGTGGCGGCCATACCCAGTCACACCATGGGAACGGGGACAAACGGGACTGCAACAGTACCCATACCAACGGCGGATGTATCTATCAACAATATTGATGAGTATGTGGAGCTGCTATACGAGGAGCTAAGTGAGCGAGTACGCGGCTCTGCCATGATACTGCAAATGGCACGCAATCCCGATAATCTTGAGGAGTTGGAGAAAAATGGTTAATAATTTCTATAGATGGGATTTATTTTCAAAATGAAAACTTATCAACTAATTGCGTTTTTGTAGAGGCCTGCCTCAGTGCTCTGTCCCGAGTGCTACGCGAAGATTGGCGCAAGAGCTTGGATCTATCCACGAACATCATTTATATATTCTTTTGTTTCTCCACCTATACAAAGTTCCATCCTCTTATTGTCCAGTACAAGGTAAGTTTAAAGGAAAATAATTTTTAACACGCATATCTTATTGTCATCCCCGTTACAGATAGGATCATTGTGCATGGATGTCATTGACTATGAGCTTCGACGTTACGAAACCATGCGTAATGAGTTGGATATACGTAAGCAGCCCAACGGCTCGGCGCCACTGTCAGCCAAGGCCAGCAAAGAGAAGCTGAATCGTAGTACCGACGATGCCCTGGACATTATGAACGAAGAGAAACCTAAGGAGGTGTGTTGCAAAAAATCCAATATAAATTGTAATCGCAAAGTAATAGAAATATTTATAATGATACAGATGGAGCCACCACGTCGTCGAATTCCTGAGCTCAAGCAGCGTCCCAAATCAGGCAATTGGAGCAGCTTTCATGGAACAATGTCCTCATCGCTAATTAGAAGCCAAATACTAAACAGCAGCTATCATGAGGCGCTTTCTGCCGGAACCAATTCAAATCCTAATGCGAATGCAGTGGATCCCATATATCCAGTTGAAATAAAGGCACAAAGCAACGAATCTCTAGATCAAAACGATCCCAAAGCTAAGAAAGAAGAAATAGAACGACTGAACAAACAGCTTAAGATATTTGCCAAGAAACAAGAGCAACTGCTTCGCGTTGCCTTTTATCTGCTGTTGAACATGGCGGAGAATGTCAAACTAGAGGAGAAAATGCGACGAAAGAACATTGTCAAGATGCTGGTCAAAGCGCTGGATCGTCAGAACATCGATTTACTGATGTTGGTCAGCACGTTTCTGAAAAAGCTGTCCATTGTTGGCGACAACAAGGATGAGATGTACGCCTTGAACATTGTCTCAAAGCTGCCGCGTCTCTTTCAAAACGCACACACAGATCTGGTTCAGGTTACTCTCAAGCTTGTTTTCAATTTGTCGTTCGATGCTACACTCCGTCGCAAAATGGTTGGTGCTGGATATTTGCCCATGCTAGTTATGTTCATCAACGACGAGAAGCATCACGGCATTGCCGTCAAAATACTCTACCATATGAGTCTCGACGATAAGGTCAAGTCAATGTTTACGCACACAGAGTGCGTACAAATGGCCACGGATGCCATTATATTGAATCTCAATGTAAAGGTCGATTTGGATCTGATAGCGCTTTGCATTAATTTGTCATTAAATCGACGCAATGCACAGATTATGGTTGAGGGTCAGCGTCTGCACAGTCTAATGGATCGTGCTTTCAAGTACCAAGATGCACTTCTGATGAAGCTACTGCGCAATCTTTCACAGCATGAGTCGCTGCAGTTGCAATTCATCGACTATGTGGGTGATCAGGCTCGCATTCTGGCTATTTGTGACGATGAGTCATTCATTGTCGAGTGTTTGGGCATATTGGACAATCTAGCTCTAACGGACTTGGACTACTCACAAATACTGCAAAATTTCCAGTCAAAACCCTGGATACGACAACTGCTAGTGCCCTGCGCCCGACTGGATGATCTTGTGCTTGACACTATCGTCTATTTGGGCACGTGTGCCTGCGATGAGCTTTGTGCGCTTCTCTTTTGTCGTGCCAAGGTCGTTATATCACTGATCGAATTGCTGAAGGCCAAACAAGAAGATGATGAGATTGTACTGCCGATTATTAACGTATTTCAACATCAAGAGCGCACGAGAGTGGACGACAAGAATAAAGAGATACGAAAAGTTCGCGAGCATTGTCTGGATATCATTGCTATCAGCGTGTTGCTTTGTTCGTGTGTATGTATGTATGTATATATGTAAATGCTTGAGTTAATATAATCATTGAGAATTTTCCTCGTATCAAGAGCAATTTAAAAAGCGTTAGCTTACGCCACCCGCTGCTATTCTTTACTATCAAAAACGATTATCAGCCGGCGTTGAGTGACTCTCGTCTAGTCACTTATTCAGTTACTCACTCAGTCGCATAGCACATGGCATGGAGGCGATCATTCCGTGTCAACTACAACGATAAACATGTCAAGCACCGTAAAGAAATGTCAAAGATTTGCCATACTCGACTGTGATGGCGGAAGCGATGATGCTTGGGCCCTACTGTTGCTTCTTCATGCCGAGAAGTGTGGACACCTTCAGCTGCTGGCTGTAACAACCACTGGCTGTGGTAATACAACCAATGAGGATGCTGCCCGCAACATGAGAAGCATTCTAATTGCCTGCTCAAGGGAGGATGTGAGTGCATTAAGTAAAGTAATTTAAGCAGAAATATCACTTTAATAGATCAGATTGATCTTTTGCTGTGAAAACTAAGAAATATTCATAACGAACAACAAAGCGCATTTCCTTCCTTTTGAGTTACTTCTGCACAAGATATTCGAATTTTGAACAAATAAACATTCTTGGATAGAATTTTTAGTGAAGAAATCTTAAGTGTTTTAAATAGTTCCATTTCAATGTTGATAAATTATGAAAATATTTCTTCGACGCACTACCAAACAAAACTTATTAGTTTTTTAAAACTTTCAAGCAATAGTTTATGTTATATATATATTAAATAAAACATTAACCATTATTATATGACAATAATTGCTTGATTTACGTTCAGATACCAATTTACTTGGGCGCTGTTGATCCGCTGGTGGGTAACATTGATGTTGACAAAAGGTATTTCCATGGACGCGATGGTTTTGGTGACTGCCTCAAATCGGATAATTGTGGAAATGTGTCCAGTTTTGTGCAGCCAGAGCATGCGGTGACAGCCATTAAGCAAATGTGCGAGGAGCGACCGAAACAAATCACAATTATTGCGGTAGGGCCGCTTACCAATTTGGCATTGGGCTACACGATGTATGGTGAACAGTTTGGACAGCACATCAAAGATATCTACATAATGGGCGGTAACTATCAGGGCGTGGGAAATTCATCACGCTCCGCCGAGTTTAATTTTCATTCAGACCCGGAAGCAGCCTATGCCGTGCTGCTAAAGTCGCGCTGTCCAATAACCATACTACCATGGGAACCGTGCACCAAGGAGCGCTTTCACATATCTGTTGTAAGTACTCACTCGGTAATAAACAAACTCTTTGTCTTGACAATTGTTCATGTTGAATTTTATTTCTTTTAGAATTGGCGATTGGAAGAATTTGGTAAAAAAGCTGCTGCAATTGAGCACAAAGCAATCAATATGCTTACACTTGTTGAATACGCACAGTGGATGCCATTGCAGCAGCTTGGATTTGATAATTGGAATCCATGTGATGCTTTGCTGGTTGCTGCTTGGCTCTTTGAAGATCAGTTTGTGAAGAAGTCCAGCACTTGGCATGCAACTGTCGATCTTACTGGCACACATACACGTGGCCAAATGGTGCTTGATCATTTGAAGGAGTGTTTGAAGTTTCCGGAGAATGTGCGCATTATTGAACTGGTCGATGACGAATTCTTCAAACATATAGTCGAGTGGATAGCTGGGTTGCACAATGCATTAGATTCCAAATAAATACGCATATACATCTATGTACATATGTGTTTAGTTTTAATTCGTAGAAATTAAGTTTTACAGTCGTGTATTGTTGTTAGTTTAATTGAAAATATCGATAATTTGCGGGCTGTACTCCTTATCGAAATACAAATAAATCGATTAACATCCACAACGATGACAAGAGTAAGTATTTACCTTAAAATACTTATGGCATGTAACGGCGGTGGGTAAGTATCGGACAACTCTAATACCTGATTCTGGCCGTCATAGTGGTCGATTTCGTGTCGTCAAGACGCATGCAATTTGTTTTTATATTGTTTTTCCATGTGATATCGGGCCTTGTGCTGCTCATAATTGTTATTCATTATATTTATTATATAATAAATGCAGTTACCGGCGAATTTCATAATTTATCAGAGTCAGAGCGAAGACGAACGAGCACAACATCCACAATAAGTCCCCAAATACCAGAGAGCAACGGAGCATTTGTCGACCCAGACCCACTTGCAGCAACAAAAGATCACAGGATAACAAAGGCTTCGGATTCCTTGATAAAATATTGTCAAGCTTCTTCGGCAAGAAAAGCTATGCAAACAAATGATGATGCAAAGTTTATTAAAAAGTGAGTAAAATTCGAGTTATACATCATAAGTTTCAGAACTAAAATAAAACACTAAGTGCGCACATACATACCTTTGTAAAGAGACAATGTATACTTGTTTGTTGTCAAGTATGTACTCTGTTTGTATGTATGGACTTAAAATAGAAACAGACCAAAATCAAAACCCACTCACCTTGTTGAATGACTTAAATACTACTTGCTAGCACTCTTGTTATTATCGATTTTTTCGCTTGCCCTAACCATTGTTGTTGCCCTTTCTTTTGTGTGTGTGCGTATTTAATACAGAACTGCTTGAAAACCGCAAACATTCTTATGTACATACTATGTATATTAAAATAATAATAATTATCATGTAAAATAGATCGAACAAAAATCAATCCTTTGCCTTACCTAGCGACGTTATGTATGTTTTAAAAATTTTTTTTTAATTTTAATGAATAAATATACATATACACTCAACCGTTTTCCACACAATATTTTTGCAATAATTTGCTATGCAAACATTGGTGACTCACGTATATTGATTAAGAAAACTTGGCCAGAATTTTGTTGAAAAGAAATAAAACCTACGAACAATCAAAATGATTGCACATTTTCATAGGCCAGCCTGATACAAACCATAAATTAAATGTTGCTAATGTGATAATATTGAACCCATTTTATTTTAACAGACGCTGGAAAGGCGGCTGCATTGAACCGCATCCCACTGATAAGGCGTTAATAGTCAATTACCAGCTAGAGGCGACTGTTTTTGGAGAGCCCAACAATCCAATGATTGAGGAGAAAAAGGTTTGCTTGTGGTTTTAATATAATTATGATTATACAAATAATATCTTACTATGTCGTCACCACAGAACTGTCAGAAAATCATACGCTTGCGTTCGCTGAATGCCAAAACAGATCCAAGTATTTTGGCTCGGGAAGTGGTTGACAAATGTGAACTTATACACAAATCGCAATTAAACGATGTGGAACAAATCATTTTCTATTTAAAGAACCGCAAAGACACTACCAGCAATGGTGAGTTACAGTTTGAATGCCTGCCCTGCCCTTTCTTTCTTTATTTATCAATCTTTTATTGACAGACATTGCCGACAATCCACATACAAACAGTCGAAGATCAGCGGCTTTGCATACATCGCAAACGCGCTCAGCGGCACGATCTCATAGCAGTGTGGCGGCCATACCCAGTCACACCATGGGAACGGGGTCAAACGGGACTGCAACAGTACCCATACCAACGGCGGATGTATCTATCAACAATATTGATGAGTATGTGGAGCTGCTATACGAGGAGCTAAGTGAGCGAGTACGCGGCTCTGCCATGATACTGCAAATGGCACGCAATCCCGATAATCTTGAGGAGTTGGAGAAAAATGGTTAATAATTTCTATAGATGGGATTTATTTTCAAAATGAAAACTTATCAACTAATTGCGTTTTTGTAGAGGCCTGCCTCAGTGCGCTGTCCCGAGTGCTACGCGAAGATTGGCGCAAGAGCTTGGATCTATCCACGAACATCATTTATATATTCTTTTGTTTCTCCACCTATACAAAGTTCCATCCTCTTATTGTCCAGTACAAGGTAAGTTTAAAGGAAAATAATTTTTAACACGCATATCTTATTGTCATCCCCGTTACAGATAGGATCATTGTGCATGGATGTCATTGACTATGAGCTTCGACGTTACGAAACCATGCGTAATGAGTTGGATATACGTAAGCAGCCCAACGGCTCGGCGCCACTGTCAGCCAAGGCCAGCAAAGAGAAGCTGAATCGTAGTACCGACGATGCCCTGGACATTATGAACGAAGAGAAACCTAAGGAGGTGTGTTGCAAAAAATCCAATATAAATTGTAATCGCAAAGTAATAGAAATATTTATAATGATACAGATGGAGCCACCACGTCGTCGAATTCCTGAGCTCAAGCAGCGTCCCAAATCAGGCAATTGGAGCAGCTTTCATGGAACAATGTCCTCATCGCTAATTAGAAGCCAAATACTAAACAGCAGCTATCATGAGGCGCTTTCTGCCGGAACCAATTCAAATCCTAATGCGAATGCAGTGGATCCCATATATCCAGTTGAAATAAAGGCACAAAGCAACGAATCTCTAGATCAAAACGATCCCAAAGCTAAGAAAGAAGAAATAGAACGACTGAACAAACAGCTTAAGATATTTGCCAAGAAACAAGAGCAACTGCTTCGCGTTGCCTTTTATCTGCTGTTGAACATGGCGGAGAATGTCAAACTAGAGGAGAAAATGCGACGAAAGAACATTGTCAAGATGCTGGTCAAAGCGCTGGATCGTCAGAACATCGATTTACTGATGTTGGTCAGCACGTTTCTGAAAAAGCTGTCCATTGTTGGCGACAACAAGGATGAGATGTACGCCTTGAACATTGTCTCAAAGCTGCCGCGTCTCTTTCAAAACGCACACACAGATCTGGTTCAGGTTACTCTCAAGCTTGTTTTCAATTTGTCGTTCGATGCTACACTCCGTCGCAAAATGGTTGGTGCTGGATATTTGCCCATGCTAGTTATGTTCATCAACGACGAGAAGCATCACGGCATTGCCGTCAAAATACTCTACCATATGAGTCTCGACGATAAGGTCAAGTCAATGTTTACGCACACAGAGTGCGTACAAATGGCCACGGATGCCATTATATTGAATCTCAATGTAAAGGTCGATTTGGATCTGATAGCGCTTTGCATTAATTTGTCATTAAATCGACGCAATGCACAGATTATGGTTGAGGGTCAGCGTCTGCACAGTCTAATGGATCGTGCTTTCAAGTACCAAGATGCACTTCTGATGAAGCTACTGCGCAATCTTTCACAGCATGAGTCGCTGCAGTTGCAATTCATCGACTATGTGGGTGATCTGGCTCGCATTCTGGCTATTTGTGACGATGAGTCCTTCATTGTCGAGTGTTTGGGCATATTGGGCAATCTAGCTTTAACGGACTTGGACTACTCACAAATACTGCAAAATTTCCAGTTAATACCCTGGATACGACAACTGCTAGTGCCCTGCGCCCGACTGGATGATCTTGTGCTTGACACTATCGTCTATTTGGGCACGTGTGCCTGCGATGAGCTTTGTGCGCTTCTCTTTTGTCGTGCCAAGGTCGTTATATCACTGATCGAATTGCTAAAGGCCAAACAAGAGGATGATGAGATTGTTCTGCAGATTATTTACGTATTCCAACAGATTCTGCGCCACGAGAGCACACGCGAGTATATGATCAAGGAAACTGAATCGCCAGCTTATCTCATCGATTTAATGCACGACAAGAACGAAGAGATACGAAAAGTTTGCGATTATTGTCTGGATATCATTGCTATCAGCGATAGTGAATGGGCCAAGCGTATTAAGGTGAGCTTTAATCGTAACTTTAAATTTATTGAAAACATAAATAAATCTTTTCATTTTCGTAGTTGGAGAAGTTCCGTAATCACAACTCCCAGTGGCTATGTATGGTTGAATCACAGCAGGATCGTGACAATGAACAGGACTATGTGGACAATAGTGAAAACGACAATGATATCGACACCTATATACGATCTGAGTACTTAGACAATTGCGATCTCTATAACAGCTCGAACATAAACGAGGCTGACAACGACACGAACAGCAACAATAGCAACAACCCAGAGAGTCCAGCCATGTCCACCTACAGCAGGCCTGTTAGCACGTAAGTAAAACAGTTTGAAACATTATCAGTGAATGCTAAACACTTTTATAATACGTTCCATTTTCACACAGCTATCGGCGCAGTCAGGATCTTGATGAACTATACAACATGACCTCAAGCTCAAAGTCGCAAGGGTCCAGCCAGGGCGGCAATGATAGCAATTATAGGTTTAAGTCAAACAAATCGCTTGACGCTGAGGGCATACAAGATGAGCTGGCTTAGTCATAAATTACTTCAATTGAAGCGCTGAATTCAACGGCATGATAATTAGAAAGAGTTACGTTATTTAAGCTTCTAGTTTCACTGCGTTTATGTGTTGTAGTTATCAAATACATGTATGCTTAACTATTCTCTTACATCCATACACTTATATAAAAAAAAAATATATATATATATATGTATATCTATTTTTACGCTTATTAGTCAAAGATTTTACATACTTACATAAATTGACAGGGCAGCTTTGTACTCAAGTCATTGGCAAAACATTTGCGCACAGGCTACATTTGTGTTATATATATATTAATATGCATTGTATTATTGTTTTTTTTTTTTTATTAATTTTTAGTTTGTTCTAATGCCTTTTTTTGTGCAATAATAGTATGCAAAGTATTATCGTTTATATGATTTTTTTAACACATAAATATGAATACCTAAAACAAAATCAAATTGGTTTATTATGCTAAAAGCTGGGGGCAACAAGCACAGAAACATCAAATATATAAAAAGGCACTGCCGTATTATGCCTAAAGTGTACTGTGTTTATTGTCCAATAAGCCTTTCTTCTTCTTCTATCATCTTAAAAAAAATATATACACCTCATATGTAAATGCAAAAGGTTTCTATTTAATCTATTTACAATGAATGCAGTCACTTACATACAATTCAATTGATTTTTATAGCTACTTGATCAACTTTATACAAGATATCATTTTGTTAAAATCGTAGATTTTTAAAACTTTTCACACATACAACAACATAATTAGATAAGAGATGAGGTAAAAATCTGTTGTAGAATCTGAGGCAATTTGTTTAAATCCATGCATATGAAACTCTGTCCAGCTGGCATTTCGGTTTTGATTCTGAATGAAGTGGAAGTAAAGTAAGTTAAATTTGGTACAATAGTATATGAAGTTCAGTACTTACTTGTCGGCCTCTTCAGCTAAACTTCCTATAAAGATGACATAGCCCTTGACCTTAGGTTCACCACGCTTAAGCGCAGAGGCTAGATCCTTGGGTGAAATACCGTAGCGCGCTAGATTAGCATCGCTAAGCACAACCACGATGCCATTATCGCAGTCAGGCTCAGCGCCTAGAGTGGAGCAAGCCTCTCGTGCTGCCTTTACTGTGCTATCGCCGGACCAGCAGAATTGCGAGTGAGCATGCATCATGCGTATGACCTCAAAGCGCTCCTTGTCATTTTTGGGTGCACTACCCACATTGACAAAGGGCAGCTCAAAGCCTTCACCGCTGTGACCGACAATATCATAAACAATTTTCTTCTCAAAGCCCTCGAATGATTCCATGACCATGACTGCGGCCTCTAGTTGGCGGTCCAGCCGTCCATCGTAGCCATTAAATCTATGCAGAAGTTGGTTAAGTATGATACTGTATATGCTGGGGGCATTTTACTATTACCTATACATGGATCCAGAGACATCAACGACAAGTTTGAGCCTATTTGGTTTTTCCTGAACATGATCCGCCCAGGGATTCGCCTCGGCGCGACGCCTATAAATGTTTTTCTCGCCGGTAATGCCCTCAATTAAACGTGTATCGTCCAAGTCACCATGAGTTTGATACTTTTGCCATTGGCGCTCCTTACTCTTGGTCTGCATTGCCTCCAAAATGGCCTTCAGCTGTTGCACCTGCTTGTGATTGGGCTCACTAAACTGAGCATAAAGCTTATGGTCATGGGCAGACATCTTGATCTCTTGTAGCTTCTGTTCGAAGGCTTTGCGGTTCATTTCGCGTGCCGCACGTTTGATTTCGTCGGGAATATCAGCTTTCTCTTCGTCACTCAACTGGTGCACCTTATGCCCTTTGTCCAGGCGAAAGGGTCCCCCCTTGCCGCCTAGACCCGCAGTATCTCGACCACCGCTGCCACCGGCCCACGTATTGCCGCCAACATGAGGCTCATTTTTGGGATCCAATTTGCCAAATTTTGGTCCAGAGACGCCCAGCCCGCTGTGACGCTTTACAGTCAGCTGGAGCTGCTTTTGTTGACGTAACGTTTGCAGTTCGTTCTTGGCATATGACTCGATGGGCAGACCATGCTTTGCCAGCACCTGGGTTACCTGCAGCAATGCCTCCGGCTGATAACGATCAAAGTCCAACACATTTCCCACCAACTCGGACATGTTCTCGTCGGGGTAACGCTCCAAATGTTTCACAATGTTTACAACTTCACGAGTGGAGTATGGATAGTTAAGGAGTCCCTCGTCCGCCAGACTGCGCAACTCTCCAAAAGCATTGACCAACATTCTAAGTGTCTTTTTGGGCACATTTGGTCCGTAACGCTGCAGCAGATAGATCTCTGAGTCGGGCGTCGGATTATCTATGACATGGCAGCTAAAGACGTCGCCTAGCACCGCAAAGAAATCATTGCCCAAAAATGGAAAACCTGGACGATTGGCCAGCACAATCAGCCGGAAATCTGGATGCGTTTCAATGCAGTTGGGTATCGTTGTAGCTGCCCCATGTGGCACAATGCGCCGACCATCTGATAGCACCATTTCGCCACTCTCGACCAGTGTGCGCAGAATGCATGTAACATTAACAGGCGCCTTGTCCGCCTCATCAATAACGAGCACATCGCCAGCCTTGACCGCCCTGACCAGTGCACTGTCCCCAAATACCACTTTGCCATCACGTAACGATGATTGCACCGTAAGGCTGTGCACTGTGGTATCCCGATGCAATTGTAAATATTCACGAGGCCGCTGCATCAGCTCGAGCAGTCGATCGATTAGCTTGTTTTTGCCAACGCCTTGATTGCCCACCAACAGCAAATGCTCACCGATTATGAAGTCTTGGAGCAGGCGCTCCAACAGCATAACGTGCTGTGGCATCTCGTAGAACAGTGTGCTGGGCACCTTTGATTGCTGTGCCAATGACATTTTGGCCAATGGCATTTCCGTTGCACCAATGCGCAGTTTATTGTCCAACACGCTGATTTCTCGACGTTCTCCATCGCTTTTGGAGCTTGGAGCAATGCCAGCTTGCAGCATTGCATGCTCTAAGGCTGATCGCGATAGTGAGGGCATAAACATAATTAGGAACGTGTGCTGAAGAATATCGTGTACGTTGTTCAGTTCGCTTGTCGGATATGCAGCCAAACGTCGTCCTATTTTAAGCAGCTGACGCGTTGACAGCGTTCCAGCCAGTCCCTGCAACAGTGGATCCTTGGAGCTGCGCAATATCTGTGCCAACGCTAGCAGCTTTTCCATCTCTGGCTGCACATGACCACACAGGTGCATAAGCAACTCTTGCTCTTCACTTTGCTGCAGTGGCCGCAGCTCCTGATAGAGGAACATGCTTAACAATTCTGGTGTCAGCCAGCTGGGCGTACCAGATCCTTGCTGTGGTGGTTCTCCCAGTGCAATGATGCGAAAGGACTCGGGTATGGGCAGCAGACCACGTTCTGTGAGCTGATCTTTGTCATGTCCTTGCTGCAGAAGTGCCTCATAACGATCCGGACGTAGCAAGGTTGTTCCATCGCATAACTGTATCTCGCGATCGTGAATTATTCTTTGGATAGTAAATTCAAAATTTATTATTCGTTATTCTTGGAGGTCCGTGGCAGCACTTACCTTTGGAGCACCACTGCTGTGCTTTTGTGGAGTCTGTGCAGTCCATTGAGTATGGCCACGGAACCGGTTTTCGCAGCACGTATTAAAGGCGAGTCCCGCCAGATGGTGTCACCCTCCACATTTGTGATACGCTGTTGAACCAGATCCCTCGAGGTCATGTCCTCATAGAGCATCATCGGTTCGGAAGTTTGATGCAGCAGTCGCAAAAGCTGATTAACAATGGTCATTTTACCAACGCCCTTCTCGCCCAACAGACAAACATCACCAACGGCATATGATTGGAGAAACGTAGCAAGCACCTGGCGTTGATGCGGCAAATCGACAAAGTTTCCTTTTGAGGGCACAGTTGAACCACAAGGCAAAAGTAATTGTACATTGTCCAGATGTACATTGACGATGCTACTATCTTTAAGATCGCTTGAAATACGCTCGATCCTCGGGCTGGGTTTCCGCTGAATATGCAGGCTCGTTAAAAGTTCATTTACACGTTTCTGCTGTTCCATTGTCAGTATGGATTGGTAAGGATACAGTATTGATATGACATCTTGTAGTGAGAGCGAAGGATTTGCTTCCTAAATGGGAGGTAACAAAGTAAATAATGTGCGTCAATGTAGCAACTTTATTTTACCATCATCTGTACGCCTTGGCGAAGATTATGCAACGGAAAGTCTGGCAGCTGTAGTGCATCATCGGCTGTTTGAAGGGTCAACGCAAACGTCAGCAATTGTTTTAATTTTGAAATGGGCAGAGCTGTCGCTAGCTGCTGCAGCTCGTCAAACATTTCCTGAAATGTATAGTTCAGAATATTTCGCGATTGGAATCGCGAACGTAGCGGAGGATCCAGCGGTGTGCCCTTATACTTCTGTATGGGAAGTCCTAGTGCCACAACGCGAAAGTGTTCAGAGACACGCAACAATCCCCAGTCTTCTAGCTGCTGTTGACTGTGTGCCTGCAAATTAAAATAAATTCTGTAAGCTAGCTTAAGTGCTTGATACAGACACACACAAACCTCTAGTAATTTATCGTAGCGTTCCGGCGCCATAAGAAATTTCCCACTTTCTAAATGCATCTCGCGATTCTCCAGAAGATTATTCAATACCGGCAGCACATTGCGTTCAGCATGCTCAACGCCATCCAGAACTAGAACACGTCCGTGCAGAGCAGCCCGCACTGCAGCCTGATCATGGTATAGGGCGGTCTTGTTGTGAATTTCACGTCGTTGCTTCAGATCGCTTTCGGTGGTGTCACGACTGAGCGCCACGTATTCAAGTTCGCGATCTGTCACTTCTAGGAACTGCATGACTAGCTGGCGCCTCAATGGTCCTGCCGCGCCCAGCAGAAACATATCCTGTTTTAGTGACTCTTTCTGCAGCATCCAACGCAGATGATGCAGTGCCGTCTGGGTAAGCTGAAGAGTTCCATCCGGTGCGTAATTTACTACGAATATCAACTTATTGTATAGATATGTAAATTTTTAATTACATAGTCAAACGAACTTTGATCTCTCTCAATGACTACCAAGCCTTACCATATTTATGGGGCACCAAATGTGGCTCCTTGGGCTTAATCAAGTGCATTGTTACATCACCAATTGTTATTTGGGTGCCATCTTGATCTTTGCTCTCTCTGCTGGTTGATATTGCCCAGCCTCGTGTCCAGCTATTCCAGTAGCCGCTGTGACGCAACAAGTTGACTTTGCGGGATTGCAAACTTAAAAACATGATGGATGGTACTTTACAAGGGATAGCGAGTTCCGAATGAGCAAAAAACAACCGTTGCCAATGATAAGTCAAGAGGTCTGAATTTGTTTATTTAACGGGCAAACAATTAATAAATAAAGACGATCCACAAAACAGATGTTTGTGATACCACCATGGCAGCGTTGCCAGTCAGTTTCATTTATATTATCAAACATGGTCACACCTATTTCATAAAAACGACACCTTTCCATTTACCTGGCAGTGTTGCACATTTCAATTTTAATTAAATTCCCGTTAATAGTAGGTTGATTTATTTTTTTAAATAAATACAAAAAAACAAAAGTAAAAGATTTGAAGTCAATTCAACATACAAATTGAATGTAATGTCATAATTTTTTAGTTTTTTACATTTCAAATAAAACAAATAATTCTTGGCTTCTTCTAGTTCTTATACTTATTATTACTCCTCCAAATCGGGTATTGTTTTGCCCTTTGTCTTAGTTTTCAAATGCGAGTTATAACCTGCCTACAAATAGAGATGCCACCGTTCAAGTTTTTTACATTTACATATTGCAATACTAGGCTTCTTCTCGTGCTTATTCTCATTAATTCTCCTTGGATTCGTCTTCGCTGCTCTCGACACAAACAGGGAACGGTTTAGCCGTTTGTCTTAGTTTTTCAATGCGCGTTTTCACCTTCGTATCAATGTACGACAGAATATGTTGTTTGTGCATAAAACTTTTTAAGTCGTTTCTATCCTCATCATATATATTTTCTACAAAAATGCTTGAGTTTAACTCAAAGTCAACTGTGGCAGTAAAAATACGTGCCTTTTTTCCATGCTGACGGCTAAAAAATTTGTAGCGCACTATCCTTTTCGACTCCTCTAACCAAACGCGCTCCGAATTAAAAGGTGTTAAGCCAGTGATGTGCAAATCGCAAGCCTCAAAATCGTGGTGCTTAAATTTTTCGTCGCATTTCATCAATTCAAATGATCTAACAATATAGAAATCAGTGCCTGCATCCAGTTGCTTGATTTCAATGTTGTCTTTCTCAGTGTCCACTTTTGTCACCCTCACACGCTGGTACAGTTTTTGTATATTGACTATGCATAAGTCACCAGCTTTGGGATATAGATGGCATATTTTGTTCTCGGCCAGCTCATAGTGCAATTGAATTTGCTCGCCAAGCTTCGTAACGGGCATATTAAGAAAGTTTTTGTTAAGTTCAAATTTTGCTAACCGAATGCAAAGCATCGATGGCGAAAAGGTCTAAAATAAAATAAAAATAAAATAAATTTTTTATGAAATTGGAATAAAATTTCTAATTTACCTTTAGCACTCGAAAATGTATGGTACCACTTTTAGGGAGATTCGCATGTGCCTGAATCTCATTATCCCAAAAAACATGACGACTCTGACAGTTGTGAAGGAAACAGTTGCCGTAGACCACGACATGGCAACACAGCGGCTGATCGTCTCGAGGTTTAGATCTTTCACGCTGCAGACGCGACAATGTCACCATTGACAGCCAATTGTCGGGCGGCATGCGTCCGTGCTTGAACATAAAGTCACACATGTACCAAATTCGGTCAATTTCATTACGAGACATGGGTATAATTGATGTGACTGTGCTAGAATCTGGCTGTGAACCATAACTGTCATACAAAATGGTAAAGCGTTCCTTGAAACGTTGCCAAGTGCTTGAAATTGTGTAGTGCAGCAAACAATCAACCTTGCCATCCGTCAACATTGAAATAACATCATCAAAGGCAATAAGAACATTGGGCTTCCGCTCTTTTGTCCACTTAATAAATTTTGCATTAATATCACTTTGGTATAAAACTATAGAACCGATATTTGCCCTTTTCAGATCATTGCTTAATTTAAGCGCATCGACTTTCTCTCGGCATGCTATAACCACACGCTCCTCGGTTAGATTCTTTTCCTGCAGCAGTGTCAGTATATTCGATATTTTATTTCTTGGGCTGACCAACTGCAGATCCAGCTCAACGCCAGTAAAATCGGTCGCTTCCAATGCGTCCTCAAACAGCAGCAGCACATCTGGCAATATTTCCAGCACAAGGAAGAACATCACTTCATTCCATGTGCGCCCAACGACAAAGAGCTGAGCATTACTTTCGTTAAAGCAAAGAGAAGTACAGAGCCATTTCAATACTTCGACGCAATTGACGCCATAACGCCAGATTGCGTTAATTTCGTCAAAGGCCACACATTTTATGGCATTTGAGTTAAAAAGCCCTTCTTCATCGTGTATCTGCCAAAGTAGATCAATATTTGTGATTAGAATGCCTCTGGGTTTTCTTAGACGTAAAGCGACTGAATTAAGATCGTAACGCTCAAACAGCATATCAATGCATTCCATTCCTAGGCCCCGCTCGACCATCAGATGCAAGCAGTTTTGAGCAATCTGTTTGCCTTGAGTGATATTCGCGCAGATAATAATGCAGGTGGGACCAAAATCTAAATTCTCGTCTCGGTGCAATGCCTCCTCAGCGACGCGCTGGCAAAGCGATGGCAAATAACACCATGTTCTGCCAACCTTCTGATTGCCAATAACGCACAAGGAGCGACCAGCAGCAGCATGTGGCCATGCATAGCGCTGTAATTTATTGGCAAGTGACTTCTCTAACATGGCATTCTTGATGTACTGCTTAACGGCGGCCACTTCTAGCATTTTATTGCATAAAATAACTTCTTTGCGGCTCCAGGCAAGTATGCCATTGTTGTTATATATGAAGGCATCATAAGGATTTTCTTTCTTTGTATTGCCATTAGCCACACATGTTAAACTCTCAGTGAGTTTGGTTTTGGGTTTCGGTTCATTTTCAGGAATTGAATTTTTTTTCTCAGCTGAACTTACAGCGGCTATTGGCGCTGTGTCTACTGCTGCTGTTGCTGCTGCTACTGAAGGGATTGTAACTGTTGTTTTTTTGTTGGTTGATTTTGGAACATCTGGACACATCATGACCCAAATATCTATATCGGCGCATTTCATTGGTGCAAGCAAACGCTTGCGTTTTTGCAACACGTGCAGCCACGTTGGCGTAGCGTGTATCAAAAAGTTGACACAGTTGAGACTTCCGAACTCTCCTACCTGCTGCAGCACATCATCTGATATTATTAGAACTGAATTGATCAACTGTCAAAATAAAAACACATAAATGAGTATAGGTTCTAAAACAAATTCCCTTGCATATATAGAACCATGCAAAATACTATTATGTTTATTGCAAGGGCTTATAATAAGGCTGGAAGTACTTACGCCCTCGATCCATAAGTTGACGCACGTGTTTATTGAGTTCTTGAAGTTGTTTACCAAAAGACTCGCGACACTTCGCCTGCCCAACTGTTCCATCAGTTCGGCTGCTTCATCTGGTTGCTCGCAGGCGATTGCAATACGCACGTTGTTTAAATCTTTTGATTTAATTTTATCTGCTAGGAAATCGTGACCCTCATTAGCAGACTTTAGTGTCACATAGTTGTATAAAAAACCGTCTACATAGTATTCTCTTATTTGAACATTTCCTTCCTCTTTTTTATTATTCATCTCTTGATTGGGCGCATTTACATTGTCATCTGTTACATTGGAAAGTGCCTCTTGTAGTGTTTGATGTGATGTTTGGTCAGAATTTAAATCAATGGGAGCAAGGTATCGGCGCAACAGATTGCGTCCGCGTCCACATTCGCCGCCACTGACAACTTCAGTCGACAAGCTGCGAAAGAGCAAATATTATATTCATGTTGTTTATAGAAAAAAGGTGCTGAATTAGCGTTACTTGAAAACATAAACAATATACCAAATTTCAGCACACGACAATTACCTCTGAGCAATATATCCGTAACCATACATGATCGCCAAAAATTATGCACATACACCAGTTAAACGACACAAAATACATTAACGTTAAACGTTTCACACAGTTAAAAAAGAATTGAAAGCACGCACAATGGCAGCTCTTATCGAAATGTCCGATTACTACACTTTGTTACAATCGAAGGTAACAAAGTATCGAATATTAAAAGAACTCACGAAATAATTGCTTATCAAAGTATTTTCATCGAAATCTCATCGATATTTCAATCCCACATATATTTTGTTTGTGCCATCCCATTTGTGTTGAGTCGCAGCTGTGATGGTAGACAAGTGCTTGGATAGTAATAGTAGGATTTTTAATCCGGATAAGCTGCCATTAGGTGACTTGAAGCTAACGGTAATCAACACAGATGGCGTCCGGCGACAAGTGCCAGCACTTGTAAGTTTAATGTAGGATTACCATATTATGCACTTTTAAAAATTATCTAAATTTTGTAATACATGTTCAACACAGGATCTGCACTGGCTGACACGAGACAAGCAGTTCAGCATATATATATGCATACTGAGCTCGTATGGGCGCACAAAAGAAGGAGCCGCACTTGAAGAGTGGCATCACATCGCCACCAGCTGCCTGGAAGATTTCGATTTTCTACTGCAACTGAGACATCATGAGTAAGTTCTAGTGCCACAAGAGATATTGTAAACCAAAAGCTAACTCTTGTTTCGTATAACTTGTGCAGATTTTGGTCATATATGTTATACGACGAGTCGGCAATGAATGCCGTTGTGACATTTCTGCAGCGCGCCAACCCCTACTATAGAAAGGAAATTGAAAACAGTACAACAAGAGAACATGATGCTGCCTTAGCTGCAGCAAAATCACTTTATGGCGAGTTGCTTAATCGGGCGGTGCGTGTTATTATGCGCCTGCTTACTGCAAAGGAATCAGACACAGAGTGGATAACGCCGGAGCACCACAGTTCTCTGTTGTATGACAATTATTTAATGTCCGTGCCAGTGCTTTGCGATCTGGTTATTGCAGTCGGAGATGCCGATGCGCAGAATTTAAAAGTACTCGAAGAGATCTTTGAGACGGTGATACGCGTTCAGCCAGACTATTTGAAAGATTTGCAGGAGGGTTTGGCTTTCTATGAGAATGCTTTCCTTAGCATGCAGATCCAGGTGGAAAACGAGGGCTGTGAGGGCGCCGGTGGTGGCACACTTTTAGATCCAGACGCAGAAACGCCATATGACGATGTTGTGCTATTTGCTTTGGACTGTGCCTATACGCTGCGCATGATTATCCAACTCTGCCCGGCACTACTGGAAGCTTGTGAGCAGCTTAAGCTAGTACAGATGTAAGAGAAAGTGTTTATTTTTTTTATTTTTAATAATTTACAGATTATAACATTTATTAATATTTATATGCAGCATTGCAAACTTCTATGATCTGACCATACCAATGCTGTACAGAAATATATATTTAATCAACGCGCAGGCGAGCTCATTGTGCTGGCTAAATGAGGCACGTCAACAGTTCCTGAACGTTGTGCGACGCGTAACCCATGCACAATTACAGTCCGGACACGGAAAACAGCTGGTGGAGCTGCTGCAGGAATGCCTCTCAGCACAGACCTTTGTGATCGATTATCAGCGCCAATATCCGGTGGAGCAGGATATTGCAATACTTCTGGAGCTCTGTCCAATCATGTGAGTAAATACAAAACACAACGGTCGTTAATGACATACTAACTTATTTTATTACTTACAGCAAGAACTACAAGGTGGACTTTGTAATAGCTGGCTATCAGAATGCACTTAGCTCATGCACAAGCGGCGTTCTTGCCGACGAGCAAATAGCCTGCACTCAGGAATCAAATGACGTCGAATATAGCGCGGCTAAAGCGGTAGGTGCTGCATCAATGCCAGCGAATGATGCAATAACTGCAGCAAATAGCAATATCGCTCGTGACATTGATTTGGAAGTTTCTGCTGTGCTGGATGTGCTGCCTGATTTGGGCATAGGTTTCATTCGGCGCTTACTGCCGCGCTACGACAACAGCGAGCAGGCGATTGCTGCCATACTAGATGACAATCTGCCACCCGATCTAGTGCACATGAATCGACAGGAGGTGTTCGTACCAGACGATACGCAGGATAAAATGGAAAGGCAAACTGGTGTGCGCCATTATAATGTACACGACGGTGACAAGTACGATGTTCTCACACAGGATAATCCGCAGTGCATCATTAAGCAAGGCAAGGGTCTGCCTGGCGCACCGCGCAATGCCGAACAGCTGCTGGACGACAAACGCGATATTGGCCAAATGAAAAAACGCTATGAGCAGTATTCTCTGGTGGAAGAAACGCCTAATGATCTCGGCGCTGAGTACGACGATGACTACGATGATAGCTATGAGGCATTAAATTATGGACTGGCGCCGCCGCAGCAAAGTTTGCAACGTGCCAAGTTACAGCAGTCATCGGCTGCCAGCAGCGCCTACGAAGCGCCCGATGCATCTGAAGGTGATGATGACGACGATGACGAGGCAGTGGGTAGCGTTGATGAGCGCAATGGGTCGCAACACACAAACACAAAGCGCAACGACTTTTGTGAGAATCCTGAGGTTATACGCGCACGTTATCAACAACGCCAACAGGCCAAATATGGTCAACGAGCCCAAACGGATGTGGTGGGGGCGCCCAAGGGCCAGGGTCAAACACAGCAAACGACGCGCAATCGCGGTCAAAAAGAGGCACAAAAATCATCGCGAGCCAATCACAACCGCAAGGCTGGTGCTGCTTTCAAGCGCAACAAGGGCATGATGTCCTAAATGCATGGTGCATGCTCGATGTGGTTAATTCATAATTCTGGTATACAATCTTAACGGGCTAAAGAACGTTCCATAACATTTGCATCTTTATGTAATTTCTTTGAAAAAAAAAATATTTTAAAATATCTAGATGTATATGTATCTTTGTATGTTTGTAATTCCTCCTACAGCTGCAACTATTTTAAATAAAATACTATAAATATAAATATAAATTTAATTTAATTTGACATAGATAAACTAAAATACATTTGTTTCAAACAACAGTTTCCACATAAAAAAAAAAAAAAATATTACAAAATATATATAAATAACAACCAAGTTGTCTATTTAAGGATTGGTTGGAAGAGCCTGTTGCTGGTGCTCTTTGTACATTACATTAAGGACACGCATCTTGGCACTGTGGCTGCCCTGCTCACACTTGAGGTAGTTAGCGCGCACAAAATCCTTATAGGGCGTGATTAGCTGATCGGTGAGGGACTTACTATGTGGATCTTCGGGACTATGTTGTTCCACAGTAACCTCAAACTGGCAATAGTGGCAGCGCAGCTGTGGCGCCTCGTCCTCAAACTTCATGTTGCCAAAGGAACAGCCACGACACAAAAGACAAGTGTACTTGTATGTAGCATTGCAGTCACGAATCTCCGGCAGCTCGGGCAGCACAGTTTTGGCGCGATAACTCCTGTCATAAAATGTAAATTGATATTTAAGCACACTTGTAGTTTAGTAAGTGATCACTTACCATTTGCGACTGTGGTCACCATGTCCCGTTTCTCCATGGTATTCAAATGCAGCAGCATGGCACATCTCGTGCACCAGAGCTTTGACCATGTGCTCTGAACGTTTGATGTTCTTCCATAGAACAATGCTAGACACACGCTTTCCACCAGCTTCAATGTGATGTTTGATGGCACTAGGCGTATTCATGCAGGACTTCCAAATAATGTTGGGATGCAGTCCACAATGGAAGACCGAGTGATTGAGTATGTGGAACAAGGTCATGGCTAGATGCTTCTTGCATGCTGAAAACGAACGCTTGCGATATTTAACGGCAAGCGGATGACACATATTTAGTGGCGTTGTTGCTGCAACATAAAACAATTATTACAAAAAATTATCAGTGAATTTCTATTCTACAGAGTTAATTTTTAGATAACCGAAACATAAGTTTAATTCAAATTGACTTTTGCTTGTAGCCTCTCTCTCTCTCTCTCTCATTCATGCAATACCTCTGTCTCTTTTACTCTTATTTTATGTACGAACATACATTAATTTGATTTAGTGATGTACAACCAAATACAATAAGTTACAGTCCAACTTCCATATAACAAATCTCAAGAGACAAGAAAAAAATTCGTTATTGATTTTTATTCGTAATAAGGAATGGGGTTTTGATTGAACCAAAATGTAGTCTAGAAATTAATTCGTAATATAGACTGTTTATCTATATAGTAAACGTTAGGGAAATCAAAGAAAATATATTTCTGTTAGAAACAAGCAGGAACTGGAACTAAGGGACAAACCCAAAAGTTCTTGCTTACAATAAGAAGTAATTGGTGCAAAAATAAAACATATATAACATTTATCCATCTTATAATTTTTTCCCAAGTGTTACTTGATGTTTTTGAGCACATCTGCTCTTGAATGTGGATCACAGATCCTAATCTACGCTTACTGGTGAGAAATTAATGTGCAAAAGTTTTCAGTCAAACTATTACTTATAACTTTTTGCAATAATTTTCAATAATATAGATACGCACATTTTAACGAATCCACGAAATTATATAGGCCTGTATGTGGCCCAATCATATTGCAAGTTTTTTTGTGTCTTTGACAAATAAGCGCACGATGTCCCACGCTGGGAAGACCACTCAAATCGATGGGCTCCTTGATATGTTGTGGAGTTTGACTCTCAAAATGTTTGGCATTGGCACGCAGCACCATATGATCAAAAAGCAGAATTTTCATATCGTGGTCCACTTCGGGACGCAGCGTTGTGGGGCGAAAAGTCAACGGACGATCCGGCTCTTTTGTTTTTGGAGTTGAAACATCAAATGACTGATCTATATTGTTGATTGAAGCCCAAAAGCGGCTTTGCTGCGCAGGCGTAGGCTCGTCCTCATCCATTTGTTCGTCAAAGTCAAAATTCGACATGGGATTGTATAGACGTCGCAGCGGCGGAATAAGCCCCAAAAATTTTTGTATACGCGTTTTAAGCTCTGTATCGTGCTCCACTGCAGCATCAGTTGTTGGCTCAATGCTAACAACTGCCGTTGGTTTGCTTAGATTCAGATAGATGAACGCATCCGAATCGAGCATGACACTGGTGCTGATGCTACAGCAGCTTTTGAGCATAGAACTACAAAGCCGGTTAATCGTTGGCTTAGTGCAACCGGGCAGGTTGTAGTCATGGTCATCATTATCGCTTTCATCCTCAATATCCCCAAAATCTAGATTATCGGAACTATCAGAGTCATCATCGTGATGTTCTGATGTATAATCGAACTTAAGATCAATACGTTTGCGCACTGCTCGTCCACTCCGTGTGATTATTGATTGGGGAATTTCCGCCAGCGACGAAGCTATACAATAGTTTATTAAAAACTTGCTTATAATATACAATTTTGGGGCACTCACATTGATTCTTCTGGGTGACTGGGGTGCCGTTATGCTTACGCTTTATTGGAGTACTAACACGATTATCCATAATCAAATCACAATCAGCTATTATATTGGGATACATTACTTAAATTGTAAATAATGGTGATTTAATTTTGTTTATACAGTTGTTTTTTTTATTTTGATTTGTTTTTTGTCAAAAAAAACCTACTTACTGCTGTCTTCAAAGTTGATATCGCTGCTGGTTTCTGGTATGGTATATGTATCTGATCCACAATCTTCGGATCCAGAACTTGATTGTGGTGTTGCGCTCGAGTTTGATATCCACGCCAAGCTAACATCTGATGAAGCGCTCGAAGAATCCAGGAACGCGACACTGACCGTTTTGGTGTCGTCACTATTGTCCGTGTCACCTTCTGTTTCAGTTGTTCTGCACGTGAGATCGTGAGTGCCATTCAGCTTTTGGGCCTGCATAGTATATATTTACAAAAGTTTAAATAGTTGTTGATGAACAGACACAGACTGTTTAAATTAAAGCTTTTGGAACACTTACGCCACTTGTGTCATTTTCACTGGACATAATACTCGGATCGTTGCTTAAATTAAGGGTTCCAAAAGCATTTAATAAGCTTTTAGAAAGCGAATCGTCTTTAGACATCTTTCAATGTTTTAATTGTGTCGTCGTTTCGCTAAAATGCCGGCACGATTCAACTTCAGTGATGCCACATTGTTTTGTCGAGCTCGTGAGTAGTTTATTGTATTAATAATCAAGTTATAATCGATAGTATCGGATGTTTTGTCGTCGCATTGAGTGTTGTGTTATTTTTTTGCAGCACTTGTGTTTTTGCAGTCACAAAGCCGGAGAGTAATTTTGCATATTTGTTCGTTAAACATCTAATCAATCAACACATCAAAATGGGGCGGCGCTCCATAAATACCACTAAAAGTGGCAAATATATGAATCCAACAGACCAAGCGCGTGAGTAGCCCCCTAAATTTATATAAAAAAAAATGCAAATGTCAATCCTTTTACATGCATATGTAGGCAAGGAGGCACGCAAAAAGGAGCTCAAGAAGAACAAACGGCAGCGCCAAATGGTGCGGGCTGCTGTACTAAAGAACAAGGATCCCTCACAAATACTGGAAGAGATGGAGAAAATCGACGAGATGGGTAAGTTGTCTTACGTTATTCTCTGTTAACTTATAATAATTATGTTGTTTTGCATTAATAGAATACAATGTTCTGCAACCGTCGCCACTGAATGAAAAAGTGCTGCGTGACAAGCGGAAAAAGCTTAAGGAAACCTTTGATCGCGTCATGCGACTATATGTAAGTGTAAATCAAGTGTATGTTATGCCAGTCAATTTCACTTAATTTTTGACCAGCATAATGATGAGCCGGAGCACTGGGCCGAACTGAAGCGCAAGGAAGTTGATTACGAGAAGAAGCGCCTGAAAAAGCAGCAATATTATGAGAGCGTAAAGCATGCCCAAAGCGTTCAGATCGATGAGATACCACTGCCAGCGCCAGTAACGGCAGCTAATGCCAGCTCAACTGGCGTCAGTACAGCCAACAGTACCAACAACAGCAATAGCACCACCACAAATACCAACATCGTTTTTCCAGCAGGCAGCATCCGCATACCGCCGCCGCCCATATCGCTGGCGTTACCGCCTTTTGCGCCTGGTGCACCACCAGGTGTAGCGAAGAACAGCGAAGCTCTCGGCAGCAACAGTGACCCACAGTCGGATAAAGCTAAGGATGATGATGACAAGGACTGGCTGGGTGTGCCGCCAGGTCCGCCGCCAGATTTATTTGCCATGTCTGAGCTCGACTCGGATGCGGAGGGCAACACAGATTACGAAGGCGATGGCGAAGAGACAACGGCCGCAAGTCCCAAGCTGCAGAAACGCATGCAGAACATCGACGACTTCATGAAGGAAATGGAGCATGTGCACAAGCGCAAGCATCGTAAACTCCAAAGTGACACGGACCACGACAAGGAACGAGAATCCGAAGACCCAGATGACGAGCATGACAATGCCTCTGACAGCAAATCCTCTCCAGGTCGCCGTCGTGGCAGCAGCCAAAGTAGCAGTAGTATGAGCAGCGACGATGATGACGACGACGACAATGACAATGAAGATGCGGATGATGACATGGGCTCTGATGGCGATGAAAAGCAGACGCCAACCAATGCGACCAAAGAGACAATAGCCAATTTAACGGCTGTTGCAACCGAAGCATCTATATCCGTGCCAGCCCCGCCAAGGGCGCCCACTTTACCTCCCATGGCAATGCCGCCAAGTGTGCCAGCGCCTCCGCAGTTGGCCCATTTGCCGCACATGCGAGGCATTGCGCCGCCGCCGGGAATAATGTTCCGGCCGCCACCCATGCGACCACCCGGTCCAGGTTTGCCTGGCTTTGGGCTGCGTTTGCCGCCCGGTCCGCCGCCTGGCACACGACCGCCTCATGCTCTCGGACCAATACCGCGCATGGGACTACGTATGCCACCGGGACCGCCACCTGGATTGCCGCCACGCTTGGCTGGACATCATGGTAAGCACGGCAATGTGAATGCGCCACCAATCAAAGAGCCGGGCAAGGGTGTCACCACCATTACGGCAAAGCCACAAATAAGGTATGTTCGTCTTGAATATTTACTTGCAAATTATTTACTTATTGGTGGTGTTTTTTGTAGGAATCTAAGCGCAGATGTTACGCGATTTGTGCCGTCGACGCTGCGAGTGAAGCGCGAGGATCAGCGACGAACAGCGAGAGCTAAGCATTTGGCAGCAGCTCATGAAGCTCATGGGGCGGAACGTGGTGCTCATGCGCCGCCAGAGGCACACAAGCCACCCACTAAAGATGATGCCTATCTGCAATTCATGAACGAGATGCAGGGTCTGCTTTAGCGCAGCAGCTACCAACCAAAGTGTGGCCTAGTGAGCTGATTGTACAATACATAAGTTGCCTAGTCTAGATTCGTTAATCTTATAATGAACATTAACTTTAAGAACAATGCAAGAGTAACCAATATTATTTATCAGGCCAGAAGTCGCAAACATTTTAGTTTTAAGTATACACTTCAGTCTGTAGTACCGCAATAGATGACTATGAACAAGCATATTTTTCATTAAAATATACAAGTTTTTGTTTTACATAACATTGTGGGAATACAGAGTATCGCTTTGATAAGATCAGTCTGAACTTTCGATTTATTACCAAGTCTATTTAAATACATACGTATGTTTTCGGAGTATTCAGTAGTCTTTTACATATATGTACATAAGAACAGTTTGGATGGTTTTTAATTAGGAATGGAAAAAAAAACAAGAGGCCACAGTTTAAAAGACAATCACAATTATTTAACATGTTAACTTTGTATTTTGTTTGTAGTTCTTTTTAATAATTCTACATTGTAGTATTTGTTGTTGTCTTTGGTGTAACTGTTGTTGTCGTTGTCTTTACAGTTGCCTTCTTCTTGGCAAATGGTCGCATCTCACTTAGATCGGATCGCAGAGCGCGAAAACTACGGCGCAACGAATCAGATACCTTTTTGGTATAGCTAGTGCTATTGCTGTATAAGGAGAGTTTGTCCTCATCGGTCCCAACACTCGAGCGCGTTTTTTGCAGCGGTCGCAGTTCATCCTCCTTCTTCAGAGACTTATTGCTATTGCCATCATCACATAGCGCATTTCGCAGATACTTGCGATTAAAGTGCAATTGTGGTGTGCCCCACTTACGTTCCAGCTCCAAGCCGCTATTATTCTCCTCCGAGTCGGGTGTGGCTGTAAATGACGATGTTGATGATGCTGCTACAGCAACTTCGCCAAGCGCCTCCTTGTACGTTCTCGTTATGATCATGCAGGCGGGCACACTCTTGCCATTGGTGCCCACATTTCTCAGCTGCTGATAATCCAGCGGTAGAGGCGGCAGACTTTGCCGAGTGGCCATTGAACGGCGTGGAGACTTAACCGCCATAACCGTCACTCGATAATGCAACAGCTGTAAAAAAAATATTTTTTGTTTTTAAGCTATCTATATACATTAAAGATTGAGGATTTCTCTTACCTGATCATCAGCCACAAAGCGTGCCAATTCGGTCAGGTTAACGGAGACGCAGGTGCCCTCCTTGAGTATATCCCGATCGTATTCGCTATGTACGGGAAACTTTTGGGTCAACGATAGCGCCTCGTTGTCCGGCTGCAGCAGTGTCACTTCATAGGCATAATTGTACTTCCTCTCCCGCCGATTTGACGTACATGTCATTGTGAAGAGCACCCGCTGCTTGTCATAGATCTCATAGAAATTGAACATCTCGTCGTGCGCCTGGAACACATAGTAGCCAGTGAGCGGCTTGCGTCGCACACCCATATTCCACTCTAGATTCGCTGTGTCAGTTTGGAACAGCTTGTCCTTGTGCTGCTCCTCCAAATGCTGCTTCCATTGCACCTCTCTGCCCTGCCATTTGCAATCACCCCAGACGCGTCCCATAAAACACTTCATGGGCTTATAGATGCACAGCTGCTCGTGCCATGGCAACAATGCCACGGGCATCCTTACAACACATCCACCAGCCGCATGACTGCATCCAAAATGCGCCTTGGCACACAATGCTTCAATTGTCAGCGAACGTGAATTCGTGAATCCCTCCTGAAAGTGTTTGAAAAAATATAAAAATATCTAAAGGATCGGTTTTAAACTAATTTAAAATTAAAATTATAAAAATATTTATAAGAACTACAGAAAAACTTTTTATTAAATTGTTCAAATGCTATTTTTGTTTGTTTTTATGGAAAAAATAATGTTCTCAATGCATAAAGCAAGTTAGTTTTACAAACATTTCCATTGCACAGAAGGTTCTACTGTATCTGCTTGACAGTACGTCATCCTCTGGGTGATAAGAAAACTACTTTTGTAGATACATATCTCTTATCTTACTTTACTGACGTCAACCCCTGAGGAGAGAGCCAAGTGAATCTAGTTCTATGTCTAAATGTCTGTACAACTATATCTAAGAGGTAATTAAAAATATATATGTATGCATATCATTAAGTACTATATTGTACATACCTTACACAGCGGACACATGAGCAGAATGCGAGTACATTGCTCACATATGCTGTGTCCGCTCTTGCAGAGCAGCACCGGTGACTTCATGGGTGCAGCACAACCAGGACAACGAAGCTCCTCGATCAGGCTCTCATAATGCTTTGCCGATACGGTCGTACCTGGAACTGGCTGCTCCGTTATTGTTTCATTTGGTGTCGGTTTGATTGTTTCCGTAATGCTGGAACGCTGCAACAAGGTCGCATCACCGTTCGATAGTGGTGTTCTGCCATCACCGGAGCCGGTGCTGCGCGTACGGCTTAACATTGGCGGTTTGGGTGGCGGTGACATTGGTGATACGACCATTTTGGATGTGATTATCGATGGACTTGGCAATGTTGCATATTTAACATTCAACGCCAGACTGCTAGGCGGTTGTTGTTTTCTTAGCACGGCCGTATCCAATTCCATTTCGTTGGCTGTGGACTCCTCTTGGATCTCATTGATGGTGCTCTTCAAGAAGATGCGTCGCTGCTCATTGATTTGCTCAATGGTCTTAAGCTGACCCAAGATTTGTAGCTGCTCTTTGTTGTTGTTGCTCGATGTCGCTGCTGCTTTTGCGCAGGAAGAGGAGGAGGCGTTACTGATTGCACCGTTACTTTTGCCATTCTCCTGCGTCGCATGAAAATTGCTGGCAGTAGTAACTGGGATAATTTCGTTGGCGCTGCTCATGTTTCCTGCTCGCTGCCTAATAATTGTGTAATCGCGACTAGTTCTTGGGGCACACAACAGCTCTCAAAGCCCACAGCCCCCGTTCACACACACATACATACGCATATACAAGAGGTATCGCTTGTTTCTTTGTGTGTGCAGTGCCGTCTTCTATCTTATCAGAACCGTCTAACTAGAATGCCAATCGATTTGGAATTTTGATATACATATGCATGAACAATTAGTATATACAAATATGTATGTACATATATCTACATAAGTATTTATTTACAGTATATATTAACCGTTCACAGTATCAAATGCACGTCCGTTTGTAAAGCTAGTAGCACATACTATGTCGAACGGCATTTATCATTTTCTTTCTTCTTTTTTTTTTCAATTATCTTACAGCCACAACTGCGCGGCGAAAGTATATGTATGTATGTATGTACATACGGTAACAAGGAAATGAATTCCAATTATTGCCATTGTCAATTTTGCCACGTTCATGTTTTGCTCGTTCGTTAAGCAGGTTTTTCTAATTTTCATTGTAAACAAATAAATATGTACATACATATTGCTGCATTTCTTTGGACTCAAACACGGCCAGCACAGTTAGAAAGAACTGCTAAAAACAGATTGTCAATTAGCAGCACGGCTTACTTACTAACGATTATATGCTGTGCATATGTACATATACATGCATACATATGTATGTTAGTAGTAAATAAAATAATTATGCATTATAGCCGCTGTTTATTTAAGCTAAATCGTTTAATTGATTGACATATCTAATTCAAATCCAATTGAATAATTAAATTAAATTAAATGTCCTTTTTTGTAATATTAGGTGCTCTAGAATGAAGTTTATTTGAAGCAAAATGCAGAATAAAGTTATGAGTTACTGTTTCATCATACAACCACTCAATCTTTATCAAACATTTATTTAGTTTGTTGTTAACTGCAGTAACGCGTGCCTTGACTATCTTCGCAACGTGATCATACGTCATAGTATGTGAATTAACCCTGTTCTTCTTGCTGAGTTCGAGATTTACATATGTACATATGTATATGTATGTACGTACATATGTATGTATATTTGGCTGTTGCACACAAAAACTATTCTTAGCTCCAGCAAAAAGTGAAATGTAAAAAAAAAATAAACATTTGCAGACAGATTAAACTTAAAGATTTAACGAACTATTTAAGTACACTACGTACAGGCTACAATTTTTTAGATTTCTCAGCCACACACACAGTGATAAGGTTTTTTTTTTCTCTCCTGGTAACGCTGACGGTGGTTTAAAGTCGCGCGCGGTTACCTTTATTAATGCAATGACACAAAAATTCAATATTCAATTTAGCAAAAAAGTTAAGCAAGCGGTTGAGCATGGAACCTCGCTAGGTTCTTGCGTGTTCTCTCGGCGTGCATGACATATGTATACAAAATACGGTTAGATGCATATGCCCATTCATGCCTAAGGGGCTGTGCAGATCAAATCTTATCTATATAAATAGACAACAATGTATAACAGACACACATTCGAAGACGAACGTAAGCTTAATCGTACAATAAATATTCGTATGCATATAAAACTACCGCTGTAGCTTCAATGTGACGATAAAGGTTAAACGGCCACCTTGACATTGAGTTTGAACTGCTGCCGATTGACGTGCGCGCGCACCATCATCCACCTTCTTCTGCCGAATAGACAGTCATAATAACAGACAGAGGACTGGGTTAGTTACTGATTCAGTTTCGGTGTCAACGGGTGGCTGTCTTTGCAATGGCTCCCCGGCATATACTTAACGATCTTAGTGTCGCTGAGCAGCGCAGCTTTGTGAACTCCTTCGATATAGTATTCAGTGATTGTGATGGTGTCGTCTGGTTACTTGTCGGCTGGATATCAGGTGCTGGCAAAGCAATTAATGCCCTTAAAAATGCTGGCCAATCGATCAAACTCGTTTCCAACAATAGTTTCCGGACCGATGATCAGTATATGGAGAAATTTCAGCATATTGGTGCTCTCAATGTGCAGCACGAAGACGTCATTCATCCGGTTAAAAGTATTGTGCGGTATTTGGGCTTTATGAATCGACCCGGTCAACGTGTTTTTTCACTCATGTCGCTGGAAGCTAATGAAACGTTGCGTAAGAACAATGTAGAATACGAATCGCTGGTGGGTAATAATCAAACTGAAACACAAACATTTATAAATTAATCAAAATCTAAAACTAACTTCAACGGTTACTGCAGCAAATCAAGGAGCATTTGACATCAGCCACACTTGTTGATTATCTGAGCATTGAAAGACCTGTGGATGCTGTTCTCTTTGACATTCATCTGGATATGTATGCTGCTGGCTGATTGCCGGTGGTAACGATATTATAATGCCACTGGCCGAAAATCTTAATGTGTCTGGCTTTTTATTGACTTTTTGCAGCACATTAAACGCTATACGAATCGCGAGGCAATCTTTCTTGGTAAGCCAGCACCCATATTGGGCGATATGCTCAAGGAGATGTACAATATACAGGCGCCCGAGCGTTGCATCTTTGTGGGCGATATGCTGAAACAGGATATACAATTTGGAAAATCGTGTGGCTTTCAGTCACTGCTTGTCCTCTCGGGCATCCAGACCAAGGAGCAAATGAGTGCAGCACCACCGGAAGCCCATCCGGACTACTATGCAGACAGCTTAGCTGACTTTGTTCAATTGTTTCGAAATTTACAATAGCCAAAGCATTGCGCACATGCACATACTATTTTATTTGTCGTTGTTGGTGTTGAAGTTTGTTCAGTCCGTTGAATTTTAACAATATATATATATATTTACTTTCCGTAGTGAGCGCTTGCCTTTTATATCTCTAGATCTTCGGGATGATAAAGCTCAGAGAGCAGGCGATAAACATAGGAAGGAGCATGACCGCCGCTAATAGATAAAATTTAAGAACGATTAGAGCGCAGCTATAAAGTGTTAAACTTATTTGAGACACATACGTATTGGATATAAAGAGTGTGACTAGCTCGGGTGGCACATAGTCGAACATGGGGCTGTAAACCTTGGCTTCTCGTGCCGGCAGCGAGTCATACGCAATCACATCCTCGGCACAGCCAACCATATTAAACGCATCCTGCTCACATAAATGCAATGGCGACAATTTATACATGGGCGCCAACACAATGACTGGCACTGAGTAGTGCTTGGCAGCCAGGGCAACTGTATAGGCACCACATGCAGCACGCAGTCCGCCATTGGCCAGAACGCTGTGTGTACCAATGATAACCTTGTTGACGCGCGACATCATTGCAAATATGGATGCGTCCGGTATTACAACTATCTCCACATTCTTTTCATGCGCCAAACTAGCAGCCAGATTGTGACCCTGTCAAAAGAGAATAAAAAAAACAGTCATTAGCATAGCATAGTATATGATATGTCTATGTATGGATAAGGATTATCTAAAGGCTGCCTCTTCGTTTTTCTTTTTTAAAATAATCTCTTTCTTGATTTACATTGTCTACACTATTTTTTAGTATGCATTTTATAAGTCATTACGAACAGCTTTGTGTTGCGTACTTACTCGACAGGCTGGCGCACACTCGGCAACGATTATGGTGAGAAATTGTCGTTTTTTGATGGCGCGCTTCAAAAAGTTTTCTACGCTACGCGAGTGACCAAGAGTCAGTATGATTTCAGAGGAGTGAATGTGCTCTTCAGCTTGGACACTGATATTTTCAGAACTGGTTTCAAGCTCGGTTTCGACTTCCTGTAAGTGGTCGAGCAGTGCTTCTCGCAATCCCTGCTGTGGCAATGAGTAGTCCACGCTCACGCTATTCTCGCTGGTCTGCGTGACAAGTTTGTGCAGCGATAGGGAAGCTTGTGAGTCGTCAGCAAAATGCTGAACCTTAGCCTGCAACAAATCGAACTCTTCGCGCGTCAGCTTCAGTATGCGACGTGCTATGTTCGAGGTGACGGTTTCCTGTGGCAGTGCTGCCTGCAGAATGCGTGACTGGGCGCGCACAATTTGCATAAGGGCGCTAATAAATGAAGATTACGACATGTTTGGTAAAATGACGTAAATGGCAATCATGACACCAATGACTTACTCTGCACTCTTCCAGCTTTTGCTCATAATGATGTATTTGAAGATTTCCAGCGTCTTGTTGGTGATGCTGTAGGAACCTTCAACTAGGCTGCAGTAACATTTGCTGGTTAGTACACAAAAAGCATTGGCAAATTTACTATTTCGAATCTTACCCTATTTTGATGGCGTGTATAAGTTGTGTAACTTCGTTTAATGGCTGTTCTCGCATTTTGGCACTTTGTATTTTATTATAAAGAAGACGGTTTAGTTGGTACAAATAACAAATTGCATAGGCAACGTTGCTTCAACAAAAACAAGACGCAATCGATGCCTGAATTGTCATATTATATCATCCAGCTTTCTGTTGCGCAGTAGTTCAGCACTTGCTGGAACTACCAACTCGCTAAGGTTAACTTACATTTAATTAATTTTCTCAAAATCTGTCAGATTTATCTCTCTTGACTTAATTGCTATAGATTCCTGAAACATGTAGAATTTATTTGATAAAGCGTTCATTTAGGGCCATTATCTCTGAAAAAAGATATTTTGGCTTTGGTATCGAAGTATCTGCACTCTTTATCAAATTACTCAAAAACTGTGGGGACGATTTTTCTACAAATTTTTTCATAAAATAGGTGAAATTGTAGGCTTTAATCATGTAGAAGCCGTATTCGGGCTATTATCTCTGAGTTGAGATATTTAAGATATGCTGGATATGCGATTTTTACATCGCTTGTGTTACCCTTTTCAAAAGCTGAAATATACCAAACGATGCATGAAAACAATAAATAATTCATTTTTTTAACATTTCTGCATCAATTTTTATTCGATTTCATACTGAAAAATGTAAAAATACACGAAATTCATCGGTGGCTCAGACTCGTGAGCCAAGTGCCGATATTTGTTGCTGGCGATAGGCGTTGCTAACTTGACGCACATCAGTCAGGTGTCAGTTTAGCAGCGTTGCCAGCTGGGCGTCGTAACGATAGATGGCAATCCAAATTGGACCACCACTACAATGAAAACAAATAAGTCTCTTGCAATATATTTGAGCGCAGCAGCTAGTAGTATTATTAACATAAAGAGCAGCTTACAAAAGATACGTCGCTACCCCAAACACAATGTGGTAGACGCTGCTCGGCCCCAGTTGTCGATAAAGCAAGCGGACGGACGAGCAGCAAATCGCACGTCAATGCACAGCAACAATAACAACGTGATAGCAACAACAATAATAACACTGAAGCAATTTCATTTATTTTAATGTATGTGAATTTATGTAAATGCTTAACGAACCTTAGCGAATGTGCCACCTATCACCGCCACTCCCCTTACCCAGCAGCAGTAATGAGTTGTCAGCGTTTAAAACAACACAAAAGCCGAAATAGCGAAAACAAAAATAACAACAAAAAGACCATCATCAAGAACAAACATACAAAAACAAACCAAGAAAAAACGACGACGTCGACGGTAAAGACAAAGACAAAGGCAACGAAGCCGGTGAGAGAACCTCTGACTCAAAACTCAAGACAAATAAAGAAAGTAAGCCTTAAGTGAAAATTAGGCCAATATATTTGCAACGCCAACCGAACGTTGGCTGACCACAATAACAACAACAATAACAACGAACAACGAGAACACCGCCTTATCCATGAAACCTTAGTCAAATAAGAAGCAGCAACAAAAATTACCTCAAAATGGACTTTCTGGCCAACTTAATCAAAAATCCGCAAAGCATATTGTGTAAGTAATACTTATGTGTGTATATATACTTATATACATAGCTTATTGATGTATGTCTTCATAGCCACTTACATCGATCTGGACTATTCGCTATGGCTTTATCGCTTTCTAACGCCACTGATTGTCACATTTCTCCTGCCGCTCGTCTTCGTTGCGCTCATCTACATATCATTTTTGGTCCTCTTCATATATAAGCTGCACAGGTAAGCGAGTTACTACATTAAACAAAAAAAAAAAAAACTAAAGTCGAACTTCCATATAACAAAGAAGAAAAAACTGCGTTATAGAGAAAATTGAGAGGACTTTTGATTGAACCCAATTGCAGGGTTATAGCAATGAATTCGTAGCCTAGAAAGTTTCGTTTTACGGAAGTTCGACTGTTACACCAAAACAACATCCAATTAAAAAGAATAGTTGCTTACGCCAACAAATTTATAAACATATTTACCCATATCTTATGTACGCTGATATTGCATTTCTGTCATTGAACTCTTATTGCGAAATAATCGCTGACAATTTCGGCAAAAAAAACGAAAACACAAGAAAGACAAATTACTTACAAGTTTAAGGATATTATTATTAAGGGATCGACTTGGGGTTACCCTGTAGGCAGCTGTCACACATGTTTATAATTTGAGCTTACTTAAAGGTAAAGGTCAATCCTACCCGGCTTATAACCCGTTTAGTATTTAATTTATCCAAAGGTAAGGTAAAGGGATTTTGTGATAATATAAAAGGTACGCAATTCTCATATTTGCAGCTGTAATTGTTTGATATCAAACAAGAAACAATGGCAATATCCCAAAAAAAAACTTTGACAAAAAGAAAAACACTTAAAAATCCGATGAAAAAAACCTTGATCGATTTGAAATATTGGCAACTAAATGTGGATATGAATGTGAAAAATAAATGTGCTTTGAAATATTATAATTTTTACACTAAAAAATATTGTTTACGATTTTCATCATATTGTGTATATGCCCCATTTTAAACACACATTTCGCAACGCGTGCAGGGTATCAAAAAAAGAAATATAAAAAAATTACTTGAACCTCTTTACCCTTTTTGGAATTGTTTAATGGGTGTGGAGAGGGGGGGGTACTGGAACTGTTAGGCAAGTGGTACTTAACGCTGACTTTGCACTATTTGTTTATGTTGTATGTATGTACGCATACCTATGTGTGTATTTGTATAGTTAGTATATGTGCATATTTTGTATTTGTCTAGCGCTCTACAAAAAGCTTCTTTAAAAACCGGTTCTAAAATGCTAATTATAAATAAACTAAATTGTTAGCCTAGACCTAGGAAAACTACAATTGATTGACAACAACAACTTACATATATACTTAATATTGATTAGATTTACCCCTCGCTCCCTCTCTCTTACCATTTTCCTCTCTTTTAAGTATGTACTAAAATAAAGCGCATTTTCGTTTAGTGCGTCAGACGCGAAATTAACATTATCAACATTTTCGATCTTGGTGATAACAAAGCTTTGGCTTATGATATCAGCTCGATTACCCGCCCACTTATTCGACATGCAGCTAATCCAATTGAAATTAAAGGCCCAATTAAACGCATTTGTACTCACAACAATGGAAATACTGTCCAACAATATGACTTTTAATAAAAAGCTCTCTATATAATTCATCAGTTTGTCCATTTAGTTTAATGAGATCTAGAAATATATATCTATGTATATACGCTGTCAAATTATACTTAAAGGCAACTCAAAGCTTTCAAATCTTAATTTGAAGTTCATTTTCGGTTCAAAAATGCATTTTCAAAGTCTTAAACCGGTTTTACTGCTGTTGCAAATTGAAAAACCAAGTTGTAACTGACGTAAAATTTCAATGTTATATGGAAACAAGTAACAAAGTTGTAGTCGGGCGAAACCGACTACGATATGCTCTGGTACCAGTATTGAAATAGGTGGTAAATAGTTATTTTTACAATGGGCGTGAGGTGTGGGCTTGGCCTTCAAACATATTGTGATGCATATCTTTCCATCAAGTTCTGTTACTACTGTGGATGGTGAAATACCAGCTATCTTCCCACCAAATTTGGTTACTCTAGCTTGTGGAACGTAGGAAATATGTGAGTTTTATCGATTCGCACTATGAGGTGTATCGTCTTGTTATCGATAACAACTGCAATCAAGTTTGTTCACTCCTTTTCGGAAATACTATAAAAAACCAACAATCCAAATATAAAATGTTTTTCAATCGCGCAGTGCCGAACAATTTCAGCCATCAGTTGGCAATTATATTAAAGCTGCTTTGAAAATTTGTCAGCTACTTAACGCTTATTGGAGTGTGTGTTTAAGTTTGTACGTTAAGTTGGCGGCATATAACATTCTTTTTTTATTTTTGATTGCCCTTCTTATCAGCGATTTGAGAAACAACAACAACTCCCCACTTTGGGGATCGACACTGAAGAGGTGCGGGGACTCATCCCATTTTTTAGCTTCTGATCACAAGATCGTCACACATGCACATGCATATATATATATGTATATATATCGTTAAATTTGAGTCCATTGATTTATGTTGCTTTTGATATTTGCTAAACGTGTCGCGTCGCTGATAAGACCTGAAAGTAATGATGATGCAGCTGTTCAAAACACTAAGTTTAAAACATAATTATCAATTTAGCAATTAATTAGCGCTATTTATATAAATACATAAACATAGAATATGTCGCATGGCAACTACTGATAACCCAATGATAATTCATCAACAACAAAAAACCCCCAGCAAACTTTTGGGGCAAATATATATGCGTTAAGTCAAAGCTGCCTCTTGAATTTCAAGCAATGAAACAAATGTCGACATAAAGCCATACCAAATTGCAATTTAAGCGATTTATAGACTATATCTTAAAATAAAAAGCCATTAAGCCATTAACATATACAAATATTGTGTCAACATTTTAGTTTAGAAAAAAATCAATACTTTTATCCAATACAAGAGAGTTTCACACATACATACATATAACATATCAGTTCGATAAACACTTTTAATAACACATTTTCATCTCTCTCTCCCTCGCTCGTTCTCGCTTTCTCTGTCTATCCTTATCTTTGAATTTTACAGGCAGGTTATAATGCGAGCGGTGCAAACGGATCGAAACTTTTGGAGAGTGGGTCGCAAGATAGTGGCTGCAATATGGGATGCACATGCACGAATCTATCATGGCTACGAAGTGATTGGCTTGGAGAATGTGCCACAAGAAGGACCAGCATTGATTGTCTACTACCATGGAGCGATACCCATTGACATGTACTATCTGAACTCGCGGATGCTGTTGCAACGCGAACGTCTGATCTACACAATTGGCGATCGATTTCTGTTCAAGCTGCCCGGCTGGGGCACCATATCGGAGGCGTTCCACGTTAGTCCCGGCACATTGCAATCGTGTGTCAGCATATTGCGTGATGGCAATCTGTTGGCCATCTCACCGGGTGGCGTCTATGAGGCGCAATTTGGTGATCATTACTATGAGCTGCTGTGGCGCAATCGTGTCGGCTTTGCCAAAGTTGCCCAGGAGGCGAAGGTGCCAATAATACCCTGCTTTACACAGAATTTACGTGAAGGCTTTCGCCAGGTGGGCATCTTTCGTACGTTCTTTATGCGTCTTTATAACAAATTGCGCATACCAGTCTATCCCATTTACGGCGGTTTTCCGGTCAAATTACGCACATATCTTGGCAAACCCATACCCTACGATGAGAACCTAACACCGCAAGAGTTACAAATTAAGGTGAGCATTAAATGAATGTTATCTTAAACTTATAGTATTAATGTTAATAATCTTAGGTGGCGACGGCTATTGAGGATCTGATTAATCGGCATCAGCGTCTTCCGGGCAGCATACTTTTAGCTTTATTGGATCGTTTGCCGGCATTTAAACGACATCGAAAAAATTCAACTGCCTGCAGCAGTCCAACTGGCAAACTGGATAAAGCAGACTGAAGAATATATATATGTATATATATATTTATCTCTGGAATATTGTTACTAAGAAGTAACTGTGTTAACTGCTAGCAACAACAAAATCTTTGGGCATATATAGATATACGTATATATGCGTACTTATATTATTATCGCCGTATGCCTTAAACAATGCGCCGCCATAAGACTTCGTTCCATTTGTACTTCATCATTATGATAAAAATAACAATAACTATATAATATTATACTATGGTCGTAACTAATATCAACTTCCGTCTAGTTGTAATGTGACTTTTTTTGTAATGCAACAAACAACAAAACAACAACTACAACTAGAGTGCAATAAACCGCCTTTTATAGCCTTTAAGTTTTGATAAACATACTTACAAAGAATATTGGAATATTGCTTTGTGTTAGATTTAACTTCAATTATCAATCAATTGTAATTCTAATTCTTTTTTTTTGTTCAATTTTAAGTTAATGTAAAGCGTAATCCTCCTATTTTATACTCATGTGTGTGTCCGTTTATATGTTTGTAGGATAATGGTTTGTGTGCGTGATTAATTAAGATTCCTGTATTCTTTAAATGTGAATCAATTTCTTTACACACATGAAAGTTTGTCTTGTAAGCCAATTAATTTTGATGTTGATTTTAATTAAAAAAACAAAAGTAACAAAATAACTAAAAAAAACTTGCTGAGAGCTTTTGAATGCAAACAACATTTGGTATTTCAATTCTAGTTTTATTCAGCTACAAAAACATCAACATGATGAAGAATCAATTGACTCAAAAAACTTTTATTTTGTGGATGAGCAAATGTATCAAGTTTTAGTTGATATCATGAAGATCGCATGGAATGATAAGTGTATAACAGAAGGGAGGACCGTAAATAACTGCAAGCAAGGAGGAATTTTCTAAGAGTTTTGTTAAAAAACAACGCATTGAAGCTACGAACCCTTTTTTTTAAAGCTATGAAAATGGGATAAGGCGAGAAGGAGAGTCAAAAGCTTAGCGAATATTATAGATTGAAAGAGGACGGAAGCGAGAGAGAGAGGGAGAGAGAGAGAGTATTGAAAAGAAATCAACTTTAAATTTTTGGGGCTTCAATTAATCAGGACATACAGTCGAACTTCCTTTCATCGAATCTCAAGGCACAAGAAAAACCTTCGTAATAGACAATATTCGTAATATGGCATGGAAGTTCGACTGTGTACAAATTTCCAACTCTTTCCTTAATGACATTACTTCCATTATAAAAAGAAAAGTTAAAATTTCATAGTTGCATGGATTTTAAACATGCTATTTCTTTATTAGTTATATAAGTTAAAAGTTAATTCATCTATTAACGTTAAGTTTTGTTTTTCTTAATAATTCGTCAGATTTGTGTTACGAATGTATTATTTTGTACAGCTTAATATAGGAGCAGCCGGGCAGGGAGAGGGGGGTAACATAAATACACATACAGCTATATGAAGAATTTATTTTTACATCCATATACATATTTAACTTTATGGTACGTTCAACACGTTTAGATCTTTGGAGTGTAACCACTTTTGTCTTAACCAAGAAAAAAAAAAAAAAAACAAATAATAATAAAAATAATCGCAATGCTTTTGGAATATGCTCTAAAAAGTTTTGCATTCTTTTGTATCATTCGTTTTATGTGAGATTATCACAGGAGGAACTCACAGCGATCGTGTTTAAAGTTAAGTACGATCGGATCGTATTTTATTATTTATATTATTATAATGCATTTAGAACTGTTCGGCCATGAGAAGGACAACGAGACCGCTCCAGCCGGTAAAAGGATTACAGCCCTTGCCCTCACCAGTTGTATCATCATATTGCTCCCATATATAGCCGGTACGTTGATATTGCCTAAAGATATTCTTAACCAGATTCTCACGCAATTCACCATAGATTTTGCGTGATAGCTGCGCATGCGGTCCTTCTATTTTGCCATAATGCCGCAATGCTTTGACAGCCAAATAGTTAATATTAATCCAGATGGGACCACGCCAATATGGTGGATCATGTTCGGTATTGCGTTTCATATACATTGGTGAGTTTTTGGATAGCGAACGCAAGCCATAGTTGGTCCACAGCATATCTGTGTCGCGCAGATCATGCAACATTTTGCCCAAATACGGTGAATCATGTTCCAGCTGCTCCAACAGCAATGGGAATAAACTCACATAGCCAAACATTGAGTCCACAAACTTATAATCCGGTTGCTTTAGCACATAACGCTGCATCTCTAACGCTGGCATTGCCGCAGGCTTATTACGTTTGCCAGCTGTGCGTTGCGTGGACAGCGGCGGTGGTGTTTGTTTTAATGCCACAGCATCCGTGTGTAGACCCCAATCCGAATAGTGTTCACTGAACGGATCCAAATGCAAACGATTGAGCAGTCCATTGTCGGTTAGATACGATGCTGTCTCATAGTATTTGACATCATCCTTGCCGAGCAGCGTGGATAGTTCGGCCATTACACTGGCAGCCAAAGCAATCCAACAGCGCAAATCTACATGACGCTCCTGGAGCGTTGGATGCGAGGCACGCGGATAATCATCTAGGCCCGAGGACAAACTCTTTGGATTTAGCTCACGCACGGTACTAGCATTGCGTCCACGCCATAGATAAGTGCCCATAATCTCACCTGCCGGAATGCGTAAAAATCACAAACATTGCATAGATATACTAAATAGAAAAAATCCTACCTCGCTGTGTGGTATTGTACCAGGTGAACCAGGCCTGAAGGCGCGGATAGAGGCGCTCCAGTGTGGCAAAGCGACCTTTTTGCGATAATTGTTGCTTGTGCTGGGTTAAGAGTTTGCGTAGTGTCAAAAAGAAAGTGGGAGGATTGGCATTACTGTTGCGTTGAGTGACAAACTCTTCGGGCACCTTGGCCAACGCTTCGGCGCCAAGGATTTGCTCACGCGGTATCCAACCCTCGACATTGAGTAGATCAAACCAATGACAAATGATATCCAGTTCAATGTCCACATCCCAGGAACTTATCAGCAGACCATGGAAACCCTCGTCCCAGAGAAAACCGCGTGGAAAGAAGCTACGCGATGGCACCGCCGTATAGAGTGGTGCCTTCCAATATGGCACAGGGTTTTGGGTGTGCACTGACTGCACCCGACTGGCACCATAGAAGTAACCAATGCCGCCAATCATATTGCTAAATGCGTTGCGTGCAAAGCGCACCTCATCGGCGCTATAGCCTTTGGCAGCCAATTGGAATGTGTTCTCGAAGCGTGTCTCAAATGCGCCAATCTTCGATTGCAGTGAGTCCGTGTAGGCGCGTCCAGTGGGCGGTTTGGGTATAGATTCGCCCAGAGCAAAGCCCGAAGTCGACTGATACGTTATGTCGAGAGTGAAGTCTACCTCGGCGGTGATTTGTATGGCAATGAGATTGGGTTCCGGATTCGTTGAGGGCAATCCATTCTGCGAGATTATCTCACCGGGCAGACCAATAAAACGATGTCCCTGCTTGTTGGAGAACGCACGAAAATGGGCAAAGACTGTTTCCTTGAGCTTGCTCAATGTGGGCGCCACAGTACTCAAATAGGATTTGTGTAGAATGCGTCCCTTAACTGGATGGAAACGCACCTGAAACTCGCCAAGTCCCTGACTCTCACCATAGACGCCCGGCTCGGGGCTTTTGTCATCCGAAACGTACTTGATGTGCCCGTTGGTGCGTTCATCCAATGCCACATACCAGATCAATGAAATGCTACGATCCCAGGCCCGAGTCGTATTCCGCACCGAGATCCGAGCAGTCCAATCGCCGCCAAACTGCTTCTCGCCGGGATACTTAACAAACGATGTCTTCAGCTCAAAGGGCAAATCCTGTATCTGCTGCACACCAAATGTTCGGCCATCATGATGCGTCCAACCATAGCCATCCAACTTGTCGCTCAGCTCGCACCAATGCCGAATCCCAGCACCACCTGGTCCAAGATTACTCGGTATATACCACATGAGGCCCATGACCAGGGAGTGCGGATCGCGTGTTTTCAAACCAAAGTATGTCTGCGGTCGATATGTGCCCCAATAGCGTTCGGGATCATCCAAGCCGGAATGCAAGACCATCTTCTGGTTATCAAATGGCGTATTTACGCGCGTCTCCAAATAACCAAGATAACCAAAATAGCTGGCAATGGCCAAGCACACACAGCCAATCAATGTCTTCCACTTGTCCAGCATTAGTTTTGACGATAAATTAAAACTGAAGCTTCTATTGCTGCTTGTGCTGCGTTGCTTGTGTTTTGCATTCGCTGCAGCAGCAGCAGCAGCGGCAGCGGAAGAAGCTGCTGCAGCGGCAGCACCAGTTGCCGGCTGACTTGTTTTTGGTGCATTGTTGTTGGTGCCGACTGCGTTGCGCGCCATCTTTGCTTGCCTACTACTAATTACAAATAATAATTGTATTTATAATATTTTTTTGGTACACACACACACACACATACACGTAGGCAATTCGCTTTTAAAACTGGTTGGCAATTGGAGCTGGATGGTTCCGCTCTAGTTCTATATTAGTTCACAAGCGATTAAAGTTATGCAAAAACAAAAAACAAATATTTGTTTGTTATAACAAAGTGCCAACAATCTACGCAATCGTAAAGGGATAACATCGATTATTCTACACATTATTAATGACTTTTGAACTAAAACTAATGGGCCATATAAACCAAAAATCCGCTCAAGCAGCGTTGCAACTATCGATGCATTGCCAGTCTATCTATCGATATTTTGTAAGCAAGACAGCTGTTTGTTGTGCACACCAACATTTTTTCATTTTGTTTACACCAACGCAATAAAAATAAAATCCAATGGATCCAAACACGTCGACGATGCCACCGAAACCAAAACGCACATTTAAGAGCCCCTTTGAGTTTCCAAGAAATTGCGTCTATCGTCCGCTGCGTCAAATCCACAATATGGAACGCAATCAGAAACTGCCTGCCGATCAGCCCACTTGTAAGTTACCAATAAAAATAAAAAACAGCGTACAAGGCCCTGACAAACTCAAGTTCAATTCACATGTTTTATTTACTGCTTCACTTCACACAGACTTCACGCTTAATGCACCGCCCTCGCTGCTGCCCGCCAAGAAATATTCGGATATTAGTGGTCTACCCGCACCATATGTCGATCCACATTCAAAGCTACGCTATGCCAACGCCGAGGAATATGCCAATATGCAGCATATGCCCTCGGACATTATTAATGGGTATTTAACCGTTCGTGGTTACACAAGCGCCGTTGGCTAGCAACAGGATTCCAATCTTCAAGCGAACCATAAAAAGAAAAAAATGAGCAAGTTTTAGTTAAATTTAAAATTTAATGCTTTTGCCCAGCGCTGCCAGATCTCAGCGAGAGAGCAAAACGAGATTCGCACTTACGGTAAAAAAAATGGAACACGACATAACTGTAATCAAAAGATACACCATGAAAATCGAAAAGAAAGGCACTACAAAAATAACTTTAACTCTTGTAAAAAGTTGATCAAATCAAAAAATAAATTAACTACGCATGGTTAGGGAAAATAAGATTTATTCAAAAAGATTTGATTGATCATAAATATATATGTATGTATTTCAATGTAGCTCCATAAAAAAAAAAATAAACTAATAAAATGCCCAATTGAACTTGAAAATTTTCAATAATAATATATGAGTTTTTTATTTTTATTTAAGATTATATAATGTATAAACATGTTAAAAACTAGATCTAATTATGTAAATATATATATTTGTTTTTATGTTCAAGCAAGTTTCTGAAACTGCATTTCGTTTATTACTAGAGTTTTGTGTTTTTTTTTCCATTGCATTTTTTGTTTGTTTTTAATGGGTGTCATTTGAATATGTTTGTATGTATTTCGAGCACTTGTGGAAGAGATCGTTCGGATGCAATTGCTCGACTTACTGGGACTAGTGCAATCCGCTTCCAGCACGCATTATAATATTTTTGTTGTTTTGTTTTGTTTGTTTTAATCTAAGTTTTTGTTTGTTGCTTTATTCCGAGAATGGAACCCAGGCACCAGGGATCCCCTTTTATTTATCCATTAGTATGTGTGTGTGTGCTATGTTTAGCCAAAATCGAAGTTTGTGTTGTAGTAGTGACAACTGCAAAAACAACAACAACGGCAACAACAAATTGAACATATAAATGCTAGCCAGCCTGATTAATTGGCCGTGTAATACTATTCGGCTGCGTCAACATATTAAGATCGGCACGAAAGCTACGCGGCAATCCGGATATATCCAATTGATGTTTCAGCACCACCATTGTTGCCAGCGTCTTTAGTGTGGGCTCAAAATCCAGCACATGCAAATCACTATAGTCAATTAATGTCACTGTTGCTGCTGCCGCTGCGGCTGCTGCTGCAGCTGTTGCTGCTGCTCCTCCTGCTGCAGCTCCCAATCCCACTCCTGCTGCTGCTGCTACAAGACCAACTCCTCCATCAGCTGGTATCGCTTGTGTTGGCAATGTAGATTCATTGGCACGCGCTGCACTACTCTGTGCTGGCTGTGTAGAGCATCGGGGGCTGGTGCCACCAAAAAGGAACATTCGCGTGCCCATCACAATGGCACATTGGCGTCGTCGCGCCGTTGGCGCCTTTCCATTGGCCCGCACCAAATTCCAAATGCGAGTGCGCGGATCAAATGTGTACAGATCATTAAAATGCTGATCGAGCAGACCATTATAGCCGCCAAACACGAAGATCAGTTTGTTGTGGACAAACATGCTGTGACTGCGTCGTCCAACGGGAACTTTTCCAGCAGTGAATGGACGATGCCAGACTTTGGTCTTCATATCCAGATAGACAATCTCATGGCAATAGGTCTCCTCTTGGCTATGATACGGACTGTGCTTATCTCCACGTCCGCCAAAGATATACATGCGTTCCTCCTCATAGGCGACAGCTGCATGAAAGTCTCGATAAGTTGGTGGCACACCAAATGTTTGCACATAACGCCATTCCATTGTCTCTAGATTCAAGGCGTGCACATCGCTGCTAAACTCATTGATCTCATCAACAAATCCGCCAAAGATAAACATGCAATTCCCAATGACGCAAGCCGAATGACCATCTCGTGCCCCAGGCAAACAACCACTGACGGCGGGACGTGTCCAGCGAGCTGTTTTTGGATCGAAACAGTAGAGCACATTGCACAGATGTTCATCGTTGCGTCCACCCCAAATGTAGATGCGTTCCTTGTAGGCGACAACAGTGTGACCATAGCGTTGGAATGGCACTAAAGGATACTTGAGAGGATCACCATTGTTGTCACACTGTTGAGGGACCAGGGTCCATCGCATTGAATGCACATTGAGGACATGAACATCGATTGGTTCATTGAAGCGATAATCATCACCGGTGCAATATCCGCCAAAGCTATAGATGAACTCACCGACGCCAACAGCTGCATGATTTACACGCTGTGGACCACCATCCAGATGCACTGTCCACAGCATATTGTTTCTTTCCAGCTTTTTGGCTATAAATACAACAAATTATACAATTGATATTGCTATAAATATTTTTATAGTATGTTTTAGTTGTTTTAAAAGCAAATATTTATATGAAATTATAGGACAGAAGGATCCTGTTACTTTATATCGAAATTTCGATAAGTGTCAGCTTTCAATTCAGCCTTTATTATTTTACTGTCCAATGTGCTGGCCAGAAAAGTTTTTGTGATAGATTGCAATCACAACCCATTTTATAAAAGGCGCTCGAGGTTAAGATATTGAGAAATAGATTGAATGTGAACATGACCAAAGGCCACAAATTGCACATATGTATGTATTTATGAATATGTATGATACGAAAAAAAGAAAATTGATTGAATAAAAAGCTTTCAATAGTTTGTAAAATAAATTCGATATTTTTTGTGCTAGCTTTTTTAACTGCCAAAAAGTTAACAACACTAATGATGTCCAACAACATTCAATGCAATGTTTTGTGCATTGTTTATGCTTTAAGCTGCTCAACGTTTTTAAACAGCTGTTTGGCAACAATACGCAAAATATTCGTGGAATTAACACCTGAGATCAAAGGCTTCTGTTTCTTTTATTTCGTTCACAAGTGTGTGTGCGTATTATTGATAATATTTTATCAAAATTACTTGCAGAAGTATCACACACGCACACACACACATATGGATGCAAAAGAGAAAAGCACGAAAGGAGAATGCAAATTAACTTTCAAGCTTTGCTTTGCTGTCCTTTATGTCTCGTGTTTCAGTTTTGCTTTTCTCGTTTCATTTTTTGCAATGTTGTGCAAGATGTCTTGAAATGGTATTTGGTGAGCGACTCTAATGTACATTTAAATATTTATTATCTGGTTAGGGGGCCTTGAGGTTTTGCCCACTTATTTACGCTTACCTCACACGAAGAGAGTATAATTGCACTAGGGGCCAGCGCCGCTTGTCAACTGATTTGGGAGTTGTTGTTTGTCTGGCTAAGCACTCTAATAATATTTGATACAGTTTTCGATAGTATAACAATAACTTTGTTGTTTAGTTCACTTACGACTGTGTATTTTTTCCCCGTATGGCGCGTGGTATTGCAATGCGAATTGTGTGTATTTTTCTGGTTTTTTTATTTTTTTTTTTTTTTGTGTGCAGTAGACAGCAGCAGCAGTAGCAGCAAATTCTGTCGGATAATTTTAGCTGCCTATCGATGCTATCGAAACTAGTCGCATCGATATTTAATGAGTTTCAGTGTGTGACCAGAGTGCCAATAAAATACTGTAGCTCTGCACAAATTCCCCACACACAAACACACCAGCGAGCACAACAGCAAAAAGAAAAAAGAAACAGCACGCAAAATGAGCAAACGCAAACAAATATTGTATTCGGTTCAATAAATTGATCAAAACATTAATAATGCAAATTTTTTGCATTATAAGTGTACAAACGTTGTGAAGAGCGACAATTAAGTGTCATTTACTGAGTGGGTCGTTGTTGCTTCGATTTGTTTGTGTGTGCCAGTGTGTGTGTGTGTGCTTGTGTGTGTGTTTGTATGTACATATATAGCGCACAAAACAACACCCACAACAAAAGAACTCTGCAACTGCAACTGCAACAGAACCGTAAGTTGTCATAAGTTTTTGCGTACCTTCAATCCTTCGTAAATGTTTGTTTGTGTTGTTTAGTAGGAGCATAAGAAAATATGTATGCATGTATGTCAGCAAACAAAGTGCAAGTACATATGTATGTGCCAACTTACGTATAGATGTATGCATGGCTGTATGTTTTTATATATGTACATACATATATAAGCTTTTGTCTTAGCCTCTTCCTTTAGACAGAGAACAACAACAACGATGGCTACACTGCAACGCAGTTCGCTGCGTATGTAAAAGAGGAACACAAAAACCCAAACAAGAACTTTTTGTTTTCGTTACAAGCATTTATTTTCGTTTTCCTGTTTGTATGTTCATATGTACATACATATGTAGATGCCTATGCATTTGTACGTAAGAGCAGATAGTGAATTGTGTGTGTGTGTTGTTGTTGTTGTTTTTGCTGCTGAACAAATTGCGTCTTTTAGCAACTCCAACGCGCGATAAACAACATTGGCAAGTGCGAGTGAGCGCCTGCATCATTAAAGTTCATTCGTCTGATCTCTCTTTCGCGGTCTTTTCGCTGTTTTTATAAGTCCCCCGCTGTTGCTTCTCCTTCTCAGCTGTTCTTCTACATACAAACATGCATATGCACGCTTTGTTATTGCGCCCATACCCCTTCTACCCTCCGTTGAGCAAGCAAGGACTTTACTTTGCTTTCTGGTTTCGATGTTTGTTGTGTTTTTGGTACTGAACGTTGCGCACCCTTGCAAACACAGACACATACTCATGCAAAGAGCAGCTGTATTGCGCATGTGTGTATGTTTGTATGCGTTGCCAACGCCACCACACAACAGACACACAGCTGTTTCTGCGCTGTATTTTTGTTTACGCTTTCTCCCTATCTCTCTCTCTTTCTTTCTCTCCCTCTCTATCTGACTCGCCCTCACCCACTGGCCCCTGACTGCTTGGCTGACTGGCTAGCTGGCTAGCATTTCTGTCGACTGCGACTCTGCTGGCTTTGCAACGCAATAAGTTTTGTGTTGTTATTTTCTTTTGCCGTCTGATAAGATTATATGTACTTATTATTTTTGTTTCATCAGCTGTTGTTTGTTTTTATTTTTATTTTATTTTTTTTGCTTTTGTTTTGTTTTGTATTGCTTCGTTAGCAGCAGCAGTAGCAGAATTAGTTACCTGTGACTATCTCATATTTAAATTGTTAATCATAATTATATTTGTTGCCGATTCTCATTGCACCACCCCCCCCTCGCCCACACACACACACAAGTGTAAATTTAAACAATTTGCAGAGCATTGCCATTGACGGTATTGACCCCAGTCAGAAGCAACAACAACAATCCCTGAGTATGTGTGTGTCTATTTGTCAGTCTGCGTGATGCGTGGGTTCGCTCTTCTTGTTGTTGCTCTGCTTTGAGTTCACCTCTTTGTTTGTATGACAAAAAAAAAAAAATATAAAATAAAAACCGACACAAATCTTCTATTGACTTTTTTTAAGGCGCCCGCAAAATGAAAGCGCAGCGGGTAAATAAATAGAAAAGAAAGAAAAAAAAGACTTGTAAGACATGAATAGCGAAATTTGGGGCGAGTGTGCAAAATTGCGTGCTTGTGAATAACTGTAAATGCGTATTGTCAATTAAATAAGAGCATGCTGATTCCTATACCGATCCAGTTGCTGAGCTGACTGCATAAAACCAGTGTGTGGCAGTCGTTTGCAACTGACACGACAGTAAATGGGGGGTGGGGATCAAGTAAGACCAGTCACCTCGTAGTCGTAAAAAAAAATCAACAATCACAACTTATCTCACACAACGTTGCAGATATCGGCACACATGCACTGAGAACCGTTACCGTTACTCAGCACATTGCCTTTTGTCATACAGTGCAGTTGAAAATTATGCGTACACCAGCAATATATGTACACAAAATGAAGTTATTATAGCTCCAATTAGTGAAAAGCAACAGTTGGTAGAAAAAATTAAGTTCTGATCGGAGCACCTTTCTTATTGAAAACGTTGAAAACATTATTCCAAACAGATGATATCGATCGAATTGATTGTCATCTAATAAGATCGCATGTGTACAAATTTTTATGGCCATGAATGTAACACGCATGCTCTCACTGTCACCGCTACCTCGTTCAAGGCTGCTGTTGTTGTTGTTTTTTTTTTGTGACATGGCGCTCCGGTCTTTATACATATGCCCACACTTAGCAGCAACAACTACAGACAACAAGAAAAACGGCCACAGCAATAACAAGAATATTGGGTTAACAATTCTAACGGTAATTGGGTGTGCAATGCATATTGAATTTTTACATTTTACCTTGCGTTACATTCGCACACATGCAAACACCGTTACAGAGGTACTACACGCATTGTTATTGTTATTGAGAACCAAGTAGTAAATTGCCTCAAGCACATACAAACATATGTATGTATGTACATATATACGTGCATACTAGTGATATTTATGTGTATATAGTACATACGTATGGTACTTGACAGCGTTCTCATAGCTTCTGCTTGATTTTGCTTCTTGATTGCATGTAATATGCGTATGCATATACTATGAACGTTGTGAGCGTTTCTGTGTGTGCTTGTTGTTGCTTTGTTTGTTCATTTTGCAATTGGTGGCGCTGCTTGTTGCGTTGCAGTCGCCACTGCCACCTGTATGGCACAGTGTTGCTGGCCTTTTCTTTACTTCTTTGTATGCTGCTAAAAACGACGAAAGAGGCGTACTGCGCTGCCTTCGTTGCCGTCGCTGCCTCAGCTACAGTCGACAGTTGCCAACAACAGCAGCAGCAGCAGCAGCGACGACGCTGCCTGTCAGTCGCTCGTTACATTTCGCATAGCGCGCTTTGGTTTTTGATTGCAAAATAAAAGTGAAGTGCCAAAGCGAAAAAGCCATAAGGCAGCCCAGTCAATATACTATAATAATAACAACAACAACAGCATCAGCAACAGAGAAGCATTAAAATTAACAGAAATCAAAACCGTAAGCGATTTGGTTGCCAAAGAGAGCATTTTTAGCTTCCTTTTCTTATTCACATTTCGTTCACTGAACTCGCGAATTTCTTGTTGTCGTTGGTTTTCTTGTTTGCTCTCTTCTGCTGCTCTTCTTCGCTTGTCATTTTTTTTTTTTACAGATTTTGTGTTTATTTTTTTGAGTGCCAAAATAATATGTTATTTAATTAATTAATGATTTAAGCGCCACATTACATTGGCGCCAAAAACTTGTAAGCGTTTGTTATTTTTATCTGATTTTGCATACTAATTATTTAATATTAAGACGCAAGACTTTAACACACCCCACCCGCGACTCTCCATAAGTTTAGTTCTTTGTTGTCTGGAACCCAAATGCAGCGGGAGCAGAAGCAGCAGCAGCAGCAGCCAACCCTGGCCAAGCGCATTTCCCAGTTGACGCTGTTGCTTCTTTGTTCACGCCGCCGTCGCTGACGCTACAATTGGTGTTCCCATTCCACCCGTTTCATTGCCTGTCGCTCCTGTTTCTTTGTTTCAGCCGTCAGCAGGCAATTTTCATTGGAGATTGAACAGAACAAACCCCAGCGACGATATTGTCGAGGGCTTGGCAATCCCACACAGAAAAGAAAAGAAAAAAAAGCAAGGGTGCTAATTATGGAAAATGTAGCGTACATACCGACATGCATATTCATACATATGTATGTCTTTCTGTACAGGCAAACTTCTCTATCGCATATTTTGCTATTTGCTTAAAAACAATTTTTGCTTCTATTAACTCAAACGTTAAGCTAATATGTCGAATTGTATGTGTCGAATTCTTAAGTGCAAATTTTGAATTGCCATTGAAATTGCTTAAAAATGTTATCATGAAGATAATCAGTCTCCTTGATTAATACCCTTAAGTCAAGTGTTTTCCCGTTTGGTAAGAGCAATAGTTTCATTTAGCAATGTTCCACTGTACACTGTATCTGTAGGAGCTAGCTGTTTGTCGAATGCATTTCCTGGTAATTCAAATGGACTTGTTTACTGTTTACTTGCTGCTCGAAAACTGTGCGTTGGGAAGCTTAGTGTGAACTTCAACACATATTATAATTGCTAAACATTATTAATCACACTCTGCAGTAGCACTTTTTGAAACTTTCTTAAAACTAAAAAGATCTATGTTAATACATAATGATGAATAACATGTTTGTAAAGATTAAAGAATAATCCTTTCAATTTATTTGTTCATTGTTAATTCGTCGTTCATTGATAACAAAGCTACATAATATTGAATGTTAATTGCAACTGAAATACTGAACACAAACAACTCCTATTCATTATGCAAAATCATTTCAATGAATCAATTACAAACTCATCCTTTACATACATATACTATAACTATACTCATTTAGTATACTAACAATAGAAAGTGTGTGTTAAGTGTGAGAATGTAGGGAGGGGTGTATGAAGTACAATTAATCAATTTTATTGTCGCTTTTGTTTTTGGTAGACAGCTGTTTATCGTAAATGTGTTCGTAAGAGTTGATGTCGATTGGTTTCAGTGTTGCCAACAATGTTGACGGAAAACAACAGTTTATCATTACAACAACAAAATTTGAAGTTGTTTGCTATGTTTAACAAAAATATATATACAGTACGACCTCGCTAAACGCAACTCTCGTTACACAAGAGTATAAACTGTAACAAAGTACAGGCAAAAATTGCTCAGTTGTCAAAAAATAAATCAAATAAAATTAAACCCTTGTTTTGAACACCGATTTATTCTTTTTGGATATAGTCTCGTGGCCAGAACAGAAAACAGAAAATTTTCCCTCAGTTTTTGCAATTGGTCAAATTTTAATAAGTTGCTTTGAGCGAGGTCGTACTGTATGCGTGTGCACATGTGCATGTGGTCATTCTTTTTTAGGATCTCTAACAAATAAAAACAGGTCAAACCCATGCAGCGTATTTTATAATATCCGTTCTGCAATGAGAAAAAAAAAAAAATACTTTTTCAAACATTTTGCGGTTTTCGCCACCATATTGCCATCACTGATTGTGTAAGTGGGGTTGCTTCTACAGTCTCCCCCTCACTCACTCACACACTTGTTCGCTCGCTTGACAATCGCTGATGCACTTCATTGTATCCATAAATCGTTAAGTTGCCAAAGACGCTAATAGATATGCATCATCATCAATATCATAATTATAAGCTAGGAGAGAAAATGAGAGTGAGAGAGGCAAATGCATTAGAGATTCATAGTCGTTTATACATATGTAACTCACACGAATTTCCCTTTCCTTCACTCTGCACCCTTTTGATTTACTTTTTCTTCAAATTGGCCACAATTTGTTGGGTTGGCTAAAAAAAATTATATATACCATATGTATGTGCATATATACGTCCATATTCCCATGTGTATGGTGATGCAAAGAGACTTGCAAATGGAAATCAATAATGCAAATGCAACGGTCATATTGTGCACTCTCCCTCTTTCGCTCTCACTCTCTACCTCTCTTACTCTATGATGCCTTTTGTTTGGGCGATTTGCATAGCAGTTGCTTATGGTTGCTGTTGTTGTTGTAGTTGTGACTGCTGCAAATTGCTTGCATTTTATATTACATATTTATATTATTGACTGCAAAAGTAAAAAATAAAAGAACAAATAGATTGTACATACACATTAATAATCATTTGCCTTTTGTCTGTTGGCAGGAAATCTGATACATATACATGATACATGTGTACACACACATGCATATGCATATGCATACAAAACATTCGCATCCAAAAAGAGAGCGCACGTGGATCAGCAGCTGGAGCAGCAGCAGCAGCAGCAACAGCAGCCGCAGCCAGACAGACAAAAGCCAAGCAAAGCAATTACATTGAGGTTTGTCCTGTGTTTTGACCTCACCACCACAACGACACTGGCACAGACGTTGCTGGACATAATCGTTCAATGACAGCAGCCACAATCGCTGCCTCTGCCACTGCCACTGCCTCTGCCGCGGCGCCGTCGTTGTCATCGTCGCCGTCCGCTTTAAGCAATGCAACGCGCAGTTAACGCCCAGCAGCAGCAGCAGTAGAAGTTGCCGACGCAAGAGTCGAAGTTGAAGTCCGAATCGAAATCGAAGTCAGAGTCGAAGTTGAAGTTGAAGTCCCAGCTACAGAAGGTAAGAGCGAGAGAGCGAAGAACAGCAGCTTACCGTTAAATGCCAAAAGGTCGCAAACAAAAAAAAAAACAAGTGGAAACGTTGCAGTCGGACACAACCGACTACGGTATGCTCGTTACCAGTATTAAAACCGGTAAAAACCGGCCTGATTGCAAAGGGGTACGGTTGCGGTAGGGGTGTACGCTGCCTTAAAGATGCTCCAATGCAGATAGGGAAGCCACCAGCTATCTTCTTACCAAATTTGGTGACTCTAGCTCGAAGTTTGTAAAAGGTTGGGGAAGGGGGGGGGGGCTGAGGGCGGTGTGGGGAGCGTGGTTCAGTTTTTGGGGGTCGCTACCAGCTATTTTCCTACCGAATTTGGTGGCTTACTCCACAACTCTGGAAGATAATGCATTCCCGTTTTTAACGAAGCGTTGGGGTGGATGGGGCGGCTAGGGCAGTATTGGTGGGCGTGGCAACCAAAGTTTTCTGTTTTTAGGGGTCATCATCACCTATCTTGGCACCAAATTTGTTGGTTCTAGCTCAAAAACTGTGAGAGATATAGGCCTTTTTGACTTTAAAAGGGGGGCTGGGGGCGGAATAGGGTGGGCGTGGCTCCAAAAATGTTGATGCAGTTTTTTGGGGGTTGCTAGCAGCTATCTTCTTACCAAATGTGGAAGTTCTAGCTGTAAGGATGTGCGAAATATGTAAAATGTATCGGTTTTGAGCTATCGAATTTATCGATTTGCCAGCCCCCCAGTTATCGTAGAACCCCAATCTTGACACTTTAATTTACTTTCCCATAGATAAGAAGAATTGGAAAGTTTCAATTCTCTAGCTTGAAGGGTGTGGAAAAAAGTTGCGCTCATACAGACGGACGCCCAGACGGACGGACGGACACCATGACGGACATTGCACAAACCCAATATACTCTTTACTTTCGGTAACGAGTATAAAAAGAATCACAAGAAGTAATGTTAACTAAGAAAAGTCGCAGTTTAAATACCCTGACCAAGCATAAAAGATATGTGCATAAAGGACTTTAACTGAGAAACCAACTAAAAGTACATAAAAATTAACTTTTATTTTTATTCTGACAGCGGGCCAATTGACAGCGGTCAAATAGTGAACTTCTCTGTTGAAGACAGACGTAGAGTATCAAGCAACCAGCTACATAAACAAAAAACAAAAACGCCAAGCCAAACCACACGCCCAAAAACAACGCACGACGCCAGCATCAGCATCAGCAGCAGCAGGAAAGTAACTGTTACAACTTAAGTAAACGCTACAGTTACAGTTAGTGAAAATAGAAATTAAAAAAAATCAAGCCAAGCCAACCAGGAACAACAACAATGGTGAAAACCTTTCAAGCCTACTTACCGTCCACAAATCGGACCTACTCATGTGTTCATTGCCGTGCGCATCTCGCTTCCCACGACGAGCTCATCTCAAAGTCGTTTCAGGGCAGCCAAGGGCCGGCATATCTTTTCAATTCGGTGGTGAATGTCGCCTGTGGGCAGACGGAGGAGCGTGTACTGCTCACCGGACTGCATGCCGTCGCCGATATATATTGTGAGTGCTGTAAAACGCCGCTTGGCTGGAAATATGAGCATGCGTACGAGTCCAGTCAAAAGTACAAGGAGGGTAAATTTATAATTGAGTTGGCGCACATGATCAAGGAGAATGGTTGGGATTGAACGATGGCGGCAGCGGCAGCGGCGGCGGCGGCGGGGCGTGTGGCACGTGAGTGAGGCATGTGGAGACGCAGGCAGGCAGGCTGGCAAAAGGATTACGTTAAAAGCGATAGCTGCAATTTAAGCAGCAGCAGCAGCAGCAACAACAACAACGCAAGTTGTTGTTTTTTGTGCGAGTGCAAAAATGCAAGAAAAATGGCGAGTCGTGCAAGCGAGAGGGCAAAAGCAGCGCCAGCGATCGAGCGAGTGAGCGAAAGTGCATCGAATCGAATCAGCATCGGGAGTCGTAAGCGAAAAGAGAGCGAAGGAGAGAATGAGGAGAGTTCGAGAGTTTTAGGGTACCACAACATATATGTTTATGCTATTATATAGTACATAACTCGTCGTATCTTTTAGAACACAAAGCAACACAACAAACACAAACACACACACACACACACACACAAACACACACACACACATAAACTGCATCACTAAAACTCATACATATACATACATACTACAGCTCCAGATGGGCTTTGGAGTGATCTCTGCGCTGGCAGCAGCTGCAAATTTTGAACTGATGCCATCTCTACTCACCTTAAATGCAAACATACATATATACACACATATATCCTGACCCAGGCGTGGAGTTTCCTTAATTGTTTATTGTTTTTTTTATTTCGAGTTTGAATACTTAATATTTATAATACTTTTTGGGTTAAACTCTATATATTTACTTACCTGTTTATGCCCTTAACCGATGAAATGGTTAGAGAGGCAGAAGAATGCATCTCCCATGAAGTATATATGTATGTATTTTCATTCCTGATCAGCATCAAAAGCCGAGTCGATATAGACATATCCGTCTTTTTTCCGTCTCAGAGACGATAAAGAGTTGAAAAGATTTTTGTATTTGAATGTTCCAAATTCTCTTAAGCCTTAGGCAGAACAAATTTTCGATAAATCTTGCGGTTTCTGACATACACATTTAAGATCGAGGGTTCAGGGTATCTCCTAGTCGAGCTTACTCGACAAGATCCTTTTCATTTGTCTTCTTATTGTAATTTTGATATTTTGCATGTTTGTGTATATATATTTTTTTATTAATTGCTTGAAAATTTAAAGTTTTGCAGTTTCCAGTGTTTTTTTGTTTTTTGTAGAAATGTTTAGTTTTTCGGCACAAAGAAAAAAAAAAAACTTGCACTGCCAAAACATGAGAGAAAAATATTAACTAACAAATTTAAATGGCATGCAAAAATCAAAATTTACACTATCATACAAAACACAAACAAAGAAATACATACACACACATAAACATTTTCAATGTAGTAGTTATAAAAAAAATATTTAAAGATAAAAAATATATGTATTTAATGCAAGTTAGCTTGAAAAATCTGCATAAACTTATAGTATATATATATATATATTTGTGAAAAAAAAACAAGAAGAATAATGCAATCTAATAACCATTGCAGAAAGCATTAAACAACAAATAATTAAATAAAGTAAACAGCAAATTGTGAATGCCAATAAAAAAAAAAAAAAAAAACCAAAAAAGAAAATCAATAATGCAAGCATTGTGAATAGAATAGTAGCAAGAACAAACGCTAGGTGGCGCCACATTAAATTATAATGTCTTTAAGAGAATACGTTTTTTTATTTTTTATTATTACTTAGTTTAAAAAATACACAAATGTTCTCCTGTAACGCAATGTTAGGGGCGTACAAGATCTGTGAACGAAAAGTAAAACAAAGAAATTATATAAAATACATTGCGCAATATGCGTATAAATGTGCATACATAGATACAGGCGTACGTATGATGTATGTTGTTGTCGCAGAAACAACATATATATTAAAATATATATAGTATATCGTAACAAATAAGAGCAAAATACAAATCAAAGTAAAGCTCGATCAGCAGCAGAAGAAACAAAAAATAAATTTTTAAAATAACAAGTACATAAATTAATAGGAAAAAATAACTGCCAAGAACTATTCGAGTTAATGATGTTCTCTAAGTAGTAATAACTATATGAATATATAAATGTATATGGAAATATATTTTGTGGTAGCATTAAACATAAAGCAAAAACAAAATACAAAAAATAAAAAAAAAACCAAACAAATAAGCAAAATCAAACAATAAATAGAAATCTCTAAAGCAAATTTGCCTAAAAAAAAAAAAAAAAATATGTGCAAAAATATATTTCAATGCGTTTTTATTTAAATAACTGTGCACGTTGCACAACTTAATGACTATATATCATCCATAGTTGGAAAGCTAAAGTAACAATAATTTGGTGTCTGCAGTTTAAATAATCAAAAGCATTTTTACGATTAACAAAACTAAAAATGAGGAAAAGCCACTCAATTTGCTTTAGTTTATCCGCACGATCTTTAATTTTGAATAGTATATACATATATGGTTGTTGCTACACATTTTTTTTGAACTAAAGAAAAAGAAAAGCTAAATGAAACGTTTTATTATTCAAGTAACGAGCTATGCTATTTTATAAAACTTTTAATCCCATACTTTTTGGCAGCTCTATACATATACTACAGTTAAAAAAATCTAGCGTCTGTTATACTGGATCAAATCAATCAGAAAATACAAAAATATATATTAAACACAACACATTCATCCAAGTGGGTCGCAACATAAAAGTTCAAGTTCAAAGCATACATTATTCTATATTATACTAAAAAATATTTCATCTACAAAACAGAAACTTATATACATATATATATATATGTATATGTGTATGTATATGCAAAACGTGATATAGTAAAATTGATGTATTGATGTAAACATATTAAAGAGATTATACATATACAACAAGAAGTAATGTCAAATCATTGTAGCTAATGTTAGTTTTATTCATGAGCACTGAATACTTATGTTATACGCATACATGCACACATACATACTTACATACTTACATACAAACGAAACCACCTTAAAGTGTACATCTTGATGTACAGTCAACACCAAATAAAACGCACACAGAGTCACATGCAATATGTTGACGTAGATTACATTATGCAAAGAATATTGTGTTTGTGAACTACAAAACAAAAGAAAACTGAACAAAAAAAATGAAATATTATATACATATGATAAATATATACATATACTATATGTATATACATATATCTATATTAAATGACAAAAGCCATGGATGCAATAAAGCGCAATTTTAGCTCATTTTATGGCATTTTATTTGTCCGCATTCTTAGCTTTAACAAAAGTATTAAGTATTAAGTTTGGAAAAAATCTAAACTAAAGTTTAATTTTTCCAAACAAATTATAATGTTTCAAGCAAAACTTATTGTTTTGATCAAGCTATGGTTGTGGAAAGTTGAGGCATTTTTTTTATATAATTTTCTAGTTCTTTCATATTTAAAAGTGTTTAAATCGTTTATTATTTTCTGAAAAAATTAAGAATTTCTTATTTTGCTTAATAAGCTAATTTTAGCTGGACATCTTATTGGAGCAGTGTTGGAAAACATGTTTATACACTTTTTTTTTGGCTTTATGGAAGTTTAACTGTACCTTGAATGCGGTTTTAAGTAAGTAAAATACACGTATTAAGATACTCCTCATGAAATTGACATGAAATTTAATACAAGCTCAGTTAAAAATTAAAATTTTCATAGTATTTGTGTGTGTGTTTTTTTTAAGTGTGCGCGAAGCTCAACATGCATCTGTGTTAAAGTAAGTGTGTGTGTGTGTGTGTGGGGATAATGTAACTGTGCATTTCATTCAATATTCAATTGGGTTTAAGAGTGTTATAGATACTATGTAAGAATTTTACTTCCATTTGTTCTGTTCGTAACACCATTTGGATGATAGCCCAGTTATGGGCTCAATTTGCAAGTGTATTATGCGACGCAATTGAGCCTGACGGCGTTCCTCCTGGAAAGTCTCGGGTAGATCCTCATATAAAAAGATACTATATGCCAAAGACACAAGAAGCCCAACCGCAATCGACCAAAAACCCACGCCAAGAGCCAGTTTCCATTCCGGCGTAAAATGCTGAAACTCTGCATATGTCTGACAGAAACTGTGACGATACAATTTCTTCTTGTCCTGCAGCGATAGCTTCTTCCAGTCGCCCATTTCCTTTTCGCGGAGGCCACAAATCTCGGGTGTTACCTCGCGATAACGTATGGCCGGAAACGGAAAATCGGAGCAATCAATATAAACGGGGCTGCCATTAATGCCAAAACCGACAACCTCACGACCACCGCCCATTACTTTGGTGGCATCCTCATGGGTGAAGCGACGCGTCATAGCTGAGATTCGGGATGCTCCTTTTGCTGCTCCTGGCAGACTACGCAAGCCAGCGTAACGTAGTAACTTCATACTGCAGCATGATAGTCGGTGATTGTTTAACTATACTTTATATATTTATGTCAAATGGGTTGGGCCCATTGGCTTACCTGCACTAAGGTCTACTTTTCGTTATATGTTGGCAATTTGCTGTCGTTCTTTTGGGTGTTTTTATATTATTTTTGTTTTTCGTTTTCGTTTTTTCTCTTCGAATTGATGTTTCTGTGCCAATAAATCTTACTGAATGTCGTTTTTATTTATTATTCGGACTCTCCAGGCAATTGACAGCTAGCCTGCTAGGGTTGCCAGCACACACACACATTTATATTGTATATTTAATCAAAGTCTTCGAAGTTGGGTTGGTAAAGTAGCCCTTTCCTTCTGAAGTCGCCAAGAGCCGACAGACAAAATGTAAAACGTCATCTACAGCAAAAAGAACGAAGAAAAAAAAAATATAAATAAAATGAACAAATTTACACATGTTTTCAACAGTGCTGCCAGATTTTGCATGATAAAAAGCTTAAAAAGATGGCCATATTAAAAAAAAGTTATTCAATACAAAAATTTTATAAATTTTATAGTTGTTAAAATTTTTAGCTAAATTCAACAGACTTCTAATTCAAAAAAACAACAAAACAATATTTTTCATCCCCAAACTTTAATATAGTTGTTCCAACCCAAAAATTTTTTTTAAATTTGGAATGTGCTTAAGAATATCTTCATAATTTTATTATTAAATTGTGTGTTCATATTTAATTTATTAAATATTAGAGGTATTATTGATATTGAAATAGTTTCTTTGTAACTATTATGTTGTCAAGTTATCCTTTAGCAAAACTAAATCATGTCAAAATATGGTTTTAAAAATGCTAGAAAACAAGCTTAATAAAATAGCTGAAATGGCAGCACATCCACACAAAGCCAACATAGTTTTTACATGTACACTTCTTGAATACTTGGTTTTTTTTTTTGGTTTTGCCTTTTGGCAAGCCAAGTCAAGTGGCAGCGTGGCAATGAAATGAAATAAAATGTTCAGAATAGAAACCTTATCCTTTTGGCAGCATGACCCAAGTAGCTTGAAAATGAAACAATAAAGAAATACAAGTCCGGAATGGGCAAGAATAAAGAAAAATGAAAAACAGAAAGAAAAAAAACGACATGTGAGCAAGACAGTTGGACACGTTAAGGCGTTAGCCTCACTCCGCCTATCTTAGCATGGCATCGTCTCAAAAACAGTTGTCAAAGTTCGCTCAATTTTGACGTAGGTCAATTTAATTTGAAGAGATTGTAAAGCCAAAATGGCATATCTGTAACTCTGCCACACACGCCTACAAAAGAAAAAATGAAAACTGCCATCATGACAACCATTCGTTTTTGGCCTTCATTTTAGCATTCGTGTCTTTTTTTTTTTTTTGTTGTCGCTCTAAGCGGATGTGAGTGTGTGTGTGTGTGCAAGTGTAGCTTTCACCTCATGTTTTCAATTCAATAGAATAATCTTTTTGGGTCTTGTCTTAAGTGAGAAAGTGAACCTGAAAGACAAGATATGCCCAATAAATTCAATGGTCGAATTGAATAAAATTTGAATATGTAAAGTGTCACCAGTACCAAAGACTTTTAAGGTTATGCACCATTATTATTATATTAAACAGATAGATAGGTCAATAGTGTATCTGTTATACAATACAACACCAAGTTAAGGATACTTAAGAGTTATTTTATTTTTTATTTTAATCAATAATCAAACATATAACAAAAGTATCACTAAAATAAGGCTGCATTATGGTGTCCCAATGTTTAGGGTACTACATCTTTAGTTTCATTAAATATTCATAGTGCCTATTTTTTGCAAAAATGTTGATAATTTGAAGTTAAACTTTTTATCTTTTAACAATTCTAGTGATTAATATTGATTTTTGCGACCATATTTCAGTTAGAAAACAAACTTTCATGCATGTAAAGAGAAAATTTGTTCAAAAACCCAACGAAAGGAATGATAATGCCATTATTTAAGCGTACTATGTGGTAAGTTGTGTTTCCTGCTGTTGTTTTCAGCTTATCCGTGTGTGTGTGTGTGTGTGTGTGTGTGTGCGTGTTTGTGGCATGAGTTGCATTTCCTGTGTGTTTTTGGGCTTTTTAAGCATTTAATTAATTTCGAAACCGACAGATGAAGAGCTTGAATGGGCTAGTTAAGCGCATTTTACAAACAGCTTCGGCTCCACATGGGAACACATCAAGTGCAATGCACAGCAGGACAATCATATTTTGCGGCATGTCGACGCACATAGACAGCCGGACTACAGTTAACGAGAAAAAGAGATAGAGAGATGAGTAGATGAAAGAGAGTTGGGTGCCGAGGCCTGCCTGTCACTACTTGAATATCTTATAAAGCGAGAGAGAGAGAGAGAGTGAGCGTACAGTTTAGTGTAGTTAGTCGACAGTCGACAGCAGTTGTCAGTTGACAACGGCAGTGAGCCGTGCCCGGTTGGCAGCCGTAGCTGTCACATGCAATGCCCTATCATTCACAGCAGCATTCAACCACGACCTCAGTCGCAGTTGCAGTTGACGTCACAGCTAGCTAGCGATACGAAAAAAAATTCACGAAAATCACTTCCTTGTCCTTTGTGCATTTTGTGTGGACATTTAAGTGCACTCTAACTGCATGGTAATATCACAAACACACATACACTAAAGGAGAGGAGTATATTGGTTCATTCAAAGCTATAGTGACACAAATCAAGCATGTTTTATGTATCAATTCTATGATAAGCTGCATTTTCAGTCAGGTTCATAATACAGTAGAATCCGGTTTTAAAGACTCTGCTGATCCGTCCGGTTATTGCGACGAAAACTCAATGACTTGGTTGGTCCCCATACAAACTTATATGTAAGGGCCTCCGCTTAGTACGTTTCCGCTTTTAGCCACAAACCGCTTATACCGACGAGAGTTTTCATAATTCAAACGAATATTGCATTTGCAGCACCTTTAAATGAGTGAAATGAAAGCTACGCTCTGCTATATTTAATGGTCTTAGCTCTTCTCACAGTATTATGTTTTTTCGTTAAAGAACGGCATTAAATTTAACGCAAATATGTGCAAAACTATTTTTAACTTGTTCATTAATACATATTTTTATTTTTTTATTTGTAATCTTTTGAACATAAAATTTAAAGCAAGAACACCGGCAATAGTAAAATATGAACATGCAAAAACAAAAATGCTTGCCTATTCAGTTGTTGCTGCTCACGAATGTACATCAACTTCGCGAATAGAGATATTAAGAGAGCTCTCCTGCTCTAACTGCAGAGAGCGATCGTTACCTTCCGCAAGTGGACTAATTCCACTTGTTCCCCTAATTCACAAAGTCAGTTAGCCTGGAACTTTGCGCGTCTTTACATCGATGGACGCTTATCGTCCGTTTATTTATTTAATTAAAATTGCTACGCCCTATATTAATAGTCAAATTGTGTTTATATTACGCACTGAACATACGCAAAGTGCTTATAACATTATAGAATCGCCGTGTACTTGCTTTTTAAAGTGTTTTTAAGCAAACGAAAATTGAGAAACGATTGCCATTTTGTTGCTGCTTTGCCGGGTCATGAAAAAATTAAAGAGAGAGTATAACAGTGCCAAACGAGTGTGTTGTTTTTGCGTTTAGCGCGCTGAAAATCGCCGTAATAAGCGAAGCATTGAATATTAATTACATTAATACATTACTAAATGCAGTGAAAATAACATAAAACAATGTACGTACATATATAAAAAGAAAGATGAGATGCCTCTCATTTAATTATTGTTGTGTGTGGGTGTGAGGCTTTTGTTTTTGTGAGAGTGCTCAGTGTAAAAAAAAAACGAGAGGGAGAGAGCAATTGCATTGAACTGTTTATGTGTTATTGCTGCTACCGGTGAGTGCATTCTGCTTTGCTTATATTGTATTGATCACCCTGTTAATAACTCCTCCTGTTATTATAATTCGATTGGATATAGTTATAGAAATAATTTTAATTGCTGCAATGTATAAAAATTGTTCTTTTAACTTTTCAATACACTATCAAAAGACAAGTATATTGCTTAATTTAAACTTTTCAAATATTTAAAAAATATCATGATTGAAATCTCTAAAATTTTTTTCTGAATTTCTCTAACTTTTTCATAAATGGTCAAATTATATACATACATACATATGTAGCTGAGACTGGTCATTAAACGATATACAATTGCCACACTCACATTTAAGGGTGCTACATATGCATAGATGTACACAAACAGTCAAATTTCAGTTAGCAATTGCTGGTCATTCATACTCTTTCCTTTTATTTAACTCTATGACACTAGACACAAATTATGCCATCGCAAGTGTATTCAGTAGTGAACTTGTCGATGTCATTTGTCGACACAGAAAAAACCAAAATAAAAAAAACAACAAAATTCTAGGCAAGCAGGCCCAGCAAGAAGCGAAACACACGCACACATGCAGTGATAAATTTTTACCGTTCTTGGTTGCCGCTGGCTTGCCGCTTGTCGTACACTTGGCGGGCCGTTGTGTGCAAAGGCAACTGAAACAAAAACGCTATAGCGCTCCCTCACACTTATTGCACAGTTTATTTCTGAGAGCGGAACGCTGAGACGAAATAACTGTAAAGCCTTTTCTTAACAATTGCATTATCTTGTTTTTAAAGGGTCTTTAATAATGCCAGCAAATGTAATTATCAAACGACGCTGTTAGAAATGCACACATGTATGTATTTATCAATGATCGGCACCCTTTCTTGTGTGCGTAGCAGCGACACGCAAGTTCTTACACACTCACTACTCTCTCTTAGTTTTGGCAATGCTGCTAAGAGAGAAAGAGAGCGAGTCGAAGTGCAATGCCAACGTCACACAAATGTTTATTTCCATGAGATGTGTTTTTTGATTGTTTTGATTAAAAAATTAATTTGTTTTATTTTAAAACCTATTACGAACATGGCAACCATAACTTAAACCAAAAAAAATTTTTTTGCGAGCGTCTTCCGGGTATAACGACGTAAAATCGTCGGACCCTTGAAAGTCGTTATAACCGAATTCTACTGTATTACCAATAACGTATTTATTTTATTTTTATCACAAAAAGCTTTAAAGAGATTTTTACTATTTACCGTATTTTTTGTAGGTTTTAAGATTTTAGTATTTGGGGAAATAAGTTTTTTTTTATTTTTAGTACTATTTTCCATATGTTTTTCAATGCTAGAGTAAGCACAAGTTGTTGTGCAATCAAGGTTACACCAAGATCTAGGATCAGACAGCTTTATACCCGATGCAGGAAGCACTGTTCGCGATGTCAGCATTAAAACTATATGTTAGTATGTGTGTGCATGTACATATGTATGTATATGTGTAAGGGAAAAAAACGCATTCCGCCCAAGTGCCATAAAGTGACAAATCCATCAACGGCTCGGAAATGAAATGATGCGAAGCGTGAGCAATTTGTCTCCCATGAAACGAAACGGAATGATACCGAGTAAATGTATACATACATACATATATGTATGTACATATATTCTTGTACGGCAAGGCAGCGTCAATTGAATTGCTAGTGCACTGGCGTGGTGGGTGGCTCTCAGCGCTAAGCTTTAGGGAGAAGTTACAAATATATACATATATTAACACACACATACATACATACATAGTAACTGGCACCGTCTGCTGTCTCCCTACATTGTGGTCTGTGGTATAATAACGACGTGAGCAAACCATTTTCCGCTTTACTGTACCACAGTGCACTCAATGCAATATGTATGCATGCATTTGTCGTTAAGTTTGCTGCCGCATAAAACAGCGTCTGAGTGCTTAAAAAAAACTCTAATATAATTGATTTGCTTGCATACAATAAAATTGCTCAAATCTTAAGTGTTAACCTTAAAAATAATCACATAAGTTTGTTTTTTGCTTCAAAAGCTGTCCAGCATAAGTAAAGAAAAAAGTCCGAAAGGCAAATTGTTTTTGGTGAGCCACACAATCCACAGAAAGAGTGGATTAACTGTATTTGCTGATATTTTGTTTTTGTGTGTGAAGTGACAAGTAATTCATCTATCGCTGCTGTGCCAAAAGAGAGAGAGAGAGAAGCAGAAGAGACAACGAACGGGGATTTGATTATTCTGTTGTTGTTATTGCTGATGACGGTGGATGCAATTTTTCTCGTGGTTCGATTTTACAGTTGTATACATTCATACATACATAAAAGAGAAATTATCTTGTGTGCTCTCAATAAAGTAATTCATCTATTGCTGCTGTGCCAAAAGAGAGAGAAGCAGAAGAGACAACTAACGGTGATTTGATTATTCTGTTGTTGTTATTGCTGTTGACGGTGGATGCAATTTTTCTCGTGGTTCGATGTACATATGTATGTATGTATGTAAGTAAAACGGTAGATTAAAAATACTTCTTCAGATCAATTTAAATGCGCTGATTTTCTGTTATTACCTTTATAATTTCCAATTGGGCCAATAATTATTAGCCTGCTTTGTCTCCAATAGCCAATACTCCAAGGAGGCTTACCAGCATTGACTGCTTGGTGATTTATTTATGTAGTTTGCACATACATATGTACATACATACATACATCCATAAGTATGTACATATATTCGCACATCATTGAGCCTTAAAAATAAAAATACCACCCCACACATTGTGAAAGATGCAACACAGCATTTTGTGGACATTTTGCAAGCTGCAAATAAAGATTTAATTATGCTTGCAATAAATTTAATTTCATTGTGATTACGTAGCTGTATTATACTGCCGTAAAAGTACATATAATTATATGTAAAACCTATAAGCTCCAGCTGTGTTGTTGCTCCGACTGGCGAACTATTTAAATTGCCAGAAATCGATGCATAATCGATGTTGAGCAGGGACTCAAGAGTTTTATTAAGGTATGGTTTTTTTTTTTTTAAATAAAATGAATTACTCATAACATTTCATGTTGTTCTTTTAAAGCTCTGGCTGTAAGAATGAGGATTTATTTACTGAAAATCGATTTTCTGCCATCGATTTGATCGATTTCCCAGTCTACCAAAGACAATATATAGAAATCAACACAGAATATACTTGACATTGAATAAACTACAAAAATCGAATACATTTGATTATTTTTATTTGATATTTATTATTATTTTTCAAATTTTTCTTGCATTTCTATCGTTTCAGGTTTAAGTGAAATAAGCTTAAAAATATTTACAGGTGAGTGAAAACATTTTATCAAAAGCTCAACTTTGTGCGGAATTAAATTTGAAATGCAGTTTTTATAAATCGTTGCTGTCAAAAAAAAAAAACTATTGCTAATGTCTAAATGGCTAAATTGTACTTCGTTATAAGCGATTTATTTGTTGCGATTGAAAAAGTTGGATTTTTATATACATACATACATACATATATATATACTAACTAAATATATGCGCAACATTTTGTGCATTCAAATTGAGCGTAAACTTTTTTGTTGCCTAACGGCGCATTATTTGCCAATTCACACACAGACACACACACCCACACCCACATTCACACACACCCTCACCTGCACAAATGCACACATAAATTTTTCATAGTTATTTTCCGCGCGCTGTCAGCAAAGAGTCCAGAGTGCAGTTGTGCAGATTTGAGCTATGTTCGGGCATAAGCCGTTTATGCCCTTGATTTATTACGGGCCAACAAATCACCAACCCGAAATGATTCAGCCACCACAGCTCAAAAAACCAAAAAAACCGACACCTTATGTACATATAGATAACATGTGTATGTACTACATACACACATACAATAACGTACATACTATTCGTTCGGATTGTAGATTTTAATCACAATATATATTTTGCAGTGTAGGTACGTTAAGCCGACGAATTTATTTTTGGACTTTTATCCAAAACTAAAAAACATTTTCTTCTTATTTATTTTGCGTGATAGAATTCAATTTGGCCTTAAGCATAAAGCATTTTTTAAGACATTTTGCAATTATAACTTTTTTTTTCTTAATATTGAAATTTAATTAAAAAAAAAAAAACAAAATCTTTTAATAGGCAATTTATAACTTTTACGAAAATGTTAAATTGTTAGTTAGATTTTAGAAGAATTTCTTGGTATTAGCCAACAAATAGGTTTATTTTTTCTGAGTGCAGAAACCGTTACAAATCAACATTGACCCTGGACACAAAATACAAAGTCATTGTAGTATTGGGAAACCTGATGAAGGTTGCCCAGAAGGGTAGGGCGGGCGAGTGATTGCAGCTTCGCATAGACTGTAGGAGTTGGGGTGGGTGGGGGAAGATGGCACCCCTACAAGATGGCAGTAGTCGAGTCGTAAAAGCGAAAAGTGATGATGACATGCCCCAAATGGAATTTCCGTGTATGTATTATTATTAGTATTATTTTTTGTTGCTTTACCTCTTTTACTTGTGCTGCTCGGTTTAAATTTATTTTCGTTGCTTTACTTCTGTTAGTATTTCTTTGAATTCTTGTTGTTGCGGTCCCTTGAAACAAAACACATTTGACGTTAACAAGTCGTCATTTGAATGCTCTTTTGGACAAATTATGTCTAATTATTAAATAATATTAGATTTTATTACAAATATAAATAGTTTGTTTATTTTCATCGCGTCGCTGGATATCTTCTTACATATGCAACTAGTAGTATTCTTATTCTTAGACAAACTGAACATAAAGCAAGCGCATTGTAACATTATTATAATACTCTACAAGCAAACATAAAATCTCAGCTAAGAACATAAGCAGATGCAGACAGGCGGAAAGAATGGAGGAATGGAGCAATGTAAAGTGTTAAAAATGTAATTGTGTACGCATGAATCTGTCATTGTTTAAGGCGCACAGAAAAAATTGACAAAAGCTACTCCCCAACCTTACCCCTAACCTCTTAAACCAAGTCATGGCACGCACATAGTACTTGAATTTAAATGGGTTGCGTGTTAGATTTACTCTGCATTTGTGTGTTTGGTGCTTTAAAAATGCTGACGAGGACTCAGCTGCTGCTGCTGCTGCTTCTGCTGACTTCTTTATTATTAGTGATGGAGAAAGGAAGAACGAGGAAGAGTGGAAAAAATTAACCAACATGGGCAGAATAAAAAAAATTGATCAACTCAAAACTTAAACATTTTATATCAGCTTAAAAGAGCATTCAAAGTTCGTTTTGAGTTGTATGATAAAATTATTATAGAGCGCCCTTTTTTTTTTTTTTTTGCCATATTTCCATAGATGAGCAACAGCCAACAACAACAAACAAGGCAGCAAGAAAGAAGTGCAGAAATGGCTTCGGCTCTTGGGCATCTGAGCTGCTGTTTGGCTCGCATGGCTGCAATAAAGTTAATTTGATTAATTAGCGTTAAAATAGCACGCAACGGATTGAAGACTTAATTAATAAGCGTGCACTAAAAACACCTTCAACTCTTCTTCTACTTCTATCCTTTCACATCCCGCCCGCTGCGCCTCCAGCCAACCGCCTGCTACAACCCTTGTGTTTAGTGCAAATATAAAGAACTTTTCAGTTTAAGTTTTCTTTTTAATGCGCTTTTTTGAATGCCGCCGACTGTTGGAATTTAATTGAAATGAAATTGCGTATACCCAACGTTAGCAACGTTGCCAAATTGGCTAAGAAAATAAAAATGTAAATGAAAAAAAAAAATAAGTAAAAGTTTAAGAAGGCTACTTGAAGTGGCAAAGTGCGCAAGGACGGCACTTAAATTGTCGCACAAAAGGAAAGCACTAGCAAATAAGAAACTAATTGCTAAATTAACATTAAAGTAATGCCAAAGTCTCCAACAACAACAATATCGAAGACGTGGGGTGAATGGAAAGCCACAAAACGAATAATGAAATCATCGTTGGCAATTCATGATTATAAAACATAAAACAATGCTCAGAGGATTGTTTATACCGTATTGAATTGATTTGCTTTCGACTGTTGATTGCATTGGAATCTGGATTCTGAATTCTGTTTTAAAAGTCATACATCGATTTTGATTGAGGTTAGAAATTCGAGCTTCGAATGCATGGGTTTTACGGGTACAGAAAATAATCAAACGTTTTATATTAAATTTCGCTTAATCGTTTGATTTTTTTGTACAAAGAATGGAAAAAAATGAAATTCTCACACTTTCACTTAGGAAATGAAATATGTGACATTTTCAAAGTGTTTCCATATCATTTGCCACCACAACACAACAACAACAGTAAGCCAAGTACTAAGCCTAAGAAGTGTGCATCATTTGTTTTTTAGGCCGTGTTTTGTTTGTTTTTCTTTCCTTCAATTTCGCTTCGCTGTTTTGTAACTAATTTGATTAAAAAGCGTTGCCGCTAAACAGTTTCATTAGGGGCGCTATGCTATCAAATTTACGCCACCCTTTAAACGCCCCCATTGCCTCCACTCGCCTCTCCCACAAATGACTGCAGCCTAAACATCATTTTGATCATCATCATCCTTAGTGTCCTTGTTATTGTTGTGGCTGCTGGGCCTGACAGTTGTCAAATCAAGTCCCCAAAACCAAATACCTACCATTCATTTTGGCCACAAACTTACTGCCTGCAACAACACAAAACAACAAGAACAAAAACACAATCGTCTTGACTTGCCTTGGGCAACGGAGCAATTACATTTAATTATCAGCGCGCTATGCAAATTTTGTGCGTTGCCCTTAAATAAGCAAAAATAATGCGCCATGAAAAATTTGAGAATGGGGCAAAAAATGGGCGACAAATTGGAATGGGCGAAGAAAAAAAAAACGCCTGCAAAATGCGGCTATTACAATGGGCACCAAAGTAAAAAGTAAACGAGATGGAGAAAAATTAAGAAAACAACCAGAAATAAAAAAATAACAAGTGAAAGGAGTCTGCCTGACTAGGAGATGCCCTGTTTTTAGACTAAAGTAATTAAAGGCAATAATTATAATACAAAAAATTAATTCTAATCAAATGAAGTTTAATATTCCTATTAATGTTATAATATTGTAAAAATATATTTATTATTTTTTAGTAGCTTGAGCAAATATTAAAGCAACATTGCTTTTATTTTCATTAAAAGAAAAAAATATAAATAAAACAGGGCATTAGTTTCTCGGTTTCCCGAACTGAACTTAACGTGAACTCGAATTGAAAATTGGTAAAACCTTTCGACTTCCATAACTTCGACAAAAACTGACCCGATTTTCAAAAGCAATGTCTTAAAATTTATGATTTGACCCGTAGAATAAAACTTCATTTAAAGTTAACAAATAATTAAAATATCATGGTGCGTGTTAAGTTTCAATATTATTTACCTATTCAAAAAAATATTAGTACAAATCGACTGAGTAAAAGTTTCGAAAAAATTTAATTAATTTTACTAAGATATAAAGAAGCGTAAGAAAAGAGTTATACACAATACATATTATCCAAAAAATATATATGTACTTACATAATAAATCAAGAAAAAATTGTTTTGTTAAAGAACTTTAGCTTTGATTGTAGTTTTGAAAGCAATAATCTTGCTACTTTTCACTGGTTTAAACATAAAATTCTTGCCGTTTCTTTGATTCTCAAACTGCGTGTGTCGGTGTGTGTGTGTGTGTGTGTGTGTTGCCATATCAACAAAGAGCCAACGTCATGCGTCAAGTGCCATGTGCTGACCGTCGGCCACTAACAAAAGAGAGAGAGAGAGAGGGAGAGGGTGGGAAGAGTAGTCGGAGCACTGTCTGGTCGCAATTACAAGAACTTTATCAAAAGCAAATTAAAATGTGCGACATCGGCGCCGTCGGCGGCGCCACCAGCCCTCAAGCAAGCAAGCAACAACAACACACTTCGCCGTAAAGCAGTAAAAGCAAGAGAAACAAACAAACAACCTAATTAACTTGTCAAAAATTTCAGTCGCTCACCGGAAAAAGGGCAAATGCAAACAATGATAGCAAAAATGGCGGCAGACAGAAAAGGGGGAAAGGTGGCAGCAGTACTTTGACGCCCGGCTTAAGTTCTATTAAAATTTCAATTACAATTTTTTGCCATTTTGCTAGAAAAATGTTGTTGCTTTTGTTGTTGTTATAGCTCTGTATCAGCTTAATATTTATGTGCTTTAATTGTTGTTTTTTATAATTATTATAATTATGATTGTGAGCCAAACACACACACAGAGCCTCAGGGCCATCTCGGCACCCCTAAGGCTATGAGATGATAAGCTAAAAAGTTGATTGTGTGCCTTTTTTGTTTTTATTATTGTTGAAAATTTTTAATTCTGTTTTATTTTTGCTTATTTCTTATTTTTTACTCTGTTATAAAGCCCTCTTAAGACATTGCAAATATGTTTGTTTGTGTTTTTGCCAGACGTAATCAGAAATCGATAACAAGTCGATATGCAAATCGATAAGGTACACATATTTTTCACATTTTTACAGTTAGATTAATCAAATTTGGTGGAAATATAGCTGTTGATGTTGCTCAAAGATTTGCATCAAATATTTTCCAGCCACGCCTTTTAAAATCTAAAATGCTTATTTTGTCCATTTCCTATTAGAATAGAATTTTGTTTCATTTAAAAATGAAAAATGCGATTTTATTTCTGATACAGTACTAGTTCCTCTGAGTGGACATAGTAAATGTTTATAAAGTACATATAAGGTTGCAAAAGGTGAATTGACAACACTGGCAACAGAGAGAGAGAGAGAGAGAGAGAGTCGCATATGCGTCAGCCACATACATGTGTATGCATTAATGTTGCAGCATGCACCCTCCTGCAGGCACTTTGCCACAGCTAAGGGTGTGATGCAAGGTTGTTGTGATAGAAATGGGGGGAGTTGAGGGAGAAATGGGGCAAGGGAATGTTGAGATGCCAACGATGGCTGCGCAAGTTTGCGCCGCCAGCGCTTTTTTCTTGAAGCAGCAATGGGAAATGTTTGGTAAGGACGTGTGTCGCTGACTCGGCTGACGGTAATGCAACGTGCCACATTTGTATGTTGCGCGTCACATGCGCGTGTGTGTGTTTGAGTGCTTGAGTGTGTGTGTATTGTCGCTGTCGTTGTCGTTGCCGTCGCCGTCTGGCAATGTCTCCATTTGGCGTTTGCCCCTTCTACGTGTCTTTTTAAATTTGCGTCCGCTGATGCTGCACTTGCCACTTGCACTCTATCGTCGCAACATTGGCTATATCAGCTACGCGCTTAAGTCTATAAAAGTATTAACAATCTTTGATACTTACCAGATAATCTAAGTTTGAATGAAAGTTGTGCAACTTTTTGTGTTGTATTATTTTTAATATTACTATCTGAAATTTACTTATATTAAATAAGAAATTAACTTATTTTCATTTCTATCAAAGCTATCAATTTAATTTAAACTATAAAAAAAATACATATTCATTACATTATAAATTGTTTTCTTTAAATTTGTTAAACATAACTCGGACCTCCAAGGGCTTTGAATTTCTTTATAAAATATATATGTAAATAACCTCTTACTTCTTTTAATGGTAGAGTATTCAATTACTTTGTGTTGACGTCTTCTTTTATTGCTGGGAACTTGGTTTTTGTATGCATTCTTTTAAGTTGGTTGTAAATTGAATTGAAATTGTTTGGCAAATGGCAGCGCGTTGCCTTATATAAGGCAACTGGAGAATATATATATAATAAACCGTGGGAAAACTCACTGCAGCATTTTATGCAAATCAAGTGACAGATTTTCACACCCTTTGGCAACATTCTACCTTAACCAAACTCCAAACTTCACATTTTTAGCTCCTTTGCCAATGCCTTGGCTGAGTGAGCTCTGAAATCGTAATTGAAAAGTACAGCAAATGCGTCCTGGGAATCCGGGCGATATATGTATGTTTAGTATTGCTGTCGCGTACTTGAAGCCATATAGTGGTCGTAAGTACATAAATTTGTTGCACCCATGCCATTAAGCGGCACTTTGTTTGCCATTTGTGCATCATTTTTAGCGGTTAAGGAAACCGGCGTCATTCGGCGCCGTTTTTCATTTATAAGCATTCATGTGATTCAATGCGAGCGAACACAAACCGATTGGAACATAAAGAACATCATGCAAATGCCATTTGCCATAGGGCATTGGATTTGCAATTGGCAGCTGGCAAAAGGCAAAAGGCAAAAGGCAGCAGTCAGCAGGCAAGCAGACCAATTCAGGGCCCAACACACAATAATCCTCATGGGTGGTCCTGCGATGACTGATTGCAACACCAACGAACATCGATGGCTGTGCTTTATGGCATTATGTTCGTACGTTTATAAGCTGTACACATACATACATGCGTCGATTGTTAAATAAAATTGTTTGGCAAGCCGCCATTGAAGTGCTTTTAACTTTGAACAATTTACTCGGGTTATGGTTAAGTAAGCAGTTCATCTACTACTTGTTGAGAAGTTTATGGCAAGCACTTATTTATTTGGTGTTGCCAGCATCGAATAATCTTTTATAGCAGCTAATGATCAATATTAACTCTTATTTAAAGTAGATACTTGTGACTTGAGCTATAATTTATGGCTTTTTTTTAAAGAATATTACTTAACAAAAACCCAATTATTTTTAGTGTTGGTCTAGTTATCAATTACACAACTATATATACATATTTTAAATATATATACTGTGTGCATTATAACTTCGTGAGCATGCAAATTTTGAAAGAATTTTGATCTATTTTAATTATATTATTATTATTATAAGAAATATTTATTGATTAGCGCCCTGCTACTTTTTGGGCAGCTTAATCTAGTCGGATAATCATTCATAATATATATTTTTTGTCTATGGGCTAAACATTATTTGGAGGATGTTGGACTTCTGGGTTGTAATAATCACAGGTTTTTTGTGATGTTTTTGGTCAAGACGCAGTCCAGCAATTGTTTCAATGGTTTTAACAACTTCACATTTAAGTCAACACCGCTTTCCAACACTTTGATTTTTCTTTCCTTTTTTGCGAGATTGACTTCTACTTACTTATTCGTATCCTGCTTACTGTCAAAGCTAAGAAACTCAGTAATAAAGATTCTGCGAAAGTAAATAAAGACTTTAAACATAATTATGCGTAAATAATAAATTTTGCTTTATTGAATTTCATTCCATTAAAATGTTACCACATAATGAGATGTGTGTGTATTATATATGTATCGTTGCAGCTGCTTGTTGGTGTGTGTACGTGTACGTGTGTGTGTGTGTGGGTTCGATATCTTTTTCATTTTATTTTTATATATACTTTTTGGTATTTGCTCATTAAGCTTGTGACATACAGACATGTATCGCATTTCGAATGTTAATTTTTTCTGTTTTTAATCTTAAAACATTGAGCATACTATTCCATACATGGGAATAGCACAAATTATTTTTCAGCAACAATAGCAAACAAATTAGATGAAAAATAGTTGAAAATAATTAATTTCACGAAAATGTTTAAATTTTGACTAGGCAAATAATTAAAATTGATATATATATATATATATATATTTATACAAAGCATTTACGTTCTCTTATTTTTGCCATACCGTAAAGTTTTTTTTAAATATCTTCTCAGTTTTGTTGAACCTTTTTTAAATAAGTATTTAAAGTAATAATTGGAAATTGCGTTAAAATTGTTTCTTGCTTTTCTTTTTGATATGTTAAATAGCATCGACGCTTTTTTTCTCTGCTCTCAAATCTAAAAGCGGTTTTTAGATATTTAATAAACCCTGTATCCGCAAAATGAACTTAAATAAAATGTTTGTCATATTTTTGATCAGCTTGTATAGACCCTTCGATATCAGAGAGTATGCGCCTTATACATATGTTAATTTTTTGTGGTTTTTGTGAATAAGTATTTGGAATTTAGTTAAGATATGCCGACAAAATTCTACAATACATGTAACACTATGTACATTCAATACACATTTATTTTGTTTTTATTTACTATTGTGAGCTGATGGTCCAGCTAATGGCAGCTGGTGCTCAGTAAAACCCTTGTAGGTTAATAACTCATTGTTAAGTTTTATTCATAAAATAAACCAAAAAATATATTTATTATTTTGTTGTTGTTTAGTTTTGAATTAATTTTGAAACCTACTATTTGATGGTGCGTGCACTTAAATTTTTTGAAGCATTTTATAGCAATCAAAGCCAAAGGACATAACATAACAAAGGATAGGAAAAACATGCGCAATACATATCAACTTTGGTCATCTTGTTTTTTGGTTAACCATTGAGATCAGCATGAAATATTCAACTGTTTTAATAGAAAAACACCAAAAAATTGTTGCATACCTTCAGGCGCTTTTGTAAAAACATTTTAAACTCTTAAGCTGTCTACTGCAGATCTGTGTGTATGTGTGTGTGTTGGTGTGCGCTTCTACTGTTGCAAGTGTTGTGGTTTTTGTTTGTTTGTGTCATTTACTATCATACACAAAAAAATTGTTTAGCTTACATTTAGTTTTCTTTTCTTTTTCTTCGTTTTGTTTGTTTATTTTAATATAATTATTCATCAATTGCCTATAACGTTTTCCGTTTATTTTTCATATGCGCAAGTGGTATTTACCCAAAAAAAAAAGTACAGACAGACAATTACAGCTAGTGAATTTTAATTTGTTTTCTTTTTGTAATTTTTTTTTATTTTTTTCACTTGCTACACCAAAAAAAAATGCGTTTATAGAATGAAACTAAGTACATTATTCATAGCTCAAAACATAGGATGTACATACATACATACATATACATTCATTAATATTTAAAAGCATCTACTAAAATTTAGGTCTAGATTTAAGTTTACGAGGGCTATGCAGTGGAAAACGAATTTCGAACCAATTGCGAACAGGAAGAAGCAACAAACGATTAATTCCACTCCATTACCAATAGTCGGCATATTGATTTTTCGATTTTTTTCTTTCTTTTATTTAATTACTTTCACCCTTTTTCTTTTGTTAAAAAAAAAAAAAAAAACATGCTTGCCATATAATAAACAAAATTCAATGTAATTTTTATTGTTTTTTTTTTTTTTGCATTGGCTCAAACTTGTTTTCCATTACACAGCGCTAATGTTGTTGTTGTCAACGGTTTGTTTTTTTTTTAATTGTTCTTTTACTTCTGTTTTTTTTGTTAATTGTTTTTGTTTGTTTGTTTGCGGCTTAAGGCATCGGATAGTGATTTTGCTCGAAGTCTTTGTGTCGTTCTGCGAGCAATTTGTGAGCGCTTATATTTTCCAGCCGTCGATCAGTGATCGCCACAAAGGGTAAGCGCTGTTTTCGACTAGCCGCTAACGCTGATGGCGACATGGACGAGGAGGAAGAAGATGAGGTGGCGTAACCGCCAACTGTGCCATCCACGACGCGATGATAAACGAAAGAGTTGAGCGGTGACGATGGCGCCACTGTGGTGCTCTGTACCACCATCAGCTCACCATCTGGTGCAAGATGCCAACTATTTTGTCCACGTCCAGCCACATTTGCCACAAACTGTGCGCTGCGACTGCGCGGCGTGCCCAGAAAACTGCCCGAAATGGCTGGATAGTGGGGTAACTTAAAAAGCGCTGGTTTTGGTGTCGAACTTGCTTGCAATGGTGTTGGTGGTTGGTGGTGGTGGTGGTGCTGCTGATGATGCCGCCTTTGTTTCCATGTCAATTTCACGTTGCCAGAAATCAACGGCAGCTGATAATTGATGTGAATCTAGTTGCTTCTCCTCACCGGGCAATTGATTCGGCATACTTGTTGTTGTTGGAAATGATGTTGGATTGGTTGTTGTCGGTCGAGTGGTGGTGGTGGTGGTGCTGCTGCTGCTGCCACGTTGCTGGGCAAATAGATCCTCGTTGAAGCGGTGTTGATAGCGACGTCGCTTCTGCTTGACGTACTCATCATCCAGTCGTATGTTGGGAGCAGCCGATTCATGTGGACCCGGTTGCAATTGTGAATTGCTCCACGCCATGTTGTTGAGCGTTGGCGTTGCGACTGGCGATGGCAATGTGCCTTCGAGCAGATTGAGCAGCTGTTTGTTGCGCCGATTGTATTTCTTGATATATGGCGGCAAATTGGCATCCTCGCCATGTTCCTGCTGTGCCTCTTCCATTTCGGCAGCCGTCTCATAATCCTCATCATCATCATAGTCGGGATAGAGTTCGGGATGTGATTCACGATAGTGTTCATCGTACACCTGAAATTGTACGCGTGCCAGATGCGGCCATTTGGCATAATAACGCTCAAGTTGCTCCAGTTCCGTTATCTGATGACCCAACTGTGGTTTTGGTGGTGGCAACGGTGGTTCGGGTGTTGTCGCGGGCGCTGAATGTACAACAGCTGGTGGTTTACGTTGATAGGGATTTGGTAAACGTTGCCGTTGGCCAAGCATGTGTTCTTGTTGATGATGGTGCTTCAAGTGATGATGATGCTTGGCCTGTTTGTGATGATGATGATGATGTTGATGATGATTATGTTGCTGCTGCTGGTGCTGCTGGTGCTGTTGTTGTTGTTGATCACTGGTTTTGACACCGTTACGCAGCACTGGACTTATGCGACGATACCAATTGTTATTATCATTAGCAATCAAACGTTCCACTTCGGTATGATGCGATGTATCCGTTGATTGCAGTTGCAGTGGTGACTGATCCACCTCCTGCTGCTGCTCCTCCTCCGGCTGCTGCTGATGATCGTAGTAGTTGACTTGACCCTCATAAAAGGGTTTGGGTCGCATGCCCAATGCAAAAATCGGTGCAGCATGCGTATGAGTACGTTCCTCCGCTTCGACCAGTTCCCGTTCCCGTTCCCGTTCCCGCTCTCGTTCCCGCTCACGTTCACCCTTCAGTTCACGTTCCCTTTCCCGTTGATATTCACGTTCACGATGTTCGCGATCTTTGCGCAATCTCAATGCATACTTGGGCGTCACAGTGGACTGTAATGAACTATGCTTGAGATAGTCCTTGTAACGTTTCTTGTGACTCTTGTGTCCAATGCGGTGGTTGTTGCGACGCAGCGCCTTAAAACGTTCAAATGCCGATGGAGATTCGGTGGTGCTGGCAGCATCTGCAATTGAGAGGGAAGGGCGTGGGAAGAGAGAGAGAGAGAGGTGGAGAGGCATGAGTGAGTGGCATGTGAAATTGGAATTGTGAGTCTTGGCACGATGCGCTCGCTCGGAAGTAATAGATTTCTATTAGGCACGGGGACAACAAATCGCCATGTTTGTGTGTGTGTGTGTGTGTTCGTTCGTGTTGTTGTTATTGCGACTTTCGCCTTAGACCACAAAATCCGTTGCCCATAAGACCACAATTCATTTCATTTGATTGTGCATTAAAGTGCGGCAACCTTGGTATCTGCAAACCCAACCAAGCCAACGTTAAAACAGCGAGGTGTGCTTCATAGGTTTTGGTTCTACAGAACTAACTCTGCTTATGCAATTGAATCTGTTTTGAGTATAGCAAAAGTTTATAAATTATAGTTTATTACTCCTTTTTCCATTTCCTATATAATTCTTTTGATTTAAAGGCTAACTAATGGACCCCGACTAGTCGTTGCAGTGGTGCTTTTCGACGTCTACTCTATGAATATAGTTGAGCACATGATATTCTCGTTGATCGTCTGTGTCACCTCTGGAAGCAAAGCATTTCTATGTTTTTCTCCCAATTGATGACATTTTCTCCCAATTTAGACATTAAAACTAATATTATAAAATATGTAAATGAAAAAGAACGAAATTTGATTTAAAAAAATTTATAATAAAAATATGTTAATAATGTTGAAAGTAAATCAAACCAACCTCTAAAACGCAAGGCAACCACACACGAAAACACACACACACACAAACACATAGTGAAATACATATAACGAATAGCCAGAGACTGGCTTAAGATGCGGCCAAGTACAGATCCCCTGGCAGTCTAGGCACGTTTTTGGGGACAACTCCTCCACTAAAATGAATGCAGTGCGAAGTTCATTCAGTTTTTGTTGTTGTTGTTGTTGGTTGCGGTTGAGAGGGCGGATGGCAGAAACGTTGAGACATTTTTTATACTTGGGACTGTCGGCTCAGTGCCAAGTTATACAATATTTGCCGTTTTGTTAGCTTTATTGCTTCAGGCAAAATAAAAAGAAGAACCAAATCAAACAACAAATGAAATAGAAGAATGAAAAGAAAGTACTGAACAACAAAACTGTTGCAATAAAATGCTAGCCCATGAGACTTTTTGGTCTCTATGTCTGTCAGTCTATCTGTCTGTTGGTCTGTTGGTTGGAAGTTAAAGCTCATTCCGTTTGATTTTTGTCCGAATTTGCATAAGTTTTGCATGGGCCATAAACTAATTAAGGCCACATGCGAGAAGCAGCAGCCGCACCGGCAGCAGCAGCCATTGAAGTATTTCACATTCGTACACATGTTAAAGACATTTTTGCTGTCCAAATGTGTTCGGAGTGTGTGTGTGTGTGTGTGTGTGTGTGTGTGTGTGAATTCACCGACCCCAGAGTGCATGCATTCAATTGGGGTTTTGCCTAACATATTTTCAATTTAAGGTCCATAGTCAAACAGCCCCTTGGCCCCAAAAAACATTGCTGGTCAAGCTTAGTGCACTTCAACAGTCTCTCTCCCCTTCAGTTGACCAAATCAAAAAACAAAAACTATAAAGGGAAACCAAATTAAACTATGTACAGACTACTATGGATAAGAGGAACTTTTGGTATTAGTAAAAGGCAAAGAGAGGGCTCATACAACCCAGCCGTAGCCGCAGTTTTCAACCAAACACTGGCAACAAATGTGTCAGCAACATTTTCGTTCAACAGTTGCTGTTAAAGCTAGCTGATTGCTCAAGACTATGGGGACTGTCTTTTAAAAAAAAAAAACAATTGATTTAGTTTTTAGAAATAATAACATTAAATTATATAATTATAAAATAAGTCTATTAATGAGTTTTTGTATACGTTTTCTCGCCTTAATAATACGCTTAGAAGTACACAAATTTTGTTGACAACAAAATATTCATTGGTTCAAAATATTTTGAAAGTTTCCCCAGGCTTATTGTTAATAAAAAGTAATACAATTTTTAAAATCAAACCTTTTTAGTAGAAAAGTCAGAACTTTTCTTTGTAATGCCCTAACTAAGAAAAAATATATTTGTCAAAATCTTGGAGTAGAATTCAATGGAATTGAATATCATTTTAATTGGTATATTCCACTGTGTTGTCTTCTTCTTCTTCTACAGTGCTCATCTTCGTTGGTCTATTGTATGTATGTATTAGTGTATCCGTGTATTTCTGTGTGTGTGTGTGTGTCTTTGTTAGCTTTGCAATGTGCCATTCTCTTCCTGTTGTCCGTATTACAGACACGCTCAAGCCTGTGTGGCGTATACTTGATATGTCTGTATGTATGTATGTTTAGTTGTACTATGTATAAATGTACATATCTATTGCGCCTGGCATTTTGTGCTCTTGTATGCTTTACAAGCTTTGCCACTCAAATACATAAATAAACCAAAAGCTAGCTCACCTGAATAATAACGCAATGCAGATTCTCGTTCCGATTCCGATTTCGATTTTGAATCCGTTTCCAGTTGTGTTGCCTGCCGCTCTAGAAACCCATGATGTTGTTGTTTGTTTGGTTGCAGCTGTTGCAGTTGTTGCTTGGTTTCATTTATTCGTTGGCCAAAATAGCTGCTCAAGTAGTTGGCCTGTGATTTGGTGTCTTCGTTACTGCTGCTGCTACTTGTGCTCCTCGAATTCTGATCAGCATCGTAGTAATGCAATTCACCCACATCGCTGGCATCCACATCAACTAAATCTGTCTCAGAATTGATTAGGCCTATGCCATAGTTATTGTTGCTGTTGCTCTCTTTACCATAGTATCTGTTATTGAGCCATGTTGCAGCATTGTTGTTGTTGTTGTTGTTGTTCTTGATGCCATGACGTTTTTGCTTGCGTCCAATTGGCAGCGAAAGATGTCGGTTACTTGAGCTTGATGTTGCATCAGTTGCTGTTGTTGTTGTTGCTGCTGCTTCTGTTGCTGGCGTTGTTGCCGTACTGCTGGTTGTTGGCATGCTGGTGGTGGTAGTGCTGAAAATGATGCTACTGCCGGCTGTTGATGTTGCCTCCTTTGCTGATTCATCATTGTCAATTGTGAACTTAATGTTTTCCGCCAATGCTTTATCATTACCAAAATTGTCCTCAATATCGCCGATTGCCATAATGTCCTCGCCATCCGCATTCTCCGTTGATTGGGCTAACAACGATGCTTTATTAAATTTTCGTTCATTTAATATTTCAATAGAATCAAACATCTGCTCCTCCGTTTGCTGCCACTGCCGTTGTTCAATCTCTTTCGCTTCAACATTCTCAACGTCATCCTCTTCCTTCTCCTCTCCATCCTCCTTCTCCACAGTCTTTGGCTGCTCCATCTGTCCATTGGCATTGGCATTTGCCTGCTTCTGCTCCAGCTCCAGCTCCAGTTCCAGCTGCTGCTGCTGTTGCTCCTTTTGGCTTCGCTGTTGATTTTGCTGTTCGTGCATGTTCTTAAATTTTTTATACGCAAAACTTTTGGTGCCAAAGTTCGCGTTCTTATTCGGTTTCACTTCATCCTCTTCATCTGCATCACCATTTTTCTTCTTCTTCTTCTTGTTGTTGTTGTTGTTGTCGTCGTCACCGGAAGCGGATTTTGTAGCTGACGCCGTGTCTGCTTCTTCTGCGTCATCTTCCTCGTTGTTGTCCTCAACTTCTTCTACTTCTTCTATATCGCCGTCTTCATCTTTTTCTTCATTGGCAACTCTCTTTGGCTGCTTGCTCTCTTTATTGTTTTTCAATTTGTAGTTGTAGTGACTCTTATTGTTTTTGCCATCTTTGTCCTCATCATCATCGTCATTGTTGTTGTTGTTGTTGCTATGGTATTTCTTCTTGGCTGCCTGCTTGCCATCTCTGGCTAGGTAAACAGTGAAATTTCTTGAAGTGGGCCTTTGAGATTCAAGTATCTGCAAGACAATCGTACAAGCAAAAATACAATGCGAGAGAAACGTTAAGACAATAAAAGCCGTTTTCCCCACACAAAACCCATTCCAAAATATTGCAGCAGTAACACAAATCTACTATGCATATATACATATATATATATATATATATATATATATTGCATACATGTATACAATAACTACTACTATTACTACTACTATTACTACTACTATTACTATGTATGTACATATATGTTTGTATGTATAGCATAAGGGTCAGTATTTAAAAGAGCATGTAGGAACCGACTGCTTAATACTCTGTGTACAAGTGTTAGTTGGCTTTAAGAAAACTCTTGAAAGAATTTTTGTTGTGCTCATAAATCTTTTTTTAAGTTATATAAATAAGTTTTTCTGTACGTTATCAGTTCTTGTTAAAGTCTTTACACTGATAAATTTGTATGTTGAGGCATTCTCCAATTGTCTGTTGTTTTTTTTTTTCATAGAAAGTTAAAAGTTCAATTATTATTTTCCCAATTTTGCTTATGAATTTATTCATTTGAATTTAATCAAAAATGTCAAAATGCTAAACTTTGTTTCGCACAAACAGCAATATACTCTTTTTTTTGCATTTAATATTAGAGAAAAGCAAATAACAATAAAGCCCTAGTGGAACTGAGTGAAAAGCGTTTTTGACACATGTGCGACAATAAAAGGCAAGCTTTTGTCTTGCAACCTTCAAAGTTGCACCCAGAACTCTCTCTCTCTCTCTTTCTTGGTCTGTCTGTCAGCTAAAAACCGATGGCAAGGCGCTGATTAGATGCGAATGTGGCAGCCATGCGAGAGCATCTATGAGATTGCATTTGTCCAAACCATTAAGCCCCCAAGTGCTTCGGCAATTCCGACCAAAAACTTTTCAACTGAATATACTAGTTACTTGAACACAAAAACAACAAAGAAACGAATACATTTGCATTTGTTATTGCAACAAAACTTTTGACAACACAATCGAATTGAATAGGAAAAACGAATTTTCGACACACATCTAGCAAAAGTATTTTGCCAGGCGCTAACTTTTGTTATTAAGATTAAGAATTGATCTTTTGAGGCAAATACTGTTGAAATTGTAAATTTGTTAACTAATCTTTAAAAGGAAACTAACACAATAAAAAATATTTCTAACAGTGAATCCTTATAAATCTCGTCTTTGTTATTTAATTAAGAGGTTAAAACTACATTCTTAACTAACAGTTCAGCTAATGACCGTTCAAATAGAATCAAAAATTTGGCAAACGACAAAGTTAAAATTAGTCTTTAGCTGTAATTTCAAGCTTAACTGAATGCAGCTCTTAAGAAAATAAGCTTCTTTATTTGCTGTTAGCTCCAATACTGTGTTGAATCGAATTGTTGAGTTTCTGTAAATTTGTTTGAATTGGTTTAATTCTGGTCTGGGCTTAACTGTGCTCTGTGCTAGTTCTTCAATGACGATTGACCCCGTTGGGTAGACAGACTGCTTGGGTTTTTTGGATTTAGCCAAAGCAAACTGCATATTTAAGGCCATCATTCAGAAAAGTAATTTGAATCGGCCAGCAGCACAATGTGCGACATTTCAATGCGTTTTCTGTCTCTTTCTCTATCACTTTTTCATTTTTATTTTATTTTTTGCGTATTGCGGCATGTGTGCTCTTTCAAAAGAGCTGACCTTATTTGAAACACTTGCTGACTTAGAGCACCTACCAACGCACACACAAACACACACACACATGCGTACTTACAATATCAGCTGCCTCGGACTCATCATCATCGTCATCGGCAGCAGTCTCCGCATATTGCAGCTGGGTGGCAACATCCTCGCCAATGTCACCATCATGCTGGTCAAATATGTCCTCGGGTATGTTGGTCTCGGCTTGCAAATTGAAATCTGTGGAAAAGGCACAGAAAGCACAAGACAGCATCAGTAAGAAAACATTTATGCAATAGGCTCTGCTCTGCTCTGCTCTACTCAACCATTCTTCCAGTATTTGCACAAATCACATACAAGTGTTTCGAGACAAGAGCAACAAAGTTCTTCAATTGAAGATACCCTGTTTATGATTACGAAAGTATAAAACATTACCTTTATTAACTTTACGTAACTGTTTTAATTCTTATTATTTAACAAATCATAAGCTACAAATCTTCGCTTTGAATAGTTTTGTAACTATTTTTCACTTAACTTATTTAATTGTCAATCTTAGCCCATAAACCCCATTATTCAAGTTGATTGGCAATGAAAACATGTTCAAATAATGGCGAAAAGGTCATGCTAGGCATTTTCAGGCACATTTTTGAATTCAGCTGAACAAAAATATGTTGTCTGAATTTTTGCCTTTATGTATGTAGAATAACGTAAATAAAAAGTAAGCTGCTTGAATTGACTTGCACTTTTGCAAGTATTAGTAGTAGTTGAAATATGTATATGCATTTGCATACATCTCTTAAGCAGAGATACTATATCCATGTGTTTAAGTATTAGTGTGTGTGTGTGTGTGTGTGTAGTTGGGGTCGTTGTGTATGTGTATGCATGACCTGAAAAAAAGTGTCTTACTCATAGTTGAATAGACAAGAATTTGTCCCCAGAGTGTATGTGTGTGAGTGTGTGTGTGTGTGCGCATGGATATATCCTTTATGCGCTGTCATTGACTGAATTGCCATTTGGGGAACACGAACAAACACACACACACACACGCGCATGCACACGCATACAAGTCTTGAAGTCTTGCTGCATGCTGCAAGATTAAAATAAACTTAAATAAAAAAATGTGTTCCGTATCTATGAGTGCAATAAAAGGCAGCTTAAATTGCTTGTAAAATGCTTGGCATTGATCTGCATACAAGCATTGTGCAATCTAGTATAAAAGCAAACAAAAATATCTGACCTCAAATAAAAATTTATTCGTTTTGGTGCAAATTTGACACAGCTGTGGTTTGTTTTTGTATACATATTTATACAAGTATTTATTACTTCCGAAACGTAAAAGATTGTAGCTATGAATATATTCGCCCTGTTTGTTTGTTGAAAGCTAAAATACTTCAAAAATATATATTGTATAACAACATTGAAAAGTTTTCGGAGCTCTGGAATGAGCTCAGCCTCGGCTTAAAACGATTGAATGTATGGAGGAAAAGAAAAGAAAACATTTCAAACGGAAAGCAAACAAACTAAATAATTAAGCAAAGCAATTTAGCTTGAAGCGTAAATCTTAACATAACATTTTTCTATTATTTGATTGTAATTATTTTGTTTTTGTTTATCAAAAAACAAATTTAAGTTTGAACGTTAAAAATTAAGCTGGCATTTTTTGGTTTTGTCATCTAAATTGTACAAATGCAAAACAAATATGAATGGAATTATAAAAATCGTATGCGTAGCGACTAATTAAATTCTTTTGACTGTGATTAAATTAACCAAAGACACACTCAAACACACGTTCAGAGAACTAAAGGCCCTAGAGAGTGAGATAGAGATAGAGAGAGCGTGAGAGAGAGAGATAGGAACGGATAGGAGTCACGGAAAAAAGGCTGGAAAAATCTGGAAATAAAATCACGCAAATGGTTTTTATGTTCCCCCTGGTACGTTCTGTGTGGCAACACGTTACGTAGAGCAAGCTTGCTTGCCACACACACACACACACACACTCAGTGTCCAACCATTCCCCTCGAGCGTTGAGGTTATCGTCGTCGTTGTCGCTGTCGCTGGGCTTCGCTCATCCGATGCTTTTGTTGCCCAGCTGTCAAGAGGTGGGTTTGATGTTGGTGGTAGTGAAGGGTGCAGGGGTTGGTTGGGACCTGCCCAGCTGCTTCATGCCATAATGAATAAATGTCACATTAATTTGCACGCAGCACTCTTTGGGCTGGAGGACATGGTGCTACCAAAAGGGGGGGGGGTAAGGTAGGGTACTGCTCTGGGCTTGTGCCCGTCACGTTCGCCGCTTGTTTTCCTTTCAGCTTCGGTGGCGAAAGGGGGAGAGAGAGAGAGAGAAAAAAATAAACACAAATCCAATGCTCATAGCCTTGGCATATAAAAAAAAAAAAAAAAAACGAACAAAACACTTCTCATTCTCTCTCTCTCTCTCTTTCTCTCTATCTCTAGCTCTATTCATGTCTCCACTGTGTGTCTGTGGTTTGTTTTTTTTTTTTTTGTCTGGTGAACTGTTTACTTATATCTGTAAATTTCATGCAAAACGCGCGTAAACAATCTGATCCTGCGCCCCTTCCGACCCCCCCACTCACTCATCTCAAATGTTGTCGCACTCTGGAGTTTAATTATTATGCTTGTAATGAGCATGTTGCATATTTAAGTGGGCAGGGGCACGTTGCAGGCAGGCAGGGAGGCAGGGAGGTGGATACTGTGTCATGCCTACAGTTTAGGCTAATTAATAGCAACACGATAGTTGTTAACCCCACCAGCTCCCTGTCTCTCTCTCTCTCTCTCGCTCCACTTTTTAGACTGCATTTTTCATTCGCGTAAACTTTGAGGAAAGGGGTTGAGGGTTGTGGGAGTTAGGAGAAGTAAGGGGGTTTTTAAGGGCGTACCCTTATCGTCTGTCTCTGTTAATTAACCCATTATGGCCTGTTGACTTTTGGTGCACAGAGATATACTCATATACTAATTTTGTGTCTGTGTGGTTAACTTTATTGGCCACACACACACACTCACTTGGGCCATAATTATGAATCGCATTTGTTGTGTGCACTCAACTGTTCAATTTGTCTTATATCGCCAACAAAAATATTGCTAGACCGCAAACGTTGGACTCAATCAACTCAACCAAGCTTTTAATTGGCCTCAATTGCCATTCTAACAAATGTATTCTAATAAGCAAAAAATCAAGTTACGTGCTGTTTTATTAAGATATAAAATCTTTCGATTAAGCTCAACTGATGAAAAACAATTTAATTGTTGTTGATAAAAATTCTAGATTAATTCTGAATTTAATAAACGCATTGAGTTATTATGACATATTGATTACTATAAAAACTTTATCAAGTTATTGCTTAAGCTTAAACCAAATTTTCATCAAAACATAAACAATCACATTGTAGCATTTAAGTGCAACGTCAAGCATACGCCAGGTATGCCCACGATTATGGCACAGCTTAAAAATATGACTCATAAGTTGTTGACAAAACACAACGCTTTATTGTTTATGACACTATAACATATTACGCATACGACCCGCGACACGCCTCGACAAAATTATTACGTCCTTAAGGCCAAACATTTGGCTTGACAAACTTTTTTCATAAAGAAAAAAAAATTGTGACTGATTTTCCAGGTTTAATGAAAAAGCCACATAAAAAAATGTCCGGTATACATGAACATGAAATGCATTTGAAAAACGAAAATTTCTTCGTATGCCATTCAATCATTCAAATGCCAATACGAGACGACAAAAAGCTGCCCAACGCAGCATGTCGTTACAGTAGTTTTGTTGTTGTTGTTGTTGCTAAGTGCTGCGTGTGAAGCAATCTCAGATAGAGTACAAAACGAGAGAGAGAGAGAGAGCCACATTGAGTGCGGAGATTGTGGAGCACACAGTGGTTGTCCAATGGTTTGAAGTGGACGAGGCGAAGTATACGAATTGATGCCGCCTCTCATTCCATTGTCAGCATCAACCAGCAACAATAACAAAACCAACACCAGCACTAACAAAAACAACAACGAATTGCCGTTCGCATTGTTACGCTTGCGGACATTTTAATTACACTTTAGTGGGTTTTGTGGTCGCCATTGTTGTCTCACTGCCGACTATGCACTAAATAAATTTAAATACTAAACATGCGGACGAGGTCAGACACACACACACATACATTCGTCCGTTGTTGATAGGCCATTTTGCGGTAGGAGAATATAATTGATTGACTAAAATAAATACAGAACTTCTATGGCTAACACAACGAGGCGTACAAATGTTGAAAATGTTGCGAATGAATGATATGATTCATGCTTTATTTACTTTGATGCCTGAAGAACAAATTTAGCTAATATATGCCTGGTCTGTACGGAGTATTCACATTGTTATGTGCTATTAAGTAGATCTGGCCGGAACAGTACTTAGAATGATTTGTTTAACAAACCTGGCTTTAATATATGAAACCCTGCATTACCCTTGTCGTTTAGACAAAAAATAATGCCGAAATACAAATTCAATATTTATGTTTAATTTTTCAAGAATGTTAATTTCATATATATCAATTCTTAGCAAAAGAAAAAAACCCCCAATTCCTGTATGCATAAAGAAAAAAAGATTGAAACTAGAAAATCAAATAAAAGAATAAGGATAAAAAATAAAATACAAAGGATGTATTTTGCTTTATGGGCAGCATTCACAGCATTTGTTTACCCTGGAAACATGCAACGCTTAAAACAGGGTATAGTTAGGTTAAAGTTCAGTTTAGTTAAAACTGACTTATTCTTGTATATTTTAATAATTTTATGATTCTGCATTGCTTTGCTTAATGAGTAACTGCCTCTCGAGAGCTCTTCATCAGCCAAAGGATTCTAAAGAATTTTCGTTCTATTTTTGGCTTGGTTTTGTGTGTGCGAGATGGATATTTGAGCCAAATTGTGCCAATTTTACTCTACTGTCTGTCTGTCTGTTTGTTTGTCTGTTTGTCTGGTTGGCTTGTGCTGTGCTGTGTTGAGCTGAGCTGTGCAGGTAAAAGTTTTTTATTTTGCGGTATGCTAAAATATGGCAAAGAGTGCAAAAGCGGAAAATGTGTTCCGAATGCTTTTTGCCAACGCTTAAATGGCTCAACAAATATGTTTGCCAAGTTGTTAGAGTTGAATAATAGTTGGTTGCTATGTATGTATGTATGTGTGTACTTTCATGCCGTTCTTCTTAACTAGAAGCAGCGAAAATATAAAGCTGAAAGCCAAATGTGATTATACATTTTTGTTGGGCTTTATTCAAATGCTTTAAACCTTCAATAAGAGCTTCAGCAACAGAGTTGAATGCAAATAAATTCCAATTAAAATTAATTAAGAATTTTTAGATAAAATATTTTATATATTTGTTTGCATTTATATATCTATCATGTTACAGGTCTCGCTGTTTCTTAAATACATTTTGCTTTAAAAGCTCTCTATTTTTATTGAGTTTAAGTTAACGTTTAGTTTAGTTACGTTGATCGTGAGTGATTTTTGCAATTATTTTAGCTTTTAACTACACATTTGATATGCCTTCAAATGTAGACAAGTGTGTCTAAATCTGATCGGCCATGAAAAGTGTAAGTATATTTTAAATTCAAGTTGGCTTTATCTTTTCTAAGCAACAACATGCTTTACGCATTTGTATTTGTGAGTATTCAGCGCTTATGAAAAAATCAACATAAACATATTTTGCATTTTTATGCTGCTTATATTGCAAGATGTTCTATGTTAAGAGAAGAGAAGCAATAAATTTTGCAGCATATGCATAAAGACAAGTACAAATGTGTGTAAGTTGAGAAAACAGCAAGAAAGCAATAAATAAAAAAATAGCTTGTTGCCGGGAAACTGAAAATATTGAAAATTTAGCATTGAAAATCGTATAATATGCGCTTAATAAACCGAAAAAGCAATTTTGCTTTCCTAGTTACGCCATTGTCAAGGCAACATGTATTTGTGGGCTGTCGTTTTAAGATGTGCTGCAAAGGGCCAAAAGAAGAAAAGGAAAAAGGCCGTTAACTGTATTTAAACCAACAACAACAACAGCAACAATATCGAATGCCAAGCGCCACAAAATGTAACGAAAAGAGAAAAGAAACCAAAAAGTGATGGCATACAGTCACTATTTGCACACACACACACACACACACACACATATACACAGACGCATAAGTAGGAGGCAAACATATATATGCCAGCATGTCAATCACAGAACAAATTATGAGCACAAAACAAGCAAATGACAAAAAGAGAAGGAAATAGGACAAACAATTGAAAGCTGCAACAACAAAGAGCAGAGATTTTTAGCAAAAGGCATTTGTTGTAGATCAGAAATAATGTCATTATAATCTTGCTCAAACTCATTAACGTATTTTTGCCGAATCTGGACATCCAGTTAAAAAAAAAGGAGGTCACACTAAATCAGTAAAAACGATTATGAAAATAAATGTAATAAAGCTTTAAATGGCACTGCAGAGTAGATACTAAAACGCACAAATTGTTGCATACTTATAGGCGATGCTTTCATAAGATACAATGATTGTATTTCTCTCACATTTGCTGCTACTTTTATGACACATGTATCTTTATGAGCTGTTTTCCCATTCTCCAAATCCCAAAATAAACAACATGATACATATGTATGTATGCACATGTTACATGGATACATTTGAATAAATAAATGTGCGTTGTTGTACATTTGTACTTTATGTGTTTTGTGCCCATGCCAGAATCTATAAATCTTGCTCGTTATGATATGCCAAACCTCAACAACAACATCAAAAAACCAACCCATATGCTTCGTTTAACTAGCTTAAATTGCTCGACTCATAGCTGTCCTGTAATATATGCATGTACATATACTATGTATGTTAAAAAAAAAATGTCTTTTTTGTTCTTTTTGCTAAGAGCGTACACAAAAAGTAAATATAAAGCACAGCGTACATACAGCAAAGTGTCGGTTCTGTGAGTTTGGGTACCCCCTACAAACCAACCTGTTGTTTTAATATGCTTTATTTGTTGGTTTTTTATGCGTTTGATTTGCTTTCTGAGTGTTGGTCTAAGGCTGCCTGGAAAGCATTAAATGTTCTCGAAAGTAATTTTCCACATACCCCACACAGCTTTGTGTATGGCGACTTACGGTAAGCCGAATACATTTTACTTAAAATTGTTTTGATATTTTAATTTTGTTCTTGCTATTCTCTCCCAAAAGGCAAATTTGCTGCCAAAATAATTCACATTAACTCTTTATAAACGTTGTCGTCCTGGCCATAAAATACAATTTAACACATCACCACACATTTTTCGGGCAACAGGCAACAGGTTGTCCGGGCAGCCAACACTTGCCCTGTAATAATTACATTAATTGTGGCCTAAATCAATCACAGGCTCTGGACAAGAGAGTCAGAGGGAGAGAGAGAGATAGAGACAGAAGAGATTATGTAGGCTATTGAGTGCATTTTCATCAAAAAGAGTATTTTGAGTGTGTGTAAAATGTGCAAGTGTGGAAAAACAATTCAATTATTTTTACTTAAGCATCTTAAAAGTGTTGAAAATTGTTCAAGCATCAAGGGCAACAAATAAAAAAAAATGTATATGCTTTTTAGCTAGTAAAAAAGTATTGGTTTTAAAAACCAAAATATTTTAAAGAAAATATCAGATAAAATGCATTTTAGCTAACATCAAAAAGACTTAAATTTAAGTTTTATTAGAGTTTTTGGGAAAGGCATTAAGGCCAACGACTCGGTCAAACTTGTTACTTGAAGCTTTTGTTGCATAAACAACTATCTGATGTGTTATGTCCATTAAACCGATTTTGCTTTTATGGCGCTTTACTTGGCTACATTCGACCCACCACTGTCACAGCCTGCCTACGGGCAACTACCAACTGGTCTGCCTGGTGCCTTCTGCATGGTGCCTGTTCATGTCTGTGGGCTTAGTGTTCAGATAAGTGTTAAGCATTTTTGTACACACGCCCCCAAACGCTTCCCAATCGACTGACTGGCTGGCTGGCTGGCTGCTTGCTTTGCTCCGCAGGGGTCGCATAATGCTTGCTGGACTTACTCAAGCACGGGCACAACACAAGCAAAATGGCCACTGGGCGCCCGAACACACACACAAGCATACATACGTACCAAAGCATAACTGTCAGCTTACATGGAGGCTGTGTGTGTTTTAGTATGTGTGCGTGTGTGTGAGTGTGTTTGTGCAAGACGAGAAATTAATTGAACTTGCACCGCCCAAGCGGTCATAAACTAAGAGCAGGGCTAAGTACAAACAAACACACACACACACACACACAAAAGGAAACAACAACACGGACTGAGTATCGGCCGTCAGTCATCGTCTGCCATAGGCAATAAATTCAATTCAGCCAAAAAACGAAAAATCCCTTAAGGGCAATAAAAAAAACCACCAAAACTGCTTCCTTACGACTCTGGCAGCGGTTTAATTGGTCGATGGTGTGACAGTGTGCAACATGTGTTCTTAAATATTAATTGAGATACAAAAAATATGTTACAAAAGTGAGAATTTTATGGTTTAACAAAGTTTGATAGATGTAATAAGCATATGAATTATATTTGTTCTCTTTTTCTCTTAGTTTTTATTAGTATTAATTAATTTCCATTTACATTCTAAAATCAAAAATCAAAGAAACAAAATTAAGAAAAGCAAAGTGTTTTAAGCTTTAGGCAAAATTTTCTAATGTTAAGTTTGAAGGAGTTTGGAATAAATGTCCATTTCTCAACTTCTAACAAAACATGCCGAAATTCAACAACGAATTGACAAACATAACGACAAACATATAGCTTGAAGGTTTAGTTACAGTATAATATGATATTGATGTGCTGCTTCGTGCATTGGCAACACCTGTGAGGAATTGTGTTGAAATCGTTTTGGGGAACACAAATTGCGATACGAGTTGTTAACTCATTGATTGGCAAAATAGTCAAAGAGTCTTTATGGTCTGAATGCACACACTCAGCGTGTGTGTGTGTGTGTGTGTGTTTGTTGCTCTTATTGTGATTGTTTGTGTTAGCGATGTTTTGTGCACCTTGATTGCGCCACAAATACGTGGGAATGCGAGCGAAACCAAACGAGAACGACGGCTGCTACGTAAATCTCTGTTCCAGACAGGGGGAGGTGGTAGCTTGTGAAGCTGTAGGTGGTTGAAGGGTAAAAGGTAAAGGGGTGTCTCTGGTGTTCTGCGGTTTTGGTCACACATCCATCTGCAGCACCAGCATGGCTGTAGGACTGACATCCCAAAATGCTAGTCAAAAGCGCCTTAACCAATTGCTGCTGGCATCGCACAAAACGGCTCGTTGCGGCCTGTTTGGCAATAAGGCCTACAGGCAGCCGAAACACTTTCCACTCCCCTCCCTCCTTAATATTCAACTCCTCACCCTCTAACACCCAAATCTCAACCAAAAACCCAGCTGGTCGTAGTCGAAACAAAAACGTAAACGGAAACTCACGCACAAGCAATTTGTGTGTGTGTGTGTGGGTTGCAAACTTGAAAAAGTTTGGTAAGCGCTCATGTCTCGCTTGTGTCTGCCCGATGTATGTGTTTGTGTGTTTGTGAGTTTGTCATTTAACTGATTTTGGAGCGAAAGTTAGCCAGTTTGTCTCGGCCCAGTCAGTTGTCAGTTGTAACTCCGACTTGAGTTAACAAGAACAAATGGACATGCTGCACATATGTTGTTGCCACAGCAGCAACGTGTTTGTTTGTGCTCCGTTTATGATTGCATTATGTGGCAAAAATAGCTAAAGTTAAAGCCCCGCCCCGCCACGCACACACACATTAACACCAATACAAGCAACAAATTCTACAGCTGCGTCAATTTGCATAATTCCACAATAAGCCCTAAGTTGTGCATGTTTTGAAAATTCTTCGACTTGCGACACACACAGTCAAAACTTTTCAAAATCCTCGATGGAATTATGTTTGTATGCGCTTGGGGAATAGAAGATTGCAGCTTAACAACTCGTCCGAGTGCTATGTAGACACACTGACAGTGACTAATGCCCTGATTCCACTACAAGCAGAATGCAAGTATGTAATTGGAACTCGTATAATACACAAACAGTTGTCAGCTATCACTTAGCAGACCCTGTTAAAAAAGAATGTGGAATAGTGGAATCACCTACATTCCCGACTTGCTGTTAATGAAGAATGCAGCCTAGTGGAATCAGGGCATAACTTATGCTTTTAAGAGCCCAATCAGAGCGATAATCTATTATATCTTATTTTCAATTGAGTGTTAACATAAAAGTGGTTGACCCCACAATGCCAGAATTGAATGGAGAACTACTTTCAACATTATAATCCTTTGAAATGAAAATTCACAATTATATTGAAGCTGATTTGGAAAAATGTTTTTTGATTGATTGTTTCCTAACTTGCAACTGCAGCTGCAACGTCAGTGACACATTAAAGGATGTTAAGTGATTTGTTTTTGAATGTTTGAATGCAATCGCAATGAAACATCACATGATTCAAATGTGTGAGCAAGATGGCTGCAGCACTCATGCTGTCCTCTTCCTTTCAAAAGGATGTTTTGCATTCATTTGCATAGCTATTACCTATCTAACAATCTTACTTGAATGCTGCCACATGTGTTGACTCTTTGCTCAGCCCTTAACAACGGCTACACACATTCTACGCTCCATTAACAAAATTTAGCATTTCGAAAAGCCAGAAAAAGAGAGATAGAGGGCGACAGAGAGAGAAAGAGAAAGCAAAGTGAGTGCTGTCAGCTAAAGGATTTTGCTTGGATTGAATTGAGTGTCATTGTTGCTGTTGTTATTGGTATTCAAATGCAGCGCCTAACATGTAAATTACCAAAAAGCAAGCAAACTTTAACTAATAATAGCACTCAGCAGGCAGATACTCTGTACGCTATATATACTCTATACTCGAAGGGCATTCGAATAAGAATGTCAAAAAAAAAAAAAAAAAATGTCATGTTAAATATTATCCTTCAGCTAATGTTGCATTTGTTTATAATTGTTAATTCAATTGAACTTTCCTTAAATGTACAGGGTATTGTCAAAAATAACACGTGTTTGGCACACCACAAACGGAACAGTTAGCCTCAACTTTGACACTGTAGAGGGCGTGTTGTTTGGGCACGCCTGTGTCGTTGTCGTTTTTAGCCAATGTCACTTGCTTTAGGAATGCCAAGGCGTTGTGCCACAATCAGGTAGAATGAAGCAGCAGCAGCAGCAGCTTAGATTAACAGAAGGCAATGGGCAAAGGCAAAGAGAGGCAACAACAAGATGCCATCTGCAGGCATATGTGTGTGTGTGTGAGTGTGTTTGAATTTGTTGTGTGAGTGCTTTTACTTAGATTGTGCTTCAAGCAATAGAGACGACGAGTTTTTCGAAACTAGAATTGTTGGCTATAATTAATATTTGCTAAAACAGACACTATGCGACGAGTAATGGGTGCCAAGGGAGGGTAAGGGGGGATGCCACCGAGCTGAAACCGCAAACATAAATAAATCACTTGGGCTGTCAACGCTTTGGTATTTTACAAGCTGTTGTCAACTGTGTGTGGTGAGGCTATATCGATTTAATTAAATAATAATCTCGCACGCAGCTGAAGCCCACAAAACACAACACAACACACACACACACACACAACAAACACAGACAGGCAGTCAGTCAGTGAGGCGGATTGACACATGGTGCGTATGAGTTATGAGACAGCCGCGTCCTGTTGAAAGCAAATCAACGCTAAGCCTTTTCAATTCATCCGCTTGATCCTTTCTATAGCAGCAACTGTAACAGCAACAGTGTCAGCAGCTGATGCCCCTTGTAGTGGCGCCACCTGCCGTCTGCCTTGGAAATTCCAACTGATATTGTGTCTGCTGTGAAATGGTGAGTGTGGAGACAGAGGTGGTAAAGGGCTTACGCACAATCTGTGCCATCTTTCGCTTGGCTTCGCCATATTGATTATTAATTTAAGCTCCATTTAAGCCCTCTGGCAAAGGACAAGACGGGCGAGAAACTCTGCGGGGGGCTTGCGACTGAACGTGACATCTGAATAATAACGTTGGCCTAAGCGAATAAAAAAAATGAAGGTATCCAAAAATAATCAAATATATTCAAGGGCACGTAAATGGCATTTGCTGTTGCACACAGAACTTTGGACGACTGTCGCGACAATTTTTGGGCCTAGACCAAGACTGGCTGACAGACGGACAATTTTAATGCCGACCCATTTTCTCTTTCTCGCTCTCTCTCTCTCTCTCTCTTTCTCTCTCTGTTTTTGGTTGTTGTAGATATTACTTTGTTACTTGTTGCATTGAGAGTGCGGCATATAAAGTCTAATCATAAAATAAAATATGGAAACTATAAATTAATATTTAGATGTGTTTTGCCCCAGGGAAAACACTTTAAAATCAAGTTTTAATTTAAAATTTTTACGTTGCTTTATTTTATTTTCTAAATGGTCAGATTTTTTAATAGCTTATTTATTATTCTAAGGTGAAATGATTAAAGTATTAGGTTCAAAAAGATGTTTCTCTAAGATATTAAATCTTATGTTCTAAAGAGTAACCTGACGTTGAGCATTCTTGTTATTGTTTTGTGTTGGCTTTTTTCTCCATTCTTTTGCTTTGGGCTTGACTAAATAATTTTTGGGGCTCTTCTTTTGTGGCCAAGTTGCTTTTGCTGTGCTTGTGTTGGGGGACACAGCTGTGACTAACGTTGTTTGTGCAGGTTATATGCTTTCTATTTGGTTCGCTATGTATTGTGACTATATCAACCGTGCCTACCATTTTAAAAGTCACAAAAACCTTTGAGTTTTCTTTTCAAAGTCCGAAGACTGGAACAAAGAGTTTCCCCTTATCGCGCCATATATAAGTATGTATGTATATAAGTATTGGGTTTGTAGATGTTTGCTTATTGACTGTTATAGAAATTTAGCACAATTTTTAATGACATTTTAAGAATGTTTTCTTACATTCTTAAGCGTGTGACTTTCATTTTGGTTCAACATCATTCTCTATGATTTTTCTTTTTGCGCATTTACATTTTAATGAAGGGCACCAAATAAGTTGGAAGGTCATATTATATATAAGCATCTGTTTAAGCGTTCTAACCTGGCCATAAACATATCTACCTCTTCCCCTACTACCTCACTTGCTCACCTTTTTGCACCTGTGCTTAACTTTGTAGGAAAATCTTATGTGTAGCGAGTTTCATTTTGACAATTTCTTGTTGATGTTTTGCGTGTATTGCCTAACAAAGTATGGCAAAGCACGCGAAGCACACTTATGTGTAAGAGCACGCAAACCTGCACACACACACACACACATATACATTCACACATCTATAATTATGCGTTAGATAATGTGATACTCGTGTTGTTTTTGTTGTCGTTGTTGTTGTGCTACCGTTGTCACTTTTTCTATATTTTTTCCATGATTAACGAGCGTAATTTTAAAAATGAAGTTTCAAAAAATGTTTCGCTTTGCCTTTCTTGGCGTCTAGCGTCTTCGTTAAGTGTGCAAACAGTAATTATAAATATGGAGCGATGTCTGTGTCTGTACGCACATTCTCATTCCAACATGCTTACACACACACACACACAAACACACACATACACTGGTAAATTTACAACAGCGAACAAGAGTTGCCATAACGATAATTAGTTTTGTTTCCAGTTTCAACTGCGAAGCTACTTCCTCCCCTACTCTCCCTCCATGGCAATGTGTTCGTTTATGGCTGCCACTTACACTGCAGCAGTAGCAGCAGCAGCAACAGTAGCAGTTGTAGTAGTTGTAGTATTAGTGGCTGAAACCGAGAGTAAGAGACCAAGACAAAGGATCCCACCCCTTGCGAGTTCGAGCTCCCAAGTACCCGAGCAACAAATTCCGGAACAGCCAACATTTTGATTAATTGCATTGAGAGAGAGAGAGAGAGAGGAGGAGAGAAATATGGCAAGGCAGCCACCGTTCAAATATTAACCAATTGCCAGCGAAAGTGGAACAAATTTTTGGCGGAGGAAGCATAAAAACTCGACTCTAACTGTATCTGCATATTGCTACTAGTTTGTACAACTAGCAGGCTAGGTTATTGTGTGTAAAGCACTTATTTCGAAATATATTTATGTATAATATTGCAATTACAGCTTCATTTTGTAATAAAATATTGTATTTTAAGATTTATAAATGCTTTTTTGGCATGCTGTTAAAATTTTTCATACAAAGTAGCAGCAAGCTTTTATTGCATTCTATTGTTTAGGTATTTACGAGTGCATTCCTTGTGAACCCTCTATTCCTTTTACTCTTCAACTCATCTTAGTTATCGTAGTGAACAAAAGACGTAGCATACTTTTCAGCGCGACCGGTGTAAAAGAAAAGTTGCAATCTGAAATGTCAAAGTTGTCGTTTTGACTAACTGACACGCCAATTAGAGTCAACAGTTGGGTTTGAGTTTCAGCCAAAATAAAATCTTATTAATATTAAGGCGCAGAGCTGTCAAGTGGCTGCCAGATCCGGCCCCTGTTTTCTGTCCTGATGCTCCATGGCTGTTGTTGTTATTTGGCGTTGATTTGTTGTTGCTTAGCATGACTAGCACGTTTCGTCTGACCAAGTAAATGAGACGCAATTTTTGTGTGTAATCAACATTATTATCTCATATGCCAGTTGCTTCCAAAAATTCGCCAAGAGCACACAAAACATACACAGAGAGTGAGAGGAATAGAGTGAGATTTAGACGGAAAAAGTAAATAATTAAAGTAATACATTTGGAAGTCAGACGAGCGTCGAAGCTATCGATTATGGCCAGGTTGGTGTCCCGAAAAAGTTTGTTGATATACTTAATTGGCTCGTTTTTTGCTTTGCGTGTCTCAAGTTCTCAAGTTCAATTTTAATTGCAGCACGAAGTGCTAAAAGCTATGAGCTGAGCTGAGCTGAGCTGAGCTAAACTGAACAGGACTGAGCCATTAAAATGCCCGGTGAGTCATGTTTTAAACAAAGATTTATGGCAAACTTTGGAATTTTTCAGTTTATGTGTAACGCCGGAAAGCTGAAAGCTGAAAGCGCAAAGCTTAAGCTCAAACCATAACTGAAAACAAAATCGGAAACAAAAACAGAAACTGATACAAGCAGCAGTAGCAGCAGCAACAGAAACTGAAATTGTTTGTCTGACGCGCTCATAACAATAAATATTTTTGGTATACACACATACATACAGAATAGCTAAAAGGGCCACAATCTGGTGCTGGCTGGCTTTTAATTTAATGGCTAGTAAGAAAGAAACAGCAAAAACAGGAACAGGAACAGCAACAAGCTGCAGCAGCAACAGCAGTATAAAACTCTTGCTGCAGACTACAAAATGACCCGATTTGACGCCACCAGTGATAAATGGCCAGAAGCGTTGTCAAAATTGATCAAAAAGCGTTTGCTAATAAAATGAGTTAATGAACTGCAACAGTGTCCGCATAAATCGTGTTGACTTTACCAACAACAAGTTTTATCTAGTCCTTGGCAGGTTTATTTTTACTTGTTATATATTTTTAGTTATTGAATATTAAATAAATTTATTTGGATCTTTTAAAAATATCAAAATTCCCATAAAGTTGCTTCCATTTCACAAGCCAACTAAATACTTGAATCTACTAGAACATAATCAGTTGCCTCATGCCACACAATTTGTACGCAACATTTGATGGAGCTTACATTTCTTGTTTTGTGTACTAAGTACGCCATTTTGTATCACATTTCTCGGCCAGTGTATACCTTGTGTGAGTGTATATGTATGTATAATAATAATAATAATAATATTTATGCTACGCAACCTACTCTGTCTTCTTTTTTGGCAAATGGCCGACAACAAATTTGACTGCTCATTTGCACTACATATGAGAGCTTGTAACTCATGTCACTTAGCCACCCAACCACCCTACTTACTCTAAGCCCAACTACATCTACTTGCCCTTGAGCTTAAGCTTAAGGTGGCCGAGAAGGGCGGAGCTGGGATAAGCAAAACGACAAATGCGTCTGGGCGTAACCATGAATACAAATGAGTCATTTATGGACAAAAAATAAAGTACACGTTGTTTTTGTCAGTGTGCATAATGGGTAGCAGCAAGTACTAAAATCAACATTGGGATAACTTATGAAATTGGTTTGGTTCGTTTTGATTAGCTTAGGCGAAGACTCAAGCTCGTTTTGTGTGAGGGTTCTAGTTTCTAGTCATACTTTAAAGCTTAGTTTCTTCTTCAAGTCTGAATTCTGCTTAAAACAAACCATTTGACTAATTACAAATGTAAAATTGAAAAGCCACCACAAAAGCTGATGCTGATCACAAAATCTAAATACATGCATATGTATGTACAGTATGTGTGCAGCTGGGAAAGAATGGTCAGCTTGTAGTTGTTTGCTTGCATGCTATGCATGGTAAACGTATAAAGTGCTTTTGCGACTATTCTCCATATCGTTTTGCATTCTTTTTTTAACGCTCTTTGCCTAATGGAACAACAAAAGAAACGCTCTGTTGCTCTTTCCACCATATATCTGCTTGTATGTAGGTACAAGAACACACACGCACACACACTTCTTTAATAAATTTTCACACATTTATACACACACACACGCACAGACAGGCACACTCACTTTTTTCTAGGTTGGCACAGGCGGTAGCTAATTGGGCCAGCGTGGCGTCGTCTTCAGCATTTTCTCTTACTTCTCTCCATGCGCCCCTCGAGTCAACTTACTTCTCTCTTACCTCGCTTTTTCTCTTTCTTTCACTGTGCACGGTGTGGGTGTGTGTGTGTTCAGAGACATGCCATGCATTATTTTTATGGCATCATAAAAATTTAAATTAATTTTTTCGCCCTTCTAACGCCACACTCACATAGTATGTATGTTTGTGTTTGTGTGCATTTATATGCAGCTGTTGTGTTTGTATGTATGTATGTGTGTGTGTGTGTGTATGTGAGTGAGTGCTCTACGACCCCCTGCAATGACCATAGCTTAACTTTCTTTCATTTGAAAATGTTCACAGTATGGTACAAAAGAAACAAAATAAAAATATAAAAAAAAAATTGGCATGCCACACCTCTATCAGTGCAATTTTTTGTTCGTATAATTTTCATTGCTGCCACGCCTCAAACGCCCCTCACAGCCCCTCTGATTGTCGCTCTATATGCCCTTTTTTCATGTGTGCCAGGCATCCTGGGATGTTATTTAGCCGGCAGTAAGTTTTTTTTTTTTTTTTTTTTTAACATCGTTTTCAATGCATTTATCGTTTGCCACACACACATATGGTCGATGTGTGTGTGTGTGTGTCCCTTGCTGTGTTGTACTTTGTTCGTTTTGTTGTTGTTGTTGTTGGTCGCGTTTTATTTTGTTGGCTTTGTTGCTGAATTTTTGTGCACTTTCTGGCTTTGGCTTTGGCCGCGCCTGCAATTTGCTGGCGCCCTAAAACACCTTCGACGGGTCAAAACACGTGACTCTTGTGTGGCGGGGTGCGGAAAAAAGTTGCTGCCTAAAAGCATGCACCACTTTTCTACAACGCCAAAGTGTGTTTCGTTTTCAGTGCATGTGTGTGTATGTGTGTGTGTAATGCAGACTGTGTATTTGTGTTTTTTGCAATAAAAGCGAATTTGTCTGTAAAATTTGTATTGCTGTGCGCACTATTCGAAAGCGGATCGAAAAGAGGGAGTTGATAGTTTGTACTCTTATTGTTATTTCATTGGAAAACGAAACGGATTTTAATCACGTATACGTCTTGAAGTACCTTCATACGTGAAAATGAAGTTGAATATTGTTGCGAGTAGTGTGCAATTGCTTGGCAAACTTGCAATTTCTTATCAAGTATTTATTGGAAATATGATTTTTTATATCAGTGGACAAGATGGGGAAAATATAGTATATTTGATTTTACACTTAATTAGAAAGAACAAATTCGAGCTCAATTTATAAGAAAATTTAAAATCTTTTTATTTATCTTGGATTTTTTTTGCAGGTGCACTTATATTTTTCAAAGTTACTTATTCGAATTAATCACAAGATTCTTCAACAATTTCCTATTCATATAGTTTCTGCAATTTTTTATGCAGTTTCGTGTTGAAACTAAAAGCTTTCAGTTTAATTGATTAATTTTAAAGCTAGATACAAATTATCATTTATATTTAATTTATGCCAAAGACTGAATCTTACTGATATAATAATCAAACTTAAAATAGTTGCTCGTAGCTCTTTTGTATGCATTGTTTTTTTTTTTTTTTTTTTGAAGTTCCTCCGAGTTTGGAAAGTTAAAGCTGGCCCAAAATTTGAGATAGTGCTGAGGCAATGTGCTAAGGCAATGTGCAACAACATTGGCCAAGCCAATAGAGCGTGACGCTTTACGCAGCTTGAGCTTCAGCTTAAGCGCCTTCTTCTCTTCAGGCTTAACTCTATCATCATCCAATGCTCTCTCTTCCTTCCAGCCGCCCTCCTTTAGCCATCACATAAATATGCATGCCGGCGCGCCTGTCATTATGCAGCAAACTATTCGTACATGCGGCAAGTTTGCGCTGCCTTAATTAGAGCACGAGAGAAGCAGCCAGAGAAGGGGCGTTAAAATGGAGGAGACGAAGTGAGAGCTTCAAGGCGTCCGTCGTCGCCTTAAGTATGCACAAAAGCAAAAATTTCTGTGAGTGCGAGCGCCGTAAGTAACCTACTTTAAGTTCTTTTGGCTGCCAGTTGCGATTTATTTACAGCAATTTGCTGTCCAACAACTAAGAACAGCAAACTGTTTGCCTGGCTTGCCTGCCTTGCGATTTAGGCCTTAAATTTACAGCAAGCATTAATTTCACTAGACCAAAATTAAGAACAACAAAATAACGTTGTGCACTCGCGTGCCATGGAATGCTCTAATTTACCAGTATACGAGTGTACCACAATTGTTATTGTAGACTTTTGCACTCGTTTTGCATGATTTGTACATATTTTTTGTTTTTATTATTTTATTTTTTTTATTTGCCTTAAAAAATGCAACGGCAAAAATTTGCATGTCAAGCGCAACTTTGCATGAGAAAACAAACTACCTTATTGCAAATGCTAAGTGACTACAAAATGCCCTACATCTTATGCATTATTTCCTTTTTTATGCATATTTTATGAAACTTCAATTGGAACTAAGAAAAAAACAAAAATTCTTCATTAAGTTTTGTGAATTTTGGTTCAGAAACATAGAAAATTCGACTGTGTGTGTGAAAAATCTGTTTGAAGAATTATTCAAATTTAAATATACCTTATGTATTCTTTTTGATTTCGAATGTGCGTTTTGCGTGCTACTTAAGCTCTGGAACAATCTTATATGTTTGGCATCAAGATTAACTTTTTCTGCATTTTTTGTTCTGGTTTGGTCTTTAAAGAGCTTGTGTCAATCAATCATAATCACTCGTGGAAGCAGCAAAATAATAATAAAATAGTTATTGTACATAATAAAGATTGAGTTGGATGTATTGAAGAATGTTAGAGGGAAACCGTGAGGCTCACGAATATACCCATTCGTGGTTGTTAAGGTGTTTTACATGTGTCGGGGCCTAACATCCGAAAGTCTGTTTACATTTATGCCGTGTAACTATAAGTAGGCTATAAATATATGCAGCTGTTTGTGTGTGTGCGTGTGTGTGTGTGTTTGTACTTACTCTCTTATGTATGGTATGAGAGTGGCGTGCTGTAGAAAATTTATGTCAGCCGTGCGCATAATTACAGGTGCAATGCATGTACAAACACGTTGCTGCCACACGACATGCAGAGCCCTAGGTTCTGTTTCCCTGAGCCTAATAACACGATAGTGCTAAAACTATACGTATACTTGATATTCTTGATATGCAAGTGCATGCCACTAAATATATACATATATTCACATATGTCATTGCCTCCATTCATTGATATACTTAGTTGAATGGCAATTGACTTTAATTGCATGTCGAGATGCCAAATTGAACGTTTAATCGTTTTGAGCTCAGCGACATGTGTTGCGATTAGTTTTTAATTCACCTCGATTGCCATTTAATGCTACACAAATGCAATGACTTGCTTCGAGTTCTCCTAGCTGACTTTGACTGACTGCCCGGCATGTGTGCGCAAAAGGAGCATTTAATAAGAGCATGCTATGTACACATCGTTAAGTTGTTCACATACAAACATACATACATTAATAATTGATACTGCGCTCGAGTTTAAAACTTTTGATTGACACTAATTGAGTTGAGTTTGACGGTAATAGTAGCAGTTGTTATTATTAAAGAACAAATAGTGTGGCAAAAGGTGGGGGTGAGGTGACGTGACGTGACGTGAGACTAAACAAGCACGCTTGTCTGTAGCATTATTTGTTATAGAAAAGTCATTTCGTTGTTACTTTAATATAAACTAAATCATATTTCCAACGTTCGTTCATGCTCACGTGCCCCACACATGGACAACATCAACAGTGCTTTAAATTGTTAAGCGTGGTTAGCTAAAGAGTTTGTTATACAAATACTTATCGTCTAAGCAAACATTTGAAACTTTCAAGAAAGTTGCTTTTATTTGTGTTTAGATAAAGTCCGCAACCAACTCGTTGCATAAGTGGTAAATCCCACTCGCCAAAGTTCAACAAAACTTCTTGGGTCGAATGGGCAGACACAAATGGCACTGCAATTATTGCAAATCAAAATGACAAACATCAAAGCGTTCGCGATAATTCTGTTTTCTGTGGTGAAAGCGTGCTCGGATTTTAAAGTTTCGTTTAAAATCCAATTTAGAATATTGTTTTTTATTATATGTACAACGTAGTAAATAAACAAACAGTCTACCCCAAAATCCATTGAAATAAATATTTCAACATATTGTGCCAATTAGTTTCTTTGTCTCTGAGCAACAAAGGGATTATTTGTTGTTATTGTTGTACAATTAAATTTTAATTAATTTTGATTGGTTAAACTAATTTTATTATTCAAATTAGAAACAATATTAAAGTTAATTTAATCTTGTGCATTATTAAATTCCAAATATATGTAATAAATATGTAGCATACTTTTTTGGGCATGCAAGAAATGTTAACTTTTTTCGGGTCGGATGTACTTTTCTTACATATGACGTTAGTTGTTGGAAAAAAAATCACTAGCTAATAATATTTTGATATCCTATTTAAACACTCGACAAAAGTGTTCTATGAAAAACATAATATTCTTTGTAGTCGTATTGCTTGTGATTAAGCATATAAAAACTGTTAGCGCCTTCGGAGCAAACGGATATTTATGAGCTTTGTTTGTTTGTTTTTTATGTTTACTCAACGGATTATCAGGCAAAAACTCTCTATCTCTCTTAGTAGCCGTGTTACAGTTGAAAACTCATTGAAATTGAGATGGCCTGAGGCCAGCTCAGAGAGCTAAAGAGCCCAAGCTGCCTGGTTAGTTGGTTGCCCAGGTAAGGGAAAGCAGCTGTGGTGGCGATGGCGATGGCGATGGCTGTCCAAAGGCCATGTGGTAAAACGTTAACTGCTGTGGGCGCTGTTGTGGAGTTGGCAGCAGAGGCAAATTGAAGGCAAATGTGCAGGCGCAGCCCACAGTCATAAATTTGTCTGGGTCATTTGCCTCATGCTCAAAATGAATTCATTATCGATTTTCGTTTCGTATTTTGTTGTTGCTTTTGCTGCTGCTTCTCTTGACCGGCTTAACTGAGGCCATTAAAAACAGGCAGTAGCCGTCGAGTGAACAAGCACGGCAGCAGGACAAACGTTGCCTTCAAGGAGCATTACCAATGGATTATTTACAAAGTCAACACAATTAAAAAAAAAACACGTCCGAATCACCGAAAACCGCTGTGGAAACAAAAAGCTTAAAACTGAAACGGCAAATGCTAAGCTTATCGCAGACAATCCCTAAAGAAGTGAGAGAGCGATAACAGGTATAAAGCAAAGCTGGGTTCGCGGATCGAAAGCAAATATGAGATGTAAAACTTTTAAAAAAAATACCCAATGAACACACACACACAAATAAACATGTATATCATAATGAGACGTTGCTTAACACCATCGTGATTAGTTGGTGATAAACAAACAAAATAACACAAATCCTTAAAGCTCACTTTTAAGAATTGCATCCACAATAATAATAATAAAACTTGTGTAAATTTTTCGTACGAATTTCTTGTGTTTATATTTTTAAAAATCTATTTGTATACTATAACGTTTTTTATAGCGCACCTTTATCACGTCATAAATCTACAGTTCATTCCATTCGACATAAAATTTGTTTCATATGTCCAGCACATTGTTTAAATTAAAAGCGAACTGAACTCAACTTTCGGGCAAGTTGTTGCTAATCTTTTATTTAATTTGATGTCGAAAAAGTTCAAAGGCAAAACGGATGTATACGTATTTTTGTACGTATGTATGTGTGTGTGTGTGCGTATATGGAGGATTATCATTTATGTAAATGGACTTTGTTCATTATAGAAACGGTATCCGGCAAACATCTGTCGCATTTGCCAAAGGACAATGTCAATGTTTTAGCATTGCGGTTGTCATTAGGCAAAATACGTACATATAAAATTTCTTTGTGGTTGTTTTTTGTTTTGTTGAGTGTCACTTTGTATTTGTTGTTGTTACTGATGGGTTTTCGGTTTGATATGGTCGACTGTCCTATAAATAATGCAAACTGATATTCCATTATGAGTAATTATGTGTGCTTAGCTGGTTTGCCATTTGCCTGACATTCATTCCTGTTGGGATCAGTCAACGCCAAGGGGAAACAGACACAGGCAGTATGATGAACAGTCAACATTCAAGGCCATAACCTTTGCATTAAGAGTATGTACATACTATATATAGAGTATACCTTGCTCTTTAACCACAATCACCTGGCAACTCCCACGTTACCTACTTTACGCTCCATTTGCGTATTGTCTCTCTCTCTCTCTCTGTCTCTCTCACTCACTCCCTGTCTGGTTGTGTGTGCCTAATCGGGCTGAAAGATGTGGGTGGTTTTGTTGGTAGCGTTGGGTATTAAATGGTAGTTTAGGTTGATTGGGTGGTGGCCCAACTCTTTTTTTCTCTGTGTGGGCAGCCAAGCGTCGTCGTACTTCTCTTTAGCATTTTATGAACTTTGGCGTCCGCATTTTCGTTTTGTTTATGTGACCTTTTGCATAACAGCACAACGGCAACAACTTAACTTAACTCAACAACAATGACTTCGTGGGTGGCCCGCGACTTCTGACAACAGCACTAAATTTTCCGCATTGAACTTCAAGGTTTATTTATTTTTATTGTTTCAGTACGTTGCGCCCATTTGCGCGAATTATTTACGATTCTTTCATTCGTTTCTCTCTTTCTCTCTCGGTTTTGCGGAATTTGCTGTCTGACTGTCATTTGATTTTTGAGCTTTTCGCTTGATTATTTGCTCGTTTTGGCATGAATGAAGAACTTTATATTGTTTTGTTCGCCAAAAGCCCCAGAGAGCAGCTTCTCCCGTTCACGTTCTCTAGCTGCTGCTGCCTTACTGTGGCGTCAGCCATAAAAACAAAAGTATCTTAATGTTGCCACTTAATAACTTTGTTGGCTTCGATAATGTTGTGGGAATTGCACAGAAGCACAGTAGCAAGCTGGCAGCTGGCAACTTAAATTGTGGTTGTTGTTTTTTCACCATCATCGCATTCATTATTATCATCAACATCTTTCCAAATCACATTTTCATGATCACTTCCATAGTTATGGCAGTTTGAATAGTTTGTAATTGACTCGTTGCAGTTTTCTCCTTATATTATTGACTTAAATTAAATAAAGCTCATCAAATTAATGACTTAAGAAGCCAATCACTTAAATTGCAATGCGAAAAAGTCAATTTAACGAATTCTAATGGTACAAACGGTAAAAATGGTTTTTGATTGAACCGAATTGCAGGGTTCTGAAAATGAATTTGTTTATGGAAAACTTCGTTTGACTGGTGTACAAACAATACAGAATTTTTTCTACCCTTATAATCCTTTTAGATCATCATCAAGCTATCTTACTTTTAACTTTTGTTTAAAGCTTACTTAAAGATTGTTGGCAACTTATGGGCTGTATTGATTTGCTTATCTCTTTTATCCGGGTATTCATTGTACAAAGAGTACGTTATTTCTAGTTAACTTGAATTCTTCCACTATAAAAGTGTATTTAAATAAAATTTGCTTCGCTTGTGCTGTGAATATTTATTAGCACAAAGCCTCACTGTTGATCCAGACATTCCGTCAATCTGTCTCTGTCTCGGTCTCGGTCTCTCTGTCTGTCTAACAGTCTGCGTTGACTGCTAATCATAATAAAGCAGTGCACATGCTGCTCACAGGCAATCTTTCTCTCTCTTCCTGTGTGCCTTTTGCAAGTTTCTTTTGAAAGCTGTTGCTGCTGTTGCTGGTCGACCACTAAACGCCGTCCTGTCAAATTTATTAAGCATACTTTCCAGCGACCGCTGGCAACAGCAGCAACAGCAGCAGCAGCTTACTAGCTGAGCTCACAATTCTGTCTGTCTTGCTGTGTCGTAGTTGCATAAAGTTTTCAATTTCCGCCAGCACAGCAGCAGCAGCAGAGAGAGAGAGAGAGCATCCGGTATTCAAAGTAGCAGCAGCAGCAGCAGCAGCGTTGAGACAACTTGCTCATAAATTATAGAAATATCATTCGCATTCACATTGGAGGTTGCTTAAAACAGCTAAAGCAGCTACTACAACATTACAGTTAACATGACTAGGATTCTGATGGCAAAGTCTTTAGCTTCTGGCTGACAACAACAACAACAACAGCAAGGACTGCACTTTGAATTGTGTAAAGCTTGCAATAGGGGTTTCAGACACCTGCCTTTTGCACAGTCCCGGTTATGTGTGCAAGTGTGTTGTGCTGCAAGTTGTGTCCCTAAAGCTGTCGTCGTACGTCAAAATGTTGTGCCATTGGGTCGAGTGGGCGGCGTTGGGTGGGTTTGGCGTAAGTTTAACAAGTATCAAAAGCCAGCGCATAAAATTTAAACAAGCTGCTGCAACAATGGCCAGAAAACCCTCAAATATCCACCAACCCCTCCCCTTAGCACTCTTTCCTCCCTCCCCCCCCACACCCCTCTCTCACTCTTTCTTTGCTATTTCATTTTCATTGCAGAATGTTGAATTTTTGAAGCTTATACGCGATTTTTGTGCAATTCGTTTTTCCGCTTTTCGTTTTTTTTTCTCAGTTTTTTTTTTTTTTGTCAACTGCCACTGCCAGCGATACTAAACGAAAATTGCCCTCACTTGCTAGTTGCTGATGGTGTTGTTGTTGTTGTTGTTGTCGTTGCTGGTGGCACATGCAAACCACAAATGATAGCCGGAGCAAGTTGAGCTGAGTGCGTGGCTGAAGCGCTGATGCTGATGCTGATGTGGCCCCTACGGCAAAAGGATGTCCCTTCCCCATCAACTATCCCTCCCCCTCCCCCGCCCCCAGCCAGTCCCATCACCCCTCCCATTGCTTTCCGTTGCCGCCGCACTTTCAGTAATGTGACACTTTGCGCCATGCAATGTGCCACCGGCAAAAAGCATCCCGACTTACAACAATAACAACAACAACACTTAAAGCGCTTTAGCTTTTTTCTTACTTTTTTTTATTGTAATTTTTGTTGTGAGCAGTTCATGTTTTAGGGCACAGTAAAGCTGGCCTAAGGCGTATGCCAAATAAATTGCATAAAACGCTAAGCCGCTGAAAGTTAATGTTAAGAATGACCGCAGCACTGAATATTCAGCCATGAATTAATGAATTCAACACGAACAGAGTCAATCCTTTTGGCGTGTTTAAGTTGAAAAGAAAAGTTAATAGGGAATCGAGCCAATTGATTATAAAAGATAAGAATTAAAGTATTATAAATATATATATTCTTGTGTAAATACAGTTCACAGCTCCGTGAAAGTAAATCGCCATTCAAAGAATGCAATATTTTCCATAGGGACTGACAGGGTAATTTATCAGAATCCATTTTTCATTTTGTCAATAAAAATCGAAATCGTAATCTAAATTTTTTAAGCAAAATTGCAAGATAAGTGCAGTTATTTATATTTTTTGCTTTTCGCCTTGCTGCCTGCCTTGTCGTGTTTGTGCGGGATGAAACGATTTATATTAATCATACGCAACGTTGTGCCAAATTGTTTCACGCTTTGCCAGCACTTAGCGATTGTCTTCCGGCTGCCGCTGCTGCTGTTGTTGCACTTTGCCATTCGTTTTGTTGTTGTTGTTGTTGTTGTTGACATTCAGTAACTGTCGTGCCTTTAAACCTGGTTAAGCTGCAGCCAATGGCGTTGGTGATAAAAACCCACTTTTGGTGGTCAGCCAAGGATGCGGACATCCTTAATGGCTGGGACGATGTCTACTTTCCTTTCATGCTTCCTCTCTCTCTCTCTCTCTCTTCTTTCTGTCTGTTCTTCTCTATGTTCTATTGTCTAGCCTTGCAAATATAAATAAATTTAGTGTTCAGTGTTAACGTTTGCCAAAATGGTCCACTAACAATGGCGTTTAGCTGCATTGAAAAGGCGTGGCAATGTGGCTGCATTTTGATGATGGCCCTAGGTCTTTGATTTACGCATTGCACATGCCCCAAGCCCCCCTTAATCCCCCTTCATCACCAGTTCATAAACTTACTAATAAGGCATGTGACTTCGCTCCAAAATGCATTTGCTAATTGAATGACAGCAAATGGTTTTGGTTTAGCTCAATATATTTGCAGCGATGAATAATTAGAAGGCAGCGCCAGCATTGAATTTCAAATAGAACACACATAGATATGCATATGTGTGTGTGTATAGTTGTATAGTCACTTTGGCACCCTAAGCTGATTGGATCATAAGAAAAGCACACATGAGTTGCGCTTTTGTCACATCAATTTAAATGCCATTATTGTTCGAAAACATAATAAACCCTCATGTCCCACACACACACACACGCACACACACTTACACATTGTGAAATTAAAGCGTGTGCAGAGCTTGGCCCCAGATGAAGGTTTGCCCTTGGCGTAAGAAACTAATAGAGATGGATCAGATTTCATCCGCTTTCATGAAGAGTAAGCCGAACTGAAGCTGGAGTTGTGTTCCTATTTCCATAATAACTAGCAAAAGTACACATTACTTGTTCTAACGAACCTGTTTCTTATGCCTTGTGGTATTACTCGGTCATGTATAAAATATGCTGCACTAAAAGTAACTTTAAAAGACAGAAGCAAAGTTGACTGTCCAGGTACGAAAGTTTCAAAGTGCAACAATTGGTCAGTTAAAGCTATAAAAACAAAAACAAATACCAGTTTATAACAAGTGTTTTTAACATTTCGTAGTATAACTCGTTTAAATTGATTGAATTATGCATATAATTAAATTTGTAAATTTAATTAAAGTACGGATTAAAAATTAAGAACAAATTGAAAAATGACGTTAACGTTGGCAAACATTTAGCATTGGCTGATATTTGTTTCATTTAATAGGAATTTTCATAGTTATTCATAGACAATGGCGAGCTCGAAACGTGTCAAAACAACAGGCCGATAGTAAGAAAAGTTAATTAAGTAATTTAATAAAGCCAAGGAAACGAGCCAAACAAATAAATCCCTTTGCAATTGATTTCCTTGATTTAGCTTATGAAAACAATATATGAAGTTTTTTTGGTCAAGAAGCGGCATATCATATTAATACTATTGTTATGTACGGTTGTTATTATTGGCATGGGAATATGTGGAATATAACAATGTAAACAAAGCAAATAACAAGAACAAACATTTAAGTTGTTCGCCATGCTATCTCAAGGATTAAGCATACACCAATTCCCCAAGTGAGTAACAGAGAAAGAGCGAGAGGCGAAGAGAGAGAGAGAGAGCTAAAGCTAGGGCTATTAAAGACACACATATTTATATTGTGTAATTGAGTGTTTGTGTTTGGCTGTTTATCTATTTATCTGTCCATTTGAATGTTTAATGCCATTATGCACCTAATTGGATCAATCAGATTGTCTTTCTTGTTGCTGCTTTCAATTGTGGCAGGCTAGGAGTGCCATTGATTATGTAAGTACTTAAACGTGTTGTAGCCTAATAAAATTCTTATAAAGTTGTCCAGCGAAAGCATTTTGTTTTTTAGTTATACATTTTTAATGCAAACAACTGTTGTAAGGCAGCTCAAGTGGCTATGTGGGGTTGGGCAGTTGGGTGGATAGATGGTGAGGTTAACGTGTCAAATGCCACTCGATTCTAGCCAGCCATCCACCAGCTACAGTTGACAGTTTGTGCTGAACGCTGAACAAAATCTATTTACTATGCAAGTCTGTGATTTGATCGCGAAAAATCATCTTAACGCTGGCACAACAGACAATGAAAAATGTTTTTTTATTTACTTATGATTATCTGCCTAAGGACAACAACAAAAACAGTTGCAACAGTGCAAACACTGTTAAGGACACGCCACAAAGAGCATGACACACACACACAGTAGCTATAAGAGAAGGAGACATAGACAAGTACAAAGATCTAATCGAAATGGAGGAGTGGGTGAGAATGTAGCAGCAAAGCTGAGAGAATAACACAAGAGGGGCAACGTCGACAGCGAATTGCGGCAGAAATAACAAATAAACAAATAAAGCGGCAGAAAAACACACAAAAAAATACAACAAAAAATCAACATCACACATACAGACAAGGCAACGGAAACAGCTAGAGCTACGTTGAAAACAGCAGCAACAGCAACAATATGGCTAACATTCAGCTTATGGCCAGGTTTAAATATTGTATCAACATATGTACATTGTACATATATATTTGTCAGAGGGCTGTGAACAGAGTTTGCCAATTCGTCTTTAAGGAATATGAAAATTGATTAGCTTACTGATGGAATTTTTTTTTAAGTGTTTATTGCTACAAGTCGTGTGGTAGAGAACAATTGACCTTATTTAGTGAAAAGAAAACTGAGAAAACTGTATACATAATCAATATTAAATCCTGTGCTGACAAATTACTCGCTTTTTGCTATTGGGTCTTCGGTCGAACTTTTCTAATACGAACTTCCTTCCTTCCTTTCGAAGGTGCAGACACAGTTCCTTAGTACGAATTTCCGTTGAGATTCGCTTTATGGAAGTTTGACTCTACAAGAACTTGTTACTGGCACTCCAAACCTGACATTTTGAGCTTGGTTTCTTACTTAGAATGAAACTGTTGTAGTTGATAATACACTAATTAAAACAGAATTTCACTTGATTCAAGAGGAGTTTTACATGTAGAAATTTACTTGATTCAAGTCATTTTCTCTGAAATTGAAGACCATTTATACCTGCTGACATAAGGAATTTTGTAGAACTTGAATTGGGAATGAATTTAAGGAATCGCAAATACTTTATTCGTGGCCATTTGAACAATTCGACTTCCCTTGACTTATTTTAAGTGTTGATTGTATAAATCCAGAACAATGTTCTTTCGAATGTCAAATGAAATCCCTAATAAGTTTTTTGCTAACCCTCGTTGTCGCGATTTTGGTTTCTCTAGCTGCGGGCTGTTAAACTGTATATGTGCGGTTGCGGTGCGACTGCGTTTGTATGTATGTTGTGGGTGTGTGTGTGTGTGAGTGTGTGTGTGCTGTGGGTATGTCGGTAGGTATAGGTGTCAACATGGCCTGTCGCGGCTTATGAATAAGCCAAGCGGCGGGACACAAACAAGCAAAGAGCTACAACAACAGAAGCAGCAGCAGCAGCAGCAGCGACGCACAAACAAACCAACATACAACACAACACAACATAAACAAAAACAAACGATGAATGCAATTCGTATTCGCTTACGCCATATAAACCTATAAATGCATAGCATACTATATATACCATACATTTCATATCGTGATTGTAGCCTGCGCGCACATAATTTATATCAAACGGATGCAGATATGACCAAAAGGTGACAATGGAAGGCCAGGCAACAACAATGACCACTGCACCACTGCAACATTGCTGCAGCAAGTGCAACAAGTTAATCGCATAATCCACAAGGAGAGAAGTAGCCAATGAATTGTAAAATAGTCCTGGCCTTGTTTATCGAATAGGCAAATTAAAATTAAAATCTGAATTCAAGTTATCTTCGATTCAAAATACACTTAGCAATGAACATAATGATGATATATATATTACGTATACGCATATCAAATAAATTAGCTTTTTCGTAATACAAATTTTAATAAAGGAGAAAAGAATTTAATTAATATTTAACAATTCAATTTGTTTAGTCGCATTATATATATATTTGATTTTGTCAGTGTAATTGTTGTTGTTGTTGTCATCATGCCACAAGTGACAGGCACTCAAATGTTGCAATGACAACTGCAATTGCAATTATTGTATTGTTATCAATTTTGCATTACATGAAAGTGTTCAACTATGTCTCCCTCTCTTTCTATGCGTGTTTTTAGTGTGTGTGTGTGTGAAGTGCTTTCAATTTTAATTGCATTTGGACAAGCTGGACTTGTGTGTGTGTGTTTTATTTTAGCAAAGCTAAATGCTACTAAACATATTGACGGGTTACAAACATTTACAGACATATACCATATAACAACGGGGCGTATGAGCTATAATAGTGCCAGTTACTGTTTGAATGGCACTATCAGTGACCATTTGGTTGAGTTTTTTGAGTGTGGCATTTTGAGATTATAAATAAATTTCAACATTTCCATTCGGGCTTCCATACATACATACAAACATACATATTTAGTTATATCCTATACCATTAAAGCACGTACATCAAACGGCTTATAAGTGAGTTTATGTGTGTGTGTGCTGAGTGCTTTACGGTTTATAGAAACTCGTAACACAAACAGATACTGCAAAAGCGAACGCATTAGGATCACTTTTAACTACATTTAAATTGCAATTTGACATAAAAACAATTGGTTGGCATCTAAAATGCAAACATGCTATGTATATGACTACGTACGGCAATCCAATAGCCAATTACTGTGCACTGCACGAAAAATGTGTACACGGATGAGTTTCTTATAAATTAATGTATGGTAGCTATGAACAATTGATAAATATAATCTGTAAATGATAAACGCACTTGTGTTTCTAACGATCTATTTTTTCCTATTGCACGATCAGCAATTGTTTTATCTATTTTTTAATAGCTCTCTAGTCAAACGTTAGCAAAAAAAAAAATTTAAACAAATTTAGTATGGCATTATCACAACATTACATCAACAATAGTAGCGGAGAAAAAGTTGCGTTTAGTTGTAAGTTTGGCTTTGTTTAAGAAAGTATTTTGTCTACTAGTGAAGCAAAGATATACAAAAACTATTTGCGCGATCGGTTGAAATTTGGGTAACTTCAAACGTTATTTTGGTGATGCATTAAACAAACGACAAAAGCTTACCAACATTGATGCTTCCACAATATTTAATATAGTATAAGGGAGAAGCCCTGTTCTCGGACACTGTACATAAGTCGGACACCCCCCTTTTATTTTGGCTAGTTTTGATGCTAGCGCGGTCTAATGACTCTGTTAGACAGCTTTCAGTGCTGGCAAAAAACAAAAACATCAATAAAAACCATGATTTGGATTTTCACAAGCTAAAGGGGGGTGACCAACATAGGGGCACTTTTTTGAATATCGTGATTTTGACTTTTTTTCATCAAATGTTAAATATCTCTCAAAACATGAATGAAATGTGAATATAATGCCTTAGACCGATCGATGCGCAATTGAACAAGCTTTCCAACGATACCAACAGATAAGCTTAATGTTGATTTCTGACAGTTTTTTGTCACAAAAACCAAAGGGTGACCAGCATTAGAGATTCTCCTTATAATCTAGTTAATGATCTTTTTTTGTATTACGTGATCAGGGAAAATATTTCTTGTTTTTCCGTAAGTAACTGCACTATGGGCGTGAGAAAGAGGTATTCTATATAGTGTAATATATTTTCTGGTTCTTAGGCTGACTTATATTTCATGAAATTCTAAGACAAATCAGTTTGATTCTTATCCTTAAATGTATAAATATAATGAATTCGAATTGATTTCCGGAAATTCAAGAAGATTGCTACTGCTTTTAAGAATAGTTAACGGTATTAAAGGACTGTACTTAGGCGATCTACTTACCATTGACATAGGCGGAAAAGTCCAAATCTTTGTAGGACTGCTCCTGTTTTGACTGCCGCTGTGGTTGTTGTTGTAGTAGTTGTTGTTGCTTTAAATTTGTGTCGCTATTATCCTCGCTGCTGGCATCACGTTTGATTCGAACGAGCGTTGGCGCCTCCGGCTGGCGACGGCGGTGAGCGTTCGCAACGGATATCGCATCATTTCCGGGCGCCTGGGCTGCTTGCGAGCAGCAGATGAAGAGTTCTAGTAGAAGGAGTATTAGCGGCATTGGACGGGCGGTCATCCGGCTGATGGAGGGGATTTTGGGCAGCAGCGTCCGCTTTTTGGGCATTGTTGGAACGTGCATATTGCTGTAATCGCTGCCACCGCTGCCTCCGCGGAGGCGTCTGGCGTCTGTGCTTCCTTTAAGTAATTGCAGGATATGCGCAAGGAGCGGTGCGGTAAGCGGAAACGGAAATGACGCGGCACCAAACCGACTTCAACTGTTCGTCTTACTGTTCTTACGGCTGTTGTTGTTTTTGTTGTCTCAAGTGTTTTTGTTTGTTTTGCACAAACACAGACACACACACAAACACACACACACACACACACAACAAACACACGCACCACTTACTGTTGTACTTTGTTTTGGACTCCCCGAGCGGCCATAGGGCGCCAAACTTCGACCACAACAAACAACGCAAACAAAAACAAGAAAAACAAACTGCCAAACGAATTAGAAGAAACGTTTCTATCAATATAAGTATTTATTTGAGGCTATGTGCTCAGGATATGTATTTATTGTAAGTAGTATTTGTCTTTTTGGCCCTTTGTTGACCAAGTTTTGCCGACGGATGCGCTTGCCAATTGCGGATCGCAACTGACGTGTTTCGCACGCCGGCGTTGATGGCACAAAAACGAAACTTTGTTTATTTTCGACTCAGCACTCAGCACTCAGGACACTTAAAACGCGACGTGTTGCGTAGCCAACGTGCGAGGCGCTATTGAGCCAACCAAAAGCGATTCGAATGCCTAACATGGCATGGCTAAAAGGCATCGAGCATCGGCTAGCTGCCGACAAGCAGACGACGAGCCGAGCTGTTTTAGTGAATGAAGCATGTCCTCGTTGCCCCCCATCGTGCCTCAAACTAAATGCAGCGCCTGCGCTACACAAAATCCTCAGGCGATTTGATATACAAGATATACATGTTCATATATATACTTACATATATGTATATATATATTTATATGTATATTTGAATATCAGCGCTTCGAGACCTGCGAGTCCTAAGTACACGAAGTTCATTTGCTAGCAACGTGTTGTCCACTTTATTTTATTTTTATTTTATTTTTAACTGCGATGACAGCAATTAAAATATTTGCAATTGATTTGCTTGCTAATTTGATTAGCAAAATTCGGTTTGGCTTTGGCTTTTTTTTTTCTATACATTTGTACAAATCTACATCCGCTTTGCGCTCCAATTCTATCTAACTGTCTGTCAGTCTGTCTGCTGTTTGCCTCTGGCTGCTGAATGCTTTTCGATGCTGACTTTATTTACGCATCGCTGAGCGTAATCAACAAATCAACACGCCGCAAATATCCGTAAATATGTTGAGCAAACATTTGCCGCCAAAAATTGTCAATTTTCGTTGAGCTTAAGGACCGCCAACGAGGACATTGCAGCGTTTAAATAAATAAACTATGTTTGAGCATTTTTTGAGCCACAAATATATATGTTTTTTCCATATGTATGTGATCAATATATATAAAGATATATGTATATGTATGCCGTATTGAAAACGAATAGCTTCGATTTGATATACATTTTATACACAATTAAAAATGCTGAGGTGCATTAGAAAGCTCTCAGTTTGGGTTGAGTTTGTGAATCGATACTTGGACAAAATGGTAGAACGTAAACGTATTTGACTAGCTCGGGATAACACTTGACAAAAGACTCCCTATAAGGCAACACAGCCGCTATAGGGAGAGGCTGGAAGCCCAACAGAACTGGCCTAAGAAGTAACCATAAGGCGGCCCAAAAGGCGCCACGTAAGCACTACATTCTAACCCTAAACTTTTTTAAAAATCTACATATTCATACTAAAAAAAAAAAGAAGACTGGTTCTGTATCCTGAGTCGGCGCAGATTACCGCCAAGTAAAGATAACTAGAATATTAAGGGATAAAAAAGACTTATAAGGCACTAAAGCCATAATGTTGGAAGTTTATTTAGGTATGTATGTCCTAGGTGTGCCCCAACAATTTAATCTAATTAAAGTAAGCGAACTTATTTGCAACACATTGAAAGGATGCTAGCTGTTGCTGTTCTGCCGGGCAAGTCGTTGTCATTGTTATTGCATTACATAAGATTATCATTATTATTATTATTATTATTATGATTATTATTATGAACTTGCCGCTTGGCTATTTTGTATCCTTGTGTTGTTTCGATTGGGCGAAGAGGGTAGATTTCGAGTCGCGACATAGAAAGCTCGATAAAAAGCGCTTTGTATCGACATTATCGACACAATTGGCATTATATGGTTCATTCAGTCAGCTAATTGAATAATTTTTTTTTTTACTTGCCTCGTTCGTTGCTCTTATTACTGTGAGAAGTGCGTTTTTACAAGCGGAAACGGAAGCAGCTACGGATGCGGATACGGATATGAATTGTTGCCTAATAACTGCCGTTGATGGAGCTTGTTTTTTTGTCGTTGTTGTAGTTTGAGTCACAAACTCTAATTGAACGTATGGCGAAAATCCGTTCACAGCGGGTCATCGTGATTGGGATTGTAGTTGGCATTGTAGTTTGGGTTGGGACTAGGGTTGAGCGGCGGGGAGAAAGTTAAGTGCATTTGGCAGAGCTCGCGCGCGAGAAGCCAGACGCCCATCCCCGCTTTCCCTTATGTCCCCCTCGAGGTAGGACAATGGAGAGCACATAATAGACTTGTCAACCCACCAGCAACGATTAGCCAATTCGTTTAGGCCAGTTTTGTATTGTTTGACATGGCGCAGCAGCAGCGGTAGGCAATAGGCAAAAACGCGTCAGGCAACTGCAATTGCCAACAAATTCAATTTACTGGCGTCACGCTGATAGAAGGCCACTTCGAGCCACGTTACAACGAGCCATAGATCAAAACGGCAGCAAACACCCAAAAGCTGCCGGCTACAAATTTAGACCCTCATTAGTTTCAATAAACGGATGGAATTTGCTCGCTTTTTGCTCTGATGCGTCTCTCCCTCGCTCTCGTTCTCTCGTTCTCGTTCTCAGTGTATGTGGGCAGTTTTTCGGTATTGGATTGCACTTTAATGGTGCTGCTATGCTGCTGATGTCAAAAGAAGTCTTCTAAAGACCGATTTGTACACAGCTGTACAAAACCAAAATTGACAATGCACTCGAAAAGCAACAATGAGCAATGCAAGGCATTAACTTAATTTTATTTTATATATTATAAACCTAATTTCTTAGGTTTTTTTCGTCGAACGTTGCTTAAAGCATTTATCAACAATATATATATATATATATAAAATACTTCGTTCATTTGGCGTCCGAAAGTAGCTTTACAATTCAAGCTTTAAACATTTATTATCTGAGAGATAATGTATCTTAAACTCTTTCTTTTACTTTAGTCAATGTTTTGTTGTTTACCTGCAAGTATTAGATTTCTGCTTTTGAAAATGTAGCCAAGAAACTTGCTGCGGATATGCGGGAGTAGTACTATCGTTTAGTGACAGCAATCCTTGGGATAATATGCGCCCAAAAACGTCTTGCAGGCGTTGCAATAATGGCTTGTGGTGCGGCAGCTATCCATCAGATATGGATACAAGCAAGCGCAGCAGCACCAACTTTGAAAATAGTATAAGTTCATTTATGATAGACTTGACAGTCGTCACATGATCACTTCACTCACCCAAAGGAGCATAGCCATAGTGCCCAGGCATGAGTGCGTGTATTCGCTGTGCGCAACAATCTAGTGCGTCCTTGCTGGCCACAGGCAGGACATACAATCACACAGGCCTTGAGACCAAACTTGGGCTGGGGTGCCAAGGCAAAGAAACCTGCAAATGGATTTGAAATCGAGTAAAGAAAACTTAACTTCAAATATTAAACATTTGATTACTTACTGCGCACCTTGGGCAGCATTAACTGTTGCTGCCCCTCAAGCTGTTGCTGCTGAGCCGGCTGTTGTTCATCCAGTTCATGCAACAGTTGGCAAGGCTGCTGTTGCTCCTGTTGATTGCGCAAATGCTGCGGCTCGGCAAAGAAGGTGCGACGACGATCCACATGCGTTTGTTGATAGTTGCTGGGACGCAAAGTTATCGTCTCAATTTCAATGGCATCGTCGTAGGCTGGCGGCTGAAGGTGTAGATCTGTGTTGGATGGATCTTCACTGCTTGAACGCAACAATTGTGTGACTGGCTGGCTGGGATCCTGGCCCTGATAAAGCATGCGATGCTTTAAGTCGGCCATGCTTGGCTCGCGGCTTTTGCCGGCCATTTGGCTAAATGTAAATGCAGCTTAAAGCTTTTATGCGCCAAGCAAATCAAATCGTATAGAAATACAGCAACAAAACAGAAAAAAAAAACAGTTGTTGATAAGTTTCAGTTATTGTTTCAGTTGCTACACAGTTGCAACAAGCAACATAATTGAACAGTCTGCTCTTTGCTGCATGTCACGTTCGCCTCTTTCTCTTTTTCTCTCTCTATCTCCCTTACGTATCACGTCTCACTCATGGTATATTTTTGCACGTTACGTATGCGCCAAGTATGTCGGCCGGAATGCCAGTGAATATTGTCAGCATCCGTTTCATTTCCGCCACATAACTTTTGTAATATGTATGTTGTTGTTGTTGTTGTTGTTGTTGTCCAGCTAGCGCAATCGCATTTTCTACTCCTACTCGGGACACATACTATTTGCTTGACCCTTGACCCAACATTACTCGACTTCAACTCTGCAGGGTTGCACACACTAACACGTTCAGGCACACTGAAAATAATCGATTTATGCTCATCTTTCTTCCTTACATTCATTCATTATTTTCGATAGGCATGTTACACTCGCAGTGTTCAAAATGTTTAACGAATGTGGTCTTAAATATTTAATTTTAAGGCAATTATCTTGACTGGGGGAGGGGGAAGGGTGGCAATTATAATCACCTTAGCACCTATTCATTTCGAGTTTGTTAATTACTTTAGATAACAGACACTAGTTAACATAAAATTATTAACTGTCACTATTGCAAGTTTAATAGTTTGTTCCAGCAATTATTATTGATGCTCATTAAATTGTTTGTGCTTCATTTGATGCTGACATGTTGATTATAATAATTAGTAATTGGTTATCTTTGGAAGATGTCCTTGTAAGAGCGTAGTTAAGAGAAAGAATTTTCAGTTTTATTCATGAAATCTTTTAAAGATTGCCACTTGTTTTTATAGTCGAAATCATTTGCCAGCCCTGAAATACAGCTCGACCCTCAATACTCTTGAGCACTGAGTCCACTGTGCACACTGTGTGCAGACAGTTCAAATGCAGTTCAGTTTGTTCATGTGTTGTGGTTTGTTTTGTGGATTTGGTGTTTGTGTTTGGCTTTGAAGTTTTTCAATCTGTTTTTGCGAAACTCCACGGCAGATGAGCGCAACCAAAAATACAAAAACAAAATAAAATATAAAGTCACAGTAGGAAAGAGCAAAAACTCAAAGCTTGACTTTGCAAACTGATTGAAGAAAGTTTCAGTGCATACATTTATTATATTTTTTTTTTTTTTGCCTCAAATCAACTTTAGGAACTCGTTTGCTAAATTACCTTTACGCATTTATGGAAATTTATGCGAAAGGCAAACTAAATAGCAACAAGAAAAATTATTTGTCTACATTTGCATGCCATTTCCATAGCTAGATACTTTTATTCTATGCTCATTCGATGGCACATTCATATTTATAGGCATCATCTATACCCTTTCCCTACCCGGCACACTTCCTCCGCTCCTTCTCCACCTACTCCAACTCATCATCATGTCTCTCATGTCTCCCCTGATGGCAGTTGAAGCATGACTTTTTATTTCTCACTTGGCAGTGCATAAATTTTGTAGTCCATTTGAAATTCATTCATCGCTTTGATGTTTGCTTTATTGTATTCTGTTCTTGTTATTCCTTTTCTTCTTGTTGTTGTTGCTTTTTTGTTGTGGCCCTGTGAAAACTGTGCCGGTCTGAGCGAGCTAAGCTTATCGATAAACGTGGGGTATCCGATTGCCGGGCAGCCAATTTGCCAACTGGGTTTGAAGGCAACAACAGTTGTTGTTGTTGTTGTTAGGAGTTGGTTTCACAAATAACCAGTTGAATACGCAAACACTTGAGCTAAAGATTCCTGATACTTACCCAACAAGACCATTTGTAGTCCAAGTAGCTCGATTTACAACAATAAAAAAACACAAAAAAATAAAATAAAAAAAAACAAAGCTGGAATAAACTAAATACATATGTACATAAAACTGATGACTTAACTTCATATATATTGTAAATTTATTAATTCTTACTGCTTAACAAGTACAAGCCAGATTTTGAAGTAGATTGAGCTATTATTTAACTAATTAAGCACTGATTCCCATGATACCATATTGCCTTACCCAGCACACGCACACACACACGCACACACACAAGCCCACTTACGTTTAAGTGTACATATATATGTTTGTTATTGAACGCTGAAAGTTGCGGCTTTGGAAAAGTGGGTAAACAATATTTTGTGTAATTGCAATTAGCGCAAAAAGGTTTTGGGTTGCGAAAGTTGTCGAGACGCGAACAAAAGGCGAATTTACGGAAGGCACGTTCACACTCATACACACACACACACACACACACACACACACACAGTTGAAGTATTTGCACTCTTTGTAACGCGTCCGTGCGGATTTTGGTGTTGAAATTAAACGAAATCATTATTAAGGTGCAACCACAACACAGTTCGCAGTGCACACACACACACAGACACACACACACGAACTAACAATCGAATAAAATTCAATGGCACATGTTGCCAACAGACTTAAAAGACTGCAATCTTTCCTTACCTGCACCTAATGCATCTATAAAAGATGGCAAATGATGAGTTTAATAAGTTTGTTATGATTCTAATGTGGAAATGATTGTGTGAACAAATCAACTGTTACAACTTTTCATAATATCGAAAGCCTTGCAGCTAGCGCTCTTAAAACAAAGTAGTGGGCTAAGAATTCATTGTTGGCCTTCTCTTTCATTAGTTCAAAAAATTAAATGGAAAAACCGACTTAATTTCTTCATGACAAGTTATAGTATGGAAACAGCATCAATATTGTTTCAATTAAATGTGCATTATTAAGAATAAATCTAGCGGATGTCAAATATATATAGGGCTCACATCAGCTATTAAATTATTAAACTGAAGGAAACCGAGCGACGTTTCGCAGACGCACATATTGTTCGAGCAGGACTTTCGAGAGTTGCAAAACATATTCGACGGTCACATCAAGACTGTTGCTGACATGACAGAGAGATTGGACCGAGAGTGTTGTTAGGGTCGCTACTTTCGTTGAGGACATATTAGGAATTTTGTATTCTTATCAAAATCGATTTTGAACGTGCCCAAAAAGCTATTCAGGCGGGACAACAGTTAATTGGTTCACATGGCGTCTATCAAATTACATGATCTGCGACCCAAATCCATGGATCGTGTCATTGACTCGGGCGTTTCGTTATGGTGAACTAATCCAAAATCAACAGGATGCAGAGGCATGTAAACTTCAACAACTTTCCGAACTGTTGGCAACAGAAGGAATCCATGTGATCGAAATGTATTCTTACGCAAGTTCTATAAAACCTAATTGCCGTTAAAAATTAATTGTAGCTTCAAAGTAAATCCTAATTAAACTCATTAGCACATCATCCTAAGCAATGTCAGTTAATCCTAGTTAGGTATAACTTTTCTTTTTTTCTCCCTTGCGTTTTGGCACTTAAAGCAATAAGCACAAATAATCAGAAAAACTTATCGAAGCGTTCACAGGGGAGCTTTCAATTGTCGTACATCGAAATCGCAGTTGTGGACTTAATCGCTAATCTAAAAGCCGCGCTGCTTGAAAAAAAAAGAAAGAAAGGAAGCTGCTGAAAGACACTTGGCTTCTTAATTTACTAAAAATGAAAAATATAAGGAAACAAATATTGTAGCTGCGTCTCTTGTAAGTGTGTGTGTGTGTGTGTGCGTGAACCAACGGAAGTAAGCACTAAAATAAGTAAATAAAAGAAAAGCGCGCTGAGGGAAAGAAGAACAAAACAAAAGTAAAAGAACTGAAGTAAAGTAAATGTTCGCTCGTTCGTTCGTGTAAAATAGTTGAAGTTATGAGCCAAAAGCAGCCAAAGAGCAAAAAGCGACTTACAAGCAAGCAAACACACACACACTCAGACACTTGAAGTGCACAAAGTACAGTGTGTGTGTGTGTGTCTTAATGTGTCTGTCTGTGTGTGTGTGTGTGTGAATGTGAGTAATTCACATTTCAAGCACGTTTCGCTTTTATGCTCTTAAATGGCGAGTGTATCTGTGCAATGCCTTCTCTATTTACCCATCTCACCCTTCTCCCATCCCCCTCCAACAGCCCCCCTTATAACCGTTTGCCGCTTTTCCGTGCTGTGGCAAAACGATAATTTTGTTGATGATGCTATGATTATAAGTTTTAGACCAAGCTCCAAGCTTCGCCTCCAAAAAGTCGAACAATGGGCGACCGTCACCACCGCAATCAAGGGTTCAAGTAGCGGCGTTTACATGTGTGTCTGCGTCTAAGCCCCCTAAGCAATCACCACCCCTTCCCCCCACACCCTTCTACCAAAAGTATCTGTATCTATATCTAAGTAAATTACACACACACTACGGACAGACGGACGGATGGAGAAATTGGTGGGGCCTGGCATCCCATCGCATCCTTTGCGCGTGAATGACCCACATAAATAGACGCGTGGTGAAATCGGTCCGTTTTGGTGCTGTGGCTCTGGCATCGGTTTTATGGGCACGAACCAAACAAAGAGTTGGCTACCAAAAAAAAAAAAAAAATGTAAAGAAAAGAGGAAAAAATGCACAAAAAAAAAAACAAATTGAAAAGAAAAACACTATTCAACTGAATGCCACACACACACACACACACACACACATATATGGACAGAGAGCGCTTTTGCTTCGCTTTGCAGATCGCTTGCTGCATGGGGGCATGATTGGGACTTTGGTGGCATGCTATAGCATTTTTCATTATAAACATGAATTGATTTCGCCCCGTTGGTTTTTATTTTATTTTATTTTTTTCACTCATTTGACGTTACATTTCCCTATTTTCATTGACTGATTTTCCTTATATGTTTTTATTCCCTTTTCCGCTGCGTCTGAGAATACACTACGTTATCACCATTCGATTCAATTCACCAACGGCACTGTTATGTTTATTATTTTTATATTGATAATTTAATTGTTTAATCCACAGACTCAGCATTTAATTCGTCACAATTAGCTATTGTGTTAGCTTTATGCTATTTACTACAAATGAAATGAACAAATGGATAAACCCTTGTTTAGTTCAGTTTAATTGTCTTGGCAAAATGTTTTGTTTAGTTTAACACACATTATTTTATTAACCTTGTCTTGCAAACTAAACAAACATTGTTCAAGTTCAAACTTTTGATAATTTGTAATGTATTCAAATAACAATGAAAATATTTGTACAAAAACCGATTAAAGAGAGCTAAAATTTAATTAAAAATTCGTCAAATGAATGTTTTATGTAACATTTTTAGTCGTTTAAGAACTTTTGTGTATTTTGCAATTAAAATTAAATAAACATGCACGCAAATAGTTTGCAAATGCCATGAGCTGCCATTAAGGCCATTTAAATGTAATATATTTACTTTATATATATTTTGCACATTTACTTGCAAGTTGGTAGGTAGGTCTGTGTGTATGTATGTATATGTGTGTGCATATATTATACAAATGAATTGTTTATTTATTGCATACATGTCGATGTTTCATCTAGGTCTGTCTAGCTGACACACACACACATACACATTGACATAACATACACTTAGTAAGTGCCAAAGCCATAAATTTTCAACATGACATGACCATGTATTTCTTAATGCTATTGATTTATTTTTGGCCTAATAAAGGCGACGTCTCTCTGCAATGCCGTTAAGTGCTCTTACGGATGGCCCATCAAACGCGTTGGAGAGGTGAGAGGGGTACGTCTATAGGCTTTGCTGCTTATGGCATTAGAACAAGAACGGACACACTGTAATATGTGCTACAAATGATGCCAAGGCAATGTGTGTTGGACAGGCTTGAAAGGGTTATGATTTGACGTTTACCATAGGTCAAGTAAATTCCAAATTTATGGCTTAGAAATTTGCACTTAATATGCACATAGGTGCTATGTGTGTGTGTGTGTGTTGTAGAAAAAAACAACAACAATCAAAATCGTAGATCATTTAGACTTGCGGGAGTAGATCGTAAACTGTTTCTCTGTTTGTTATTGCTTGTTAGTTGCTGCTGCTGTCGGCAGTTGCATTAACTGTTTGCCATCAACCGCCTGACTCTAATCCCCGACACTCTCCACACCTCCCTCTCTCTATGTCTCTACATATATACATATATATATTTCGAGACAATGTGCAAATTGTTTACACTGCACTTGGACGGCAGCTTGTTATTGTTGTTGCTGCTGCTGTCACCAAAGTTGTTAACTGTCTACCCGGCATTAATATTTCAATTTCGTAGCCTTTTACTTAAAATTTGAGGAACAGAGACAAAGGCATAGAGACACAGACAGACAGACAGACAGAGAGAGAGAGAGAGAGAGAGAGCCACTATGATGTCTGACATGCGTCTCGGTTGCTGCAGCTACTGCAATCAAGGCATCAATGTCAACAAAACACTTGATGCCAAAAATGAAGTTGCAAGTTGCTACTGCATGCGGCAAGCTGAAAACTCCTACACTACAACAAGCACACTGACTGCCAAGCCTGACTGACTAACTGACGTTCTTTCGTTCGCATCCGCCACGACCAAAAATTCATTTTACGTTTTTGTTGTAAGCTGAAAAACTTGACAAGCTCCGCTTAACTTTTCGCTCAAGTTTTATAGCACCGCGGTGCAAGTGTGTCTGCGTACGTATGTGTGTGTGTGTGTGTGTTTGGTTGAGAATGCGTGTGTTTTGGTTTTGTTAAGCACCGCAGTTTTCGTTTGCTTTTCCAAAAAAGTCTACGTTAATGTTGTTTTTTTGTTGATTTTGCTCTTTTATCCTTCGGCATCTATTATTATTCTTTTCGACAGGCACTCCTGCCGTTGCTCTTAGCTGAAGCGTAAGGCATTATTCATGCAAATTATGACGCGCACAAAAAAGTAACCAAAAAGAAGACATCCATCACAATTCACCATCGACCAAGCATAAATGCTACCTACGTTGCAGTACAGCTGCATACAAAGTCTATAACAAGAACTTGCCTAATTGTATTGCATACTCTTAGGCGACCACAAAATTCGTATACAAAACCTAAATAGTCATATCATTTGAAATTTAAGCATATACAAAAAACGAAACAAAATGAGAGAGATTAATAGATCAAACCAACCTAAAATGGAATGTAGCACAAGGTCATGGCATAGCTCTATCCTTCTATACTGAGAGTGAGTTTTTTGTGTGAAAAATAAAAGAACAGAATTTTCAAAAGAAGGTCTTCAAAGTTGTTGTGTTATTAATATGCATGATTTACTCTTTGTTGGGGAAAAAGCGCTTCAAATGCGTATCTCTAAAATGCATGTGCCACAAATTGATACAGATTGGGTGCTATCTTAGTCACAAACACACACACACACTCACACACACACAAGAACTACACACTTGACACATACACAAAATTTGTTATTAGCATGCACATCAATGGTTTTGGGCTCTTGCCTCCATTACACGAACACACAAACTAATATACATACATACATACATAAGTATGCAACCCCTTCACCCTGCAATGTTTCCATCATCTTCAATGGAAAAGAATAAAACACATTTGCATAATTTTGCTTGTACAGTTTTTTTTTGTTCATATATATTTTTATCATTGTTTTTTTTTTTTTTTTTTTGAGTTGTTCTTGACATGCTACTACACTAAATTTATATATGTATATTTTAAAGTTATAAAACTTAATGCTTAAATGGATGGAATGACGTAAAATCAGTTTGTTTGCTTTATAATGCAAGTGTATGAATATTTTATAATTGTACTATGTGCTGACATAGTCATATTCATCAGAATTCTAAACGATCTATGAATAAAAATTACATTTTAGCATTTAAAAATTAAGCACAGTAATTGCGGCACATAAACAATCAGTGCCGTGCAGCCACAAATACATTTTTAATAATAGTAATCATCGTATAGTTAACAAAAAAAGAATTTCTTTTGCCATCAGTTGCGTATAATGTTGTAATAATAAATTTTAATTGTTTTTTTTTTTTTTTTTTTTTTGTATTTTATGAATATATCAGTCAGTGAGTGCGCAATTTTCATTGATTTAATTTTTTTTCAAAGCACTGCCAAACAAATAAATTTTTATGTATAAATGATTGAGATAATAAAAAAAATAAAAAAAATTGGGTTACAATATAATGCATAATAATTAAGTAGCCCTGAACTACAGCTATAAATATGCGCATAATTCAATAAATATAAATGTTTTTATGAATATGTCAAAAAAAAAATAATAATTTGATTTGATTTGAGTGTTTTTTTTTTTTGCATTCTTCGAGTTGCAATGAATATTTTGCAATCCCATCTCTTTTTTTTATTAAGCCAGACAAAAGAGTTTTTTCCAAAACGAGGGTGTGGGCGGCAATGTTGTGGGCACCAAGCCCTCCCAGATGGCAGTATCAAAAACGTCCTTGACTTTGTCCTGCAATGGAAAATAATGTTTAAGTTTTTAACTTAGTTTATTATGTGGTCTAAGGAATCTGTTTCTCTTTCAATCGTTTACTATTCAATAATCAATAAATATATTTGCTTGGATTAGGTTTTTGAAGAATAAGTTACGAAATAATGGTCAATTTAATTAATGCTCAAATAAATTTGTATGCAATATTATATTAACTACAATTTTGGCTTAATCAGCCTGGGTCTTGTCAGTGATAACATCTTTTTTTTATTATAATAATAAAGCCCGAGTCGGAGATACTCAAGAAGAATTGAAAACAAACAAAAATGCTTTTAAAAGATGAAATAATACTAAAGAAATTAAAACAAACATTTTAAATGTTGTTTTTTTATTATATAACAGGTCTTAAGAATGCTTTAAACGCTATAAGTTTGCCATATTTGTATGCATCATTTTCGAAACGATTCGAAACAAACGTATTTCCTAACAGCCTGATATAGCAGGGTAGATTATAATACGAAAAATGCATCTTGCATCCTATTTTTTTATTTTTCATTTTTGCCAAGTGAGTCAGCATTAGCGCCTCCTTTGGGGGCAGCGACAACGAGTGCAATGCACGTCTGACAAGGAAAGGTGGCTTTTGGTAATGCACTCAGTCAGAACAGGACTCGGAAGTTTGTGGTGCGGCAAAGCATTAATGTTCCAAGTCCGACTGGCAAGCAAGCTGTTACCGTTACACTAACCAGCCCGAAAACCGCACAATTATGATTATGTGTATGTCTGTGTGTATGTCTGTGTGCTTTGTGGCTAAGAAGAGCAGCTTGCTGTAGCACATTGCCTCAAAGGCAAACGCCTCCCAAGCGTCATCATTGTGCAGAGTTTTCCTTTTTAAGTGTTTGCATACAGACAGCGACAGCCCAAAGGATTTCTCGAATATTATTTGTATACCCTTGCTGTGTTTTTTTGGGTGCTAAAAATGAAATGTTTCATGAATTGAAAAAAAAAACTTAAGACACAACAATAGTTATAATTTGATGCTCTCAATATTTTTTCATAGTTCAGTTGAACTTATTCCTAAAGGATATTTAAACTTCGGCTTGCCAAAAGTAAGTCTGTTCTTTCTTGTACTTTTTGATGTTTTTGTTGCTGTTGCTGTTGATGCTACTGTTTGCCGGTGCAATGACTTTGCGTCCGCAAAGTATTCTAAGTGTGTGTGGCAACAGTCGCTGCTGATGTTGCTGTTTTAATTAATATGATGGGGCGGCCCAACAAACCCGCAATCGTAACATCGCAACAACATTCCATGCCCAGTCATTCATTGACTCTATATCTCTCTCTTTCACTCACTCACACTCACTTACACTCACTCACAGTCACTCACCTGTGTGGCTGACGAAGTCTCAATGTATTTGGCACCAATTGTTGTTGCCAAGTCCCAGGCGTCTGCATATGAAATTGGTTTCTCGCCATTTGTCTGCTTATCCATGAAAACGGCACACAACATATATGGAATCAAATAAGAATAACATAAATATTTTAATAATTTGTGCAAGTCAAGTAAGCAAGAATCATGCTACGTGCGCATATTAAAGCAAATCAACATGAAGCAAAACCTCACCTGCAATTTGTTCAACACATTGAGATTGCTACGTAGATCGGCTTGGGTGCCAACCAATATGAGTGCTGCCTTTGTTTTAGCAAATTTGGGAGCCCATTTCGATTTGATGGCCCCAAATGTTTCAGGCTTGACCACCGAGAAGCAGAGCAGAAAAACATCGCTGTCCGGATACGAGAGCTCCCTCAATGGATCCAATGTGTCTTGGCCGGCAGTATCACAGAGTGTCAAATGGACGGGGCTCTCATTCACATTTACCTCGGCTGTAAAAACATATAAATGCAACATTGATATATATATATACATAGAATATAGCTTGTAGTTGTAATTGAAATGAAATGCATTTCCTCAATCCATTTTTGTTAGTTTATTACTATGTTGAATTTCGCTAATGAATCAAACGTAACGAAACGAAACGAAACGAACAAACAGTGAAATGTCGTCGTGCAAGTGTCGCAGTTGGCAATTTAATTACGCTGCTTTGTTGTTGCAACATACATACATACATACACATACATATGCAAAATACATACTGTATATTTAAATGCTTCATCTCGTTTTTTCAGGTATTTTGGATTGAATTCCAGTTTGGAATTTAATTTAAAAGCGTTACCATCCCAATTCTCGGTTTGCCTCTACGCAAGTTGCACATTTTTGGCATAGCATACTTCAGACACACACACACACACATACACACATATGTGTGAGTAGGGATTAATATGCCTTTTTACTCACACTTAACGCACACTCTCAGAAAAAGGGGCAAACTATGCGTGGCATTCAGCTCTGCATTGCGCTGCACTTCACTTTGGACAGAAAGACCAGATAGACAGACAGAGGACAAACCAAAAAGGAAGACAGACGGGAGACTAGTTGGCCAAATCCTTTGGCTAGCATTTTCGGACCACATTTCCCTGACAACGGAACGCAAGGTGAGTATGCTGCTGATAAGGCATTATACCTTTACAAGCATTGAGGATCAGAAATTTGTTGTTAACCTCACACACCCACACACACATCCATGCATACAATATAGATATGGTGGGCAATGCATTAAGTAGCAAAATAATTTCTAAGATAAATGCAATGCACATTTATTCGTGTAACAGGTAAAAATGTTTTAGACTTCATGCTTGTATTCGTATACAAACTTTAAGGAAACTATTTAAACGCCTATAACATAAAATAAGAATAAATTAATCTTTTAATTTAAATATTCAATTTTTACCACATGCAACTTTATTTCAAAGTCCATATTAACGAATGTTTACTGTGCAAACAATTTGTCTCAAATTGAAAATCTTTTTGAGCTTGTGTAATCAACAACCTCGAAACCGTGAATATAATTGATTTTTGAGAAATCGAGAAACCAAAACAAGCCTTAGTTTATGTATTTTCAATTGCTGTTTCAAGTTACTGTTTCTGTATTCTATACGTTCAAGTATGTATGCTATGTGTGTATGTGTGTATAAGATGTAATTGCGGTTACACGCAGGTTGAGTGTGTGTGTGTGTGTATGTGTGTGGTTTCATTTCAAGTTGGTGGCAAGCAGCGATTTTGCCAAGCTGCTGTTGCTTTGTATTTTAATGCTTATTTGAATTGTACTTGCGTTTGGCTTAATGTAATTAAGTGGGTTTAAATTTGAAACCCTTTAATTTTGCTTCTTTTGTTGAAACGCAGTTTGCCTTTCTAATATGCTTAATTAAGTTATTCATAAGACAAAAGTGGTTTATTTTTATATCAAGCTTTTAGCAATATAAGCTTATAATATTGTATTTCACTGAACTTTTGTTATTATTTAATGATAATTATAATTTTAATTAGTTTTTTAAGTCTTGCTGTAACGAACAGTAGGAAACGAAAGTATTTTGCACATGTCCCAAAAAAGTAGGCAACACATTTTGGGCGCGTCAACATTTTCTAATTGCCATTTTAGCTGTTTGCTATTTGGACTCTTTCCTTCTCTCCCTCCCGCTCTCTCCCTCTCTCTTTCTAACATTGATAGGAAAGCAGCTCGGTGGCAACTGAATTAGCATCGCCTGGTTACGCCCACACACGAAGTTAAGCAAGTACGTGTGTGTGTGCGAAAGCAGCATTCATATTTAAAACACGTGTAAAATGATTTAAATTTCCAAGAACAACTGACAGAGACAGGAGATATATATATAGAGAAAAAGAGAGGGAGAGAGGAGCGTGTGAAAGAGATGACAGTGAGCTTTAGCTTGTTTCACATGCACCGTCGAGCGCATTTGACCTCACGTCTTTGCCTAACACATCAAACCCCCAACCACCCATGTGTATCCCCGCTTCCAAACTCGGTTTTATGTGTGCTATCTAAAAGTTAATCACGACTGCCTTTCAATGCAGCTGCTACTGCCACTGCCACTGCTACTGCTTCTGTTTACTCTGTGTAAATAAAGTTGGGTATGCATTTCAAGTTTTTAATCAGCAGGTCGCTGAAGGTCGCCCTCGTGGCTCATGTATAATATATATTTAATTTTTGCAGCGCATAAATTCCATGAATGCATTTGCTACACTCAGGCATTGTGTGTTATAAAAAAAAAAACAACAAAAAAACCGTAACTTTTGAAAGGTGCAGCTCAGCGCAGTTTCTATTCATTAGAAATCTAATTGGCTTGCTTACAAAATACCCTGTGATTTGAATAGAGTTAGAATAATAGTCAGTTGTTGGTAGGTGGTTAGTAAACGTGAGTTTAAATTCAATGGTTCGTTCGAAATTTCCATAAAAACTTTTTTAAAATTATTATTTATATATTTTCTTCATTTCTTAGTAAACATTCATGTTTCTTATTATTTTCAAATAATTTTCATTCAGCTCTTTCTACTACTTTCCATTTAGCATTACCATCATAATTTCGAGAACAGGCTACATGTGCACCAATACACGCCACAATACACGCACACAATACGCATACACATGTAATGCATGGTAGAGGTGACAAAAGGTTTACGTTTTTTTGTGCATTTTTTTGTGAAACGCCTTAAGCTCTTAAGCAAAGCTGGCTGGCTGATGCCGACAAACTTGAAACTTGACTGGCAGCTTTCTGCAACGCTTTCTTTGCATCCGTCAACTGTTCTCTATTGGCTTTTGCCTTGTGCAGCTCATATGCATAACACCGTTTTTTTCCCCCCTCTTTGTCACTTGACTTAAATCGCCGATGCGTTTTTTTTTTTTTTCTTACCCCCTTCCCATAGCTGTGGCAGGTTCTGAAAGTTATTGGCAGCACTCAATTGTGTGGCATGCTTTTAGCTATGTTGCAACGCTTCGAGTTATGTCAAGATTGAGTACGTTAAGCAAGCGATGAAAGTGATGGAAACATTTTGCCTTGTTGCACTTTTATTTCGATTTTACTTTAGCATACTTTTGGGCGTCGTTTTGGGGATGTCTCATTTGAAGCGGTGGCTTATTAATCGATTATCGATTTGGGTATACAAATGATGTAAGTGTGTCACCCACCTACAAAAGACAAAATGCGAAAATACGAGCAAATAAAAACTCAACTTTTTGAATTAAATAGCTGATGATGACTACAACAGCGCCACCCAGCGGCCAAATGGCGCATAACACAAAAGGAAGACGCGGTTTCTAAGCTTTTACTGCTCCGTTCTGTCTATGTGTGTGTGTGTGTGCGTGTGTGTGAGGTAAAGCGCACAATTGTGTAATTGTTACTTGTTGACGGCCATTGAAAGTCAGTGAATCGCTTGGCTGCTTCTACTTGAGCTGCTGCTGCTGCCATTCGCGTAACCTTGTTGAAAGCTAATTGAGTCAGCCAGTCATTCAATCACTCACACTCCTCGCTCAATCTGTCAATTACTCTCAATAGAAACGAAGCAATAGATTCAGTTAACAGTGCCAGCCAATTAGTCTATATAGGCATAAATACATTTGTATCTGTAGAGAAAGGCCCCATTAAGCCCATAGATGTTTAAGGAGCAGCAACTTAACAATCCGCTTCGGAAATCCAAAAGCTTCATTAAGTATGAAGCATGATATATACTTATATATTTTTGATCAGCATCGCGACCTGAGTCGATATTGATATGTCCGTCTGTCCGCCTGAATATTTGGAAAACTTAATCATAAAAAATGTATTTCTTGGAATTTTCGTCGGCTTATCTAAACAATGTCGAGATATTTTATGTATCTACTTAGCATTCATTTGATCGATCGATTAGAGATCAAGTATTGATAATATTCTTGTTCTTTTAACAGTTTTTGTCTATTGAGGCAAAGACAAGTTAAGCACATTTTGAAAAAGTTCGCTTAGATGGGCCATTCAATTAAAGTAATGGCATTTGATGAATGTTGCAGCTGTCTGCCTGTGCACTCTTGCGACCCCTCTCTATCTTTTTTCAACTCTCGTGTCTCTTGCTTGCCGTCTGGCTATATCTAATCCTATCCTTTGGCTTGTGGGAAGGTTGGCACTTGATAATTAGTTGAACTATGCACAAAAGTTTAATGTATGGCGCAACTATGCAAAGCCTCTTGCAAATATGCAAATCACACGGAGACACACACACACTAACACACACACACACACACACAGACACATGCAACTTGTGCACATTAGAGACTAAAGTTTGAGTCTACCCCAATGAATTTATGTGTTTGTGTTTTGTGTTTCAGTTCGTGGAATTATGCCTTTGCATTCTGCGCTCGAAAGGAGAGCTTGTTATGCTTGGCATTTCGCAAATGACGCACATGGCGTATGCGTAATAAGTGCTGAAATAAGAAAAGCTTGCCGTCTCTGCAAAGCGCTATAAATAAACAGGACATCCAAGTTGTTAGAATGATGCATATTAGTGCATTAGACACCAACTCTTTGACGCACCCAAGCGACATTTCCAGATCAATGTTGGCGCCCTCAATGTTCCTTCTCTCTTTTTTTCAACTTTGACAAACCACGCATCCTACGGGAATGACGCAAATTGCAGTGCAATAACAGCGAAAGCAACGCAAAAAAAAATCAAATAAATAACAAGTCTTCTTCTATTTATGTATTTAAGTGTGTATGTGTGCATAGATACATATATGCAACACCTAACACATATTTTTTTTTAATTAAGCGTGCGGTAAACATTAAATTAGGTCACAAACAATATTCGAATCTGAACGAATTTCAAATGCGCTTAGGCAAGAAAATATACAAAATATATATGAGAATATATTGTAAGGGCTTTTTTGGAACAGGTTAAAAGCAAGAAAATTTATAACAAGTCCCAAAATTTTAATTCTGTTTTAAAAAAAAATCTGAAAATTTTTCAGCCAAAGAAATTTCTTTCTAGCCAATAATAATGGATATTTGAGCGTAAAAAAGACAACTGAAAGCTAAAGTGAGGTTTAAGAAGAGAGCGAGAGAGAGAGACAGAGAGAGAGAGGAGAGAGAGGCATCAATCTTAAAAAAGAGTGTACAATACTCTTCGGATTCAGGGCATTGCGGCATGAAATAAGTGCACATTCATGCAAAATTTATTAGAGTCAGGACGACATCAAGTGGTAGCAACAAGCAGCAGACTCGAGTGCCGCATAGGCGCTGGATATACATATGTGTGCGTGTGCATGTGCATGTGTGTGTGTGTGTGTGTGTGTGTGTGTGTGTGTTGTGTGTGAGGGCACAACATAATTCAATCACTTGCAGTGCATGTGCCTACAAGTTGAGACATAAAAGGTAATGGAGTAAAATGATGGCAGCAGCGACAAAAGGCCAAAAAAGGCGTCTGCCATTTTTATGCACTTGTTGTTGTTGTTTTTTTTTTTTTTTTTTTTTGCAGCTGCTACTTCTTGTTGATGTTGTTGTTGTTGCTGCTCTGAATAACCGCAAATTTCAATTTTCCGTTCATTAAAATTCGTGAATAGCATACAAGGCACAAGGAGCACCCTACTAATACACACACACACACACACACACATATATGGCAATGAGAGCGTGCAAATGCGGAAGCAGTGAAAGTCAAATGAAGCTGCCATCCTGCCTGAAATCCTGCTCTGCCTAGCAGGGACCACTGAAGCAGAAAGCTGTTGGCGGAGAATGAGACAGCGGTGGATGTGTGTGTGTGTGTGTGTGTGAATGGCCTGCAGGCCTCAGTTGAACATCATTTTCGCCTACTTCCGATAGCTGCTGAGACTGGCCCCATACACACACACACAGACACAGACACACACAGATACAGCACAGTTGAAATGCCAAGCGCGCCGCATCCTTCACACGGAAACTCAGTAAAGATTTCACAAATTGGTTTTCAACAAAATGAAAAATTCATATACGTGGCAGGCAGTCGAGAAGGTCGACGTAGCAGCATGCGTGTGTATGTGTGTGTGTGTGTGTGTGTGTACATACCGAAAAATGCCGTTAAGTAAACCTGTTGAAAAGCGCAGTCAACGAGGAAACATTTTAACACACACCCATCCATACATACATTGAGAGAGGGAAAATTGTTCACGGTTCGCCAAACTTACCGTTATAAATATCTGATGCCGTCGGCACATGTTCCGGATTGAATCGATTCTCCAGATATGACAAGATCAAATTGGTTTTGCCAACAGCCCCATCGCCAACCAAAACGCATTTAATTGACGGCTCCGTTCGCTCTTTTTTTTTACCTGAAAGAGTTCAAAAACAGCGAGTAAGAGTAAGCGTGAGCGTGAGCATGAGAAGAGAAAGAGTGCAAAAAAAACAGATTAGTTGCTTGCAAATTTGCAATTAATTTAATGCACACTGCAAACAAATGATAACAAATTTGTAGTAAAACTTTTGACTAGGTTTTTGTTTTTGTTTATTGCTTGTTGAGATTTTGTTGTTTTCTTGTCTCTTGTCTTCCTTACCTTTGTGTTCGCCATTCGCAGGATCTGCTGCCGCTGCTGCTGCTGCTGCTACTGCTATTGTTGTTGTTGTCTTTTTTGATTTGCGTTTTCGCAGCAAAAACTTTGCACCTTTGCCGCTGTCTGCGCTTGTATCGCTTAGAGATTGCTGCTGCAAATAGAAAAGAAAAAAGAAAGGAAATTGATAAAGATTAACAATTGATAAGTTTGAAGTGTGCCCAATGCATTTATTGCATTCACCTTAATGGCTAAGAGACAATGTCGAAAACTTCGAATCTTTGCTTTGCACTAATTGGCAATTTATCAATTGAACAATTGCCTTGCCGCTCAACGAGAAGAATAAGGATTCATTATGTTTAAATGTGATTTAATCAAAGAGCTATAATTTAAGCAAACGAGTGCACTCCATTTAGCCAAGCTGCTTTAATTTGGTTAAATTTCTATGCATATGTGTATGTTTGTTTAATTGGTTAGCGGTTAGTTAATAACCGAATTGTGCATAAAGCGAGAAAGACACAGAAAGATGACAAATTTGTCATCCAGTGTTGGGCAACGCATGAAACTCAATTTTGTCAGCTTCAAATGAAACATTGCGCATACGACGCGTACGACAACACAGAGACACATAAAGGAAGCAACCGCCTGAGACTGTTAATTAAATAATAAAAGCCATCAGTTTGAAACGTTGTGCGAGTGTGTGTGTGTTTGTGTGTGTGTTTGTGTGTCTTTGGGTGTGAACTAATGCCAGACGCGACACTTTACGCCGACTCTGGCTAATTTAATATGCACATATAAATTAGTCAAGACGATAGACAACAACAATGATGACGATGACGATGACGATGATAATAATGATGACGACAACAAAGCCGCAAGGCAATGCAAAATCTTTTGCGACAGCTGCACAACAAGCAAAGTAACACCAACAACAATAACACAAGCATTTGAACATGGGTAAAAAACCTTTAAAGCATTGCGTATACGACAAGGAGACGTTAGGAGAGTTAGAGTTTGAGTTATATACTAAGTAAGTAATGCTACAATAGACTGATTGTTGCCATTTTCTGCACTCATCTGGAGCTAAGCTAATTGGTTTAACTATACGCTCGTTCCCGCACTCCGTACCCGTGCCAATCGCCTGCCTCGCCTGCCTCGCCAGCTGGACAACAATAAAGAATTAATTAAAATTCAGTTAGTTGTGGGATGCTGCTGCCGCTGCTTGCTGGTTGTAAATAAATAAATGCGAAAATTGTTTTGTTGAGTGGCATTTTGTAATATAATTTTGATTTATACGCTGTGTTTTGTTTCTGTGTGTGTTTTTCGCACAATTCGCATATTTTAACGCGTTCTTTGTTGCAATTTACAATTTTTGCACTTTCAAGTCTTTTATTATATTGTTTTTGTTGCTGTTGTTGTTGTTGTTGCTGTTATCGCTGGCATCACGCGATGTTATAAATGGCCAACTGGCCGCAGCGCCACTGTTGTGTTAAATGGTCAACAATCTGCACTTGAATTAATTATTCAAAATCAAATTGTTGCACACAACAACAACAACCACAACAACAACGTTTTTACGAATTTCGTTTAATTGAGTTGCCTTTAATTGAATTAAGTCGCTTTATTGATGACCAGATAATATCAATATATGCTGCAACAAAAGCAAACCATTATAAATGAGTGTTGAGCAGAAGCTAAATTATTGGATAGCTAACAAAAATTCAAATGAATGAAACAAACAAAATGTACTTAAATTAACTAAATTTAATTAATTAGGTTCAAATATGTGTGTATCGAAGGTATTTGTCTTCTATTGTGATAACTTCCAGCTATATTTGAATAAAAACAAGATCAGCTATTTTATTAACGAAGAACAAAACTATTTTTCACACAATTTTTTTAAGGTATTTCTGTTGAACAACATTGATTAAGATTTATTAATTTTTTCATTCATATAAACATACTTATTTCTCGTCTTATGATGCTCACTTGTCAGATCATTTAGAAAAGTTTCCACCACAGTTCGAAAATAAAACGTTGACAATTCATTCATATTTTGCTTGGATTAATTGCATATTTGTGTGTGTAGTTTAATTAATTAACGATAGTTTAAAGCGAATGGCTCAATGAAAATGTCAAATCATTCATTAAACAATTGCCAATTACACAAGAACAAGGACATCGCGAATATAACTAACAGCTAACATATTACACAGATTGAATTCACAGATACTTATGCGGCGTAGACCCCCCCCAACAGCCCTTGCAATTTCCATAACAAGCAGCTGCTGGCTACAGTATACATGTATACAGTGCGACCTCGCTAAGATCAATGCTTAGCAAAGGCATCTCTTTTTGGAAATAAGTCTTGTGGTGAACAGAAAATGTTAGCTCGGTTTTTGCAATCACCTGCGAGATGTTTGCGTTGAGCGAGGTCGTACTGTATACATTTATATACCTGACTACATAAGTATTTACAGGGCGCTATCTAAATCAATATCTAAATTGCTGTGCGTCGTTGTCGTCTGCAAGAGAGACTCTTGTCTTGTCGGCTGCTGGCTGGAAAGGCTGGCTGTGAGCATTTTCTTTTTATTTTCATTTTTTTGCTTCCACAAAACTTGGCGGCATTTTCCGCTTGTTAGGCGATAATATCACAAGCGACTGCCAAAACGAAATGGCTAAGAAAGTGGGGAAATGGTCATAAGGCTTTAAGATTTTGTCGTATACAAATTGTACACAGCATTTATTGTATATATATTTCATCAGGTTTTTGATAAACAACTTTTTAGCATAATTGCGTGTGTGGATTAAAGTCAAATTTCATTTTCAATTTATTCAAAGTATGCTTGCTTTTCTCGCTCTTTCAAAAGCCATTATAAACAAACGTAGTGAAAAGTTAGTTAGATTTCAAGAAATGAAGAATGACAGAATGAAACCCGCAAAGCAAAGAGAGAAAAGGCTTTGGTCATTTACCTTATTTATTCAATATGCAAACCGAATATAATAGAAAATGAACTCCTTTAAACCAATACGTATGGAAACTATACTATTTCTATAACGATACAAGATAACAGTTAAGTTAACATTCCTTAAGATTTACTTATCTGGTGAACTTAATTTTATTCAAAGCTGAACAGTAAAATCATTTTTATGTTTGATATTTTAGGTTTTCTGTGTATTAAAACCTTAAACAATCGGTTTTTTTATTTAAAATAAATGAAGACCAAAGAACTATTTACCTTAAAGCATAATCTGATTCAAGAATTGCAATTAGTAGAAGGCTTAGTTTCGCCAATTGTTAGGTTTTTGTAGTTGTTGGTAATCGTAATTGTTGTTGCTATTATACAATGTTTGGTATTTCCTGGTTTGGCTTGCTGTTGTTCTTGCTGTTGTTGCGTGCTTTGCAACGTTGCCGGTAGCCTCGTTGCCAACCAAAGCAAACGAAATTGTGGTCTATTAAATGGCATGCCACTTATTGCATCAAAGAGTTTCACAGTGTAAGTGTAAGTGTAAGGGGTGTTAGATGAAAAGAGTAGGGTGGGTGGGGGTGTAGACATAACGGCGAAAGGATCGTGTGGCGAAAATACCACAAAAACTAAAAACCGTCACATCAACAACAACAACAACAATAAATGTTGGGCAAAAATATGGCCACAAAATGAGTTTCTCTTTTTGAGAGAGAGCGAGCGAGGCAGGTGAAGCAGTGTGGGGGGGGGAATGAGGTGCACACTAGTTTGTTAGTTGTTCGTTTATACTAGTTAGCAAAACTAAACTGACGCTTGTAGTACTATTGCACAAAAGCGCTGACGTCAGCTCAACGCATGTGAAAAACTATGAAAAACTGTGCAAAACTGTGGTTAAAACTGTTTCATAAGCAGAGTCCCCGCACCCCGTACAGTTACAAGCATAGTGCAGCCAACAACACATTGACACAAAAGCAAATATGTATTTTTGCGTTTTTGTGCTCGATAATAATATGTTCTCATCTCTCACTCGTCATACGCTCTCTCATTGTCGTTGGAGTTGCTGGAATGGAAGTTTGCTTTTAAATTGTTTTTGTGGTCAAATAAACCGCAAATAAAATTAGGAAAACAAACTAAATACCAATAAAACCGAAATCAAATACAAACACAAACATTCATTTAACATTTATTGCATATTTGGCTGTTTTCAGACTATAATTTTGTTTTGAAATGGACAGACAATTGCATTTAAGGTAACTCGAAATGATTTTGCGGCATGATTTTGCTAGTTGTAGTTGTAATTAACTATCCTAATACAACAACAACAACAACAAGACACACTATTTAATAAACCGATTTCACAGCACATTTCATAAACGAAAATATTTCTTTGTTAAAGCATAAATATATACATATATACTACATATGTATATGGCAAATATCAGAAATTTGCTGATATTTACAGCTATAAATATTAATCAAATAATTGCCACAAATGTGTTTTTTTTTTTTCGTGCTGACCACAAAGCACGTTTTCCATTATTATTATTATTGTTATTATTATTTTTATAATTTGTTGGCTCATTGCTTTTTGCTGAATTGTCAATTTAATTTAGTTTTCTCTCCCCCCATCTGCTCTCTGTTTATCTCGTCTAGTGTTTGTTTTATTATTTGTTGCACGAATTTCAACCGCAAAAATTCAACAATAGTAATTTCATCGAAAACTGACTTTGTATCAGCTATAAATTCCAGCTTAAATATTTAATAAACTAATGAAAGAACAATAAGCGAATAACTATAAGCAAAAAAAAACACAGACTTTATGTTGTCTGCAGCTATATAGAACGATTGTTAAAGATGTGTTTAAAAATTAAAAATCTTTGAAAAAAATAACTCCATTTGCAATGGAAATTCATAAAGTCCAACTGAAAGTTGTTTTCTGTTTTTTGAGTTTTTCATTCAGTCGAAATATGCAATATTATTTTTAATTTGTTTTCTTTAGTTTAATTTTTGTTTTAAGTGCTTCACCAAATAGTACGCACAGGAAAAAGTTTTGACCATAAATACAAAGTAAAGTATAAAGTTTATATGGCACGAAGGAGTGAAGTGTATTTGTTGGCAACTATGGCAACGCTTTTAACACTCACTTTTTGCATATGTACAAATCAAAACTCACAACAGAATATTATACTATATGTGAGATGATGAAGTTTTGAAGAGTGAAAATGTTTTTGATTATTCGCTTATTCCCCTGCTGAAGTCATCAAATGAGATAATAAACATATGTAATATATATAAGATATATATATATCTTGAGATAAATTTACTCTGCTCAAATTGCACTCGATTGTGCCTTTAAATGTCAAGTAAAAATATTCGCACATTTTATTTATTGTTAGTGATGCATGCATTAAACATAAAACTAATTATAATTTGACACTCAATTGGTTGTCACACAATTTGCAATTATTTTTTCTGTATTAAACACACACACACACGCACACACTTGCAAAACAATTCCATTGTATGAAATATTTAAGGCATAAACAAAAAATAAATATTAAAAACAAAACAAAATCCATAAATGATAATTTCATCAATTTCACTGCCATTTCGCTGGCGGCAGCTGCTCGTCCCTTTGCAACCCCTGCCTCTTGTATACACCCCCTCTTGTCTAAATCTGTCATTAATGTTCTTTTTATTATGATGTATGTACGTACGTATATACACTGTGATCAAATATAGAGAGAGTTTTTCGAATAAGAATGAAATTCTAACTTTTTAACTTTTATTCAAGTTTTCCAAATAGCCTCATTATTTTGTTTGAGTGTAAGCACACGTTTTTAATATACACGCTCATTTTTTTTACTGTGTACATACTGATTTAACAAAATTATTGGTCGAACACAAGTTTGCCTCTCGCTCGTCGTCGTTCCGTCAGTTAATGGCATAGGTAGGAAGTATGCCAAACATAGAGACGGCGGCGGAGGGAAAGTGCTATAGTGTATGCCATACACACCCACTCACACTCACACTCACACGCACGCACACCCATTCCCCAGCCAGACGTAACAACAACAAGAGTTTACGATGCCATTTTTTGGGCCATGTAAATTACAATTCATGCGACTGTCAACAGCTTTTTCAGCCCGCCCCTACAATACACATAGCCTAAATTTAACCCAAAAAGTGTATGAGTGTGGGCAGGGGGTGTTTTATGTAGGGGGCGTGCTACTGCTGCTGCTGCTGCTGCGCCACCTATCCACCCCATTTTAGCACAGCTGTTGCTGCAATCAAAAATTTTTGTGAAGCTATTCGCTGATTTTCATATTTTTGAAATGTTGAAATGTGTTTGTGCTCGAAATGTATTTTAACTTTTTATATATGTTGACATTTGGCAACAATTTACTTGCAACTTTTGACCCATTTTTATGCGAGCGTGTTAGTATGTGTGTGTGTGCGTGTAGAAGTATTGCTATGTACGCCTCTTAAGTATGATTTACATGCCAAACTTTTAATGCCCAAATTTTGTGCGAAACAAAAAACACAAAAAACACAACAAAAAAAACGATAAAATGTGACGCCGCATGTGTTGAAAGTGAAGTGTTGGGTTATAAACAAAGACATATTAAATGCTGAAATCCTGAAAGTGCATTTAAGGGTTTCTTATACATTTTTAATGTTAAATCTATAAATTGAACTTTGTTTTTCTCCATGTGTTTTCTACCCAACCTTGTCGTCCTGTCAATATGCAACTTCATTTTCGTTCCGACCAATTAGTCTGGGCTCAAGACTGTGGGCTTCCTTTTTTACTCAATCAGATTTCATTCATTTCATAACATAAATTTTGACATTTGATTATGCCTTATTTTCGCTCGTTCGCATTGGTTTTTTTTCCATTTTTTCATTCTTTTTTGTTTGTGCAAAGTAAACGTGTTGGAGCGAAAGAAACTGAAATGTCGCGCACTTTGACATTTTTCTGCAATATTTTATTTGATTTCTTGCCTCTCGTCTGTTAACTTTGTCTTTGCTCTTACTCGCCCTCTTCCTCTTTCTAACTGTCTTGCTGCTTAAATAACTTTTTAAATTATACATGAAAAGGAAATCGTCGGCGTCGTCGTCGTCGCCGTCGTCGTTGCCTGTCTGCACTTCGTCTTGTGTTCTTTGACTGTTGAATGCCTAGTTCTGACACAATAAGGTCTGGTGGTGTTGGTGGTGCTGTTGCTGCTGTTGCATTCAACAGCATTGCTTTATGTAATGCCTTGATTTATTTTGTCTCTTTGCGATCTCTCTTGTATGATTACTTTTTGCACTTTGCTTGGAAGAAAAGAAAAACCCGGAAACTGAAGTGTTTGCTAGAAAAACCAAGGATATTGTAGCTCTCTGTCCCCCCTCTCCCTCTCTCTCTCTCTCTCTCTCTCTCTCTAATAGTTATGCATGAACATTCTTATACATATTTCTACAACAATTATTTGAGTCAGCTTGCTAGCCAAGTTTACGGGTTAAGTCACCAAAACTTTTGCGCACAAGCAACCCAACAAGCAAAAGAAGCTGAAAAACTTTAAAACCACCAAGTATTTTTATGGTATCAGCTCAGGGCAAGTGGTGTATTGAAGGTGTGGACGGTGGCAAGCGGCTTGACTTGAATGAAATTATTAAAAAGTTGCACATTTGCGAGCATCGAACTGGACCAAAAAAAAATAAAAAAAAATAACACGTAGCTTCAGCTTCAACTTCAACTGGGGCTTCAAGCTTAAGTTATAGAAGGGTCCCAGTATCGTTTGACATTGCCTGGCAGCTCGTCGAGGGCTTATTTAGTTTAAGACGCACTTACACACTCACATAAATACACACACACACACACACAATGTGAAAGTTTGTTACACAAAAAGTTGATGCCAAAAACTTCAACTTGAAGCTTTGACTTTCGTTTTATGCGCTCGGAAAACGGCAAAATATTTTTTAGCCAGCTAAAAATGGCGACATTTTAATTTAATTTCCCACACAAAAAGCCCCGGAACTGGGACAGAGACAAGGCAACACCGAAAGAAAGACAGAGAGAGGGAGAGAGAGAGAGAGGGAAGAATAGCTGAGTAGCCCAACCTGTTTACAATTTATTTATTTTATTTACATTTCAGTTGGCTGACAAGCTTAGTTAAAGTGAGCCATTGTTTTTATATCAAAGTAATCAATTATACACAGTTAACAGCTTGGCAAAAAATAGCTTGCTGGAAAAATGAGAAAGAATGGGAAGTATGAGATGTCTGTGAAGTAAGCATCGCTATTTTTGAATTTGGATAATTTGTTAACGGCACAACTGAGCACAACTCTAGCACAGTTCAGCACAGTTTTCAAATTATCCAAATTGAAAAATAGCGGTGCTAACTTCACAGACATAAGTATGAGCTCAAAAGTAAGCTCAAAAATAATAAAATGATAACAATACTTTTGGATTAAAATCTGTTTTTTTTACCAATAGTTTCTAAGTACACTAAGAAATATCCAAGATTCCTTATGTTCTATTATTAAAGACATGTTTAAAATAAAGCACATCATTAATGTTTGTCAGGAAATTTGCTAGTAAATCTCTCATTGGTGCACAACGCATGTTCGAGATATGGAATTCATTGATTGTCTTATGCATTATTCTGCTCGTTGACAGTTCGTTTTCTGCATGTTAGTATTGTGTTGGCATTATAAAAGCGCATGCTGACTGAAATCTTTGCATGTGTTTTGTTTTTTATTTTTGTTGTGTTGCTGTTATGTTCTTTTCACAACACTCAGCTGTCTGTTCAATATGCAGCGCATAATGCATTCTGTACGTAATTTCTTGGTATCGAACATTGCCACACGCAACACGTAGCTGTTGCAACAACAATAATAATGATAGCAACAATGTGCTGTCAACTTAAACAATAAAATCAAACCGAATATTGCATACACATCCATGATAAGTTGAGATTGCAATATTTGTATGCAAAGATGCTAGTCGCAATATATAAAATAAATATTATGTGAGGTTAAAAAACTTAAGTTGAAATGCAAGACAAAGCCATGATACCACACCAGCAAAGTGTGTAAAAACTGGCATGTGACAGTTGATCGTGAACAAATGCATTACAAAGTATCTTTCTTGGAACAAACAAGCATGCTGTTACGCCCACAAATAATGTTATTACGTCCACGCTTTATTTTTCTGCTTGTTTGATTAACAACAAAGAAATCTCTTGTTTTTTGTAATGGTTTGTTATGGTTTTTTGCAGCTATCAGCTGATTGGGCTCTTGTAAAAGCCGCTGAAAGCAAAAAAAAAAAAAGGAACACTTTACGGAAACAAGGACGACAGCTACATGTTTGTCAATCCGTAAACACACACACACACACAACTGTACAATATGTGTGTGACACATATGCATATGCATAAGGCTAAAAGGCGTCGAAGCGTTTGCATTAATTGAACGAAATTTGTTATTGAACCCACAGCTCAACAACAGACGACGAAAATAAATAAAAAAAAATATATATACATTCTACAGATATATGGAAGCCAATTAAACGAATCGTACCATGTCAGATGGAAATGGGGGGAAGGGGCCACAAAGTCCAAAATGGTCAACATAATTGAAATATATTGGCATTTTTATACATATGTACACATATGCATAGTCATGCAAGTGAAACTTAATGCAATGAAATATAGGGTTTGACATGTCAAAATAACCTTCAAAAAAATATGTACATGCATAGTATTTATCATGTTGATTTGGTAGCAAATGAAAACTCATTTCGACCGAAGCTTTTTATTATGTAATTTATTTTGTGCCATTTAGCAAAGCAAATTCCGAGTTTTTACACATTTTTTATTAATAATATAATATTAATTTAATATTAATCACAGGGTAGTTCAGTCAGCATCGTGTCGAATGGCATCATTTTAAAGTTGTTTATTTTTATTGTTGCATACTTTTGCGGATGAAAGCAAAAACGAAAGAAATGCGACTGGCAGCCACAACAACCAAAACACAACCAGAAACCACACATAATGCAATAAAAATTCAAATGCAAAAACCGCGACGCATAGTATGTGTGTGTGTGTGTGTGTGTGTGTGCGAGCGAGAAAAACAAAGAGAGACATGGAAAGAGAGAGTTGAAAGGGAGTGATAAGCACAATAGCTGCAATTGGAGCATAGACTACGAAGCCGTCGGCGACTGTGGTGCAAAAACTATGTGAAAAATGCAAGAGAAATAAAAATGATTATTGCAAGCGGCAGAAAGTTGTGAATGGCAAGAAGGGCGAGTTGGCGCATGAGGCACTGACGCAAACGCAAGTCAAGCCAATATTTTTATATGCATATATATATATATACATACATATGTATATGAATTGTACTAGGATGCAACAGTGCGTATAAGTTATGAACACAAAATAGTACAGCAAACCAAAAAGTAATTCTTTGTAGCGTTATGACATTTGTTGCAGCCAAAAGTAATACAAATTTACGAAATCGTCATGTTGTTGAAAAAAAAAGCTACACATCAATAAGCAAACGACTTGTTTGCATATACTGAATTTGTTTTATTAATATATATTCTCATATAAGTACTAGATTGTGCCAAAGGCTGTTTTCCTTTGTTTTAGATGAATGAATAACATTTTTGGAATGCTTTAGAAATGCAATTTTTTTGTTATTGTCATAAATTTTCACAATTTTACCAATCCAGTTGTTCATATATGTTGCTGCTTGTGCAAATGTTGTATAAATCGTTTGCAACTGTGTTTCTACAAAGGACAAAAAGATTTTATGGCTAATCACACACGAAAGTTTGATAAGCTTAGCAATTAACGAATGATAAGAGACCGCGAAACAATTATGACAAACATAATTTGAAAGAACTTTGTTTATCAAAAGCCAAGAGACTTAAAAATAAAGAACATTAACGCGATTTTAGGTTTTAGGGCTTTGTACAATATTTTATCGTATTGCAATATCTATCTATCTATCTATCATGTGTCCCATCTGTTGTAAGTGACAGCACTTTTGCAATCTGAATATGGCTCTATTTCATACCAAAATTGATTTACTGTGAGCCTTTAAGCGGCTTTCGTTCAACCAACCAACCAACGAACGATCCAGTCAGCCAACCAGCCAACCAAACATCCAACTGCAACTGGCAACTGGCAAATCAACATTGCAACATGGCGGATTAAGTCTTTACTGATTACTGACTGACAGTACAACATGTCGCTGTCTCTTTTCCGGTGTTTGTGTCGCTGTCACAGTCTGATCTCTGGCTGGCTGGCCGCTTCACTGTAGAGCCATGTGTCATAATTAAAAATTCAGCAAATTACACATGCAATAGCTGCAGCCACAACTACTACTACTACTACTGTGGAGCCTTGTTGCGGGATTGTGGGCCATGCATCATACACCATCCTTTAAACACACATCTAGCTTCAACTTCAGTTTAAGCCTTATCCTCATTTTCATCCGCATTCTCATCGTCGTTATGTTGTTGCTGCGAAGGCATTTGGCTTCGACTGCTCTTGACTATGACGATGATGACGACGACGACGACCCCAATTTCGCACTTAACACCACAGTAAACCGCATCAAGCTACTTGCGGTGGGTAGTGCAGTAACAGCGATGTCGAACCTGATTAACTAACAGTGGTCAAAATTTATTGTTTAACGCAACCTAAGCAAAAACAAGTGGAAACGTTGCAGTCGGACGCAACAAATAAAGATATTTGAAAAGTTTCAAGTCTCTAGCTTGAATGATCTAGAAAAAAGTTGCGTTCATACAGACTGACGTACAGACGGACGGACACCATGACGGACATTGCATAAACCCAATATACTATAAAATATAGAGAAACAGAATATTTCAATTATTTAAAAACTTTACCCCACAATTTTTTCGTACAATTTAAGCAATGTCTTACAACTATTGACACCACTGTAGGTAATTTTCAACCGTTGCGCATGGGAAATATACAAGTGCATTTTTAGCAGCCATAAAGTTAATTAAACTTACATTTAACCACCGCAGTTAATACAGCACACACTTGCTGGGCACACTGCCAAATTTTACATATTGTTTGTGCAATTTAATGTCAATTAATTGCAAAGCTTTTAACCTTCATTAGGGTACTGCCTAGGACATTAATCGTTCAGAACCTAGCTAACAAAGAATTAAACAAACGATGCTCTCTCCAAGCTGTTATAAATAACAAGCAAAAAAGTTTGACAGCGTCAACAAGTTTGACAGCGATGACACCTCCATACACAACATTTAACTGCCCGGCCAGATATCCAATAACAAGGCCAATTGCCAACTAACAACTGCCAACTGGCAACTTTGTACCAGAAAACATTAGTTGGACAGGCAGGCGGCATTCAAAGCATCAGCTCCTCTGTCTGTCTTTGAGTGCTTATCGACTTTCAAAACTTAACTCACTCAGACGACTTACAAAAAAAAAAAACAACAAATAAAAATAAACAAACTTTTTAATCATATAATGCACAAGTGGAAGGAGGAGATAGACTCTGTGAAGAGCTTACGGCGTAAATTTTATTAACTGTAAAAAAAACTAACACAGAGTTGCTACAGAGTAACAACAACAACAACAGCGTTGTAATTGTGCCTGATCAGTATTAAAGCTGCAGTGCTACCGATTTAGCTTATTTCAAGCTGACAATGGCTTTTGGTTAGTTATTAAACAAGTAAATACTCAATTTAGTATGCTCTTGAGCTATATTTCAAACTAAGGAACATATTATTTATCAAGCTAACATATTAAAAGGTCTGACAGTTGGGGATTACATAAAGTTTATATATTGCATAGCGTTCTCACCACTGACCCTCTGTTTTTATTATAGTATGAACTCAAACTGATCGTAAATGAAACTATTGTCTGGGAATGAAACCTGAGTCATCTCGATAACGAGGCGGAAGCTTTAGCTATAAGCTTTTCCCTGACAAAATCCCCTGACACCTATAAATTTGTTAAGTCCATTCTCATTTTCAGTTTGTCAGATCTCAAATTCATAGAATTTTGCTTCTTAATTCAAGAATTAACAATCTCAATATAAGTACTTTTCATTCTCAAAACGTTCTAAATTAAAGAATGCGCGATCTTAACACTAAAGAATGTTTTATACTTGATTTAGGATTTTTTCGTTGTTACACGAGAAATAAGACCGAAAAGTGTTGTCAATGTGGAAAATCTTGATTTTTTTTTCGGTGTAACTTTACTGATCTCCTGTTAATCACTTTATCTAAGTTTCGACCTATTTATATTTATAGAACTCAAACCTTATTTTTAATTTATTGAATTAATATTAATAAAACAAACAAAACATCAGTACAAAAATAGTTAAACTATTGATAAATAACCAAACCCATGTTACTATTAATTTTTTTAACCAATTAAAAGCTAACTTACACAAAGCCATTCTAACGTCAAAAGTTACCAACACTGACTTGCTCCCCCAACTTGAAGCTTGAAGCTGGTCAAGCTGTTGAATCGCTTCGTTGCTCATTTTTGGCTGTGACTGTGAAGCTGAATTAGAGTCTCATTGACTGAGTGGCCGGCTGGCTGGCACTGGCTCTATTGCCAGACAGAGCGACGCGGTCCGACAACTTAACTATGTGGCAATAGTCACAACGGCCAACAACAGCCAACACGAAAGCTATAAAAACATTAAGCATTGATATCAATTACCCAACTTTTCAAAAAACAAAAACTAGACAAAATTGGCTGGCTATTTAGCAGCTGCAGTCGTTGTTGGTCAACTCAGTTAATCCCAACTTAAGTCGCATAATTTTTATGCAATGATTAGCCAGCAAAATGTTAAAATTGACTATAAATAAATAAATGTTGGGGCAAAAGGTTACTGATCTCAACATCCCTGCACGACAGGGCTTAATGAAAATCAATAATGTAATTTATGTTAAGTCAATAATTAAATAGAATTAATACCTTTTAAATCTATTTGGCTCAGCAAACAAAACAAAAACCAAAACTAAAATACAATATAAATAAATTTAAACATGTATATTTAAAGAGAAGAACTTTTTTGTTTTGCTTACTAAATTAAAGCTTAAGTTTTTATAGAAATCGATAATAAATAAACAAGTTGCATGCAACCTGAGTAGGCCTAGCCTGCAAATACGAATTAAATAACGCAGAAGCTTTTAAAGAGAATCGATAAGAAACCAGTCGCAATTTTTATTTATATTTTTTTGTAGCTACATATAAACAAAAAAAGGCTAACAACTTGTTGATACGCTGTAAGCGTAACTCTAAGCTTTTTACTTTCAACAATCATAGTTTCTCGTTGAACATTTGTAACTTTATTCGAATGTTTATAATTTCAATAATCTTCAAATGTTTTTTTTTTTTTTGCAATTGATTTGCTTCCAAGCTGATTTGATTAGGTTTTGCGCTTGGTCTTCTCGTTATTGCAGTAAGCTGCATTATAGTTGTTGTTGGTGTTTTTGACGTTGCTGTTGCTGTTGCCGTTGCTGCAATATAAGCCGCAACCTTGTGGACAATATACGATGACACACACACTGCACACTGCACACTGCACACTGCACAGTTTGTGATGTGTATCGTCTCATGTGGAACAGCCAAGCAGCTATTTATGTATTTATAGTCTCAATTTATTGTCTTGTCTTGTTTGTGACTGGGCTGCCGAGGATGGGCGCAATCGTAATCGGAATTGGAATTGGAATTGGAATCGACAATTGAAAACGGCAACTTGACAATCGGTGAAGTCAACTGGCAACTTGCATCGTAAGGCATCGGGGATAACAGACAAAAGCAAACAGCTAACAGGTGAACTCAACAGAGAGAAAGCCAATTGTCAATTGCAATGGTAATTTGATATCATTTTATATTTAGCTTTTCCAACAGTAATCGTCATTAAGTAATATTTTAACAGATATATGTAAGTACATATAACGTAATTTTTCATCTCTTTTACTTTCTTTCACTTTGCACACCTCTGTCTTTTCCTCTCTTTTTCTCACTTTCTGCCTTTTTTTTAACATTAATTGCAAACGGTAGTCAACTACAGCAACAATAAGAGCACTTGGCTTGCCACCTCGAAGGCAGACTGGCAATTAAGCAACTTAAATGTAATTACGAATTTATTTTTTCTACTACCGCATTTAAATACCCCTCACAAAACCTTTTCACCAGGTGAAGCATATCGAATTCAAATTGGGTTGGGTCAACTTAAAAGGAAACTAGGTTGAGTTCTGACAAAGTTATCGATTTAAATCGATTTCAGTTATCAGTAAATTGAATATAACTCAATATACAAATTGAATATCTTTTTGAAATACTTGAGTCCTTTCAGATCTATATCTGTAGCAGATTTTTATCGAGAAAGGCAAAACCAAAAACTGTAATCGATTTCCATCGATAGTGGGAAAACGAACTCAATTCACAAATTCAATTCATTGTGCATTTATAAGGTGAATGAATTTTTATGGCTTCTTAACAAGAACTTTAGTGTTGGCTATGCATATGGAATTAACATTATTTTTAACTAGAATGTTAGCATATATGTATGTAATTAAATGCATGCATAGATAAACGCTCACATACTACATTCACACACACACACACATGTACTTAGTTAATATTGATGGCAGCCCAGGCGCCAAAAAGCATTACATTAGCGCAATTTACATATTTAAGTGCCTCCGTTCAGTTCAGTACAGTTTTAGTTGGCTCATTAGCTGCTCGATTTGCGGGCAGCATTTTTGGAGGCAACACATTATATTCTACAAAAGGTGTTGGTATTTTTTACAGTGTTTTTAGGCCATTGCCTAGTTAAATCCGATTTTCACTCGCTTTTGCTCGCTTCATACATTAATTTCATTATTAATTTACGAAATGTTTTTTAATTTCGCTCAGTGCTCCGAGTGTTTCGTGTTAAGCAATCCAGTTTTTCTCGCCATTTCCCTTAACAGTTTTCTTCGGTTTTTTTTATATTTTTTTTTTTTGCTGCCTTTCACCAAAGAAGAAAACGTGAAAATTTCGTACATTTTATTTGCGCAACATTTTAATTTGTCTGGCATTAATGGGGGGCGAGCAAAGTCGATGGCAAACTGAGCAGAGGCGAGGGAGGAAAGGTGCAGCTACCGCTTTTGTTATTGTTATTGTTGTTGTTGCAGTCAAGTTGTCATCGTGGGCTGTGCTTAAATTCTGTGTTGAGCATTGAAAGGCTGGCTCTACAGTAGACACTGACATGGACTTTTTTAGTGTGTTGTTGCATCATTGTATATACTATATATGTATATCCTATATTCCCGTTCTTATCAATTTTTTCGTTCTATTAGTGTTGTAGTACCACAGTGTGCAAAGGTTTGTTGCTTGCTTGTTTGCTTGACTGCCTGTCTGTCGAGGCTCGTCTCAAAGTGGAAGCCGTAGGTGAAGTGCCTTGGCCATTATCAGAATAGACAGTTGTGCAATGAAAATGTTGAAAGCCCGTTTCAATTTGAGCACACCTAACAGCAACAGCTTCAAATTCTTAAGACCATCCCCAACAACAACAACAACAACTATCAATTGCATTGAAATTGTTGCCACCTCTTTGAAAAGTGCTTTGCCTGCTGTGAAATTCTCAAGTTTCAACAGCTGCTTGCAACACTGGTAATTAATTGGTGTTGTTGTTGTGGTTGCAACCATTTCTTTTACAATTTTGTTTGCCTACCATCGATTATGAGATAACAGCTTTTTATCCAATTAATCGATATTAAAATAACTTAGCTCGAATGGCATAAGCAAATGTCAAACTTTTTTTTCATTTTTAAATATTGTGGCTAATTTTTTTTTTAATGAGGAAATATTATTTTTATGAACATTATTGTATTTAAATATATCATTTGATATATGTTTTTCAAAAAGTATTTTTATTTTAGTTTCATTCGTTTATAAGAAAAATTGAGTAATCAATTGTAGATTTTTTGTTGCTACAGAATTTAAAGGAAATCAAAAATATTGAAATAAAAGGTTGACTTAACGTTTGTTTTAATGCTAATTACATTCATACGTTAGTCTATAATTATAGCAATTAAGATGTTAATTAGATGACAGTTGTTAGCTAAAAACTTTTATTTTTATTTTCATTTAAGTCTTTGTGCTTGTTGCCTCATTAAAAACGAAACTTAAATGAAATAATTGCATAGAACGCACTAATTAATTTTATCTGCAATGGCGTCGCTTTGGCCAACTTTTTTACAAGTGCTTTGGCCCGTTTTGTAGCGAGTGAAAGAGTGAGTGCAGCAGAGTGTGAGACAGGGATAGAGACAGAGGCAAAGTTGGACAGAATTGGCCACTTGGCAAACGCTAATTACCCTAGAAAGGAAGCGAGAATCGAGGCTAACTTGGAAACAAAGACGTAACGAGCGAGAGAACCACTATAAAATACTTAAGTTGAAGATTGAAAGTAGAAGATTCGGAATAGGATTGGGTATAGTGTGTAATCCATATGAATGTACTTACCAGCGCATTGTGCTCCTTGGCGGGCGTTGAATTTATCACAGGCTGATTGAGATTGTTGTTGTTGGTGCTATTGCTGCTGTTGTTGGTGCTATTGCTGCAACGTTGTCGGCCATAATCCGTTTGCTGTTGCTCGTGCGAGATACCAAATATAAAGGGACCGGGAGCAGCAGCAGCAACAGCAGACGGAGCAGCAGACGATGTTGCACCAATGCCCAAAAAATCTACATTGCGACGCGTACAAAAATCATCCTCAAAACGTGAGGGTGTCGCATGTTGCTGCTGCTGTTGTTGATGTTCCAGGTAAAAGGGCACATTGCCATAGCGTGGCGGTGAGCCGTTTGCAACCGAATTGGAGCTACAATTGGATTTGGTTGTTGCCGTTGAACTTGTGCTTGACACAGCATTAAACGATTGCTCTCGATCCCTCTGTCTAGTGCTGTTGCTGCTATCGAAACAAAAGTCACTGGATTGTGCTGTCGGAGATGGTGGACTGCCATATGGGTAGCCAATATGCGGGCTACTTTGCAGATGTTGATTGTATTGCTGTGAAAGTGCATCAAAGTCATTGAAGCCATGCAAACCTTTGGCACTATCCCTTTTCGATTGTTGCACATACGGCGAGACATAGGCGCCAGCAGTAATGCTGCTGCTTGCAACAGTAATATGATTGCGTTGCGGTGGCAATGGTGGCAATGTTGGCACTGCCGGCAATGGTACGCCAGCCATTGGTGTTGCTACTGTTGCTGTTTCTGTTGCTGTTGCTGTTGCTGCTCCTCCTATTTTCTTTTTGGTGAGCGGTGGACAACGACGATCGCCACCGAGCAGGGGACGTTGTGAGTTATTGTAGGGATGATTGCGTTGCATGCAGGCCGAACTAAGCGACATATTGTCATCGTAATCATCATCCAGCTCCTCCTCCTCTTCCATATCGTAGGCATGACCATAAATTGTCATTGCGGCAGGCTGATGATGATGATGATGATGATGATTGTGATCATAATATTTGATGAGCTTCATATTGGCATTTGGTGGAGGCAATGGCGGTGCCTGTTGTTGCAAATTGTTGCCACCAATGCCATTTGAGCCATTGCTGTTGTTGGATTTGTTGTTGCTGTTGCTGCTGCTCCCGCTGCCACTGCCACTGCTGCCAAATAGTTTTGCCAATTTCACAGTCATATTGACAAATGTGTGTGTGTGTGTGTGAGTGTGTGAAAGGACCGCGAAAACTTTTTCAATTACAATGTGGAGGACAATGTTGCAGCTGCCACGTTTAGTTGCAGTTCAAGTTTCAGTTGCTGCAATGACAAGAAAATGATAATGGAACAAATTAATTTATGCAAGTCGAAACAGTTAATGCACTAACCGTTAATACAGCTTTATGCGTTGTACATAATTTATAAAAAAATATATATATATATTTGTTTGAGTTTTGTGTTTCTCTTAACTAGAGTTGATAGTTTTGTCAATTCAACAAAAGTCATGACAAAAATCTTAACTCAGCTTTAACTTCAATTCAAACGGTTAAAAAAAAAATATTCCCAAATAATTCTCATCACGATTTCGCTCAAGGAAGCAACAGAGATAGAGAGGGGTGGGGCTGGTAATGACAAAAGTTGCAGTCACATCTTGGGTCTCATTGCTGCAACCGCAAAACGGCAACTGTAATAGGATATGCATCAGCTGTAAAATGACACATTAAATGGTTCCAGATTGGAGTCGAGTCGGATAGGGTCAAGGGATTATTTAGTGCAAACGAGCGCTTGGAAAAGAATTGATAGATTTCTCCCATGAAATGTGTTAAAGTTCCAATTTCAACAATAGTTATGAAATATTTCTCAACCGATCAGGTTTAAACTCATTTGATTATACCATAATTTGTAATAAGCCTTGCACTGGAAACAGCCAAACACACGCAACACACACACACACACACACACACACTTATTACACACTGATAAATGCAGCTTTGTGACTTTGGTTGTGTTTTTTTTTTCTGACCCGCCAAGCATCAAGCATTTAGCCCCTTGTATTTGTTGTTTGGACTGGGTTTGTTGTCCATGGTCTAGTAACTTTTTTACTTAGCATTGTGTGTGAGTGTGTGTGTTATCTCTCTCTCTCTCTCTCTCTCTCTCTCTCTCTCGCTCTCCAACATTGGGGTCTGCGTTGGTTTCATTTCATTTTTAATATTGTACAGCTAGCGCCGGTCAGCGATTTAACTGAAGAGAAAAACCGAAACGCTATTCCCGCCTTCTGTTTTGAGGCATCCAACGAGATTCTCATACATGGTGGCGGTCAAATAAATACTTGACTATATGAAGAAATACCCTGCAATTCGGTTGAAACTAGCATTGTTATTGAAATAATAAAAAAATTCAATTATTTTTTAAGCTTTTCTTTTGGTGAGTGATTTGGCAATTGCCATCCACAGTTGTGGATTAAGAATACATATGTTGACTCTGATCCTACTGATCAAATTTCTTGAGTATTTACAGGGTATGCTTGGATTGCAGCAGCGAGAAATGCGAGATATGCAGCCTGTTATTGAGGAGAGAGCAACGAATTCTCTGCTCTTTCGCACACAAAGTCAAGCGGAGTTTAAAAGGGTTAACTGGGCGCAAGGATAGGTAGGGGGAGGGAGGCATGCACAGAATGCAACAGTTTGTAATTTGCGTCAAGCATTGACGTAGTCGCCGCAACGCAACGCAACGAACGAGAAGCTGCCAAAGAAAGGAAAGCAAAATAAAAAGAAAACAAAAAATTAAGCTGAAAACAAAGCTGCAAAAAATTGCCATTGGCTATGACTAAAGGAGAGTGATGCGGCGGAAGGGGGGGATTGAGCAGGTCCTGGGCATAATGGCAAAGTTCCCTTTGTCTTTTAGTGCTCATAATGTTTGTGTGTCCAGCTGTGTGTACGCACTGTAGCAGTACAGTGGGTGCGTCATTGATGCAACACTGTCGCCTGCCTCTGCCAGATTGTGTGACGCACAATGTTAATGAGACAAAAGACGTCAAAGATATGTATGTATGTACATATATACGCTTGCTAACAATGACGACAAGAAGGCGTCAAGTGCGAAAATACAACAACTAAAGGGTGGAAAAGAATAAAAGGGCGCGCGGCTGATTGGTACTCTGCTTTTCATTAGCAAATAGAAGCTTGGCAGTGACTCTAAAACTGTTTGAATTTTGTTTTTTCTGTTTAAAACTTTTGCGATTAATTTAAATTCTGGTATAAAATTTTATTCCAAGCTTAAAGCTCTAAGCTTAAACTAAGCGCGAGCAAAAAACAAACAAAAAATGGTTTTTATGCACTTAGCAAAATAGGTGGAAAATTATTGGCATACTTTGCTCTACGCCGCCTTAAGTTACAGCAAGTGAATTTATATATTTTATAGCCCATAGTTTTGCTTGCAATAAAATATTTGTATCTACTATTTAGTATGGTTTGTTAAAACTTTTTTTTTTTTTTTTTTTTTTTTTCTTTACTTCTTTCTACTTCGTAAGTTAGTTAAGCAATCAGAATATTTTTGGATTCTTATGGAAGTTTTTGTGTTTGTAACAACTTTTAAAAAAAAAAAATGTGTTCTCTTCTTCGGAAAGTATTTGAAATCACGACTATCGTTTCAGAACTTGATTCGAAGTAGCTTTCTTAAGCACATGTTTGATTTTTGTTTTTGACTGTGCATGCGCCATGGCACAAATCCAATATAATCTTCTACCCTTTGGGAACAGTGTGTTAAAAAGAAAGAAGCAAAGCATAGCAACATTAAAAAGAAAAGAAGGAAAAAAAACCAGTTGGTTGTGAAACAAGTTGGCAGCCCATTCCCATTTGTATTTATCGCCAGTGTACACTTTCAAGTTGAGCGTAATTGCATTAGGTGGCGCACACAGAGCTGGAGGTGTCATTGGCGGTGGTCCCTAAGGGGCACAATGTTGTTGTTATTGTTGTTGTTGTGATTACTCGTTGACTTTAAAGGATGCAAATCGATTTTGCAGCGGATCACTAACTCGGACAATTGGCTAAAAGAAAAAGGCAATCCGTTTGGCTAAAAAGACGATGACGATGATGATGATGATGTTTTAGTTAAGTGACGCGGTATATATATATTAACGACTTTTATATTGAGATGTGGATGGGGTTAAAAGCTTTACAGTTGACTTTCGATATGGTCACCAAAATAAAACTGCAATCCGGTTTTTCTTTCTTGATGAGTAAACATCTTGTTTCAATACATACAAAGAATCTTACTTAAGAGTAAGATCAAATAGGTGTATTTGCCATGGTATTAGTGTTGTCGTAAGCTAACGAACATAAAACAATTTATGTACATGTCAGTGCTGCCATTTTTCCCGCTAGATCAGTCTGTTTATATGACTCGATTGCTGGAAAAACTTTCATATATTACACAGGCTCATCAAAATAGAGCTTCTTTCTGTATGAGTCAACTGGAATAAGTCTAATTTAAATGCATTTTATTCTAGCGGTCAAACCATGACTGAAAATCGGGTCAGTTTTGACGAAGTTATGGAAGTCGAAAGATTTTACCAATGCCCAAGTCGATTTTTTGGCATAAAACTTTAACATGCATTCTGACTAAAAATCAAGTTGCCAACTTGCAAAAAACTGAATTTTGAGTTCAAGTCCAAGTTGAAACAGCTGATAATAAAATGGATGAACATAAGCTAATATGTTTGGTTCATGGATAAGATTATTTATAAAATAATGCTTTGAAAAATTTTAAAGATCTAGCAAAAAACAGGCTGCTTGGCTATTAATTATATTAAATTCTAATATTGTTCAATTCTATTTGAAGGCAACAGCTTTGCGTTTTGCGTCATCGCCTGAATTTCAAGTTCACATTAAGTGAATACTTGCAACTATACAAAATAATTAATATTGAAATATTTTTACATTTTCCGTGTTATCGGGCTCACATTGGTTTTATTTTTTATATTTATTTGGTTTGCTTTCAGTGCCATAAATAACGATAATTTGCATTTGTATAGTTTGTCCCTGTGTCAGACGAGGCTGTTGCAAGTATGTACATAATTTCATTTAATGTTGTTTTGCTGATGGCCAAAATGCTGCATGTTTCAAGGATGCAGGCTACCATCGCTTTGTGGTCATTTGTAAGGCTGTCTGTTTGGCATTGGTTAGGTTGCATACTTTCTCAGTTTTTTGTTGCTTAAGTTGTTGTTGTTGTTTTTTTTTATTATTTTTAATGCAGCTGCCGAAACTTTCATTCGCCTTGTTGCAAATTGTTTGTCAGCCCGTCGTCAGTTGCCGTTGTTGTAATGGGGCAAAAAGGCCTGCAGCATATACATACATACTATATTAAGTTTTTTATTTATTTTTTGCGTTTCTTTTCTTCTTTTTTTATGTGGCAGACGTGACAGGAAGTCGCCAGCAGCACCGCATAACCGCATAGCAGCATAACAACAACAAGAACAACAACAAAAACTCAAAAGCCATATGCAATGAAGTAACTGTCAAGCTTGAACCCTATCATCTTTATATATATGTATGCATATATATATTACATGAGCACAACATAAGCCCAGTTCTCTCCTGAGTTGAAAGTCTGCAAATAACATTATTAACCAACCAAGCAGATAAATAATAAAAATGTAGCCCAATGCCAACCTTATGCACATTGTGTAATGTGCATAACAGAGTTTTAATGAACAAAACTAATGTGATGTCAATTGTGACCTTGCTGATGCCAAAGATAAACCAACGCAACAGAAATTGTATCTGCTTGCAGCAGGTGTAAGATGTTACAAAATCGCAGACAAATAACAAAACCTTAAGCAGCTGAAAATGTGAAAGAAAGGCAGCATTTGAAATGAAATGAAGCAATGCAGCCTTTGCAATGTTTAAGAACCGGTTTTCGACAACGATCCTGCCCTGACAGCAACAAGATGCGCAGCATAAAAAAAAAGATACAGATACACAACGTTAGCAGGTAGTCCAAAACTTAACCAAACCAAACCAAATTATATCGAACACAAAACATAGCTTAACAAAAGCAGCAATCACTGCGTGGAGACACACACACAAAAAAAAAAAACTACTTACAGGAACATCATCATTATCATTAGCTTTTCAAGCTCTGGTTTTTTGTGTTTTTAAAGAATCATCAAGTCAAGCTTGAAACATATTTTGCATTAAAAACATTATTAAATATTTAAAAAATGATTATATGTAGTAGCATAATTTTTATTTCAGTTCATCGAATGGGTAAGATTTTTTAATAATATTTAAGGAATAAAGTTAAAGAAGAAGCTCAACAGTAGTTGTGCATGGCGCTCATTAGCTGAAATCTTGGCGCTTTCAAAAAGACGCTGGCTTGCGAGCTAGGTGCGAGGCATGGGGTTACTCAGGTTCTGGTTAGGGGGAGGGGGACATGAACTCGTATCTAGCAGATACATTTTAGAGGCACTGCTTTAATTTGTATTTAATTGTTTGCCGCCCGGGGCAGCGTCTGACTGACTGTCTTTCTATCTGGCTATCTTTGCTGGCTCAACAAAATATATCTGACAGATACAAAGCAATAAAGTCACAGCCAGCTGTCGTCTTTCAGTCCGCATCATCTCTCTATTGTGCTGGCAAATTGATTAGGCACAAAAAAAGAAAAAACCAAGAAACGAGAAGAAGATTTTTCCAGCTGTTGCCGAAAACAAAGCAAAGCAAAACAAAAGATATAACAATGAAAACCAAAATTTAGAAGAAGAACTAAACGTATCTCGAGCGTGTGAAACTATTTGGCGCAACATCTCTGTACAGGTGGCCTCAACAAGAACTACAACAACAAAATCCTAACTCACAAATTCAAAAAAAAATAACAATAACAATAATAACTGAATAACTGAAAACTCTCAAATTGGCTGCCTGCACAAAATCAGCGCTTTGAATGTCAGCATAACGAAACCCACACAATACAAAACTTCCAACGATATATGTAGAAGTAGTTGTCGGCTCGTTTTGAACACACTAAAAAAAAAAAACTTCATTTGAAAAATCGTTTTCTAATCAGCCTAAAACCTTTTTGAAATACAACAAAAATTCGTACATATAATTTAAAATACTTTAAACCTAAAATATAAGAGAAATTCTGAAAGCAATAAGCAAAATATTCAACACAAATTGCCATTCAATTAATTGCACTTTCTTTTTCAAATAACATACATAAAAACTGTACAAGACCGAAATCTGACCAAAATAGCAACCTTTAATTTCCACTTTAGAAATATTTGAAGAGTTTTTAAGGAACGATAATGTTGTAAAATAATAACAAAGAAGACTCTGTTTAACGTTTCCCAAAAAATAGTTGGCGAAATGTTTAAGGTAAAATCTTTAATTTTTCTAGGATTTCTTGCTTTTCTGTTGTTTTTCTCACCGTGTACTTGTCTTTGAACTTTGCAAGCAACATTTGCTTTGGTCTCATGAAACACGTACTTTACTTTACTTTAGTTTAGTTTTTCATTCTCTCACTCGACTCCTATGTGTATGTAGTTTGCGCACTTTGTTGCTGCTGCTGCTGCTGCTGCTCTTGCGCTGCTTGTGGGCAAAATCTTCTTAAAAAGGGGTGTTGAAATTTTATCGCTCACGCGCATCTACAAAATGATTTCACGACTGAGCAACAACAACTTGCTCCTTCACTATCGGCACGTCATTATGTGTGTGTGTGTGTATGTGTGTGTGTGGCTGTTGCTCATGTTGTTTTTGTTGTTGTCGTTGTCGTCACATTTGTCGATGTTTATTTAGTTTTGTGCCCTTTAACTATTTGGGCAGCACTGTTTGTTGTCCGCTTGCGGCCTTTTCTTTATAGATGCACCTTGATTAAATTCTTGGAATAGAGAAGAAAAAGAGGAAAAAATATCTTGTTGCAGAGCCGACAAGCAGATAAACAGCCAAACAATAACAACGACAACGACAACAACAACAACTAATAAACATTGCTGGCAGCCTGTTGCCTGCTGCTGCTGTTACTGCTCTCGTAGTTGTTGTTGTTTGTGCTGGTGTTGTTTGATCAGCCTCGCTTAAAAAACGAGCAAACAAAAAACATCACAAAATAAAGGAGAGGCGAAGCGAAAAAAAAACTTTTGCCTCCCATTGTAAATGCTTGGCCATTAATGATGCAGCAGTAAATGTTGGCAGCAGCAACAACAAACCAGCAACCTGCAACACTGAATCGTTGCAACGTTGCCAAGCAAAGAAGAAGAATTTCCTTTGTTTTTTTTTTTTTTTTTTGCAATGTGAAAAGACGCAAGCGTACACTTAGCGAAACCTCGATGTCATTATGAACAATTTCAAACATTATGGAAAATTCAAAGATTTTTCAGTATTTTAGAGAATTTTTTAAGTTGCTTAAATTCGATTCAATTCTTCAAGCTGACCATCTGTGTTTTATTGCCTGTTCTCTCTACATTCTCAAGTTGTTGTAGCAACTGCGAGAACTGCGCACAGTGCATGCTAAGCTGTGCTCCTTAGACAACAACGCAAGCTCAGCGCCTGCGCAACTTTCATTTATTTTATCTTTTGGTGTTTTTGTTTTGTGCTTTTCTGTTGCTGCTTCTCTTGCACTAAACCTGAACCTGGGCCTAATGATTTTACAGTTTTTTGTATTTTTTTCTTTTTTTTAACATCAATTTTGTTGTTACATTCGACTCTGGGTTAACTCATTCGCCTCAGTTTTTTCTTTGTTGTCTGTTTCTTTTTGTTTTTTTGCTGGCGGCATCGAATGCAACTCACGAAAGCATTCCAAAGCAATTAAGCGCTTTCTTTGCAGCACCCAACAACAACAATAACAACAACAACAACGACACACACATGAGTAACGTTAAAAATGTAATATCATCAATCGCAAAGAAAAACAAAAAGGCATACAAAATGTAAAAGCAAGAGGCTGAAGACTGCTTCTATGTGGTATACCCCGAATACACAGTACACTGCAAGAAGTAAATTGTGTTCTCGCTTAGATCAACAACTAAAACAAAAAGAAATGCAAATTCCTTCAATAATAAAGCACAAGAGAGCATTTGTTTTTCGTTAAGATTGGGGTTCCATGATTACTGGGGGGCTGGCAAATCGATAAATCCTTGTGTTTCCCACACCCTTACTGTTAGGGTTGCCAAATTTGGTTAGAAGATAGCTATGGGCATCCTTCAAAAAACTGCATCAAAAATTTTGGAGCCACCCCCCCCCACCCATTCCGCCGCCAGCCCCCGCAGTTTGAAATCAGAAACACCTATATATTGAACAGATTTTGAGCTAGAGCCACCTTTGGACGCCACGCTCACCCAAACCATCCTAGCCACGCCCAGCTGCCCCAACGCCTTGTTAAAATCGGGAAATGCGTCTATCTTTCTCAGTTTTTGAGCTAGAGTCACCAAATTTGGTAGGAAGATAGCTTTTAACAACCCTAACAAATCTGCATCAAAACGTTGGATGCCACGCCCACCAATACCGTCCGACTGTAACGTTTCCACTTGTTCTAGCTGAACTTTTTAATATCAAGCTATTTATGTTTATTTGTCTTTTTTTTTTTTAGCTTGCCATCGACTGTTTTAATACTTTTAGCGTAGAGTATTGTGCAGTCGGTTAGTTTGCAGCTTGAAGTTTAGCTGACAACGGCAACTTATGTATGTGCGGGCAATTAAAAATGCTTCTACATATATACTTTTATATAGAAGCAAGAGTATCTGGAAAGCTTTTAGCTGAGCCTAGCCTCCAACTTGATTGGTTAAGACGGCATCTAAGTTTCAGTTGAAGAGTCTATCTTCATCGTGAATGTAGTCTGAGATACGCAGAGCTCACGAAATCCACAACAATTTTTAGCTTGATTATTATGCCATGCAACCAGCAACACTAACAACAACAGCAGCAAACTGAGCTGCCTTCCAAACAACAACAACAACAGGCATGCTTTTTCGTTTTTCGTTTTTATCTTATAAATTTGAAAATGCTTCATACTAAAAGCCAAGCGCTGTAATCATATTTAACTCTGACTGCCGCGTATGTATCCCTTGTTGTTGTTGGTGCTTCGACTTTGGTTGTGCCTCATTTTTGTTGCTGTTGTTCTTGACTTGGCAGCCAAAAAAAAAAAAAAAAAATAACAAAACCTCAGCCAAGCCGCAACAGGTAATTGATGCCGTTTGAGCGTTGCAAGAACTTTAATCAATTTTTTAGATACGTTTTTCTTTTCTTTTTGCTGCTGCCAGCCAGAAACAACAAAAACTAACCTGCAAATGTTGCAGTTGCTTGGTTGCCCCATGGCTTAGCACTGTGGCAAAGTGAACAACACAAGAGCAACAAAAACAACAACAACAGCGGTTAATGGTCAGAGAAGGCAAGTGCCTGGCAGCAAGCTGTAAGTTTGCAAAAAGATCACGAATATTGTTAAGCGACTTAAAACAAGAAAAAAAAACACAAGTATTGGTAAGGTCGAACAGCACAAGGAATGCTTGAGACTAAGTTTATTGTTAATAATTCGTACTTATGTATTCCAAATTATAAAAATAAATTGTTAACCTTGTGAACGACAAAGCTGCCTTACAGGCATAAAAAATAAATAATTTATTGCATTAAAAGTTATTTATTGACAGACTTTGTTCAATAAATGTGTTTGACTTTGCTTGTTTTGGTTTTTCGTTAATATAATTAACAGTTAATCTGAGTATCTGTAAAACATTTACAGCATTATGTTATTGGAACTTTTGTTTTGTGTAAATAATAAATTAAGCATAAGGTTAACTCATTGTTGATGGGCTCCTCCTACCAAAAGACTTTCGCACGTCATGAGCTTTACTAAATCTCATAACAATCGCTCAAGAGCCAAGCCAAACCAAGAATTCTCAAAATATATACTTACACATACATACATATTTAAGTTTAAGCCATTTACGAATAAGTGAGTAAGTGTATAAAGTCTCTCTCTCTCTCTCTCTCTATCTTTGTCTTGCAGCTCGTTACCTTCGTGAGGTCGTTTCGGACCCAATTATATTTATTACACACGAAAAGAGAATTGTGTGAAGAGCATCAAGAGAGAAACCGTTAACTACAACTACTCGCCAAGCTGCTCAAACAAACAAGAAGTATAACAGATCAAAGTTGTGCGACCAAATGATGCTCTTTATTTAAAAGTTAAATTGAAAATTTTGCTTTAAAAGTTGAATTTACAAGTTACACAAAATAAATAAAATAAAAAAATAAAAAGCACAAAACTATTTTTTATTTTTGAGAACTTTATTCTGATTTATTCTGCTATAAGAAATATGTACTATGATTCTAAAGGTAAGTAGGTAAGTTCTATGTTTATTTATAGCTGTTATATAACACTATTCAAGCACTTGGTCTTAATGTATGTATGTACATATATGTATGTGTGTATGTTTGACTCTAACTTGCCGTTATACTACTATTATGCCATTTTTGTCTGCTTTAAATCAAATTTAATTTGCAGTCAGACAGCGCAAGCTGCTGCTGCCGCTGCTGCTGCTTTATGTTGTTAAGATTGTTGTTGTTGGTGTTGTTGTCTTTTCTTTCTTTTTGTTGTTGGCAACGTGAGCAATTAAGTGCATGCAAAGTTTATTGAAAAGAGCAGCAGCTGCTTGCCTATTGTTGTTGTTATAATTATTATTGTTGTTGCTGTCTGTTAGGCTATTTTCTTTTGCTCATTTTGCACTGCAGCAGTCTTATACACATACATATATATAGTATGTATGTATATGGTTTATGTATGTGTATGAACATACTACGCACTGGCTCGCTGATCGATGCAGTACTTTAGTCAGGGGGCGCGGATTGGTGTTTGGGTTGTGGGTAGCGCAACTAGGGTTGCCCCAACACATGTGCATTTAATTGCTAGGCTATGACAGCCATTTGACTTCTCTTCTCTTCTTTATTTTTTTATTTGCTTGCAGTTATTTGTTGTTGTTGTTAGCTGTTTGCCATTTGCCATTTGCTGTTGGCTGCTATAAATTTTGTGCTCAACGTCATAAATTGTTTTAACTCTAAGTATTTAAAGAGGCCTATGCTAGCGCCAGGCCGTCATTCAGGCAGCAACAAAACCATGGAAAATACAAAAAAAAATTTATGAAAAATGCAAAACCAACTACAATATAAACGACAGTGCGAAAAGCTATTAAAAATTGTTGCTGCTACATTTTGCAGGCTTTTTTTTATAATGTGCTGATTTTGCGATACACTAAAAGCAAAAGCTTATCATTCATTTGGGTAAGTTTGTTCAGAAGTGTTGAAAAGAATACAGAAAATAAATGATTATTTTTCAAGTATTCACAAAAATGGAGTTAAAACACCTTAGTAAAAATTATCTTTAAGAAAATTTATTACCATTAAAATATTAAAATTATTTTATTACTGACTTTTTTGAAGCTTTCAGTAACTAACAAATTGACAACATTTACTAGTTTTACAAGTAAGTAAAAATCTGCATTTATTTTGTTTGTTTTGCCTAGCTGCTCGCCACTTAAAAGGGTATCCAAGCGTCGCTGTAGATAGATTTGAACTTTTTGCTATTATAAAGTTTACATAGGTCGTTGGCATTTTCTCAGCGCTTATGTACCTAAAAGGCGAAATGCAAAGCACCGTTAAGTGTATTTTAATTACGCCAAGTGAGCAACAGCAAAGAAAAAAAAAAAAGGAAAACCAACAACAACTACAAGGGGCAACTGTGAGAAAGTCAAGAGTAAATTCAACAACAACAAAAATGTATATGAAAATAATAAATAAACAGCGAAATAGCTGAATGCAAAGCTAAAAAGCTAACACAATAAAACAAATAACAATTAAAAGCGCCATTAAATAATTAAAATTATATGCACTAGGCTTAAAAACAGAATGAGTTAAGTTAAACCACCCATTTGCCTTGAAAAACAAGAAAAACAATGCAAATCTTCTAATGAAATAACCTTAAGCCGTTCAAAGAAACCTTAAAAAAAAAAACCAAATTAATTGGTTTTGAGAATTTTTATTTGCCTAACTATTTATTTTCGATGTCAATAACTGCAATTAAAATCGCGCCTCTTCGCTGTTCACAAAGCAAAAGGTCAACAACGAGTTAATATCAATTAAATACAACAAAAATAAACAGTATATACATATATACTTTGTTCGTGTTGTTGTTGTGACAGTCTGCATTTGAAATTGGGTCACACGGAAATGAAAGCTAAACGAGCAACGAGAAAGATGATGGAAGCACGTTGAGATAGAGACAGAGGCAACTAAAAAGCGTTCTACCATTTAAATTTCAAACTAAATCAAAAAGAAAATTATGTAAGGAAACTCGTTGATGGACATCCGGCAGAGTAGTAGATAAAACAAAATACATAATAATATTAATTAAATAAAACAAGCAACACTCGACACAAATCATAAATAAAGCAAGAACCAAATTAACGTCAATACATTTGCCACACGGCAACGAAATAACAATTAATTGGCAGGTGTCTTAAAAAAAAACGTGGCCTTTATTAAACAGTAGCTGGTATTAATAACCATATGCGAATGCCATCAACACAACTTGTGAGATAATCGACTCAGTCAACTGCGAGAAAAGACAGAAACGGCTGAATATTAATGAACTTGTTTCGCCCCCGTATCTTTTGACGCCCCCACACATAAAAAATAAAGCGTGAGAAACATTTCTGCCTCTCTCTCTCTCTCTCTCTCTAGCATCTTCTTTTGATTTTGACCTTTGCTATATGCTTTCATCCCCTGGCCACTCTCTTCAAGAAAATGTATGTTCATAAATATTTAGAGACTTGTTTTCCTCTTGAACTTGAGAGCTTTTTTTGTTTTGTATGTTGTCTAATTGAATCGAAGGTACACTGACGTTGCGAAATGCATTTTATTTATTTTTACTTTTGTTTAATTTTTATTATTTTTTGCCTATTGCCAGCCATCATCATGGAAAGTTTTTTGTGCTCTGTGTTATCAGTGAAGGATTAACCTCTTGCCTGTTTTTTTATTAAGTGTTCTCAGTATTCACGGTAGTTAACAAGATAAAATTTATAATTTCTAAAAAATAGATCCCTTTGATTAGTTAAATTGTTACTTTGGCTAATGACAATTAGGAACGCAAGACTCGTGCATAATTCAAATTCAACTGCCAGCCAACAAATTGAGTTAGCCGCCTTTTGCTCTACTTCAATTTACCTGCTGTAAATGTGCCATTTTCATCAACCAAATTGCCGCCCTCGCCCTTTTGATTAATGAACTTGTTTGTTTAAAATAAAAAAGAAGTAAAAAACAACAACTTGATGCGGCAAACAGACAGACAGACTGACAGACGGACAAACAGAGGAACGAAATGGTTTGCTGTAACGTCACAACGTAAATGACTTTCAATTCAGTCTGCGTTTCAGCTTACGAATGTTTATACTCGATACCGAACGTAAAGAGTATATTGGGCTTGTGCAATGTCCGTCATGGTGTCCGTTCGTCTGTCCGTGCGTCGACACCCTTCAAGCTAGAGACTTGAAACTTTCCAAATATTTATTGATTGATTGGGGTTTTACGATAACTGGGGGGCTGGTAAATCGATAAATTCGATAACTCCAAAGCGATAAATCCACCTATTTCGCACATCCTTACAGCTAGAACTACCAAATTTTGGTGAGAAGATAGCTATTGACAATCCCCAAAGATCTGCATAAAAAATTTGGCTTCCACACCCACCCATACCGCCCCCAGCCACCCTTTCTCCCTCAATTAGCAAACTTTGAGCTAGAGTCACCAAATTTTGGAAGGAAGATAGCTGGTTGCATCCCCATCTGCATCGGAGAATATTTGAGGCAGCTTAAGGCCCTGCCGCATCCGTACCCCTTTGCAATTAGGCCTTTTTTTTACAAGTTTTAATACAGGTATCGAGAATAAGGCAATCGGTTGCGTCCGACTGCAACGTTTGCACTTGGTTTTCTGTTTGTTGTTGCTGTTGTTGTTTTTGGAAAGGTGGCAGAGTTGCATCCATCTCACTCCAATCTCAATGGCAATCGCAATCCCCATGCAAGGCTATCCACAGTTACGCGTCAAGGCTAGTAGCAGTATATGGCGATCAAAGGGCGCAATTACAGAGAGTGAGTCTCCACTTCTCCCATTTCCACTCTTCCCCGTCCTCTTGGATGCATATATCAGGCTCGCCAATCAGGCGAACTCGAAAAATCATATAAAAGTCGATATTAAAGTTACTCTACCGTTTTCCCTTTTTGGAGCTGTTTTTAAGCTCTAGCAATCGCTGCACTTCCACAAAAAAAAGACAAAGAGAGAAAAGCTCATAAGGAAAGATTTAACATTTAACAAACTTCCTTAACTCTTGAATCAAAGACTCGAAACTGCTTTTTGTTTTTGTAATATGTTAAAAACGTGACAATGTTTATGAGTTTTTTGGTTAAGTAATGACTATAATGAGTATTAAAATAACATATTTTTTTCCAAGTGTAGAGGCTTATTGCATGCAGTTTGTTCGCTGTTTCGCCCGGCAATCGGAGTTGTCGAAGGTGAAATCATCGAACCTCACAAAAAATTGTCCATAAAAGGTGCCCATAACAATTTGAAGGTTGCCCAGTTGCTGTAGTTGTTGGTGTTGTTGTTTTTGTTGTTAGCGTTGCTGCTGCTGCTGTGCTTGTTGCATGTGCATTTCCAATTGAAATTGTTTTTCCATAATTATTTCGGACTTGTTGTCGCACAGGTGAAAAAAATAAGGCAAACAAACCACACACACAACATAGTAGCAGCAACAATAACAACAAGTGTAAAACAACAACAATAACTTTTTACACATGTGTGTGTCTGAGTGTGTGTGTGTGTATGTGTGTGTGTGAGAGTGTCTTTTTCATAACTGTATTGCGTTTGCCAAATGAATAAAGGATTGAATATTTTGCAGTCTTTGCCAACTTTGATCGAAACCAACATATGAATGTTTGTATGTAGTATGTGTGTATGTAGGTATGTGTGTATGTGTTTATGTATGTAATTGCATTTCTTTTTTCATTTCCCATTTCCCGAAGCCAGCAAAATGTGACTGGCTTTAACCATAGTTTTGTATAATACCATGACAAGCCGATATATAGTGTTCTTTCTTTAATGGTTGTATATACATTTGAACAGAATACGAAATCTTTGTTTAAATTTTGTAATGCAAAAATAAGCAAAGAGGGGGAGAAAGAGAGAGAGAGAGATAGACAAATCCACCTGTGCAGCTAGCTGGCAACAAAGTATAAAACCTCAAGCTTAATGAATCAAATGTTTTCCCCTTGATGCTGTATTAATTGAAACAGTGAAACACTCAAAGTTGCTGATAAATATCAAATGGCCTTTTGGGCCAGAGTAAAGAAAGAAGAGCGCCACTTAAATATCTTGAGACGTCTCCCGTTTCGCTTCACATGCAATTTGCACTATGGCAGAACTTGCAATGGGAACGCCCCCATCTGGAACTGTGCCCTCCACTTTAAACCGTCCAGTGACTTGCCGCTTGCAAAAAATAAAAAATAAAACCAGCAAAATTTCAACACAGTGTTACAGCGCGCATATCTTACTCGAGTTTATTTACTTTGTGCAGCAGTTGCATGGCACACTCCATGTGTCATTTTTATCGCTCCAAACGACGCCCCTTCCACTACACGCAATGCCCTGCCCTGCAGCAGCAGCATAAAATTGCCAACTGCAGTCGTCGTCGTCGTCTTTTTTGCTTTTATGACTCAGAAGTACTTTGCGCAGTGATTGAGTTGACAGGCCGCAAAAGCAGCGAGACTTGGACGCACATTTATACACACACACACACACTTAGAGACTGTTTGCGTGTGCGTATTTGGTTAACGTGATTTGTGACCCACAATAGTCGTAAGCTCACAAATGACAGGCAGCAAAATGTGCATTTGGCAACTGAAGCCAAAAAAAAAAAAGGGAAAATCTTCTCATCGAATTTAAATCCGAATTTATTTTCTTTAGTTTTTCGAGCAAAACGTTTTATCGCTACGCATTTACTTAAAGTTCAAGAAACTGAGCAAACTGAGAACAAAAATATTTATTGATAAGTTTATTTATATTTCGAATATTTGCATTCGGTGTTTCATATAAAATTTAACTTTTCAAAGTATTGTCAATGACTATTTACGAAAAGCGAGTGATTTTATATAAATGAACCTAAACAAATTTTATATATTTATAAAAATAATTGCGTTATTCAATAGTTGACATATTAAAGATTTAAAACAAAAGAAGTTGTAACTCATTATTGACTTTTAACGATTAAACTTTTTGGGTTCTCAGTATGTGGAGTAAGAACCAATTCAAAATATTCACAACTTTTGCCACAGCTGCAAGAGCAAAACAAAACAAATTACAATTTTTCATAAAAATAAATTAAGTGAAGTTATTTTTCACACTTTTTTTGTGGACGAGAATGAAAAAACAAAAATTTCAACTGCAAAATATGAAAATGCAATTTGAATGCAACAAAATATAGCAAAAATTTGAGAAAATGTTGAAGACATTTGATATTCGTGAAATTGAAAAATACCTCAAACTTGTTAAAATTGCATTTAAACAATTACCTTAAGTTTCCAATCACTTTTTGTTTTCTTTGTCGTGTTTCGGACAACAGTTTTGTGTTAAGTTTCTTTTCTTTTTTTCTGACGTCACTTAGATTGCTTTGCTCAAATGCAAAGCATTTCAAAATAACAAACATTTTATATAATCCAACTAAGTTTAGCTACCTAAAAGACCGAAACGAACTCAAAGATGAGGTTTTTTTTATGATGCTTAAAAGTTTCTTTTTCACAGCTAAATAAAGATCATAAAATAAATGCAAAATAGTATGAGCGTTTCCCAGTTTAGATGAAATTTTGTGGTTTTAAGTGTTGAGCAACGATTGGAAGAGGAAAACATACAAAACTTTTGACCCCTTTTACGTGTCGTAAATTTCAACGTAAATCAACAGCCTAAACATGTGACGTGCATCAAAGTGTCATAGGTTTAAGCATACCTGCGGAAAAAGCGAATATCAAACGGGGCAAAGTAAATTATAAAGCTGACTTTAATTATAGTTGATAGTTTATACATATGTATATGTATGTATGTACATATATGTAACTGTAACCAGTGCAAAAATAAATGACAAGCCACACTTCCTCCCCCGCCCACCCTTACGCTCTTGAACCAGCAGAAAAGCCACAGCAATGAGAAAACTTCATACTTAATGCAATGCTGCTCTTTTTTTGTTTGGTATTCAGTTGTTGCTTTTGTAATTTGTTGCATAAATTTACATTAATTTATGCAATTGTTTTGTATCGTTTCTGTTGTTGTTGTTGTTGTTGTTACAGCGGTTGCTTTATTTTATCGCATTTTTATTGTCATTTGTGTTTTTATTGAACAGTTTGTGACATTTTACGATTTTCAAAGTGAAAGGTACATATTTGGTAAATTGCTATGAAAAAGAAGGCTGTACACAAAAAAAAAACTCCAAAAACAACAACAAACAACAAGCAAGTAAGTGCACGACTTATAAATACCCTGCAATTAGTAGAAAAATATGCTTCATGCTAAACTTTACTTGGCTGCAAAACTTTTGAATATTTGAAAAGTTTCCGTTTGGAGGTTCATGCGATCTTTAGCCCAAGGGCCAGGTTGATTGTTATACTCTTAATGTATTTTATATGTTTAAAATTTCCTGAAAAATATATATTCTTACCTCACAAACAAAGTAAAGATCGTTTTTCACACACAGCTGGAAATAGTACACTGCGACATTGTTGTTGCTTATGACAAAGTCCAAACGCACTAAACACAAAGAGTATACACACACGCACACGCACACATAAACACTCATACATTGAGTTCATATAGAGTCAGGTAGTAATATGTACTTGCATTTGTATTGTTTGGTTTTTATTTATTTTTTGTATCGAGTCTGCCTTTTGGTTGCATTGTACAAAAATCCATTTTGAACTGGTTTCTTTGGTGTTTGCTCGCTTTTGGCCTTGCTTAGGAAAAAGAGAGAGCCCAACTGCTGAAAATGGGAAAATGTGCACGTAGTACTTTCCGTACTCTCAGTCAGCCAGTTGGCCAGACCATAAAAGTTAATGAAAAAACTAAACCAAACTGAACTCGGTTTTTGTTGTTATTGGTGTTGGTGTTGTCTCGCACTGCACTTTCAAATGGTGGCAACTTACACTGAATGGTTTGAAATGATAATCAAGAACAAGAATTTCCATATTCATAATATATTTTTAGACTTTCCAACACTTTTACTCTTTTAATCAACTTTCCACTTTCAGTTCTCAGGCTTTACATAATAATCATCACCTAAAGCTGTCAAAGAAGAATGAAGAGTGCAAAGAACCGTTTATAAATGTCAAAAGCATGTCCGGAAAATATGAATTAAAGCACAACAGTAAAGTCAAAAGCAGGTGGCTTGCCTCAATGCTCTTCTTTCTCCCCTAGCCCCATGCGTTGCTGTCATTTAGCATTTGGCCTTAGTTGATTTTAAGCTAATTTTGAAACGTGTACTGAATTTCAAAGGAATATATATTTAACATAATCTCGCTTAACGTGCAATTCTTATACATAAACCATGGCTATATGTATTTATATATATATATATATATGTACATATATATATATATATATGCTTGCGTAGAGTGCAGTGTATTTTTGGGGCATTTGCATGAGAAAAGTCAACACAATTAAAAATGGGCAGAAGAAGATAAAGTAAAAGAAGAAGCAGGCAAGCAAAAATGATGAAGCTGAGGCTGCAAGTCAAAGTCGTAAAGTCGCAAAGGTAAACAGACCAAAAGGAAATTGGCGCTTTGCCAGCTTTGCAGCAGCTCCACGAATTAACACAAAATGTCAAACCAAAACAAGTAAGAAGGCTCTAGTCGGGAGAGCCCGACTAGAAGATACCCTGAACCCAGTTGCAATAAATAATTTAAATTTATTAAATACTTTGGTATACTGACTTAACTTCAATCGATTAAATTCGATATCTCCGGTGTTTCTCAACCGATTTGGACGAAATTTTCAGAAAAGTCCTATCTACCTAACCATTATTTCAACCCTCATTTTTACATTTTCCAAATTCGATATTTTTTGTTATCGATCACATGTGTATATCGGAAACCAGAATAGTTATCGATAATTTGAAGCAAACTAGGAGAACTTATATACAAAATCTGAAGTCTCTAGCTCTTGTAGTCTCTGAGATCCATGCGTTCATACAGACGGTCAGACGGACAGACGGACATGGCTATATCGTCTCGGCTGTTGATGCTGATCAAGAATATATATACTTTATGGGGTCAGAGATGCTTCCTTCTGCCTGTTACATACTTTTGCACAAAACCATTATACCCTTATTTACCCATTTTATGGGTTAAGGGTATAAAAAGCTATGGGCGATCAAAAGTTGTCATGACAACGAGGGGGGGAGGCGGAAATGGTAGTCGATTGGGTGGTGGCTAAAATGACGAACTGCCACCAACTGCGGCTGCTGCTGTTGCTGCACTCAATTTGAATTTGAGACGTCATAAAGCAAATAAATATTTTTGTTCATAAATTCGAACGGAAATTGATTTTACTCTTTTGCAAATTGCGATTTTTGTCCCCTTTTCGCAATCTATCTTTTTTCGTTGGAAAAAGAAACTCGGACAGTGCGTTTTGCTGCAAATCCAATATATATATATATATATACATATATATATATATATATAATATATATATATATATGTATATAAACAAACTAGTTAAGAAGACAGCTGCAACGAAATGAAACCCAAGACGGAAACATGCAACAGAAGTTTCAACTGAAATTGACTTGAAGACTCGAAACATCGATCAAGCTCTTTTGGAGTCAAACTTACCTTTCTGTCATGAGTTGATGTTGTTGTTGCAGGTCTTAACGCAACTCTGAAAGAAAACAGACAAATTCAATAGTTAGAAATTTATTTACACAGCCATAACATTAAGTTAACTTATTTTAGGTATCCATCTGTCTTTTTGTCTTTAAGACAACTTGAAGATATACAAAGCTGTCATTGAAGCAATCAGTTGAAGAATCTAACAAAAGTTCTTTAAGTCTCAACTTCCATCCTTCTTTTATGATATCGAAAGTTATGCAGCAATATATTTGGAATTTTTCTATTAACTTAAATCTGAACCTGGCTGTACTTTACACCTGAACTCATACCAATCGCGAACGCGACTCAAATGCAGACATGAAAACGTTTTGCAGCTGAGCGCAAGAAAAAAAAAAAAAACGCAGGCGTGTTCTCCCGCACCGCAACATAATGTTGCAAGTGTTGAATGCGAAGTGGGGAAAATTTTGCGACTAGCACAAATGTGCGGCACAACGAAAAAAATAATATATATATATATAGAAAAAAAGTAACAAACCATAAAAATCCGCACATAAATTTTACTGTGAAGCGGCAGCGAACAGCTAACAGCTAGCAGCCAACCAGCTGGCAACCCTGGCAGCCAACATACGCAAATGCAGTGCTCAAATTTATGGCCAAGCATTTTCAGGCAAAAGCAAACAGTTAGCAGGCAAAAGGCAGAGACAGAGAGAGAGAGAGACAGAGACTCCTCCTAGCGACTTCTTCGCTCAAGCGCGTCTGAAAGTGGCGAATAAATTACAGCATCATTTGCAGCTACCGACAAAAAATTACTGAACTGAAAGACACACAATCGATCAAAATCTTTAGAAAAAAAGAACGTCAATCAATGGAAAAATATATAATGAAAGAATTACAAGCATAACATTTCAATCAGTTGGATTTTCTTATATGCTTCTTGTTTCTCATTGCTTTCAAGTTCCACTAACTGCCTAAAATCGATACTTATCGATTACCGATAACACTTTAATCTTTACCTGTATGCCTTTACCTCTTTTTTTTCTCCATCCCTTACTGTCTTTTGTTTTTTACCATACATAATTCATGCACGCATACATTATAACTGATACCTGTTCTTGATTACCTCATTTCGATATACATATATCGATTTCTGATTTTATTTACATGTTTGCCAGGAGCATGTAAATGTGTAACTAGCAGAAACATAACTCGCTTTAGACATAAGTTTGTTCGACAAGGCTTAACCGTATGCTCTTTACGCGCAGTTTCTATATTTTGTATGGTTTAACTTCGTTAAAATGCTTTGCACATGGATTGTGGTAAATTTTCAATTAGGAACAAGCTAAACTTATCCAATGTCAGTGCACTTTGTAGCAGATACTTTTATATATGTGCAAGTGTGTGTAGATGGGAAAATGTATTGGTGCAGTAAAAACGGTTTGCGCTCTTAATGGACTGTGAAATGTGCAATTCTCAAGTTTATATTCGGCTATCAGAAACAAGAGCAACAATAACAACAAACCAACAACTACAAGATGTCTACGCGCTGCAACAAATACACAGAAATACTATGAGCAATTAAAGCGATGGCAACAACAGCAATAACAATATGGGCAAACACAGTGTGGCGTATACGTAACGTTTGGAAAAACAATACGTAAACAAGACGATAAACAAACAACAACATCAACTACAATAATTACAGTAATCACAATAACAACAACTACTACTACCGACTGCATCAGTACATCAGTCAAGCGCAAAACGCAAAACTACTCGAGAAATGGGATATGAAATTGGAGTTGCCATTGCCGCTTTGTACTTGTTGTTACTGTTTGTTGCTGCTGCTTTGGCTTTCACACACATATCCATAGAAAATTATCAAAAAACATGTCAATGTCCGATGACCGCATTGCCTCAATTATATGTAAATAAAACTAATGTTTTTGTGTGAGAGACCGGCGAGAGACAATTGGAGTATCAGTTGCAGTTGCAGTTGAAGCTGTGATTCATAGCTCTATTGTTGATGGACGCATTGCTCTTTGTTGTGTCCAGCGATGTGAATCATTAACAGCAACAGTATCAAAATCATTCAACTTGGCTTGAAAAAGATAAATGCAGCGAAACTGCACTGTATTACAAAAAATAAAGGCGCATGTTAATTAAATTGAAAATGTCGTATTTCTGAGAAGAAAAAAAGACAAATATAACGAATGAAGAAATGCACATGAATTAAGCTTATAGTCTTTATATAAGGATTTATTACTTTATAAAGCAGGTAATAATGATTTTAAAGACTTTATTTTTCACTGAACTTTAAAACTCTTTAAGCTTTTTGCTACGGATTTTAATTCCATTTGTTTATTAGCGTTTTTATAACACTTTTTGATTCCAATTTCATTCGTTACTCACATTTCTGCGCATCTCATATTAAATTGGTTTCTTTTGCCGACGCTGGCCGTTGTGCAAAAACAAAACAAATTCACTCATCATCATAATTGGTAAACACTTGAAAGGTTTGTGAACCCAAAAAGCCAACAACCAAAGCTAAACATAAAAACACAACAGCATGCCAAAAGCACAGACAACCAAAACTCAACAAAAGCTGTATATTTTCTTATAATTACTTTGGTTTCAGTTTATTTCTGTGTTGCTGCGCCTTATTTTTTTTTTTTTTTTTTGTTATGACCCATTGGGGAGCTTTTCTTAAATGAAATTTTAATTGTAAATGTAGGAAAAAATGTTAAATTAAACAGCTTAGTTAAAGTACTTAAAACATGAAAAAAGGAACAAGCAAAAAAACTCGCTATATCGCTTGAGAGCGTCTCGATTAATGTAATTATGAAAACGCAATGCATTTGGCTAGCTAATTGATTTTGAATCCAAACGCAGCTTGAAGTCACAGCTGGTAGAAATGAGCGCGTCCAAACGAGTTCGACTGACTCTCCTTCACTTGTGGTCCAGTTCTCTACACACATGTACACTTAGAAAAATACAAACTTCTTTAATTTTGTTTTCTTAATATGTTTTTGAAGATTTCTAAGTCAACTTCAAAATCAAAAGAGTAAACTAAATATGCTTATGGTATTTTATTTGAGAAGTTTTGTTCTCTTTATTCAAAAGAGCCTGCATTTTTCGTAGAGTGTACATTCATTTACTATACTCGTACATTTGCACAACACAAGCTAGCACAACCACACGCGCAACACACACACACAGTACCTTTGTTTGCTTCACAGGTATTCTCTCGCTCGGATGCCCAACGGCCATAGCAAATCGTTTTTCAAATGCAATAAAGCGTGATTTACCTCGAAACTGAAGCGTGAAGCGAACGGCTAACAGCAACAGCAACAGCAACTACAACAACAAACGTGTGTTGCAAAATCTTCACGTGATTTTGATAGAGTGGAAAGGGGGGAGATGAGAGAAACGATGACATAGCACAATTGGCTTCATCTGCTTGTTGCCATGTTTGGAAAACAATCTAATTGATGCAATTACAAAATTATCTATTCGCAAACTGAAAGTTTTGCATTCTGCCTAAAAGGAACTTTAGCGAAGGCAAGAACTTATCTCTATTTACTATACCTAACTTTTAATGATTGACAAATAAAATAAAGAATAAAGAAAACAGAAAACATAAATTTCAATCGGTATCGGCCAAAAGTCAACATTCTCAACAAAACAATAGATTTAATCAATATACTACATATACAATTTACACAGCTTTTAAATGTACAATTGACCCCAATTTAAATGGGAATGGGATTATAATGAGATTTTATTACGCTAGGAATTTCGATTAGCTTTATTTTCTTGATTATGGAAATGTCAAATTTACTTTCTATATGACTTTATCAAAATATATTCAAACATTTATCATAACAATCAATAATATTATATGTTTAACATGTTATTAAGTTAGTTATCTACAACCTTAAACGAAAACTTTATAGTACATATATATACTACATATTTATGTATCGATGCAGGAAACATTTTTCGATTGAGCCCAGCTGGGGTGTGTTCGAAGTACGAGTTCTGTTCAACCGTATCGATGACAAGATGCAGATTGTCCCCACAACAACAACAAAAGCAATAAAATAAAGAGATACAAAACGTTGGGAGCATTGCGCGACACTCACTGTATCTCTATCTTCTCCCACATGGTTCTTATCACAGCGTCTCGCTTATCGCATGAATAGAGAAGACACAGAGAGAAAGTGAGAGAGAGAGAGAGAGCACAAGCAAAACATGCACAAAGTGCGCCCCGCTTATCAGGCTTATCATACGTAAATGATAAATGAAATTTGAACACATTTCTTTGGTTTTTGGCTTAACCATAAGGTGTTTTATCTCTCTCTCTCTCTCTCGACGTGTTTTTATCTCCACGGGTTTTTGTTTGCCCAACTTTATTTCATTTGTTCGCTTGCATTAAAATGTACAAATAAATTGTATAAGCAGACATAAAAACACACAAACAAACAACTAAACAATAGCAATTGCAACAGCAACTAGATAAACTACAATTAGATAGATAACGGTATGGTAGACGCAGAGACACAGAGTCCCTGGAGATCCAACTTGGCCATGTGACTTCATTTCATTGACTGACTGACTGACTGACTGACTGACTGGCAAACGGACAACTGAAACTCCCTCAGAAGAGTCAATGGCTATCCGCAAAACGCAATAGCAAATGGTTATGGCTAGTGGCCAGTGGGTCAGTTTCAAGAAGTGAAAGAAAGTCGAATTTTCTAAAAACGAATCTCAAGGTGCCCAGAAAAAACTTCGTCATAGAAACAATTCACATTATAGTAGAATTAGTGTTTGACTGAACCAAATTGCAGGTTCGACTGTCCTATAAAATACATAATATGAACTATTAAAAATGAATAAAACGAAAGAAGAAAGCGACTTCGAGCTCATAAGCTTACGCAATAAAAACAAGTAGATTCGGCATATTTGATATTATCGATAAATATCGATAAAAATAAATATATACACAATCTTTGACATAACATTGAAAATAGCATAATTGAGCGTATCTTTTTGTCACAGAATTCAATATCAAAAGTTATTTTTCAACAAAACCAAGTTTAATCAACATTTTGTTTGCTTTTCGATTAGAAAGCACACCAGACCATTAATTGATATGAATAAGTGCGACCAAATGATTTAAGACTTGATTATTTTGTGATCGATTTAGTTTTGCAGCCCCTCATAAAAGTTGTCAGTTCATATCTAGTTGAAAGTTTTATGCCAATAAAAGTTTAACAATTTTATTGCATGCAAATTAAAACGGAATTGGATAGAAATGGCTAGGAAGTGGTAGTATTTTACATAAATCGCATAGCATATCCAATTTTCATAATGAGATGGCAAATGCTGAGCTGGCTTTTGAAATTGGATTGCAATTAAATTGGAAAAGTTAAAAATTGCATTTAAATCCGCAACGGCTTGCAACTGCAACTGAAACAACGGCACATAACTCAATCAAATGGCAAACAAATTGTTTTTATTGCTTATGTTGTTGTTGTTGTTGTTGTTGAAAAACGAGAGCGTTCAAACGAATTGGCCAACATATCAGGCAACATTATTAACATAACCATGAACACTGCCAGATAATACGACTGGAAAAATGATATGGTAAATAAAGTGTATGGTGTGTATATCAATTAAGTGTGTCGAGTGCACGTTGTTGTTGTTGTTGTTGTTGTTGTTACTCTTGCATAATGGACTCTGAGAAATGGAATAAAAATAAATAAATTAACAGCAAATATACACGGGAAAAAAATACACATACTTTTTCCACATGAATGACCCCAAACAAATATCACAATAAATTAGTTTAAAGGTTTTTTTTTTTTTATTCATTATTTTATTTGTATAATTTATTTCTTTTGTTTTTTAATGCACCTAATATTTATCGGTTCCACATAAAGATTCTCACAATATTCAGACTCTAACAAATTACCTCAGGACGCCCAAGTTTAATTTTGTGATATGCAAAAGAATAATCTTGAACAATAATCTAGTCAATAATTATAATTTTATTTATGTGTTTTAAGCTCCATACTTTTAAAGTGTTGAAAAGTAAGTGTGGTGGTTGGTATAAAGTGTAAATTCGAATTCGAGTTGAATGAAACTCTTAAACTTAAAACTACGATTCATTCAACTTTATTTGCTGGTTTGTATTCGCTTTCTGTGCCATATTTCTCTCATTTCTCATTTGGTCGATGTCAATTAACCCTTCGCGTATGTGTGTGTGTGACACTTTTGGCTCTTTGATCGCAGTCTCAAATTAATAGATTACATGCACCAATGCCAATTACTTACATCGCATACATTTACAGAGCGTATTCAAGCTCCTTAATCATGTGTGTGTGCACAATGTGGCCAAAAGCAGATGGCTGATGAGACAAGTGTAGCATGACAGGCACTTTGCTTGGATTGGTGAGGTGGAGTGGGAAGGGGGGGGATAGAGGAGTGGTGGAAACATTGGCGGTACTTGCGACGATGCGACAACAAACAAACAAACAAACAGTTTGTCAAAACGAAATGAAACATAACCACAGCGAGACAGAAACAAAGACAGAAACAAAGACAGACAGAGAACAAGAAGGGGCAAAGAGAGATGTTCCAAAACAGATGTTGTCTGTGGGCCACTTACATACACCACCACCAGCTAAACCCCACTCTGTCTCTCTCTCTCTTCAATGCACCTTAGCCTTACTATGTGTGTCTCGGGCAACTGAAATGTAATTGAAGTTGAAACAGTTGAGCCAGTAAATTGTGTGCTTCATAACAAACGATAACAGTAACAAGTCAAACTGACAAGATATACTCGACTTAAAGATGCCCTATTATTGAATCTTACTTTTGCTTGGCCTGTTCATATTATTCATCAATCATTTCGTTCAGTTTATCACAAAATCTGTACAAAAATACAACTTATAGAAATATTAAATATATTTCTGAATGAGAATTAAAGATGCTTCGAGCATTAGGAAAATGACTATTGAGATGCTTTATAGCATAGAAATGTTAATAGAAATTTCAATACATAAAAACCTGTCTTAACTGACGTCTGTAATCTTTACATGAGATAAATTGTCTGTACGAATATTAAAATAGTATAGTAACTGTATTTCGATAAATTTAAATCAATTTATCAACAATCTTTATAGCTATTTTATATTATGTTAACTTTAAGCATTAAAGTATCACATTCGCAAATCAAATTTCTTTTATAAACAAGTAGAAAAGGAAGATACACTAAACACTTGATCTTATTACTGTGCTTATCCATGATAACTAAATTTCAAACTTCAATATTTTTGGTGTTCCATAACTGACTTTGATGAGAATTTCACAGACTTGCATTATTTTGCTTCTATTTTCTATGGCAATACGCAAGTTTTCCAATATCAAGAATTTTATGTTATCGGTTGATTGTGTTTATCAGAAACCGGAAGAGTTATCGATGGCTTTAAACAAGCTTATTCCAAATCTGAAAATCTCTCTCTTTTGTAGAAATGATATCATATAACATTATTTTTATTCTAACCATGTTGCAAATAAAATATAAATATATTTGTACAGTCAAACTTCCACATAACGAACTTTTCGTGTAACGGAGTTTTCAATCAAAAACCCATTCTATATTACGAAATGTTTTTTTGGCCCCTTGAGATGCGTTGTATGGAAGTACGACTGTATTTGCCTTGAGTTAAAATAAGACTGGCTTAATTTACATATTTCTGTCCGTGTCTGTCTATCTTTAGTCCACTTTAATATGCACCGTTACATGTTGCATGTGTGAGTGTTTGAGTGAGTGTGTGTGTGTGTGGTATAAGAAGAGGATTGTGCAAGTACAACTGTAAAGTCAGCTAGGGATGAATGACATGAAATGAAATGTGACATGTGTGCATTGTTGTAATTATTGTGTATGAAGAACGAACGGATGAGAGAAAGAGAGAGAGAGAGAGAGAGAGAGAGAGATGGAGATGGAGATGGAGATGGAAGAACGTGGGTCAGGGTCACATATCGAGGCAGATCTGATGGGCAAATGTCAATTCCCATATGACTTCTAGGTCAATGCAAATTATGAAAAATTGATGGGAACAGCCGGACAGAAAGAGAGAGAGATAGAGAGAAAAAGAGAGATGGAAAGGTTGGCTGCAAACATCTGATTCTAAAGAAAATTTTATTACCAACGTATATTCCCCACTTCATTTTTGTCTTCTTCTTGGTTATATCAACTAGATTTTGGGCGACTTTATTGCTGATGCGGCCACAACAAAGCAGAAGAACCAGCAACAACAACTTTATACATACATACATATGTAGTTACATAACTATAAAACATAGCTCACATTTTTAGTGCCTATGCACCTGCCTGCCGTCTGTGATCTACCTGCCTCCCCCTTTATCCCACTCTCAGTTCTGTTGTTTTGCTTGCCTTTTGTTAGGCTCTGCAAGGCGGGGGGCGGGAAGAACAAGTTGCGACATTGCTGCAACAAAATTGTGCGGCAAGCAATTCGCTAGCTAGGCTAACCGTACACTGCGAAAAAAAACATACTATTAGTGAGACACTTTATACAAATAACAATAAAATGTTTAAAATAAACAAAATATAATAAAAATCTTCAAATCTTGAATTACATATTTGGAAATTTAAGTTTGTTGTTGTTGCTTTTTTTTCCAATGCATTGCACATAAGCGCCTCTAAGGCCCAGCCGAACATGCAATTTCCCTACGCAAGTTGCAAATGCTGAAAAATCTCAGAACGAGAGCGAGAAAGTTGCAAAACTCCACACACATACAACACACACACATAAGTGTGTGTTTATTTTTGACTATGTCTGTGTCTGTGTGCGTGTGTAATTCACCGTTATCCTGGAATTTTTGTTGGCTGCGGGACTCTTGGGAATTACCATGGTTATTGTTTCAACATGTTTATCTGGCCCGAAAAACTAGACAGCAACCGGAGATATGTAAAAACTGAGAACCTGCCAGCGTACCTGACAAGAGACACACATAAAGCGAGAGAGCGAGAGAGTGAGAGAGGTTCAGATGAGCAGGGAAAGCTAGAAAGCAAACATACATACATATGAATATATGTATGTGTATTTCATGAGTGCGTTTGTGCATAAATCCCAATTTAATCCATCCGGCTTTTAGTTTGTACATTTTTTGACTCGACTCGTGTGGATTTCCCTCCTCTCTCGCTCTCTCTTTCTTCCACACACACACACACACACACTCCCCTCCTCCTCACCCATCTATTTCAAAGTTTTTTTTTTTTTTGTTGTCCTTCCATTATTTTTGCTTATGCTTCTTGCTGACTTGCCTGTCTTTCTGTCTCCCTCTCTCTTTTTCCTACTCATCCTATGCTTATCTAATACCCTTGCCTAATCTAATAATGGGCAAAATTGCAACCAAAAAAATACTTCTTAAAATATTTCAATTTAAATTATAATACATTTTGCTCTGTTATCATTTTTGGTGTTTGTTTGCAAAAGTTCAAAATTTTAAAAAAGGAATTTCAAAGATTATTTTAATTTCTACAAAATTTTCTGAAAAGATAAAGTGACAACTCTAGAAAGTGATTTGAACTTGATTAGAGCTGTTAAATGAGTGCAGAGTATCTCTACGTCGTCTTGCCTTGTGTATTGTTACTTTCAGCTATTTTTGCAACATTGATTCTGCATCTGCACCTGAGGAATCAACCCAAACCCAACCCAAACGAAACGAAACGAAATGAAACTGACCAGACGACTATTCTTTCTCTGCTTCTTGTTTTTTTATACAACAAAACAACATGCTGCAAGTAATTCTTTTTTTTTGTTTGTTGCTGTGCTGTGCTAGCACTCCCCAGGGCGCTACAGAAAATTGTGAAACTGTTTCGGCTGCGGCGCATTTTTAGTTTTCATATTTGGTTTTTGTTCGTTTTTCATCTTCATTTTTTTGTATACTTATGTTTAATGTCCAATGAGTTCTGGGAGCCTGAGCCTTTTTTTTCCTTATACCCTCACCTGGCCACACTTCCTGACTCTCTCTCCCTGTCTCTCTCTCTCTGTCTCTCTCTTGACCACATTTTTTCTGCTGCATTAAGCTGGTTTACTTTAAACGTTAATTTGAATTAAAATAAATTTAAATATCTTATCAGGTCAAGTATTAAATGCAATGAAATGGAATTGGAACAGCTCAAAAATGTTGAAAAGAAATCCCATACCGAAAAACATGGCAAAAATCACTGATGTAGAAGCCAAACAGGAAGAGGCAGAGACACAAGTATAAGAAGCAGATGAAGATGAAGGTGCGGGGTGGGATGGAAAAAAAGGTCCCTTCCCTTCTCTCATTCATTCAAAGTAAAAAAAAAATAAGCAATAGAAAACAGCTGCTGTTTTCGTCACTTCTCCTTTAACACATACGCAGCAGTCCTTATTCTTGTTTCGAGATCGCTTTGATACCTGGCTGCCTCCCTAAATCCTTCAATGTTATTCCTTTTTACCTGTTCACAGTCATTGAAATACCGAGAGAGAGAGAGAGAGAGACCCTGTCGCAACTAACCAAATTAGCATACACTCAACAGAAGTACTGGAGTAGTAGAAGGAAGAGAAAATGGAAAACAAGGTACAGCAAATGGGGTAAAATTACAAACAAAATTATTTTTAAAGAAACTCAACTTTAAATTATTTAATTTGTCTTTAAGCACAAACTTAACTATCGATCTATTATATGTAAATTCTCCATTAATAATCTTAAATAAAAAATTTATTTTCAAATCTTCTTTTACTTTAAACAATCAAACATTGGTCGACAAAATTCCAATACTCAAATTATGATTCACATAAATCCAAAGACTTACGAGTTAAATGTGCTTAGAAATGTTCAACAAATCAAAATTCATTGCAAATTGAAACTGATATCTTGCTTATAGTATATACAGAAAAATAATGTGATATGGGCTTGTATCATAGTCCAAGTATATCAGGTTGTTTTTCATTGTATTATATTAATATTTACAGTAAAAAATACTCAGAATATTTCTTATGATCTCCAATAGCGAACTTTTTGTTATTGTTAATTTTACAATTCAAGCTTATTTTTTTAGTTTATTTTTATCAAGCAATATTTATAAGCACACACACTTGCATACATACACAGATTCCATTTTCATAGCACACCCAAAAAAAAAAAATATATACATATATATACAGCGCAATGGAGCTTTCCATGCATGCTTAAACAAGTCTATGTAAGGGGCTCCCATAGTGAAAGTTCTCGTTGCGAGCTGCGTTTTTGATTATTTGCTTTTGGCTTTTTTGTTTTATGTTGTTGTTTTTTTTAGACATGCAGCGACGTGTGACGACGTGACGCAGCGTACAAACATGTCCGTGCATGTCTATGCATGCATTGCACACAACCGTTGACCCCCCGCATTTCACCCCCCAACTTAGTCACAAATTATACTCACCATTCAACTAGTATTTGCCGTTAATTATATCCAGTTGCCGTTTTATTTGTTATTCATTGATGAACTTTTAATTAGTTTTCATTTTTTTGCTTGAGATAAATCACTTGAAACAGAAACATAAAACAAAACAAACAAAAACAAAAGACATCAACACACAAACAAAATGTATTTTTAAAAAAACTTGCCAAATTCTCACGGGCATAAACGATTTGCCGGCATTTCGTTTAACACAACGCACAAAAATCTTGCTGCCAAAAACCAAAAAAAAAACGAAAAAAGGGATCGCAGATAGCAAGAAGACGAAGTAGGGAAAAACACCTGCACTTAATGCACAAACTTGAAAATGACGCCGCGACTGCGCAAGCGTCGCAGTATATGTGAGAGAGTGCGTCCAAGTATCTGTGTAGGTGTGTATTTGTGAGCGCTAGCAATGACTTGTAGGTGGAATTCTTTGTAGTTGTTGTTCACATGGCAAATATGTATGTAAACATGTAATAACTTTACTGGGCACTTAATAACAACAACTCACAATCAAACTACGCGAGCGTTTAATTAATAATAACAGTAATAACAACAACACGAACGATTATTGTTAACGAACGTTAAAACAAAAATATTGAGCACGCCAAACACAACCGACAACGAAGCAAACTGTCGAAAACTGAAAACACGAACTGACGATCATGTGTGACCCTGATAGCGTTGCGCTAGAATGCCAACGCTAAAGAAACATAAGCACACACAAAAAAATACTTACAAACATCAGTTGAGAAAAAAATACTAGGCCAACAATCTACAGTGATATCGATAGGCAAAAACAACAGACTGCACATGAGGATCGATGTTAAACTGAGTTGCAAATAAAAGAGCAAAAGAAGTTTAAAATAATTTTCATTGAATAAGCAAAATAAAGTCAATTTTGAGCAATCGTCCTTTCTCTCTACACTAACTTTGAAAAGTTTCTTTGTTTCCTTACCTTTTTCACATATTTTAAGTCATAATTCTGAAATAACAAACGATCAACACAACAACAAAATAAAAACCTGTTGCAGCTTCCAATATAAGCTATTGACAAAAATGAGATGTCTCCTTCAAATCTTCCTCTCAATCAAATTAGTGGCTGCTAACTAATTTAAGGGCCAATGGCATTTGAAACTCCCGCGCAAAGGTATATTTTGCCGCTAAAATTTTCAAATTAAACGCTTTGGCCGCAGTGTGCTGAAAAGCGTATCGTACGCCAATATCGTAACAGTATTTTTGCCACCGAAAACATCTGCCGGCAAAACAGCTGATATGCAATGAAAACAAGTTCAAGTATGTAATAGGTGCACAATCGATTGTTTTTAATTTTTGTCATGAATCTATACATCATGAATCTATGTGATTACTGGCTAACTTAATGAAGCACGAAATTAGTGCTATTTTGTATAGTTATCGATTCAGAAAACACTAATGCAGTGTGACCATCGATATATGCAAAACAACAAAGCAACTCTGTGGCTTCAGTTGTAAAAGACGCTCGCGCTCGAAATTTCAGAAAATATTGCAACAAACTAAAATGTCTAATCATAATTTTCCGCGAGTGCACAGCTATATAGCAAATTTGTGTGCATCGAATAAGGAAGTGCTTAAGCTTTTCAATCAGTTCGAGTATGCATTGAAAGTGAAGGAAGAGCTGAGCATTGTCAAAAATCGTACGTTTACCGTTATGCAAATGCATTTGTATGCCCTGCACAAGTACTGTTATATTTGTTTTTTCAATAGAAGCGCACAAGGGTATGCAAAATTTGGAACTGGATTTAATGATGTTGCGTAAAGCAGAACAAGTTAAGCAACAAATGCGACAGCAAATCAATAGCGTTGAAAATATGCTCATGGTCTCGTACGATCAACTACTGGAATTGGCCAACCTTCTAAACGATGACAGAATTAGGAATATGTTAAGTTTTGGTGTGTTGCGCAAACAGATCGAAGTCCAGGAGAAACTCAATCGCATTGAGGCGCAACAAATCGCCAATACGCAGTACAAGGCTTCAATGGAAAGTCGCACAGTTGGTAAATAATAGCATCGAACGGAATAAACTGTCTTATTAATAATAACTCCTTTTGCAGTACAAGAGTTTCGCAAGTGGCAACGCGCCTTAAAAGTAGCCGAAGATCGCTATACGAGAATCAAATTGGAAACCGAGGAATGCAACAGTCAGTGGCGTATTAAAATCGATAGAGTAACAAAGCTACGCAACCAGAAGATTGTTGCCTTGCTTCAGATTCGCAAGCAGCTCATCGAGGTTAGCAGCAAGTTGGATAATACACTTGACAATCAATTCACATTTTGTTGTCTACTTGCAGCTTGAGGCGCCACCTGAGCAGCGTCAACTAAAGGAGAAAGCAGTTGTTAAGCGAGACAAACAAAAACCGATTGCCTTTCAATCGGCAATTGATTTTCTAGAGAACTATCCCATAACTGAAACGGTGAAGGATGCACCATTACAATCCATACTGGTGGTCAATCGTTCACAGGATGCCGCTGACGAATCGAAACCACCGAAGCAAGTGCAATTTGCCCCATTACCGTCGCCGATTAGGAAGGACGATGAAGCTTCATCCGAAATAGATATACCGGAAGAGTCATCCGAGTTGGCATCAGAACAGGAAAACGATAACAAAGTAGAACCATTAACTAAAGATTTTCCTGAGCGCGCCATTGTCAAAGATGTGCAAATTCTACCATCGTTGCAATTTTCAATGGAATTTTCAACGGCATCCGATCAGAATCTAAGCTTCAAAGACATGTTCCCATCGGATAAATCCATCGCGGATGACAATTTCGATAATGGTGATAGCAAAAAAGATGACTACGAAAGTAACAGCAGCCACAACAGTGAAATGCCTTCCACAATTATGAAAAATTATGCAAATTTTCTAAAAATGGATGATGATGATGTTGATAACGATGATTATAATGATAATAATGTTAACGCAAATGTGGATGACAATGATTGTATGGATTTTCCAGGCCCAACTATCTCTAATCAGACCAAGGATTTCTTTCTCTTTGAATTTGACGATAATAGTGAAGAGCAAGAAAACACTGGTCGCACCTATGATCTTTAAATTATTATTTCAAAACATACATATGTTTTTATTTAATTTAAGACCAATTATGCCATAGAAGGTTTTTGTATTCTAATAACTTCGTTTTTTTAACTCAAAACATTTTTTATAGATTTTCGTAATTCAAGAAGAAAATAATTTTATAGTTTAAAACGACAACGACAAGCTGGAATACTAAAGTTTTCTAGAATTTTAAGTGCTATCAAAGCGACCATCCATATATCGTTATAGTATTTTTTTATTTAAGTCAAACTTTAGCTTTTTTTTAATCCGTTATCTGTCTGCGGTAACACCACGAGCAGTCTGTGGCGTCAAAAATAATGCAATTTTATTACAAATAAACTTAATTTTGTTAGGGGAAATATTCAAGTTAAAATTCATAAATAGTCATAAAAGAATATCTCAAATATATAATCCTGTATTTAATCGGACGTTAAAAGAAAACATAATCACAAATGAATATTATATGTACATATGTAAATTCAGAAAACTTGAAATTAATAAAATAATATTTTTATGTAAATTCAACCGTTTTAATGCTCACAAATAGTTTGAACGTCCTTTGCCCAATCGATAACCCAAATTTTTAGAATCAGCACGCCAAGGACTGACTATATTAGAATAAAACAATATCGGGAGTTTTCTTGCTTACTCTGAAATCCTATTTAGCCCTTGAAATCCTTGAATGACAATTGTTCCATATTTGTGTTGTGAGCTCAAAAAAAGTTGTTCTTCGCTTATAAAGGATATTATATTTTAAGATTGTAAGGAAACCAGCCTTTCCCCTGCATTCTTCCAAGAGACGCATAAGAAAAGTCGCATTTTGTTATACATTTGTTTTGTTTTTGTTTTATTCTTTTTTTATTTGTTTGTTTTGTTGTATTTGTTTTCTTTGCTTTTTAATATGTTTTATTTAATTTTATATTATTTTTTGTAAGCTTACAACTTAAGGCATAAAGTTACAAACTAAAACTTAAGATCTACACATCATTTCAATATATTTTTTTCCTTTTGCTGTTTTTTTCCTTTTGCCAGCATATTGTTTATTATTTTTATGGTATTGATTTATATATTTTTATGTTGCATAATAATGTTGTTTTTCTTTTTTGAATTTTTATATTGAATCGTATATCCATTATGCTTTCAAATGTGATTTTCTCTTCTTTTTTTTTAAATCCAAACAGAAAACCGATCTAAAAATAAAAAAAAATAATAGAAGAAAACAATAAACTATCGACTTTGTTGACATTTTTCTTATTATTATTAATTTTAATACATATTATTATATTTGTTTTGAATAATTTTGAGTGTTTTTTTTATGTTTGTTACACATACATTTTCATCATTATCTGTTTTTTCATATTTAATGCAGTTGTTGTTTGTTTTTTTTTTGTTTTAAAAATTCGGTTATTTATTATTTTTTGGGTTGACATTTAACATATATATTTATATATATGTATAAGTAGTCATTTATGATCCTGGAAATTTGGATTCGTTGTTTTTATGTTTTTTGTTTTGTTTTTTTTTAATTGTTAGACGACTTTGCCCTAGTTCAGTGAGTAGAGTAAATGGGTTCCAACTTATATATATATATATGTATATATTGTATATCGTCGATACACATAAACTTACAGACACTTATACATATATACACACATATACATACATATATATATATATATTTTATTGTTTTATCATTTTTATTTTTTCACTCTCTTTATATATATATATATATATATATATTTGTGTATAGATATATCCCATATAGAATGTGTTTATTTAATATTTTGTATTTGTATAAAAAAAAATCGGGTCATGCCCTTAACTTATATATGCTGCCGCATTGGCAAACAGCCCCATTACAACAAAGTTGCATGCATGTGTGTGTGTTTAATGTTAATATATTTATATAATTTTTTAATATATATTTATATGTATATATATATCTATATTCAGATCCGTTGCCGTCGCGTCGCGTTTCATTAAATTTGTTGTATTTGTTTTTGTTTTTTTTTATATATAGATAAGTATTTATGCACACATACATACGCATACATACATGCACGCACATATGTATATACATATATATATATATATATACACACATAAGTTTCCGTTAGTATTTTACACATTTTTCAGTTGAATAAGTCTTAGCGTTTGTTGTTGTTGTTTATCATTTGTTTGTTTTGTTTTTTTTTATTTAGTTACATTGTGTATTAAAAATATTTAATTTTGTATATTGTTTATTATTATTTTAATATTTCTTCGTTCGTTTTTCCTTTTTGCATGTAAAAAATAAGTTGAAAAAAAAACACATAAACAGTAAAATAGCTAAACACTAAAACTGTTGTTTTATTTCTTGCTGTAAGACATATGTTTGTTATATAAAATATAATGCATATGTATATAATAGTTATAATCATAATCATATTGTATATATATACACATATATATTTAGGTATGAATTAATAATTTTTTGTGGTTTTTTGTTTTATTTTTTATTTTTTTGTTCTTTACTTACATAATCATTATCATTATCAAATATATATGTATATATATATATATATATATATTTCAATAGCATTTAGCATATACATACATATATTTAGATTTGTATTCATAATTGCATACACATATATAGTATATATGTATATGATGTATTCATAAGTTTAAAAAAAAAACAATAATTTTATAAATTAAAACTTACACATAGAAAATAGCAAAAAAAAAAAAAACTTGTTACAAAAAAGTAGTTATGGTTTTTAAGCTTAAAAATAATGTTTAGATTTTTGTTTGTTTGTTTTTATGAAATTTACATAATATTGTTAAAATAAATGGTTTTGCAAGTGTCCTATTCCTAATATACATTATACATACATACATATATGTATATATGTATGTATATTTATTTGTATTTCATTTATTTATGATTACATAATTCTTATTTTTTTTTTTGAAATTTTTTTCTTTTCTAAGAACAGCCCAACAGTGTTTTTTTTTTTTTTCTTTTTTCTTTACTTTTAGGTTTTATTTTTAAATACATATATATAATTTTATTTGTATGTATATTTATAAATGTTAAAGTATGCATCTTTTTAAATATACATATATATTTTTGTCACAAAATTTTACTTTTCTCAAGTTTTGAGGTTAGGTTAACGCTTGGTTTACAGATTACAACAACATGCACGTAACTACAAACAAAACAAAAAAAAAGGGTTGTCAACTTTAAGAACAAAAACAGAGAGACGGAGGAAAAGGCTGCAGCAGATCTGTGTGTGCGAAAGAGAATACCTCTACTGATCTTTAATAGACGCGTCAAAGTTTCTCTCTTACACACACACCCCCCACACACACACACACACACATATATATATACTTGCATTAGCATTTAATTTCGTTTTATATTTGAAAGGTTTGCATGCCTTACTACAGTTTTAGATCATTTAATAATTTCTCTCATTTAAGGACGTGCGTTCATTGTGTGTACAGTTTTTTAACTCTTTCTTACTCTCAGCTCTTGCATATTTTTGAGAGAGCGCTTATGGCTAATTGGACTTGTGTGTGATTGTGTTTGTGGATGTATCGCCATCTCTCTCTCTTTCTCTCTTCATATGCTTGGTGTTTTCACTCTCTCGATTGAAAAACATTTATAATTTAGTTGAATTAGTTTTGTGTCCTTTATAGTTCTAGATATACACAGACTTAAGCATACTATTTTTTGTTTCATTTGTTTGTATTTATAAATTGTTGCTTTTTGTTGTTGTTATAACAATATTTGTATATCGCTCATTCTTTTTAGTAGTAGCCATGACCAGGACCCGGTCCGCTTGCATAATGATGCGCAGCTGCGGCTGCGGCCGCAGCGGTGGCAGCAGCAGCTGCTGCTGGATCCGAATAGTGTTGTGAACTGGCATAAAGTGCACGATGTTGTTGTTGGATTTGATGATGTTGTTGTTGTTGTTGGAGTTGTGGGTGTTGTGGATGTTGTTGGTGTGCAGCCGATTGCAGCGGTGGTGGCGGCAACAATGCCGTCGGCTGATAATGCACTTGTTGATGATGATGACGTGATGATGCTGATGACGATGGCGATGACGATGACGATAATGTTGGCGATAACGATGACACTGGCAGCGTTGTTTGCGGCAACTGATGACGTCGATAGCCGGCACTTGTCCACGTTATCTGCTGTTGCTGTTGTTGTTGCTGTTGTTGTTGCTGTTGTTGCTGCTGATGTTGATGGTGGTGATGGTGGTAAACATTGGCTGCACTGTGTGTATTACCTGCTGAAGGCGCCGTCGCTGCTACTGCTGCTGCTGTTAGAGTGCGCATGCCGGACGACGACGCCTGCAGTCACAACTAATCTTCGTCGCTAAGTGCCTCATACTTGGATGACAGCAGAGGCTTCGGTTCGCTGCTGGCAGCTGCTGCGGCTGCAGCGGCCGCAGCTGCAGCCAAAACACTTGCATTCATTTGTCCACCGCTGCCGACACCAACGCCACCTCCGCCACTTGAGCCACCAACACCGCCACCTGGGCCAACACCACCGCCGCCAACTGAAGCGCCAGATCCCAGGCCACCGCCCATGCCACCAACCATGCTGCCGCCGCCAACGACCAGACTGACGCCCGCTGCTGCAGCGTTTGCCTCGCTCAATGCATGAGCCGCCTTGGCGCTCAAATGTGTGGGCGGCGCCGATTGATGAGCCAGCGGCATCGTTGGCGGCGGTGGCAATCCGCCCGCTGCACTGGGCACAGTCAGTGCACTAAATGGATACGCATATGTGCTGGCCGCGAACGCATTCGCAGCCGATGGCGGGGGTGGCAGTGGTGCCGAATGATACGGTGAAGGCGCATGATGGCTATTGGAGCCACCGCTCGAGCCGCTACCAGAACGACGTCCACCGTCGACCATTTCATATTGATTGGGTGTCTTGCGTGAAACGCTTAGCTCATGCGTTGATGGCGGCGCTGTTGAATCCTTAACGCGATGTTGCTGTTGTGCAGCTGCTGCTGCTGCGGCGGCTGCAGCTGCTGCTTGCTGCTGCTGTTGGTGTTGATGTTGTTGTTCGGCGGCGGCGACAGCGGCATGTACGTGAGCCGCATGAGCATAACCAATATCGTCGCGCATCACCTCCGCAATACGATTCTTAACGTAGTTATCAAAATTGGAGCCCGATCCACTGCTGCTGCCGCCGCCGCCGCCAGCACCGCTGCCAGGACCACCAACACCAACACCGCCGCCGCCGACGCCACGTTCTCCTCCTCCACCTCTCTCGCGTTGCTCGCCAACTGTGGGCGGTGGTACGCCAGAGCCACCGCTGCGACCTACAACGGAACCAGGTCCGGAGAGGAAATAGTGCGTTGGATCGGCACCAACAGGTTGTTGTTGCTGCTGCTGCTGTTGCTGTTGTTGCATGATCAGCTCATGTGTATATTTGCGTGGACTGACTGCCTGTGGCATGCGTATTATATTGCGTGCATCCTCACCGGGCGTATTGGACCGGCCACCGCTGGATGGGCTACTGTTGCTGCTATTGCTGCTGCCTCCACCTCCGCCACCACCAACGGCAACAACTCCACCCGATACATTGACAATGGGCGATTGTTTGACACGTTCAGCAGCAGCAGCTGCTGCAGCTGCCTCTTCTGCTTTCTGCTGCTGCCGGCGATTCTGCTTCCAGCGATCCGGTGGCAAGATGGCCTGTGCATCTTGCATATAGGGTATGAATGCGGGACGCAAATGCGGCGTCGGTCCATAATCATTTGCTATTATCGAATCGGCTAGCTCTCCAAATGTTATTTTCTTGGTATGAATTTGCTGTTGCTGTTGTTGTTGCTGCTGTTGCTGCTGCTGCTGTTGTTGCTGCTGTTGTTGTTGTTGTTGGCTGGGCGGACCACTGCCTGCCTGCGAAATGGGCGTGCCATGATGTGATGGCGGTGGACCACCCTGACCCCGCATCTGGCCATGCACCGAGCGTTCCGAACCAGGTGGTGGACCAACTGATTGCTGCTGTTGTTGCTGCTGCTGTTGTGTTGGTCGCTGCTCTTGATCGAGATCAATATTGATGACATTGGGTGAACTGGAATTGGCTTTGCCATTATTCTCGGCGGACAACAGTGAAATAGGAGCGCCATCATGCGACTGCCGCAAGTCACGTTGATACTGTAAAATGCCAAAAGGATAACTCAAGTAAATAAGAAGCAAAAAAGAAAAGCGTATTCTCTACTCACGTAGGTGGGACGCGGTATGTCACGGGGTATACTACTGATGTCGCCCGTGCGGCTAATCTCATGCTTGATGATCGCATCAATCAGACTTTGGGCGCTAAACTGACCGGATGCCTCCTCGGGCGGTTTGCCATGTGCCTGACGATAGTAGCTGCAAGACAAAGCAATAAAAATAAATATATACAAAAAAAGAAATCAGAAGAATTGTAAAGAATAGATGTATTCAATTCAATGAGGTGATTGAATGATTTTTGATTGATTGATTGATTGATTTGAATGAATTGAATTGAATGTACTTCATAATACTGCATCGATTGTTTGATTCAACACAGATTATTCAGATAGTATTCGCAGTGCTACTTACGCTTCTCGCTCGCGATCCGGTATGGTACGTGGCGGGCCGGTATCAGGCACTGGACCACGCATATAATGGGCATTGGCTGCCGCCAACATGCGCTCCATGCGTCGCGTTTCCCGTTCTCGCTCTCGTTCCCGCTCCCGCTCACGCTCTTCGGCGGCACGCTCCTGTTCGCGACGCTGCTGCTCGCGCTGCTGACGCTCCTGTTCGCGCTGACGCTCGATAATACGATGCTGCGTCTGCATGTGCTCCTTTTGCAGTTCACGATCCCGTTCAATGTTGTGATTATGCTGTCGCTGATCCCGCTTCGCCTGATCCATGCGTCGCTGCATCTCGGCGGCGGCAGCTGCTGCGTTCATTTGCTGCTGCCTGTACTGCTGCTGGGCCAGCTGTTGATGCACCGCAGCGGCCATCTGATGATGATAGCTGGCCGTTATCTGCTCCGTGCGATAGCGCATATCGTGATGAGCTGCTGGCGGTTGGCCCACCTGGGCATGGGTTATTATCTGGCCATGCGTCGATGGTGGCGGCTGTGGCTGTGGCGCCTGCGATGGTGGCGCTTGGGATTTATCCTCTTTTTGCGAGGGCACCGGCAACTGAGGCTGCTGCACGGCAACATCAACAAACGAAGCCAAAGCATCGTGGCCAGCTAAGCAAACAAAATAAATAGCAAAAAAGAAAGAAAGAACCAAAGTTGTTTAGTAAACGTTCTTGATTATAACACGGTTTTAATATGAGAACGAAGGAAGACAGAAGGGATGCGGTTGGTTTGGGTTGGGTTGTTGTTCGGGGTGGGCGGGTGTACACATATCAAATTGGATTGGAGTTGTATTGGAATACAATAGGAACAACATCAGAAGCAGCAGCAGCACCAGCAAATGCAAAAAGCTGTGACCAAAGCGAGCAAAGAAGCAAAGCGAAACGATTTGAAATGAAATCAAACAATTCTAATTCGGAATTAAGACGAGCGCTCTGCCTTTTGGGCTTTTTGCCGTTCAATAAGCGAAATTGTTTCATTCGCAAGCTTTTTATAAACCAATCCAACCAATTCTAATCGTTTCGTTTCGCTCACTTTGCCCGCTCTTTAACTGTGACAGTGTAACGACGAAGGAAAATGCTCGAAATGATCTCAATGTGAATGCAATTTAAGTGATCTCTAGGATGTACCAATATAATGCTGGTATGCATGCATATATATATATGCATGTATGTGTTGTAATTATGCAATAATGGACTGGCTTTACATAATATGTATTCAGAATGAAAGCAGGAAACAACAACAACAACATCAACAGCAACCATGGATTACAGAGAGCGAGGCAGAGCGAGAGATAGAGATAGATAGAGAGCGATGACCATAAATACACATATTTAATGTTTGTTTTTTTTTTATTGATTGATTGATTGATTGATTGAAGTGACGTGAGCGTTGATTGTTTTTATCTATGACTCACTTTGGTAATAAGTAGAGGCTACTGCAATTTTTGTGACCATGGAGTACATGTAGGAAGTTTGAGAATACAAAAAACAAAACAAAATAACAACAAAAAACAAAAAAAGATTACAAAGTAGCAATTTGATTTATTTATATTGAATTTGTTCTTTTATTGAAGGACTAATCCAGCTAAAGTGATCATTAGTTTGAGGGGCGGATTATTTTTAAGTTCAAGGGGTAGTCCATTTAGATATATACATATATACATGTATGTTGCATGTGAGTAAACGGCACGTTGTTGATTAAAGGTATATATCTAATATATATGTATATATATACATATATACGGAAAGAGAGACTCCAGAAGAAAAAGCTGTTGTTTTTTTTGTTCGTCGTAGCGCAATTAAAATCAAGCCGCAATGCAAATCAAGCAGCTGTGAGCTTATTTATCCATATATAAAGAAGAATACTGACCCCGAAAAATAAAATACATATATTTATAGTATTTCCCAGAGATCAAGATCCCCCAAGTCTAGTATAGAATGCTTAAAAAGTAAACTTACCTGGTGGAAAATTGTAGGGTGTTACAATGTGCATGCGACTCGGTGGTGGAGCCGCTGGCGATGGTGGCTTTGATCCCGTATTATGACGCTGTATGACACCCTGACGCTGCGGTGGTGGCGTCCGATGTGGACTGGGTGTGCTAAAGATCGAGAAGAATGAGGGGAGAGAGAGAAAAGAGTTAATGATAATGTGTTTATCGGCATACAAATCACCTACGGTCCAACGGTCTTAAGGTTACGGCTGTGCATCGATAGCAGTCAGTAAGTCAGTTTGTGACATTGATAGATAGTATATGTAAGTAAATACCTGTTGGAATGATCCGCTGGCGAGGCGCGACTTGAATATTCGGGACGTCCGCGTGGCTGTGGCTCCTTTTCGTAGCCGGCATAGACAGCCGATCCACCACTCACGCTATTCCTTGGCGATGGCGATTCCTTATCCGAACCGGAACCAGCACCACCGCCAGCACTGCTGCTACCACGGGAAACATTACGCTGTTGCTGTCCTTGCATCTGTTGCGATGTGTGATAGTCGTTGATCACAATCTGGCGTGAACTGAGCACTGAGGGTGGCTCAACTACGCTGCCATAGGGTGAACGTGAATAGGATGGACCAACTGTTACACCCACCCCATAGCCCTGAGGTGGTGGTGCCTGTGGCGATGATTGCTGCGGTGGCGGTGGCGGCGCCTGGGCCGGACTCAAACGCTGTGAGCTCTTGTAGAAATCGTATGGACGCTTGCTTTCCAAATGATGCGGCGGCTGATGCTGCGGCAGATGGAGTGGTGTACCTTGGGTTATTGAACCATGTTTGCCTGTGGTATCGGGACAGGTGCCGGGCGGTGTTTGACGCACTAGACCCTCATATTTGGGGCTGGGCAACGATGAGGAGGCTGCATGTACAATAATTTGTTGTTGCTGCTGCTGCTGTTGTTGGGCGCTGTTGGCGGGTGTACCGTGAGTTATAGAGCCACCCTTTACGAGCTGCAACTGTTGCTGCTGCGACGATGGTTGCTGTTGTTGCTGCTGCTGAGGTGGCAAATGTTGTTGCTGCTGCGGACTCAACTTGGGCGGCAACTTAGAGACACGCGTTGGTGGCGGTTGCGGCTGTGCGGGCGGCGGCGGTGTTGGCCTTGTCAACTGATTTTGGCCCAGAGGTACAGGTACAGGTTGCACATACAGCGGTCCAGGTGGTCCTGGCGATGACTTGACCACACCAACGCCATGCAGCTGCTGATACGTTAAATAGCTAGATGTTGGCGGTGGCGGTGCACCGGGCAAAGAAAGCGCTGGCACCGTTTCACCACGATACATTGGCGCCGTACGCACAATATGCTTCATGGAGCCACTGCTCATTGGCGGCGGTGGACCATGATGACGTTCAACAATGCCAGCGGCGGCTGCTGCTGCTGCGGCCGCAGCCGCAGGACTAACGCCACGATGCGGTGAGTGACCTTCACGTGGCGTCTTCTTAATGCTTAGATCCAATGTTTGGGGCTCTGGCTCGGCGGCAGCTAAACGTTGCACTGCATGTGTTGGTGGTGGTGCTGATTGTGGCAATTGTTGCTGCTGCTGCTGTTGCTGGTGGTGCTGGGTGGTCATGTGGCTGCCTGAGACATTGTAGATTATTGTCTCGGGTGTAGCTGAACTCTTTTTTAGCACAGGCGTTATGGTTGCCTTATCCACAGAGAGCACGGTTTGTTGGTGTTGCTGATGCTGCAGCTGTGGATGTTGTTGCTGTGAATGTTGTGGCGGCGGTGGCACATGTTGTTGTTGTTGCTGCTGCTGCTGTTGTTGTTGCTGCTGCAACAGTGGGTGTGGCGTTAGCACATGATACTTGCCTAGATGGGAATTGACCACAGATAGTGTGGCTAAGCTATCGCTGCTGTTGCTGCTGCTGTTGTTGCTGTTGCTGATGTTATTAACGCTACTGTTGCTGCTGCTGTTGTTGCTGTTGTGACAGTTGCTGATGCTGGCACTGCTGCTGGGTGGCAGTGCTGTGCGTGCACTCAATTTCTGCACAGACGTGCCATGTGACAATGCCGTTGGCGGTGGCGCCTGTTGTTGCAACTGCTGCTGCTGCTGCAATTGTTGCTGCTGCTTAAGCAAACTATTGCTATCCTGTCTATATTCGCGCACAATTGTTAGCTCCTTACGCTCCAAACTATTGTGCTGCTGTTGCTGGCTGCCTTGTTTGCTTTGATTGCTGCCCGGCATTTGAGGGTTCTTGGCCTGCTGCTTGAGTTGTCGCTCGATGACCGAGTAGACGCAATCCTGCACATTGTTAACAGGCTCACGACGCAAACTCATCGGACCATTTGGCTGCTGCTGTTGTTGTTGCTGCTGCTGCAGTTGCTGCTGGTGTTGTTGTTGCTGCTGCTGTTGGTGTGGACTGTGCGCAATAAATGCTGCTGCTGCTGCCGATGGATGAGGCGGCGGCTGCAATCCAGCCACATTGTTGCCATGAGCGTGACTGCCATGACTACCATGACTGCCATGACTTCCATGACTCCCATGACTCCCATGACCGCCATGACTACCATGACCATGAGCATGAGCAACCGCATTGAAGATGACTTTGGGACTTTGTCGATTCGCTGGTGAATTCTCATTCTCTTCGTCGGCCGTTTCGGTGGCTGATGAATCGTATTCTTCGCTTGTCTTTTGCTTCTTGGGCGCCTGACATGCTGGCGGCAACAAGCGTTCATTATCATTAGCTGCCGATACTGCTGCTGCTGCTTTGGCGCTCATGCGTGTTGGTGTTATGGTTAGAGCGGCACCCGATGCATCTGCCACACTGCGCACAATTGGTGGCTGCTGGTGTTGTTGTTGTTGATGATGATGATGTTGTTGTTGTTGCTGATGTTGCTGCTGGTGTTGCTGCTGATGTTGCGGTTTCTGTGGTGCAGGCGGTGGCTGGGGCAGCTGTAGTTGCTGCTGTTGTTGTTGTTGCGCTATCTGCTGCTGCTGCTGCTGTTGCTGTTGTTGTTTGCTCAGCTGTGATTTGTGGCGCTGCAAATATTCGGGACTCTCAACCGATGCTGTATCGGAACCACCCGGCTCCCGTTCATCACAACTCGATGTACTGACATCTGTATCATCGCCGGCACTGGCCTCACCACCAGTTGCACCGCTGCGTCTTCGCTCCTCCTCGGTGAGATTCAGTTGAGGATCAAGTTTGCGACGTATGCGCATCAAACACGCCGAACAGCAACGTGTGGCATGTGGCGGTATTTGGAATTCGGCCATTAGGGGATCACGCAGCTCGGGCGATAGCTCGAAAAGACGTGTGGGTATATTGCGTAAACGTTGCGCCCGATCCTTGGGATTGGGACACGAGGGTAGCGGGCAGTTGGGATAACGGTTGCGCACCGATTTGCACTGACAGCTATTGCAGACTCGAGCACCAGCCGGTATCGTTTCATCTGGTATCGCATATTGCAGGCCACGTCCCTTCTTGAGTGGTCGGGTGCGAGGGCAAGCCTCTGCCTTGCAGACAAAACAGTTGGCCAGTTTATCTGCAAGGAGTAAAAATAAAAAAGAAATAAATAATTAAGCAAACACATTAATATAAAAAATAAATCCGATTTAATTAAAGCCTGAAAACGGGGAAAATGCCCGGAATGAAAAACAAAAGAGAAACAAAAACTGGGCAAAACGGTAAACAATTTTACCACCGAGCAGCGGGGATTCGGGACGGGGACCGGACGAAGAAGACTGCTTCCATTAAGCCACTTAACAAATAATGAGGAGCCCAGCAGCAGGCAATTGAATATTTTAAACAGTTCGTCCTGTTTATCTACGAGAAGCGAGAAGGAAATAAGGATTGCTCAGGCGGCGATTGTGTTACGATAAATGTGAGGGTTAATACGGCTAGGGTAAGGTTAGTTATGTGGCATGCTATCGATTATTATCGATAACTTGATGCAGCGATAAATGAGCGAAGCAACCCGGTTTGACAGCGATAGCAAAACTTCTGTGCAGTTTGTAAACGATAAAAAAAGCTGATAAGGTAGTTTATGTAAAAATGTTGTTGCATTTTATCGATTATTATCAATCACAAGGCGAAGCTATAAATGAAAAGGTCAACACTTCTACAACAACAACCAAACGATTTTAATTCAATCAAAACTATCGATTCCTAAGAGAATCGATTACACGATTATGCTACTTCTGTTTATACAGAGCATACAAATTTCTTACTTACTATCAAATCACCAGAATCAAAAGTTACAAAAACACAAAAATCCCTCAAACTGATGGTCGTGTCTGATTTTGAGCTGCATTTGTGTGTTTGTCTTAGATTTTTTATTTTGGCATTTAATATTTTTAAAATTTTAATGATATGCAAACAGAATGAGGGAAACGAATAAAGAGAGCGAGGAAGAAAATAAAGTGTGGCGCGTTTAATCAAAATCAATGTAATTAAAATAAAGGCAAATAAAACGCAAAACGTCTGTGAAACGACATTAAAAAATAGGGCGAATTCACTGCGACTGGCTAGAAGACAGGAGCGGAGCTAAAAGTTCGGGGAGAAGTTTGTGATTATATTTTGGTTTTTCTTTATTTTCATTTTAAATTTGATTTTTTTTTGAGTAGCCCTCAAAAGTGAAATCAATCAACATTTAAATGTCACGAGACAAACGTCAAGGTTCGACAATCCCTTTTCCTACCGCCAACCTCCATCCCTTCTTTACACTGCACTTTGTTGCCATTTCCTGCCTCCCACTACGTTTCGGTATTTTTTTCATTTTTGAGTGAAGCAGTATGCGTGTTGGCTTCTCGTAGTCGTCGTCGTTGTCTCTGTGGAATATGAAAACACATCAAAGTAGCCAAAGCCAACAACGACGTCCTCATTCTGCTACTGATTCTCTTTCTCTATCTCTCTCTCTCTCTCTCTCTAGATTCTGTTATGCCCATGGTAATGCTCATTCTCGTCCTTGTTCACCCCGCCCCTTCCTTATTGTCCTCAATTTCCATTTCGGGCCAAGATATATAAAAGTGCTTTTTGCGCGCACAAAGTGAAGCGTTTAAATTTTAATAAACCACTCATTTTAATTTTGATTGTCGCGGGAGGGTGGTAAATGGTTGGTTTCGTTGGGTGGTCGGTCAGTTGGTTTTTCGGTCGGTTGATTTTTCTGTTGGCCTACGATTGTCTGATTGCTGTGAGCATATGAGGAGAACTTGGTCAGCAAATGAATTGACTTGGCAACAGTTATAAATCAGTTTTTTACCGATACAGCGAATTCGATAATTTTTACAGTTTGAAGTTCAAACCGATGTACTACTTGAGAACTATTGTCTTCCTATCTTCGATATATTTTGTGTTTCTTATCTTGAAAATTAGGGCATTTACTGGTATCGAATAAAAATCTATATAGAATATGGAAAGAGTTATCGATAATGAAATTGCTTGTTTAACATATTCCATTTCAAATATCATTTTGCTATCGATAATGCATCTTGATAACACTAAAGCAGAGCACTTGCCATGTGCCCATATAAGTAGGCAGTAAAATAAAGTGTGGCGCAGTTGGTTTTCTATCCGATTTCGAATTTTAATTTTTTGTCCGCTCGTAGCATCGAAAAGGCCAATTAAATTGATGGAGACGCGCGAGGCGCTCAATCATAATGCAATTATAAATTGCAAATTAAATAGAATTCCAAAATAAATATTTAATATTAATAACAACAACAGCAAAAGCAACGCAGACAAAATAATAAACAAGGCGATACACAACAAAAACAAAAAATAAATAAATAAAAAATAAGGTAAAATGAAATCAATGCAACTGAAATTGCAGCCTAGTCAACAACAGCAACAACTCAAATAAATTAATTAATAAAAGCCAATTAGCCCCGCTTGGCTCACATTGAGGCATGGCAGCACAACGTCCTGCTGTCAATCCTGCTGGCTTCCTTCTTTTCTTTAACTTTTTTTTTGTTGCTGTTGTTGTAATTTATTATTTAATTTTTGATTTTAAAAAATTTATGTAAATATTTAATGCACTTTGGGTGCGCGAGACACACGGGAAACCGACTGTGAAACCCACCTCACAGCCCACTTCCTGCCTTGCTTCGGTGGCACCACCGAAAAAAACAAAAATATGTGTCCGCGGTCAACAGTCCGGACGGGACGACTGGGAGAGATTTTGGGTTGGAGGCGTTTCAGAAAAAAAATGTATAAATGTAAATAAAAATTTATATGCAATAATCAGTGAAATTGATTTAACGCATAATGTGCATTTTGTGCTTGAATAAAATCAATTTGCATCAATATAAATATAATTAATCAAATAAAAAGCAATTATAAAAAAACAAATCCAATGATTTTCTTCTCTCTAAAAGGCCACACAAAAACACATGCACTGCTTTCTTACTCTCTCGAGAGAGCGACAGCGAGCATAACTGTAAAGATCAAAGATATAAGCTACGGCATTTATTCTACATTTATTAAGTTGTTTGTTAATCAAATGTAAAAAAGCAAATGGTTAACAATAATATTATCGAAATATTTGGCACCTGACAACAAAAAATAAAGAACGCAATGCAATTAGCATCTATTGTTGTTGCATCAATTAACCGTGAAAATTAAGTCAAGTGCAATTAATACACATTAATGGAAATTTGTGTTAATTAAATGTTGCCCCAATCTCTGATATGACACGCAATACAGACAAACTCGCTTGCTCGCTCTCTCTCTCTCTCTCTCTCTCTCTCTCTCTCTCTCTCTTTCCCTTTCTATAAACAATCCGACTGCCCCCTTTTGCCAATAAGCTAAAAAGTAATTCAATCAACATTATATACTCATATATATGTTTTTGTTGACCAGCAGAAGCAAAAACAGAGACAGCGGCAGAGGCTGCGGCTGCGGCAGAGGACGTCTCCTCTCTTTGCATTTCGATCAACTTTATTAATAATTCAATCAGTCAAAAATTATTTGAAACGCCCCAAAGGAAAACAAAAACGTTGTTGTGGTTTGTTTTTTTTTTTTCGTTGCTCGCTTTGCCGGCTGCTGCGCAGCGGCAGCGACGTCCACGCTTATATCGTGTGCTTTTGTTTGCTTTGATTTTGCCGCCGTCGTCACCATCGCTGAGAGTATGACAGAGGCAGAGAAGAAGAGAGCGAGAGCGCGCGCCTTGAAAGATGAAACGCCAAGAAGAAGACGAAGAAGTTGATAAAGAAGCAACAGCAGCGTCGCAGCATTTGAGTTATTTGCACAACGAGAAAGATGAAAAACCAAAATCACAAAAATAAAATGTAACGAAAGCACATCAAAACGACAAACAAAACAAAACGAAATGCGGCGCAGCGCGATTTAGTAAGAAGAAGAAATACCGAAAAAAAGAAAACATGAAATAATTCCATTAGTACAATTTCTTTTGCAAGTACAAAGAGTAAATATTGCTGAATGGCGAGGGAGGGGAGCGGTTACAGGCATATGCTGTGCGTAAAGTTATTGAACAAGAGAGCGAGTGAGTGAGCGAGCGAGAGAGTCGGTGAGTGATTGAGTGAGCTGAGCTTTAGGTACAATGCACGTTTACCGTTGCTGACCTACTAGCCAATCAACCTTTTAACTGCTCTCTTGAGCCGGCTTGTGTCCTTTGTTAGAAATGTATATGTACATATGTATATTTGCAATTAAATTTTGAGCAAATGCAAATAGTTGCTGGCACCGAAAATACACACATAAATTAACCCGAGGAAGGAATCTTTGGCGAAACTCTGCTGCAGCAGCATAAAATATTGTACATAACCTACCAAAAATGTGTTTAACTTTCAATTAGAAAATTGCAAAACAATAACCAAAATTAAGAGATGAGACAAGTGGAAGTTGTTGGCAATTTGTTTGCTCAACCAGTTAAGCGTTGAAAGAGGCGAACTGGTGAACTAATTCCATGGTTATGATCCTTAATTATATGTATATATCTCTCGCCTGCATGCCACTATCTAAAACAAATTCAATCAAATATACTAACAGCATTTAAATAACGAGTGCTAACAGTTATAGCACCAGCACAACATCAAGTGCAATAACAACAACTGCAAATAAGTGCAGAGCGAACGAACGAACGCAAGCAACAACAACAACAATGGCAGCCAATTAAAAAATATATACGAAGCGCTCACAAAAGTATGCAGCAACGAAAACAGCGAGGACCGCTAATTAGCACCATTGGGAATTTTGCGCCAACACAAAAAAACTTGCGTAAGCGAAAGACACCACAGCAGAACCAGCAGCAGCAAGCTGCCAGCCAACTTGTGCAAACATCAAAGAACAGCAGCCAACAGCAGCAGCATTTGACGTCGACGTCGACGTTTACAGCGAGCAAAAAGAATAATGTGCATAAACGCACACATCCATGCATAAATGAATCGGGTCTCTCTCTCCCTCTCTCTCGTAAAAACACATGTTCACACGACACGACGACATGCAGCAGAAGTCGGTGAGTGCAAGAGTGGAAGGGACGACAGCGCTCAAAGCTCAAGTCATATCTCGTACAAACATACATATACATATATACATATATTGTAAATACAGTTAATATGAACGTCGCATCGCTGCGCTACTGCTCTGCTGTTCTGCTTTCGCTGCTGCTGTTGTCGTCGCTTCGTTTGGCCCTTTTAATTTACGAAATGGTGTTGATTTAACGGCATTCGTTGAGCGCGCTCTTTGCTCGCGTACGCGAAGTCAGAGGAAAAGGATGCAGCAAGGAGGGGGATGGAAGCGCAAGGTCCAGCGTGGGCAGCACAAAAGAAACTTGTAAAATTCTGGGCAATTGTATGGCATTTTTATTAACAACAACATCTTGATCATCATCGTTATTCTTCATTTTTGCTCACCGAGTTTACTCTTTACTATTTTTTTTTTTGGTAAATCATTTTTACTGATTAATAAAAGTTGCTGCCGCACACACACAAGTCTGAAAACTGCGCCAGCGATAATCAAAAGGGTGTGCAATTTTAATTGAGCAATTTAATTACATATGTACATAAGCAAAAGCCAAAAGACAACACAAAAGGGGGAAAGAAAGGGAGATTAATGCGAATGTGTGTGTGTGCAAGGAGAGGAGTGGGTTGCTTGGCTTATAGACGTTGGCGCTCACATAATTAGCAAGCAGTGCATGCAAGCAGAGGAGAAGCAGTAGCTGTGTGTGTGTAGGTGCGCAGTTTCTGTTTGTGTTGCGAAGCTTTCGTTTTCGGTATTTAGGTTTAAGTTTGTAATTAGTTTGTCAGCGCCTGCGAGAAGGCAACAGTTGCTCTCCCTTCACCCCCTCTCATAACACACACACGCACATTGCAAAACTTGATGTTTAAGCAGTTAAGCACTAAGCAAATACATTTTGCTGCTTGAGATCAATTTGAAGTGGTTTTTCATTTAACAAGTTTAATATTTTATACTTTTTCACCAACATAAAAAACAAAAATCCACACATTGAAAACTAATGTTAAAAAGCTAATAAGCTCTTCAAAAACTGTTCGATAAGCCAGATGAGAGAGTAAAAAGAGAAAGAGAGAGAGAGAGCTGCATAGTTGTAACGGAAAGTTTTAAGTAGAAAAGTGGGGGGAATGGTTGGGGGTTGTTGAGTGCCGTTTTGAAATCAATGGAAATCGGGTAAATAAGCAAATGCGAGTTGAGTAATTATGATTTACTAATTAGCAAACACTCTCACACACTCACACACACACATACACTCAAACACACACAAACGGTGAGCCGCAAAGCTGACAAACTTTGGCAGCATCGAAAATCGGACGCGAAAATCAAAACGCGAATTTGCCAACTGCAGCATATCTACCTTTCCCCCTGGCCGTCTTCACCCTGAATATGGCTTGTGCTGACCAGAAAACGAGCCATACGAAACGAAAGGATAATAATCGAGAGAGATGAGGTGCTGGGGGTGGGCAGCGGGCTGTAGCGCGACTAGCTTGTGTAAGTCTATTAATTAGGTGCAACTGCTACTGCAACCAGTCAAATAGGCAATTCCCAATTCACAGCACACACTCTTGCACAACTTCCCCCTCTCTCCACTCCCCCCCCTTTCCATTTCTTCACGCATTGTCCGTTACATTTGCAACAAGGATTTGCGCATCAAATTCGCTAATTGTTTTTGTCTTTTAGTGTGTGTGTCTGTGTGTGTGTGAGTGTGTACCAACACTTGCTTTGGCAGCTGGCACCCTCCCACACACATACACATACACATACACACTGAGCTGCATTCGCTGTTGTTGATGCTGTTGCTGGTTTTTAGGACTGGGCGCAACCCAAACAATTAGCGTAATTTCAATTTTGTTCAAAATTTCATAAGCAACCGCCATTGTTTGTCACACACACACACACACACAAAAACACAACCACCTACACACATTTGATCCGCCTAAACCCTTCTTGCCACCTTTTCTTTTTTTTGGGAGTTTTTGGGACATTTAAGCCGCAGGATAGCGTCATTTTGCATACTTTTGTGCGCGCTTTTGACAGTACCAAAATAAGGGGGGCGAGGGCAAATTGCATTTTGGTTACAATCACAATACCCCTTCGGCACCTCGGATAGGTGGCAACACTGATTACGCCAACGCTTCATCAATCAACTAAAAATGCAATTTAATAAACAAAACAACAATGCTAAAATTGAAGAAGAACAGTTAGATATTATAGCACACAAGTTTAAATACCCTAAGCATGGAAATGAAATAAAATAATCTATCGATTATCTTTAGATGAGAAACTATTCGATAGTTTAACACCATATAAAATCAGTTTTGATAATATAGTAATAGTAGTAGTGTGTGTTGCCCGATTTCATATCGATAACGTTGGATATAGAAATGTTGGGCATATAAGGTTTATTTGTATACAATCGATGCGTTATCGATAACATTTTCTTGCTCTATACTCTGGGTAAACGTAAATCATTTCAAAATATTACAGGCTATATCGACTTAAGATACTGATAAGTGTTACAAAGACGAAAAATATGTTACATTTGGCACGAATCACGTATTATTCTCTCTAGTGGGGAAAACAACAAAAACTGTGAAGTGTACACAGTTTAAAATAGTAGTCACTATAGGATGATCCTCTCTTCCACTAACATTCTCATAAACACCTCCAACAAAAGGCCAAATAAAAGTGCAACAAATAAAAAAAAAAAAAAAATTCATTTGCCAATTTGCCAGTTTTGTGTGCGGGACGGGGGCAGGGGGTTGCTTTCAAATTAAGTTTTTGGGCACATTTTTCAACCTTTTTGTGTACGTTCCTGTGTGTGTGCGTGTGTCGGTGTGGAGGGGAGGGGGGGGGGGGCACAATACAAAAAGAATTTTTAACTAACACAAAATGGCTCGTTGATTTGAGTAAAACGGCTAAAGTGGATGCTAAAAGAGTGTGTTGGTGCAATTAGGAGGGATGGGGCTTGTATTGAGGGGTGTGTGTGGATTGGCTTAGTGTCGTCTACCTCCGGTTATCCTCATACTCCTCCCCCCACAGGCCTTGCACACCGCGCTAGCCTAAAAGTTCAATTGCAAACTTGTTAGCACACCTGAACTGTTAAAGGTGTGTGTGTGTGAGTGTGAGTATGTGTGTGTGTGTGCGTGTATGTGTGTGTGTGTGCGTGTATGTGTGTGTTTGTGCTCTCTGCTTTGCCTGTTGCCTGGTTTATTAATGTTGACCGTCAATTATGTTTTAATTGTCATAAAAGGTTTCCTCTTTGCACACACTGGTAAGGAGGGTAGGTAGGTATGGGGGGATGGAGGTGGGAGGGAGGAAAGAGCGTATGCCAATCCCGCCTACTCGTTACCAACTGCTCGCTCTGTGTACAAACAATAAAATCCAACAAGGATAAGCAACAGTAAAAAGCGACAACACAGAGAGAAGAGAAGCAAGAAATATAGCGAGGGAGGGAGAGGAAGAGAGGTAGATGAGAAGCTGAAGAGAAAGGGAAAGAGGTTGTTGGTATTGTGCTGCTTGTCAACATGACCAAAAGGCTCAGCAGCAGTTTTACAGTCAATGTGCATAAGTATGTGTGTGTGTGTGTGTGTGTGTAAGACAAAAGCCAACAGTTGACAGCTGTGCATGTATGTGTGTGTGTGTGTGTGTGTGTGTGTGTGTGTGACTGCAGTCACTCGATTGGTTGGCAGGCAATTTGCCAACTTACTGCAAAGATCAGCAAAAATGTTTCAAAACCAAAAACCAGACCCAGCCACCCCTCCGCCTCCCCAGCAACTCCCCTTGGCCCTTTCCACAGCTCCCTTCAACCAACCAATTGCAACCAGGAGAGCGAGAGCGACAGAGAGAAAGAGAAAGAGAGAGAGAAAAGCTAATTGCGCAGAGCTTTTAACCGTCGCGTTAATTGAATTGAATTGCAGCAGGTGAATGGGATGCTGTTTGCAGCAAGCTAACGGTTGATTTTGTAACCACTGTTGCACAGTGCAGCAAACTATGCCACAAACTTAATGGAAAAAAAACATTATTTTAAGCTTATCGAAGGAGGAAACTTTAAATATAAAAGTTCTATTAAGGTGCTGAGCAAAGTCAACTAAATAAAATAAATTTATAGTTATCGATAAACTGATAAAAAAAAAAACTTGTAGAGATGTAAAGAAAAAAAGTTAAACAGCTTATGCTTATATCGAGTACAACCCATTGAAGATTTAAAGCTTGTAAAGGAGCTAGAAAGATACTAGAGAATAACAATGCTTGTAAAAAAAATAAGATAAAACACTACTGAAAGAAATGTGGAATCTGTTTGTAGAAAAACGATAAGCCACATAATTGCATATATCGATAGGTAAAGTCGATAAATCGCTAAATGCCGTTAAAGAGATATGCTTGAAATTCTAAAAACCATGACAAGAATATATTCAACAAATCATCCATAACTTATCGATATTTATCGTTTAAAGAAGTGCTGCAAATGTTTAAGGGTCAGCAAAGTGTGTAAAGGTTATTTACATGAAAATGAAAATGCAAAAGGAAATGAAGACAAAGAACAAAACGCAAAGCAGGATAATAATAACAGGTGCACAGAGGCCAGTAGGCGGGCAACTGATGGGGCAGACAGAAGGCGGGCGGAGGGACGCGCTTGGGGGATTAATTGTAGCATTTAACAAATGTGACAGATTGACGATGAAGTCAACAAAAACAAAAACAACAACAGCAGAAGGACATGAATCCAATCGACTTCTGACAGCCGTTGCCTTTTTCCTCTCCCTTTCACTGCTTGATATTGCCATTTGGCCTGGGATATTTATTTTGCACTCTTTTTATTACATAGTATATCATTTTTTCGTGTTGCTGGCAATTTATGAAATTTATTTTTTGCCTACGTTGTGATTATTTATTCAGAACGCAGAACTGCAACTGGAATGCATTGGTTTAAAAAAAAGTGGGAAAGAGAATGGGAAAGGGAAGTGAAGCAGGCAAGGTAGTAATATGTATATATATATATGTTGCTAAATAAATAAATAACACAATTTATCCATGACGAACATTTATAATAACATTTACGAAATAATTTAATTAAAATTGTTAACGCTTGATTGAAGCTTAATCGCAATGGACAGGAGGAGTCCAGTTGCAACCAGCAACAACAACTAGCAACAACTTAATTAAATTAGCCGCCTATCAGTACAACGCTAACAACAACAATAACAACATCGATATAAAGAGCAACAGCTAAAGCAAACTGACCGATTGACCATATCAATAAAAATGCATCTACCTTTTTGGACAGTTTCTCTGCCGCCCTCTCTCCCTCCCTCCCCCGATCTGGCCCTTTTATATTAACCTCAAAGAAAATGTCACAACATTTTTTGACAAATTTGTCGCACGGCAGCAAATATAAGCCAAAATAGGGGCTGGCCAAAAGGGTGGAGCAGAAAGTTCAACAAATAAAACCGATCGGCAGCAGCAAAAAGGTAGCGGTAATTAAAAGCCAACCGAACGTCCAAATACCAAAGCCACACAAATAACACACAAACCAAACACACACACACACACCACACACACTTACATCGGAAGCAGTTGGGAAGAAAACAGTGCAAATGGGTTATTTTGGGGGAATTAGTACAAGGAGATGCATTTTAATGCGCTACTTGCAAATGCTCTGCAAACATATCGATAGAAAGATAGTGTTTCGATATTTGGGTGCTATCGTTATCGATTTATCTAGAACAAAGTTGATGCGTGTGTTCCAACGCAGAGAATGCAAAGAAAATTGGGTGCTATTGTTATCGATAAATCGATAGTACAGCTTCAGTATGAGAGTATGACACTAGATTGGCAAAATTACTGCCGATTTATCGATGACAAGGCTTTTATTTATTATTTATTTTTGTTCATCGATTCAAAAAGGATTGGATTTACTTGATGAAAATAAAAAAACAAATCCAAACTTGAAAGACTCTTTCAAAATAGTCAAAGGACTTTCACAGCTTAAATAGAGTATCTCTAAATAGTAAGCTAATAGCCACACACACACATACACGCAGGTATCTATCTGAGCAAGTAGTTAGCTCCACACAGGGGCGCACACAATCAACACACACACTTACACACTCACTTGCACACTCACTTACACATTCTTACACACTCTCTAACACACATGTGGAGTATTGTATGTAAATATGTGTTGGTTATGCCCACAAATCAATTAAGTCGACTGAGGCGCCGCTTTTTGAGCCATAGACATGATAAACGAGAAAAAGAGACGAAGGGTAAGTAAAGGGGGTGGAGGGAAAGTCCTACTGCTTTTTGGTGATGCCGAGGATTGACGCAAAAGCTTAAAGGCAAACGGATTTTTAGCCAGTTGCAAAAAAAGAAGAAAAATATCAAGAAATGAGCAAACTGAAAATGAAACTCAAAGAAAAGCGCGGTTCACGAATTTTTTATTTCTTTGGGCTAAAAGATCTATTCATGCACAAAAGGTAAATAAATTTGTGGAAAACGAGGTTTCAAATTGATCTATGAATATAGACGAGTGTAACAGTAACTGTCAAAGAGAATTAACTTTATCTAGAGCGACAGCCATGTCAAAAATAAAGTTATTGGCAATTAAATGGCCAAAATATATTTGGTTTTATTCTAAAGGGACATTTTTTCTTTTAATAAATTGATTTTTTCAATAAAAGTAAGTTTTAAGTATAAAAATCTAAAGCCCTTAAAAGTAGGCAACAAAATTTTGAAAAAAGTTTTTGTTTTTCTTAACTTTGATATATTAATTCTTAATAAATTGCAGCTAATTTGCCTAAAATACGTGTGTGCATGTGTGTGTGTTAAATATGCTTTTACAACAACAACAACAGCAATAACTAACAACCAATTAAACCGAGCAAATCGACAAGAAACAAAACGCTGGCGCCGCACCAGCAGCAGCAGGCAACGAAAATCTCGGACCAGAGCCGAAGTTAAGAGGCAAGCCGAGCTAGCAGCAGCAACAGCAGCCCCTAGGACACAGCCAGGGCTATAAGTGTATAGGTGTGTGTGTATTGCTGGGTGCTGCCGCGCTGTGTGCTGGCTATAAAATGCGACGTGCGCCACGAGGCATTCATCAGTTTGAATTTGTGTTGCACACGTGACGGATCTCTCACAGACGCTTCTTTCTCTTGCTCTGCTGAAAACTCTCAAGAAACGAGAAGCTCGCGAATTTGTTTGTTGTTTGTTTGTTTGTTTTTGTTTTTTTTGTTGTTTACATGTTTACGAACTGGTTAACTGGCAGCAGCAGCAGCAGCAGCAGCCGCCTAACAACAGCAGCAGCAATAACAAATGTTGGCTGCAACAACATGGCTATTGCTGCTGTTGCTGGTGTTGGTGGTGTCATGTCCACACCACCGGATGTTATACTGGAAGTGGGTCCAGCTCCGAGTAGCGTGCGTTTTGTGGCACATGCTCTAGTTCTGGGCATGCACAGCGGTTATTTAAGATCCGCCATACGCATGGATGAGGCAACAGTTGCAGCAGCAGCAGCAACTGCGACACCAGCAACAGTTGCTCCCGTTGGTGCTGGTGGTGAACTATTGCTGTATTTGAGCAATGTTACCGCTGAGCAGTTTGCACCGCTACTCACATACATGTACACCGGCTATTTGGATTTGAATGTGGACAACATATTTGCCGTGTTGCTGGCAACACATGTGTTGCACATGCCACGCGCCTTGGAGATTTGTCGGTAATGCAATTGAGTGTGTCTTTTTGTGTGTGTGTGTTGTGTTGCAAGTGTATGTTTGTTTTTGTGTCTTTCTCTTTAGTTCGTTTCTGGCACGCGCTCAAACCGAGGGCTATTTAAATGGCAATGCAAGCAGCAATCCACATCCACAGTTGCAACTGGCGGCAAGTGGTGCCTCCAAAATAATACGACCCATTGCGAGTAAGGCAACATTGCCGCATTACGGTTATTTGACAGCGCCACCAACAGTTGCAACTGCTACTGCCTATGTGCAACAGCCAATAGAAACTACACTTGAGCGATTGCCTGTGGAGCAGCAACAGCAACAACTAGAAGACGATGAGGAGGATGTGGAGGTGTTCATTGATAGCAATACGGCCACAGACAATGAACTGGATTTGGATACTGAGGATTGCAATGTGTCGGTTGTAAGTAGTTTAGCCGGCAGCAGCAGTGCGGCTAGCAGCTTGAATATTGAACGCGTTGAGACGACGACCAACAATAATAATAACAAAAGGCTAATGTCGCCGCCAGCTATTGTTGTTGCGCCCGTAGCAACACCAACTGTTGTTGCCACAGCCAAGCAGCGACGCAGCAACAGTAACAACAACACCAGTCAACGAAAGAACCAAACAAAACGCAACACCAACCACAACAATAACAACCACACACGAGCTACAGTTGCTGCACCATTGCCAGGAGCACAATTGGAGACAGCAACATCAGCCTCCAAGTTCATTATCGATGTGGCAAGTTGCGATGGACCAGTGCGCTTTCGACGCATACTAAACACAGCCTACGGTCACAAGCCGGACACTTTTGTCGGAGGCGTTGGCGGCATCAGCAATGGAGGCGTGGCTGTGGAATTGCAGCGAACACAGCAAAGTGTCAGCTATTCATTTCATCAGCAGATGGCGCGAGCAATCAGCAGTCAACAGCGACAGCAGCAACAGGAGGAGAATGAAAATAGTGGCGAGGCAATAGCAGCAACCGTTGCTGTTACAGCAACTAATAATACATTGACAGCAACAACAACATCGACAGCAGCAGCAGCATCAACAACAACAACACATCATCGCAAGCAACAGCAACAACATGTAGAACTATTTGTATGTGTGTATTGCAAGCATACATTTAAATCACAATATTGCTATCAAAAGCATGCCAAGCGGCATTTAAATCCGCTTAGTTTGGACAAGAAGCTAACGGAGACGCCAGCGATTAAGGACAGCATCAACAGCAGCAGCAGTAGCAGCAGCAACAGCAACAACACCAACGAACTGCTGACAACAACAGCAGCAACGCCAGCAATAGCAACGGCAACAGATGCTGCTTCTTCTGCAGTCGATGCAAGTTTAGCTGCTTCAGCGTTGTTGCGACGCGAGGTGCGTCCCCTGGACATGAATGTGCAATATTATCCATGCAAGACGTGTGGCAGCAAATTTCCCAGCTACTATTTTGTGCACAAGCATCGCAAACTGTGCCATGCCGATGAGCTGGAGACAACAACCAGCAACAGCACCAGCAACAACAACAATTCAACAAGCAGCAGCGACGGCAGCAGCAGCAACATTGCCAAGCGTGAGGCAACAGCACCAACAACAACAGTTGCAACTATAACGGAAACTTTGGAGGCAGCACCATAAACTATACAAACACCCGATAACTCAGTAATCGAGCAATCAACGAATTTAGCACGCAATTAAATGCACGCACACACATATGCACGCAAATAATACTCAAATACGCACGGATAAAGTTATTTTTTTTTTTTGTGAATGAATAAATGTTAATTGTAAAAAATAAACACTTAATGCGAGTTTTATTACTGTTAATTCCAGCGATAAAATTGACAGCGTTTGGAATCAAATAACAAAAATATTGCTATCGATAAATATCGATCAATAAAGTTGTTGGTAAAAACAAAAATTGATCGAGTTTATAGATATATTCTGCATTGTAAATCTTGCGATCTAATCTTGTTTTATTCAAGCGATGCCAGCTTTTCAAGAAGAGGTATTGATTTTATTATCGATAAGTCTGGCCTATTGATTCAAGCAACAAAAGCTTTAGATACTTTGAAAAACGCAAATATGTTGAACCTAAATTTCAATATGATTCCAAAATTTCTCTATGGAGTCTTTTATGGTAAATCAAGTATTATCATCGATATGTTATCGATTACCAGGACAAACAATTATGATTGATAGTCGATGCACTTCACTATTTGTTGATTGTTTAAAACTAAAACAACTTTAAGAACTCAGCAATTTACAGTTAGCGATAACATAAGCCGTAGATCTATCGATATATCAAAGTATGGGCTTTAAATGCGCTAGTCCAGTCTTTTCTCCCTTTTTTCGCTCTTTATCTGTGTATGTTATGTGCGTTTGAGTGTTTGTATGGGAAGAAAGATGGCTTCGGTTGTTAATGCAAACAAACGTTGCGGCAATTTAATAATTAAATTAAATCACTTGCATAATAAAAAAGACGTTTACAAAAATTTTAATTTAATTGAGTTTAATTAACTCGCCAGGGAGATGACAGCGCCAACAAACATTGGGCAGGAGGACAAGTGAGAGAGCGAGAGAGTGTGGAAGAAAAGCGTAAAAAGAAAGGGTAGGGCGGGGAGGAAATGGGTTTTGGCGATGCAAACAACCGCAGTGCGCTGAGCTGAGCTGACTGGCAGACAGACAGACAGACAGACAGACAGGCTAGTAACGGATGGCAGCACCACCCACCCACCCACCACTCACCCACCCAATCCTCGGGGAAAGCAAAGCGCGCCACGCACCAATCAAGCGTCCAATGTGACGCTGCTGCCACAATGCGCTTCGCATTTTCAACTCTTTCGAGGCAAATGCAGAGCATAAAATATTTATTGGAGACCGTAACTGGAAGTAGAAAAATGTCCACAGAAGAAACAATGCAGTGCAGGGCGTGAGGTGATAAAGGGGATGGAACTTAATAAACAGTACAAATGGCAATTGAAAAAGCGCAAATGCATTTTTTAATAAGCCTCAAAAAGATTGAATGAAAAGAGACACGTGAAAAAGTTGAACTTAATGCAGTTTAACTGCAGTTAAAACGGCACTTCAGAAGCTATTTTGAAAATATACAAAACCGTTAAAAGGCTAAATAAAAGCTTTTAAGCTTTAATCCTGGACAAAGTCAGAACATAAAAGCTTATAAGTTTGGTCTTTAACAAAAGCTCAAACAGTTAGTTGCTTTTAGAAATTTTCTTGAGCATGCACAGCTTTAAAGCTTTAGGGCTTTCAAGGGAACAAAATAAGGATAATTAATAGCTTTATGTTGGAGCTTTCAAAGCTACAGTATATAGTAAATAAAGCCTTGCAGCACTTACCTTTGCCATCCAATGCCAGAATATCGGATTCACTCAACAAATTGCCAGCACGATCTGTTGTTGTCGACGCTGTTCCTCTTGCTGTCGGTGCTGTTGTCGACATTATCGATGCTGCGGTAATAAACTGTAGCGATGAGGAGGAGGATGAGGCTGGTGCCAAGGATCCGGGGCTTTTGCCAACAGCCGTTATTTGACTGGATGTCTCCTTGGCGTTCAATTTGGCGTTAACATTGCTGCTGCTGCTGTTGGTGTTGCTGCTGTTGTTGTTGTTATTGTTGTTGCTTAGAGCATTGTTGCTGACATCCACCTCGAAGCGTTTCTTCTTGGCATCACTGTAAAGGAAGAAAAAAAGGAGTTGGATATAGATTTGCTTTAACTTAGTAACGCTCTTTTATTGACTGCAATTGATTTATCGATAACTCACCTAACATCCGTGTGCAACTCATTGCCAGCGCCAAGTCCCTCTACCTGCGCCGCCTTCAACTTCTGGCCCAAGTAGTTGCCAGCCGTTGTTGCCGTTGTCAGCGTTGCCACACTGCTAACAACCGGTTCCGACTGACTGGCCGCATTGGGCACAGCGAAGCCCGCAGATGTAGAAGCAACTGTTGTCTTCGTTGGCGTCTTGACGATTTTATCGCCAGTTAAACTTGTCGACGTTGCTGCTGCTGCTGCTTCTGTTGTTGTTATTATTGTTGTTGTGGAATCATCAATGCCTCCTGGCGCTGGCCCTTTAACATTTGACATAACAACACTCTGATAGCCAGGCTTAAAGCCATTGAGAGCCACGCTAACTGCGGGCGTTGTTGTGGGCGTGGCACTCGTAGTTGATGTTGTTGCTGCTGTCGTTGTTGATGTTGCGGCGCCAGTTGCTGCAAAACGAAATATAAAAAGGAAATTAGATTTATTTAAATTAATCGAATGTATCCAAAAGAACTTACCATTATAACTATCGGCATTGGGAACCGCTTTTGTTTTGATCGGCTTGACCAGCTGCTCAGCAGTTTCCGTTTCCGCTGTTGTCTCAGCTGCTTTTGTTGCTTTTGCTTTTGTTTCCAGCACTGCTGCAGTTGCATCTGGCTGCGATTTGGACGCCTTGGGCGTTGTCGCTGCTGTTGCCTCACTGACAGATGTTGCTGTTGTGGTTGTTGTGGTTATTGTTGCTGCTGATGCTGTTGGTGCCGTTGTTGTTGATGATGTTGCGGCTGCTGTTGTGGCTGAGGTTGTGGCGGAGGTTGTGGCTGTTGTTATTGCTGTTGTTGCTGCTGTTGTTGCTGTTGTTGTTGCTGTTGTTGTTGGTACTGATGCTGTTGCTTTAGCTTTTGCTGCTGCTTTAGCTGCTGCTTTTGCAGTTGCTGTTGCTGTTGTTGTTGTTGCTGTTGTTGTTGTAGTGGCTGCCGTAGCTGTAGCTGCTGCTGGTGTTGTTGCAGTTGCTGTTGTCATTGCATCTTCCTCAGCGTTCTTTGCTTTGGCTTCGCTGCTGCTGCTGCCCGTTGAGATCTCTGTTGTTGTTGTTGTGGTTGTTGTTGTTGCCGCTACCGCTGTTGTTGTAGTGGTTGCTGCTGCTATTGTAGTGGTGGTGGTGGTGGTGGTGGTGGTGGTGGCTGTTGCTGCTGCTGCTGTTTTGTCCGCCTTGGAGGTGGCCTTTTTATCATAATTTGCTCTTGCTGCCGCTGCATTCATATGCACCTTGTCGCTGCCACCAGCAGCTGCCTCAGCCGCCTTACTAACCGCACTCGCCTTTTCGGCCGCACACTCAGCCGCCTTGGCCGCATCGGCTGCGGCACGTTCGGCCACACGCTCCCGTTCCGCGACACGTTCGGCCCGTTCGCGTTCGGCAATGGCGCTGGAACGATTGCCAGACTTTTGTTGCTGCTCGCGTTGAAGGCGTGTCGTGACGCCCGTGGTTAGGGAGTCAATGATGCATTGGGGCTGCTGGGCTTGGGTCTTGGCTGGATTGCGACTGCTGCGGGTGCGTTGGCGGGATTTGCGTAACAGTTGCTTGTAGTTCTCCGTCTTTTTGCTGAGGTAGTAGTAGCGGACGCAATCTTGCGGCGATTTGCGATCCAGGCTGGCGGCAATGACACCGAAGTTCTTCGGATGCTGCAAATACTTCTCCTTGAATGTCTCCTTTTCACCAGACGTCCACATATTGATGGCTTTTCGCTGTTCATGCAGCGTCACCATATCCTCGATGCGTCCATTCTCATTGTGATAGGCGCAACGACGTTGGCGAGAATCGTGTAGTAGGGGCGGTATGACGGCATATGATCGCATCTTTTTATCTTCAAGCGCCTGTTCCTGCAGCCCATCCATAATCTCTTCGAGATCCGCTTCGGATTTGATGCGCGAACCGACACGATTGAAGCGCTCCTTATCCTCGCGCTGTTTTCGCAACTCCGTGAAAACCTTCTCAAAGAATTCGCGGTTTTTGGCTTCGCGCGCTTTGCGCTTGGCGCTGCCCTCGGCTCGCTCACAGCGTCGCTGCCAATCGGCCTGATCCTTGGTGTACTTCTCGACGAGACCCTGATTGTGCTCCCAGCGCTCGGCTTTAAGTTTGCGTATGTGCTGCAACAATGGATTCCGCACCAGTGTCTGATGTCGTTTGATCAGATGCGTCAGTGCCTCCACATCCAGCGGTTGATTGTACAATGGCAGCCAGGGACGCGGCATTCCATTATCAATGCTGTCAACTTCTTCAACGCTGTTCTCATTGTTATTGTTGTTGTTGTTGCTGTTGTTATTGTTGCTGCTACAACTGGTGGCACCAATAGCCGCCGCTTCACACACCAGGGAATGTTGTTCGGCGGCCGTTTTACGATTCGCCTTATAGATGCTCTGAGCCAAGAGTTGTGTACGCCACGCCAACTCCATTGTCTCTGTGCCAGTTGGCGGTGCTGTTGATGACGAAGCTGCTACTGCTTCTGCCGCTGCTGCTTCTGCTTCTGCTGCTGCGGCTGATGTAGATGCTGTAACTGCTGTTTCTGCTGCAGCTGCAGCTGATGTTGATGCAAGCGCTTGTTGTTGGTGTTTGGCTCGTGTCACTGTTGCAGCTGCCTCTTCCATTAAGGATTTCTCCTTTTTACGCAACGTTTCTATTGCAGTCTCAGCGCTCTTGATGTCATTGTCGACACGTTGGATTTGCATTAACAGTTCCTCTTTGGCGCTGTTATTGCTGCTGTTAATATTGCTGCTGCTGATGCTAGTGCTGGCAGTGCTGCTTGTGTTGTTGCTACTGCTGCTGGTCGGGTTGTTGCTGCTACTTTTATTGCTGCTGCTACTGCTGCGTCCACGCTCATCAGCATTGTCGCTGGGTAACGTTGGCGAAATGGCCTCCACCTGTGATATTTTAAAAATTAACATTGTTAATCAAATTTGATATTTTGAGTTTTGTGAAATGACAAATGCTTAATGTGGTGCCGAAGCTTTAAAATAAAATGCCTGCTTTGTTTCTTATAACAATCTTCAAATAACATGAATCGAACAAGATTTAAATCCACTAAAGATCACTAAAAGCTTACTTAAACCTCATTTCAATTTGAAAGATCACTTGAAGCTTATTTTTAGTTTGCAGCTGTGCATATTTTTCTATGATAAGCTCCACTGCTTCAGGAGGTTTTCTTAAAGCCTTAAACTATCTTTTTCATAAAAACTTGTTCTCCTTTTTGAATAATTCAACTATTAAGCAAGATTAAGCACCACTTAAAACTAATGTCATTGTAATTCCATTTATATCATCATACCTGTGGATGGTATGCTTCGGAGCTGGTTGCCATTGCTGCTGCAGCATGTGCACCACTAACAACACCACCACCACCACCACTGACGCTAATGCTGCTGCTGTTAATGGTCGCTGAGGAGACGCTCACTGAGCTAACATGTTGAGCTGCACCACCACCAATGCTGCCAGTTGCAGTTGAAACTGTTGGTGGCGGCACCAAACCACGGGGTGCATGAGCTTGTGACGTTAGTTGCTGCTGCTGCTGGTGGTGGTGGTGTTGCTGTTGCTGTTGTTGCTGCTGGTGGTGGTGGTGCTGCTGCTGCTGCTGGTGCTGGTGCTGGTGTTGTTGTTGCTGTTGCTGCTGGTGGTGTTGGTGTTGTTGTTGCTGCTGCTGTTGGTGGTGTTGCTGCTGCTGTTGGTGGTGTTGCTGTTGTTGTTGCTGCTGCTGCTGGAGCTGTTGCTGCTGTTGATGGTGTTGTTGTTGCTGCTGCTGCTGCTGTGGCAACGTTTCTACTTTCAGCTGCTGCATGGGCAGCGGAGCAAGCCCCGAGGCAGCTATTGCCGCCGCGGACATATGCAACACAGGGCCATGATTGCTCTGCCGACTATTATGTTGCTGTTGCTGCTGCTGCTGGTGAGCGGGTGAAGAGCGTTGCTGCTGTTGCTGATGTGGTGGCAGGTGATTCATGTTGCTGGCATTGGCGTCGCTCAAGCGTTGTTTCTTATACGGCTGACCCACGCTGCCCGGCGGTTCCGACAGTGCCTGTTGTTGTTGTTGTTGCTGTTGCCGTTGTTGTTGCTCATGTTGCTGTTGCTGCTGCTGCTGGTGCTGTTGCTGCTGCTGTTGCTGGTGCTGTTGCTGCTGGTGTTGCTGATGTTGCTGCTGCTGGCGCTGATTGACCGCGGCCACAGTTGCAGCATTGGTCAGGTATTCGTTGTTATACTGCAACGATTGATAATGCGACATTGCGTCCATGACAAGAACACCGCCAGGTTGAGCGCCAGGTGGTGGCATATTGCCGGGAGGCACCTGGACAGAAGCAGCAGCAGCAGCCGCCGCTGCAGCCGCACTTGTTGGTGGGCCACCAACAGCAACAGATGCAGCGGCCGCACCGCCAGCAGCCACCGCAGCCACCGATGCGGCACGTGCCGCACGCTGAAACTCCGGCACCGATGCCTGCAGCTGTGGAGGTATGCGCATGTAATGATTCTCCCGATAGTTAGCCACCGGTGCAATACCAATGCTATATGCTGCTGGCTGTATGAAATGTTGTGGCGCATCTGCAAATTTTGCATAGTTATTTGCTGCCGCTGCAGCTGCTGCGCTACCGGGTCCAGGACGTGGTGGCGATAATGGACTAGCTGCCGAGCGAGATGATTGCTGCTGTTGCTGCTGCTGTTGTTGCTGCTGCTGCTGCTGCTGTTGTTGCTGCTGCTGCTGTTGTTGTTGCTGCTGCTGCTGCTGCTGTTGTTGCTGCTGTTGTTGTTGTTGTTGTTGTTGTTGTTGTTGTTGTTGTTGCTGCTGATGGTGGTGATGGTGATGCATTTGTTGTTGCTGTTGCCGTTGTTGCTGCTCGTGTTGCTGCTGATGTTGTTGCTGTTGCTGCTGCTGTTGCTGTTGTTGCTGCTGTTGCTGCTGATGAGTCTGCAGATGTCCGAGGCTCTTGACATACTGCTGCTGATCCATTGTCCTGTACGGCCAGTGGGGGCGGAAAAGAAAAAAATTAACATATTATTAGATTTATGTGTAGTATTTTCAAAAGGATATCGATATTTATCGATAGGAGCAACAAATTGCATCAGAAGATTAAACGATTTAAACTCAATGTTCTGTAGAACTATACAAGGTTTTACCTCCTTAAATTCATTTTTAAATTTGATTATTAAAATGTTTGGAACATTTTGTATATATTTTATATTTGTATCATTAAATTATGGTCGTAGTCAACTAACTAAATGCACTCATTGCAGCTATTTGCCTGGATTTGCATAAATCACTTAAAGAATCATTCTCACAAAATTGGTGCAGGTGCATCATTCACTCAATGTTGCTTGCAACTTAATGCAACTACTAGTTGAAGATGATGGATGGGCGAGACAAGTGGGTAAACATATGCTTGACCCCATTGCGATCGCTTAGCTTACCCCATTTGGCTTATCTACGCTAATCGGATGAGTGACTGAGTGCAGGCATATTTATCCGAATACATACATATGTACATACCTTTGCCCAAGTGTGCAGATGCAAAAGTTAAACGGTTTGATTCAGTGATGCACCTTAATGTTCTATTATTGAGGACACAAACCCGGCGGCCGGCCGGTTGGTTCGTTGGTCAGCCGCACTCACACATGTTGCACTCACATGCAGTGTGGGTGGATGTGTGAGCGAGAAGATAGCTAACAAACCAACATACAAGCGAGAGTCGACAATTAAGAGCGAGAGTGCATGCATATTGCCTTGCTGCTCTAATTCGTGACGCTTGTGTGTGTGAGAAAACAGCACAGGTTGGACACACATGTAGTGGCATGCGGGCAGCGAACGGCAACATCGAGCATGCTCTTATGAAGCTTGTTGCCGCAACATGTATGCTGCCGAACATAAAAAAACAGCAACTACTTTGCATGTGTGTGTGTGTTAAATGTGGTTGCAATACAACAAACGCGCTCGACGTCGTCGTTTGACGTTTGAGACACGTTGCGTTTGAAATTGTGATTAACGTGCGACGCGTTTGACCTGCGACGTCACAAGCGCACAGCACACAGAGAGGTTGCTTGTTAAGGGGGTGGTGGTAGATGTGTACATATGTACATATACATATACATATAAATATGTAAATATATGAAACAGACATCCTCACACAGCACAGTTCGCTTATTAATTCATTAAATATTAATGACATACAACTCAAACGCACGCACTTACAGAGAGGGAGAGAGAGGGAGTAGCTGAAAAAAAATAAACGTTTGCGACGTTGCCAAACTTCAGGCGCTTGCTATTTTTAAAGAATAAAACATGCGAAAAATAGCTCTTTAAATCTGAATAGCATACACACACCACCCTCTTGCTGTTTCTCTTTCTTTCTCTCTCTCTCTCTCTCTCTCTCTCTCTCTCTCTTCCGTACGCTTTCTTTGGGCTGTCTAGCCCATTCAACTTTAAAAAATTCAGACAACAACGTTGCTTGGCTGCCTGCCTGCCACTTTTCATCAATCATATCGACCTACAGCAATACAAACAAACAAACAAGCACACACATATACATTCACAATTGAATGAATATGTATGTACAGTTTACTGAAACCCTTGTAGACAAATTCTCCCCCCAACAAGCCCCCTTTCCCCTTTGTCGACAGCCTTGTTGCCAACATTTGCCAATTAGCGAATTCCTTTGAAATTTGTATCGAGTTTCTTCACATTTTGTTCCTGGTTGTTTTATTTACATAGATGTTTTACCTGAAAAAAAAGAAAACAGAGAGGAAAACAAATTAGTTATTGTGTTTTTAATGTGATTTTGTTAAAATGCAAAACTTAAATAACCAGACGGAGGGATTGAAAGGGAGAGCAGAAAATGCATTTTCCTGTTAAGTTTATTAATTTTTAATTATAGAATAAAAATGTTGTACCAAACAATTATTAAACTCTGTTATTTAATATGTTTCCCTTTTTATGGCTTTCAACTATGGAATTCAATCATTTTTGATTGTGGCGCATAATTCGTATGATTATTTTTTGAAATTATTTTTAAACACACACAGAATCCGAAGCCTGCAGCATGTGCATAAATAATTGGCAAATAAATGCGTTTTTAATTGAATTTCGCATTTTTCCTCTTAATTACCGAATTTTTCATTCGATATAACTTATTACTCTGCATGTAAATTTGTACAGTACGGCCTCGCTCAACACAACCCTCGTTACACGCACCTTCTCGATAATTTAAGGCAACGTCCAAAGGAAATTTTAAATACAATTAAATGAAATCCTTGATTTGAACACCGATTTATTGTATTTGCTTTAATTTTAATGGTTAGCAGAGGAAATGCCTCTTTTTTGGAAATATGTATGTAGGTCTTGTGGTGAACAGAAAATGTTCGCTCAGTTTTCGCGATTGTCCAAATTTAAATAGGTTGCGTTTAGCGAGGTCGTACTGTATACACATTATTATGTGTTTTTTTTTTTTAAAATAATTATGTTGTTATTAAAACTCATGTTATACTTTTCAACTTTAATGAACTTAATATTTAAAACATGTTTCCATCAATTTCATACTCTAAATTACTTCCCAGCAAATCGATAAAAAACAAACCAAACAAGTAAACAGCATACTTTCCTCTGCACTAAATACCATAAACCGCTACAACCAGCAACAACAACAACACAAATTTTGATTTGATGCCATTTTGTCTGTCTCATTTTATTTTATTCTGTTATATTTGTCAAACCAAATACAAGAACAACAATAGAGACAAAATAATGCAGCTTTAATATGACCAAAAATACAGCAAATATGTATGTATGTATACATATACATAAATATAGTTACTGTATCTAACAGAGAGAAAGAAACCGCAGTAATAAGAACAATAACAGCAAAATAGGTTTGGCAAATAATAAGCTTGCTCTCTGTGCTTTCAGCTTCTCTCTCTCTCTCTCTCTCTCTTTCTCTCTGAGAAGTACTTCTGTTTTGCGCTGCAGCTTTAAAGTTGCGTCAAATATCATAATAACAACAAATAATTAAAATGTGCAGCTTGAATGAATTTTTTTTTTCATTGTTTGTGTTGCGTATTTGTTTTTCTCTTGATTTTTGTTGTTGTTGTTGATGATTAATGTTGAAAGCATGAAGCAGCAGCGACGCTGGCTGAGACAGACCACATGTGCCGTTATGTTCAGCAGGGGAAGTGTGTGTATGTATGTATGTGTGCGTTGTTAATGTGTCTGTGAGTGTGTAACTTTAGCCTAACAGCATCCTTGGGCAACAAAATACCAACACAAACCCCTCTCCACCACACACTCGCCAACTCCCTCTGCGCTCATTTTGCAGCCACGCCTAGTGCGCCACATTGCATGTGCTATATAAGTTAGTATATACAGATATATGTATGCATGTGCTTGTACATTAATAAATACATACATAAGTGCACATGTATGTATGTGGCATATATAAAATAAGACGTCATGCAAGAAAAACTAAGAGCGAACAAAACCCAAAAGGCAGGCACAGCCACACACACAAACAAACACACACACAGACACAGCGTGCGAAACTGTGTAGAGAGGAGTAAATGCGAAGAAAACAGCAGGAGTAGCAGCACAGTAATCCTTCCTTCATGTGTACATTGATACTATATCAAGTAAATAACATTGGGAAGTATTAATTTTATTTTTTTTATTTTTTTTTGGTTAAACTCTTTTTTAAGAGAATCCTTTGAATACCGTATGCTGAACTGAAGATATCCATCGATATGGATTTCAAACTCTAAAAAAAAAAAACATTAAGGAGTATCTGTATATATATTTGATATATATAAACTCCAAACATATTCCATTCCTTCTTTATCAATTTCAATTTTAGGAAAAGAAAAAATACTTCATTTAAGAATATCTTCAAAGCTTTAGGCTACATAAGATATTACAATAGTATTATTATTAAGTGAGTATTATTAGTATTATTATTAAAAACTTGAAAGAAAAATGCTGTTGGCGTTTAAAGTTATTCCTATTATTTCAATGAAATCCGATGTACTAGTAATATATTCTCTTTATAAGATTACCAGGCTAAGAACTATGAATTTATATAAGTTTGTACACACATTTAGCTCAAGAGGCACTAGGAAACAACGCAGTTTTTTGAGAAATGCAAATTAGAAATAATATCTTAGATGTTATTATTTGTGAGAGTATTAAAAATTCTATTTAGCGAGCAAACACTGTCTTTGCAGCACCAGCGCAAGTCGATGAAGCAGAAGAAGAAGCAACAGCAGTTAAGCAAGTTGTCATTGTCCCGGTCTTTTGTCGTGTCCTTCTGTATTCCTCAGCGTGCGCATGTGTATGTGTGTGTGTGTAAGTGTGTGTGTTTGTGTCTTCCTGAAGGCAAATGCCGCTACATGAAAACGCTGTGCGAAAGAGGAGCCGCCCGCCAGGAGTCGCTCAATGATTGTGGTATGGTTTGGTTTGGGGTTGCGGTAGGGAATCGCCCGGGAGCGTACACGTTGTAGTACAACACAAAACACACACACACACCCCCCCCCCCCCCCAAACACCACCTCCCCATACCGTTACAAGAAAACACCCCGTTCAACTGCTATGCACCCAAGCAACAACTCGAAGCCCAAGCGGCGTCTGCTCTTTGGCAAGTGCAAAAATGTATCGATTTTTCTCGTGTATTTTTTGTCAGAGTTTTTCGAAGTGCGCCACCGGGATGGGATGCCCCCCTAGCAAGGGCAGTTAGGGTTGAGCAGGTATTTGTTGAGGAGCAACAACAGCAAAAATGTTATAAGGAGTGAGAGAGAAAGAAGATAACATAAAGTTAGGTTAGCTGCATTTTGTATGCCCGCCGCCATGCCTGATTATTGTCCTAACGCTGTTCGCTGTCCTACAACCATCTGAACCATCCTCAACTACACTCCCTTTGGCCTTAACGATCCCTAGGGATGCGTTTTAGGCATAACAACTTTGAACAGGAGTCGAGTCGAAACAGGAAAAGCAGTAACAACAACAACAAATATGGAGAGTAAAAAGCATTGGCGGCGGCGACGTAAAGCAACTTTAAAAATAAACTTTTTCGTTTTGTGCTCGACGTCCTTCGTCCTGTGTTAGAGTGTGTGTGTGCGTGTGTGTGTCTGAGTGTGTGTGTGTGCCATTAAATTTTACTCGGGTGGAAATTTAATTTGCGGCTGAGACTGCCAACAGCTTACAAGACCTGCACAAAGAGAGCAGAGAGAGAGAGAGAGAGAGAGAGAGAGAGAGAGAGAGAGAAAAGCTAGCCACAGCAGCAAGAAAGTTTACAAGAAAGAGATAGCTAGCTACATAAATAGACAAATTTAAAGGAGTGATAGAAAGAGAGAGCGCACAAGTTTGGGTCAGCTGGGCTGGGCAGGCAACTGTAAAATTGGCACCAAACTGCTCAAGTAGAATTTTGTTTTGGCAACACTTTAAGAAAACTTAATGCCTTCCATTTAAGAGCCCCAAATTGTGTATGGGAGCAGAGGCGGGTTTTGGCGCAGACAGAGTTTTGGCCCATAAGTTGGCCTAATCACATTTCAAAAGTTTTGGTTTAACGAAAGTTGCTTTCGGCTCAATCGAACTTGAATCCAATCAAGCATGAATTTAATGATTCGAAAATTTTATTTGAATGCAATCAAACTCCATTTGTTATGCCACACAAGCAAAACATTATTGAATAACTTAACACGGCAAGACAATTCCCGTAATTATTTGAATCTAATATAATCATTTGTGAATTAAACTGTTTGTTTTATCATGGAGTCAGTACTCAAAGGAGCTTGTCATAGATATCCTTATGATTCACGGCTGTACAATATTGAATATTTAATTAAAACTACCGTCGAACTTCCCTTTAACGAACATCCGTACAACGAAGTTTTCAATTTTTTTTTTCAGTCAAACAACGCTCTTAGCAGCATAGGTAGAACCTTAATCAACACTGGTACACCTACGTTTTTGAAACTTATCAACACTACATCTTGAGAAAATCAAACCACTAATTGTCAAGCATCAACTGAAGCGACTTTTGTTTCACTTTTTATCATTTATTAACACTTCTTTAATAACACTTGATTTAATTATTATTGGTGGTCCAACATTTGTTGCGTGGATTGGGACAAACCCAGAGATTAGAAGTTAGTGGTTTCGATTAGGTCCAGAAACAAGGATCGAACTGTTTAGTACTGGAATAGAGGCCTCAAAGGAGACAACGGAATAGAGCTTGTTATAGTCAGATCATGTAACACGTAATGGTTTAGGAGCAACGATCAAGACAAAGGGGTAAAAAGTGACGTGAAGATCAAACAGTTAATTTTATTCGACTCAAAAGAGTTGGAGAGTTAATTTCACTTTTAAGTAGATTATTAATTAATAATACTCCATGCTTAGTTCTACGGTTTAACAGGTAGGAAAGATTAATAAAAAGGAGTCTACTTGAATAGGAAGCTAAGTCAACTGCAGCTTCTAAGGGCAAATAGAAGGAATTTCTTCTACACAGATGCAACTCTATCCCGGTAAGTCTCGTATTGCGGGCACCACACACTTTTGTTTTAGTGGTGTTATACCGAAACAATTTTTATTAAATTATCAGCTATGGTAGCTGAGCTTAAAGCTCCAAACAAAAACTTTTACTACGTTAATCAACACTGCATCTTTAGAAAATATTTACACCACTTAATTAGTAACGATCTTTTCATTTATAGCCCAAATCAACACTTTAGAATGCCTTAATCACTTAAACACACTTTGTAGCACTTACCATGACTGTAAATAACGTAAGTAATCGTATTTGTAGAAATAATTCTTATAAAAGTCCTCATGAGAATCCATTTTGTAATGCGTTTAATCCTTGATTATAACTGTTTGTGTTTGTTGCACAACGAATATGCCGAATATGAGGAGCAATCATAAATCATAAACCAGCTGGCAACACACTCAACTCACAACTAAATGCGTTAAATATAAATGCGACTCAATATTTGCACAATGGAACAAGAGACTTTTAATAAATAACGAGCGGCAGCAGCAACAAGCATAATTCCAATACATACTTAGAATGCATACAATCTGGCATAAACTAAGCTTTCCAATTCAACAAAAAGGAAAATTTTATTATCCTGTCATAATAATAATTCATAATACTTTGCCAGGTGCTTTTGCTTTAGCTTTTGCTTTTGATATACATATTTTTGAACAACTTGTTGTTGTTGTTGCTGTTGTTGCTGTTGTTGCTTAATACTGTTGCATTCATATTGCCATAATAATCTAATAATAGCAAAAGATAATCACCAAAACCAAACTGTTTGTGCAAATTTCCTTAGAAAAGTGGTTGGGTCGCTTTTAATTTCAGTTTTTCATCTCACCCACATAATTGGTTGGTTGCTTGGTTGCGCATTCATAAGTTATCTTTTCAACAAAATTAAAAAAAAATAAAAAGGTAGATTCATTCATAGAACTCGGGGGGTGGGGCGGCTTTGACTGAATTCGCTTGAATGAAAGACTGATGGATTGAGTGCCATTTAAGTTGACAAACGAAAACGACGACGACGAAATCGTTTACCTTCTTTATATGCATATCTAATATATTATATATAAACAACTTTACAGGTTTCATTTCAAAGAGTGGAGGGGGCGAGGCAGGGGGATTAGACCACGTAAATCCCATCAATTCTTTTGAAGCATTAGCTTTTGTTTTTCGCACTATGCACAACGTGTATATGTAGTAAGTGGGAATCAAGTATATAAAAGAGAATTGAATAAGTATTATATTATTATCTTTGGGACTGCAGCCAGTTGCTGGCAACAAGAACAACAACAACGGATTATTCCGCCTCTCATCCATTCACACACACACACAATATATATATATATCTATCTTATTCACTCATTTACTTATGTCTGACTCTTACGCTTTGCGCAATTAATTTGTGTAATTTTAGTTGGGGCTTCACTAAAAATGTTCTTCTATCTCAATTAATTAACAGCGCTATGCGGATAGGTGTGTGTGTGTGTGTGTGTGTGTACATAAGGGGAGGGGGAGGTCGAGGACAGACAGGTGGGCGTGTAACATGTGTTATAGGAACTATTAACGCAACGGCTTTTAAATATTTGTCATGCATTCCTCCTTTGCATTGTGTTTCGTGTCTGTTTTGTTTTATTGCTTTCGTTTTGCTTCGCACTTTGTTTTGCTACGTTTCGTTGCTGCTGCTGAAATTTAAATTATTTCAAACAACAAAAACATCAACTACATATGTGACTTTCTTGCTTTTGTTGCTGTTGTTTTGCCTTCTTTGAAATCGCATTCTTTTTCTCTCTCTCCCTCCCTCTCTCTCTCTCCCCTCCCTCTCCCTCTCTCTCTCTCTCTCTCTCTCTCTCTTTGTGCATGTTATTAAGCTAAAATTACGCAGTTGCTGTTACTTTTTAAGCCTGTACAAGTCTTTTACAACACTATATTAAACATACAAGTTTTGTTTTAAGCACTTTAGGGAGCTAAAACAAACCTTAAGCACGTTCTGAATGTACTTACCAACACTATAAAACAAAACAAAAAACAGTTTGACAAACAAATTGGCAATTAATATTATACACATACATCTATGTACATATGTATATATTAACAAGCATTATCCAAAACTTGATAAGACTAAAAACTATTCAAGCAAATCTATATCAAAAATCTTTAAAGTCCAACCAATCATTTAATAAACAAATCGCCACAACACTTTTCAACACTAACAAGCACAATTTACATAGCCAATTAGTAACCAACACTTTACGAACAGCATAAAGGCATTAACATTACAGCATCAATTCAAAAATGCCTTTAACAAACATTAAATCACGTATATTAATCTAATAAATAATAATAATTATATACCACTTACCAACACTACGCACACACACATAGATAACCAATGAGTAGCCAACACTTCAGATGCAAAACAGTTGCATTCCCTCATTAAAACATCTAGTCAAAATGGCATTTTTAAACATTTCAATCAATTATCTGACAACCCTTCTCTCTCCTCCAAACTGTACAACACTGCATGCATAGCTTACCAACACTTTTCAATCAGGCCCTGGTAACACCGTTCTCTAACTCTCTCCCTCTCCCTCTCTCTCTCTCTCTGTGTCTCGCTTAGCAAATACATATTTGCATATTATTAATTTCGTATTTTACATAACTTTATATGTATTGTGTTTATACATATGTATGCATGTATGTACATAATGTGCAAGTGCGACTAACTGTTAATTAACTGTGCGAACAACAACTTTACTCGTTGCTACTAGCTACGGCTGATGTCCAATCTCCTAATCCGCGATTTGCTTTGTCGCTGCTTTAAGATGGACGCATCAATACAGATATATTATGAAATTTAGTCTTATGCTGTTGATGGTGATCATGAATGTGTGTGTATGTACATATATGTACATACATATTTAACAACCCTTTGACGCCTTTCTTTATGTTTTAGTAAATGGCAAGTTGTTATATTTCGCCAGATTAGAAACGATATATCTTTGATTTATAAGACGTGAATTGCTTGTTTTTCTATTAGCTTCCAGAACAAATATACTTTACCTATAAAGATTTCAATGATTTTACTATGTATATACGAAAATGTATTTCAATAATACATATATAATTTTAGTTATACAATGAATTTACTTGAAAAATATTAATAGGTTTTGAAAAGAGTTGTTAAACATATATTAAGTTAAAATAGTTCTTAGTTAAATGTAAAAACCAAAAATAAATCTCATTAAATTATCTCAAAAATTTAGAAACTTAAGTTTTTTTATGACTTTTAAGCTAAACATTTAGTTGGAATCCTTTTTTTGCAATAAGAAAAACTTCAGCCAAAAGTTTCAAATACATAAATTACACTTGTCCCGTTAATATACTGTTTTTAAAGCATTTTATTTATGTTTCTTTTTCTGTTCTGTTCTTCTTTTTAGTATAAATTCTGTTGGAGTTGTTTTGACAGCTGTTTAAACGGCAATCAGCTAATTTGCCTAGTCGTTATTTTATTTTGTTATTTTCAGTGTTTAAATTTTGAGTGTTTATATTTATTTGCAAAATAAGCTTTTTATAAAATAAATAACGACCAAAATGAAAATTACTCCAATAACGGCGACATCAGCGTAATACAAATCAACAACAACAACAACAAAAAGAAGGGGACCCAGACAGCAGAGATACACGTGGTGTCAAATTGAGGAGTAAGGGCGACAGAGACAGAGACAGACAGAGGCATGTGTTGCGAACTTGGTCAGCAAACTGATATAAAATATACATATCTACGCATATTATAGTACATAATATGTACGTGTATGTATGTATGTATATATACTATATAAACAGTTCCGATTGCACCTCTTCAAACCTCCCTGACAAAGCTCTACAACATGTAAATTTTCACATAACACTGCAAAAAAAAAAAAAGCAAACAAAGAGTAATAGTTGCTGAAGGGGGTTGGGAGGCAAAAGGGACTTAGCTGTTGTACATTGAACTTTAGTCGGGTTTTAGCACATGCTATATATACATATTCTAAAAGAGAGAGGGTTGAGGAGTGGGGCATAACATTTGCCAGCTGATAATAATGATGATGATGATGGATTTTTGTGTCTGATGTTTCTGGTTTCTCTTTATTTATTTTTGGTACGATTTATGGCTCTAGCCCCATATACAACATTCGTTTAAAATTAACTGCCATAAACACACAGACACACACACACACGTAATCGGAATTAAAAAGTGCGCAGCTGCAGTTTAAGCATGGCGAGGTGATCGATGGGGTAAGGGCTAGTGGGGAGAAAGGGATTTGATGGGGTTGCGCGTATCTAATCTGGGTCGTAAAAAATATGTTTCACGCATTCTCGCTGCTTCCTTCTTTTCCATCCTTTTCGCCCCCCTCCCCATCAACAAAACACGCTGTCGTTCTTTGTTTAAACAATTTTCAAAAGCTGCAAGCGAAAAAATAAAATAAAAACAAAAATATTCAATATTTAATAGAGTTCACCCCTTTCCTGCTGTTGTTTCACTGTACTCTTGAGAGTTGCTTATCTTTTTTAGTCAAAGGGAAATTAGTTAAGAAGTTTTTAGTGAAAAACTACGCACATAAAAAATCCGTTACACTTCTATATTATAATTATAACGTGTTATTCCAGAATATTAATTATGTAAGCACACAATTAGATTTTTTAGAAAGGGTATACAAATTGCATTATCTTTAGTTTTAGTTTTTAATAACTTAGATAAAAAGAAAAATATACGAAAAGATCCAAAGATCATTTTGGTTGAAGGTCAAATAAATAAACTGATTCATACTATTATTCATTAATTGAATTACTCACAATTCTACTCATTTTTGCCGTTATAGTAGATAAGATTGTTTATACATGCAATTAGGGTCATAAAATTCATAGGAATTTACTGTTATATAAGATACTATTAGTTTACTTAAACAGTGATTCAGTTGCTAAAGTCCTAAATATAGTATCATAAAGTTATTTGTATGAATGAAAATACTAGGAGTAAAAAAACCTTTGAACAAAAACACATTTTATTCCTTACAATCCACAACTAATCTGGATCTGAAGACAAAATTTTATACTCTAAGGGGAAATCGAATAATCTAACCACAGCTTATAAACAAAGTCAGACTTAAGAACTTCAATATTGTGCGATTCACTACAGTTAAGAACTTGACATTGGAAGAAAATGGAAATTCTTTCCGGTTATTGCAATCGAATTCGGAATGAAAATCGGGCGCAGCAGACAGGTTAACGTGGAGAAGACGGGGGGACTAAAAAAATGAGGACGCTGATTAGACAATGCCTCAAACAATTAAATAAAACAATTGAAATTTATACATAATAGTAAAAACAATAACAGTAAAGCAATGATTGATTATTCATCATCATATCACAAAGTGGGGAGAAAACAACAAATATCAAGCCGATAGCAATACTGTGACAACAATTTTTTGTTTTATGGTTCGATTAGAAGTATTACGACTTTTTTTTAAGTAGTATTTCGAATGCTTATCAGTAAAGATTGTCCGCCGAGTATAAGTATATACATATATGATTTATTATGATATATTATATTATAACTGTGCCAATGACTCTTGAGATAAGTAGTTGATTATTTAACTTGGCAACACTTGTTCAAAGACCTTAAAAATTTTATTTCTTTTAATAGGTTAAAAGTGATTCAGAAAGTATCAATAAACCATATTTATTTATGTTTTTTTATGTGTTATTTTATTTTCAACCGTTATCAATGTGATATCGTTTTACAACACTTTCCGAGGTAATTTTCATGATCTAATTTGCAGTCATATATCATTCGAAGAACAACGACAACAACAAAAATAACGACAACGATTGATGACAAAACTCTATTAATTACTACAATTTGTACGCTGGTCGGTCATACCCCAAAAACCCCACACACACAAATGTACACATATGTATATGTACATATGCACACCCCATTTCTATTTATAGGCCTTCGCGTTTGACAGTAAATAATAATAAACAAAAAATAATAATAAAGTCAATGGAAGTGAAACTTATCGAGAACAGTAATTGATGTGTGTGTGGGTGGGGGGGGGGGTCTCATTAAAAATGTGAAAATGTTGGGAATTTGAACAAATGTTACCACAGTTGTTTGCACCCCTTCTCACCTAACCAACCAACCCATAATAGATATCGCAATTTGCGGTTACCGCAGTTGCTGTTGTTGTTGTTGTTAGCTGCCATGAAAAACTGTAAACTAGTTTGACAGAAAAATAAGTGCACAGTGGAGAAGAAGAAGAAGAAGTGGGGCTCGTAACGTGCTGGTAATTGTAGGGTTACCATGCCATAGACACATTCTATGACTCAGTTGTGCACGCTAAGTAAACAAAAAGTGCAAAAAAAAAATATATATATATATATATATGCTTATGAGGCTACTACAAAAAGTAGTATAAGATGTTAATACTTTAGAATGGAAAATATTTAACTTTTATAGTAAGTTAGAAAGAATAGACGAATAGACTTAATCGGCAGGACTGTTGATGCTGATTAAGAATATATGTATGTATGTACATATATACTTTATGAGGTCGGAGGAGATGCTTCCTTCTGCCTATAACATTCATTTGCACGAAACCATTATACCCTTTTTATACAATTTATGAGTTCAGGGTACATAAAAGTAAAACATTTTTCTACAAATATTTTGAATAAAGTAAATCACATTTAACATAGCAAAATTTAGCCATTAGTTATAGTTATTATATTTATATTATACCTTTAAATCTTTGTAAATCTAACATTTCTTTACCACTTTAGCTAAAGATTATATATCACTTCTGCTGTTGTCATTATAATCTACTATAACAATAACACAACTACAACAAAAAGTAACCCCCGATCAAAATGATACACTTTTGCAATCATTTTCAATGAGTATTTACTCATACAATGTTATCATCATCATATGAGTTTTAAGTATCTATTTCAGTTTGTATAGCAGTCAGTATCTATAGCTGTTGTATCTGTATCTGTCTAACTATTTCAAGTCTTTTGACAGTTTTGTCAGCTTTTGTTAGGCATCAATGCAATTGCTGCTGCTACCGCAGCTGCTGCTTCTGCTGGCGTCGCTTTCGATGTCTCTGTTGCGCGGTCGTTGCAGTGCAAACTGCAGTTGAAGGTGATTTAATAATGAGACGACGACAATACGACAATGCGACTTTGCTCTCCCCCTCCCTCACCCCTTTCACTCTTCCCACACACTCACACATCCTCTTTACTGGTCCGTCTCGTTTGATTTTTTCGTCATCTCTCTTTCCCCCATATAATTTTGTTTTAGCATTTTTCTATTGCGCGCTGCACTTTTTCTACTATTTGCAGTTGTTATTTCTCTATTTTTCTCATTTTGTTGATTGTTGTTGTTGTGCTTTATAAATAGACGTTGCCGTCGCCGTTAATTGCTTCGGCTTCGGCGTTTCTTTTTCTCCTTTTTTTCTCATTTCATATATGTATGTACGTTTATATATATATTTTTTTCTTATTTGGTTCGCTTTTACTGTTTTCATTTTCTTTAATTATTATTCATTACGTATGTGCATTTTATTTATTGGTTTGTGATTTTTTTTCTGTTTTGATTTGTATGTGTTTTAGTGAGGCACCCCCTAGCGGCGTCGGCTTTTAATGTTGCTATTGTTGTTGTTGCTGTTGTTGTTGTTGGTGTTGTCAGAGATTGCACTTGCCCATGAGCTTTGGCATAGGGGTAGGTCGGGGACAGTGCTTAAAGATAGATGTCAAGCAAAATGGATCGATAATATTGGATATACGATTAAAGTGTTTTTGAGCTATAAGCTTGGTTATAGAAATTTGTAATTATTTGCGGATAGATGTAGATATTTACTTCGAATGTTATAAAGATTTAAAATAAAATACAAAATGATATCAAAACATTTACGAAATACGTATCAAAAAGGCAAGGAAGCTCAAGATATATTCGGACAAAAAATCATATTTCCTTATTCTTTTTGATTCTCTAAAGTTGTCTGAAATAGTATGAAAAGAGTTTCCTAAACAATTGCGTTTAAAATAAGACTTTTTCTCTTAAAAAAAATAAAAATAATAATTACCAGGAAATTAAGAATGAAGAAAAGAATCAAGCATTTCGACTGAAAAAAAAAACATTCCTCAATTCTCATCGATTTTTCGCAAACGTTTACGAAAGCCGCCTCAATGAGGCATGTGAAAAAGCAGAGTTGTCGTTTTAGTGTGAAAAGTATTGCGCATCAAATGAGATTCTTCCCTTTAACCAATGCCCTAAGACTTGAAATTAAATCGTTTACGAATAAGACAACAAAAACGAATTCACGAATACTTTTAGACTAAACAACAACCTTCAAGACGTAAGTCCACTGTCCACTTCTAAATAAATCTGGTTTGTAGACTTAATTTTTAGTAAACTGACTCGACTAATTTGCAACAGTTTTGACTTATATAAGTTTTACGTTTCTTTGTGTTAAAGATATTCTTCAGCTGTCTCATTTCAATTTAAAATCTAGTTAGTTAACCTTTTCAAACGTTCTCATGTTGTGAGATCGTTTGTCACTTTCGTAGAATCCCAACACTTGGGATTTCCGTTAATTTTTTTTTACTTATTTTTCCGTTCTGTTTCTGTCTCAGTTTTGCTTATTTAGTTTGTGAATTTTGTTTTTGTTGTTGGATCACACAACGACGAGCCACTTAAGATGTTCAAGATACAGGTGCAGCGGGGTGGTGGTGGTGGTTTTGGGCGTGTAACCTGTCAGGGAACCACTCAAAGCCCATTCATTGCCTTTCGCAACTAACACAAACATATAAAACACGCATGCATACAGGCATATGGGCAAATCAAAATGACAGGTGCTTTGGTGGTGTTTAAACAGCTAAAACTCATACACAGTACGACCTCACTCAACGCAACCCTTGTTACACGCAACTCCTCAATAATTGCAACGCCCGAATACTTAACAGCTGTTCAGAAAAGTATAAACTGTAACAAAGTACAGACAAGAATTTCTCAGTTTTTCAAAGAATAAATCAAATAAAATGAAATCCTTGCTTTGAACACAGATTCGATTTATTCGATTTACTTTAATGTTAGTGTTTAGCGAAAGAAATAGGTTTTGTGGTAAACAGAAAATGTTCGCTCGGTTTTTGCAATTGGCCAAATTTTAACAGGTTGAGTTGGGCGAGGTTGTACTGTACATAGATTTATTCTTCCCCTCAATTATTGACTGCAAATTGAATTTGGAATTTCCAATTGAAACTATTACCACAACTTGGCGGGCAAGCCGGAGGATGACCCAGAGCCATATCGGCCGTTCAGTCTCCTACCTTCTTAGTCGAAGGTAAGGGAACGATTGATCGTTTATCGTCTTGTGAGGCTTATGGATCGTGTGGCCATCTTTCCTGACCACCAATTTGGGTTCAGGGGAGGGCACGGTGCTATTGAGAAGGTCCACAGGGTGGTTAACCATAGCCTCAAGGCATACGACGACAAGGACTACTTGATGTCAAGCAGGCTTTCGACCGCGTCTGGATTAGAGGTTTGCTTCAGAAAATAAAAACAAACCTTCCTGCTCCCTTCTTCTCTTTGATGCAGTTTTACCTAACGGATCGCAGATTTCTAGTAAAGGTGAGGGCTGAGTTGTTTACCATGAGAGAAATGAGGGCAGGCGTCCCGCAAGGTAGCGTTCTGGGCCCCTTCCTATATAACCTCTTTACAGCGGACATTCCCACATTCCCTTATAACACTTTGGTTGCTCCGACTTGGAGGTACGGTATCCAGATCTTGGTAACAAGTAGACGACGCATCCAGACACTCCAGAATTTGGCCATGCGTCGAATGGCTGCAGCTGACTGGTATGTACGAAATTCCACCTTGCACAATGACCTCAGAATGGACACCATAGACAGCCAGGTCGAAGCAAACTCTAACAGATACAACGCACGATTGCACCGTCACCGTAGCCGACTGGCTAGTGAGCTCGCAGGGAGAGGCGTGGGCAGACGACTAAAACGCAGGACCTTCAAGATAGGACCAGTAGATAGCTAAGAAGAACGCCCGGAACCAGTGTTGCCAATTCCGCTTTTTTCCCGTCAGATCTGGCTTTTTTCAAAACGCGATTGCGGGAAAAATTTTCAAATATTGTATGGGATAGCTTTTTTCTGTAGGAGTCATTTGGTATCATTTGTATGTAAATAGCTTTTTTTGCTTTATTTTTTCGCCTATCTAGCTTTTTTTGCTCAACAAAAGTTGGCAACACTGCCCGGAACCAACCAGGCTAGTTATGAATGTTGTGTTGTTATAAAAAATGTTTGAGTTTTTGATACTACACGTTAATACAAATAAAAACATAGTGGCGCATAGTTAATTTTGGCTATGCCAAGACTATGATACCCTTCACACAGCCAAATCAATGCTCCCCCTCTTATGTTTCTGTGCAGTTGTTGGTAATTTTTCGCAAATATTTTTACTCTTGAGCGTCATTTACTTGTTCGTGTGCAACAACAACAATTTGACATGTAGGTACTTGAAAGTGCACGACAGAGACAACAATTGATAGTACGATATGGTAAATTTGTATGGTGGCTATGTCGTAGAATGCTCCGATCGAAATGAAATTTCATAGTGAACAAACCCGATATGATCTAAGCAATCTGTGAAAGTTTCATCAAGATCGGTTCAGCAGTTTGGCCGGAAATCGTGTTGATATGGTAAATTTGTATGGTGGCTATGTCGTAGAATGCTCCGATCGGGATGAAATTTCATAGTGAACAAACCCGACATGATCTAAGCAATCTGTGAAAGTTTCATCAAGATCGGTTCAGCAGTTTGGCCGGAAATCGTGTTGATATGGTAAATTTATATGGTGGCTATATCGTAGAATGCTCCGATCGGGATGAAATTTCATAGTGAACAAACCCGACATGATCTAAGCAATCTGTGAAAGTTTCATCAAGATCGGTTCAGCAGTTTGGCCGGAAATCGTGTTGAAACAGACAGACGGACAGACGGACAGACGGACGGACGGACGGAAATCAATTCCTGAGCTCGTCCTGATCATTTTGATATATAGTTTATGGGGTCTCCCATCATTCCTTTAAGGCGTTACAGATTTATGACAAAGTCAATATACCCTGATTCACATGTGAAGGGTATAAAAATAAAAAAACACGACTTGGGGTTTTTGTCTACTTGTTATACCCTTCACACATGTGAAACAGGGTATATTGAGTTTGTCATGAATCTGTAACGCCTTAAAGGAATGATGGGAGACCCCATAAACTATATATCAAAATGATCAGGACGAGCTCAGGAATTGATTTCCGTCCATCTGTCCGCCTGTCCGTCTGTCTGTTTCAACACGATTTCCGGCCAAACTGCTGAACCGATCTTGATGAAACTTTCACAGACTGCTTAGATCATGTCGGGTTTGTTCACTATGAAATTTCATCCCGCTCGGATCATTCTACGACATAGCCATCATACAAATTGACCATATCGTACTGTTTCAACACGATTTCCGGCAAAACTGCTGAACCGATCTTGATGAAACTTTCACAGATTGCTTAGGTCATGTCGGGTTTGTTCACTATGAAATTTCATCCCGCTCAGATCATTCTACGACATAGCCATCATACAAATTGACCATATCGTACTGTTTCAACACGATTTCCGGCAAAACTGCTGAACCGATCTTGATGAAACTTTCACAGATTGCTTAGATCATGTCGGGTTTGTTCACTATGAAATTTCATCCCGCTCGGACCATTCTACGACATAGCCATCATACAAATTGACCATATCGTACTGTTTCAACACGATTTCCGGCAAAACTGCTGAACCGATCTTGATGAAACTTTCACAGATTGCTTAGATCATGTCGGGTTTGTTCACTATGAAATTTCATCCCGCTCGGATCATTCTACGACATAGCCATCATACAAATTGACCATATCGTACTGTTTCAACACGATTTCCGGCAAAACTGCTGAACCGATCTTGATGAAACTTTCACAGATTGCTTAGATCATGTCGGGTTTGTTCACTATGGAATTTCATCCCGCTCGGACCATTCTTCGACATAGCCACCATACAAATTGACCATATCGTACTATCAATTGTTGTTGCTGTCGTGCACTTTCAAGTACCTACATATAGCTCATTTGCTTCAAAAGTGGTATAACGCAAAAAATTGTCAAATTGTTGTTGTTGTCGCACACGAACAAGTTAATGACGCTCAAGAGTAAAACTAGGAGCAAAAAAAAAAAAAAATTAATCCATGTGTGAAGGGTATCATAGTCTTGGCATAGCCAAAATTAACTATGCCGCACTTGTTTTTTATTCTAAAAGTATGCAAAATTTGAAAAGTTTGCAAATAAGAAATTCGTTGAATTTCATATTGAATTCATATAAAAAAAATTATAATAAATTTAAATTAAGTAAAGTTTACGCTAAGAAATACCAAAATTTTCACACTTACACACATACAAGTTTAATTCAATTCGGTTCTTGCTATTGCCGGATTCCACTGGAAGCGTCAGCTGTTTTTGACATTCGATTGCCCTTGTCCACGGTGTTAAGAACTTTTCTCATCTCCGTATATATATTCTTTATAGCATTGATTCTTACATTAAAAAAAAATATATAAAAAAGTCACTGCAAATTTTAAATCTTAGATTTGTTCCAATTCCTTGAAACGAAATGATCTGAGTTTATAAGATGCGTTCTGTAACGGTAACGGCAAGCTAATGAAGAAGCCAACATGTTTATGTTCACCAAGAAGAATAAATTTTCTAGGAAACCAAATAAAAAGATACATAAACAAAATGGCGACATGTCAAATGCATCTAAGGGATAAGTCAATTACACGTGATTATCTCTTAAGCATTGATAGAAAGGATATCGACGTAAGCAAAAAGTTAAGGAAACATATTTAAGCACAAACATATATTAGCTTACATAAAAGCATCTGCAGCTGAAGGACGAAAATGCATTCCGCATATGAGAGTAAAGTGGATGGATGGGTGGTTGGATAGATGGTTGGGGTGACTCGAGTGTGTGGAATGTTGGAGGAACATGTGACTTTATATTTATAACATTGAAGTTGATGGCATGAATGCTTGCGACTGATTGAGTGGGAGGGAGGGTTGCCGTATCAATAACAGACAGGAACGTGCACGTCACGTACGTCGGGCAAAAACCAAAGACACAAGTTACAAAATTATAAGAGCGAGCGAACCTTCAAAATGTTGTAAAAACCTTTTTTTTTCTGGCTACACCTGCCGTTGGCTGCAACAACAATTGCGCATAGCAACACAGACTACGGCACACTGTAAACAAGTGTTGGATGCGGCGGGGCGGGGCGGGGTTGACAAGCAAAGCGACACACGTCAACGACACCCAAAGCGCTCGCTGCACAGGGCAAGCCGCGGTAAAGGGAGAGGACGTCGGAGATGGAGAGACAATGTAAGTAAAAGAGAGACACATTGCACATAACTGTTTTGTTCATGCACATTTATGCATGTATGTATGTGTGTGAGTGTATGTATGCGCCGGTCGATAAACAAAAATGACAGCAACAACAAAGACAAAAATAAAAACATCAACTGGAAGACTGCGCAGCAGTCGCAGCCGCCACAGCTGATAGCAAACGTTGACGTCGCTGTTGGCGTCGCTGTCGCCGTCGCTTTTGACTCATTAAATATTTTGCAACCTTGACCGTTCGAGAGCGATTAAAATGTATGTAAGTGGCTGTGTGTGAGTGTGTGTGTGTATGCGAGTGTTTTAAGTATGTGTGTTGATATTTTTATTGTTATAGTTAAGCTAGCTGTTGTCGCTGTTGTTGTTGTTGTTGTCGCTGTGTGTCAGACTTGAAAGTGAACGAAAAAAAAAAACCAAAAACAAACAAAACAATTTAAACCGAAGCCTGCATTCAACTGAATGACTCTGTCTTGACTGTATAACAAATACCGCAATATTACGCTTCTATATATATATATATGTATGTATATGCATGTATATAAGTACATATGTATTTATATTGCAGAATTCTAGTTACAAAATAAAAAGCACTTAAAACATATATTGAAGCAGTTAAACTAAACTTTGAGTCAAGTGTTTTCTCGGGGCAATAAACGAATAGGGCATAATAAAGATATAGTACTTTAAGACTATGTAAGAGTTATACGAATCTAATCTATAACTAAACACACACATACAGATACGCAATTCCTTTCTATACCCTGAACTCATGAAGTAGCATCTCCGATCCTGTAAAGTTTATTTTTATTCTCGACCATCTTTACCGAGTCCGATTCGATATGCACTTGTTATTGATGAAGAAAGAAAGAAAGACAAAACAATGATCGTCTGTGAAAATTTCACCGAAATCTATGAAGAAATACCGAAAATATCGCAGATTGAACTTAAGTTAAAGAAAACAGTAACGCAGTAATGCATGCATTTTCTGTATACGAATGCACACACATGTACGCATGCATACAAACAATGAGTGTGTCGGTAGAGCCTAAGTTTTATCTCGCCTAGACCCATCTTACTTGTTATTTTTAACGATATGTGTTATGAAATAGAAACACCAAAACCTTTGCTCTTGAGTTATTTTATACTTCGTTATATACTTGTCATTGGGTGCTTTTTGAGCACTTTTTATGTTGCCAACTCGATTTGAATGCAAAAATTTTGACAACAACGATGAACGGAAAAGCGGCAGTTCCTGGTAAAATAAGAAACACAAGAAGCAATAAACAAAAATTAAGAGCTACAATTGCAAATCGCAAGTAGAATTATCTAGAAATTCAATTACATTTTTTATTCCTACTCCATTCGATTAAAATTCGTAGAGTTACGCAAACAGTTGGGTGGAGGTGGACTTGGGCAGGGGGGGGATAGGCGGCAATGTCTCTTATGACATTCTAGTGAAGTCTAATTGGCCGTGCAATTGTTATAACATTTTGCTTTTGCCTATATAACAGACATACCTCCATCATGCCTTCCCCATATATTTTACCTTTCACTGAATGGTGAAGAAGGAACCCATCATTAAAACTCCATTAAACTAGCCACCTTACTCCATACCACTTACAACAGTTGGTTGAGAAGCAGGGAGGAAATGGAAGTGGAAATGAAAATGGGTGGAATTGACATGAATCAATTGTCGATTGATAAGATATTCAAACATAATCAATAGTTATGAACGACTTGTAAATACCCAGTGTGAACAAACTTCAGTATAACAAAGTTTTCTATATAACTAATGCATTTCCAAAACCCTGCAATTCGCTTCGATAAAAACCCTTTTTATATTACAAATTTTTCAATAACAAAGTTTTTGTTGTCTCCTTACTTCTAATTACAGTCGAACTTCCATATAACGAACTTCCATATAACGAATTTTCTATACAACGAAGTCAAAAATCAGAACCCTGCAATTTGATTCAGTCAAAAACCCATTCTATATGACGAAATTTCTGTATAACGAAAATTTTTCTTGTTCCCTTGAGCTTCGTTATATGGAAGTTCGACTGTATTATTTTTTGAATCTGGGGTTCGAAAAAGATAAAGTTTTACCATTAAAAAGATTTGCATATGCTTAAAGTTGTACCTAATGCAAATGCAAGAGAATTGAATATTTGTTAAACACAATTGTTAAACTTAATTTTAATAGAGTTGCATATTCAGCAAATGAACGCAATTTTTATCACATAGATCATTCCCATATTGTCTAGTCGTTAGCATACTCTTATTTTTTAGTATTCAAACACAAAACTCATCAAGATTCGTTTTTTGTAACATATTTTTTCATCATTAAATTCAGTGACCTTTTGCTTGAGTCATTATCTTTATCGTTATCAGCATTATTCTATCATTATAGTCATAATCTTCTTGTTCTCGTTCTTAGATTTCTTATTCTTGCACAAAAATCTTTCATTCATTCGTTTTTGGATTTGGTTTTTTTTTGTTTTTTCGTTGGTCGTTCGATTCTCTTAAGCTAAACGACCTTTGCAAATACATAACAAAGTGAAAACCCGTTTTAATTCCTCCCAAGACTAACCACTGCTCCTCTTAACACTCCTTGCTGTCTCTCTCCGCTGCACATTTCAAGACATTTTCCAGTACGTCGACTCCTTTTGCGGTCGTCCGTTGTGTGCGGCCATTTAGCTCTCTAATTGCTGTCATTCAGGCAAAACAGAGATAGACAGTGAGAGTGACAGAGTGAGAGAGAGAGAGAGAGAGAGAGAACGAAGCGAAGTAAGCTTGGTTACCAAATATTCTGTTTATCAACTGAAATAAACATTTCTTCACTAGAGTCAAGGAACAAGTTTTTTGCAGAGTATTCGAAAATCGCGCTTGTTTTTTGTATTCTAGTTTCGCTCTCCATATTCTTTGTGTTGTTGTTCTCGTTCTTGTTCTCATTACTGTTATTGTTTATTCATTTTTAACTGTTGTTGTCTGTTGTTGTCGTTGCGGCAGGTCAATAGTGTCAAATTACGTATAATTATACATACATACATATTTAACTAAAGCCAACGTGAGTGTTCGTGTAGTCTCTCCCTCTCTCTCTCTCCCTTTGCCTTTGCTCTTACTACTAGATTTTACAACATTTTGTAAACTTCAATCACATGTTTTTTTTGCTTCTGCTTCGTCTACTTTTACATCAACTTTTTGCTATACTCATAATTTTTCTTCTTCTTTGTCTACCCACTCTCCCTTTCCCAACACTTTAGTTCACTTCACAAAACAACTCTCAGACTCTTAGACAACTTCGACAGTCGACAACGAGTTCGAGTTCGACTTTGTGTTCGACTTCGACTCACTTAGTCATCGTCGTTGTCTTTTGTTTTTTGTCTTTGTGCCTCCCACTTTGACGTTTGCCTAACCGCAAAACTAGCAAACCGCAACAACAATAACAATAACAGCAACAACTATTATACTGCCGCAATAACTACTACAACAACTACGACTGTTATTTCGCTTTCCGGGTCTCCCTCTCTCGTTCTCTCTCTCACTTCTCCTCTGTCTGAGTGCTTGTCTGTCTATCTGTCAATTTGAGCTATCAGCTTCCCTGACTAATTTGGAACCGCAACGCCCATTCCATCCCCTCCCCCTTGTGCTCTTTAAACCGTTTAAATAAAAGTTTTTTTTATACATACATATACACAAATCTTTTTATTTCTGGTATTTCTCCTGCGTAGATTTAATGTACTTCATAATATAAAATTGAAGGTAAACATATTCGGAATTTTAACCTTTGGTGAGTTCCTTAGTGTTTCTCGTTTTCAAATTGATAGATTGCACAATTGCGAATAATGGAATTTCCAAGGCTATATTATGTGTACATATGTACATCTTTGAAAAAAAGAGGTTTTTTTTTTCATTTGGCGCATTTAAATGTCAAGTTCACTGTAAGATAACAATATCAAAAGCTCAAAGTTTGCTATGCTACGTTTTATCACTTATCTGCAAGCTGCAATCGATTATCGATATCGTTATTAAGTTAATTTATCGATAATGTCATTGACTTTTATTCTATGATTTCTTTATCTCTTTTAATACCTCCCCCCTTACCTCTTGTTAATGAGATCAAAGTTCGCTCTTTTTATTATGATCCCAAATTATTTACTGCTCTTCGTACTACATTTAAAACGCTGCTAATCGCACCCTGTAGTGCTCCCTTTCCCCCTTCTTACTGACCAATTCAAAAAATAAAAACGTTTCTTATCAGCAAAATAAATATATGTACATGTATATACTCTTGCTCAGTGAGCTTATCACCTACTTAACACTGCAACTTTACTACATTATTACAGACCGAGAGAGAGAGAGAGAGTGAGGGTGGGGTGAGAGAGTTGAAGAGGTGGTCGCTTGTCAATGGCCGCGTATGGCGCGAATGCAAACAGGAAATGAGCTACTAAAACGCTGCGGATATGTGTGTATGCATGGATGTATGTATGTGTCTCCCAGTGCAGATCGAGTAATAAATGTTACAGTGATAACACGTTCAAGAGTACACACTCCAGAGATAGCAACATTACTACAGCAAAAGCATTTTTGGTTTGCCAAAAAAATTTTAACGTAGAAATAAACTAACTTTCCGTTTACTTTTGCTTCTCTATATAGTATCTTTTATTTATTTTTCTAACATAATAAAAAGTAGAGTTGTATTTTGTAGTTTTGCTAAACGTGCTTGTCTCTTAAATCGTCCGGTTTTTTGGTTTGTTGAATTGTTTCCTTAAGTTTATTCGTAATTTTTGATAATTTAGTTGTTGCCCTACAATCAGGAATATAGTAAAAAGTTCAATTGAACTCATTCTAAACGATACATGGCAACTCTATGATCAAAGTATTCATCAAGTTGTACATCAGTGTAAACAATAAAAAAAAAGAGAGATGGAAGGGAAGGGGAGGATTCTTTTCATACATACTTAAGTCAGTATGTAAGTAAGTAGGTAAGTAAGTAGGCAAGTAAGTAGGTAAGTAAGTAGGTTACTCACCTATGAATTTGTGTTCCACTTGCGAGTCGTTGTTGATACGACATATTTGCAGCTTGTTGTTGTTGTTGTTGTTGTTGTTGCTGCTGCTGCTGCTGTTGTTGTTGTTGTTGCTTTTGCGTTGTTTTATTTTGCTGCTGCTGCTGCTGTTGGTGCTGTTGATGCTGCTGCTGTTGATTAGAGGCGGCTTGCTGAGGATGTTGCTGCTGCTGCTGATGATGTAAATGATGGGACGTTGGTCCATTATCATGCACTTGATGCGATGCTGCGGCTGCTGCAGCAGCAGCGTTTGCTGCCGCACTATGTTGCTGTTGCTGTTGGCTGCTGGCGACACGTTGTTGCTGCTGTTGCTGATGGTGATGATGATGATGAAGCTGTTGCTGTTGCTGCTGATGTTGCTGTTGCAATTGTTGCTGATGTTGCTGTTGCTGCTGCTGTTGTTGCTGTTGTCCACTGTTTGTGGCGTTGTTTGTGGGCGGCGGAGCACCGACCTGCACTGAAGAGGAGCGTATAGCTGCTTCCATTTCATGCCGAACTCTTTTGGCTTAAACACTTGTTGTTGTGCTCAGAAGAAGTAGAAATGGTTGTTGCTGCTGCTACTGATGTTGTTGTTGCTGTTGTTGTTGTTGTATATGTGGTGTTGCTGTTATTATCACTAAGCTGCTTGCATGCAACAGCATTGGACTGCAACATATTCACAACATATGCGCCAAAGTTTCACTTGGTACTGTTTTCTTGTTGTTGTTGGTGTTGTTGTTAACACTTTAGTTGCTGCTGCTGCTGCTGTTGTTGCTGTCAACAAAACAGCAACAACAATAGGCTGGCGAGTTTAAAAGACGCCATGCAGCAGCTGCTGCGCTTGTTGCACTTGCATTATTTTAATTATTATTATTATTATTATTCCTCTTGATGGCGGTGGTGTTGTTGTTTTTGTTTTTGCTGCTGCTGTTGTTGTTGTTGTTTTTGTTACTGCTGCTTTTGTTGTATTTATAAATTATAAACTATTAAAAACTTTTGCCTATTTACACTCACAAGCGGCGACTGCTGCAAAAAGAGAGAAGAAATAAAATATTGATAATTCGCACTTTAACACACACACACACAGAAAACCGTGCGAAATGCGTCAACGTTGCAAAACGCGCGACGTTGCCCACTTTCAGTAATTTAACGCGCGCGGTTTTTTGCTTTTTTGGTTCTTGTTGTTATGGCAGCATGTGAACAAAAAAAATAGTTTTGAAAACTTGAAAAAAAAAATTACACACACGAAAAAAAAAACTTAGCAACAATTAGAAAACTATTTTGGCTTTTTTGCTCCAAACAAAAAACAATTGAGAGCGTCGAAAAAACTTTTTTAGCTGTACACAAAAATTGTTGACACATATTTGGTTGTTGTTTTTGTGGCAACAATGCCTCCCGATGGTGGCAACTACATACATATGTGTGTGTGTGTGTGCATTAATTAACGAACGAAGCGCCTAAAACAAAAGGCAAAGAACGCGAGGCACGACATAAATTTGTTTATTTTTGTAGTAGGTAAGGCAAAGGGGTGGTGGAGGGGGTTTTTTCAATTTTACATTAATTAACAAATTGCGCATATTTCTTTTTGATTTTAAATATTTTTATTGCGCTTATCATCTGTTTTATCACAATATATTGAATGTTAACTTTAAAAAAAAAAATTTATATTTTAGCACCAAACAAAAAATGTGTTTTTTTTATTATTTTCATTTCTTTTGTAGTCCACACAACCTGCAATGGAAGAGAGAGAAAAGAGAGATGAAAACATTAGATAACTTTGTCAATTTGATAAAAACAATGTGAAATTTAATTTAAAAGTACTTAGATGCGGTTATATACCAAGATGAATAGATAGATACTTATAATATTGAACTTATAAATATTTGTATGTATGTATTAACATTTTTTAAAACATTTTTAAATAAGAATTTGTTAAATTTTATGAAAATCAATCGAGATTGAATTAAATAAATAAGTTAATTAATCACCAAAATTTATGTTATATACAGAAACATACATACATACATATATGCATATTATGTTCGTACATACATATATACATATAATCGATGCATCGATTATATAAGCTTGTAAATGGGAATATATTCCATTATGTGTTTCTTATCATATGTACGTATGTATGTCACATAATCCCATATCAACGGTTTCTATCGCTGCCATCGCATTATTCGTAATGTTTGTGAAAAGCTTTGATAAGTTATCTGATAAGCTTAAGAATTCAATTTTCCTTATCTGTAACAATAACAACGACAATTCTTGAGCCAAGATAAGTGCACAATGGCTGACTGACTGACTGATTGACTGACTCTCAAACACATGCTCATTTATCATTCATTTGAGGTATTCCCAAATCTTTGTGTTGCCTATGTGAAAAATAAAAATCACAAAAATCAAAAATCAAAAAAACATAAAACAGAAATCAGAAGCAGCAGCACAAACAGTAACAGAAACAAAAGACAAAAGAAGAAGAAAAAAAGCTCCACTGGTGTCGACAAACTGGAAACTGAAGCCAGTGTGCGTTGGTCACATGTTTTGCTTCTATGTATGTATGTATGTACATATGTATGTATGTATTGCTGGTGCTGCTGGTCAGACGAAAATGTGTTGATGATGTGATGTTGTTGTTTTTAATGAAAGCAATTAAACTGCATAGCCACAAATAATTAATAACAATGGCCACAATAACAAATAACAGCTGGCGTAACAACAACAATATTAATTTGAAATGCAAACACACACACATACACTAACTAGCAACTTTTAGTAAATTAAATTCACACTATGAACATTGCACAGAAATTGAATTGAATTTAAGCAAACGGCAAAAAGTCTCAGGCATACACACACACACATTCACACCCATACAGAAAGACAAAAATTAAGCACGAAATTCCACAAACAAGCAAAAAAAAAAAAAAAACTCAACCAAGCGTCGCAATGAGCAAAAGCAGCGACGTTGGCAGCAATAAAAAAACATATACATATACGGAGCCAACAGCAGCAACGCCAACAAGAACAACAACAACGAGCGCTTACGACGTTGCCGCACTTCACAAAAACCCAAAAGACAGAAAGAAAAAAAAACAAAAAAAAAGTACATACATATATTGTATATCGTAAGCACGCGTAAGATTAAAGCAGCGACTGCGACGGCAATGCCGGCAGCGACGCGAGCGTCGACCAAATGCGCTGTTGGCAATTTTCAGCAACAGCCCCAGCGCAAACAAATTAATAAAAATAACAACACACGCACACCACCACCACCATTACCGCTACCACAGCAACAACAACAACAGCAAGTCAGCAGCAGACGACGACAATATGAAAAGGAGGCTTAAAAAGAAACAAGCAAAGCAGAGCAGCGCAGCGCAGCGTCGCAGTCAGCATCGATGCCAACAGCGTTATAAAAATAATAATAATAATAATAGCATAAAAAGAAATTATAAAAAAAATTCAACTCGAAGCAAAAGCAAAACAACGAATGAAGAAAAAAAATGATGCCGCTGTTGCTGCTGCTGCGGCACGGCACAACATCTGCCAAGAGCGAAAAAGCGAGATAGAAAGGCGCACTGCGCAAAGCCCAAAGAGACAGAGCGAGAGAGCTAGGGAGCTGGCAAGCAAGAAAACGAACGAACAAACGAAGCGACAGCGACGACAAAACGACTGTCAACAATCAGTCGGTCGGTCTGTTCGTTGGACGGTCGGTCAGTCTGCCTATCCGTGCGTCTGTTTGCCTGTCTGTCTGTCTGTCGGTTGTTGTCGTCACAAAGGGTACGCAGCGGGTGTGCTGTGCTGTAGGCCACTGCTGAGGTTGAGCAAAAACAGCGAGCAATTGCTTTTGGGGAACTTGAAAGAACGAACGAACGAACGACGAACGAGGCGAACACAGATACAAATGTACAAACATACATACACACATGCATGCCATACAAATGCAAACAGCAAAGCAGCAGGCAGTGATGTTGCTGCGCAGCAAACGTTGTTCGTGTTGGCTGGCTATGCGGCGCGCGGGTGACGCAACAGCAAGTGCAAGGCGGCGGGCAGGCAGCGCCGTTGGCAACTGAATACGATGCACACACACACAACTAAATATATGCGCATACATATATGTATGTACATAAGTACGAGCACAAAACTCGCAACGTCATAGCGAGTCGAGCGACAAAACGAACAAACGTCAGACGGACTAACCGACAGACCGACAAACTAACCGAACGACAGTCGAGACAGTTGGTGAGTCGTGCATAGTGACGTGCACAAAAATCCCCCGAGCAGTGCAGCAACGTTGTATGTGTGTGTTTGTGTATATATGTTCGTATGTATATATGTATATACTTGCTTGTAGCTGTAAGTCTGTGTATATGAAAAACGATAGGTAGACGGAGAAGCAAACGAGTCTAACGAGAAGAAACACAGGGGCGCATGTTAAGGGCAAGGGGTGTGCGGGTGTGCGCAAGGTGAAACGTTTAAAAATAAAAAAACCGTGTGTAAGAAGAAGCAGACACACAAGACACACACACACATGGAGACTGTATAATAATAATAATAATAATAATAATTGTGGACCATTGGTGCGCTTGCATAAAGTCCATACTAATACATGCATGTACATATATACATATATGTATGTATGTATGTTTATATATTAAAGTATGTACATACAATATATGCACACTTTTGCCAGTGTGTTTATGTGTGGGCGTCAAATCAAGCTGCGGGGGCGCAGCAGCGGCAGCAGCCAAAAATATGTACAGTAAAATATTCACAGCGCCAAAAACGAAAAGCCAAATGAAACGAAATGAAATAAAAATAAAAAAAATGAAACGAAACGAAACGAAAAAAAAAATAAAAATCACGAGTAGGCCGAAAGCAATTTATTTGAGATAGCGCCCCTGCCAGCGTCGACGTTGCTGTTGTTGTTTGGCTGCTTTTGCTCTGCTGCTGCCGCTGCCGCTGCTGCTGCTGCTGCTGCTGCTGCTACTACTGTCGAGAGTAAAGTAAAGTATTGATTTTTCGTTCGAGCTTTAATTTAGTGCGCCTGCTTTTATTTTTTCTTTCCATGTTTGTTTGTGTGTGTGTGTGTGTTTGCGCGTTGTTTTTGTTGCGTGCTTGCGTGCGTGTGTTTTTATCAGTTATTACACTAGTTTTTGTTGTTTTTGTTGTTGTTACTTGGCTCTCTCGCACATACATACATATGTACATACATATACATACATATATTTTATGATACGTTTTGTTGTTGTTGTTGCTGCCGCTGTTATTGTACAAAAATAAGCGCATGTGAACGCGCCGCGCCGCGCATGGAAAACGTGTTTTTCAGCCTGAAAAATGTGTCGTAGGTTTTGATGCGTGCATGTTTGTGATTGTGATTTTGTATGTGTGTATTTGTGTGTGTGTTTGTTTTTAGCTTTCACAACACACAACGCAAAAGATTTGCAGAACCCGCGCACACAACCCTTTTCGCCCCAAACCCTGCTCCAACACACTGTTTCTTTTACTTTATCATCATATGTTGCTGTTCCTTACTCTGTTGCAACTGGTGCAACAACATTAACAATGGCAAAACGCATATGCCGCACACATGTGTGCCCCCCACCCAACTACCCCTCCGACTACTGTTACAAGTGTATTGTAGCATGTTTTTATTCAAAGAGGTTTCGTTGCAGTCCCCTCTTTCTCTCTCTGTCTTTCTCTCCTCCTCCTCCCACACTCACACAAACACATGTTGCCAAGCAACTGTAAGCTAAAAAAATATATTTGTATTTTTTACGCTTTACACAAATCATAAGTATTATTTTCCAATATCTAATTTCCAATTATGAGTCGCAAAAACCATTTTTTTTTTTTTTTTTCATACGTCCATGAATCAGAGTTGCATTTTGCAGGAATTTCCAATACGCAACTCAATTTTGCAGTGAATGTGCCAAAGGTAGTCAAGCGGCGGGAGGCGAGAGAAAGAGAGGAAGCAAACAAGGTGGATCTGAAAGTAATATCAAATTTTTACGATTCTACAGAAATGCAATTAACCCAGCATGTTGACTGTTGACAACGTACATAACTATGACAAATGTACATAATATCTATTGCCTGGAATATTCTCGTTATACCACAGGATGCTGAAATGCTATAATGGAAAACTGTAGTTACTTGTAAATGGGAAAAGTTGAACGCGAGATGCATTGAATCGCTAGAATAAATGGAAAAATAATCATTTGAAGGTTCTTTCTTAGATTTTTATGATTTTTACTTCCAATTTCAAGAGTCTAATGTTTAAAATACCGTTTTTAGAGATGGAGAGAAGGACAAATACTTAAGCTCGACTGTAAACTAGCTTTAACACATTCAAGTGCGTGAAGAAGGTTTTTATCGTCTTCAAGACTTCTTTAAGAACTTTTGCAATCCCTTTAAGTTTGTACAGTCTTCATTTTTGCATGGCCTGTTTACAAAAACTAGATTGTTTGCCACATGAAGCTTAAGATTTTATTTGTTTAAAATAAAAAAATAAAGCAAAAATTTTGCAACAACAAATATGTAGGAGTATTATGAATATGCATCTATTAGTTTTATTAAAGAATTTGCAATTAGGTTTTCTCGCATAGAAACCAAAAACTTAAATATTTTATTTCTTGACGTTAACAGAGATGTTCACTCTTCGGAGTGTTTACTATATTCAACCATGCCTATGTATGTATATGCATAATTTTCCAACCAAAAGTCACGTTAATGCTATTAAAATTTGATTAACATGTTTTTGTTTTATTCTTTTTCTTTTGAAAGTTATTTACACTTTAGTTTAGTTTATTTTCTTGTAGTTCTTGTATTTTTCTATTCTTTAAGTTTAAAATGCAATTGGCAGTTGATTTTTTCTGTTTTTAACTCACAAGAATAGAGAAATTAATAGTTCTACACAGCACTAAAAAGAGCTTTTAGCTCTATTTTGGTTTCTCAACTTTGCTTCTTGTTTTTTTTCTGTGTTATTTTCGGGCATTTGGCAGAAATTTGACAACGTTGCACACGTACGCTCGCTTTTCGCTTTTGTGCGCTGTTCCTGGCTCCTGGTTTTTTTTCTTCCCACTTTACCCTCCCCTTCTTACAACTTAACATCTTTCTTATTCTCTCTCTCTCTCGCTCTCTGCTGTTTATATGTATGTATATCTCATTTTTGCTGGCGAACGCAACGTCCTTGTGACGTTTTTTGCTCCCTTTGAAGGCAAAAATTTACTGAAATTTTAGAGGCCCCATCCTCCCCCTTCTTACTGCTATTATTCCTGATTTATCTATGTACATACATAGATAGTAGATGTATGTGTGCTTGTGTGTATGTGTTAGTGTTAGTACATATATTGTTGTTGATTGGTCACCACTTCGCGTAAAATATGCAAACTAAATTACAGCAATTTAAGCCGTTTGCCCATTAATTTATGGCATGTCAGGTGGCGCCCCCTGCCGTCTGTCCGGCTGCCTGGCCTAACTATTTACAGTTATTCGTACGTGAATGTGCGTGTGTGTATATTCGACACACCCACTTGAGAGCAGCCGCCCACATTCGAGATGTAAGTAACCAAAAACCCAAAAACAAAATAACCAACAACAACATTTACAGCGCCAAACAGAAAGAACGTCATTAAGAATGCAATATGAGTGCAATCCGCAGAGAGCGAAACAAAGAGTGAGCGAGCGAGAGAGAGAGAGAGCACAAGCTGAAGAAAAAGTAACTGTCACTTGACATTTTAATGGAATTTGTATGTTTTTTTCTTACTGCCTGCAAAAAAATTACAACAACAAGAACAAAAACAGATGTCAACCAAAAAGTTGATTAAAGTAAAAAGATAAAAATAAAAATCAAATCGTTTATCGATTAAAAATCAATTTTGAATACATTTTTGTTTGCTTTACTTTTTCTCTGAATTTAGGTAAATCTTTTCTTTTGCATTTGCAGAAAGTACCACACGATATAAACCTGGTTATAGGAAAGCTCCGAAAAGTTTTGAAAAAGTTAACTATCTAGTTCATACAGACTTGACTATAGGCTAAGTAACAATATATTTTGCGTATATGTGAAATTTTTTAAAATTATTCCAGAACATTAGAATAGAGTCCTCAATATATTGGTTTTTTTATATGATTAAATATCTCAAGAAACTTTTTTTTGTCGAAATATAATGTATGTAAAATGTAAAACACAAAAAATTAAAGCTTTAATTTAAAAAGACGGCTGGAAAACGTATTTGATTTATTAAAAAAAAATAAAAACTGGCATTCGAAACTTCTTTGGTGGCAGGAATATCGGCGAATTGACAAACAGGGTGGCAATAATAATAATAATAATGTTACTTATAATACTAATAACATCAAATGACAAAACCGGTTAAGCAAGACATTCTACGTGCGACGGTTTTACAAGCAAGAAAAAACAGAGATGAAAAAAGCAGAACAGAGACAGACAGAGAGAGAGAGAGAGAAAGAAAGAAACAATGAAGAGAAGACAAGAATAACAACAAGCAAAACCACAGGCAACGTACCAGTTTTTTAATCCGTTAATATATATATATATATGTATATATATACGTAGCTATATAAACACAATCATAGGTGTATTATGCATATGTGCATAAAAGGTGACGAAAAGAAATTGTTAATAAAGAAAGAAGTAGAAGAAGCAGTAGAGAAAAGAGAAGTTGAAGTAATATTTGCATAATATAAATGCTAATTAGCAAAAAACCAATGAAAAAAAGCTATAAATAAAAACATATGTGCATGCAAATAAGAAAATTTATAGTTCCTACTTAGCTAAACAAAAAAAAATATAAAAAAACACATTACTTGGCGCCACAAAACTTAAAAAAAAAAATAAATAAGGTAGAAAAAATCAACAAAGCTTTGAAAGAATTCAATTGAGTTCAAATACTTTAATTTTTAACAATAAAGTCTACACAAACTAAGAAAGTATTGATTTTAATAAATCAATAGTTAACATACTTGTTTAAACTCTGGTTAAAGTTTTTCAAATTTACCAAAGGTTAGTTTTCAAATTCATTTGAAACCGGCATACAATTTAAGTATGGCTTTGAGAGCCTGAAAGCTCAACATCTTTCGTAGAACAGAAAATGTTGTCAATTTGCATTCTAAGAACTCTTGTATCAATGGTTTTAACGATTTCTTATGAAATCAAAACAAATAAAAACAAGTAAGAAGGGTCTAGTCGGGACAGCCCGACTAGAAGATACCCTGAACCCAGTTGCAAAAAAATAAGTTAAATTTATATAAGACTTTGGTATACTGACTTAACTTCAATCGATTGAATTCGATATCTCAGGTGTTTCTTTACCGATTTGGACGAAATTTTCAGAAAAGATTTATCGTTACCCATTCTTTCAACCCTCATTTTTACATTTTCCAAATTCGATATATTTTTGTTATCGATCACATGTGTATATCGGAAACCAGAATAGTTATCGATAATTTGAAGCAAACTTGTTCTGCTCATGGTATAGGAGAACTTATATCCCAAATCTGAAGTCTCTAGCTCTTGTAGTCTCTGAGATCCACGCGTTCATAAAGACAGACAGACGGATAGACAGACGGACAGACGGACATAGCTTAATCGACTCGGCTATTGATGCTGATCAAGAATATATATACTTTATAGGGTCGGAGATGCTTCCTTCTGCCTGTTACATACTTTTGCACAAAACCATACCCTTATTTACCCATTTTATGGGTTAAGGGTATAATTAATTTACCAATAAAAATCCAGTTTTTCACTTTGAGGAACTATCAGCTTTTTCTTCTTGATTGGTATAATATCACTTCCATCACTAGAATATTTCCGGTCGAAATGAAAAATTTTCCGAATTTCATTTGCTTATGAACCGTGTAAAAGCGAAATCGTGTACAACGAGTAACGTGGAAATCGGGAGATAGGTTTATTTTCTAACAATAAAGTCTACAAAAACTTTTAAAAAATTTATTTTAACTTCACAATATGTATATTCCATAATTGAGAATTTAAGAAAAGTTAATTTTCAAATTAATTTGAATTTATTGCTTTAAAAAAATCAATATCTTTCGTAGAACAGAAACTTTAGTTAGTTTTCATTCTAAGAAATTTTGCTTCGAAGGGGCTTTATACGAATAAAACATGATAAGTGAAAAATTAAATGTCGACGGCTTTTTCGCATAGAAAAATATTTGAATATGTATTCAAATTTAGGTGTCAAGGTGTTTCTAATATCTTGTCGCGACTGCATACATGAGGTATAAAAACAAAGTTAAATGCATTTTTTCATTAAAAAAGTTCTGAGTTTTTCTCTAAAACTCATTGAAAACATGGTAGAAGATTTTTGAAACTATTAAAATTTGCATTTCTATTATCTATATGTTAGAAATGAATAGTTTTTGAATTTAGTTCCCCAAAATATTTCAGAACTTTAATTTCTATTGAAAATCTATAGCAAAAAAGCAATTTTTGATAGGTTATCGATCAAATTAATCGATTAGGCTTCCCTGGCTTTGAATAAAACCATATCAGCTACCGATTTGTAATCCTTTGATTTCTTAAAATTTCCCTTATACATTTCTTAGGTTAAAGAAATCACGATTTTGTCAAACTTACCATTCAAATGTTGTTGGGTATACGAATCCAAAGCCAAAATAGGTTCTATATAACGGGACGCTGGTGTTGCCATGTGGTTATGTACAAATATGTATGCATAGCATTAACCATTTGCATATTTAGTGGGTATTCAAAATGAATTTTGAACGCGTTTCACGTTTCAGGTTTGTGTATTTTATAATTTGTATTTACATATTGATTCTTTTATATTTCATTTCATTTGACTCATTTTCGATTATATGCATATACGGGTTTTTGTTTTCGAATTTGCATTCTTAATCTTGAAACGATATTTGGAAAATTTTCAGACAACTTTTAAAACGTACACAGAAAAACAAACACGAAAATCGAAGCGACGGAAAGAACGGTTAACTTTATTTTCTTCATCATTTGAATTTTTTTTTTTCTTTTACATATTTCATTCGTTTCATTGTGATTATTGATTTTACTTTGTTTGCGAGCATACCAAAAAAAAATATATAAAAAAAACTAACTTAACATAAAATCCATGCACGGATGTGTGTGTACGTTATATATTTACATATATGCATGTGTGTGTGTACACATATGTACATAAAGGAGACGGTGGGAGGCGAATATCCATTAAAAACTTTAGCATTTTTGGCTCAGGGCGGTGCCGCAAAAACCAAACTTTTAAACTTTTTAAACAAATTGCACAGATGGGCAATGCGTATACATGTACATACATATGTGTGGGTACATATACATATGTATGTACTATGTATATATGTGTGTGTGGGGCTTGGCTTTGGCGCTTTTTATGCCACACTTCAATTTAAATTTTTCTATTGCTCACACACAAACACGACGTTCAACTGGCCCAGCTGTGCATAAAAAACAATTTAAATTTATTATATAAAAAAAATGAACGGCAACAAAAAGCAATCTATGCCACTTTAAAAAAGCACACACAAAAGCAAAGGAAAAAATTTAAAAAAAAAATTAGAATTGGAACGCAGACGACGACGTCAGCAGCAGTAGCAGAAACAGAGAACGACACACACACACACATATATATAGCACAAGCACAGAAAAGAACACACTACTGCACAAGTAGGAGCGAGATAGAGAGAACCACACACACAGTTAAAAATTCCAACAATTTGCGCTGCGTTTTTATATGCGCCTCTTTTCACTTTGATATTCGCGCATAGATCAGCATTGCATTTGGGCAACAACAGAAAAAAAAACAAAAACCAATTATTTATGCATATATATTTATATTTAATATATATATATATATATATATATTTGTATGTATATAATACACTCAAGCATATATGTATGTAATTTTGCCTGTGTAATACCAACGAAGCGACGCAATTTTCCAATGTGTTTTTTTTTTCTTCCTTTTCGCCTATACACACACATATGCAAGCAGACACAGCTATAACAAACGTATACAGGCACATATGTACATATGTTTTTATATATAAATATATATTTTAATATACAGTTATAAGTAAGCAAAACACACACACACACAGAAGCGAACAATTTGTATATATTTTATTTTTGCTTTTATTTGATTTGATTTGATTTAATTTGATTTGATTTGATTTTACTTCTTTTTCATTTGTTAGGGGGGCGGCTTCGTTCGTTATTTGATTTCATTTGGATTTTTTTTATATGTATGTACATATATATTTATGTATTTCGTTGTTGTTTTGGCAATTTAACTGCGTTGCACATTTACCTTGTTGTTGGTTTTGTTTAAGAGCGACGATTTTCATAATTTTTGTGAATTTGTTATAAATAAATTCGCAACGTATCTGCAAATGTCGTGAATTTTTCACATGATCTGCACGCGCTGCACACCGACTTTTTTGGAGTTCAACGATGATACATCTACAACATCTACAGCGACGACGACGACGGCGACGCTGCTGCTGCTGCTGATGTTGTACCGGAGTACTGTCACAGCTCGTTTCGGGAACGAACGAACTTCGTTCGCAACCAAACGAACGTAACGCAACTCGCACAAGCCTCATACAACTCAAACCGTTCGTTCAAACATTGTTTGGCTTAGGTTCGTTTGCTAAATGCATTAAGACTGTGGCCTACACTGACGCGACAAAATATAGGGCATGCCTTCCATATCTATTAATGAAAAACTCAACTTTTATTCCTGAAACAGTTGAGTTTTTCATAAATAATAGAAACATATGTAGGCGAAGTAATTGGATGCAAAAGAATGATTTATTTAAGTGCTGATGCAAATTTTGTAATGCTTCAATACTCTGATATTGAGATTGCAATCCTGACCTCTACTGTTGATAATGTTGTAGACTATTTGTTGCATACGACAATGACTAAGGCTGACTGGCAAATCTGTTGTTTGACCCCCCCTCCCCCCTCCCCCCCAAAACACCCCATCACCATACATCGTTTATTTTTTTTCTTTTTTGCGAATTTCGTAGTGAAAGTGAAACACAACTAAAGCAAAGCAGCAGTCATACAACCTGCAGTCTGGGCTGCAGCGGCCATGCATGTTGGATGCTCGATTGCGAATGTGCATGCAAGTATGTATGTATGTTTTTTTGCGTGTGTATGGGCTTTTGAGCATTGCTGGCCTGCTTCTTTCTGTGTGTGCGCGCTAATGTTTCATGTCTATTAATATTGTTTGTTGGTGTTGTTGCAGCTGCTTTTGTTGTTATTGTTATTATTGTTGTTGCTTGTTGTTTTTGTTGTTTGTCCAACATAGACGGCCGGCCGGCGGTGGCCTCATTGCTGTCATGCAACATTTCTATGCGCCGTTGCAACGTTGCCAGTTTTCATTTGGCAAGCACATGCTCGAACCGAACTGAGCTGAAGTTTGGCAACGTTGCCTGCGCCAGCGCCCATACACTTGTGCGACAGCGCGCTCGACTGCGACAGCGAAGTAAGCGTCGACAGCGGACGTTGGCTGTTTATAACATAACATAAATAAATAAAAAGGCAAAATGGTAAAAGCAAACAACAAAAAGCAACCAACAAGAAGAAGAAAACAAAGAAGAAGAAGAAGCCGAAGCAGAAGGAGAATAGACGCAATGACGACGTTGCGCGCTTAGCTCACTTTTAAAAAGCCAACAGCAGCAGCAAAAGCAACAACAACAGCAAGAACATTCATATGCGTATGTATGACTGTTGTTCGTTATGGTCGTTCATACACGTTGCCTGTGTTTTTTGCATGACACTCTCTCTCCCTTCAGTCGCATTCATCATTCAGTTCAGTTTCAGTACATGTGAAGCCACCGACACTGCAGTAGTAAGAAGATAGAATGACGACGCCCCATCTATACGACGAAAAGGATGTTATGGAGGAGTTTATAAGCTGTTATCGCCATTTTACAGCGCTATGGGATAGCAGGTCCATGGATTATTTATCGAAAAAGAAAAAGGCACCCGGCTATCAACAACTATTGAAAATTTTAAGACGCGTCAATCCCGAGGCCAGCGTGCAGGATGCCAAACGTAAAATAAATTCATTGCGTTGCTGCTATCGGCGTGAGATTAAGAAAATTCAAACCTCATACGATGGCTACGAACCGCGTCTTTGGTGGTTTCACATGATGGACTTTCTTAAGCCAGTGCTAAATTTGGGTCTACCAACAACAACAACGAATTCCAGCATCAAACATGAAAGTCAGAGCCAGGATGACAGTCTTGACGAAACAACAAGCATGCATGTAAGTATAAGTGTGTGTGTGTGTGTGTGTGTGTGAGAGAGTGAGTGAGTGAGAGCGATTGGGGCTTGTTGTTGTGTGTTCGTGTTGCGTGTTGGACAACTGGCGATGGGGTTTGATAGGTTTTGTTGAGACACGTTCGTTGGTCGTACGACCCAGTTGGACGACAGCAACGACAATGAATTCAGTTGTTTGACTATTTGCTATGGATACACATCAAGTGCGCAACACACGTTTCTGGAAGGAGTTCTTTCGCATGTATCGCTCCATGCCGGAACTCTGGCTAACCACAGCGAAAGAGTATCGAAATCGCAAACTCAAAACCAAATCGTATGAGCGACTGTTGCAGCATATGCGCACCTCTGATCCCTCAATTAATATACATATGCTTAAGCGCAAGATCAACAATTTGCGTACCTCATATCGGCGAGAATTGCGCAAGGTGCTCGACAACAAGGCATCCCTGGAGAGGGGCGAATTTGAGCGTGGTAGCGATGATGATTATAAACCTTCGCTGTGGTATTACAATGAGCTTGAGTTTTTGCACGATTTGGAGACGGGTGAAACGCCCCTATTAGTTGACCAGAAACCGGAACCAGAACGGGGATCGGAACATGAGTTTTATCAAGAACGCACCGAAATAATAAATGATATTGATGATAATGTGGTCGAGGTAACCATGGAAGAACCGGAACCAGTGAGTTGGGACCTATTTTTAAAAGGGTAGTTTAGAGGCAACTTTGTTTGCTCTAGATTTGACTGATTATAGCATAGGAAAAAGGTTAAGGTTTTTAAAATATTTTAATGGAATAATTCTTAGAAAGTATTTTTTCAGTATGTTTTTCCTACCAACATTTTTAATTTTTATCAAATCAATGTATTTTTGCCCAAATAATATTTTTTATTTATTTTATTTTTATTTTTTTTATTTCTCACAAATAGAGTACATTTACTAGTCGACCATAGCGAATTAATTAATTTTGATCTTCATTTGATGCACTATTAACAAAGATGCATTGCAAACGACGCAAAATCCATCAACAGGTGAACATTTTTCGCAGAAATCTGCTCGAAAAGCTCTTAAGCTGGTTGGAGTGCTTTTAAGCATTTCACTAGAAACTTTGCAGCAAAGCATTTTGCACTTGAGTTCTGCTATAATCCCACATAGCATTTTATAATTGGTCTAAGTTCACGTGGCATTTCTATTGGTCTTAGGTTATTCGGATTGTATATAAATATTTTTGCATATTAACAAAAGCTACATATGTATGTACATATATTACAGGGCGTTCAATTTGCTGTTGTACCCTATTGCATCAGTGTTGTATTAAAATTTCACGGCAAAATTTAAATAGAGGGTATCCACTAGTGTATTATTATTTCACCTATTAACCCATCATTCCAAATTTACTTAGAAATAATCCCGACTCATTTTAGGAAGAGGACATTTTCGCCGAACCATATCAGCCCGAAGAGGATATGATGGTAATAGAGGGCGATGGCGATGTAGAGGGAGATGGTGATGGCGATGCCGATGCCGATTGCGATGGAGAGAACGAAAGTATCGTTGATGGTGATGGTGTATTGGAGGGGGAGGTGGAGCATGGAACGCTTAATGAAACGCGACACAAATCCGAACTGAAAATTGAAAGCAAATATCAGCAACAACATTCTAGCAACAACAACAGCAATAACAGCAGCAGCAACAGCATTGCAAGACATACTACACGAATATATCCTTATAGCACAGCTCAATCGCGACAACAGCAGCAGCAGCAACTCCATCAGCAACAACAAAACCATCAGCAACAACAACTACAACAACAACAGCGTCGCAGCATTGCAGCGCAGCAAATGCGCCGATATCGACATAGCAGCACACATGACGGCGACGTCGACAATGACGAAGAAAGGAGCATCGCAGCTGGTAAGAAGCGGCGTCGCCAGATGATGATGTCTCTGGAGCAGCATACGGAACACACGGAGAGCGAATGCGATTTGATTGGCAAACGAATTGCCGCACATTTCCGCAATATGAGAGCCGATCAACGGCTCTTTGCAGAGCGCATCATCAGTGAGGTGCTTGTTTTTGGACGCATGAATCGTCTCTCGCTCTCCGCTCGATTTTTGCCTAATGGCGGCAGCGTAGGTGATGTCTATGCCAGGGATGATGGTAAATAAAGCTGGGCCATCCAACAACAACTACAAACGCATGATAGATAATATAATATTGTATGTATGCGTGACACTGGCTTTTGCTGTAAGGCGCCAATTAGAGCGGCGACAGAATAAAAGCAAAAGCAATTGACCGATTTCGAGCAGGCGGCAAAACTGTCACAAATGTTTCAAATATTGGATCAAAGTCTAGCACATTTATATAGAAATGTAAATGTATAGCCTTTAAAAAAATATAAATAAAATACAAATTGCAAATTTGTAGTTGTAAATAGTTTGTAAGCTACATATTGTATACATATGTACGTACATATACATATGTATCTGACTCCCTGATTAACTCGTTAACATATAAGAATGAATAATGCATTGAAAGGTTAGTTAACAAAAAATTATAGTAATTGATTTAATTAAATGTACAATTGTGTATGTTCTTGGCATTATTTTGATTAAAAATCGAAAAGGACATTTTTGTCGCCTGAGTCACAACTTAGCAACTTAGCTTTGGCGCAAAATAAGACAAAAAAAAAGGAAAAAAAAATAACCGTATAGTCTGCAAACTGGTTTTTATTCATTTTACATTTTGCGAGTAAGCAATGTTATGCTCTCTCGCTCTCTCTCCCTCCCTCTGTTGCACTTATTGCTGCTGACTGACCCCGGGCACAACAACAACAATAACCACCGACTTAACCATATCGCGCTATGCTACTTCTTCTTACTCTACTGCTGCTGCTCATGCTTGTTGTTGATGTTGTTGTAGTTGATGTTATTCTTGTTCCATCGTCAATGTGTGCATTGGCACAGTCTCAAAAGCGCCGCTGCTCGGTTTTTTCTTATACATACATTGTACATACATACATACATACATATTTATTTTTCTTTTATTTTTGGTGTCTTTGTTTTTTCTTTGTGATGTTGTAACTTTAATTAGCTGCCTGCCATTGTTGTTGGCGTCCGTTATGCCGAGACTCTTTTAACTCTACCACACCGAAGTCCCCCTCCACATGTACATACATATGTATGTATGTGTGTATGTACATAAACTTGCACGTGTGTGTGTGTGTAGGTCAGCTGCCTTGGAATCGGTAAAGTCATCGGATTCTGAGTCAGCTTTGCGCTTAAGCCTCAAACACACACACACACACTCAATCCGCTAGACAACACGCAAAAACACGTTGCATTTGAATTTTTAAAGCCATCTGTCTGTCTTTGCTTTTAATTAGAAGAAGTCGAGAGAGGAAGAGAGATCATAAATTTGTTATACCCTTGCAGATGGGGTATAACAGATTTGATGTGAAATATATTTATGTATATTTATGATCAGCAACATTAACTGATATTATCGTATTTAACAATCGCTGTTGTTTACACAGTTATCGATTACATGCTATCGGTATTTTATGCTCTTTCAGTTTGGCATTGTCTTCCGCCCGTTCTCTCACATGACAGCTACGTATAATTTTTGTAATGCTTTGTTTGTTATTTTTGTTCTTATTATCATTTGGCCACTTTCCTTATTCTTTTGCCATGCTCATATGTACATACGTTTGTAGCTAGGTGTGTTTGTGTGTGTACATACATACATACATGTGTATAAATAAAAGTTTTATGTCGTTCTTTGCCACCTTCTCGCTGCCCCTGGCTCCGTCGTTTGTTGTTGTTTTGTTTTGGTTGTTGTTTGGCATTAGCAATTCTCTTTTTGACTTTTTCGCTTTACGTTATTATCGTCGTTGTTGTTGTTCTCATGGACTTTAATTTCCCTTTGCTTGGCATTTTTACTGTTGCGGCTTTGTCCGTCGCCGTTCGACTTGTTTCCCTCGCCACTCCCCTACCACACACCCCTACAGCAACAGCAGCAGCAGCAGGTCATTAAAATAACTTTGTTGCCCTGTTCTTCCTGTGTTTTTTTTCGCCTTGCTCTGCATTTTTATTGCCGTTGTCTCCGTCTACGTCTTTCCACGTCTTCGCCCTTCACTAAATACGCTTGCTTACCTTGTTGTTGCTATGTTTGTTTTTCTGTTTCTGGTTTCTTTTTTTTTTTCGCTCGTTTATACTTTGTTGTTGTTGTTGTTGTAGCCGGCATTTAAGCCGGCGCACAATTTTAGGCAAATTACTGAGTTTGTCTTGACTTTTGCTTTGTCATACAAAGTTGCCGATGCCGAAACACACCCCCCTTCCAAACAATCTCTCCCTCTCTCTTTCTCTTTCTCTCTCTCTCTCTGCTTCTAGTCAGGCCGCAATCAACCACAATCAGCACAGACCATCTGTAAGCGTGTGTGGATGTGTGTGTGTGTGAATGTCTGTGTGTGGGGTGCATGGCACAAAATGAAAATGGCAAAACAAGGTCAAGTGTAAGGAGCAAAGTTTGTTTGAGTGCACACATACATACATACAAATATGTATGTACATACAAACGTACGCACGCAAATATAAAACTATAATAAATAAGCTTCTCACACTCGCGTAACTTTCTCATTAAGCGCTGTTGTTGTTGCATTTGTTTAAACAAAAAATTCGTCAGCTCGCTGGCGTCGACGACAACGTCGACGATGACGTCGCTGCCAACAGGCTGAGTCACGCTCAACAGGCGCGCGCAAAATATTTTAAGGTTAACTTTTTGTCACATTGACGACGAAATAATTTGCACAAAGGTGTAAAGAATTTTTTTTTTTTTTTTTTTGGGGCGACCTGACCTTGACGTATAGCAAAACCCAACGGCGACACCTGTGGATGCGAAATGCGAATAAAACACATACATACATACATATACGCAAACAGACGCACACGCATTCACACATGCAGTGACGAAACAAAAAAAGTAATAAAATCGACAACAGCAGCAGCATCCAAAACAACCCTCAGCTGAGATTTGCTGTCAATTTACAAAGCCTATGCTCCATGCTGGAGTTGAATATGTATGCATGTATGTATGTACATATGTAGCTCCCTCCTCCCTTACCCGTTTACGCCATCATCTTTCTAACCACTGCATTGGCAAATGTGTGACGTATGCGCAGCTTGAAAAAAAAAAATCATGGAATCAAATTGGCAGCTGAAAGTGTAACTAAAATACAAATACACTATAGCAAAAGCTTCATTTCCACATACACAGCGACAAACATACATATGTGCACGAATGTAAGTATGTATGTATGTGAACATTTGTATACAAATTATCTATCAAAGAACACATACATATGCATGCACAAAACATCTACAACAACGTCGCAAAACGAAAAAGAAACCTAAATAAAAAATTAAATGGAAATTTCTGATATAAAACACACGCACAGCAACACACACACACACACAGCCAACTAAACGTGAACAAGCTAAATGAAGTTCGGCAACGTTGCTTTTGTTCAGGCAGCATAACAAAGCATTGCGCTGCTGCTGCGCTGCCAATGGCTAAACGATTCGAGGCTGCGACGCACATTGGTTTCAATACATTCTTTATTTTAATGAAATGCGGAAAACATAATTATGGTAACTTAACAAAATCCTGATATAATTTACATAGTCATGTATTAATAACTAAATTCTTTTGACTGCTTAAACAGATAAGCCATATACTCTGTTTAAACGGGACATATCAATATATTTTACTTTTGTAAGAACCAACTTATATGTATATGTACAATGCTTCTCTTTTTATACAATTATGTACATGCATGCAAACTTGTGTGTTAATACTTCAGCCATGCATTTCACCTAATTTATCAAAACTTTATTACACACATGTTCATGGCACACTGTGCGCCAACAGACACACAAAAACAAACAGCGAACAAGTACGACGGTCCGTCGGACCGACGAACCGACTCAACGTCAGAGAGCGCAACCAAGTTTTTGCGCAGCGCACACACACAGCAACAATGAAATTGTGAGAGAGAGGAAGAGTGGGAAAAAGAGAAGGGTACGAAACGAGCTACCCAGTGGTGAATTGACTGCGTAAGCAGGAATCATTGATATTTAGTATGTTTTCGTGGAAAAGCTCATAGACCGAACGGATTATCTTCTCAACTCAAAAGTGTAAGGAAATGCATACAGGTACATTAATATAAGATTTTCAATAGTTTCGTGGATTCACTGGAAAAAGCTCTTAAGGATGTTCATGGGTTTTTGCATTTTTCTTGAAATCGCACCAATTGGAATCAGATGCGTTGTTATCTCCCTTATAATTTGCTAGTTGGATGAATTTTAAGTTAGAAATTTAGGTGCAATTTGATTTTATATACATACATATTTGCATCTTGTTTTGTCACAATTTCTCATCATTATTGCAATTTGGTCTTAAACAGACGCATTAACACGCAAGCACACATGTGCACACATGTTCGTGTGTGTGTGTGTGTGTGTGTAGGTGCATAAATTTAATTTAAATGGAAAACTGCATTTACAAACACACACAGCCAGCTGAGCACCGGGCAGTGCGAAATGCGCCAGTGGGTGGGTGGCTCGTTTGCACTCGGCACACAAAAAATAATCAAAAAAGCATTCTTCTTTCTTTTTTGCTTTGTTGTTTTTTTTTTTTTTTTGCTACAATTTGACACACAAAGCAGCTGTCTGCACACACATACATACACAGAGAGACAGAAACGGAGAGCGCTTATGTATCACACGCTGTGCTGCGAAGCATGCATACATACATATAAATGTATATATTTATATATATATATATATATGTATGTATGTATATGGGTATGTTTGTGTATACGTAACCCATGGATATATATATGTAAGTACATATGTATCTCCGACAGCGGGAATAAAGGGGCGAGTCAGTTGTTATCTACTGCGCATTGTCTTGGTGTGTTGTTTGCGTAGTTGTCTGTCTACCAGTATGTATGTATGTGTCTGTGTGTGTGTGTGTTTAAGAAGATGAAGCTGAAATGGAAGAGGAAGAGACACATCGCAGGCAGCAGGCAACAGCAGCAGCAGAGTACCGAATAACTAGCGCAGACGCTTATAGTCAGGGTAGCGGGCGGGCAGGCGGTTGGTCGTTCCGTCGGTCGGTCGGTCGATCGAAGAGCCAAGCCAAGCACACAAATCAACATGACACGACCAACGGCAATAACAACCACAACAACAAAACAAGTAAGAGGTTTCAAGTCGCGAGTGCTCACATGCTGATACTCTGTAGTCTACTATGTAATGCACATACATACATCATATGTATGTAAGTACATATGATTGAAATCACGTGTACAAAGTGGTATGTCTGCAGCTTTTTATAGTCTCTGAGGTATACTTAAAAAAAAATGAAATAAAATAAAGCCCATTTATTTATTGTATTCTGTAGCCTGTTACAAACATTGACACAAAGACATTAGACCCAATACACCCGATTGGGTACAGAGTATAAAAACCGGCACATTCAACTTCAACGCACACAGACACAGACAGCGGCCGTCGTGCAGACGGAGAGACTCACTCACACGCAGCAGATAGACGGCAGAGACAAAGTGACGGCCAGACCGACTAACTGACAGACTGACTGACTGATGATTGCGCCGCTGTTTGTGCGAGAGCGAGATGGTGGAAGTGATGATGAACGTACATAAAAGGGGAGCGCGTAGGCAAGCAACGCAATTGAGTGAGCGAGAAAGCCAAAGAGAGTGATAGAAAGGTGGTGGAAGGGGAAAGGAGCCGTGCGAATGAACGCGTCAGCCAGTCGAAATAAATAAAGCAAAAGACTGGCAGGCAATAGCAACAAAAACAAGCTCAGCGAAAAGCAACACAAATAAAACGAGTAACGCAAAAATAAAAATAACAAGAATATGTAATAATAAAAAGGCAAAATAAAATGAAAGCACACGAAACAAGCGTACAGAGAATGAGATTGGCCTGCAAATTTTTATGCACATATGTACTTAGTGTGTGTATGTGTTTTGTGTGTGTGTGTGTCGCGTATGTTAGTGTTTGTGTGCGGTAAGAGCTTGACTGAATGCAAACGGTTTGAACGGGCAACGGGGGCGTTGCTGGCATGCTGTTTGCCAGGGCAGCGACTGCATCTCAAAGAACACAAAAACAAAAAACAACAACAACAAAAGTGCTTGGAGTCTGAAGCTAAAGCTGAACCTGAACTAGAGCTAAAGCTATAGCGAAAGCCCGGGTATGTGCCAGGATGGTGTGCTAATCGATCGGATTATTATTTTGGGGAAGGCAACCCAAAAACCATGCAAATAAATGTGAAACGAATTTTCAAAGTAATAAAGCTAAAGTTTGCTTCCATCACTTCATGCACAATGTTCTCTTAAAGATGTCTATAAATTTGAATACAGCTTACATTTGTTCACGTTTTAAAGAAGAGATTATATACATATGTACATACATTGTACATATAATATGTAATATGTGTTTATGTAGGCTCCGCCTAACATCTAATCAGCACACATATGTACATGTGTACATAATTATGTAACCCTGTATATTTTAAACACACAAACTTGCAGGCATATCAAACATTGTGTTTTAAATTACTGTTATTAGAAGATAGGTGAATCACCGGGGATTTAAATGTCTTATTTCCTAACAAATCCATTGACGCTTAAGTTTTCAAACGAATAAAAGACAAAAAAATAAAATAAAAATGTGGCAGAATTTAATTGGCTTAAATTTGAATAAAGCTTAAAAAGCTTTTATTTGTACATACATAATATACTTAGTGTTAATTAGAGCCATATTGAAACTAGCTTATTAAATAATAATTATTGCATTGAATACATATGTACATACATACATATCTATTAAAACTGCAACAGACGACATTTTCAAGTTCTAGAATCATTTTGTGATAACTTAAAACCAAGTTGCAAACTGATACTCTTATCACATACATATGTATTAATATCTTTACACTGTACATGCATATGTATAAAATTTATGTAAAGCATATTTTATTGTAATACATACATACATATATGTATTGTCAGTGGGGAAACCTTTCAAAATTCGATACAATTGTAATCAAGCTGCAAGCCTATGAATAGACCTTTACCATAACCTCGGTAATTGCTCGACATTGACCGATATCGATCGGTTCCGAGAGCATACATTACTTACAGCACATGCTCATACATACATACATATGTATGTACATACATACATTGCGTTAATGTATTTGAGCAGCCATCATCAAGTTAACTGCTTTGCGGAGCGAACTCATTTCTGCTTCTTCTTCATCTATTGTCGCTTGCCTTGCCCTTTTTCATTTCGCGGGCTATTGCTAATTTTTTGTTTTGTTAATGTGTTTTTATTGAAGTATTTTATTATCAGCACATCGCGCGCGCAACGCTTATCACAATGCGTTTAAAGATACCCTCCCCTCCCCCCCACCAAAAAAAACACCACTCGGATGCGATTCCACTGGCTGGCATCGTCCATTAACATGCGACTGATCGTCGCCAGCAGTCGTAGCAATTCACAGTTAAGTCAGTTGTCACATATACACATATGTATGTATGTATGTACATACATATGTACATTCAGAAGTATCAAATGTTCATACATACATATGTATGCATTGTACATACTTACACACAACACACACACACAATGCCCGCACATGAGAGCATGCAAGACGGAAAAACAAAAAGAAAACAAAACCTAACCTGAATTTATGGCTGCGGCTGGTGGGTGACATTGTGAAATGGCAAGCATTGACTTAAAACGAGCGCGTGCGAGCGAGATAACATGAACGCGCGCGAAGCCGAATAAGCGCTAAAGTAGCGCAACTTGCGGTTGCAACAAGAAAAAAAAACACCAGCACCAGAAAGGAGAATGAGAACAGCAACAATAATAATAAAAATAATAGCAACAACAACAAGGCTTGCCGGTTATGCGCGCGTAATCGACGCTGTCATCCAACTCATGCCCATGCCTGGACTCACCCTCTCCCGCTCTCTCTTTTTGCTAACAGAAGTGAACTGCTTCCCCTCCCCTCACCCCCTCATTTAACTTGCTCGACCACAGCGATCGTGTTTGCAAACTAGTGATGCCAAACCATGAGAACAAAAGAAAAATAAAAGCTAGATTTATCAACAGCCAATTAGGGCTATAAGATATTTTACAAAAAAAAAAAAAAAACTACATCTGCAGATCATGTCGTTTTTCAATTTTTGTTTGCTGTTTTTTGAACTGACGAATTTTATGAAACCACAAGTTTAACTTTTATCTATTGCATATTTGATTTTTAAAAGAAAAAAACAACTAGCGGGAAAAAAGCGTAAATGGAAGCGCTGTATACGGGGCCCACACCGCGACGTGTCTTGTATTACGTGTTGGCTTTTTTTTTTTGCATGTTGTTGTTGTTGTTGTCTTGGCTTTATTTGTGCATGGCTCGTTCGCTGCCGCTTAAGCCAACTCAATCAAGTATCACAGTCGCCACCTTCCCTTCCCTTCCCCCACCCACTCCTAACCGAACAACGCTTGCCTTTGCAAAGCCAGCGGCCACTGGCACCCAGCAACAGGCCCAGCAAGTTGATCGCCAACAAAAAAATAAATACATATATAGTATATGTATGTACATAAATGTGTGTATATAAAGAAACCGGTTTCCCCTTACTGTCTTGCATATTTTTAGCAACAAGTTGAAGCTTGGGACTGAAATTGCGGCAGCTGAAGAGGAAGAAGGCGCATTAACTTACACACATAGAAAGAGACTCTGGGTTTGTATGAGTAAGACAAACACACACACACACATACACACACGAACACAATGTTAATGAAAACGTGTGTGCAGAGATCGACAAAGTGGCGCGGCGGCATTCGCTTGTAACAAAATTGTTTTTATGCTTTGGCAAACGATCCGCGCCAAAAGCACCGACGTTTGGGCGAGCGCCCCTTACTCCCCTCCACCGCTGTCGAGACTAGTGACTTTTGGACTTATGGACAGTGTGGACAGACGGAAACGACAGCAAACGACCGCAAACATAGCCGCGTCATCGTCATCATTGTCGTCTCTCTCTCTCTCTCTCTGTATGTCGCTCTGTCGACGCTGACGTCGCCAGCAAAACAATTGCCGGGCATTGTTGCCGTTGGGCGACCCCCACAGCCTCAGCCACAGCCTTAGTGCCGAGACGCAACGCAAAGCAAAGACGGCGACATCGACATCGATGTTTTTCTATACACTTTCTGCATGGGAAAAGTTTGATTCATTTTCAATGCGGTGCGATAGTTAACTACAGTTTGTGTTAATTATGTTTAATGCTGCACCAACTAAAACTAGTGAAAAGCTTAGACAACAGATAATGTTATCTTATCTTTTAATATACATACATACATATGTATGTATCAAATGCTTACATATGTGATTGCTTAGGCTTATGTTTTTTAAGGGCATTCAAACGTCGGCTTTGTGTTTAAGGTTATTTTTTTTGTTTTCATTTCTTGCTTTTTTTTTAACATTTTGTTACATTTGCCTTGCCATTCATATTTTGTTTAGCACTCTAAACTCTAAACCCCTCGCAACTGCTCCCCAGCCCACATCGTCTTCCACAACCTAATAGTTTCTTTAGCAGCACCTTGTGGCAAGAGCGCGCGACCGCAAAAGTTGCGCCATGAGGCGAACACAATGGCACTTTGACCCTGACTTTTAATGCTCTCTCTATCTCGGTCTCTCTCTTACTTTCTTCCCAGGCCCTCTCCCTCTCCCCCTCCCTCTCCTATCTCTTTTGCAGCACGAGCCACGTGCTAAATTATTGTTATTATTATGAATGTGTTTCGTTAGCTAAGGCATGATTAATTGGGCAGAGGTTTAACACATTTTACATGCCCTCCCTCATACCCCCTTCGAAGCAACCAATCCCTCCTCTCCCTCTTGGATAGCTTATTTGCGTTGGCAACCCTGGCAACTCTTCCAATTGGCTCACAGTCTACGTCTTCAGCTGTTCAGGACTCTTATATCAGAATTCCTTGAATGCGATTATAGAGCGCCAAAGGAGAGGGTGAAAAAGGAAACGCTGACATTTCGCATTACTTTTTTAATATTTTTTTAGCTCATCCTCGTCCTCAGTTTCAGCATTGCATAACAAATTATACAAATAATGCATTTTTTTTCCTTGAAAACAAGAAAATGCAATTTTCGCAGAAATTGTCAAATGAAAGTATAGTATGATAGTTTATTACGGTAACAAGGTATATATTTTTTTTTTAATGAAAAGTAAAGAATTTCTTTTGCCTTTTTTTTTAGAAACTGTGTTCAGATTTAATAATGAAAGCAATTTTCAGCGAATTAAACATTTTCCTTGAACTTGGCTTGACTTTATTCAAGTTGTTGATTATGAAATATTAATTCAATATTTCTTGGAATTTCTGTTGGTCTGCTTTTTGGTTTTTCAGTTGACTTCATTTAATCTTAAGCCAATGTTAAATGAAAGTGGTTTATAAACAGAAACTAGTCTCTTAACTATATATGAATGCTAAATAGTTTGACATTAAAAAAATAGTTAAACCACAAGATTCAGTTCAATATATAACAAAAGAGATAAGTCAAAGTTTTATCATTTAACGGCATGCAATTTTAAAACTTGCAGCAACTGTTGTCAATGTTGCAGGTATGCATCGCGGTCGGACAAAGGGTTAAACCAAGATAATTAATAATAGTCGCTCAAAAGTATGCTACATAAAATTTTTAGACCATGTACCACCACCACATTAGCTAATACACAAACCACACAGCCGTCCATTTGTTTAATAGACATAAAATTGTATTGTTTCAAAATTAAAAATAAGAAAAAGTTTATAAATGGCAAAAAAAATGAACAACATGCAAAATTTTCGATGCATATATATTTTATACATTACGCACGCCACGCAATTCCTTGTCGGCCTTCTTGAGGGTAACAAAATTGTTGAGCTGCTTGACACGCAACTTGGACCAGATCATAAAGTTGCTCAATCCCAAAATGGTTGCGGAATGCAAGGCAGCTGCCTCCGGATAGAGCACTGTGGCACAGCCCAGACCCGATGGCAGATTAAGACTCGACCACACATCCACCTGCATATTGTCAGACTTAACGGGCGGACAATTTATAACCGGATAATTGGTGCTGCCCGAGACAACGGGACCTAAACCATTGGAACGTCCGGCTACAGCAATAAAGATCAAATTGCTCATCACCGATTCGTATTCACGCACAATGCGCAATGTCTCTTCGGGCGCCTTGTGGGCCGAACTGACCCTCAACTCGACATTGAGTCCAAGAGAACGGCAGCTGGTTGCAATCTTTTCGCTGTGCGATGTATCCGAAGCACTGCCCATAAGGATAACAACCAAATGATCCTTGCGCGGCACAATATCAGCCAACTGTTCGGATACCCAGATAAAGTTACGCTTAACCGTATCCAAATCGGTGGATGTGACCGATGTTAGATTGCGATAGACCTGCTTATCGACCATCAAACGCTTATCACCAGCGGGCCAAAGACGCCATGAATCCGAATCAATGATATCGGCAAGCACAATATTGCCATCGGCATCAATACCATATTCGACCTTCATGTCAATCAAAGCACAGTTCTTTGTTTGCCACGCTCGCTCCAGAATCTCAAAGACCAGCAATGATGTTCGACGCATAATATCCACCTCGTCCTGACCTATAAGCATAATAAAGAGAGACGGAGAGTTGAGGATGATTTCACTTAGTTTCAATTGTTTTGGGTTAACTAACCAATAAGAAGACCATTTAGCTCGAATTTTGCTGATATGATTTGCTCATCGCTCCACTGGGGATCATGGTTGGCATCATCCTTGTAGAATGTCTCCTGTTTGGGCGGTGAGAATCTGTAAAGTAACGAAGGAACAAATGAGAAACAACAGCTAAAAGAATCATCATAATCGGTTCATCTAGGAATTGAGCAAAAAAGTCTATTGTAAAACTGTAAATAGGTTTGATTTTTAAATCCGAAATTATTAAATTCCAAATACTGTTTGATTATAATTATATTTTTCATACAATATTAATATTGTCGCGCCTTAATGCGCAGCTTATCAGCACGAAAGCGGAAAGAGAGACAGTTCGATTGTTACCTCGATGCAATGCAGCTAAATTTGTTTACATCAATAGTAGGGGTTTACGTATGCAAGGTGAGGTACAGGCAAGCAGGGACATTCGATTGAATGGGGTCACTGACGTTGGTTGCATTGATAAGCAAGCAGCGCACAGACAACTCTGATGCTGCTGTAAATAAATACAATACGGCAATGATAACCTAACGGTATGTGTTACTGACCTGTAGCCCTCGGGCACGCCCACATTGCGTTTGAGAAAGGAGCCGGTTGCCAGGCGTCGGGTTACCCACTCAATGGGTATCATTTCACATTTGCGAGCGATGAAAGCTTTTGACCCACACTGTTTCACATATGCAGTGCGAACACCTAAAACGAGAGAAATAGAGAGATTGCAAATTAAGGAGAGTGAAAGTGAAAATAACTGTTATGTAGTGAGGATAACTGTGTTTTGTTGTTTGTTTGTCCGTGGTACATAAGTTGGTAAACGAAAAATAGAGCACAAATTTTGGTACATTTTTACTCAATTTGGATTTAGGCACAAAAATAAATTGTTGTATGAGACACTTACCCGCCTCGTTGAGCAGACGAAAGACTTGTCCATTGGTTGTGTTCGAGATTTCAGCTTTGCCTGCCAAATCATGAGACTTGACACCATCGCCGGCAGTGATGCGATCCTTGCTGAGCAGCAAACACAACCCAGGATGTTCGGGCAAATTGTAGACCTGCTTCGTTTTGCCCTCAATGATCACCTTGCCCAGTTTGTAGCCCTCAACTGTGTGGAGCGCAAATTGAAAGTGAAGTAAACAACAGGAGAGGATAGAAGGCAGAGTGTAAGGCACTTACTCGATGTCGTTGTGGTTGCCATTGTAGATTCGTTCCGGTATGTATTGTTGTTATTACTTGAAATCTAAAACTGGGTTATTTTGTTTTCTTAACTTTTATTTAACACGTGTTGCGTGTTACGCTTTGCGCTCGGTATTCGTTAATTTATTATTTAAACGCCACACAACGACACGCCGATCACAGTCTGTATTGAAGTCAAGCTCGATGCCAACTGCGCGTTCAGACGCATTGCCAGCGACTTTATGTGCTTATGATGAACCTCTGCTCGCATTGCTTATCTCAAACTAACACTGAAACACGCACACACACACACACAAACACATACTGAGAGTAGCAACGGTCGTAGGCATAGTAACGATCGATGATCGCCTACGGCATGTTGGAAGTGAGCGAGAGAGTGACTGAGAGCGATAAAAAAAGGCGGCAACTGTAAAAGATCTTTCACCAAAAGTCGTATGATTTTTAAAAGCTTTTTGTAACCAGCTTGACTAGTAAAAGCGAAAGTGCTTTAATTAAAATTTGTTGAGATAAAATTCGATTTCTATTTATTTATTTAAAAATCAATTGCAAAACAAACGGAATTAAATGTAGCTTAAGGTGAAGTGAAATAAAACAAGAATACGATATATGGTACAAGTACTTTTGTAAAGAGTATACAAACTTTACCATTATGCCATGTGCTTACTTCGAAATTGTTGTTTTTACTGCTCGTCGTGGTAGATACTCAACAAATGAGATTAATTCATTAGATCTGCTTGAAAGTGCGGCCATATAAAAGTACTGGAATAAAAACAAAAATATGATTTAAGGAAGTTTATATTCCACCTGTTTGTCAAGTGTCATTACACTTTAAAGTAGTATAAAGAAGTGAAAGACAAATCCAGCTGTTTCCAATATAAATACTCTTGTTTTGTTTCCTTGAACAATATAATTTTTGCCGATTATATTCTATTTTAATGATAAGCTTCGAAGTCTTAACTGCACTTTTTAGTAGATGTCCGGCATTTGGATTTTGTGCTGTCCGAGAAATCAAATCAGATTATTATCGCGTCATCATTTTCATGTGTTTCGCACACATGTAAACAAAAATATTTTTATTTTTTCAAGCAAAATGACAAAAGCTACACGTTTTCCGCTTGTCAGACGCTAGGGGGAATGGGTCATTTTGGCATAATCAGGGTTTCTTGCCAGTTGCCAAGTGCAGTCAGGCGGAAAGTTGGAAAAATCATTGGGCACCAGCAAAGATATTCCTTTGCCAAGTCAAATGCGTACAAATGTATTTATGATTTTATTTTTTTGCACACATTCAAAGTTCCAATTACATACATAAAGTTACTTTATGGCTGTTTTTTCTATTCTAATCGCGCGCCAATTTACATTTATGAGCATGGACAACATCCCATGCACAACAAAATTCGTCTTGCTTTCTATAATACGCAGCAAAGGATCACACCGTCGTTCGTTAAGTAGATAGTGTACTGTACCAGTTCTCAAAACTTGCCGTTAAGTGAGTAAATGTTAAGTGAGCACAAGTAACATTCGTTAAGTATGTAAAGAGACAGTACCCTTTGAGCATTACAGTGGTAGCCATGTTTATTAACATTGTATGCTAAGCATCCAATGTACTGAAAAGTTTTGTTGTTGTTTTTATCGCCGCCTCAGAGCAGGCACGTCGGTAACGGAAATTCTTGTCAACATTTTTCGCGCTCAACGTTATAACGGCGCCCGGTCGACATCGCCGTCGCTGCCAAACACCTTCAAGCAGGGCTGTCGAGAACCGAACCGGGCCCCGGTACACACCGCGCTCGGTGGCCCATCCATATATAAAAATATATGTGATATGAATCTGATCCAGTGAAATGATATAAACTCAATAATTCGAATCAAGTTGTCAATTTTTTTTTTAAAGATACATAAGCAATACATATGTCGTGGTGTCGTTTAGTTTTGGTAAAGTTAATTAAACCTATAATACGTGATCAAAAACTCATAACTCCTTTAACTATCCCTAATTGTTGTCCGGTTTTCATTTGAAATAATTTTCACGCTTTTCCGCTCAACTTAATTTAATGCGCCGCCGACGAAGTCTTTGTCAAGCTTGGCTCACGCGCTTTGTTCTTGGTTTATTGTTGTTTGTCTCATTGCCTGTTAATTGTATTATATTAAAATTGCTTAAGTTATTTTAACTAAGTGTGTTAGAGTGTGTTCGTACCGGCTGCTAAGCACAGAAGCCAAAAGAAGCTGTCTCAGTTGCAGCAACAACAAAGGCAGCAGCCGCAGAGGGAAATGAATATAAAGCAACAACAACAGCAAACTAAATTTTTGTTTTGTTTTTCATCGTGTTTTTCTCAATATTGTTGGGCTTGTTATCCCTCGTGTGTATTTGTGTGTGTGTATGTGTGTGCGCTTGTTTGTGTGAATGCCGCTGCGGATATTTTGTCTTTTGCAACCCTTACATTATTGTTGCTGCCAAACGACGCTAAATTTTCTGCTTACAGTTATCCTGCACATGCACATATTAAGATCTACATATGCACGTTTACATTTGTTTGTGTGAGTGTGTGTGTATGCATTTTAAAGAGTCGAAAGCAGCATAAACAAAGATAACAAATAGACTTGCACGAAATTTAAACATTTTTGATTCAATGTGTGTGTGTGTGTGTATGTGGTTGGAGTAGGAGAATCGTTCGCACTGCATTTCCGTGTAAAGCTCATAAATTGTGCTTCACGATCTTCAAACCGGATGGCACCTAAGTAATTCCCATCAAAGCCGAGAGGCCAGTGTTTTTGTTGGTGCACACATTCTTATACCCTGTACAAACTGTATTTCAACTTTGATTGCAAAGAAAAATAATAATAAAAATAATTAAGTATAGTTATCCGCAAAAATAGCCAATTGAAGCCCCTCGCACTTTTATCAAATTTTCTTCATTTTAGTATTACATGCATAGAGTATATGGATGTATGTACATACATATGTATGTATGTAAATATAAACGTATGCCAATTAATTGTACGTTTACATTTAAGTTCAATTATGTCGCCCTCATAAAAAAATAATTTCTTCGCCTTTTTGCTTCTTTGTTTTGGTCGGCAATTTAAATTGATTTTTTTTTATTCCGGCTCGTGGAGCATTATTCGTATTTAAACATACATATGTATGCATATGTGTGTGTGTGTGTGTGTGTGAGTATGTTTGTATGTACAATGTGCCGTTTGCTAATGTTGCTGCAGCCGGCTCAAAGAATGCACGCTCTCGCTCGCACTCTTAGTTACAGTGTCATTGGTACTTGTATGGCCATTTACAGTGCTGTCCCTTTTAAATGGCATAACAATCGAACTCCAAAACATTGTGTACATTACATATAAATTAAAAGATAATTGACTTGAGCATATTTGGTGTTAACGAGCATTTATCATGTTTGAAGTTTGTTCAGTTCAATAAAAGTATAGATAAAATCTATTTAAGTGCATTATGCTTTGATTAAAATCTTAATATTCCATAACTAAATAGTTTTTTATTTATTAAAACTAAAATTTAAACATACCAAGGATTTCTCAACTTTATTTTAACCTTTCATTTATTTTGCAGCTGTGATCGAAATTGGCTACGAAAGAAAAGACTGCATACCGTTTGGCCTTAAGCATCGCAAAAGCAAAGTAGAGTAGAAAGGATCAAGCGGAGGAAAACGATTAGAAGAGATCAAAAGATTTGGATAAGTGCACTTCATTCGCAATGAGCTCGTATCTGGAATTGTTTGGATTGTTCGTGGTGCTAATGCTGCCTCTTCTATACGAAACGAATCATATCTTTCGTTACTATTTCAAGTTTTGCATGTACTATGGGATCGTTTCGTTTAATGCAATCATATTGATACCGGCATTCCTAACAAGGCCCTGTGATGTGCGCAATTTACTGTGAGTTTGAAAAATGAAACGAAGCAAATGTACCGGCTATTAAATTGCCAATAATAATACACATAGACTCTGTATTATCTAGCCACGCGCTGTGAGGGTCTATAAAAAATGCTCTATACCATACATATATGGTATATTGTTTGTGTGTATAGAAGAAATCGATAGGCAAATAATTGTCGTTGCTGGCTTTTATTATTATTTATTCTGTTTAATGTGGCAAACAAAAGCCAAACAGAATAACTATTTGTGGTTAACTTAAACTCATACCTTCTTCAAATATGTACAGGTTAATTGCATTGAATGCGGCGTTCAGGGCTCAAGGGTAATTTAGCTTTGATTGCTAATCTAAACGAATTTTTCTTTCTTGCCTTTCGAAAGTTGTGTTTGTTAGTTTTACAATACGTTTTTGTTCGGGTCGAATTTTTGTTATAAAAGTCTTTTGGGGTTTATTTTTTTGTTTATAACTATTGATTGTGTACTTAAAGTACTGAGGAATTTTGAGGGTTATGATTTCTGTTACGTTTGGTTTTAGGCTAAGCCTTATTATGGTGTTCTTAGGAATCTTTGAATAGTCCTTGAATAGTCTCAAATGTCGCAGTTGCAATTGCAGTTTTTACCATCTCAGCCTCAGTTTGTCCCAAGAGATATATTTCCTACATGGCTTTAAAAAAATGTTTGAATTATTTTTAAATTTTAGGACTTAACTTTTTTCCTTTTTTATGTTGGCATTTTAAATCATAAACAGTTTATACTTGATGGCCAGCTGCCACAACACCATCAATAATTGAATGGGGCGTGTTTGTTAATTTGGTAATTCGTTGTTAGCTGTACAAGCCAACCATCGTTCAATATCAAAATGTTGCTCTATTTGTAGTTGTTTAACCTTTTACCTAACATTTGGTTAATATTTAAAAAGCCACTTGCCAAAGCAAATGATGCATTTGGTGGACACCTGCAAATAAGTAGTAGTTTGACATTTAACAGGGGCGCCAATCGAAGTCGGCACCTTAAAGTATTTAATTTGTTGACCACGTTTCGTGTTCTGTTTGCCACTTCGCCGTTGAAGGACGCAACCAGCTCTGCAGTGTCGCACACGGTTGGTGGTGCGACAGTGGCACGTGCTGCCATTCATTACACAGTAAGAAAAAAAAATGAGATCTAAAAATCAGGAAATTAATTTCTTATCTCAAGTTCATTGTAGCAGTCGACTTGGACTTAACAATAAAATATAATTCATAATTTTTGGTATTTAAATTTTTGGCGAAATCTTTTCAAAGATGTTGCCCAGCTAAAAGAAAAACCACTTTTGGTAAGTTATAGAATCATCGATGAAGAAACAGTTCTTAGACCCGTTTATGTTTCTTTCTCTAATAAAATGTTTATGTTATGGTTGTGATAAATTCTAACCAATCCTTAGAATAGCTATATTCAGAGCTGATCAGTTCCGTATTGTATAGCCTAATACTATTTATTGTAAACAATTCCTTTCTAGGGTATTTTAGCTTCGTTAACATTTTAAGACAATTTTTGATTTCTCTCTCTCTCCTTCTCTCGCTCTTTTTGTAGATGGGCAAGCACCTGGTGTCATCGCGTTACAGCGCTAATTGGCTTGCGTTGGGAGCTGCGCGGCAAGGAGCATCTGGAGAAGGATCAAGCCTGCATCATAGTGGCCAATCATCAGAGCTCACTGGATGTGTTGGGTAACTATTAAATGCAATGTATAGTTTACAATTCATTTATTAACTATTTCGAGTGCATTCGTTTGTTTTTAGGCATGTTCAACATCTGGCATGTGATGAAAAAGTGCACTGTGGTGGCCAAACGTGAACTTTTCTATGTTTGGCCCTTTGGTCTGGCCGCCTGGCTGGCTGGCTTGATATTCATTGATCGCGTGCGCGGCGAGAAGGCAAGGGAAACGCTAAATGATGTCAATCGACGCATTAAGAAGCAACGCATTAAACTATGGGTGTTCCCGGAGGGTACACGTCGCAACACTGGCGAACTGCATCCATTCAAAAAAGGCGCCTTTCACATGGCCATCGATCAGCAGATACCCATACTGCCGGTCGTCTTCAGCTCCTATTGTACATTTCTCAATGACAAGAAGAGAATATTGAATGCGGGTCGCATTGTGATTACCACATTGCCACCAGTGAGCACCGAAGGACTAACCAAGGCTGACATCGATGTCCTTATGGAGCGTGTGCGTTCACAAATGAGCGAAACCTTCAAGCTCAGTTCAGCGGAGATGCTGCAACGCTACAAGCCGCACAAGCCACCCTTAGCGCCGACAGCTGTGAATAGCGCTGACGTTGTTGCCGCTGCTGTTGCCAATAGCTCAAGCTATGCGCAGTTGCATGTGGGTGCCGCAACTGCCTCCTATGAGACGTACAAGAGTATTGGTAGCAAACCGAGTATGCTGGAGACGCTTTAAATCGTATCCATATCTCTATATAGATCAAATCTTTGCCACTTATATGAAACATATGATATGGATGCTTATATCCTAAGTCGACTGTCGAGAATTGAAGCAGCAGCAGCAACACTATGCAACATAAGCTTTTTGCTTGTTTTAGTTTCCACCCAAAAGTATTTTAAAATGTATTTGTCTTGTCATATTTATTGCAATCGAATTTGTCTTTAATGTTTAAACAATTATCAATTTTTGATCTCTTGTAGCTTAAATTTTTTGTATTTATTTAATTTAAACACGCATTTTGCATGCAATTGTCAAGTATTTTTTGTGCTCATCGTTTTGTTGCATAGTGTTTTATATACATATATATTTTTATATGCATATATCATAATATTAACGGCACATACCAAGCTATAACTCAAGTTTACAAAGTATATAGCAAAGCATTTCTAACGAATTTTGTTTTTTTTTTTTACCAAAACACGTCTTTTATACTACTTAGAACTTAAATCTAAAACAAAAACACTTAAGATATGAAAACTGTAACCAAAGCTTTTTCAAAATACGCTTAACATAGCAAGTAAAGCGTCCAGCACGCTGCGTGGGTCCACAAGCAAAAATTTAAAAATAGAAAAAACATTAAAATTCTATTTTAAATTTCCCAAAAACGAGGTCTCCGAACTGCGCTCATAAAAATTTGTAAATAGCCAATAAAAAAAATATATAAATAAATTTTAAAAAAACGTTCATGGCAATTGGTGCTAGTTTGGAGAGTTCATTACAAATATCGGTTTATCGATTTTAAATTCTTATTTTGTATTATTACAGTACGACCTCGCTCAACGCAACCTATTAAAATTTAGCCAATTGCGAAAACAGGGAAAATTTTCTGTTAGCCACGAGACCTATTCCCAAAACGAGATGCCTTTGCTAACCGTATGAATGAAAGTGATTCGAATCTGTGTTCAAAGCAAGGATTTCATTTAATTTGATTTATTTTTTGAAAAACTGAGATATTGTGGTCTGTACTTTGTTACAATTTATACTTTTCTGAACAGCTGTTTCGCGAATTTCCAGAATTCAGGCGTTGCAATTGTCGAGAGTTTACGTGTAACGAATTGAGCGAGGTCGTACTGTATGTGTATTATTTTAAATTTTCTACTCAATCACTGCAAAGTTTCATAGCAACTAAACGAACTATTTAAGAGATATTAACTATAACTATTTATGCATTGTAATCAAGTTTTTTTGTACTGCATATCTAACAAATGATATGCTAACTCATATGCTAACATGTTGTAAATAACATAGAAAAGGATAGAATGCAAGAAAAAGTCAACAATTAAATACTACTATTAAAAATATTTTTTTTTAGCTAATATGTATGTGTTTTATTATTTTTTTCACAATGCCGAGTTGGTGGCAGACAGGAGGAAAGAAGGGTGAAATAAAGATAGAAAAAGGTAACAAAAAAATTGCAATATAAAAACACATATTCGTTTGAAAAACACGGCATAAAAATGCCGCCGCATATAATATGAAAATTTTAGGACCAAACTAATTGTCCAATTTAAGTAAAGCAGTAAGACGAAAGAAAGCAGATAGCTTTTGTTTAAATAAGAGGTTTTCCTAAACACAGACGCTTAACTACAACTTGGCCATGTCCTGGCATTTCTTGGGTATTCTTCGATGTATTTGGGATTACGACTTTGCTTTCTTACTCCCTCCATTTCATTGGATTGTACCAAAGACCCTTGAATAACAAGACAAGCTTTGTCTCAGGGGTTCGCTTCAGAAATATTTAAATGGTCTACAGAATAACAAAAGCAGTAAGCCATAAGTGTGAAGGAGCGCGATAGTGGATAGCATGTGCAGCCGTTTTTGTTTCAGTTGCCCTTGCACTCAGCGGCCCGTCAAGTGTACGACAAGCGGCAGGCCAGCGGCAACAAAGAACGGTAAAAATGTGTTAGTATTTGAGTGCATGTGCGTTTTTTACATTTTTTTTTTTTTTTTTTTTTTTTTTGTTGTCGCTTCACAGATGAAACGAATAGTGATTTCAAACAATTTTTCACAGCCCCAGGATCGAAAAATCAGTTCAGGCCTACTGGGATTGAGACAAAACAACCCCAGAGCTGAATTAAAAATTCAGCCAACTGGGATTGAATTGTCCCAACACCCAGCACCAAACCGAGTATTCGGCCTACTGGGACTGTGAAAGGCTGGATGAAAAGTTTTATTCATTATAATATTTTCCTAAACATTTTGAAATGAATTTGATAGCTCCTCAGTTTAAGTTTGGGGTCCAGAATGACAAGATTAATAATCGTAATGATCAGCTTTCCTGGGTCTTGCATGTCATGCTTCACCAGATGGCGGTACAGGGCTGCTCGAAGACAGGAGTCAGCGCTGTGGGTGGTTGAGCGCGTCACTCGTAGAAAAAGTGGTGGCATCCGGGAGATCAGAGAGGACGTCTGGAGCTAACGACGGCCCCAAATTATCCGATATGGCACCAGGGAGGTTGTGCTAAGTGGCGTATCTCATGCTTGATGAAGACGGCAGCTCCACCGCGCTTTCGATTAACAGGGTGATTGGCAGTATACGTAAGATCTCCAGGAATTATGACGTTGTCAGCATCAAGAAGGTGAGTTTCCGAGATTAGAAGGATGTCCACATTGTTGATCTTAGCAAAGGCTTCCACCTCTCCTATGTGCGTTTTTTACATTTCTGCTGAGCCTGCTTGCCGAGATTTTTGTTATTTTTGATATTTTTTCTTTGTCTGTTTCTTCGACAAGTGAACTACTGAATACACTTTCGGAATTTGTGAACATTAAAGGCCCAATCCCAGCAAAAAAAATTTCATTTATGAAAAGTGCTCAATTATTTCGTTAGGTTCCACATAAAGTTAGAGTGACAAGCTGTGCCAAATATTTTTATGGAAAACTGTAAATATTTGTTGGTCACCTTGTTTGATTCATTTGCTCATTGTGTTAACAAATTGTAGAAAATTAAAGAAAAAAACATGGAAAATAGTGATTTCGCGATGGCATTAGCTGCTTTCATGCTTCTAAGGAGAAGGCGGAAAGCTAATGAGCTAAAACGAAGCTTGTCGCACCGTAAATGTTGGGTGAACCCATATTTACTAAAAAGGGGTGAAAAGGGACGCTGCTGCTATCTGCATAACCAACTTATGCGCCTTAATCCATTTGATTATAGGGCTCAAGATCAAGAGGCGTATCAATTTGAAAGCACTCCTGATCTTGGGTCGGATAGCATTAGGGGACGCCTCGAAAATTATCCAAAATTTGTTAGAAATAACATTAAGGAATATGTTAACTCAAGCCAAGGTTCTGTTCCTTGGCAAAACAATTTGGCTGGTGCTTAAATAAATTAAAATATTCAATTCAATTATAATTTAATTTTATTGTTTTTCTTGTTCCTGCTCATAGGCTTTAATTTTTGAATATATTAAATTGGTAATTTCCACTTCTAGATTTTGCGGAAGTCTACTTAATAAACTATTCCAAAATGGAAATATCTCCCGACTGACAGCTTTTGGGGCATTAAGATATTTGTCTTCAATAAATCAATTTTGTCAGCGCGAGAGAAGCTATCAAGTCGCTTACGTTTTAAATTTTTTGGCGCGTCCATTGTGTTTCCTGCACGAAATAATTGTGAAGCTATTATTCCGTTTTTAAGAACAGCTGATTATGGAATCCACAATTGTTCCACTATCGGAACTATCGATGAACTTTACTGATGGTTGCTGGGAATTTAAAAACGGAAAGCATGCACGAAAATTTCTAATAACTGTTTTTTTTATATAGAGTTGCAGCTAAAAATTACGTTTCGCAGCTGCTGGGAATGGGCCTTAACTCGAGAAATAAGCGAGATAGCGCCTTAAAACGAAAAAATCATTGAATTTTTAGTTTTTTGACTATATCTCGAGAAATAAGCGAGATAGCGCCTAAAAACGTTATACATCATTAAATTTTTAGTTTTTTGACTATATCTCGAGAAATAAGCGAGATAGCGCCTAAAAACGAAAAGAATCATTAAATTTTTAGTTTTTTGACCATAACTCGTGAAATAAGCGAGATAGCGCCTAAAAACGATATACATCATTAAATTTTTAGTTTTTTGACTATATCTCGAGAAATAAGCGAGATAGCGCCTAAAAACGAAAAGAATCACTAAATTTTTAGTTTTTTGACTATATCTCAAGAAATAAGCGAGATAGCGCCTTAAAACGAAAAAAATCATTAAATTTTTAGTTTTTTGACTATATCTCGAAAAATAAGCGAGATAGCGCCTAAAAACGATATACATCATTAAATTTTTAGTTCTTAGACCATAACTCGAGAAATATGCGAGATAGCACCTTAAAACGAAAAAAATCATTAAATTTTTAGTTTTTTGACCTTAACTCGAGAAATATGCGAGATAGCACCTTAAAACGAATAAAATCATAAAATTTTTAGTTTTTTGACCTTAACTCGAGAAATAAGCGAGATAGCGCCTTAAAACGAAAAAAATCATTTAATTTTTAGTTTTTTGACTATATCTCAAGAAATAAGCGAGATAGCACCTTAAAACGAAAACAATCATTAAATTTTTAGTTTTTTGACCTTAACTCGAGAAATAAGCGAGATAGCACCTTAAAACGAAGACAATCATTAAATTTTTAGTTTTTTGACTATATCTCGAGATATAAGCGAGATAGCGCCTTAAAACGAAAAAAATCATGAAATATTTAGTTTTTTGACTATATCTCGAGAAATAAGCGAGATAGCGCCTTAAAACGAAAAAAATCATTAAATTTTTATTTTAGTTTTTGACCTTAACTCGAGAAATAAGCGAGATAGCACCTTAAAACGAAGACAATCATTAAATTTTTAGTTTTTTGACCATAACTCGAGAAATAAGCGAGATAGCGCCTTAAAACAAAAAAAATCATGAAATATTTAGTTTTTTGACTATATCTCGAGAAATAAGCGAGATAGCGCCTTAAAACGAAAAAAATCATTAAATATTTAGTTTTTTGACTATATCTCGAGAAATAAGCGAGATAGCGCTTTAAAACGCAAAAAAATCATTATATTTTTAGTTCTTAGAACATAACTCGAGAAATATGCGAGATAGCACCTTATAACAAAAAAATCATGAAATATTAAGTTTTTTGACTATATCTCGAGAAATAAGCGAGATAGCGCCTTAAAACGAAAAAAATCATGAAATATTTAGTTTTTTGACTATATCTCGAGAAATAAGCTAGATAGCGCCTTAAAACGAAAAAAATCATTAAATTTTTAGTTTTTTGACTATATCTCGAGAAATAAGCGAGATAGCGCCTTAAAACGAAAAAAATCATTAAATTTTTAGTTTTTTGACCTTAACTCGAGAAATAAGCGAGATAGCGCCTTAAAACAAAAAAAAAATCATTAAATATTTAGTTTTTTGACTATATCTCGAGAAATAAGCGAGATAGCGCCTTAAAACGAAACAAATCATTAAATTTTTAGTTTTTTGTCTATATCTCGAGAAATAAGCGAGATAGCGCCTTAAAACGAAGACAATCATTAAATTTTTAGTTTTTTGACCTTAACTCGAGAAATAAGCGAGATAGCGCCTTATAACAAAAAAAATCATGAAATTTGTAGTTTTTTGACCTTAACTCGAGAAATAAGCGAGATAGCGCCTTAAAACGAAAAAAAAACATTAAATATTTAGTTTTTTGACTATATCTCGAGAAATAAGCGAGATAGCGCCTTGAAACGAAAAAAATCATTAAACTTTTTAGTTTTTTGACTATATCTCGAGAAATAAGCGAGATAGCGCCTTAAAACGAAAAAAATCATTAAATATTTAGTTTTTTGACTATATCTCGAGAAATAAGCGAGATAGCGCCTTAAATCGAAAAAATCATTAAATTTTTAGTTTTTTGACTATATCTCGAGAAATAAGCGAGATAGCGCCTTAAAACGAAAAAAATCAATAAAATTTTTAGTTTTTTGACTATATCTCGAGAAATAAGCGAGATAGGACCTCAAAACGAAAAAAATCATTAAATTTTTAGTTTTTTGACCTTAACTCGAGAAATACGCGAGATAGCGCCTTAAAACGAAAAGAATCATTAAATTTTTAGTTTTTTGACTATATCTCGAGAAATAAGCGAGATAGCGCCTTAAAACGATATAAATCATTAAATTTTTAGTTTTTTGACCATAACTCGAGAAATAAGCGAGTTAGCGCTTAAAACGATATACATCATTAAATTTTTAGTTTTTTGACTATAACTCGAGAAATAAGCGAGATAGCGCCTTAAAACGAAAAGAATCATGAAATATTTAGTTTTTTGACTATATCTCGAGAAATAAGCGAGATAGCGCCTTAAAACGAAACAAATCATTAAATTTTTAGTTTTTTGACTATATCTCGAGAAATAAGCGAGATACCGCCTTAAAACGAAATATATCATTAAATTTTTAGTTTTTTGACCATAACTCGAGAAATAAGCGAGATAGCGCCTTAAAACGAAAAAAATCATTAAATTTTTAGTTTTTTGACCTTAACTCGAGAAATAAGCGAGATAGCGCCTTAAAACGAAAAAAATCATGAAATATTTAGTTTTTTGACTATATCTCGAGAAATAAGCGAGATAGCGTCTTAAAACGACAAAATCATTACATTATTATTTATTAGACCATAACTCGAGAAATAAGCGAGATAGCGCCTTAAAACGATATACATCATGAAATATTTAGTTTTTTGACTATATCTCGAGAAATAAGCGAGATAGCGCCTTAAAACGAAAAAAATCATTAAATTTTTAGTTTTTTGACTATATCTCGAGAAATAAGCGAGATAGCGCCTTAAAACGAAAAAAATCATTAAATATTTAGTTTTTTGACTATATCTCGAGAAATAAGCGAGATAGCGCCTTAAAACGAAAAGAATCATTAAATTTTTAGTTTTTTGACTATATCTCGAGAAATAAGCGAGATAGCGCCTTAAAACGAAAAAAATCATTAAATTTTTAGTTTTTTGACTATATCTCGAGAAATAAGCGAGATAGCGCCTTAAAACGAAAAAAATCATTAAATTTTTAGTTTTTTGACCTTAACTCGAGAAATAAGCGAGATAGCGCCTTAAAACAAAAAAATCATTAAATTTTTAGTTTTTTGACTATATCTCGAGAAATAAGCGAGATAGCGCCTTAAAACGAAACAAATCATTTAATTTTTAGTTTTTTGACTATATCTCGAGAAATAAGCGAGATAGCGCCTTAAAACGATAAAAAATATATCATTAAATTTTTAGTTTTTTGACCTTAATTCGAGAAATAAGCGAGATAGCGCCTTAAAACGAAAAAAATCATGAAATATTTAGTTTTTTGACTATATCTCGAGAAATAAGCGAGATAGCGCCTTAAAACGAAAAAAATCATTAAATTTTTAGTTTTTTGACTATATCTCGAGAAATAAGCGAGATACCGCCTTAAAACGAAATATATCATTAAATTTTTAGTTTTTTGACCTTAACTCGAGAAATAAGCGAGATAGCGCCTTAAAACGAAAAATATCATTAAATTTTTAGTTTTTTGACCTTAACTCGAGAAATAAGCGAGATAGCGCCTTAAAACGAAAAAAATCATGAAATATTTAGTTTTTTGACTATATCTCGAGAAATAAGCGAGATAGCGTCTTAAAACGACAAAATCATTACATTATTATTTCTTAGACCATAACTCGAGAAATAAGCGAGATAGCGCCTTAAAACGATATACATCATGAAATATTTAGTTTTTTGACTATATCTCGAGAAATAAGCGAGATAGCGCCTTAAAACGAAAAAAATCATTAAATTTTTAGTTTTTTGACTATATCTCGAGAAATAAGCGAGATAGCGCCTTAAAACGAAAAAAATCATTAAACTTTTAGTTTTTTGACTATATCTCGAGAAATATGCGAGATAGCGCCTTAAAACGAAACAAATCATTAAATTTTTAGTTTTTGACTATATCTCGAGAAATAAGCGAGATAGCGCCTTAAAACGAAAAAAAAACATTAAATTTATAGTTCTTAGACCATAACTCGAGAAATATGCGAGGTAGCGCCTTAAAACGAAAAAAATCATTGGATTTTTAGTTTTTTGACTATATCTCGAGAAATAAGCGAGATAGCGCCTTAAAACGAAAAAAATCATTCAATTTTTAGTTTTTTGACTATATCTCGAGAAATAAGCGAGATAGCGCCTTAAAACGAAAAAAATCATTCAATTTTTAGTTTTTTGACCTTAACTCGAGAAATAAGCGAGATAGCGCCTTAAAACAAAAAAAATCATGAAATATTTAGTTTTTTGACTATATCTCGAGAAATAAGCGAGATAGCGCCTTAAAACGAAAAAAATCATTAAATTTTTAGTTTTTTGACTATATCTCGAGAAATAAGCGAGATAGCGCCTGAAAACGAAATATATCATTAAATTTTTAGTTTTTTGACCTTAACTCGAGAAATAAGCGAGATAGCGCCTTAAAACGAAAAAAATCATTAAATTTTTAGTTTTTTGACCTTAACTCGAGAAATAAGCGAGATAGCGCCTTAAAACGAAAAAAATCATAAAATATTTAGTTTTTTGACTATATCTCGAGAAATAAGCGAGATAGCGTCTTAAAACGACAAAATCATTACATTATTATTTATTAGACCATAACTCGAGAAATAAGCGAGATAGCGCCTTAAAACGATATACATCATGAAATATTTAGTTTTTTGACTATATCTCGAGAAATAAGCGAGATAGCGCCTTAAAACGATATACATCATTAAATTTTTAGTTTTTTGACTATATCTCGAGAAATAAGCGGGATAGCGCCTTAAAACGAAAAAAATCATTAAATTTTTAGTTTTTTGACTATATCTCGAGAAATAAGCGAGATAGCGCCTTAAAACGAAAAAAATCATTAAATTTCTAGTTTTTTGACCTTAACTCGAGAAATAAGCGAGATAGCGCCTTAAAACGAAAAAAATCATGAAATATTTAGTTTTTTGACTATATCTCGAGAAATAAGCGAGATAGCGCCTTAAAACGAAAAAAATCATGAAATATTTAGTTGAAATTCAATTTTTGGAAACTTTGAAAATTGTGCTAGAGTTGTGCTCAATTGTGCCGTTAACAAAAATAAAATTACCCCAAAAAATGAAGATTTGGGGCTACTTTGAAAATTTGGGGCGGGGGTTAGCACCGCTATTTTGAATTTGGATGATTTGAAAAAATTTTTGAATTTGGAAACTTTGAAAATTGTGCTGAATTGTGCTAGAGTTGTGCTCAATTGTGCCGTTAACAAAAAAAAAATTACCCCAAAAATGAAGATTTGGGGCTACTTTGAAAATTTGGGGCGGGGGTTAGCACCGCTATTTTGAATTTGGATGATTTGAAAAATTTTTGAATTTGGAAACTTTGAAAATTGTGCTGAATTGTGCTAGAGTTGTGCTCAATTGTGCCGTTAACAAAAATAAAATTACCCCAAAAATGAAGATTTGGGGCTACTTTGAAAATTTGGGGCTAGGGTTAGCACCGCTATTTTTGAATTTGGATGATTTGAAAAAATTTTTGAATTTGGAAACTTTGAAAATTGTGCTGAATTGTGCTAAAGTTGTGCTCAATTGTGCCGTTAACAAAAATAAAATTACCACAAAAATGAAGATTTGGGGCTACTTTGAAAATTTGGGGCGGGGGTTAGCACCGCTATTTTGAATTTGGATGATTTGAAAAAATTTTTGAATTTGGAAACTTTGAAAATTGTGCTGAATTGTGCCAGAGTTGTGCTCAATTGTGCCGATAACAAAAATAAAATTACCCCAAAAATGAAGATTTGGGGCTACTTTGAAAATTTGGGGCGGGGGTTAGCACCGCTATTTTTGAATTTGGATGATTTGAAAAATTTTTGAATTAGGATAATTTGAAAATTGTGCTGAGTTGTGCTAGAGTTGTGCTCAATTGTGCCGTTAACAAAAATAAAATTACCCCACAAATGAAGATTTGGGGCTACTTTGAAAATTTGGGGCGGGGGTTAGCACCGCTATTTTGAATTTGGATGATTTGAAAAAATTTTTGAATTTGGAAACTTTGAAAATTGTGCTGAATTGTGCTAGAGTTGTGCTCAATTGTGCCGTTAACAAAAATAAAATTACCCCAAAAATGAAGATTTGGGGCTACTTTGAAAATTTGGGGCGGGGGTTAGCACCGCTATTTTGAATTTGGATGATTTGAAAAAATTTTTGAATTTGGAAAATTTGAAAATTGTGCTGAATTGTGCTAGAGCTGTGCTCAATTGTGCCGTTAACAAAAATAAAATTACCCCAAAAATGAAGATTTGGGGCTACTTTGAAAATTTGGGGCGGGGGTTAGCACCGCTATTTTGAATTTGGATGATTTGAAAAAATTTTTTAATTTGGAAACTTTGAAAATTGTGCTGAATTGTGCTAGAGTTGTGCTCAATTGTGCCGATAACAAAAATAAAATTACCCCAAAAATAAAGATTTGGGGCTACTTTGAAAATTTGGGGCGAGGGTTAGCACCGCTATTTTTGAATTTGGATGATTTGAAAAATTTTTGAATTAGGATAATTTGAAAATTGTGCTGAATTGTGCTAGAGTTGTGCTCAATTGTGCCGTTAACAAAAATAAAATTACCCCAAAAATGAAGATTTGGGGCTACTTTGAAAATTTGGGGCGAGGGTTAGCACCGCTATTTGAATTTGGATGATTTGAAAAAATTTACAATTTGGAAACTTTGAGAATTGTGCTGAATTGTGCTAGAGCTGTGCTCAATTGTGCCGTTAACTAAACTAAAATTACCCCAAAAATGAAGATTTGGGGCTACTTTGAAAATTTGGGGCGGGGGGTTAGCACAGAATTCATATTAAAGTTCCATGCCAAAAAAATCTACTGGTGCATTGGTAAAATCTTTCGACTTCCATAACTTCGGCAAAACTGACCCGATTTTCAAAAGCAATACCTTAAAAGCCATGGTTTGACCCCTAGAATAAAACTGCATTAAAAATACATTTAAATGAAATTCGATTTTTGGTAAAAATTCCTGTTAAACTTCTATGCCAAAAACTCTACTTGTGCATTGGTAAAATCTTTCGACTTCCATAACTTCGGCAAAACTGACCCGATTTTCAAAAGCAATACCTTAAAAGTCATGGTTTGACCCCTAGAATAAAAGTACATCCAAATAAATACAATTAAATGAAATTCAATTTTTGGAAACTTTGAAAATTGTGCTGAATTGTGCTAAAGTTGTGCTCAATTGTGCCGTTAACAAAAATAAAATTACCCCAAAAATGAAGATTTGGGGCTACTTTGAAAATTTAGGGCTAGGGTTAGCACCGCTATTTTTGAATTTGGATAATTTGAAAAAATTTTGAATTTGGAAACTTTGAAAATTGTGCTGAATTGTGCTAGAGTTGTGCTCAATTGTGCCGTTAACAAAAATAAAATTACCCCAAAAATAAAGATTTGGGGCTACTTTGAAAATTTGGGGCGAGGGTTAGCACCGCTATTTTTGAATTTGGATGATTTGAAAAATTTTTGAATTAGGATAATTTGAAAATTGTGCTGAATTGTGCTAGAGTTGTGCTCAATTGTGCCGTTAACAAAAATAAAATTACCCCAAAAATGAAGATTTGGGGCTACTTTGAAAATTTGGGGCGGGGGTTAGCACCGCTATTTTGAATTTGGATGATTTGAAAAAAATTTTTGAATTTGGAAACTTTGAAAATTGTGCTGAATTGTGCTAGAGTTGTGCTCAATTGTGCCGTTAACAAAAATAAAATTACCCCAAAAATGAAGATTTGGGGCTACTTTGAAAATTTGGGGCTAGGGTTAGCACCGCTATTTTTGAATTTGGATGATTTGAAAAAATTTTTGAATTTGGAAACTTTGAAAATTGTGCTGAATTGTGCTAGAGTTGTGCTCAATTGTGCCGTTAACAAAAATAAAATTACCCCAAAAATAAAGATTTGGGGCTACTTTGAAAATTTGGGGCGAGGGTTAGCACCGCTATTTTTGAATTTGGATGATTTGAAAAATTTTTGAATTAGGATAATTTGAAAATTGTGCTGAATTGTGCTAGAGTTGTGCTCAATTGTGCCGTTAACAAAAATAAAATTACCCCAAAAATGAAGATTTGGGGCTACTTTGAAAATTTGGGGCGGGGGTTAGCACCGCTATTTTGAATTTGGATGATTTGAAAAAATTTTTGAATTTGGAAACTTTGAAAATTGTGCTGAATTGTGCTAGAGTTGTGCTCAATTGTGCCGTTAACAAAAATAAAATTACCCCAAAAATGAAGATTTGGGGCTACTTTGAAAATTTGGGGCTAGGGTTAGCACCGCTATTTTTGAATTTGGATGATTTGAAAAAATTTTTGAATTTGGAAACTTTGAAAATTGTGCTGAATTGTGCTAAAGTTGTGCTCAATTGTGCCGTTAACAAAAATAAAATTACCACAAAAATGAAGATTTGGGGCTACTTTGAAAATTTGGGGCGGGGGTTAGCACCGCTATTTTGAATTTGGATGATTTGAAAAAATTTTTTGAATTTGGAAACTTTGAAAATTGTGCTGAATTGTGCCAGAGTTGTGCTCAATTGTGCCGATAACAAAAATAAAATTACCCCAAAAATAAAGATTTGGGGCTACTTTGAAAATTTGGGGCGGGGGTTAGCACCGCTATTTTTGAATTTGGATGATTTGAAAAATTTTTGAATTAGGATAATTTGAAAATTGTGCTGAGTTGTGCTAGAGTTGTGCTCAATTGTGCCGTTAACAAAAATAAAATTACCCCACAAATGAAGATTTGGGGCTACTTTGAAAATTTGGGGCGGGGGTTAGCACCGCTATTTTGAATTTGGATGATTTGAAAAAATTTTTGAATTTGGAAACTTTGAAAATTGTGCTGAATTGTGCTAGAGTTGTGCTCAATTGTGCCGTTAACAAAAATAAAATTACCCCAAAAATGAAGATTTGGGGCTACTTTGAAAATTTGGGGCGGGGGTTAGCACCGCTATTTTGAATTTGGATGATTTGAAAAAATTTTTGAATTTGGAAAATTTGAAAATTGTGCTGAATTGTGCTAGAGTTGTGCTCAATTGTGCCGTTAACAAAAATAAAATTACCCCAAAAATGAAGATTTGGGGCTACTTTGAAAATTTGGGGCGGGGGTTAGCACAGAATTCATATTAAAGTTCCATGCCAAAAAATCTACTGGTGCATTGGTAAAATCTTTCGACTTCCATAACTTCGGCAAAACTGACCCGATTTTCAAAAGCAATACCTTAAAAGCCATGGTTTGACCCCTAGAATAAAACTGCATTAAAAATACATTTAAATGAAATTCGATTTTTGGTAAAAATTCCTGTTAAACTTCTATGCCAAAAACTCTACTTGTGCATTGGTAAAATCTTTCGACTTCCATAACTTCGGCAAAACTGACCCGATTTTCAAAAGCAATACCTTAAAAGTCATGGTTTGACCCCTAGAATAAAAGTACATCCAAATAAATACAATTAAATGAAATTCAATTTTTGGAAACTTTGAAAATTGTGCTGAATTGTGCTAAAGTTGTGCTCAATTGTGCCGTTAACAAAAATAAAATTACCCCAACAATGAAGATTTGGGGCTACTTTGAAAATTTGGGGCTAGGGTTAGCACCGCTATTTTTGAATTTGGATGATTTGAAAAATTTTTGAATTTGGAAACTTTGAAAATTGTGCTGAATTGTGCTAGAGTTGTGCTCAATTGTGCCGTTAACAAAAATAAAATTACCCCAAAAATAAAGATTTGGGGCTACTTTGAAAATTTGGGGCGAGGGTTAGCACCGCTATTTTTGAATTTGGATGATTTGAAAAATTTTTGAATTAGGATAATTTGAAAATTGTGCTGAATTGTGCTAGAGTTGTGCTCAATTGTGCCGTTAACAAAAATAAAATTACCCCAAAAATGAAGATTTGGGGCTACTTTGAAAATTTGGGGCGGGGTTAGCACCGCTATTTTGAATTTGGATGATTTGAAAAAATTTTTGAATTTGGAAACTTTGAAAATTGTGCTGAATTGTGCTAGAGTTGTGCTCAATTGTGCCGTTAACAAAAATAAAATTACCCCAAAAATGAAGATTTGGGGCTACTTTGAAAATTTGGGGCTAGGGTTAGCACCGCTATTTTTGAATTTGGATGATTTGAAAAATTTTTGAATTTGGAAACTTTGAAAATTGTGCTGAATTGTGCTAGAGTTGTGCTCAATTGTGCCGTTAACAAAAATAAAATTACCCCAAAAATAAAGATTTGGGGCTACTTTGAAAATTTGGGGCGAGGGTTAGCACCGCTATTTTTGAATTTGGATGATTTGAAAAATTTTTGAATTAGGATAATTTGAAAATTGTGCTGAATTGTGCTAGAGTTGTGCTCAATTGTGCCGTTAACAAAAATAAAATTACCCCAAAAATGAAGATTTGGGGCTACTTTGAAAATTTGGGGCGGGGGTTAGCACCGCTATTTTGAATTTGGATGATTTGAAAAAATTTTTGAATTTGGAAACTTTGAAAATTGTGCTGAATTGTGCTAGAGTTGTGCTCAATTGTGCCGTTAACAAAAATAAAATTACCCCAAAAATGAAGATTTGGGGCTACTTTGAAAATTTGGGGCTAGGGTTAGCACCGCTATTTTTGAATTTGGATGATTTGAAAAATTTTTGAATTTGGAAACTTTGAAAATTGTGCTGAATTGTGCTAAAGTTGTGCTCAATTGTGCCGTTAACAAAAATAAAATTACCACAAAAATGAAGATTTGGGGCTACTTTGAAAATTTGGGGCGGGGGTTAGCACCGCTATTTTGAATTTGGATGATTTGAAAAAATTTTTGAATTTGGAAACTTTGAAAATTGTGCTGAATTGTGCCAGAGTTGTGCTCAATTGTGCCGATAACAAAAATAAAATTACCCCAAAAATGAAGATTTGGGGCTACTTTGAAAATTTGGGGCGGGGGTTAGCACCGCTATTTTTGAATTTGGATGATTTGAAAAATTTTTGAATTAGGATAATTTGAAAATTGTGCTGAGTTGTGCTAGAGTTGTGCTCAATTGTGCCGTTAACAAAAATAAAATTACCCCACAAATGAAGATTTGGGGCTACTTTGAAAATTTGGGGCGGTGGTTAGCACCGCTATTTTGAATTTGGATGATTTGAAAAAATTTTTGAATTTGGAAACTTTGAAAATTGTGCTGAATTGTGCTAGAGTTGTGCTCAATTGTGCCGTTAACAAAAATAAAATTACCCCAAAAATGAAGATTTGGGGCTACTTTGAAAATTTGGGGCGGGGGTTAGCACCGCTATTTTGAATTTGGATGATTTGAAAAAATTTTTGAATTTGGAACATTTGAAAATTGTGCTGAATTGTGCTAGAGTTGTGCTCAATTGTGCCGTTAACAAAAATAAAATTACCCCAAAAATGAAGATTTGGGGCTACTTTGAAAATTTGGGGCGGGGGTTAGCACAGAATTCATGTTAAACTTCTATGCCAAAAAATCTATTTGTGCATTGGTAAAATCTTTCGACTTCCATAACTTCGGCAAAACTGACCTGATTTTCAAAAGCAATACCTTAAAAGTCATGGTTTGACCCCTAGAATAAAACTGCATTTAAATAAATACATTTAAATGAAATTCGATTTTTGGTAAAAATTCCTGTTTAACTTCTATGCCAAAAACTCTACTTGTGCATTGGTAAAATCTTTCGACTTGGGGCTACTTTGAAAATTTGGGGCGGGGGTTAGCACCGCTATTTTGAATTTGGATGATTTGAAAAAATTTTTTGAATTTGGAAACTTTGAAAATTGTGCTGAATTGTGCTAGAGTTGTGCTCAATTGTGCCGTTAACAAAAATAAAATTACCCCAAAAATGAAGATTTGGGGCTACTTTGAAAATTTGGGGCGGGGGTTAGCACCGCTATTTTGAATTTGGATGATTTGAAAAAATTTTTTAATTTGGAAACTTTGAAAATTGTGCTGAATTGTGCTAGAGTTGTGCTCAATTGTGCCGATAACAAAAATAAAATTACCCCAAAAATAAAGATTTGGGGCTACTTTGAAAATTTGGGGCGAGGGTTAGCACCGCTATTTTTGAATTTGGATGATTTGAAAAATTTTTGAATTAGGATAATTTGAAAATTGTGCTGAATTGTGCTAGAGTTGTGCTCAATTGTGCCGTTAACAAAAATAAAATTACCCCAAAAATGAAGATTTGGGGCTACTTTGAAAATTTGGGGCGAGGGTTAGCACCGCTATTTTGAATTTGGATGATTTGAAAAAATTTTTGAATTTGGAAACTTTGAAAATTGTGCTGAATTGTGCTAGAGTTGTGCTCAATTGTGCCGTTAACAAAAAATAAAATTACCCCAAAAATGAAGATTTGGGGCTACTTTGAAAAAAATGGGGCGGGGGTTAGCACAGAATTCATATTAAAGTTCCATGCCAAAAAATCTACTGGTGCATTGGTAAAATCTTTCGACTTCCATAACTTCGGCAAAACTGACCCGATTTTCAAAAGCAATACCTTAAAAGCCATGGTTTGACCCCTAGAATAAAACTGCATTAAAAATACATTTAAATGAAATTCGATTTTTGGTAAAAATTCCTGTTAAACTTCTATGCCAAAAACTCTACTTGTGCATTGGTAAAATCTTTCGACTTCCATAACTTCGGCAAAACTGACCCGATTTTCAAAAGCAATACCTCAAAAGTCATGGTTTGACCCCTAGAATAAAAGTACATCCAAATAAATACAATTAAATGAAATTCAATTTTTGGAAACTTTGAAAATTGTGCTGAATTGTGCTAAAGTTGTGCTCAATTGTGCCGTTAACAAAAATAAAATTACCCCAAAAATGAAGATTTGGGGCTACTTTGAAAATTTGGGGCTAGGGTTAGCACCGCTATTTTTGAATTTGGATGATTTGAAAAATTTTTGAATTTGGAAACTTTGAAAATTGTGCTGAATTGTGCTAGAGTTGTGCTCAATTGTGCCGTTAACAAAAATAAAATTACCCCAAAAATAAAGATTTGGGGCTACTTTGAAAATTTGGGGCGAGGGTTAGCACCGCTATTTTTGAATTTGGATGATTTGAAAAATTTTTTGAATTAGGATAATTTGAAAATTGTGCTGAATTGTGCTAGAGTTGTGCTTAATTGTGCCGTTAACAAAAATAAAATTACCCCAAAAATGAAGATTTGGGGCTACTTTGAAAATTTGGGGCGGGGGTTAGCACCGCTATTTTGAATTTGGATGATTTGAAAAAATTTTTGAATTTGGAAACTTTGAAAATTGTGCTGAATTGTGCTAGAGTTGTGCTCAATTGTGCCGTTAACAAAAATAAAATTACCCCAAAAATGAAGATTTGGGGCTACTTTGAAAATTTGGGGCGGGGGTTAGCACAGAATTCATATTAAAGTTCCATGCCAAAAAATCTACTGGTGCATTGGTAAAATCTTTCGACTTCCATAACTTCGGCAAAACTGACCCGATTTTCAAAACAATACCTTAAAAGCCATGGTTTGACCCCTAGAATAAAACTGCATTAAAAATACATTTAAATGAAATTCGATTTTTGGTAAAAATTCCTGTTAAACTTCTATGCCAAAAACTCTACTTGTGCATTGGTAAAATCTTTCGACTTCCATAACTTCGGCAAAACTGACCCGATTTTCAAAAGCAATACCTTAAAAGTCATGGTTTGACCCCTAGAATAAAAGTAAATCCAAATAAATACAATTAAATGAAATTCAATTTTTGGAAACTTTGAAAATTGTGCTGAATTGTGCTAAAGTTGTGCTCAATTGTGCCGTTAACAAAAATAAAATTACCCCAAAAATGAAGATTTGGGGCTACTTTGAAAATTTGGGGCTAGGGTTAGCACCGCTATTTTTGAATTTGGATGATTTGAAAAATTTTTGAATTAGGATAATTTGAAAATTGTGCTGAATTGTGCTAGAGTTGTGCTCAATTGTGCCGTTAACAAAAATAATATTATCCCAAAAATGAAGATTTGGGGCTACTTTGAAAATTTGGGTCGAGGGTTAGCACCGCTATTTTGAATTTGGATGATTTGAAAAAATTTTTGAATTTGGAAACTTTGAAAATTGTGCTGAATTGTGCTAGAGTTGTGCTCAATTGTGCCGTTAACAAAAATAAAATTACCCCAAAAATGAAGATTTGGGGCTACTTTGAAAATTTGGGGCGAGGGTTAGCACCGCTATTTTTGAATTTGGATGATTTGAAAAATTTTTGAATTAGGATAATTTGAAAATTGTGCTGAGTTGTGCTAGAGTTGTGCTCAATTGTGCCGTTAACAAAAATAATATTACCCCAAAAATGAAGATTTGGGGCTACTTTGAAAATTTGGGGCGGGGGTTAGCACCGCTATTTTGAATTTGGATGATTTGAAAAAATTTTTGAATTTGGAAACTTTGAAAGTTGTGCTGAATTGTGCTAGAGTTGTGCTCAATTGTGCCGTTAACAAAAATAAAATTACCCCAAAAATGAAGATTTGGGGCTACTTTGAAAATTTGGGGCGGGGGTTAGCACCGCTATTTTGAATTTGGATGATTTGAAAAAATTTTTGAATTTGGAAACTTTGAAAATTGTGCTGAATTGTGCTAGAGTTGTGCTCAATTGTGCCGTTAACAAAAATAAAATTACCCCAAAAATGAAGATTTGGGGCTACTTTGAAAATTTGGGGCGGGGGTTAGCACCGCTATTTTGAATTTGGATGATTTGAAAAAATTTTTGAATTTGGAAACTTTGAAAATTGTGCTGAATTGTGCTAGAGTTGTGCTCAATTGTGCCGTTAACAAAAATAAAATTACCCCAAAAATGAAGATTTGGGGCTACTTTGAAAATTTGGGGCGGGGGTTAGCACAGAATTCATGTTAAACTTCTATGCCAAAAAATCTATTTGTGCATTGGTAAAATCTTTCGACTTCCATAACTTCGGCAAAACTGACCTGATTTTCAAAAGCAATACCTTAAAAGTCATGGTTTGACCCCTAGAATAAAACTGCATTTAAATAAATACATTTAAATGAAATTCGATTTTTGGTAAGAATTCATGTTGAACTTCTATGCCAAAAACTCTACTTGTGCATTGGTAAAATCTTTCGACCATAGATACAGATAATTGGAAAGTTTCAAGTCTCTAGGTTGAAGGGTGTGGCAAAAATTTCGTTCATACAGACGGACGGACGAACAGTTTGATCTAGCGGGGAAAAAAGGCAGCACTGAAATGTACATGCATCGTGTTATTTTTGTTAGCTCACGAGCAGCAAGACTTCGACTTTTACAACAGCACTAATACATTGGCAAATACACCTTTTTAATCTTACTCTATAGAGTTTATAAACTTCCCAATTAACTGAAGTTCAATCAAAAAAATTAAACTCTATTATTTTTCCACGTATCTTAACGGTTTTGTAAATTAGTCTTACACCTTAAGCTTGCTTATAAAAAATTGCTGAGCTTTTGTGATTTGTAAGCAAAGTTCTGCAAGCGTATGTAAGCTGCGGTGTGGCTTTTTCCAGATTCCAAGCTTGCCGTTCAGCATCAGAAGCTGCGTCGTCGTAAGCTCGCAGAGCAGTTGCCAAGCTTTGAGAACATGCTCTTCCGTGTTTCAGTCAAAAGCTCGTAAAAAGCTTACAAAGCTTTTGCTTTTGCTGGGAATGCAGGCGCTTTGGGTGGCCCCCATAGGAGTTAAGTTTTCGTTGGGCTACTCAAAGAAGTTAATTGATATAGTTTAAGTTTATTTGCATAAACTCTTATTGAAAATCATAGTTTTAGTTTTTAGTTAGTTGATAAATATAATTTACATGCAGACAGCTTTATGTGCAAACAACAATTAAGACTCCCCAAGTTGAATCTGCATGCCTCTGCATATGTTCGTATGAAATAAGTGCCGCATCTTTAGCCGATAACTCAACTAAATGACACGCTATAAAAATCTTATATTTGTGGGCACGCGTAAAAAGGCAACTAGATAAAAAGCAAGCAAGAGAGAAACAAACAGAGAGTGAAAGACAGAGAGTACTGCATAAAGCACATGTGCCGAGATGCCCCAACAACTCACCGCTGCTGGCCATCAACTTGCCGCATGGTAAGCAAAACATAAACAGAGAGAGAGAGAGAGAGAGAGAGAGAAGTAGCTTGCTTGCAACACTGGCGACCGTGGGAAACTTGACTTTGCCGCATTCTCAAAAAGCCCTATTTGTCCCACCCACCGTGGACAGTGATGCTTTTGTTGGCCCCACTGTTATTTCAACTGTTTGAGGCAGCGCTTGATTGCACACAGAAGAATTCAGCAACAGCAGCAGACTGCAAATTTGAAACTGAGCTATCGACAGCAGCAGCTGCGGCACACGCGATTTCATTTGATAACAGCATGCCACAAAGTCTACAATGATGGATGAATTGTGGTATTAAACGAATGAAACACGAAATATGCTTGAATTTTTCTATTATTTGAACAAAACAAATAGTCATTAAGATAATACGAGTACTAAAAAACAAAATAATGCAATTGGTAAGAAAAGGCTTAACAGTTATTTCGTCTCAGGGTTCCGCTCTCAGAAATCAACTGTGCAATGGGTGTGAGGGAGCGCGATAGCGTTTCTGTTTCAGTAACCTTTGCACACAGCGGCCCGTCGAGTGTACGACAAGCGGCAGCCCAGCAGCAACCAAGAACGGTTAAAATTTGTCACTGTATGTGTGCGTGTGTTTCACTTCTTGCTAGGCCTGCTTGTCAAGAATTTTGCTATTTTTCATATTTTGGTTTATTCTGTGTCGGCAAATGACATCGACAAGTGCTTCACTGAATACACTTTCGAAATTTGTGTGCATCGCTGCATAAATTGCGATGGCATAATTTGTGTCTAGTGTAAAACAAGTAAGAAGGCTCTAGTCGGGACAGCCCGACTAGAAGATACCCTGAACCCAGTTGCAATAAATAAATTAAATTTATATAAGACTTTGGTATACTGACTTAACTTCAATCGATTGAATTCGATATCTCAGGTGTTTCTTTACCGATTTGGACGAAATTTTCAGAAAAGTTCTATCGTTACCCATTATTTCAACACTCATTTTTACATTTTCTAAATTCGATATTTTTTTGTTATCGATTCCATGTGTATATCGGAAACCAGAATAGTTATCGATAATTTGAAGCAAACTTGTTCTGCTCATGGTATAGGAGAACTTATATTCAAAATCTGAAGTCTCTAGCTCTTGTAGTTTCTGAGATCCACGCGTTCATACAGACGGACAGACAGGCAGACGGACAGACGGACAGACGGACGGACGGACGGACATGGCTATATCGTCTCGGCTGTGGATGCTGATCAAGAATATATGAACTTTATGGGGTCGGAGATGCTTCCTTCTGCCTGTTACATACTTTTGCACAAAACCATTATACCCTTATTTACCCATTTTATGGGTTAAGGGTATAAGGGCATACTAATCAAAACCAAATATTAAATAGTAATGTTTTGTTTGCTTTTTTCATTACAAAAAAAAAAAATATTCGCTTCACATCTATTTACGATGTAAAAATATAAGTTAATCGGAAAAGGATCCATTTATTAATATAATTTAATTCTAGAGAGCCCATTTGGGACCATTAGAGTAAGACCATGTAAATAATTAGACTAAGGTTTATTGGAGTTAAATATTATAATAAATTAGCAAAAATAAACAAAAAAAAAAAAAAAAAAAAATAGCGCGTAGCAATTTTAATTAAATAAACAAGTGGAAACGTTGCAGTCGGACGCAACCGACTGCGGCATACTCGATACCAGTATTAAAACCGGTTAAAAGAGGCCTGATTGCAGAGGGGTACGGATGCGGCAGGGGTGTAAGCTGCCTTAAAGATTTTCCGATGCAGATGAGGATGCCACAAGCTATCTTCCTTACAAATTTGGTGACTCTAGCTCAAAGTTTGTAAAAGGTGGGGAAAGGGGGGCTGGGGGCGGTATGGGTAGTTGTGGCATCACATTTTTTGATGCAGATCTTTGTGAAATGTCAATTGCTATCTTCCTACCAAATTTGGTGACTCTAGCTAAAAGTTTTGTAAAAGGTGTGGAAAGGGGGGCGAAATGGGTGGGCGTGGCTCCAAAATTTTGATGCAGATTTTTGGGGGTCGTTGCCAGCTATCTTCCTACCAAATTTGGAGGTTCTAGCTCCACAACTCTGGAAGATACACGCATTCCCGTTTTTGACGAAGCGTTGGGGTGGATGGGGGCGGCTAGGGGCAGTATCGGTGGGCGTGGCATCCAAACTTTTGATGCAGTTTCTGGGGGGTCATCATCACCTATCTTGGCACCAAATTTGGTGGCTCTAGCTCAAAAGCAATGAACCGAAGAATGATGAACCCAAATTCAAAAAGTAAACCCAAATTCAATAACATAACATAACAACAAACAGGTGTTAACACATCGCCCGTGAGTTCCAACACTCATTGATTTTTTATTTGTTTTTATTTGTAATCTTTTGAACATTATATTTAAAGCAGCGTTGTCCAAAGTTTGAAAAGGCGCCACGCGTGGTTGGCAAGAAAATTCTGCCGGCGTAGCAGCCGACACATGTATAGGGAGAGAATATGTGTGTTCTATAAATAGAACGCTCGGCAGCTTGTTCTCTTACGATGCGCGTGTTCGGCTGCATTTGCTCTCTCGACTCATGTGTTCGGCTGAAGCTCAAAGTCAAACGCGCAGTCATTCGCTATGCTGCATTGCAAAAAAATGTTTCACGTTGCCTTCGTGTTTCGCTGCTTCGCACACAAGCGCAACTCTTTCATTGTGTGAGTTTGGACATCACTGATTTAAAGCAACAACACCGGCAATAGAAGAATACATGCAAAAACAAAACAAATGCTCGCCTATTTAGTTGTTGCTGCACACAAATGTACATACATACATCAACTTCGTGAATAGAGATATTGAAAGACACGATGGAATAACTTATGTTATTAATTATTAACATATGTTATTCCATCGGGTTAAAAGAGCTCTCCTGCTCTAACTGCAGAGAGCGATCGTTACCTTCGGCAAATGCCCTAATTCCACTTGTTCCGCTTTAGCCACAAAGGCAGTAAGCCTGGAACTTTGCGCGTCTTTACATCGCTGGAGGCTTATCGTCCGTTTATTTATTTAATTAAAATTGCTACGCGCTATATTAATTGTCAAATTGTGTTTATATGACGCACTGAACATACGCAAAGTGTTTATAACATTATAGAATCGCCGTATATTTGCTTTTTAAAGTGTTTTTAAGCAAATTAAAATTGAGGACGCCATGTTGGTGCTGCTTTGCCTGGCCGCGAAAAAATTCAAGAGAGAGGATAACGGCGCTCATACGAGTGTGTTGTTGTTGCGTTTAGCGCGCTGAATAACACACACAATAATCAAAGCATTGAAGATGGTATTAATTTCTTTACTTTTTTTTTTATAATTTTTTTCATATGTGTTAAATGCAGTAAAAATAAAAGAAAATAATGTGCATACATATAAATAAGAAAGGTGAGATGCATCTCAATAAGTTATTGTTGTGTGTGAGTGTGCTTTTTGTTTTTGTTAGAGTGGTCAGTGAAATAAAAAAAGAGAGAGAAAGAGAGAGCACTTGCATTGAACTGTATATGTGCTGTTGCTGCTGCCGGTAAGTGCATTCTGCATATTCTGTATTATATTGATCACCCTGCTAATAAATCACCCTGATTGGATACAGTTATAGATATAATTTAAATTGTGAACACTGAACATGCGCAAAGTGTTTATAACAATTTAGAATCGCCATGTTTTTGCTTTTTAAAGTGTTTTTAAGCAAATGAAACATTGTGAAACGCGCGCCAATTTGTTGCTGCTTTGCCGGGTCGCGAAAAAAATTCAAGAGAGAGGATAACCGCGCTCATACGAGTGTGTTGTTGTTGCGTTTAGCGCGCTGAATAACACACACAATAAGCAAAGCATTGAAGATGGTATTAATTACATTACTTTTTTTTTATTATTTTTTTCTTGTGTGTTAAATGCAGTGAAAATAAAAGAAAATAATGTGCATACATTTGTACATATATAAAAAAGAAAGATGAGATGCATCTCATATAATTATTTTTTTTGTTTGTTTGTTTTTGCGAGAGTGGTCAGTGAAATAAAAAAAAGAGAGATAAAGAGAGAGCACTTGCATTGAACTGTATCTCTGTTGTTGCTGCTGCCGGTAAGTGCATTCTGCATATTCTGTATTATATTGATCACCCTGATTAACAGGGTTAATAAATCACCCTACTATAATTAGATTGGATACAGTTAAAGAAATAATTTTAATTGATACAATGTATAAAAATTGTTCTTGTAACTTTTCCATACACTTTCAAAAAACAAGTATATTGCTTAATATAAACTTTTCAATTATTTTAATGAGCGAACTCTGTAAAAAACTATTTTCTGAATTTCTCTAACTGTTTCATAAATGGTCATATATATATGTAGCTGAGACTGGTCAATAAACGATATACAATTGCCACACTCACATTTAAGGGTGCTGCATATGCATAGATGTACACAAACAGTCAAATTTTAGTTTAGCAATTGCTGGTCATTCATACTCTTTCCTTTTTAATACCCTTAACCCATAACATGGGTAAATAAGGGTATAATGGTTTTGTGCAAAAGTATGTAACAGGCAGAAGGAAGCATCTCCGACCCCATAAAGTTCATATATTCTTGATCAGCATCCACAGCCGAGACGATATAGCCATGTCCGTCCGTCGTCCGTCTGTCCGTCTGTCTGTCTGTCCGTCTGTCCGTCTGTATGAACGCGTGGATCTCAGAAACTACAAGAGCTAGAGACTTCAGATTTTGAATATAAGTTCTCCTATACCATGAGCAGAACAAGTTTGCTTCAAATTATCGATAACTATTCTGGTTTCCGATATACACATGGAATCGATAACAAAAAAATATCGAATTTAGAAAATGTAAAAATGAGTGTTGAAATAATGGGTAAAAAAATAAAAAATTTCGTCCAAATCGGTAAAGAAACACCTGAGATAGCGAATTTAATCGATTGAAGTTAATTCAGTACACCAAAGTCTTTTATAAATGAAATATATTTATTGCAACTTGATTCAGGGTATCTTCTAGTCGGGCTCTCCCGACTTGTTTTACACTAGACACAAATTATGCCATCGCAATTTATGCAGCGATGCACACAAATTTCGAAAGTGTATTCAGTAGTGAACTTGTCGATGTCATTTGCCGACACAGAAAAAACCAAAATATGAAAAATAGCAAAATTCTAGACAAGCAGGCCTAGCAAGAAGTGACAAACAGTGACAAATTTTTACCGTTCTTGGTTGCCGCTGGCCTGCCGCTTGTCGTACACTTGACGGGCCGCTGTGTGCAAAGGTTACTGACACAAAAACGCTATCGCGCTCCCTCACACTCATTGCACAGTTTATTGCTGAGAGCGGAACCCTGAGACGAAATAACTGTAAAGCCTTTTCATACCAATTGCATTATCTTGTTTTTAAAGAGTCTTTGGTTACAGCAACAGTTTGTTAAATCAAAAGTAGAAAAATTAAAAAAAAAAAAAAAACATATACAACACGAAGATTGTGTTTCACCCTACACGCGGCTCATTAACACCGCTGTTGACAACTTGTCAGACACTGGGGTTTCCACCTCTATCTCCCCCCTCAAAACCGTACCCCAAACCAGCACAAACTTTGGCAAACATCGCTCGAAGAGCAGACCGTGAGAAAACTGCGTTGAGGATATTTATGTAAGTACAAAGTTGCCATTGCGCCAATCTGTAGAACAGCCGGTATCCATGGCTCCCACCGAGTGACATCTTCCCCAACTGAATGATGATCTGATCTGGGCCAACGCGTGGGGCGTCGCGCAGGCGCCATAACATTCAGCAAGAAATGTCTGCCAATCAGTGGGTCAACGAATGGCAACTTTAAATCATTGATTCATAATGTTTGTGTTTGTATGCAGCTTTACATTCAATTTGTTTACACCATCATATAACAAAGCCAAAAATAAGTTGCAGACACGCTCGTTTCAAGCGGAAGTCCTAAAATAGAACAAAAGTCATACACAAATTATGAAAAGACAAGACCATTTACCATTCACCATTTACCATTTACAATATTCAATGCATATCGATTAGCTTCAGAGAACCAAAACGAAACTCAACCGACAAAACGAAACATCTGAGAGGAGACAGTGCATATTTTTATTACCCACTCAGCGAGCAAAGCGCTGTTTGGTTTTCACTTGCACTTGTTTGGTTTTTTCTCCATCCTCTCCATCGCTGTTTAAATTGTGGGAAATATATATATATTTTTTTTGTTGTTTTCTCTTGAGCGCAAACACGCAGCTAATTGTCACTTAGGGTTGTCCCATCAACAAGAACCCCGAACACCCCGATAAACCACCGACAACGGCTTCACTTTTCAAGTGGGGAGAATGCGACACACGAAATGCTCGAATGAAATATATATGTATGCATTTGAATTACATTTGTTACAGACATTTGAACCAAGTACTGCATTATCCATCGGCTAATACACATGTTAGTACAATGTAGAATGTACCACTTAATGAAACTCAAAGCGCAGCCACAAAGTGAGCATTCAGTTTGTTAGGTCCCTGAAATGTACATACATACTTAATACTGCGTAGGGCCAGATAGACAGAGTTGAATGGTTGGTTGAGGCAACTAAGGGGCAAGGTCACTTTGCATCCAAGTGTCAAGATAGCTTAATAAGTCTTAAGGCTTTAGGAATCTTTGCTTTTTATTAAGTGATATAATGATTTCCAAGCGTATTTTAACACTTCTCTTTTTTGGCTAATGATCATTTTGTTTAATAAGCTATTCTAGTTTATTAAATAAAGGCCACAAATGTTAATTTTAATATATTTTGTCAACTAAACTGCCATTTAAATCCATTGCGCTTCAATGACAAGTGCGGAAATAGTAAAAGAAGCTACACGCATCGTAAGCATAAATAGTTCAACATGGAGCTCGTTTACCGTTCGCTAGTCGCTCATTAAGTATTATTTAATTTGCCCTTTCAAACGTTATGATTTACATGCAGAAAGACAAAAAAGACAAAAGGTCTTAGAGGGTTACGCCTGCCTGCCAGCCTGCCAGCCTGCCTGAATGCTTGTCCTTCTTCTTATCTGTCGTATTCCCAAGCACCTAAAAATAGACACAAATTGTAACGCACTTGAAGTGCACTTTGAAACATCTTGACGCTGAAATAAAGCAACAACAACAACAATTATAACATAAAAATACTAAAAACATGCAGAGAGGCACGACAGGCATGTGATAATAATATGTACATGCAACATACACAAGACGCCAAAACTGCGACCCGACTCGGTAAGTGAAAGGATCGTGAACGGGAATGAAAACAGAAACGAGCATATGGACAGACAAAGGCAGTGCAACTGCAATATGCTGCATGCAACAGACCAAGATAGATAGAGAGAGAGAGAGTGGTATAATATGTGAATGCGGAGTTCAAGTGCATGGCACAGACACACACACACACACACACAGCCCAGAAGAAGGCTCGATATGGAAAAAGTATTTTCTTTTGACATTGTATGTTTCGGTATCTCTCTCCTTCTCTCGCTCTCTATGTGTCTCTGTGGCAGTGCAAAGTGTTTTTTCCCAGGCGCTATTTATAACAAGGCAACAGCTCAGATTATTTCGCTGGTTATGTCAAACTAAATCTTGGCAATTGAAAAATACAAAAAAAAAAGAACACAACAAATAATTAAAAATAATATTACAAATTTAAATAAATTAACATTTGTGAGATGCCAACTTTAAGTTAACAAGTATATTAATATATACTTTTTAAATACATATAGATTTTTTAATATGGCTATAAAATTACTAAAGGCTATAAAAAAAATTAATAAAAATATGTTTGAAGAATAAAATAAAACTATAATTATATGCATGAGCTGAAAAATATCCCAAGAACTTGGTACAAAATGCATCGGACAATCCAAGTACTTATTTAGTGATAAGAGAGCATTTAAGAAAAAAGGCGGGCTTAGTCAGCTGCGCCGCAAGCGCTCACGCAGGAACAAGGGGCGGAGGGGGGAAGGGTACACACTCACTGACAGTGCAGCGAAAGTGTTGCAGCTGCAACAGTGTGTGTGTGAGTGTGTTTTTGAGTTCTATAATTAGCTAACTTGGGCTCGCCACATGTGTTGTTGCTAAAGGCATTGTAATGAGCAGCAGCAGCAGCGCGGCATCGAATGAAGAAAATAGTACTCCACTTGAGCAATGGCTCATATATAGATATATATAGTATACCAAGTTGAAGTTTGGCGCGCAATGTGCCACAAACACACACACACACACACACACATACAGAGTGAGAGATGGTGCGTTATGTTTTATTTTTATTTGTGATTCTTTTTTTGGTATGCATTTTCCAAAAACGTTCTCACACCCGCCGTCGCTCTCCCTGTCTCTCTCACTTTCACACTCTCTCGGGCAGCATTTGTAGCTCATATAAGAAGCTGTATATGGTACAAATTTTGGACAGTCTTTGCCTGCAGCTCGAAGTGAATACAATAGCCATGGGTGTCATATATAAAATATTAAAACAACAGCGCCATCAACAGCAGCAACAGCAGCAGCAACGGCAGCAACAGCAGCAACAAAAACAAAACATCAATACGGATATAAAAACAAAGTTAACCAAGTGCAAGGTGCAAGCAGCAATTAGACAACGTCAATTGCAGCGACTCGAGGAACAACAACAGCAGCAGCAGCAGGATCAGCAAGAGCAACAGCAAGCACAGGACCAAGATGAAACAATTGCTGAAGAACAGCTGCAGCAACTTTGCCGTTTTTTAGCCGAAAATGCAGCACGCAAAAAGGTGTGTTAATAAACTTGAATAGTAAAAAAAAAAAAACTTTATCCATATTTTATAAATATATTTGAAAACAGCGCTTGAAGCTGCAGCAACAACCACTTAACGAATTAAAAGCTCATGACATGGAATTGCTTATGGAGCATCTTAGCACATGCAACGAGGCAACAACACCAGCAACAACAACAACAACGACAACAACAACAACCTCGGGTGCACCTAGAGACAGCATATTGCTCAAGATACGCCATCAAATATTTGAGCGCAAGCGACAAAGGCAACGTCAACTGGCAGAGCTGGTAAAACAGCGCTTGGTCGTCTGGCGACCATGGTAGACCATTTTAAGTTAAGGACTAGATTAAAAATGTATTAAATCCTTGTAAATTCCTTAGCCGTGTGTGATGTTCACGTTGCTCTTCCATTTGCCTTACCATACAAGCAAATAATATTAGATATTTTTTTTTTTTTACTGTTAATCATAGTTTTTAATAAAGTAAACTAAATGCCAAATATGTTTTGTTTTTTTCGATATGAATTGAATTTTTATTAATTGTGTTTCTACATTGAAGATGACATATCCGAATACTCCTCGTTAGCCGTTTCGTTGACTTTTGGTGTTAGCTGGAACATATATGAAGATACATATCCATCCTTCTTGTTACTGGCTGTTCGGTCAACTACATACGGATATGTTGTGTAAAAGCTGCCATTGGATGTTAGATGTGCAACTTTTGTCAATCGCTACCATAGCTTGGAACTTTATTGATAGATGTAAATGTTTGAAATTGTTCTTACACTATTAGAATCATCATTCGGGTATTATTGATTTGTTCATATCTTTGGCATCCCTTTGTGTGTTGGTGTTGTACTATTTGGGAAGAGTTCTTTTGCTTGGCTTTTGTTCTTGACATAACTTTTTCATCAATTGTATTTTCTTTTTATTTGTTTTGACATTTAGATGGTTATTGAACTGGATATATTTTAAATTGTTTTAATACTTGATAGTTAACATTACATCAATTTTACTAACGGTTAAATTCACATGTATACGGTTTGCTATATGCTTGATAAATTGTTTGTGTACTGTGTACTAGTATGAACTGTAAAATTTGGACGTTTTCTATTTCAATGTTCGTTCCTATTAATTTTCGTACATTTTGTTCTTCACCTTTTGCTGAATGTTTGTTTTAGCTAGAACATATTATTTGCTTACTTGCTTGCATACTTTAATGTTGCTGCCTTTCAACAGTTCTGGATGTAGTATTTGTGTTTCAAGTATTTAAGCTTTAGTAGCAAGGGTTTTCGAGCCGAAATTTTTAAATTTGATATACATATAAGCATGCATATATATACACACAGATGTATTTATTCACATTTGTGTCTGTCCTTTATTGCTTAGTAATTCTTATTAACAATTAACTTTGAGTCACAATTTACATATGAATGTGTATATATGCATATACATATGTGTACATGTATGTCTGCGTTGTTGTAAATGAGTAATGAGTATTTAGTAAGTTCTATTTAATTCTTTATGTTGTTTCACCTTTACTCTATCTGTGCGTTTTAGATTTGAGCTGTGCTCCCTCTGCATCGCACACACTTACTCGAAAAAAAAAAATCATCTATGCTAGTTAGTATTTCGCAACCGCTGATATTCATTCTGCTACTTGCTGCATCTTGGCTTTTTTCATATAATAAATAAATACTGTTGTTGAGTATGTTAAACATGTAAAGTTTTTGTAAACTGGGTTCTTTTTTTGTTGGCTTTTTCATATTTTTTTGTAGGATCATTTGCACAACTGTGCTTGTAGGAATTTTTACAACATTTAGCACAGTTATTCTTTTGTTTTTTTCTAGGTACACACATTGTTTTTAAGTTATCTACGCGCGCTGCAAGTTTTTTAGGGGTTGTATTTTTTTTTTAATTTTTATAGTAACTTACATTATCATTGACTAACTAATTAAAATTGTTGATAACTTAATGGATAATTTTGAGGACTATGCCAGGAAGGAAAAGTATTCTCTTGGAATATAATAAATGCACTCAAAGTTTATAGTTTTTTTGTTTGTGTTTTTTGGTTTTTTGGTTTTCGTATTTACGAACTAGACATAAGTGTAACTTATTTGTTAATCAATTAACATATTAGAATTAATTTAACAATTTTCTGTATGCAACAGTTTCGTCTGACGAAATATATCATTGTGCCACAAAAGTTTAAAATCAGAAATTCACTTGCACGCACTTAACTTCTACAATCAATAGATACATATACGTATATATAAATATATTTAGTTGTAAACATACAAATATACTGGTCTACATAAATATCATATGCAAATCGTGATCTTTTTTGGATCTTGTCATGTTTTCATTGATGTTTTCTTGACACTGAAATGCATCTTCAATCCTTAAGCTATATGGCCATATAGACTAGAACTATGCGTCTAGGATTCAACTTTTTAGTAAACCAGTTTTCTTGGTTTTTTTTTTCTTTTATACATTAACATTCATAAAAATATTATTTAGACATTAAGTTAGCATATATTTTCTTTTCATATCCAGCTTCTTTTGCCTTTTAGGCTAAGCTCTAACGCAACATCGCTCCCTCCATTGTATTTGGTATCATTTAAGATTCCATTTGCTCTTTCCTGATCATTCTCAATCGATTTAATTATCGTCTGTTCATTATCATTCCTACGCCTTCATTCAGCTTTCCTGCTTCTGCTCTTAAAGTAACTATTTTTACGCTTCTCTTCCGACTTTACGTTTTCAACTCATCTTATCAATCAACAATTTATCTTCCGCTCATTTCACTTCACCCAAAATTTCTATCTCTCATTGTGTCTATTCTTAATCTGCTTTAAGCTCACATCAGTTCAATTTACTTAACATCGCTCTATGAACATGCCATTCGATTGCTTTGCATCCTTGATGGACCAAAGCTGGACATCCTCACTTCTTCTAGCGATTAATGTTTAAATTCTTTTTTTTTTTTAAACTATTTTCAAACCTGAAATAAGTATTGAATCTCAAAAATGAATTCATTTACGGTTAATAAGAACAAAAACCAACTGCATCGGTTTCAATTTTTTCATGTTTTCTTTTCTTGTCTCATAGCTGCAGTATCTAAAAATGAACCTCACCCGTTCTACAAAAAATACTATAAACTTAACAACAATGTTGACATTAAATAAACACAAAAGGTATATGAAAAATGACATTTAAAATTATTAAAAAAAAAAAAAAACTGAAAACATATAAGTGAATAAAAAATTGTATAACTATTTACAGTGCACTCAGAGGAGCTCGTTTGCTACATCGTGTTTGCTGCTTAAGGTAAGTTGTAATACACATATAATACATACTTTTTAAAATGGTGCAAAAATCAAATGTTTAATTTTCTAAAAGAGGAGCAAACTACGATAAATAAGCTTCACTACAAATAGTGCGGAAAATTAAGAACCAAAACAACCAATTTTAAAGTGCATTTGTATGGAATATATAAGTAAATGTGCTTAATGCAGTCAAAGACGAAAAGCACAAAACAAAAATTCACTTTCTTTTCAGTCAGTAATTAGTATTCCAATGCATATGGAAGTGCATTGGTATCGTTTGTATTATTTACTTCTATATATATTGTTAATAATTGCTAACACTGATATTTGAACGGCGTTGAATTTAAGTTACTCGATTTTTTCAAGAGTGCACTGATTAAAATTAAACTAAAATATTAAAAATAAATAAACTTGCTAAAAAAACCAAATATGCAAATGCATTTTATCTATTATATTATTAATCTTTATGATAAAAAGTCCACTCATATATATTTATCCTTAAAAAAAAATCACACTTTACAACAAGAAAATACAATATTGTGTGCTTAATACTTTGAGAAAAGTAAAATTTAGTCAAGTCGAACACATGCTCAAAATAACTAAGGGCTTTTCGTGAAAATTAAGTTTAAATTCTCAGAGTAGATTCGCACAAAACCAAAAAGAAAATTTGCCAAATTGGGTACCAAGTCGGTAAGAAAGAATTTGATTTTCATAATTTGTTGAAACTGAAGAGGTTTGTTTTTTGTTTTGATATTTGTTTGTGTTAAATAAAAAGTGTACAAGCATAAGATGTTTCTTAAATGGCGTTTTGTACAGTTGTAGATTTTTTTCTTCTTCGTTTGGTAGTTTCTTTAGAGTCTTATGATGAATTCGCAGTCGGAGTTTGTTTTTGACGTGGGACAAACAATTTGAACTTTTTTCTTAGCAGTATGTATGTGGTAAGAGTTTGGGTCAGTCAAGCAGTCGTGGGTTTGTGTGTGAAACGTGGGACAAACGAGTCAAATACGTTAGGGATAAGCATTAAGAAGCATTTTTAGCATCTTGGATAATAGCTCGGAATGTTGGGGTCAAAGCTGGGCGTCCATTGCTGAATGTTGCTTATTTTTTGTTTGATGGTGATACGACTGGAGCGCATATCCCCGTTGCTTTTATTTTCTCGAGAAATGGACCATTCAACCCCAATAGCTTCTTGGATGAAGAGATGAAGAGACCCTTTATTAATTTTAGACTGGGTCATAGATGTGCATTGGCGAATTAGAAGGGGAGCACCTGGACTATAAGCTGCTGGAACGTCCAATGCCGGATGTGGTTGTGGTGATATGATGATTACGCATATTGACCTTTGCGAAATGGACCATTGGCATGTCCCTGGTGGTTTGTGTGGTCTATGTGGATGGTTGGGCAAACTGGATTACAAACAGCAGCGGTTGCCGTTGCTGGCGGACTAGCACTCACCTCATCTACCTGACGGCGAAAGAACTTGCTCTTAAACCAGGGCCAATTGAACGTGCGCAACAAAGTGTTGCGAAAGTCCTCGCTGAACAGACAATATATATAGAATGTAATGGAGTAGTTGATTAATTCCAGCAGATTGGCAAGTGCCCGGAAAACCTGAAACGGGAAGCTGGGCAAAACTTCCGAAGCAATCGTCATGTGGAGTATAGCCATTGGAGAAACGCAAAGTAGAAACAGGATCGAGGTGCTTCCGAGCAGCAAAAACAGTCGCCGCTCCTCTGCAAATTTGCGCGGATCATCGTCCTTTGCATAAACGGCCCGGGTCAAAACCATCTGGCGACGCCGAGCACAAGTGCGACGATAAACCCACATAATACGCAAATTGAGACTGGCTATAATGAATGTTGGGATGAGTTTGAAGATGATCTCCACCATGACTTTGTACACCGAGTAAAACATGGTTCGCTGATACGTGGTATTGTCGCGACGCAAGTACACATAAACGTTGTTCGATGTTAGCATACACTTGATAAGCTCACCTCGGAATATACTCGGCAAATAGAAGATGAATGTGACGAGACAAATGGTAAAGACAATCACACTGCAACAAGGCAGTCCAAACATTATCCGACGCTTTTGCAATCCAAAACGTTATTCAGTATACATACCCAGGTGGGCCAAGAGCTGGCCGCGAGGCTCCCGGGCGACAAACGGAAACATAACGTTCGATTGTTAGCACCAAAAGCATCATTACACCAACGCCTGTAAGGCAAATTTAAGGAAAATTACATCAAGTCCAACTATTAAAGATTTTCTTTTTATGTATGTAAAACTGAGATTTTATATAAGGTCGTTTTTTTCTTTCAAAACTTTGCTTACTTACCAAGACAGCCATTTCCCAGAAAAAGCTCCAAGTGTGCGGTGTAGAATGCCGGTCCAAACTCCTCCCACTGTCCGCGATCCTTGTGCACAAGCATGCGTATCCCGAATGGTATAGCAAACACAATAGCAAGCAGTGCAGCGGTAGAATAGGCTACAATCGAATGAAACGGAATGGAATGTGAATGGAAAACTGGAAATGTGTAAAGTTAACATTTAAGCAGTTTTATGGTTAAGTTTATGGCATAATTATGGCGTCGTTTCCGACTAAACCGCGACACAGGAAGCCAAAGAAAACTGAAACCGTCATAAAGACACACACACAATCAAACACAAGCACACAAACACACACACACACTTCCTTATACACAGAAAAAAGCAACGTTAAATATAATTTTTTTTTTTAATTCCTGGTTTTAAATTTTCGTTTTCAATAATATGAACATTTTTGATTAAAAAATTAGTCCTTTGAAAATGCGGAATTTCAAACGATTCATATTAAAATCAATGTGGAATTATTTTGATTACGATAATTAGTTCTCAAAACTAAAAACATAAATTTATGTTTAATTATTATAAAAAGCTTTGATTTGAAATTGTCATATACAAATTTAATTCCTATTAATTTTTGAATTAATTATTTGCAATGTTTTTTTTTTTCGCTCTGTGTAGTTGAACAAGAATGAATGGTTTTGAGTTCCTGTTCCCTTCTGTTCGTTGGTCATTCGTTGGTTGCTTGTTTGCTTAATTTTGTGGCCCGTTTTTGGCATAAATTTGTTTTGGGCTTTTTTTTTTGTCTTGTTATAATATATGTAATTTCCACTGTGTGTGTTTGTGTGTGTTGTTTATTGATTTAGGACTCTTTTATGGCTCTATAATTACGTTATGACTTCTATATGTAAACATGATTGTCGTGCACACAAAGCTTGATGCTCGATATATGACTTCCTGCGATGCAAACAGCCACACATAATGCTGTCCAACTAATTGGGTACAGTACACATCAATATAAATGTCAGTTTTGTTTTTTTTTATGTGGTCCACCAAACTAGACAAGTTTCTATCACTCGGATGTGGATGCAGCTATCAAATGTATGTATGTTCGCTTTGCTTGTCAACACAATGAGAATGAGTGAGTGAGGACCTAAAGGATTATCGTTTAAGACAAAAAAGGGTCAATTGATTGAGTGTTTGTCAACATTGCATGTATTTATATTAAGAATGGCAGGCAAACTTAACAAATTTATTTACCTATTAAACTATGGAATTGAATGAATGTTGAATGTGCTACGTTTATTGTTCAAAAGTTGTGTTTTCGCTTAACTTTTGGCCAGCGATTCCCCAGTTAGCCATAAAACATGCTAGCCCCTTGAATGCTCTAAAAACGCAAAGTGCATAACTTTTGCAAAACTGGCACCATATATTAGCCAAGCTTTGTGGCGTTTGTCCCTTGGCTAGGCGCTCTTACTCTTATTATACAACAGTTGCGATGACCCTACCGTAACACACAACCACACACTTACACAAATAAAATAAAATTTTCGAAGGCAATGACCTACAAAAGCCAGTGGACCGCATCAAAAAAGTAAAAAAAAGCAAAGAACAAAAATAAAAAAAATAAAAAAAGGCTGCTGGCAGCAAAATATATATATTTGTGTTTTTTTTTAATAACATAGCCGCTCTGATTTCGATCATTATTACTCAGACCCTTAAAAGAAAACGTCAAAAATAGATATGTTCCAATTTTTGTTTTTAAAGTGTTAGTAGAAGTAGTAGAAGAAGGTGGTTTCAGGTTAGAAAACCTGCGTTTTTGGCTCTTCAACGTTGGTTTCTTTTATTTACGACTTGCCTTTTTAGAGATGAGACCGGTGATATTTCAAGCTCAGCAACAACAACGAAATGCTAACAGCCAAAGGGCCTCACTTTGCATTTACCCAGCTAGCAAAGCATAAAGAACAGCAAAGCATCATACATTTTGCATTTTCACTTTTACAGTTACCATCTTACAGCTAATACTAGCTATCAGCTACCACCATATCTGCTTCTTCGTCCAACCAACTACTACCATTTGACAAAGCTGGCAAAGGCAGCGGCAGCAGCAGCAGCAGCAACTGAGGCAAAAGGCAATCAATTATGCTGCTGCCATCGCAGCCACATTACATCTGAAGCATTTTACATTTTATACTCGTAGTACTACTATTTGTGGAGCTGTTTTCCATCTCCTTTAAGCTTGTAGTAGCTGGTAAATAAAGTGAGTCGCTTCAGTTGCTGCCACACACACCCACACACACACACACACACACAAACACATGACGAATTGTTGCTTTGTTTGGGGCAAGAGAGGAAAAAGTTAAAGAATTGGCAACACGCTGACAAGTTTTATTTGTTCTTTTTTTTCTTTTGGTTTCTTTTTTTTTTTTTTTTGGTCATCTCATTAATCAATTAAAAGGCCATAAAGCAAACAAGCATCTAATATACTTAGTTAGTTGTAGTATGCTTGTACTTAACATCTGCTGTCCTTTTTCTGCTGACAGCTAAGTCAGGCAGGCAGCTTAACAAAAAAACTTCCGAGAGTTCCTAATCAAATACGGTTGCCGAACGCTCCCTGTGTCCGCCCCTATATAAATATATATAAACACCCACATTAATTTATATATATATGTATGTGTTTGTAAAGGAAAAAAAGAGTCTTTGCTATTTGCCAGGTTACTGTTAGGAAAGAAGGAAAAAGTTGTTGTTAGTCAAAGGGGCCTGGTTTTTTTTTCTTCCGATTTAAGTTATTTTGAAGAAAGTTAGATTTGCAGTTAAGAAATCAAAAGTGAAACGATTTCGATTTGGTGATTTCACGCGGGATAGTCGAAAGGGCATTAAAATATTTTCAAAAGCGAATGCCAGCCAGTTGAAAGGTTATTGCATGAAATATTTTGTCGAAATGTTTGTTTAACTTTAACGAAGCTCATTGCTTAGGTTGCGTTGATTTAAGCTTCTTAATTAAACTCATTCGATTGCTTTTGTTTTTTTTTGTAGCAGAGAGAAATTGCCAATTTCGATGTATACAATTTGAGTTTGGCATTTGAAGGGCTTTAAAGTGAATGAAATACACTCAACACTCTAAAATTGGCAATTATTCAGTTACAAATAGCCATTTGTAGACAGTCAATGAAATTGAATTTCCATGGATTGACCCAACACCAACACACACAAAAAGGTTCTCTTTCGCCTTACCAAGTAGTTTTTGGATCATGCTATTGACTTACCTCGCATATAGATGTAGGCCGGACCTCGCATATTGCGACGCGTGAGCACAATTAAGTTTAAAACATTTCCAATGATACCAAGGGCGCAAATAATAGGTAAAAGTAGACCATAGCAATACTGACGTAAAGATTCCGTCCGTGGATCCTCTGCATCCTGTGAGAGAGACAGCCAAAAGAAAAGGATAATAGAAATTTAACAAAGAGCAAAGCCAATGAAAATTTATAATAATAGTAAACAAAAAACGACGGCACATCTCATAAATCATGCGTTTCTGTATCTCTTTAGCTCTAGCTTTCGAGCTTTTTTGCCGCCTCCTACGCTTTGTTGCTGTTGTACAGTTGGATGGCTGCTACAGATAAAAATTCAATAGTCAACTTGACACTTTTATTTGTGACTTGTTATGCCAAAGCACGCACACGCACACACACATATGTATATCCTCCTTACTATTGCTTTGTATTCTCTAAACAGCTATCTCTTTCGCATGCCTTTTTGAGTGGGCTGTAAATATGTTTTGCATGCTTTTTCGTATGTTCGCTTTGTTGTGCTGCGCTTTTTTTTTATTATTGTTTCTGATGTTTTTTGTTAATATTTTTTAGATAGACTGGCACCTACAGTTCATTTGAGTTCGACTTATTTCAGCCTTGGGCGAAAGTTGCCCACAAAGCAGCGTTTGCTTGCAACCAGCAGCAGCAGCAGCAGCAGCAGCAACATCACCACTAGCAACAAACAGCAACAGCATCTAGTACTTGTGTGCAAAAACTTTTTGCACGTGCTGTGCTATGAAATGAGTTATTTTGCTTTTGCCTTGAATGGTGGGGCTTCCATGTGCGTTACAACAACCAGCATCCCGCTGCTCCTGCTGTCTTATAAGCTCTCTGTGTGTGTATGAACAAAAAAAAAAAAAAAGCCGTAATATGAGTGTAGCCCTAAAAAGTAGGCAACTGTTTTTGTGAAGCTGCTCACAGCAGGTGTTGTACTACCTTGAAATAACTGATTATATTGTTCTATATGTACATCAAAGAGCATATCGAAATGAGCCTATACTTTCATGTCATGATTTTAAAGTGCTCTCTTCGTATGGTTAAGGCAAACATGTAAACTGTACTTAATTTAAGTTCATTTCGTCATCGCCCAGATAAAATGATCTCCGAAATTATTTCAACATACTAACTGCTGACTATCTATTTCATTAATACGCGTCACAATATTTATGTAACAGCTAGCAATGAGTTTCATAAATATTTTGTTTTTAACTGCTGAGGGACAATATTAAAAAAATGCTGGTAATAATATTTTTGCTATTCGTTTAGTTTGATTTGATGTTCTTCTTATGCTAATTTAAGAGGCGTCTTGTCTCATCTTACAAGTCTCTCTATTTCTCTCATTCTTTCTCTATCTCTCTCCTTCTCTCTCTGCCTTTCTCTATAAGATTAGCTTTACTTACCGCAAACCAATCGTCCCGCAAGTCATTGGGAAACATGGCGTTCGAGTTTGTGGCGTGGCCATTGCTATTGCTTAGATTTGAGCGCCAAATGAATGAGCAGTATACGGGATCCTCCTCGGTGTTGTATAGCCTTGTTATCATAGTTTTTGTGGTAACAGTGATTGCTCTGATGGTCGAGCTGCTTGTTAAACCTTCACGGATCCAATGTAGGGAGCGTAGTAAAGACTCAAGTTTAATTTGTGTAAGTAAGAAAGCGAATGCAAAATACGAAGGAAAACAAAGTTGGCAAATGTCATAGAATTCGCGTGTAAAAATGGCTGGCACAAACAACTCTTGAATGAATGCTGAATGGACGAATTGCTGCCTTTAACCTCTTCTACATCTCTCAAGCCGAAGCCATATAATTTAAATAGTCTGATGTCCACGAGGAATGGGAATGACAATGTGAATGGATAAGGCAACGTAAACTGTGAATGGCAAACGCCAAGTATGGGACAGAGACAAAGTGCAGGAGGAGTGCGAAAAGGAGGTAAAATATATTTTCAAAAGCAAGTGCGATACAGTCGATCCGGGCGGAAACGGAAAGCGTTCACTTGTACAGTTTGCAATAAAAACAAAGCGCACAGCGAAAGCAAAAAAAATAGTCTAGGGTGCTGTTGACTTTATAGGGAGCTGTGGGAATTGGGATGGAGAATGGGGAAGGGGTAGGGGTATGGTAGCTTATAGGAGCCTCACACAAAATGTGTGTGTGAAAGATGGAGGTGGCGTATTGGCCCCAAGGCGTAACAATTGAGGCTTTGATTGCCGCTGGCACAAACAAATCATTGGCAAAAATTGAAAAGCAACTGTCAACAGACACACACACGCACACACACACATACAGAGGAAGTCAGAACAAGGATGATGATAAAAATAAAATGCTGGAAATAATTGCGGATTGTGAAAATATGTTGCAAATGAATGAAACTCGATTCGATTCGAGGAACCTGCTCGTAAACAATGCCTGCCTTATGCGTAGGATGTGTCAACAGAAGTCAGATGACGTCATTGCAATTGTCACAGCTATTAGCGAAAAAGAAATGTGTTTTTTATGGCCAAGATAATTGCAACAATAACATTAAATTCTGACTTTATTTGTTGGACTATTTAAACAATATGCAAAAACAAATGGTTTGGATTTAACTAGCTGTAATCGAGACTTTGGCGGGCTTAGCAAACAAGAGATAGATTAAGATTTGAAATCTGTTAAGTTATCCTGTCGAATACTTAAAAAAAAACATATCTTGAGTAACTGCTTCCAATATTTACAATCAAAGAGTACATTTTATGACAAAAAGTTAAAGTTAATAAGCAATTATGTTTTGTTCTACTATACAAATGCTTGATCAAATGCAATTCAATGAAATTTGATTAATATATATGTTTAGTAGGGTTATTATGAATGATATTACATATATGGTATATGAACATACATTTTGTGTCAGATTGGAAACCTTACCAATGGTGATCGCTGCCCCCTGTGGCCGCACTTTGCTAACGGTTTGTCGAACGAGGCTCTGTTCTAACAAATACTGTAACAATTGCTGCCACAGTAATGGGACGCTCTTCTGCTCTCCTTTTCTCTCTTTACGTGTTTATATTTGTGTGTGAGTATGTGTGGGAGTGTCGGTTGCAAAGTTGCTTAACTCTCGCACAAAACGTTGTTATTGTGACTCAGTTATGAAACTTTACATCTGTCTTTGTTGTAGATACCGTGGGGCCCATCATTGCCATTAAAACGTGTCTTGCATGTTTGTTTTCAAAGATGCTGCAATGACAATGAACAATAAAAATAATGTGCTTATCAATGATTCAGTCAATTTAATTTAACGAATTTTTTTATTTATATTTTATTGCATGTTATATGAGGAGAGATGTTATTTTGGGGCGGGGGCTAAGATGTGTTGAATACTCCTGTATGTCGCACGTAGTGGCTGGGACCCTGGCAACAGGTGTGTTTTATATCCACGCGTCATTGACAGCCAACACGCGCCTCCCACGCCCACAACAAACATACACACACAGTGCCAACAGCAGGACGCTAAGCGCTAAAATCAACGCTGACAGGCGACAGAAGTATGTATAAAAATATTTGATAAATTGACCTAACAGAAGTCCCCGACGGCAGCCAGCCAGCCAGCCTGCCAGCCTGCCAGCCAGCCAGGCAATAAGTACGATAAAGGTCTCAAAAAGTAAAAAGCACGAACCTTTGGAGTAAATATATGAAATATGAAGGCTCGCAGATGAGTTTTCCAGCTAAATAGTAATCTGTGTGTGTGTAAAGGTAAACTGACTGCTAAATACCCTGCACTTAATTATCATCATTTAATGAAGCGATTAAAGTGCCATATCCTTCAATCGATTTTCTTTATAGCTTATAGCTTTGCCCAAATCTCTATTTTTTTTTGGTCTATTTGAACAAATCATTGAGCAAAGCAAGACAATAGAAACAGCTGAATCGTGATTTGAATGCTACTTAAATGATTGATTGATTTCTGTTTGTTTTTTTTTTTTTTTTTGGAAAATTTAAGTAAAATGGTGGACAGTAGAAAGAGTGTGGTTAACGTTTAAAGCTTTTTTCTTAATTTCTGACAGTTTTGGCGTCAACTTTCGCAACAAACTTGATTACGCCTCATTGATAACCCCTCGCTGGCACAACCTTGCAGAATGTTTAGAGTGCACGCGCTTGCGAATAATAATAAAAATAAGTATGCAACACTTTGTGCTATTTGCATATGGCACGGATCACGCATACGCAGTGTGGCCGACGCTGAAAGGTGTACATAATGGGCAATAGCAATGGCTGAAAGTGCAAATCTACCGTCTGGTTGTGTCTGGGGAGATTGCATGACACAAAACATGACACAAACTTAATTTCCCCAAGGCAAATATACATAAAAGCCATTCGCCCTCCTCCTCCCTAAACCGACTGATTGACTGGCTGGCTGGCTCTCTCTCTTTCTATCTCTCTCTCTCTCTATCTTTCTCTTTCTGGAGGTGAAAAAGTGAATGAATCGCGAGTAAAGCAAGTTTGCCACTTTAAAATGCCAACTAACTAGCTGACTATCAAGAACAGACTACCTCAATACTTGGCTACACCTAAGACAACTTTCTATGTGGCATTGACAGTTCTCTGTTTTGTGTGTGTGTGTGTGTGTTTGTGTGTATGGCATATTATGGGCAAACTGTCAAATTGCATTGCCAGCTGAGAAGAATGTCGCATAATTTATGCCTGCGACTATCATAATAATTTGCCAAGCCAGGACACTCGACACACACCAATGATTTGAGAACGACGCGACGGAAAGGGAAGTACGAGTTGGAAGGCAACGGGCACAAGGAAGGGTTGCAGGTGTGATGGTTGGGTGGACTTTTGTTGTGGCTCTGTTTGCTGAGCACTTACAATTATTGCGTTTTAGTTTCCGGCCAAAAGTTTTCACTTGCTAAATAAATAAAGTTCTGTTTAAAAACGCCAGAACGCATATCAAAGCAAGCTAACCGCCTATCTTTCTGACACATGCCACATGCCACATAAAACGTTTCGCTTCTGACATTTTAAATATATACCATATACATATACCCATATATACCCTTTTTCTAAGCATTGAAACTAGCTTGTGAAGTATATTCCCAATCACTTCTCTAGTAAGCAGTTTAAACATACTTCAAATAGGGTATCTTTCGGTCGAATAGAATCACTTAAATATTTTTTTTTTTGGTTTGCAAATTGTTTAGCTGTCTTTTGCCTTAGAATTTTTTGTGTTTTCATCTTCGTTCATTTTGTTGCAGCCTTTTTTTTTGTTGATATATTTGGAAGTTTCATTTTTTCGGGTCCTTCTTTTAACCAACAACAGTTTGTCATTTATGCAAACACTCTTATGCGTGTGTATGTGTTTGCTGTTTATTTAAAAGCATGTATGGATCATACCAATACTAATACTAATACACCATGCACACACACGCACAGTGGAAATCTAAACAAACGCTTAATGGACTACTTAACTCAAGTCTGTGTTTCACTCAATTTCGTCTGCTTACTTTATCCCTCTCTCTCTCTGTCTGTCTTTCGCTTGCTCGCTCGCTCACTCGTTTTTATATACATACGAATATGTATGTGGTTGGCATGATTAATGCCTTTGTTTATATTTCCCACTTTGCTTTTTTGTATTTTTAGTTTGGGTTGTTCCTTCAATTCTATTTCTTTTGCTTCCTATTTGTTGGGCCTGCTAACTGAATGATATGTTTGACAAAAAAGTTTAACGCAAATTAAGTCAAACTGGCAGCGCTTAACGATGTGCGACATAGATGAATATCCGTTTGGGTGTGTCCTTTTAATGTGTGTGTGTGTGTGTGTGTGTGTGTGTGTTTTCTAGTGTGTACAGGTCTAGACAACACACAGTTTTTGCCTGACAGCGGGATGTCTAGATGTCCAGTAGTGTCCCCGAAATTGTTGGAGCTGGCTTAAATTTACACACACAGAACATGAGCTACGTTTAGGCAGCAGTAAACTGTACAAAAGGAGGTAAAGGACAAAGGACATTCCTACGCTGGCGGAGCACAAATTAAGTTTACAAGAAATAGGAAATCGCGTCAAGACATCAAGAAACGAAAAAAAGAAAAAAAATAAATAAAAAAAATACTTTGAGGCAACGCGTTGGACTGAAGCTAATTTTACTGGTTGTTGAAAAGTTTTGTGTTATTTTGAGGATTTTTGTAAGAAATATTTGAGATTTGTGTTATTCACTTTGCTTCAAACTTGGATTGCTCAGGAATGCAAACGAGAAAATCCGTTTGTATTGCTGCATTTTATCACAATTCCAATGCAATCGAATATTTGATATTCGGGCATTAAATATTGACATTGCTTTAAAATTTCATCATTGAACTGGCATATTTTTGATGTATTTTGCGAAAATTAGGCTGTGAACGTTTGCAACTAAACATGACGAGATGAGACGAGTACTCATACCTACATCATACTATGTACAATGTATAATGCATACTTTCACGGCATTGGCATAGAAATACATGGCACAAAATTTCCCACTTTCAAATGGGGACACACATACACAGTGGGTGTATGGTTGTGTGTGTGTGTGTGTTAGTGCGTGTGTTGGTGTGTCCGCTTGTCAGATCATTAAGTTTTTAATTTCTATGCTGGCTGACGCGTGGCGTCAATGGGTCGAGTCAAGTCAAGTCGAGTCGTGTCGAGTCGAGTCGAGTCGATTGGCGTGTATTGTTGGGCAGCAGCTTTTTGAAACATATACTACACACAGCATACAACAACTACAGCGTCTAATGATATAAGCAATAAATATGTATGGTTTGGTGTTTGTTGTTTGCTTTTAATTACGAAATCGGTTTATATTAATTTTCTAAGGTGTGGCGACCAATTAAGCTTTTTAATTAAAAATACAAAAATAAAAGGGAACTCAGACACCAAAACAACAAGCAGGAAAAAAAACGTTGCATACTCGCCGGCGCATGCCAATTTATAAACTTTCGCCATGGCGCCTTACTTCAAAACGAAACATAAGATGAAAGCAAAAATAAGAAAAAAATAACCGAAGTAAGATGAAAACTTGCAGTGAAACTTTGCTGTCAAGGACGCGGCAAAACTGCTGAACAGCTATTTTCTGATAATAGGCGACTTTTTAATCGAAGGCTTATCGCAAAGTCATCACAAAAGTCGTTCAGGGTCGCGTTGAGTTGCTACTTCTACAACAGTGTGTGTGTGTGGCACGTGACACGCGCGACATTCGTGGCACGCCTGTTATACGCTGCCCGATTAATACTCAATTGAAATTTACATTTGTATGCACAGAAGCAACAACAACAACAACAGCAACTAAGGCAACACTGACAGCCATAAATTGGGCTGACCCGTTGACGTTGTCGCTGCTCAGTTATCAAAATTGCTCAGAGGCGTCGTGTTCATTGCGTGCCCTCCAAGATAAGCATTGAAATGTCCTTTGTTTTTTGATTTTGTTTCGTTGTGTGTTTTGTGGTGTTTGTGTTTGTTTTTGTTTTCTGCCTTAGGCCATCGCACCAGACACAAATGGTCAGAACAGCTACTATTTGGACAGTTCAATAAAATGCAATGGGCTTTAGGTCTTTAGGCCAAGCTGCCAGTAGCATTATGTTGTCCTTGAATAATGTTAAAACATGATTCTTGTAAAGGCTTACGAAACTTATTTCATTAATAGCATGTGAGCCTAGCTTTAAGGTTGAAATGGAAATTGTTTTGCTGCACATATAATTGAGAAATTCATAACTAAAGAAGTATGTTAACTTACTACTACTTGTAAATATGTTTGACATTTAAATTGATTTTTAATATGCCAACTAACTATTTTCTGTGATAAATATACGAACATTCACTTACTTTTGACGCTACTTAGCAAGAAGTCCTTGAAGATCAAAGAAACGAGATAAGTGGATGGAATGGATCGGATCAGCAATTCTGCTGCTCGATTTGTTTTGCCTAGCTTAATAATATATATGTAATATATAGTATCACGTCAAATCGAGCGTATCCGACTTGCAAATACTTGGCTCCCTTTTATTTTTGATCATAACAAACTCTCAACCAGACATACGGACAGAATAATATTGGCTACAGCAAAATATTATTAAATTATTGAGTTAAATGTCTTCGAAGAAGAGAAACTATTAAATTGCGTACAGAGTCATAAATGAATGAAATTTATCCCTTTACTTAATAAGCAGTATCGACTTGCTTGTCGCTATGCTGGTCTTTGCGTATTCGTTTTTTTGTTCGCTGCTAATGCAAATAGTTTGGAAAGTACTTTAAGGGTCAAAACTCAAATGTGAACATAAATGTTGCCATGATGCGAAGACTACTCTTACTAAAAGTCAAACTGTTGTATCAACTGTGCTCAATTTAGTGAGCTCTAATCGCAAAAGACAATTATTGGCCTTGGCTTGATGAAAGTTGCCCCTTTTTGGTCACTGACTGCAATATGAGAACTTTTGCCAACTGCTGCTGTCGGTGGCATCGTAATGAGTTGCTCGATAGCTTAAGCTTTGTTGGGAGATACTCACACAGAGAGAGAGAGAGAGAGAGAGATAGAGAGAAAGAGAGACAGAGATAGAGAGATAGAGAGAAAGAGAGAGAGAGAGATATAGAGTGAAGCTTGTATTCGTTCTAGATCTGTTTTTGCCTCTGCTTTAGTTTCTTCATAATTTGCTTCTTGTAGTTTGTTTGTTATTTGTTGTTTTGGGGTTTTGACTCAATGCCATTGGCAACGGGACTTTGGCTTTGCTGGCTGCTGTTCTTTTTAAAAGGAGCAGCTGCCTGGCATTGTTAGATTGTTGGCTTGTTGGCTCGTTGGTGCCTTAGCCACAATGCATAACTTGTAATAACGCGCTGACCCGGACATTCCGGCACCTACAAGCGCACAAGCCAACAATCCTGTGAAACCAAAAAGGACCCCATTCATAGACTCACACACACACACAAGCACACGCACATAACTTACAATTGTGCATAGAACATGCAGATGCACTTAGGAGTCAAGCGGCGTTGGGCAACAACTTGTTGGGAGCGCAAGTAAAATGCTGTTGAAAATGCACTCAAATTTGCAATGGAAATGGTAACAGAATTGGCAACAACAACAACACCAACAACAACAGCAATAACAATAGCAATGGAAATGAAATGTCAACTTACCACACGTTGAGCAACGGCGGCAGCTACTTCTGACAGAGTTCTTTGCGAAGCACGTTGATTTTTTCTTCTCGGTACTTCTTGAGAGGCTGAGGATGCTTAACTTCTAGTTGCTGTAGCTTTAATGTGTGCTGTTGTGTGTTGTTGTGTCACTGTGTGTTTGTGGGTGTGTTGGTTGTTTGTGTGATTCTTATATTTCGAAGAATTCTTATATTTGGTAGTTGTCGTTCTCGATGCATTCGAACTTGTTAACTGTTTTTGTGTCTTCTTTTTCTTAAATTTTTATTTATTTTCTAATCTTAATTAATTTGGCAGTGTAACATTCTCGTGTTGGCAGTGAGATGTAGTTGGTCGCTCAAACCGTTTTAGATATTCATATTGTCTTTTTTTTCGTGCATGTATATCTTTAAGTCCGTTTTCTTAAATCACTCTTATCTATTCATAAAATAAAAACACAAACAAACAAAAAAAAAAAATATTTCACACTTTAATTGTTTGGATTGTATAGTAGTTGCGCAAAGAAGGGAGGAAGATAAAGGTAATTGTTTGAAAAAAAGTTACTTACTTACTTACACTGGCAAAATGAGACAGACTTTCAGACACACACGCAAGCATACATACACTTAGAGACTACACAAGCTTACTTGCATTTACACACAGACAACACCTGCAAAGTGCAAATCAAGTTCAGTTTGTTGCATTTCCATTGCCTACTTTTGAGCGCGCAAAGTAAAATGTTTTCCTTTTTCCAGCACTTTGCGCTGCGCTGCGAACTTGAAATTCATAGCACGTAAATGGACACACGGACAGACGCTTTAACTTACACAGAAACAGAAACTTACTGACGCAGACAGACAGACACATTTACTTAGGAACAAAACAAGCTTTGAATTCGCCACAGTGAATAAAAAAATACAAAAAATGTTGCACAGAAAAACACGATTAAAAATAATTTATTAAAAAAATTGTTTGTATTATTGTTATCATGATAATGCACCATGCACTTTTTGTTTTTTGCACTCAAACTTTTGCCACGGTCACTCATGTTGCCAATCAAATGTCAAATTCACTTTGCTGCCTGTCTCAAAATTGTATCAACAAGCACAGAAAAAAAGCCAAAAAAAAGGGTATGTTTGTTTTTGTTTTGTTGCTGCAATTCTCCTTGATGCTGATTTTTATCTAAATCTTTTGCTGACCGTTGTCGATTCTCAATCCAAGGCATGTAGCCATAAGTAGCTACAGGCTACAACAACTCTGTTGCTTTTCCAGATGTTGACTTTATTGTTTTGGAACTTTATTTGCAGCTGATCCTTTTCCTTCGGCTTGGGTTGCTTTCAGGCAACTGATTTGAGATAGGCTGCAATGCGCCTTTTATATAGTTTGGCGCTAACAGCGAATGGGAAATTTTTGTGTTGCTGTTAAATGAAATATCCCTGCTGTTAGGCTGCTGTTAAGTGAAAGGACCTTTCGCAAGACTCTTCAACCCACGCGTATCGTTCAAGCTTAACTGTAAATTAAGGAGAAAACTTTATTAAATCAAATTAAATTGTCAAATTATAAGTAATAATTAATTAAGTAACTAAATATTATTTAAAAACAATTCTAGTCAAAATAATAACGAGCTATTTTAAAAACTTAATAACAAAAATATTTGTTAGGGCATATTTTACAATAATTTTAATTTTTCTTTTTTAATATTGAATATAAAAACAAATTATAAATAAATATTGGTTTTTTAAAAATACTTTAAAGGCTATATTTATATTGCAGACAGAATTCCAATTGAATTCAATAGATATATATTTATTTATATCGGTAAAAAATTTATGATTAAATTGCAACAGGCAAAAAATGGTTTAAATTATTTGAAATTTAATGCCAGTTGCTCCAATGTATTGCTAGAGATCTGACTTAGAATAAAAAATAGATCAAAACTTCATATGTGTTTCACAGATTTTTAATTTGTTTGTTTTTAAAGCTTGTTGCATGTAATTTGATTAAGAAACTTTTGATTTTTGTAATTATTATGGACAGATAACACAAACTATCTGGTTTCAAATACAAATGCCACCTGTTAACACGAAAATGTAATACAAAACAAAAAAACAACAATAATGAAAAATCAAGCTTATATGACAAAAGAAATTACAATGATTAATGGATGATTCAGGATTACAATTACAATTTTGTATGTTTTTTTTTTCAAATTTTATTTATAATATTTATAAAATATTGGAATGACAATCAAAAAATTACTGTAACAAATAGAAGCTAAAATAACAAAATTATATTTTTAACATTTACAAAATATGAAATGAACTTATATTTAAATGTTTGGTTCGTCATTAAATTTGGACCGCAGGTCCTTGTGTGGAGACGCTTTAATCTTTTACTGGCTGTGTTTATCCCTAAGTTGTTCGTCAAAGGATTAATTTTATTGTTAATTCGTTCTACTACTACTTCGACTACTAGTTTGTCTATTAATTTGCTGCATAACTGGCAAATTACATACAAGGAGCACCATGAATCTTTCGGAGTATTTCACTCTGTAGAATTTCCAACTCGTTATTTTTAGACTTAGCAGCTATGACTATACAATAAGTACTATTAGCTTGTTGCCGATTTTTTTTTGTTTTTAGCATACAGCTTAGGAAAACTTTAACTGAGTTCAGTAATTTGATCCTGCGGCATCGGCTACCCTAAAAACAATGTATGCTAATTGTCAATAACTAACGAATCGCGTTTTGGATTGAATACGGTTGCAAAATCCATAAAGTGCATTACGCAACGGTTTCCGCTACAAAGCCAAGTTGTTGTCAGTGGGGTTAAGTCCTGCAAGCGGCTTACTCACCATATTCCTGTGTGTGTGTGTGGGGGAAGGGCTATGAGAAGTGTGATATGTAGATGTACCACACTACTGTGGTTGCCTGCAAGTGACTCGCTTTTCTGTTTGTCTCCGTCTCCATCTCTATCTCCAACTCCGTCTCCATCTCCATTTCCATCCATAGACGGCTATGTCTCTGTCTCTGTGTTCGTTTGTGTGCCAGTCTCAGTTACAATTTTAGTTATGGTGCCTGTTTGTGTCTCGCTCTCATGCTATTGCCATCTCCCTGTTGGCTCTGGACTGTGGTTAGCAGGCCCCGTTATTTTAAGCCAACATCGGGCAAACAAGTTTACAAGCAACACAACGCAACGCAACGAACGCACAAAATCAAAACAAATACCACACGGCGGCAATGGGCTATGGCAATGGCAATGGCAAAGGCAATGGTATTGGTATTGGTTAGGGCAAAAAATGCACAGATGCCAAACATGAAGCCTGAATGCTTGGGTCCTTAAAATTCTTTGAATGCTGAAATCAGAATTTGTATCTGTATTTGTAACTATATCTGTATTTGAAGCTGCAGCAAAACAGGATGAAAAATCGACAAGATGGGACAAGATGTTCGAAGGCAAGAGTTCGTAAGCTTTTCTGCTTATCTTCTTTGGTTGCGTAATCCCTGCTGAAACATCAACAGCACATCCTAAGCAGAGGCGAGCAGTGCGATGACAAGAGAAAAGCAACAAAAAATAAAATAAAAAGAAAGGAAAGCCTCCAGAGAAAAATGCATATCGTAACAATACCCTAACCGTTTGTACGTTGTAATATTGGTGTGAACTGTGAGCAATCAAATAGAAAATACATTTTATATCGATAAAATGATCCGATTAACACGACTTAATGATCGAATTTACATGATATAACAAAAATAACTCAAAAGAAAGCTATTGAAAGTAATCAAATGATCAAAGATTTGATCTTTTCAACTACCAATAACTAGATTAAGTTGCAACTTAAGATAGCCGAAAGCGTTATTAAATAAAATAAACAAACTTAAAAAAAATATATTTATGCGTTATTTTATTGGCCACGAAAAATGCAATACAAAACCGTCGATCATTTTTTTTTGCTTTTCATCAATGAAAATCATTATTTTCGATAAACAAAAATAAAACTCAAAAAATATTATTATAACTATTTGTTTATCAAAAAAACTATAACTCAAAAATAATTATTAGTAAATATTGTTATTTTTTCCGCTTATCATCCACGCTTGGAATGTTTTGAACGTTACCATTCCAAAGGCAACACAAAAACTCTTCTTTCGCAAGTACAACCACGGATATCAATCGAACACTGGTTTAGGATTCGACCCATTTTGAACACCAATAAACAAGATGTACAGCAAGTTCTGGATACATTCATATGTGATATGCATTTCACACGAAACTTATATCTCAATGTGACTGCGTTTAATCACTGTGTCAGATTGCAAGCTTGACAAGTCAAAGCTTCACAAAGTCAGCTTCAACGCTGGCCACATAACTAATTGAACTGAAATGCAAAGACAAAGGCAAAGGCAAATGCAAAGGCAAAGGAAAAGGCAATGGTTTGCTATTAGCATTTATGAGAATTGCTTTACGCTAGCTAATCAATGAAATCTTTGCCGCCTGGCTAGTCTTATTGTTGCCCTGCTTTGCCTTTCGCCCATTCCTCCACTGCATTTCTCAAGCAGTTTTGGCATTACAGTTTCGCCTTTGGCCTCCGTCTCTCTCTCACTCTCTCTCTCTCTCTCTTTGTGTATGTATGTTTGTGTGTGTGGCAAGAAAGGCTCTCCAAACGCATTCCTCACTTGGCTGCTGCTGCTTTAGCTGGTTTTGCTCTTACTGCTGCCGCCTTCGTTAGTGCAGATTGTTAGTCGAACAATTGCTGGCTGCTAAGGCTATAAAAGCAAAAAGGGGTTAAGGTAGTTTGTGGCGAAGGGTTGGGGTTATGGTTATGGCAGTGTCACTGGGTTTTGGCTTTTCCACTGCCACTGCCACAGCACAGTCTTAGGCCCACTTTGGCACATGCAGCCAGCCAAGTATCATAGACTGGGTATAAAAGCTGAAGCTGACGCTGGCGACGTCGAGCTCACTTCAGAACTATTTCAATAAGCGTTACGTTATGCACGCGCATTGTCCTTCACCCTGTTTTCTCGACTGTCGACCGCGTTCGTTGTCAAATGTCGTTGCATTACGCTTTTGTCATTTGCCGTCGACGTCGTCGTTGTCGTCTTCGTTGCGTCGTTGTCTGCGTTGCCTACAAACAATTTACAGCGTTTTACATTTTGAATTTTGCGATTTTTCATTTTGATTTTGGTTCTGATTCTGCCGATGCTATCGTCATCGTTGTCGCCGCCGCCATCGCCATCTTCATCGTCCTCGTCCTCATCATCGTTTCTAGTAGTAGTTTTAGCTACAGCTTCCGTTTCCGTTGTGTCGCTTTCTTGATTATCAGCGAGCTTCTTTGCTTCCACACTTCTCACACTTCAGTCGTTGCAATGTGACAGGTGACGGCCACGCTTGAAAGCGTCAGCTTAGCCCTCTTAAGTGTCGTACGACAACTTGTCTCTCCAGCTTGAGCAATGAGCAAACACCTGACGCTGTCTATCATTCTGTTCCGACTTTAACAACTATGACTTTTCAAGCTTTCACAGTCACAGTCATCGTCACAGTCACAGGCACTGGCCCATGTCGCGATACTCAAACAAAAAAAAACAACAATTTCTTCTTCGTCTTTTTTATGCCCACCGCCGTTTTTTGGTAAATAGGTCAGTGACAATATTTTTACAGTCCGAGGGTTACTCCCATAGTAATTTTAATCCAACGTACTCAGCCACATCAACGATAAGTTTTAAAAACAAAATTTTGCCACATTATGCTGATTTAAATCAAAGCTTATTTCCAAAAGCCTAAAGTCTAAACGTCCTTTTAATTTTGATTTCATAAATGTCTGAAAATAAATAATAATAATATTTTTAATAAAATATATTTTTAAAATATACTAAATCAATATTAAATAAATTTGTATCGATTTCGATAACATTTTTAAAGTGGAAACAATATAAATTTGAATGTTTCTTTCTTTCATAATGCATTACAACTAATGACATTGTATTACATTTTTCATTTGGTAAAACTTTGTATGCCGCCCTCGCTGTGATGGTGTTGTTATGTTAGTATTATTATTATTGTTACTGTTGTCTTTTGGCACTCCCCTGTCTACATTCCTCCTATCTCTCTCTCTCTCTCTCTCTCTCTGTCTCTCTTTTTCCCTCACACCCTTCACCTTCGATTCCTTCGCTTCATCGCTTGCCAATTCATCTGTGCTCAGTCACCCATTTTTCGTTGACTTTTTTTGCGCTTCGCTTTTTTTCCATTCAGCGCTCACTTCAGGCCTTAGCGCAATGTACAAAAAAGTAGCAGAGAGAGAAACAGTGACACAGATTAGCTCGCCTACTGACTACAGACTACCGACTACTGACTGCCGACTACTGACTACTGAGTGGTGCCTGGTGCCTGGAACCACCCGACCACCATCACTCCGTCGGAACAGAACTTGTGCTACCTTGTGCTCATGACTCGTCAACCTCAGTCAGAGGCATCCGCTTTGGCTTTAACTTTAGCTGAAGCATCAGCCCCAGCAGGTAGCAGTCAGCAGTGGGTGGTTGGGTGATTGAGTGGTTGGGCTATAGCTCTTGGACGATTGCAGATATTTGTTGTCTTCATTGACGTACATAAGTATGTACATGGGCTATTGTCATTTTTGGTTGCATTTCTTTTGTCATTGCTGTTCAGTTGTGTGTGTGTGCGTGCGTTGAATGAATTTCAGTTTGATGCACATGAAGATTATTTTGTGGTAATTAAAAGGCGCACGATACAATAGTTCCATAACTAAAGTGACTTACCAATCCAATACACAACTCACATCGGCCCCACATTTCAAAGCGTTTCATACAATTTTGCATAGGTTTTTAGCTTGCTGGGTTTCTCCAAGCACGGTCGCCTCTCGGGCTGATCAATGCAAAAATGTATTTTCTTTTCATGAATCCAATTGATGCAACGGAAATTTGACTCACTTCATTTTAGAAATAACCATTCATTGTCTCTAACTCTTTCTGTCTATGTGTGTGTGTGTGTGTGTGTGTGTGTGTGTGTGTAGGGTTAGTACAATTTTTAATTAAACCAATTTCATTGTTCGAGAGCTTCAGCTTAAGCTTAGACACTGGCCAATTTATTCGAGTTAATTATAAGCAATAGGTTGGTGTAGCTAGATTTGTTTAAGGCTACAAATGCAAAACGCATCGCAAATTGTTCAACATTTCTATTTATTTATTTATTTTTTTTTTTTTAATAATAAACTAATTTTGTATTGGCATAAGTTGCCTTTAGCAATTACTGCCAAGTCAAGCTAACATTTCACTGGGGTATAAATAATTATCTGAAGTCTAATTATTTCACTTTTTGCCCTGCAACTTCAAGCTGCTCGAACTCATTATTATTTCTTCTTTCTATGCCTCGGATCCATTGCACATTTTACATAAGACGATTTATATGCTACTATATAATGCACAAAACATGCAACTGGTGTGGGTTGAGCTGATAGTTAATATCATGAACGAACAAACGAACGTCAGCAAAGATGATGCCCAAAGGTCGCTTTTCCAAGTCGCTCTCTGACAGATGATAGCCACAACTACTTATCGTTGATGCTGTTGGGGCATTGGTTAACTGATTAACTTGCTTGACACACAATTACAATTATATCACTCATACGTACAAAGTTAAACAGTTAAAGTGCGTCCTTGCTGCTAGTCAAGTTCAAGCTACATGCAACTAATTGCCAAATCTTTTTGTTTCATTGGCGATTACTCATTCTGTGTCAATCTGTTTGCTGTGCTGAATGCTTTAATTGCGTTTGTTGTGCCAATTAAACAACAACACGTAATACGTAACATCAAAGACCGGACAGCCACAAAACCACTCAGTCAATTGACCGTACATTGACCTCGAACCCTGACCACAAATAAACAAATGTATGTTTGGGTGTGTGTGTGTGTGTGTGTTCAAGACGAACGCCCATTTGGCACGCAGGTGCCGCAGCCCCCTTTTTGAAGACATGCTAAATCTCAGCTAAAGCTCACTCGCCTTGCCTACAACAATAACAACAACAGCATGAACTTTGTTGACGCACTTCTACGTCCACTTCGCCATTTTGCCACTTTCCGCACACTTCCTCGCGTATTTATCCCCACCACACCCCACCCCACCCCACCCCAACCTTATGCATATTTAGCGACGAGCAGCTGCGTCGCAGCCTTTGAGAAATTAATGCGGCCATTGTTTGCGCCATTGCTGAAACTGAATGATGCCCGCACAGTGGCAACTATGCCAAAAGGGGTTAAGCATACATATATGCATACTACTAAGTATGTTTCTGTGTATATTTTTGTTCACAAATCGTAAAACACATATATATGTGTATATATGATATACATATATATTTGACACGGCATTTTGAGAAAATGCTCACAAGATGCGCTTGGCCTTCGGGAGTTGCCAACTGTCACAGACACTAAAAGCCCTTCCTTTCAAACACGCACACACGCACACACACACACACAACACACATATGCATATCTATGTATATTTATAGATATGAAAGTGCAATTTCTTGCCAAAATGGGCTAGATTTAAATATTTTATCCACTTGTTTCGAACTAGGCTGGATGTTTTAAAAGTTAAACGCGTTTGTAACTAGTTTGCACACATGACAAATTTCATATTATTTTTACACCTTTTGCTGCTGATGCCCCGCATTCCTGCGCTTCCCACCCGAAAAAGCTGCCAAGTAAAAGCAAATGGCAAGTGCGATAGTTTTGTTAATTTTAGATTATGTGTATTTTAGATTGTCAACAAAAGCACAAAAGCAAACAATTTATAATTACTTTATAGCTGACTTTCAGCTGACATATGACAACTAGAATAACAACTAAAATAGATATGTTGCAGAACTAACATAACATGAGTCAGTAAAGATAACTTTACTCTAATCGAAAGTTAATCCGACCAAGAACTGACCAAAGTCTTACTTATTAGGAGACTTAAACCAGTAATAATAGGTATAACTTTTTTAATAACAGACATACTAAAAGCTAGCTTTATCTGTTGGAAGTTCTGTCACGAAAATAGTTGCTAACATTTTTCCATTTATTTTCAATCATCTGAAGAAGATGATAAGAATTCACTACCCAATTTAAGTTCATATGCAACTTTGCTTATGATTTAAATTGTCTTTGACCACAGTGGCATGATTGGAATGACTTCATTACCCAGCGGCTGTGTATTTTGAGATTTATTCAATTTAATTTGAAATCGGCTTCAATGGGCTCGCACTTTGCTCCTGTTTTGTGCGTTACGCGTTAAGCGTTTAACGCTGTGGAATGGGGATGGGATGGGATGGAATGGAAATAGGAAATAGAGTTCGGTACAAAAAAGGGCATGTGATTAAAAATTGTTTTGCAAAGTTCATTGACACGAAGTCAACGACGTCTGTCCTGGTGCTGGTGCTGCTGTCGGAAGCCATTCATTCTCAAACGACGAGCAATCAAAGACTGCCTAGCAATTTGCCGCCTATTTTTTGGCAGAGCTGTAATTGATTTTTTCCCTGGAGGAATGGCTCGTCAACATAAGCGTATGTGCGAATAACAACAACAATACTAAACGGATCAATGAGACAGTTTATTAAACCAGAAACCAAATACTCTCTCTCTAAACCAACTCTTTAAGCTATATTAATATTTATATATAACTTAAAATGTCTTTGATATTATAATAAACATGCTTAACAAATTCATGGCATTTATTTTGAGTCATTTATGACACACTCAAAAGACTTGTGACGCAATTTGTTGTGTAATGGCTTATGCGTTATCGAAATCCTCTTATATTTTGCCATTACGTTCGTACTGATTTTGTGTGTGCTCATTTTCTGAGGACAAATTTAGTTTTTGCCAATTAAATAGCATTTCGCTAGTTCTTTACTTAGTATGACAGTTTGATATCAAGTGACATTTTGACGTACAGGCAGCACTCAAAAATTTCGTGAATTGCATTCGTGTTGACTAAATGCCATAACAGCCATCCGAAATCAACTACATAAGTAGCAATAGCTGAAAATCTGTCAAGTTTCTGTTGAGCCAGCGAAGATAAAGAGAGAGAGAGAGAAAGAGAGTGAGAGAGAGAGAGGGAGAGAGAGAGAGACTAATGGAAAGTTGTCGTCCTTCATTTTATTGTTATATATTTGCTATATTTCTGGCTTTCGACAAAAATGTTATAAAAAGTGAAACTGAAAGCGGTAAACTGCAGGTGAAACTGAGCAGCTATCTTGCCACATTGCATTTCTGAAGGTTGAGTTTGGCATTTGGTGAGGGCAAGTTAAGGTCGACAACGTAATTAGTTAGTGGCAGGACCATTGGCTATGGCATAGTGAGCTAAAGCAAAAGGTTTCCCTTTGTGTGGCAAACGTTTCAATAATGACTCTACCTCAAAAACTGTGGAAGATATATGTATGCATTTCCGATTTCAAAATGCGGGGTGGCTGGGTGCGGAAGTAGTTGTTCGGGTGACATCAGCAGCTTCTTACCAAATTTGGTTACTCTACGTGCAAAATATGTGGATTTGTCTTTTTATACCCTTAACCCATAAAATAGGTAAATAAGAGTATAATGGTTTTGTGCAAAAGTATGTAACAGGCAGAAGGAAGCATGTCTGACCCCATAAAGTTCATATATTCTTGATCAGCATCCACAGCCGAGACGATATAGCCATGTCCGTCTGTCTGTCTGTCTGTCTGTCTGTCTGTCTGTCTGTCTGTATGAACGCGTGGATCTCAGAGACTACAAGAGCTACAGACTTCAGATTTTGTATATAAGTTCTCCTATACCATAAGCAGAACAAGTTTTCTTCAAATTATCGATAACTATTCTGGTTTCCGATATACACATAATATCGATAACAAAAAATATCGAATTTGGAAAATCTAAAAATGAGGTTTGAAGTAATGGGTAACGATAGAATTTTTCTGAAAATTTCGTCCAAATCGGTTAAGAAACACCGGAGATATGGAGCTTAATCGATTGAAGCTAAATCAGTATACCAAAGTCTTATATAAATTTAATTTATTTATTGCAACTGGGTTCAGGGTATCTTCTAGTCGGGCTCTCCCGACTGGAGCCTTCTTACTTGTTCTTTTATCCAACTTTTCGGTTTCCCAGACCCCCAGGGAGGTGTTAAATCCCAACCTCAACACTTTATCAGTCCCGCCCGTAGAAAAAGGTAATTGCAAAGTTTCAGACGGACCGACGGACAGACACCATGACGGACATTAAGCAAAGCAAATGTACTTTTTACTTTCGGTTGCGAGTATTAACAATTGTTCTTCAATCAAGAATGATTATTATGAATCACAAATGCAGTAAAATTGGTGTTGTTTACAATCTGAAAAGTTATTAAAACAACTTCTTGTATATTGTATATTCTAAAGGAGCTTCGCTTATGTTGCATGAAGAAGAAAGCATCATTTATGTGGTTTGTCAAGAACACAATTAACATAAATAGTATTAAGCTAACGCAACAATGTGGGGTTCAAATGAAATATTTCGTATTGCGTGTATAACAGAACAATGTTCGAAATCAAGACTTATTCAAGCGTGCATCTTCAATGCGTCTTCTTGGTACGCGGCTGCTGTTGCTTGCAAATAAAATACCAATGAACTGTAGCTTTAAGTAGCAAAACTAAATGCACATCATGTTTTTAAGCTTGGACCTTTGCAGATTGAGAGATTATAAAATTGCAATTGCAACATGCCACTCGTTTGCCATGCCATGCTTTGGCAGTCAAAATCAATTGGCCGTTCTAATATCATCGAACATAAGTTATTGAAGAATAAATTGGTCAAATAAATAAATTGAATTCCTGTTAAGAGCAACGTAAGCACAGCACAACTATTGCATAACATTCGTTTGTTGGTTAGTGCTGCAAACTTGAGTCAAGCACTTGTTATCTACTTCTAAAGTATATAGTATACAAACGAGTTTTTTTTTTTTTTTTTGTGACGTTAAGCTACTTATTGCATGCTTGTTACTTTAATATTTGATGGCATTCTCTAACGTAATGGTCAACAGATTTATAGTTCCAATTGCTCTGCTTGACATAAGGTATTATATACAACATATATAGGTGTTTATCAATCAATACGAGGGCTGTCTGTTCAATTTGAGTGAAGCCTTTATCTTTTCTCAAAAGATTGATCATCTCTCTCCTTGAAATATAAACTCTTGCCAAAGGCTTCTTATAGACTCTAATTTTTTTTAATAGATCGCTTGGGAGTTAACCAATGGGAAACTCCATGATTAATTGCGGACTTCCTTTTTCCATTATGTCAAACAGTGTATATAGTATGTATATAAGTAAATAAGAGAGTGCAACCCTCGGATTTATCTGTGTTGGTTGTGCTGTTTTTTTTTCAGATTTCATATATTTTATACAATTTTTGCCATGGCCAACAACATCATTATTTATAAGCCTTTCACTTACGTGTATATTGCCGCACACACACACCAACACACAAACAACATTGGCCAGCGATAAAAAGCTTCTTTGTCACAGTGTTTTTTTTTTCTTCTTTTGTTTGTTTTTTTTTAAGTAAGTAACTGTGTCATTTCTGTTATTGTTGCGTGTCACAGCGTTTGGCCATCACTCATGCGCCACGTTGCAGGCTAGCGATTGCAGAACTAGCAAATAAACAACATCAATAACAACTAGAAAATCCAAATAACCATTTTGTAGGAAATTGAAATAGTTGTTGCTACGATACAACAGATACGATAAAAGTAATCCGATTTGAAATGATTTTCATTTATTTCTTATATAATATTTATGTAATTTAAATTTTGTATTCTACTATCAGGCTTTTGCCTCTTTTTTACGTTTTCCCTTTGGCTATATACCATAGGGTTTTGTTGTCTGCGCGATAAATAACGGATATATAATTTTCGCTTTCGCGCTAGCGCCCAATGGAAGCCCTCAAGCAACAACAACAACGACGACAACAGCCACATGCTGTTGGCAGTTGGCAAATGTTTTTGATTTACTTAACGGCCATAAGACGACGAATCCCTGTTCTCACTCCTACTTGCCCCGACTATCCTAGACCCATTTCCTGTCTCCCATTTCCCAATTCCAGTTCCCGACGTCGCCATTTGACCCAATTTGGTTCGGAGTATTTGTTGCTATTGTTGTCGTTGGCGTTATTTCCCGTCTGTGGTTAACTGCTTAAGAAATAATTCATTATGTATTTGGCCGGCATGTCATTTAATTTGAGTGGTGGCCGACGTTACCCATTTTCCTAATTTTCCCATTTAGCATGCCTTAACTCAACTCATTCAGCGATGCGGGCAATTTGTCCACTGTTGGAAATCGATCAAGTCTTTAAGAGGCAGCCACAAGCACTCTCACACGCACACACACACACGCAGTCATACTTCTTAACACCCCTCTTCATTACCCTACCTCATTTGTTTTTTTATGCAGGGCTTTTCCTGCTGGTGGACAGCTGTGTTTTCGTGTTTTATATTCAAGTAAAATTGTTTATATGCGTCACTTTTATGGGCTTCTGCTACGTTGACAGCAATTTGTTTGCCCAACAAGCAGATTCTGAACAGAGAGAGAGAGAGAGAGAGCTCTGTGTGGCACTCGTTCTCGCCTCCTTTTGTTGCTCTTCTATTGTTTTCTTGTTGTTGCTCTTCACACCATTAAGCGCTTAAATAACAGCTTTATTGAGTGAAATTTTCAATGAATAGTTTTCAGTTAAGTTGGGGTAACTAACTACCTAAAGCTATATACTTCATCAGATTAAACAGTCAGTCATTTGGTAAACAAGAGTTGATTCAATCAAAGCCAAGCCATGCATTCATTTAGTTGGAATCTGTTCAATAATATGACACCATTGACAGAGCTGCGCCACAGGATACCATTGTTCCCAAAACAGTCAAAGGCTAGTTCTATGGAATTGCTTAAGTCATCTTTGATGAAGTGACGACCATGGTAACTGGGTTGCTTTACGAAATAGTCCCACATCAAATAAAACCTTTGTGGTTTTCCATTGAAAAACTTGTTAAACAGGTTTATTTTCAAGCAATAAAATAGATTCAATTTAAATTTTCATCTCCCACAAACTTCGTTCTGTGTGTGTTTGTCAAGGATATGAATTTCATTAAATTGTTGTTGTTGTTGTTGATAGCCTTCGTTAAGGTGCTTTGGCTGGCCTTCAAGCCGCCTGTCCCTGTCGCATCCAATTAACTTTGTTTGCCTAATCAGAATGCAACATGCAATACGCCTTCATACTTCCGACGTTCTATGACGATTTCCTGGGCCAGGGTCTGGGCCTGGGCCTGGGCCTTTGCCTGTGTGTTACCTTACCTTTCGGTCAGCCATGTTTAGTATGGCCTTGTCCAGGCAAACTTTAACTGTGTGCGTGTCCGGACTTTGGTGAGGAGAGTGACTGCTTTGTCGCGTCATATGCTGCCAACAGCTTGTCTGGCCTCGTCCGTTTTATGAGCATTTATTGCAGACACGCACACACACACGTTTACGATGATAAAGGAGTGTGTATCCCAAAATAGTTAAACTAGACAACAGATAGACGGCAAGACAGACAGACAACATTTGGGATGAGCACGCAGGCAACTTGGTCCAACGTGTCGCGACGTGTCTTGGCTGCCTTTTTATTTATTTTTTTTCCTTTTTCCTAAACGTATTCATCAAACAGCAACTTGACCCAATTTCCAAACGTTAAGGGAGACTCTTTCTCTCTATCTCTCGGTCTGTCTTTTTTGCTTTATTTTTCGTTTATTTCTTTTTTTTTTTTTTTACTATTTTTGCGAATGAGCGTTTGTGGTAGACAGAAAGGTGCTATTGGAATGTTATACTCTCAAGTAAGTTAAAGCCGAAATAGGTTGAAGAATCAAGAAATACAGTCAAATATATGTTTACATTAGCTTTAATACAGCAAAAACTGTCTGGTCAAGGAAAGTAAATAAGATACCTTTGATGCAAACAATCATCAATAGAAAATGTATTTTTAGTTTGCCAAATTGTTTCAAAACCGATTGATAATCGTTAAATAATCAAAATTAATCATAAAATGTATGTATTATGTTAATTGATTACTTAGCGCAAGCGAATTGGAAACAGCTCTGCAATCAGGTCAGTTTAATTACATTCTATATTTGGGACTCAAGCTTATAATTTTGCAAGAAATAGCTTTGCACAAAATATTATATCCTATGCCGTCCGGAATTTTCCATCAATTTCATCTGTATGCTCTATTTCCCTCTCTCTTTTTTACAGAAGCTTATTTATACGATATTGTTCTCTGATTTCCTCTCAGCATCAGCGGTAATTAGGCCAAACAAAGGCAAAACTTAAAACCCGTTTAATAATTTGTTACTCATCTGCCTGCAACAAGGGCTGCATTATCTGCCTACAATTGGCAGTCTAATTAAAGTTGGCCTGCTCAATCATGCAACTGTTTAGAGGAGAAGGGGTTTGAGGCTGTCGCAATGCCAATAGTAATTTGGAACCCCTTCATGCCTTCACTCAATGCTGCGTTACTGCATTGCTGCATTTACTGCTGCTGACATCGGTTGCATTAAATATTTAACATCAAGTATAAATGCAATACCTGAAACATCTACACACACTCAAAAGTGTGTATCGAGCGTGTCTTAATTGTGCACACAGCAATGAAAAAACAATTAGTTGGACTATAACAGCAGCAGCACACAGGATCAGAGCGGAGGAAACAAGGTCACAGGGTCAACGTGATGACAAAAAACTGTTGTACCCACAATACTTAATGTAAGGACAATGCAAGTCGATTTATTTTAGACTCTGATGATAGTTGTAAATGAGTTGATTAGCTTTTAGATAGTTAAAACTTTGTAGTTTTATTTCTCTATGTGTCGTCTTGTTGTCCTCCATCTGGATGATATCGATAACTTCCAATCGATAAAACTATATATGAATAATGGCTTATTGCCAATTTTAATTTCTTACCTTCAAAGCCATCATTTAGTTAGTTGGTGGCGTCTTTTAAGGATCTGCATTTCAAACTTCCCCTGCAGCGCCAAACCTTCAGTCGATAAAGTATGTTGTCGATATCGAAATCGGAACCAAACATTTACAAATACAAATCTTAATAAATATAAAGCAGATGGTTTTTAAGCTTTCCCTAAGCACGCCGACCCAAGACGCGCGCAGTCGTTAAATATTGTCGACAATCATCGAAATTTGCGAGTTTTTATTTCACAGTTCATATTGCTTATAATTATAAAGCTGGAGTGTCCAAATTTCAAGAGAACATTTCTGTTTCTGTTTATATAACTTGCATTCTATATATGTGCATAACAAAAAGTCAAAACACGATAAAACTCTTTAGTATAATCGATATGTTGCATATTACATTTACAATTGCACCGTTGCAGGCCTAACAAGAACGAATAAAACATTCAGAGCATTAATTCAAGTATATAAAAACATTTATTCAACAAAGTACTTTCAATAATATAATTTTATAATTATAAAAAAAAAAAACGTGATATGTCAGAAGGTTCTGCAGAAGAAAATTAAATTTATTGAATATTAAATATTATTTTTCATTTTGTTATATAAATAACAAAAAAATTTATTTAGGATCTTGGATCAAGATAATCAACATTTTTCTACTTATTTTTCTTAAAAGTGAAGAGCGATTATTCATATATTATGATTGGTTAGATAGTGAAAAGATTTTGAAGATTGCCGGCCTTTCAGAGAAATTTCGCATAGAGACTTTCATTCCATACATATATAAACCAGGATCCTTAATACTTATAAGTTATGTTTTTAACTTTTCATTTTAATGATAAAATTTTAAATGTTTTTGTTTGTCTCCCATGATATTCATTGCATTTCAGTAATTTTATCAAACTGATCGAAAAAAAACCAAACTCAAAAATAAAAATTATTGCTGACTTTTGATGTATTTTTTCCGCTCAAAATAAAACTCAACAGTGATCGACGGGTTTTGTTGAAGACCTTGCACCAATATTGTTAAAAATATTTAAAAAATATATATATTATGCTGTGAGTAGCTTTATTTACGGTCCCTGCTATATTGCACGTATTTATTTATTAAGAGCTAGGCTACAAATATAATTTGCATCCAACTTCTTATTAAGTACGTAATAATTAATTATAAATGCTTTTAAATACTTGATTTTAGTATAATTTGAATAGATAATAGATTGCCTTAAAAGAAAAATAATAGCAAATTACTTTTTATGGGTTGTAAGTAGGCTTTAATGTAACTGTCAATCGGTGTTGAACGTGATCAAATTCATTTGATTTTGTTATAGTTTTCAAGACAGGCTCGTTTCGTGCTTTTAAAGCTTTTGATATAATTTGCGAATTTTATTCGGTTGTTTTTAATTACTTTAGAGATAAAAGCCTCAAAGTTATTAGCTTTTGTCATAATGAACCTGAATAATAGCGTCGAACTCTCTACGAAAGGGCCAAAGCCCCAGAAGTTCATTCCGGACAACGGCATAGGTAGTGCTGCAGGAGCTGCAGCTAAACCAAAGCTGAATGTTAATGCAAACGTATTTGTGCCTCGCTTTGGCATGGCAGCTGCCGTGCCGTGCAACGACGAGCCGCCAAACTCTGGCCACATTGAGCGTAAGCCAAAGGAACCAAAGATGATGCTGCCTTGGAAGGGCTTTCCAAAGCGAATGCAACAAAAGAGTCAATGCGATTTGGGTAAGTATTTAAAATACCAAGACATTAAGTGTAGCCTAGCCTAGTTATAGGCGCGTCCGCGCAACCAATTGCAGATCCAATCAGCAATGATTGGAACACCGAAAAGTCCAACGGCTGGATGCGCCCGGTTGGAGACCCAATGCCAACCTATGCGGCAGTAAAGAATCCCTTGTTGGAGCAAAAACCGATCAAGGCAACGCCTGACAATTGGCGCGCGCGGGACCGCAAGCCCGTTGCCATGCCACATTGCACAGATCATCTCAGCCGTGAGTCCATCGCTTATAAGCCGGATGAGCGCGTAGCTGTGGATCGTTTGCGCATCCTCAAGCGCGAGCGCATCGAGCAGGCGCTGAAAGGGCAGGAAATGGATAAAGATCTAGAGATGTCAGAGGAAATAAAGGAGCTTAAGCTTGAGGAGAATCAAACGCCAAAGCCGCCGATGGAGAGTGCGCTACCGAAGCGTTATATACCAACAAACAAGCAGTGGGATGAGCGCTGCAAGGCCAAAGCTCTTGAGGCTGAAGCTAGGGCCAATAAGGAGAATAGCATGGCTGGCATAGCGAAAGAAGAGCAAGAGACCGATAATCCGGAGACGGTGGCTTCGAGCAATGCTATTCCACCGAGCAAGACGGAGAAGCGTCGTGGCAATCTAATCCATTCCCGTTCGATATGGCGCGCCTTTAGTAATTGTGGCTTGCTGCCAACTCCAAGCTCTGGGCCAAAGCAGGTTCCGGAACTGCATTTCGAGTTGCCGCCTGATGATACTGTTAGGCGCTATGGCATTGATGAGCTGCTTCAACTGGAGCCAGAGGTTGACCAGTTGAAGAAGCCGATTATCAGTGATGCCTATCGCAAGTTTGCATTGCAAAGCGAATAATATTAATAATTTGAATGGTGTTCGTGTTTATTTTAATTTATAACCTATTGAGCATTTATTAAGCCTGTTCTTGCTTGTTTCATCTTTATTGTTTCGATTTGTATTTACCGTGTTTCATAAGGCCTCAAATTAATTGGTCTAGCTTTTATCTTTATATATTCAACACTAAACGGAAGTGCAAAACACAATTGTTAACAATAATAAAGTTAAACAAAGCTTGAAAAGAACAAACATAATTCACTTTAGTTTTAGTGGTTAGCAAAGGCATCCCTTTTTGGAAATGGGTCATCTAATTTTTCGCTAAATTTTAATAGGTTGCGTTGAACGAGGTCGTACTGTATATTAATAACATGATTCTCGTTTATGTTGTTTACAAGATCTAATTGCTTACTAAAGCAAAATGTTGACTTTGAACAAGTTGACATGACGACAGCATTATCACCGATCGGACGCTTAACAATTTTACAATTGTAATTTACTTAAACCTCCCTTAACGGCAGGGCAAATTTAGCTTGTACAAAAAAAAAAGGTGCACATTAAAAGGATAAAACTTAAGCATTGGCCAACGGGTCGTATGGTTTGTATATATATTTCATTATGTACATATGTGGGTGAGAGTAGAGTGGCAGGGTGGGCAAGGTGAGGGGGAAAGTTGTAGTTGTTTAGGTACTTAAGTGAGGCGAGATGAGTTCAGCTTGCGGCATTTATGTGCATATTTAAGCAAGCTTTGCACATTCACATGTAAATGCGCCTCAGGGCCGTTGTCCACTCCCACCCACACTCCTACCCTACTCTACACTTGCTTGTTGCAGATCCTGTTGCACACACATATATATATATATATATATATATACTATATACTATATATATATTTAAGTGCGGCGGCATTATTGTTGCTTTGCTTTGGGTTCGGGACCCTGGTCGTCATTTGGTCGCCCACGCTCAATTTGTCAGTTGCATAGACACACACACACACACACACACGTAGCGTGGTCACAATTATGTGACTGACACACTCCACCCTCCCCTTCCATTTACCGTGCATGTGACACTGGTACAGTGATAGCTGGATTTGAGTTTGAATTTGAGTTTTGAAACGAAGGACTTGATTTCGATTTTGACGTTATTTTTTGGACTTCTTTCTTATTCTCATTTCGCTTTTGTCAAGCTATTTTTATTCATTTCAATTGTGCTCATTCACGAAGTAAGCTAAATTAAACTACGTGTCCCCCCTTTGTGCTATGCAATGCAATTTTTATTGAGTGCAGCTCCCCCTACCCTTCAAAAATCTCGAGCAGTGAAAAGGACAGAACATTGACTTCGACGGCGACGGCGACGGCGACGGGGAACAATGAACACAGCAACGGCAAAAGCCATAAAAAGTAAAGCTGCTGCACTGCTGCAATGTTCTCCGCGTTGGCTTAAAGCCCAATATGCTGACCAGTTGTACTTGTTTTACCCGTATCAGTATCCCAGTATCAGCAAACTAACATCCAGCAAACGACCCTTCAACATACGGATACAAACACACATACACACACACACACATAGATACATAGATATGCATGTATCTGCAGCTTCTGCACAATTTTGCATGCTAAATCGGGTGGGTGGTGGGGGGATACAGCAGCAGGTGGATCAGCATTTATTTTATTTTTTTTTATAAAATGTTTATTAACCTAATGTTCATTAAAATGACGCCGCCTCGTTAGTTTTAATGGCGCCAACGATGCCAGCGATACCCATTTTACACGTTTCACCCCTTTCGGCCCTTCACCTCCACCCTTCCGCCAATCAGCTGAAAGTTGAAAGCGTTGGAAGAGCTCACAGCAAGCAACAAACCACAACAAAAAACAAGTGAAAAAGTTGCAGTCGGACGCAGTTTACTCTGTTACCAGTATTACAAACAAGTAAGAAAGCTCTAATCGGGAGAGCCCGAGTAGAAAATACCCTGAACCCAGTTGCAATAAATATATTTAATTTATAAAATACTTTGGTATGCTGACTTAACTTCAATTCTTCTTTTCTTCTTCTTCTTTTGTAATCGATTTCATGTGTATATCGGAAACCAGAATAGTTATCGATAGTTTGAAGCAAACTTGTTCTGCTTATGGTATAGGAGAACTTATATCGACGCGTTCATACAGACAGACTGACGGACGGACGGACGGACGGACATGGCTATATCGACACGGCTGTTGATGCTGATCAAGAATATATATAATCTTTATTGGGTCGGAGATGCTTCCTTCTGCCTGTTACATACTTTTGCACAAAACCATTATACCCTTATTTACCCATTATATGGGTTCAGGGTATAAAAAAAAGAACAGTATTAAAGAAAAGTTCTGCTTGCAAACGGTGAGTACTGGCAGGGGTGGGCACCAAATTGGGTAACTGTAGCTTATTAACTGTGGCAGATATAGCGACTTACGATTTAAAAACGCGGGCGGTATGGGTAACAGTAGTTTCAAATTTGTTTATAGATCTTTTTGGAATACCACTAAATATCTTCCTACCTGCAGAGTTTTGGGGGAAGTAATTTACAATCTTTGCACAAAATTTGATGATTCTAGCAGCTCAAATGTGGGCAATATGTGTGTTCAAATCGATTTGCACCTAAAGGTGTATCGATACGTTATCGATTTTCTAGTAGACGTAGCAAAGTTTTAAGGGTGTCCAAGAAATCGACAGACATTCCACAAAACCGAATATACTCTTTACCTGCGCTATCAGAGTATAAAAATATGAAAAAGGGCAGCATTGTGTCTCGTCTTCGTCACCATATTATAATCATTAGAAGAAGCATTGGGCAGCGCTGCTATATACAGGGTATAGGTGGGTAGGAAAGGGAAGATGCAGTTCTGGTTATTCTTCGATTTGTGTGTTGCAAGTGAAGAGTGCTAAGAAGAAAAACAAAGATAGAGAGAGAGAGAGAGAGAGAGAGAGCGAGAGCGAGAGCGAGAGAAACTCTGGTTTGTTGTCGCTGATGCGGTTTTTAATAAAGACCCTAACTATCTTATCCTATGCTGCCAAAACGCATCCACCTCCTCCCTAAACCTTCTCGCGCCCTACCCTGCCCTGCCAGCCATCCTCTTGACATTTACTTCAACTTTAGCACTTGGACATTAACTTGCCACGCTGCATTCATACATTCATTATTGACAGGGGTATTAAAACTCTATACGGGGAAGAAATTGCTTTTGCATCTGGCAATTACCAGAACTTCATTCAAACTGCACGGATTTCCATGTGGACTGCAAATACTATTCGAGGCTTCATTTCAACTTGATTCATTAGAAAAAGTGAAACTACTGCTGACTGATGCTGTTGTTGTTGTTGCTGCCTTTCGATTCGTTTGAAATACATATATACATATACATATACATATAATTGTACTATAGATATGTTTATGAAATCAGCAATCTAGCTTGAAAAATCATAAACAGAGTGGAATGCCGCACTTCAATGAAAAAAAATTATGCTCTTGTTAAAGAAATATTGTATGTGCGTTAACTAGAAAAATAGTACCATGAATACAAATTATTTTATGCTCTCCACAAAAATTCATTGGAAGTCCTATCAGTGAAGTGTAGTTGTAGTGCTGCTGGTGCCTTTGCTGCTCTACATAAAAATTGTTGAACTATTCCTGGGAATTGAAGCATAAACACAATATTTTGTACTTTTCCCAGTTCCTTCCTAGCCAACTCCCCCGCCCTCTCTCATGTCGTTAGTGAAGCCTTTAGCTGCTTTCTTACTTATTTTCTATACAATTTTTATTGTTTTATTTTCTACTTCTTGGACTATAGATGCCCTGTATTTGGAAACTAGAAAGATTTCGCAAGAGGTGTGACGATATTTACAACGCCTTATTTTAATTGAATTTCGTTCATTATTGTTGTTAGATTTGCTCCTTAGCATTTGAGCATTAAATATAAGTTGTCGAACATAATAAAACAGAGTTTATGAACATGCATTAATTGGTCAAAGACAAATTTAGTTTGAATTGTTTGGAATATCAAAAAAATTCTGTAAAAAGAATGTTGGAATGATTTCATTTCCGATCGACTGGACTGAAATCCAATAACCGAAGTTAACTCAAAGGGCTTTTAATTGGAACAAACTGTATATCTTAGGCTTCAACATAATTACAATTAGAGCGTAGCTTGCATCAAACGAGTTCCAGTTGCAGTCGGCTGCAGCAATAGCAAAATAAAACGGCAGCAGCAGCACCAGCAGCAACCACAGACACAAAATGTACTTGCCTCATATGGCAGTTGAGCAGAGGCAAAGAAACTAATATGTCCAGCAAGAGTGAATACAGCATAGATGCATGCGTCTAAGGATGCGGCAGCAGATGCACATCGGAAGGCAGCAGCATATTGGTAAGGCTAAAGATGCAGAGACAGAGAGAGAGAGAGAGGGAGAGAGAAAGAGAAAGAGAAAGAGAGAGAAGCAGGGAAGAGATATCATAAAGCTGCATTGCCTTTTATGAAGTTGCTGTCATGGTTACCAGGTTTTTAGGGAACAGGACAGAACTGCATTTAATTGTTGGCATTGCTTTTTGTATGTGTTCTCTGTCGTTGTCTTTGGCTTTGGGATGGTTGTTTCCTAGCATTTTGCATTAATATATAAATACACACACACACACATACTCGCATCTATTTTCTTTCATTTGCTCTATGCTGTTCTTATTTTTTAACTATAAACTTTTTAATGATAAACAGGTGGCTTTTAAGTTCTTATATTTGTTTAAGAGATCTGTTTGTGCTTTTGTGTGTCATATAAATGCTTGTCAAACTAATAACGGAACTGTTTTCCATTGATTATTAAAAACATGCAACACAAATCTTTTTTAGATCACTAATAACAGATTAAAATACATCAAAGCACAAAAAAAATAAATAAAATAATCAACCATATAACAATCGATATTAATTAGAATATCTGATACCACAAGCGAAATAATGTGCTCAAAAGAAAATAAACATAAAAAACAAAACCAAAAATCAATTTTGATCAGTATATAAAAGCCAAAATAAATAAGAATAAAGTTAATATGTGATAATAAGCATGTATTTGCACGATGGTAAAAGCAAACAAGAAAAAAATTCAAAAATATGGCTTTAAAGTGCTTATTTACGCAATACTTGCGCATATTGCGTGGGTATACTTCCACATAGAAAAAAGATGCACTTGATGAACTGCTTTTGAGGAATTATTTAATCTGATTAACATAGATCATTGCAGAACGGGAAAATTTGTGTAGCATTGGGAAATGTTAAATAACATGCAATAAGCACACTACTTTCGTTTTTTGGTTTGTGTCTTTAATAAACCAAACTCCAACAAAATCATAAAGCTTAGCCGAGACACACAAAAATTTTATATAGACCGATTGAATAGCACAGCCAAAAAGTATGCATTAAAATTGAACTAAAGATGGTGGCCTGTGTCTACACTGCTGCATGGCAGTGCTTTGTTGTGTGTCTTTGCTAGCTGGTTATCTGGGTGATTTCCCGAACCCACGCGACGAATGAGCAATGTGTCAAGGCAGAATGTTTTGTCTGCTATTACAGACCTATGACAACTTCCATTTTAATCTAAGGCATATACACTCGAGATTCTTAGTGTTCGATTGTTTGCAAATAAAATAAATAAAATACTTGGCCCATGAATAGTTCGTTCGGCGAATCGAAGCACCACATCAGCACCCGTTTGCCCGATAAAGATATCGTTATATTGCCTACGTGCCACTTCTTCGAATTTGGCAAACCCTGTCAACTCTCTCATTGGTTCGTAGTCTTATTTTGTTCGCTTCGCCCGTGAAATATAAACGGAAACAGCCACTTGACCAAAAGTGGCAATTTTGATATCAAAATACAATTGTTAAAAGTCTGCAGTTATCGCATATAATACTAAATTGAGACCGGAACCATTCGCGAAACCGCAAAGGGTAACCGGAAACTCATAATTAAATGATCCCATAAAGATATCAGTCATTGCAAGCCCAACAAACAGTGTAAACTCTTTAAAAAACAATTGCTAATCAGTTAAGTGCACAATTAAGACCATCAAAACTTTGACTGAATGTCCCCTTATAAATTCTTACATATAAAACAAAAATACTCAATAGTTCAAGCAAAGACCCCAGCTCGTTTTTACAAATCATTCCAGCCCACAAAATATTCCTGCTGAACAGTTTGAACGATTTTTGAACTTCTTTTGTTTTATTTTACCAATAATCCCAAAAAACATTAATAAAAATTAATTTCCAGTTATCGGATCACTAAAACCGTATAATAACAAAATTTTTTATAACTTGATGTTTTTTGGTCTGCAAGACAAAGATTGATAAAGGTATATACAAGTTTTGACTAGTAACTCATCAAATCATATAACTATCCTTGAGACCTATGAACTATTTTATTGTAATTATTTTATTGTTTCAAATTTAATAGATTGATTAAGACCAATTCGAATTTTTGCAAAACAAATATTTTATTAAGCAGTTGGAACTTTAAAATTATAGATAATGATAGAGAGCTTCAAATATCGACTGTACTTAAAGAACAATTTGAGAAGATATTGCTGTATTTTAGATATATTAGTAAATTTTTTTAAGGCTAAAATATTTTATCTTTGTATATGTTTTCAATTTATTTGCATTAAAGTATCTATGCATAAGTAAGCATGTTTTTATGTGTGTGTCTTTGTATAGATATTAAGATTGTTTTTTATTTGTTTATTTTTTGAAATATGTTTCAAGCTCTTTTGTTTTGTTTGTTTGTGATTTCTGTTACAGCGTTTCCATAAAAATTTGCATAGTAAACAGTTTTCAGTTTTTATTTTAAGTTTATATTTTTGATCTTTAGTTTTTCTTTATCACTAAGAGCTATTAAAAAAAGAATTACTTAAAATAAATCACAGTGTATTTTTTTGTTTTGTTTTTTTTTTCTTCCTTCCCTTTTGCTTATTTCGCTCACACTCAATAAATTATTATAAAAAATAAACAGTTTTGTATATTAATCGATCAGTAAATTACTTGGAATTCTTAAGTTATATCGAAAAATAATTAACCAAAGACTTAGATATTTACAGAAAATCGTCATGTTTCACTTTGAATGTAATAAATTAAATACTTTTGTGTATGTGATGATTGTAATTCGATATGAATAATACTTAAAAGAACTAGCATAAATAGTTGATAAATAAATAAATAAATTATTAATACAAATGCATGTATGTGTATATGGGTAGGGGTGGAAAGGGGGTGTCATACAATTCTAAAATGGCATTTGACAAATTCGTCATAGTGGTTTTGTGTGTGTGTGTGTGTGTGCGTGTTTTTTTTGGCTTTTGCGCTTAGCTACAAGTGCAAACGTGCAACTGCAACATTGAGATACTGTTCAAACAGCCCTCGGCGCTAATACTGGCTAAAAGCTTCTCTCGCTCTCTCTCTCTCTCTCTCTCTCTCTCTCTATTTCACTTTATTCCTTTCTCTCCTCAACATTCAGCCGAGTTTGAGCAGCCACCATTACGTGCCGCTGTCCCTGCTGCTACTGCTGCTGCTGAACTTTCCAAACTCTCCATGCTGAACGTTTGCCTTGAACTCAAGCTAGAGCCGGAGTTGGAGTTGGAAATAGAGTTAAGTCTGCTTGCAGCTGCATGCTGTCGGCGCTCCTTGCTATTCCTGCTATGCTTGCGCAATGAACGATGCAAAGATCTCCACATATTGTCCAGATATTGGTAGTAGAGCTGCTTGCTAAACTTGACATCACGTCGATCTGCTTCCTTGGTGCCATCGGCTGGCGTATAGAACTTGAGGCGATCCAGCATGGCTGCCTTGCTGACCATGCTCAATTTGGCGCCATTGCTGTTCGGATAGGATGAGTTGATGGTCGTCTCGATCTCGCACAGCACACGACGTGCGCTCTCCAGTAGCTCATGGAGTTCGCCCGTCTTGCGATCCAGCGGCAATTGATGATCCTTGTGATATTTGTAGTGTGCCTTGCCCAAGTACGCAAAGCTGCCAACGAATGTCTGCATGTGGCGGTACCAGGTCTTCAATTTAACCTGTTAAATGACATGAAAGAGAGAGAAAGAGAGAAAGAACAATTAAGTAAACTATTTGAATTCGAAACAAAGAGAGAGAGAGAGAGAGAGAGAGAACTAAAGAGCGAAGGGCAAGCGTTGTGGAAACTGGTATCAGCCGCCCAGGGCGGAGCCGGTCCAAACGCTTCCAAACGATCGATCAATGTGCAACAATGTGCATCCAACAGCTTCGTAAATTAGCTTGCCACACTTACCGCATTTGTGGGCCGCGTCATATTTGGTAGGAACTTATACTCGCGTTGCCAAGGCTCAATATCATCATATTCCAAATTCACATTATCCCGCATATAAGCATATTCACGCATCGTATTATTCTTCAATGTCTCCAAATATAGATGCTGCAAATGCCAATAAAAAAAAAAAAATAAAAAAACAAATTTTATAAATGTTTTTGCGTCTTGCATGCTTACCTTGCGTTTGTTGGCCCCCGTTGAGGTATCTGCCTCGATGAGCTGGCGCTGATCGGGCTGATAGACGCCACCGCAAGGATTCTCCCATTCGGGTGCTGCATTGGCGGCTGCAGCCTTCAATTGATTCTTGAAGAATTTGAGATCGTGACTGCGTCGATGTCTGATTTGCTGATGTTTCAATTCACGCATTGTTGCATGCACCGCTGCCTGGGCAATCTCTTGCAAGCTGCTCTCACTTTCAGCTTCAAAGCTGCCACTGCTGCTGCTGCTGCTGCTTGCATCGCTCTCGCTGTCGCTGTCATAGCTGGCATCGCCAATACTTTGAGAGAGACCAATAAATGGATTTGCGTGCCAGAAAGGCAATGAGCCGGAATTAGAACTGGCACGGGAACTGGAACTGGAACTAGTACTGGAACTGTCTACATTATCATCATGTGCAAAACCCAGAGCCAGCTGATGGTGCAAATGTCTAGCTTGTGCTAATGGCAGCAAAAATGCAGCCAGCGCCATGATGAGCGTATAGCTGTAAATTCTGTTGATGTTGCAACTGTAACTGCAACTGCAACTGCAACCGTGTTGTTGATTGCTGCTGTTTCTGCTGCTGGCGCTTTGGTTGTGTTGTGTTTGCTGGTTGTGGCAATGCTTGGCTGTAAAAACGAAACGAGGGCGAAAATTAAAGCGTTAGTCATTATGTTTTCTTCTTTTTTTGTCAGTTTTTAAATCATTTACCGTTGGACATGAGAATGAGCACTGAAAGAAACGAAATTGGCCTAAACACACTTGGCTAAACTAAACTTGTTAACTTGTTAAATGCGTGCACGCTCCACGGCGTCTGCTCAACAACTGGCCTGTTGCGCACCCGCATTCGCACTCGTACACCTTGTACTCTTGTACTCATGCACTCATTTATCTCTTACACTCGTAATTGAGTGTAAGAGAGGGAGAGAAAGTGAGAGAGAGAGAGTGTGTGTGAGTGAGAATATCGCTTGATAAGCACCAACCCATTTAGCGCAAGAGAGCATCTAGTAGCATCTACTACTTGCGCTTGATTTCGTCCAAAAAATCAATTGAACACGATATATCAATTTTGTATATATATGTATGTATATTTAAATGCCGTTTGGCTTTGTCATCGTTGTGTTTCACATGAATTTCACAAGAAATTTTTGTATTTCGATTACGCATACGTACGAGTATTTTGGGTTTTTCTTTTCTGATGAGCTTTGAAATATTTGCTGGCAGCAGCAACAGCAGCAGCAGCAGTAAGAGCAGCAGACGCTGACCAGACAGACAAGTTGCGAGAGCAAAAGCGACGTCATCGTTGCCGCGGGGCAACGCGTCGTATGAATAATTCATACAATATACAAATTCATTCAAAAACCAGGCGCGATCGTGTGCCATGCCGGCAGGCCGGCCGGCCTGCCTGCCAGCCAGCTAGCCCAAGCTCTAGCCAGCTAGCTGACAACAACAATAACGAGAAGCCACACACAAGCACAAACATATTTGTTGTTGTCGTAGGTCAGCGACTTTTGCGCAATTCGATAAAAAAAATAAAGAAAAAGAAGGAAACAACAACATATGTGCTGCTGCTGTTGGCGATAAATATTTAAATATTTTAATGTCAGATCGCAAATCGATTGATGTGTGTTTTGCAAAGCAAAAAAGTTTTGGGTCAAATTATTAACTTACTTAACAAAGATATCTGAACTTGGTGTTGAATAGAATAAGTTGACCATAATCATATGTTGTTATGATTATTCTTTTCCTTATCGGAAATTTAAGATAGTGAGCATATAATGTCAAAACAACATGTCTTTTAACAAGATTGATTGAGCGTTTGGTTTGATAGATTGAATTAAAGACGAATCGATTATAATTATTGCGGTTGCTGATCATTGTTTTTCTATTGTTTCCTTAGTTTCTTTTTTTTTCTATTTGGATTACAAGTTAACTATAAAAATATTTATAGATAATTGCTCAACATCTCATTTGGACTAAAACTTTACAAAAGTCTTACTTTTTTGTAGGATGCTTTTCTTTTTTTCTTTTTTTTTTGGATTGCTTAGAACATTGAGAAAAAACAAAAACCAAAAATACTTACTTGTATGGCACATTTTTATTGAAGTAAGTCACTTGGCACCGGATTTTTTGGTAACGAATATTAATTGTAATCTTTACAATGTTGATGATAATGTTTAGACCAAAAAAAAAAAAAAAACCGTTAACGTTTAATAATACTGTTTGTGGCGTACTCTCATGCACTGCTGTGTGGGGGAAGTACACACAGACTGATTGTTTATAGTGTTCTCTTTTTCGTTGTTGTTTTTGTCGTTGTTGTTGCTGTTGTTGTTTATGTATTGCGCTAACAATTGATTAAGTTATAAGTACAAGTTAAGTGGTATATGCTTGAGTGTGTGTGTGTGTGTAAAGTAAAAGTTAAAGTTTTAACTTGTTCGCGAGCCGACGATTATCATTGGCGTGCGTCTAAACGAGACTGATTCATGTTTTCAGCATGCCGTATTAATTTATATTTATACGAAAATCGCAGTGCTGCCTGTGAGGCAGTCCCAGACGCAGACGCAGACGCAAACGCAAACGCCGACGTTAACGTTGACGTCGCTGCCTTTGCTGGTGTTCATTGATAGTTCGATTTGGTCTCCAATTGGCCGCTGCTATCGCTAACGACGTCGCAGTCAGCGTCAAGATTGTCACCAGCGACATCAACAACAACAACAACAACGAAGCAGCAGACGTCAATTCCATGGTGCGAAAGAATCGCAGTGGAATTTTGCGCCACACTTTTTTTTCTTTATCACCCCCTGCCAAAATTTTCGATTTCTTTTCATAATATTTGTTCTCATTCATATCGTATTTTGTGACCATTGACCACCCCTCCTCCATCCCCCACACACACACACACATCCCCTACCTTTTGCAGTATGTATAAGTATGAGGGGGAACTTTTTTCCAGCACTTATACCTTATACACATACTCCTCTGCCAACCTTATCATTCACAAGCATTACGTCAATGACTTCGATCGGCGCATTCTTAAACATAACATAACTTCATTGATAATTACGTTCCACCTTTGCGTATTCACTAAACTGCATTCACACGACTTTTGAGTCATTTAAAGACACCTTAGAGGGGCACAAATCATTGATGCTTTGAATTCTGTAATTATATTTGAGATATATTTTTGTTTTATAGTTAAGATTTGACAATTTATTTAATGTTGCCATAAATACATTTGTACTTCATTCACAAGCTAATAAAAAAAATTAATGCATGATAAATAATTAAATTTATAATTTTTCTCACTCACTAACGAATTGGCATCATCATACATATATATACAATAGATCAGATAAGAGCTAAAACTATGCACTGCAACTGGCTACTGAAGTCATTGGCTCTATTTTGACCAATGCCATCTAGATTTAGAATATGGTGCACAAATTGTGACAATATTTAGCGTAAATAGCCCCAATTTTGCACCGAGAAAAAAGGATTTATGAAAAGTCTAAAGGAAAAACAACAAAATAAAAACATATTTCTATTTATTTGGTTGATACATATTTCCATTTCGAGTCGAAGGCCCTAGCAGCTAGTGCTCGTTAAACTATTATTAAGCTCAGTATTAAATACTAGACTTAATCTGTTAAATAAATAAATAAATATTTCCATTTACAATGCTTTATTTTTAGTTTTTTTATTCTCGCATTAGGTAAATCCTCTTTCATAGACTTTATCGCAATTGCCTAGAATTATTATGACACTATAGGATTTTTGCTTTTTTTTTGGCACCACCACTTGGAGTGCAATGTTCAAATCGAAATCGGAAGCGTGCTGTTGAAAAGCCCCAAAACGCCCCCACTTTAGTAAGGTGATTACACGTATTATGACTGATATCGCTAAATGTGTTAAAAATAATTTGAAATCACTTTCGCTTATGAAGCGTCGTTGATAAGCGTTAACAGTTAGCAGTTGAACGTTATAAAGCTTTAAGGGAAAATTTCCATGGTTGAATTTTAAAAGCTGGAATATCAGGCAAGATATTATTGTATAATAGAATTGGTGGTTTTTAACAAAAATGCTAAAATTAAATGCATTTTAAAATGCTTTAATTGGATAGAAAATGTGTCGGGTTTTTCGCTTTTGGGCTCTTTTGGACCCTATCATAAGTATTTTTAGTGCTGTCGGAAAGGAGCAAACTAGTGAGACACGCCTTGAGCCAAAAGAAGTTGCTCAATAGTAAATATGTTGTGACAATCGATGGCCCATTGAGGGAAGATAGCAAAAGTCGGACGTTGAGTCACTGGTCTGTGACGATTAGGAGAGTGATGGGACGGGGAGGTGGTGCTGGGGGTTAAGGTGTGTGAGGGTGCCACAAAAGTCAGCTGAAGCTACATGGCAAATAGTCAAAATTACTAGTGTTGGGCGATTTATATCGAACATAATGCTTAGCTGGCGCTCTTTATTTATCGCTATGGCAACAAACAATGGCTATCATATTGCGACATACATGTGTGTGTATGTGTCTGTGTATGTCTGTTTGTGTGTGTGTCTGTCTTGTGACGTAGGTGTGACAGCCAATTGCGAATTCACATTAATTGCCGTTATTATCTGTTTGCTTATTGTTGTTGACATTTAATGCAGCCCTTAATGCTGGAAATACATTTGGCGATTTGTCTGATTATATTATCAGTAATTGTCGACATAATTGAAAACGATGCTTATCAGTCGACACACACACACATTTGCATTAAAAAAAGGCTGCTAAAGCTACATTGACCATTCGAAGGGAGAGAGGAAAAGATTGCCAGCGCTGACTAATTGATATATTTTTTATCGCGTGCCAATGTCATCTCTTTTCTCTTCTCATCCTCTGCTCTATGTCGCTGCTGCTGTCTAATGTGTCAACAGTTGTCGCGTGCGCCTTGCTGTTATGATTGTTGACACCCAGCAGCAGCAGCAGCAGCAAAGAGAGCACGTTGCATCCACAGGTGTCTCCGTTGGCTAGTTAGTCATCTGTCTGGATTGCAGCAGCAGCAGCTTTGCTCAATTAACTGTAAGCAGCATCCAAAAACCCGAACGCCAAACAATCGATGACAAAGATAGCGATTTTTTCAATGTCCAAGGCTGCTTTTTAGTTAATTTTAATTACATATTACTTATTGGTCGGTATAAACTGTATGCGAATATCTCTATAAATTTGCAATACTTTGTTTGCACTGCAGAGTTGCTGAGCCAAGTTTAGAGTCCAACTCATCGCATCTGAATTTAAAGTGATTTGAGAGTCAGTCTCTTACACATCATGAAAACACTTCCGTTTTGACTTTTCGATGGATGCCGCAAGTTGCCACGCAACGCAAAAAAGAAAGGCATGCCGGATGGCAGCGGCGTCATTTCAAGTACATACTTCTCACGATCAGCAGAATTGCCAAAAATATGCACACAAAAAATGTACAAAATTAAAACAATTAAAATTAGTAAAATCCATTTTCCCAACCTTTCTTTCATGGAATAAACAATTATTTATTGTTTGTGTGGGTCAGTTCAAGTGTAGAGCAATGGATGGGCAGTTGTTTGGTAGTTAAGTGGTCAAGCATTCCGATTGCCTTCACCATTCCACTCCTCTCCCCATCTAGTCAACAACATGTTTACTCCTAGCTGTAAAGCAAGTTGGCTATTATTTTTGTTTATTTTTTTGGAATGCATCATTTGCTTTGTTAATTATTTAAGTTTTATTTTAGTAAAGTTCCAAATATGATTAGGATATTTTCAAAAGTCTTTGTCAAAATCCAACTTTCTCAAAGCGTCAAGTGATTGGTTTTTTGTGTTGTTAACTTCTCAAGTTTTGAAATTCAAAAGTTATGTGAAAAAGTATAATATAAGTATATTTTTATAATGAACTTAAATTTTTGATTGATTATATTATTTTCTTGTATTTGATTTTTGCACAGACTTTCTTGAAATAAATTTTTGTTTTCTTTACAATGTTCGTTTAAGTTAATCATTAGTTATAGAAGTTTGTTAAGTTTTGACAAAGTTTCAAATGATTATGAATGAAATAACGAATGACCCTAAGAACTTAAATATTTGTTTTTTTCAGTACCAAAGAACTTAGTATTAAGCTTATGCAATATTTGACTTAGATACGCAAATATTATCGAATTAACTTCGAGATGTTGAATGTTGAAAGTGACCTGAATTTTTAAATTTGTTGTCGCGCTTTGACTTTCGGGTTTTGCGTTCAAGTGCAAGTGGAATCGGAATCGGAATCGGTTTGCGCAGTGAGCGCTGTTGACTTGAAAGTGTTTCGTGTCTCGTTATTGAAATTGCAATTCAAGATTCTTCACGTACACGTTCGCTCAGAAGCAGACCCATACCCAGAGCCAGAGTCAAGACCCTAAGCCAAGACTGCAAAAACATAAACAAAAAAAATAACTAAGCAAAAGAGTAAGTAAATATGAATATATATGAATATATATATATACTCTACGCATCAAGTTTATTTACATACGTATGTATGTATGTATGTATGTGCGTCAGGTCATAAAAATGAAAACTTCGTCTCTGGGCTTTGCTGTTAAAACAACCTGACCATGTCGTGCCTCAACTATATGCCTGTGCCTCAGCTTCTTCTGGCGTGTTTGTGTGTGTGTGTGTGTGTGTGTTTATTTTATTTTTTTTGCTTTGTTTTGTAGTTGCAACGGCGGCTGCGTCGGCGGCTTCAAATGTCACAGTGTGGCATTCAAATTGGCACTTCAAGTTGGGCAAAATATGACCCAGAAATCAGAGCGAAGAGCCGGAGAGCGGAGCTGAGCTGAGAAACGAATGCTAGGCGGCAGCTCTGACTTACCAATTTTTCTCTAGGGAAACTGTTTGACTCAGCAACAGCAACAGCAACAACAGCCGCCTACGATGTGGTTCGGGTTCGGTTCAGTTCAGCTCAATCTGGTCATGGCAATAAGTCTCTAAGCAAGTCTGGGATCCCACAGTAGTTGTTGTTATTGTTTTTGTCGCTGGACATTGGCCACTTCTATATTTATTTATTCTTTGATTTGATTTTATTTTTTATTAAATGCTATTACGGTTTGCAGGCGTCGTCTGCAGCTGCATCTTGGCGTAATTTGATGTGGCAATGTAATAAGGCTAATGATCTGCCTAAGCGGGTAAATAGAACGGGTCCATTTCTCTCTCTCTCTCTCTCTTTCTCTCTCTATCTCTCACTCTTTGGACCGACATGTTCGTTTTTATGCTTTGCTTTGTTGGGTGAGTAGTGGCAAAAAGCGTTCATCAGCTGCTTGATGCCAAAACTTGACAGCAGTCTGAAGAACTTACTAATTTTATATTGAATCAGCGATTTGCTAACAAAAACTTATTTCATTTTTCGATCGAATCGAAATATAAATATTGCTAAGACCCTTTATTCCCCTGAGATTTTTGTTTCTGACCTTTGAGGTTAGAGCCGTAGTTTGAAAATTAAATAACTAATTAAAAATTATTTGTTTAACAACAAACTTTACGTGCCACCCTCGCTAGCATGCGCAGTAGCATTGCAATGCATTGTTAGCTGCGTTTCTCTCTCTCTGTGTGTGTGTGTGTGTGTGTGTGTGTGTAAGTATTGGCTTCAGGCTGGTCCAGCTTTGGTTGTAAGTATGCAATGGCCACCATCAAAGCCGCACAAATATCACGTCACATTCGTGAGCCAAAAGAAGAGAAAACACACACATACTTACAACTAGAAACATACTGAAGAGACAGTCTTTGATGTTGTTGTTGTTGTCGTTGTTGCTGTTTTGGTCGATCGGACAGACTTTTGTAAGTAGCCAAAGCAAATGTATCGATTTACAGCGCAAACAACTTGCACAACAAATGGAGCACAAGAACTGGAACAGAAACCAGCTGCAGGAGTAGAAGGGATGAGTGATGAGAGAGCGGCATGCGGTGCAGATGAAGGTACAGAAGTTGACAAGCTGCCAACGCAGCAAAAGCGCTTACAATGTTGAAGAATCCATGTCTGGCAAAGCCGTAGACGACGACGCAGTTGAAGTTGAAGCTGAAGCTGATGTTGATGTTGCATTTACAAAAATCGAGGCAGAAGAGGTAAGATGCTGCCGCCGCCGACGACGTTCAGACAATTAAACAAATTTGATACAGCCACAGACTGTTCAGACTGTCCGGATGGCGAATGGAACTAAGACTTTCAGCGAGAAAAAGCGACTGTATTAGTTGCATTTATTTTTTCAAAACCCAAAAGGTTCTTGAACTGCAGTCAAACTAAACCTGGACTTGCATATATGCATGTACAGATGCAAATGCAGATGCAGATGCAGATGGATATGGATATGGATATGGATATGGAAAGAGGAGAATTGTGTTTTTGTGTGTCCACGCATAATTGAGCCCCACACATTGGCAATGACACATGCCAACATGACACAATGGAGGTTAAAGCCAAAGCAATATGGGATTTAGGATTTATCTCTCTCTCTCTCTCTCTCTCTCTCTTCCTGTCTAGGTGGCGTGGGTGGTCTAGGGATTAACTAAAAGTTGCGAGAGTGGGTTAGTTGCAACGAAGTTTCATTGATATTAAATCAATTAGTCTTTACTTTTGTCGACCGGTGGCTGCCTTCTTATCAATAGCCCAGCTATGAATCAGCCGATAAAGTGTTGCTGCTGTTGTTGAATTCTCTCTTGACACGATAAACGCGTCGGATTGAATGTAGGTGGTGTAGTAACATGCCATTTGATCAATAAACGAGCATCGAACCGTGTTAATCACCTGCCTAATTAAAACCATGGCGAAAGTCAAATAGAATCGTCGTCGTCGTCGTCGCACTAAATTTCCTAATAACCCAATTAGAGCTTCCACTGCCTACGCAAAATAAAATAAAAAAACGGGGAGCAACATTGGCAACAATAACTTAAGGCAAGTGTAGAGAGTGAGTGGCAGAATCTGGACCCAATGCGTCATGTTCAATGCTGATGACGCCACAAGCAAGAAAGAGAGAGATAGAGAGACCACAACCAAGTCCAAATTGAAGTTAAAGACGCCCTCTCTGCAAACGCTCAATGGTGCTGCAAATGACGTCACTGATGTTGCCAACCTGACCTACAAAATGCCCCAAATTGGCGAAGGTAGTAGTTGCGTCCAACGCATGAATGAACACAACAACAATAAAAACAACAACATCAACAACAACATTCGCAATGTTGCGTTGGCAACAAAGTTTCATTCAATCATAACCAGAAATAAGAAAAAAAAAAAAAATACAATGAAATATATGTATATAAATGTTCAATTGATTAGCTGTTGATCGCAGCCGTCGATCTGCGAGACTCATCACAAAATAAAAATGAAATAAAAAAGCCAAAAAAGAAATTTGACTCACTGATTTCAATGCCTAAAATGCTATAAAAAAAAAGGTAAGCAAAACTAAATAAAAATAGATTTGGCACCTTTGAGATAAATGCGTATTGCCGAAGAGTGAAGACTCTTGAACAAATAAAGAAACTTAATTCAGTAACAGAATAATTGTAAAGTCGACTTCTAACTTATTATAAATACAGTCCAACTTCCATATAACGAACTTCCGTATTACGAATTTTTTATACAACGAAGTCAGAAACCAGAACCCTGCAATTTGATTCAGTCAAAAACCCATTCTATATAACGAATTTTCTCTATAACGAAGTTTTTTCTTGTCCCCTTGAGATTCGTCATATGGAAGTTTGACTGTATTTGAACATATGTTGATTAATTATCGCAAATTTCTTAAAATCATTAATTAGTTTTTTTGATAATTATCCAATAGCTTACATATTTGAAGCTATTTAGCACCTGCCAATCAGAAGTTGATATTGAAATTATGCTATTTGCATATAAATTGGGTTATCAATTGGAGTCTTGCCTTTTCGTAAGCATCAAAGTTCACAGCATTATTTCGCGATGTTACTTTTATCAAGCCAAAACATATTGCGCAATATTAAGAAACGAACGATACAAACAACTATTGGAAAATCCTAACCTAGTCCAACAAAAAGTACCAAGCGCCGTGACAAGCTTGACTTAAACACAAACTGATGTAATCCGAACTATAAGCAAACATTTATCTTAGATCTAAGTTAATTCAAGTGAAACCCCACTGAGAATTTCACAACATCTTAACAGCTATTTAAGTTGCTTAGAGCAATAAAAATTAAAAAAAAATTAAAATCCCACTAGAATTCTTAAAATTTAATGCATATAGATACAATTCCACTGACGTTTTTAGAAAGAAATCAATCAATTGCAATCAAAAGGTTCTGCTCATGTGGAAAAACATAAAAAAAAAGAAAGAGGCAGAGTCAGAGATAAAGAGAGGGAGAGAGAGACAGGTAGATAGATATATAGATATATAGAAAAAGAGCCTAGCTAACAACCCTATGAATAAGTACGCCCCAATGTGAATTTCAATAGAATTGCGACCTTTGATTAATTGGCAAATGACGTCAAGGCACGCGACTTGCATTTTTCGATTTGTCGTTTGGAAAGCCGCAAAGTCAACAACATGAAAACAACAACAAACTGTGTCGCTATGCGGCCGGGGCAACCACCGACCACCGACCTACAACTAAAACCCAATAACTAACTGACTCATCCAGCTCTAATTGTAGCCCGTAATAGGTTGTTGTTGTTGTTGTTGTAGACACAACTGAGTTGCTCATAGTACCACAATTTGCATATCTCTTATCAGTAGTACCAACTAGTACTATAGTACCACCACTGCGAGGCACAGAAGGGGCTCGTCTAAGTGTTTAAATAGCTTACTATTTGACATTTCATTTATGATCTGGTATTGAATGTTAAATCACATTAAATAAGCGCAAACTAAGTTGCAAATATTAAATGCCAGCTCGTAATTGTTGATCGCAAATATGTGTATTAAAATGCCATTTATTAACTTCCTAATTGTTGTGTGCGTCATTGTGCAACTGACGATCGCCACAAAGCAGTTAGCCTATCCTCTACTACTATACTATAGTTGCTATCAGTGAACATAAATTAATTAAATACCTTTTGTTGAATATTCAAGTTGAAGGAGAAATCTTCATGATTATCTTGTTGTTGAATGATGAAATATTTGCAATCATATTCCACAAGCATAATCTTTTACATAATAACATGTACAACTCTTAGCAATATCGTTGTTAAACTACATTTTTGTTTTATCAAATTCGTTTAAGAAGAGAGTTTCCGATGGAAACTAAAACCCCATACTAATATTATTCGGCCGCTTTTTCATAAGCTTTCGTTTAGTGCCATGGTGAAATACACACACACACACACACAAACACTCGCCTATGCAAGAAAAGGAAAAAGAATCAACTAGCTTTGGAATTCCATACATAAGCACATCGAGCTTCGAGCCGATATTTGAACAAATATTTCGCACCGTTTAATTTTGTATGCATAAATAATAATTATGTGCGCTTCTTGGAAATGCTCGCGAGCGGCACTATTTGGTCTAAGGAGCTTTGGGATTGGATCATCAATGAGTATTTTTTTTATATTTTTTTTTTTTAGGATCACAGACACACACAAGCGTCTATCGAAAGGAAATGGCCCCAAAGCTAAAGATGGCTTAGCGGTTTTCAGAAGTTCTCAGAATGTACAAACGCATCATCAGATAGCGATGTCGATCCATATTAATAGCAGTTCTTTCTCTCGCTCTCCCTCTATCCGAAAAAAAACATTTTTAAACCCTTTTAAACAGCGTCTTAAAGTTAGCGATAGGATTTAGCTTAAAAGAGACGGGTGCTTCGAAAGTTTTTAAAAATATTATCTTATTAAACTATTAATATATTTTTTTAATAGATTTGAGTAATCTGTATTATTTCGTAATGATATCGAAAATTTGAGGGCATATATTATAAGCACAGAAGAATAACCTATATATAAAGCAATCAATCTTCAATATCTTCAGCCATTAGAAAAGATATGAGTTTTGCCAAAGTGTATAGAATCTGCACATGCTATCCGCTCACACTTATTGCAAAGTAAGTTACTAACAGCGACTGCCTGAGACGAAAAAGCTATTTTGAAAGCTCTTACCAGTTGCACACTCTTTAGCTTCTATATGATGCTGCTTGCCCTATGAATAGAGAGCTCATAATATCATGTGAAATTTGTAATTGGAATAAGATCTGTTTGCTTTTACATCATATTTGTATGGGGAGAATAAATATTTTTTCAAAAACAAAAATCCTTCGTAAAAATCTTCTCCTGGAAATTACGAACAAGTGAAAAAAAAAAATGTGACTTGAGCCTAAACAGCACAGAAGCTCTCAGTAGAAATAGGGATTCATTTCTATCCATTCGTAGATGAAAAATGCTTCTTTATACTATATCTAGGATGTAATTTTACCTAGTTCAAATGACTTAAAACTTTTCCTTCAATTATTAACGATATGTTATGTTAATTTGCATTCTTAGCTTTAGTTTCAATGATCTCTTAAAAATTACTTCGCTGCTTTTTATCTTACTGCTTTAAATAATTAAAGTTATGGTAATTAACCGTTGCACTTTCATGTCGAACATGTCGAAATGTGCATAAAACATGTAACTAGAGTCCAATGAGTCACGATCGTTGTTGAAGGAATCGAAACTTAAGGATCTGTTCATTAATATTGTACATATGTCAGCCGTTATTATGTGCTGTATATGCTGTCAATATGGCTAAGTTCGTATAACATTTAATATGTTAATCAATTACACTTCATTAAGAAAAAAAAGAAAGACTTAACAAAAGATCGACAGCGCCACGTTAAATACAACCAAACGGTAGAATAACAACAACAACGCTACCGCTTGACGCCAACGCTTCAAGTTGTTTTTGTTTGTTTTGCTTGCGCCTTTGATAAATGGATCTTTAGATATCGCTGTCGCTGTGGCATTAGGATGGAGGCACAAATGTATCTGCTAGCTACTTTTTTCGGCTGCTGTACGTACAACGTGCAACAAACAACGTAAAACGGTCGGCATTTTGAATCTAATCATTTAAATGAAATGATATGAAATTATGTTATAAATTTTTTTATGACCATAACAACAACAACAGCAACAGCAACAGCAACAACAATACTATGGATTGCCAATCAAGCGACAACAAAAACCAAACAACAACAACCACAGCATCGCATTTAACGCGATTTTCGGTCCGTTTTGTTGTCTTGATTGTTATTGTTGTTGTTGTTGCTTGTTGCTGTAGCTTGTCGACCGTTGCTGTTAATCATTTTGGGGCCAGTCTCGACTTGGCTTGGCGGCTTGGCGGTATCATCGACTTAATCTTGTTAAAACAAACCGTTTCAATAAATACAGCGATAATGCAATTTTAATGCCATTAAGATGAGCACCAATTATGGCCAGCACCAGAGTCCAGATAAATTTCAGGCATCAACCATCCTCCCCCAACTCCTCCCAGTGCCCCCCTCTCTCCGTACGCTTTTCATTTCATCTTTGACCGCAAAAAACATTTGTGTGAGATCCTTAAAGAGACGCGACGGCAACTTTTACATCCCATTCATATGATTAGCACATCATACACTTGCCATGCAGAGTTTCAAGACTTTTCGATGGCTTTTTGGACTTTAACATAACATAATGGTATTTATCTTTGAGACAAGAAAATGGGCAAAAAAAAATAAACACAAATGTTTTTATGATAATTTTTTTTTTTCAATGCATTCAAAAATGTGGGCAAAAATAAGCATTTCAGATTATAATTTAGTATAGTTTTGAAAATAAGCAAAAGGTATGAAAAACCAATGAAATCAAGTTACCGAAAACTAAAATCAAACATTAAGTAACAATATAAGATTTTATAACATAAGAAAAAGATCCTTTAAATGTTGCATTTGAATCTTAAAAACTAAGTATGCTTAGATAGTGTATTTTTAAGTCGTTGTGTCGAAAGTTTTGCCCTCTTTTTGTAGCTTTCTTGTATTTTTTGTGCTAAACTCCGGCATTGTTGCGGTTTTCTTTTTCATTTCGCGTTTCGTGCACATTTGACAGACTCTATGTCAGATGCGAGGGAGTCTATAGTAAGTGGGGTAAGGGTAAGGGTAGTGGCAGTGTCAGGGGCAGGGGCAGGAAGCACGAAGATGGAATTCTTTTTATTTTTATTTTTTTCATAATATTTATTTAACATTTTTGAGCTTTCATTTCATTTTGCTTGATTTGTGTATTCTTTTTTAATTGTTTTGTTTAATTTTTTTTATTTATTTTTTTTTTAAATTTTATTTTTGCGCTGTCTGTTTTTTGTTGTGAAGCTGGGACTCACGGCGGCTTTTGATTCGGTATGGCTTTGTTGTTGTTGTTGTTGTTGCTGATGCTTAAGCTGATGCTGTGCATTTTGCATTGTTCTTTATGACGCTCATTTAAAATTCAAGCTTTGTTTCATTAAGAAACACGTTCGCCTGCGCCAATTCGGACATTAACGCCGCCGACGGCGCTACGCAGCTTGTTAACGTTTTTTAATGCCCCGCGTGATCCGCGTGATCTGTGATCGGTGCGATCCTTAATCCTTAACGTTAGCAATCAACCGACAACCAATAAACTGCCAACAACAGCAATAACAACGAAGCGCCAAAGCGTCAACCTTGCCTCATTGATAACGGCGCTTATAAAATTGCCAGCCAAGGAATTTAACAACAGACAACGGATCATCTCTCTGTCTCTCTCATTTTGTTGTTGTTGTTGTTTTTGTCTCTGTTTCTGATTCTATTCATCTGCTAATCCACATGACTGAAAGTGCGAGCCCAAACTCGAATCCAAAATCGATTTCAAATCTATGTTCCTCTCTCTACTCGACCCATGGCTGCTGCTCATTGACAGCTGCAGCTGACAGCAACGGCAACAACAACAATCTAATGATTTGTACAAAAATTTTGAAGAGCATAATTGATGTTGATTGTTGATGCTAGTCTAAGTGAAGCAATCATCATTGACTCGCATTTCTTTATCCTCATTCTCATTGTTGTTGAATATTTGGTGTTAGTGTTGCTATTGCCTTTTGACGCCCCCACATTATGAACGTAAATTAAGGGCGCAACATTCAATTAAACTGCAAAACAACAACAACAATTGAGAAGAGACGCTCCTGGTGGTCTTTGAAACTAGATAATATTATGGTGAAACGAGGATGTAAGGCAAAATAAAAGTGTTTGAATAAGTATTTAAATATTGAATATTTGACCTGTGCTCAGACGATTAAAATATTAACATAATCAAAATGCGCGTTCAGTAAAAAAACTTGTTTTTTCAGAAGGAAAAACATTTTCAATGTGCAAAATTCGACATCACAGTTATATTTCAATCTTCACTTAACTTGTTAAGCTAATAAACAAAATTTATAGATAAAAACAAACATTTGTTAGTCTAAACATGATATGATGTGATGATCCTCTCTTGTTTGGATTAGTTCAGCAATATACACTTGGCTAATAGCTTAATTCGCATTGCCATAAAACGCAACGCCGTTCCTTGTTCCAGGCATCAGCATCGACATCTACGTTAACTGCAGTTTCTCATCAATTTGCCAAACTACTGACTCCTGCTGCTGCTGGCCTGGATTCGGCACATCTGTAGCTATATTTGTGGCTATACATGCATACAATATATGAATATGGCATATGGCACTTGGAATGGATGATGGTAATGGCTCCATGGCTCCATGGATCATGGATGGCTCATAAAAATAAAAGTCATTGACTCAATTTGGAAATGTCTCACACACGACGCAGTGGCGAACGAAGCCAGTTTGAGTTGCTGCATGGTGCATGCTGCATGCTACAAGCTGCATGCTTTATATTGCTTGCTAGCTGTGAGGGGGGCGTTCCAGCAGGCGCTTGTGATTATCCTTTCGCACGTTTGACTGCCGCTTGCTTAACAAATCATAAATATTGTTGTTGGGCTCCACAGTCCAACGGACGCCGTTGTCCAAAGTCTGCCCGTCCTCGTACGCAGCTCCTTGTGGTCAGTTATTGATGGTGGTCGCCTTGGACGTTGCGAAAAAGTTTCCACCTTTTTGTATGGCTGGCCAAAAAAAAAGATAAAACAACAATGAAAAAAAAAAAAAAAAACTCAACTCGACTCTCGGCTCGCCACAAAAGGCTTCAATCATTTAATAAGCGCTGCCCCTGCTGCGGGATGAGGCTGTTCAGTTGAGGCACGACAAAGGCCACCTTCCGCCGTATTATTAACTTATTCATAACAATAACAAGAGCAGCCACAACCTCACATTTACCCTCGCACACTCCTTGGCACAAAGCTGCGCCGGCTTTTTAGTTTCACTGCACAAGCTGGAATCGTATTTTGTTTTTTGCTTTCTGTTTTTTTTCTTTTTTCACTATGGAAAGAGCCTCATAAAGAAGTTTGAGATGCAGTGTGAAAATGCACTGACTAAGCTTAAACACATTCAAAGTTGATCTAATTAAGAATTCAATTCAATGTTAAGGTTCTGGCAAATATCTAATAAATTCAAACTTTATATTATTATTAGTATTATAAACAAAATGAAAAGTGAGCATAGTTTTAGTCAGTTTTTTAAGACACATATTAAATTCAATGCAGACAGTCGAAAATTTGTTTGTTTCTGTTGCTCTAAGAAATATCTCGCACAAGTATTTTGTCATTTTTAGATATCAAAGAGTTAAAAATGAACTTACTAATTTTAATTAAAGCATTTGTAAGCTTATTGTTTCTTACAGAATTCAGGCGTAGGGGTTAATATTAAAATTATAATATTAATTTGATTCAAGTATTTGGGTGCGTTCAGCAGGAAGTTTTACTTCGGGAGCATTTGTTTGCTACGCAAGCGCTCCTGGATAACACATTGCTAATTATAGTGTAAGTTAAACTTGGCAAAAAATGCTTGCAAAACCAATTCAGAGTTGCGCAAGCCATTAATGTGGACTTATGTTTAATGATTTCTAAGCCTCATGTAAAACAGCTTTTGATATCACTTTCGCTATAACGAAACAACAAAAAAACTATAAAAAAATAAACACAAAAACTGTGGCAAATGCTTTTGCATAAAATCTATATCTGAATGCGTCGTTATGTGGGTAGCTCAGAGATTTAAGCTTTCCTATATTGGCATTATACCTTTATAAGTATATAGATGATGGCTCGTAATCACATAACGCCCATAAATCACACATTTAGCATTTGGTTTTTGTTTTATGCTTGCAATAAATCGAGGGCAAAAGAATTTTGGCAACCTTTTGGCTAATCTCTTTTGAATATTGCCACTGAACCGACAACAAGGTCAGTTCGCAGTTTGCAGTCCGAAGTCGAAATCGGAGTTTTTGCTTTTGTGTCGGTTTTGTTTCGGGGCTTTGCTTGATTTTTATGGCTAGCATTTAACGCTTATGCAATGTTTGCCTTTATTTTTTGGTATTTGCGAGTCATTGACATTGAAAAATGTGTGTGGACACAGGAAATACATGAAATCATATCGTATGGCATTGAAGTGCACATCCTTTAAACCAAAAAAAAAAAAAAAAATGGGAAAACCTATCATGACATATATTTTGGCGTCGGCGTTGACAGCCTTTTCAGCCTTTTCCCAGCGGCAATATGTTGTCGGCAAAGTAGAAAAAAATATCCAGAAAATCAGAACAAAACGAACACACAAAAGAACTTTAAAAATTATAAATACTAGATGAGATGAGATACATAGAAATTGTTGTGTTGTTGTTGTTGTTTTATTTTTCGTTTAACAATGTGTTAATAGAAACGTTTCGAAGATCGAGTGAGCGAAGTGGAGTGAGCGATAATTCTATGGAACTACCCATAAAAATAGCTAAACGTGCAGTTGGGCCGCCCAGAACTAGAACAGAAAAGAACAGAACAGAACCAGAACCACACTACGAACCAAAAGTTGAGCGCCTTCATCTAATTTCGTGTCTTGTTTTGTCTTGCCTTGTCTCGATTTCTCATTGCATTTAATTTTGGAATTGACCGATGCTGTGCTGCATTCTTTAGCCTTCTTTTTACATCTTTCTTTTTATACTGTTCGGGCAGTGAAATTCACTTTCATCTTTTTCAATACATAGCCGATCGGCCAACCTGCGGCGAACACCCAAAACGGCTCGAAAGGGAAAGAGCGAGAGAAGCAAGATGTCCTTTAATGTCTAAATTCTTGATGTGTCATACCGCCCAAGTGTCTTGTGTGACCTGCCGCAGTCACATCCTTGATCCTGTTGCCTCTATTGTCTCTGGCTCTCTAACTGTTTTACTCTATCCCAAATTATTTCTATCTCACCCTCACTTACTCTCTCTCTCTCTCTCTGTCTGTCTCTCTCTCTTTCTTTTGGCCTTTGTGAGCCGTGTAAATATTTTCCCAGCGACCTGCAAACGTTTTGACAGTTTTTATTAGATCAAAATCCGGCTACAAGTGGCATGTGATAAATTGCTGCCAAAATAACAATAAAAAATAGAAAGGAACACCAAACGATATACCAGCAGGACAAGGATAGTTAGATAGACAGCGAACAAAGGGATCAAGTGTCGCTTGCTTTGCTTTCCTTTCGGTTAAGTTCGGTACGGCTCGGTACAATTTGGTTTGATTTGTTTTGTGTTAGTCTAAATCGTGACTTTTTACACACACACATTTTCTGATTACAATAAAATTGAGAATTCTCTTGTGTTCATCGTAAGTGCTCTCTCTCTCTTTCTCTCACTCTCTTTCTCTCACTCTCTCAATTCTCACTCTGAAACAATTTCAAATCACAATCAAAAAATTACTTTTAACGAATTAATCATCAAACAATGTTTTCAAAAACTTATAGGCCACAGGATTTTTTAAGAAGCCATTTTGAATACATAATATATATATATAACTAAATTGAAATACATAAAGTAGTTTCATATTGGCTTTATTAATGAAGTAAACTTGATAAAGTTCCTTACTATATTTTACAAAAAAAAATCAGAAAACAATTTTTTAATATTAAAAGATTAAAGTAATTGATTTTTTTTTTTACCACAGCATAGTTCTAGGCATGTTTAAGCATCACCCCTCTGCCTTTAATGATATGGACTATCATGTGTTTTCTACAGTTTTCCTATCGAACATCAAATTGTATTTAAAATTAAGCGATAAATAGAACCGAAAATCAAATCCGCGCCTTGTAATAAATTTCTTCTTTTTGTATATAATTATTATTATAGTTATTTTTATTATTATTGTAAAATTTGTATGCATATAATGTGGTTCGTTTTATGCGGCAACCAGAATCATCATCATCAGCAGCAGCAACAGCAGCAGCCAAAACCAACAAAGGGACAAAGTGTCAGCGGGTGGTAGAGACTGCTGCAGTAACTGCTGCAGCAGTCACAACTGCAATGCAAGAACAACGACAACAACATGATCGTCAGTGACACCATTGTAGCCGCACAACAATAACAATAACAACAATAACAACAGCAACAATAAGAAGCAACCAAAAGAGGAAGTTAATCCGTTGCCATAATCGCTGCATAGCGCCACAGCATGAGGCAACTGCAACGGCAACTCCTCGACACCATCAAGCAGCAGCAGCAACAGCAAAAGGAGCAAGAGGAGAAGCTGTAAGCCCCCATTGAAGTGTCAGAAGAGCCACACTACTTATGAGTATGTGTATGTGTATGTGTATGTGTTAGCCCCGATGATTATCTGTTTGGGACACACTGCATACTCAGCTTTGTGTTCTACTATAAAAACTGAAAGTAAGCAAATGTCTTGTAATGCCCACATTCACTATGTTTATTTTTTTAACTTCAGCACTTTGAGTGAACCTTTCAATATTTCGATGCTCTTTCTTTTGAATATTTTCATTGCAAGTAATCTTTCAACTATCAAATATTTGTAGAAAACCAAAAATAAATAAATAAAATCAATTAATCAAATGCCATTCTCTTTACATACTGAATGCTGCTTAAAGATAAAAAAAATAACTAAGAAATAAATATTGAAAAAATTCAAGAACCTTGTAAATTTATTGACTTAACTTTTTACTTATCCATTTAAAATAATTATTTATACATTTTCATAAAAAACTTTTCCTGATTCAATGGCCTAGGTATTCGTTTATTAGTATTATTTTTGTACATTTTTATTAAAAATATTATTTTTAATAAATGAATTCTCTTCGCTTTTTTTTGAGTGAATTTCTTAAAGAGCATATCCTTGTCGATTTGTTTTTAAAGCTTTCGAAGCTGGTTTTAAGTGTGCATTGAGTCAAAAAGTGCGCAGACAATGCCTATGTAAATATTTTGTAGCACTTTAGCATTTAACAATAATAACAACAATAACACGCGATAAAAACAACAGCAACAGCAACAACAACTACAAGTCAAGTCTTGCAAACATTGCCATAATAAACAAACAATTACGGTTTCATTTTTTATTTTCTTTTGCCATACTTATGCATAATATTTTTATGTTTTTTGTTTGTCGCAGCAACTAGTTGAACTTGCGCCCCAAAATGTGGACGTGCGATCTTCACAGCAGTTGCCTCAGGTTGGCTTCTTGCCATTCGACATTGTGTGTTGCTGTTGCTGTTGTATGCAATTCTTGTGGCATTTCTGTGCGATGCACCGCGGGGTGTACAATATTTCGCACAACAAAAGCTCGCAAAAGTGAGCGCGCGCGCGCGCGCGCGAGTTGTGCGATAAGAACTTAACAATGGAGCCAGTCACCCAGGTAGCAGCAGCAGCCAAGCCAGTGACTACAACAACAACAACAACAATAAAGACAACATCGCTGCAAAACGACACTTGGCAAATCAAGTGAAGCTAATCGCTGCCTAGTTTCGTTCCACGGCCTCATCTTGTCTAAGGCCAACTAATTGCAGGCAGCGCTGATTACTCATACGCCCCCATACACTATACAAAGCATGTACCGCAGCAGTAGCAACAACAACTACAACAAGATAACAAGCAGCCCAACACGGAAAAAAGCAACAACAAAAACATGAGAGAGTGAGAGGGATACGCCGTTGCCTGCCGGCCGGTCGTTCAAATATTTGTTAAACTTGACACCAAACAAAAGAATTTTACCGAAAGGATTTGAATGAACCAAAATAAAAAATAACAAAAAAAAATCGAACAATGCAAACGCGCGGCGCGCAGGAATGCGACGCTATGTATGTACAAATATATGTTTATATATATGTTTGTGTGTGTAACGCTCAAGAAGAGAAGAGAAGAGCGTGGACGGACGACGTGGCAGCAAATCAAACACAACAAATCGCCAGGCAAACACCAAAATCATTTTGTACAACAAGCTGAACGCAGGAGTGAAGCCATAGACAGCGACTACAGTGGAGCCAAAACAGCTAAAAATAAGTTCTTTTCAAATCCTTAACTGCCTTACAGGCTCATGTAATGTTAAACTCAATATATCTTATAAAACTGTATGTACTGTAAAGTTTTTGAACAATAAAATAGCTATAATATAATTGATTTCTTCATTATTTTCATATATGAATATTTGCAATCGCTTCAATCAATGCTTATTAAATATTCAAACAGATTTACAACCTTAAAACCTATATATTTAATACATTCACTGTTATATTATTAACCCAAATATTTATTTATTATCTTTAAGGTTTATAGTTTGCCAAAATCTCTTTTTTTTTCGCAGTTATCTTTCTTTGTCTTTAAAAATTGTTTAGTTCTTGACACACTGTGCAAAGGGTGTGGGAAGAAGAAGCAGCAGCAGCAGCAGCTCTTTGATTTGCCCTTACCCCAGATCCAAGTGACGACGCGCGCCGTTCCTGGGCCGCTGCTGCTGCTGCTGCATTCAATGCTGAATGCTGGTGACGATGCCGGGTGCCGGTTGTCGGTTCTGTTGGTTCTGTTGGTTTGCTGGATTTTTGCTGGTGACGGTGTATCGGTGTGCCTAACGCAGTTATCAAAAGCGTTGAATTATGGCCGCACTGGCTGCCAGCTAAATGAGCAACACGTTGCTGCTTTGGAGGCAGGAGACACAAGAAATTTCTTGTGGCTGCTTATGCTGGCTGGCTGGCTGGCTGGCTGGCTGGCTGGCTGGCTGCCTCGTTTCATGGCGCTATCGCATTTGATCTCGTTTGCTGGGCCATGGGATCGACCCGCAGGCCTTAGCCTTAGCCATAGCCTTAGCCTGTGTGTGCGTGCGTCTGCCGTGTGAGCTAACAATGCGAATGATATCATTCATTTCTCATTTCGGTTTCATTCATTGAGCTCCTGGCCAAGTGTCGTCGTTGTTCTCCTCCATCTCTCTCTCTCTCTCTCTCTCTCTCTCTATCATCTTTGTGATCTGCGTTCAGTGTTCAGTCTAATTTCATAATAAGAAACATCTTCAGAAATACAAAACACAATAAATGAAAGCAGCCAATGTCCATGGCGGACACTTTGTATGTGTGTGTGAGCTGTTGTTGTTGTGTTTGCTTTATTATTATTAGTTTTATTGTTGTGCTTATTGTTCACTGTAGCTTGGTATGCGAGTGGAATGTCTGGCATTTCCGGTACACATCATTTTTGGTTTTTGTTTTATTTTTTGGGCGCCTTTTACGAATGTTGCAGAAAATATGATAGTTAACTAGTCTGGTATATGTGTCGACCCCAATGAGATAAGTAACTAGTTCAGATTTATTATGACTTTTACTTGAGTTAAGCATTCAAATACGAATCAAATTTAATCCTGAATGGCATACAATAATTCGTCATCAAAGCAAATTAATTATGTTGTTAAACATTATCACAAAGCGTTTGAGTTTCTGCTCAAACCAAACCACATTTAATCAATAAACCAAATCACAACTAATGACTGCAAATTGACATTTCCGCCTAGCCTTGAAAAACTTAACCATTTTCGACTTAACAAACATAAAAAAGAGAAATTTTTGCAATTGATTCCCTCTTTAGCCCCATTGAATGCTTGAGTTGATGACTAAGTGCGTGTCTAGCAAATTGCTGCCCCTTGTCAAAGCGATCAAAGCAATGAGAGGCAGCTTTTGTCTATCTGTGTGTGTGTTTGTGTGTGTTTGTGTGACGGCGGCGTTTCAAATTCCCTAATTACTGTCTGTCCGCATTGATATTCATTTCATTTCATTAATCATACGCCGCTTAGGCCGCGCCGCGCTGCTTAGCACACATCAAATTGTTGAAATTGTTGTTTGTTTTGTTTAGCTTGTTGTTGGTCTTGTTTTGCGCAGTACTGCAGACATCACAAATATTTAAATATGCCGCGCGCAGTTCGGTAAAATTAGAGTTGGGCATTATTCTGTCTTCTCACACGCCCTGGCCTCCGCTGCTGCTGGTTATGCTGACCATAATGATGATGATGATGATAATGATGATGGTCGATGGCCATGACAACATAGCATCCTCAATATGTGTGTCTGTCTGTTTGGAGTTTCCGTCGACTCGTGTTGCTCAATGTGTTGAAACATGAATGAATCTTGTTCACAATTTGGCAACAACACGTTTAGCATGAAACGAAGGACGACAATGGAGAGCTCCTTCCAACTGCCAACTGCCAATGCCAATGCCAATGCCAAAAACGAAGAACCTGCATTCACATTCACATTCGCATTGGCATTGCCATCAACAACAACATCAACATCATCAGCGGTGGCGGCGTCGCGTACACAAATTATTAGCAGCCTCTCTTCGGCTGTCCGTTTGTCCATTCGTCCATTTGTCCATTCGCCTGCCGCTGGTTAGTAAAACATCATGTCGCTGGTAAGGGTACCGGGCACAGCCTCTGTGGTCCAATTTGGAGGCATTGCCGTTCTGTGCGTCGTCGTCGTCTTCGTCTTCGTCGCTGTCGTCGTTGTCGTCCCTTCTTGTTGTTTGTGCCCCTTTGCCACTTTGCTACCTATTGCCTGTTGCATGCTGCCTGGTGCTTGGTGCCTGGTGCCTGCGGTGGCCAACGTTTCGCTGCTGCCTAGAAAATTATCTGCTTATCTTGTCTTGTGCTCGTTGCGATCGGCTGCTTATTCATGTTCTTTTTTTGGCTGCTCCTCTTTTCACTTTACTTTGATGCCCTCGGCCGCGGGTATCATGACTTTTAAATAATGATTGCTGCCACAACACCAGCAACAAAACTAACAGCAGCTGCAGCACACTTATGATTGCAATCAGCTTAGCTGATGTTGAGTTTCTTGATATTGTAGTCGATCGAAAAACAGTTAACAATAGCCAAAATACAAACAAACAAAAATTCAGCTTCTTTGATGTTTATTTAATAAATCGAAAAACGATTATTATTCCTATTCCTTATGACAACCAAAATTAGATTGTTAACTAAGCAGAAAAATATTATAATAAATAAGAATATTTCAACATTCTCAATAAGAGCTTCAATATTAAAAATAAAAAGAATCATTAAAAATAAGAATTTTCTTCTTTTTATAAATACTTATTTAAGGTATATTGATCCTAACTGATCCTATTAGTCTTATCTTATAATATTAAAATTAAACTAAATTAATATCTAAACTCTTTGCCTATTATACAGATTAAATATGTTGGAATACTTTTATGTTATTATTTAACATACACTAAACACAGTCTTAAGATAAAAAAGTAATAGAAAAAACAGCTTTAAAAGCTATTACAATTAACGTTCATTTTATGAGCTAATAAACAAGAGCAATCAATATTCGACAGGTTGAATATTTGTATTTGTTGCTCTCTTTTGTTGTTGCTGTTGTTGTTGTGCATTTAATTTATGTGCTTGACGTGACACTTGCTATCTGGCAGTTGCCCGTTGCCCGTTGCCTGTTGCCTGTTGGCAGCGAAAATTGAGTGGGAGGGGAAGATGGGGACAATTGAACTAACTGGGTATGGGTATGGGTATGGGTATGGGAATGGAGTTTGGTTTTTGCTTGTGTATGTGGTGAAGTAGAAGAAGAAGTAGATGAAAAAGAAGATGTGGTGGTCATGGGCCGGCCTAATATGCGACAGCCGCCGCCTGTTAACACATCGGTGAACCTCAAAATATGAAAACCGAAATTAAAAACCAAAACCGTCGAGCAAGAGCAAGAGCAAGTTAGCGAGCGAGCGCACTCTGGATATACCTTTATGGACTAAGTGGAGAGAAGGACCCCACACCGATCTCTGCTGTCTGGCGTCAGCGTTGTCATCGTCGGAGGTTCCTAACGAGGTGTCCAGGCGGACGACGACATTCGAGCCTGTGTCTGTGTGTGTGTGTGTGTGTGTGCGAGTGAAACAAAACGAGCCGAGAGTTGAGACGATTTGAGATGAGCCGGCGATTGAATTTCACACGTGGCTTAGTGTCCACCCGCATTAAGTGCGCTTCATCAACTGCTCAACTTAGAGAGAGAGAAAGAGAGAGAGCGAGAGGGAGTGCATGAAAGAGAGAGGAGAGAGGGGAAGTAAGAGCGAGCGAGGGAGATACATAGAGGGTTTTTTTTTTGTTTTGGTGGTGGTTTGATCGTTTTTTTTTTTTTTTTTCAGCTGCTTTTCCTGTGTGCTAGTGGGCGAGCTTTTATGCAAATGCTCTGCACACATCGCCATCTTGGCTAGCTGGCTGGCTGGCTGGCTGGCTGGCTGATCTCGCCATCTTGGACTGTCAATTGTGGAGTTTGGGCGACTCTGGTCACCGAGTCTCTGAGTCTTTGGCTTCACTTGCATTTGGCCATGGCCATTGTTCTGATGCTGCTGTGATGACATTCCACAGATTAGGCACAGGGAGTGTGAGAGAGTGAGAGAGAGAGCGTGAAAGAGGGGTAGTGAGGGACAGAGAGAGAGAGAGAAGAGTGAGTGAGAGTGAGCAAGACTAACTGTATGTGTGTGTGTGCGTGTGTGGTGACGGTGCCATATCCTGCCTCAGCTTCGCGGGCTGCGTATGAATGAGTTATTTGGGACTTAATCGCAGCGCTTGCATCTCGTCATGTTGCAGAAAAAGAGGAGAAGAAGCTAAAAAAAAAAATAAAGAAATAAGAATACCTTTTTTTTAACCGGCGACTGTGTCCACCGCCACACCACCGCCACACCATGTCCACGTTTTGTTTCAGGCCCGGCTTTGGTGTGTCCTCCATTTGATTGAACTGCTCAATGAAATATGCAAATCTGTTTGCTACGCCGCCACCGCCGCCGTCGAAGCGGTCGCTTAATCAACTGCAAGGCTGCCACGGACAGATGGACCGACAGACAGATGGACGGAGCGAGCGAATGTCCCAGCGAACGTTTTGTGCCTCATCATCATCATCATCGTCACCAGAGTCGCCATCGTTGGGTCTGCATCTGACTGCGCATTTGAGTTTGTCTTGCGTCGTTTTGTAGTTTCTTCGCTTCGCCTTTTTTTTTTTTTTTGCACATTTGTGGTCTTTTGGGGCAATCTTAAATATCCTGCTGGTGGGTAAATTTTTGCTCTTATGTGCTTTGCGCGTCTCGGTTTTTTTTTTTTTTTTTTTGATCGGATCGGCGAGGCACAGTCACGATTTCTACAGTAAGAACTTTGTCCAGCTGCATTTGTTGCTACGTTAATATCTCCCCCCACCTCAACCCCCACCCCACCCCTCTCTCCACCCCCTCCCACTAACCACTCATCGTTTGAAAACGTTGCTCCTTGTGCTGAATTTACAGCGATATCTCATACAAATATATTTCTAGCCAAAAATAAACAAACAAACAAAAAAAAAATAAAAAATCCGAAATAATCTAATTGAACTGTTTCAACCATTTGGAGGTGCACTAATAACATTTAATTGCATCGGTTAACAAGCCACTTGTCAAAAATGAAATTGATACTCGTTATCCAACAAGCTGACAGCAATTGCAACTCAATCAGCGCTAAACATTTCGCAAATACCATTTGGCCATAATGTCCATCAAAATGTGGCCCCCAGCTCAGTTGGTTAACTATTTGGTTGACTGACTGACCGACAGCTTGACTGACTGAATGACTGACTGACTGGCCTGAGATTAAGACTAAAATCTCGAGTTTCACCAGATTTTAATTCATGAACCGAAGTTTTGCATATTTTTGGAGTGGTTTTTTTGGCCCACTTGCTGCGAAAACAATCGATGCGCAATCCACTATGAAAACTGTGCAGTTTTGACAAGCTCAAAATGTAAAGAACTCTAGTTTTTCTTGGTATCGATAACATGTGTGTGTATCGGAAATGGTAAGTGTTATCGATAGTTTGAAATAAGCTTGATTTGCACAGTGCTCAGCGCCTTGGCGAGAATGGCAAGGAGTCAATCACCCCGGCCACTTAGACATATTTACAAACTGACGAATGATATTGCTGCTTCTTTAAAAGCTAGGAAACTACGAATTTCACAATCTATAATTTGACTTTTAGTTATGAAATTTGATATTGGAATTGTAAAAAGGAATTTAATTTTATAATATTTACATCAGTCGATTTATTTGAGCATCGATTTTAATCGATTGTGACATTCATCGTTTGTAGAATCATAAAGGCTAACACAGGAGCAAAAAAAAACGTTCGATATCGAAAAACTAATCATAAATTTGATGCACAACAATATTGTCAGGGATGTATGTATAATGGTATAGGAGTATACCAATATGAACATGTATGTATGTATGTTTAACAGCTAGTTGCACTTTAGCATGGTATTTGCAATGCGTTGACTGTTTTATTACCTGATACACTAGCATTCATCTAAGCCAGTTTAGTTGCTAACTAACGCCACTTGCTACTGTTAGTGTATGTTTGTGTGCGTGAATGCTTTATGCAATGCGTATCTTTAGGATACGTATAAACATCTATGTATATGCAGATTGCAGCTATTGATAACGTGACTGCAACTCCAACTCAAACTTCAGTTGTGTCTTAATATTTGCGTTTGTGGCGTTAATTATATGTTTCTTTGTTTCTTTGATTGTTTATTTGTTTGTTTTCATTCGCCGTTCGCTCCATTCGAATCAATTGGAGGATGAAGTCTCCAAGTCGAAGTCGGAGTCGATGTTGGAGTTGCAGTTGGAGTTGCAGTTGTTGGCTACAATTGTTGTTGGTCGTGTAATTCCGGTTCGTGCAATGATAATTATATTAATTTGCCATCGAATGAGCGGCAAGTGATATCGTTGTTGTCGTTGTCGTTGTCGTTGCCATTCAGTCAGTCAATCAGTCAAACAGTGAGTCAATTCATCAATTCTTTGCTTACAAGTCTTTGTTACAAAACAATTGAGATTGAGAAAAACCAAATCAACTTGCCACTGCAGCAGCAGCAGCAGTCAACTCTAAACCATAACTGCATGTGACCCAAACAGCTGATGTGACTATAATTATGCCAGCAGCTAGTCCAAACAACCAACAACGACAACAACGACAATCGACAACCGACAACGATTGCGCCTGGTATTCATTTGGCTGTGGAATGCATTTGAAAAAAAGGCCCATTGCATAAGTAGATAGATATATACATATATATATCTATCAAATGCCAGGATATTCGATACCAGTAATGCTGGGTTCGGTGAGGTGAGAGAGGAGAGTTGAGAGCGAAGGCAATGCGGCACACGGGGGCAGCATAACAAATCCGAGGCGCTGTCATAAAGATTTGTGCCCCTCGGCCACATCAATGTGGGCATGAAAACGCGTGTTGTCGGGATACCACACCATATATTATACGATACATATATGTATGTTTGTATGTAGTACCTGCTGCTGAACTGGCCGAATCTCTTTCACTCGACTCCGAGTCGACAACCAGCTCAACCCACCTTGTTCCTGCCCCAGCCCCTGCCCCTGCCCCTTGTCTGCAACTACACCTGGTTGCGATCAGTTGAAACAAGGTCTGTGCGTGTAAGACAAATGAGCACTCAATTATCGTATTTCTGCTTTAGATGCTGCTTCATTTGTCTTTCGATTTAATGTGATCGAATGGAATGGGTTGGCAAATGGCAAACAGAATATGGGATATGGGATATGGGATATGATGTGTGTTGCACATAAAGTAAAGGATTGAACTATTTGTAAAGAATTTGATTTGCATCTAATTGGAAGTGTCTCTCTGTTCAAATATCTGAAATCAAATAAATTTGCTCATTTCTTATTTTGGTATAATTGCTTAAACTTCTTCTATTCATTTTGCTTACTTTCCACCCCCGCCCTTATACGCAGCCAAAAGAAAAGGGAAGAAGTTTTCTGACCCCGCTTACCAATTTGTATTTTATTGTCTCTCATTTGGCAAGAAGAAGACGGCGGTGGCGACAACAATCGTCGCATCATTCTCAGCAACAACTGTTCAGGCATTAAGCTCCGGCTATGGTTAAGGCTCATCCTCGTCACATGTGCAAATGGTGGTCCAATCTGTCATTCCAGCTGGTTGGAGCGGGACTGAAACTGGGCTTAGAGGGTTGGGGATGGAGATGAGACTGGAACTGGGGCCGATGTATAAGTTCGAGCGGGTCGGGTGGTCGTTTTGGTCGATGTTTATCTCGTGAGAGGAACAGTTCAGTTTAGTTTTTTTCTGTTTTTTTGTTTTTTAATTTTGCAGCACTCGGTGCCGCTGTCATTCAAGCATTCAACCTTTGTGTGAGGTGTGCGAGGCGTCCGAAGCGGCGGCTGCTGCTCATCATCAACTACTCCACTCGGTTTTTGCCTCCTTAAAAAAGTAAAATGCAGAATTATGAATCGGCATGTTTTACATGTGCGGGAGGTCTTGTAAAAATGAAAAAAAAAAGATGCAAGTAAGGTAAATACTATATCACTGTGTGTGACGAACGAACGAACGAAAGACAAAAACACATATGTATATTGAATTGTAGTGTCCATGTACCTGTCGCTCAATGCTTGAATCCCTGAACCTGTTGCCGTCAAATCTTGAATTAAATGTTGTGAAATTGTACACTTCAAAACACAACACAACACAAAAACAAAAAAAAAAAAACGCACACACACAACGACGATCCGATTCGGAGTCTCGTGTAACTGCAATCACGATGCCAATGGGAATGAGACTAAGGCTGAGGATTGACAAGCAAAAAAGGAACTATCATTCTACATAATTATCAATCTGGTTTCGGGTATAGTATATCTGTCTTTTGTTTTCTCTGATTTTTTGTTTTTTGTTTTATTGCAATTACTTCTGCGCCCGCTTTGTGTGGTCCCCAAAGTGTTTGAGTATTCAATCTCTCTCTCTCTCTCTCTCTCTCCCTTTGATGAATGTCAAAGCTGCTGGTGTTGTTGCAAGTGATTCTTGCTTCATTTGCTGGTCAAGATTAATGGCTACGCAATTAATCAGTTAAACCTAAACTGGGCGCCATCAACAATTTTTTAAAAGTAACGAAGGAAAAAAAAAACTACACAAAAACACTTGCAACGCTTCCTTGTCTCTGGCACTTTTAACCCCTCTTCTTGTGGGCCACATCCATCCTTTGTGTCTTTCTTGCTTGTCTCTGTCTTTGTCCAATGTCATTTGACACTTTGCTTGGGCCAATCAACACCAATGCCAAATGAGGCGCCATCGGTCGCCATCGTCAACGGTCGCGCCACCATCCCAAACCACCACCACTAAAGCCACCGTTAACACCACCAACACACAGCACCAACATACTACCACACAGTTGCCGCCGTCATCGCATTACTTCCACACCAAATAGTTCAGCCTATGAAAATAATAACTGTGGGAACCGCATTTTGTGCCTCTGTTCGCCAGGCATCGTCTCTTTGCTACTCTTCGTCTTTTTGGTTCAGCTCGTTCGCTTCATTGCCGTTTTATTGGTTGAAAATAAGTTAATAACATGGACGTCGCCGGCAAAGCCCAAAAGACTTGCGTATCCTTATTCTTTGCCTTTGCCTTTGCCTGTGCCATTGCCGTTGCCGCTGTTGCCGTTGTAGAAACAATAACCATGCAACAATATTGCCGACGACTGTGAAACTCATCGACTTAGTCGACTGCTGCTGCTGCTGCTGCAGCGGAAGCCGCATAAGGTCGCTTTCAACAGCTAAGCCAAACAGCCAAAGTATATCATCATAACCACCTACTTTTCGGACCTACTCGCAACACAAGCACCAGCAGCATATCACCAGCAATTGGCGGGCACCGACCATCGATGAGAGAGCAACAGCAGCAGCAACAGCAGCGCCAACTACCTTAGCCCTCAGGCAAACTTAACGCAGCTCCAACTTTAACTTCAACTCAAACTCCAAGTCAAAGTAGAAGTTAAAGACAAAGTCGAAGACGCCGCCGCCGTCGCCGTCACCGTTGCCGTTGCCGCTGATAATGATGAAGGTGTTGGTGTTGCTGTTGATGTTGATGTTGCTGTTGCTGTTTCTGTTGCTGTTGGTGTTGCTGTTGGTGTTGGCGATGATGATGCCGATGACGCGGATGCGCCGTCGATGCCCAAAAGCCTCCGCAACACTCAGGCAAGCCAGCCTCCATGCGTTTCTGAGCTGGATTTTCCGATCAATAACGAATTGTGATTGCGCTACCAATAAAAAAAAAAAAAGCGAATAAAATATTCATTAAATTAAAATAATATTCCGATAATGAAAAAATAAAGAACAAATAACATTAAAGCATACACAAACTAACAAAATATCAAATAAAATTAAAAAATTTTAAAGGAAAAGTATTTTTTATAATTTTATTTAAGTAAATAAAAATGAAAATAAAATATAAAAATAAACCTTAAAAAAAATATTAAAAAATTTATATAACAAATATTTTTAATACTTAAAGAAAATATATATACGAATAAAATAAAATATATACAGAGAATAGTAATGAATTAAAATTCGAAAATTTATAAAATGTGATTTGCATAAATAATATTAAATAAAGACATTTGCAACAACATAAGAAAAACATTATTAACAAATTATATAATGAATTTATAAAATTGAATTAATATAATATCAATAAGTAATATAATTAACTAATAAGGAAATTAAATAAAATTATAACAATTGATTTTAAGTGCGTTTATGACTTTGCCTTTAATACTTAAAGCATTTTAACGCCTTATCAAAGATATCTTTGATATAAAGATGCAGAGTGTAGCGCATTCGTTGAGCCTGTCTGGTTGGCGCCGCGATGCGCCGCTAAATGGGATCAGTTTTGGTAACGAGTTAACGAGTTGATTTCACTTCAGCGATTGCCGCCGTACCCGAAACCGAACCGGATTAGCAGTTTGCATTGTCTTTTGTTATTGTTGTTGTTTGGGATTGTTGCTGTTTCTGGATGCGGCTGTATCTCTGTCTGTCTGTCTGTTTGTCTGTCTGTCTGTCTGTTTGTCTGTCTGTGTGTCTGTATACTCTTGCGCGGTGGCCATGGCCAATGTCTACACAACAAGGTGACGGCTTATAATGACGGCCACAGCCAGATCGGACAATGAGCCGGCCTAACACTGAGACCAAGACGAAGACGCAAACTGAATCTGAATCTGCGGCTGAGGCTGAAGCTGAGGCTGATGCTGATGCTGAGTCTGAGTCTGCTTTGTCTGAAGCTAAGGTTGAGGCGTTTGCACCTCCCATGGCCTGCCTGGGCTGCAGCGCGCTCCTGTCCTGGCGGCCTTTGATGCTCAAAAATATATGGCTTGCATGTGCTTTGTTTTTGGCTGCCCCTCGTTGTCTTCTGTGAGTCTTTTCTTTTGGGGCTTTGTCAGGGGCGTTACCCAGTGATCATCACGCGTTTGCGCTCCTTTTTTGTTGTTGTTGCTTCTTTTGGGCTTGTGATTTTTGTGTTTTGTTTTTGTTGCTTAATGGGTGTTATTTTGTTTTGCCGTAAATATTTTTGCAATGGGCGCTAATTAAGTTTGGCTCTGGCTTCGGCGATCTGCATCCTTCGCACTTTGTTATGTGTGAAACTTTTAAATTCGAGCGTCGGCAAACATGAAAACACAGCGCGCAGCGCTCACCAAATTACCGGCCATTAATGGGGCAGCATCCCCTTCTGCACAAAAGCCCATCTCTCCCAGCCCCTCTGCCCTTTTGCAGCAAAACGTTGCATGTATAACACTCAACAGCCAGTTTGAGGTGAAGCAGCGCAAATAAATAAATAAATATACATATTTTGTTGTTGCTGCTTAAAGTCTGATTTTTGCTTTGTTTTTTCTTTTCTTTCTTAGTTTAAATAAATATTTGCCACTTATTAGGTATACGCCCAATTGACCGCATATACATATATCAAAACTATGAACGAATGCAGCAAGCAATAATAAATGAAATGCACTTTGCACAAACAACAAAAGAATATTTGAGCTCACAAAAATAACACATTTTATTAACCGTGAAATACATACTTATTAATTTTTATTTGTATGACTCATTTTTTGGGCATTTGCCATCAAGAAACGCTGCATTTTTAGTTGCTGTTTCAAATCGATTGGACAATAAATTAGCATTATGCGGTTACAATTTACGCTCTTTGTGTGTGTGTGTGTGTGTGTAGTCGGAAATTTTTTTGTTCCAAGTCATACGCTGAGCTGGCAGTCGGCAGACAGTTCGAAGACCGCCAAGTTCATTACGTAGGTGGTTTTCATCCAATAGATACACGTCAGTATTAAAAAACAAATCTTATTGCTTGCAACACTTAATTGTGAAAAGCCGCTAATTATTGAGTCTTTAAAACATTCCATATTATTCCATATTATTAAATTGCTTGTGCATGAGATTTAATTTGTTTGTATGACAGTTGAACACACTTTGGTTTACCTTAACTTTATGTTCATGTTCATTTTTATGTATTTATTATTTCGTATTAAATCCCAAAAGATTAAGATTATTTTTATTTATTTATTTTAAGTTAAATCATAAGAATGATTTTATTTTAATCAGCGCATGCAACAAGTTTTTCATACATGTCAAATATTACTCATGCGACAGCATCATAGGCTCAACACTCAACATTAGAAACGTTGAGCATATTAGGCCATAAAATAGGCACCACACACACGCCCATTTAACAAAAAAGCCCCGAAATGTGATTGGAGGTCGTTGTGGAGGCAGCGAACGCCACCCACGCCACCCCCATCCGCAACAAATGACGATCGATGTGCGCGGCGAAAGGCAAACAAACTAACCAAAATAACCAAATGGCAACTTAACGCCCGCGCCATGACAATACACAGTTTAAAAATAGATTGGCCCAATCATGCAGCGAGCTCGGAGTCGCCTCAACCGGCGACGCGTCGTTTCCATGAGTAACAACAAGCTCAATGTTTGTTGTAGATTGATCTTGTCATGGTGAAATTGAACTTACAACTTTTGTGCTCGCCTTCTCTGTCTCGCCAGATCGCTATCCGCTATCTGTCTGCCTTGCTGCTTACTCGCTTGCGTGAAACGGCGCGAAAATATTTATGAATGAACCGGGCAGCACAACAAGTGTGTGTATTGGTGTGCTGGTCTATAGGAGCGTGAGAGCGCGCTTTGCTTGCGCTTGCCGGTTGTATTCCCAGACACCGGCACGTATGAGTAATATATTAATTCTTGCGAAATTGAACGGAAATAACTGAAATGTACGTGCGTCTATGACGTCGTCAAACAATGCTTTATTTTGTTCACCTTTTTTTGATCTCGCTCGCTCGCTCGCTCGCTCTTTCGTTCACTCTCTCAATGTAGCGTACATTGTTAGCCTACGATACTCTAGTCACGCCAAGGCAGCAATTTGTGACCGAATGAATGATACTCGCGCCCCCCTTTTGGCGCCGTTGTTATTATTTATTTTTAAAAAATCGGAAGTGACATGGCAAATATATGTGTACTCACATATGTATGTATATATGGCGAGCGTAACCTTCCTGTGACTAAAAACATATTGTCATAGAGCGTAGCTTCGTATGAGAACAGGCCACGCCTGCTTTGATTAACAATCAACTTTTGGACTAGAAACATTCACCATACGCTTTTTGGCTAATGATCGTTTGTCAATCGTCTCCGTCTCTCCATTAGCGAGCAATAAAATGCTAAATCAATGTGGTGGTCAAAGCGCTCTCTCAAATAAATAACGAGAGAGTCAAATGGAGTCAATGTCACACACATACACAGATAGTTTAGTGTTAGATGCGCAGGTGGAACACACTCACACACACACACACACACACACAAACAGCAAGATAATGAGCAAAGCACAAACAGAGCGAGAGACACAAAAACAAGAGAGCAATTTGTAGCGGTAAATATTTAACACTATTTACAACGAATTGAGCAATGAGCTACTTTTTAAGTTCAAAAACAAAAGTAAGCAAAAATATACTTAAAATAAATATCTTCGGCTAAGAAATTTGCTATACAAAACAAACAAAAAATAAAAATAAAAAACAATCTTTATTGGCAAAGATTAATGTTACTTTATAGCTAGGTAGAACATCAAATAGCTTAAGAAACAAGTGTTATTTTTGAAAATAAATAAGTTTATCTTTAACTAGAATTAGTTGTATTTTTAAACATAATTACCTATTAAGAAACTTTCGTAAAACGAAGTTTTCTATAAAACGAATTAATTTCAAGAACGCTGCGAAGTTTTGCCTATATCTATTGTCCTCATAGTAGAAGCATCCGTAGTTTTTAGAAGTTGAAAATATGAAGTGCAAAATGTTAAAAAATTTTAAGTATTGTAGCATTCTGCATTAAGCAATCGATATGCTTCAGTTAAGTGCCACCCACATGTTCACATTTGTGTAACCCTATTTGCAAGTCACAGTTATTTTTTTGTTTACTTTGCTCATTTTCATTTTCAATCGTTCGGCTACCGTTCGTGCAATCGGTCTCATCAGGTTTGAGCATGTTCGAACAGCTGTTTGGGCCGGAGAGTTGCGGAGTTTCCAAGCATGCACATTCGTTCGTATGAGCAGCAGGCAGCTTGCTACGGAGGTAGGATTGTAATCATTCCATATCGTCAATATCGTCATCGACAGCAACAACATATGATTATTGTTAGCCGTTGGTTTGGCAGCGACTAATGTTAAGACACAAGCAAGCGCTTGCTCGGGCGATTTACTCATCGCACACACACACACACACACAGTCGCGAATCTGCACACATACACACAAACATTAAATACAGAGTAGAGTATATGACTTTTGCAGCTAAGGGGCCTCCTCGACATACTCCTCATTAGTACGCTCATAGTAACTGAAGAGTTCAGTTCGCAAAATAAACGCGTCTGCTGCTGCTGCTGTTGCTGTTGCTGTTGCTGCTCTGCTTAAGTCGCTGCTCTACTCTGTTTTCGCTTCTCTCTCTGGGCTGCGAAAGCTGGCGAATCATAAACGTATACAACAAAAACAGAGTGAGAGAGAGTGACGGCGCCCGTTAGCGCTCGTAAGCAACGAATTCGATCGCCAGCCACTCAAATCAAATCAAAACAGGCAGCCAAACGCAGCGCGTCGACATTATTCCAATATTAAATATCTTAACGATAAATCTTTGCGGCATTCGAAATATTATTTTATGGTCCTGCGTGTGTGTTTTGTTAAGCATTAAATTATTTATTAATCTAATTTTTTTAAGTGCCTGCAATAAATGTGTTTCAATTAAAAACGATTAAAAACAAAAACAGTTCACAAGAGTTTTTAAACAAACCAGAAAAACGCTGTCACAGCCAGGACTCATTGCAAAATTATATGCGTAAATGGTGCGTATATGATTTTAATCATTTTTTCTTTTAATTATTTCACGAATCGTCGATAAGAGCAGCAGAGTCATTGTTGGTCTTGTTTGTTGTTATTGTTATTTCGGCTCTGCACTTTTTTCCACTGATAACTGTTTGAAAAACGTGCCTTTTAAAAAGTTGTTGGTAGCATTTCGCGTCTGATGAAATTCATTTCATTTTGCCAAATTAATAATGCTTGGCAAAATGGGCTAAAAGAACTGAATTTGGCAATGGAAGTTTCTAAAAAATAAAACAATACATTTATCCTTACAAACTTATCAAATGAACCGAAATACTTGACTAGTTATAAACAAGCAACAGTTGCCGGCTAACAATCGGGGAAAGCTTTCCTGACCTATGTAAATAGTGTTGTTAGCCCACCTTTGGCCCCATAAACAGTTTGATAACAATCAATTTTGCAGGAAAACCGCCAAGTAACCAGCAAATACCCTGTAATGCTTTCTCAACTTATTCATGAAGTTTAAATTTACTGGGCATATAAATCTGCAACTAAAAATGCACTTTCAATTTTCACTCAAACTGATAGCTGAAGTTTAAGATACGCGTGCGTCTGAGCCAAGTCAACGCCGAAAATAAAATACTTGGCTACTTACTAGCAAAACATTTTCAATTCAATTCAAAAAACCGAAGAAGCAAACATGCGAAATTAATTTACACGTTCTTCGGGGCAAGTCGTAACTGACCAAAGGGCTTAGTGTGGTAGGGGAGGGGGAAAGTTGTGGGCTGTCTGGCAACAGAGGCAACACGTCAAAGCGTGCTAGCGATGCGTCAGCACAAGCGAACGCCGGCTTTTTGGGACGACAATGGCAACAACAACAAGAAACGTTAGCTTCGTCTCCGAATTTCACAAAAGTGTGTAAAATGAAGCAGTAACAGAAACAGAAGAAGAAGCAAGCCAACGCAGAAGTTCCTTGACTCTGTAGCGCAGTGTAGTTGTCATTTAATATGTTGCGCTGCTCTGAGATGATTCAGCCATATGAAGACATTTAATTTTAAATAATCATGTCAGCCGACATACACGCAACAACAACAACAGACACATCATATCAGCTCACCCAGCAAAATGTAATTACAATTTGACTAACGGGAAATTCCCTAACCTTCACCTTCTTGCTAAAACAGACGACAACTGTTGGCCAGCTCATAGCCAACAATACAAGCAACAACACCATCAAAACGGCCAACGTAAGCAAAACGACAAAAAGGACGACGACGGCGAATCCGCCGCATTCGCCGCGCAACGCCCGAATATGTCCACAGTCCACAATATTTAATACATTCGCCTCAATCCTGCTCATGCTAGCCATTTCAATGTGTGCTGTCAGTGGAGGTAAAGTTAGTGGAGTTGGAGTTGGAGTTGGTCTAGCCATAGCAGCAGCACCTTCTCCCACTCCCACTCCCACTCCCACACCCACAACGAATGCAGCTGCAATCATGCTCAGGCTCAACACAGATCGATCGTCAAATCGTACGCGTCTACAGAAGCGAGATTATAACAATTTCAAAGCACTGTTCTACAATGAATTGAACAGACCAGCGTTGTATTGGAGCAATGCCTGCGGTGGAACCCAAGTGGAAAGCAGCCACAAAGCGTTCAGGCCACGCAAGCGATGTGCACTGCATAAAAAGGTATGTTTTGCGAACAAGTTCATAATCATTAGCACTATATGTATATATGTACATAAGGTTGCAAAGGCATTCCAGATTTCCATTTATATTATAAATCTTATTTGATTTGTTGCTGTTTTTCGTATTGCAGGTGCTTCGCACGCTACAAAATAAGGTTGGTGGTGAGTTGAGGCAATTGAGGCGCGACAATAAACTGCGGCATCCCGTGCATTCGTTGAAGGCGCAGGACACGGCCAACAATCAGGCCATTGACCTCTCACAGCATCGCATTTGGGTGACGCAAAGTGACCAATACAACTTCCTGCCCCGTCTCAATAACAGTGACCAACAAGTAAGTACTAGTACATGCCACAAACACAAGCCAAACAACTTGATTAGAGCCAACTGAAAACCAAAAAAACTTAACGCCAAAAAACAGTTAAGTGCCCAGTCGTGCGGTTCGGTCACGTGAGTTGCCATTTCACCGCTCGTCATTGCGTAGGTGCAAAAAAAACAAAAAAGAAGCGTCACAAGCTAAGAAACGCGCGCGCGAGTCAGTCAGTCATATGAGTGGATTGGCAACATAGCGAGGGTAGTTCATTAGCTTTTATGCATAGCTCATCCAAACAATATCTTCTTCGATCGCTGTAAGATAATCAAGCAGATCTGGGTCGCCAACACTAACTGGCTAATTTGTTGTTAAAACAAAAATAACTCAAAAAAATATATATGCAAAATTATGCTCAAAAGGCATTGTAGTATTAAATATAAAAGCCTCTCAAGACTCTGACACGTTCGAGTTGTATCCAAACATGTGAATGAGTCGATATTGCCTTTGACAAGTAAGTGTGTCATTTGGTTTCAACAACAGCCAAGCAAATCTACAACTGAATATTTCAAGCTAAAATCTACAAAATTCTGCAGTTGAGTTTTGCATGTTTAATGCATTTAATGGCAGCACATAAAAAATGTGTTAGAAACGCAAAAACTAATCAAGCATTTATTGTTTTTTTTAGTTTTCCCTTATTCAAATTTAGTTAGAACTTTTGTTTGCACTTTGATTGGACTTTATTACATGGCTAAGCTTGACTTAGTTGCTTTGACAAAAGCGCTAACTCATCATTAAATGTGCCCAAAAAGATGCTTAACTCTCTCTCTCTCTCTCTCTCTCTTTCACTCTCTCTTATACATCTCAGTAACATTTGAGCTTTACTGCTGGCCTTTTGGCTTATTCCCAGGTGATGCTGTTAGTGCTACTGTTGTGTTATGTTCTATACTTAGACCGGCAACATCATCACCAATCTCATTATCGCGTATATATGTATATGTTAATGTGTGTGTGCGTGTTTGTAAGTGCTTAACAATGGCATAACAATGAGCGGCTTTCGCTGAATTTCTCATTGGCGTTTAGGAAAAAAACCCAAAAAATCAACAAATAAAAAAAAATAGGCAAAGGTTTTTTTTTAGCAAGAGGCAAGGCAAAGACGTCAATTGTTAACATGCTAACCGATTTTACTGATGTGATTGAAATGGAATGTGTGTGTACTTTGTGATGAGGTGTTGAGGTATTGCTGTTATCGATGACGATGAAAAAAGGAAGTGTAAATGTGACAGCATAGTAAAGTTATTTATAGAAATGCCTTAGGAACTCATAAAAAAATAAAAAAAAAACATTCGCAAGAAGTTTGGGACAAACTCACACACACTTTTTCCAAGAACTTGCAGCGTTTTGACGTCACTGAAAAAGTCAAACAGCAAAAGTTATTTAAAGCTGATAGGCAAACGGAGCGAAGCAGTAAATATGTTTAAGCAATCTGAGCAGTCGCGTATTGAAAAAGAGGGAGAATCACACACACACATACATACAGAGGGGGAGAGGGGGAGAGAGAGAGAGAGAGAGAGCGATGGCGAAGCGTGCGCGCGCATGATTCATGCGAAATTGAGCGAGCCGTGGATTCCCCCAAAGCAAGCCACGGCATGAATGAAACGCGAACGTCGTCGATAGGCGAAAGAAGATGATGACGACGACGATGACGATGACGGCGACGACGACGACGACGACCCACTGAACGACCAAACGACCGACCGAACGACCGACCGACCGAACGAACAACGTTAAACGACTTTAAAGCACGCGGCCGCGAAATGCGTTGCGAAACCGAAAGCACACAATTAGGCAAGCGCTAAAGAGAGAGAGAGAGAGAAAGAGAGATCTATAGAGAGGGAATGGGTGGGGGGGATGTTCGAATCACACGCATACACATGGCGAATAGGCAAACTGCGTTCGCTTTTCACCTTCCGGCAAACGCTACGTATGATTGATATTCGATTATTTAACAGCTATCAGACAGAAAGTTCATTCAACTTAAGCACACACACAAACACACAAATTACAATAATAATTATATTGATGTAAGTGGGTTTATTTGTTGGGGTGTTGCTAACCGAAATGAGCCAGTTTTTTCTTTTCAAAGTCAGCTGCCTTGCATATCAAACTTAAAAAATCAATAGCATTTCACAAAACCGGTTTGCAACCTTATAGTATGGACTTTGAAATAACGTCTATAGTGAATAGTGAAGAGAGTTAAATTATGTGTCGTATTTATTTGATGTTCTTTTCATACATTTGCAGCTATCATTGCGTCGCGCACATCAAGATCTGCAATTTTATGTTGCCGCCTTTAGTTATCTGCTGCACGCCCAGTTGCACTATGACTATGAGAATCTGCAGAGGAAGAGTGTGCTCTCCGCAGAACTGTGGCGTCTGCGAGCCAGTGCTCGCACCGTGCTCTGCATTGTCGAGGAGGCCATCAATGGCAGCAGTCAACTGTATGCGCCCATTCAAAAGCACCAGCGGCATAAGATGCTCTCGTTCGGACGCATTAAGACAGTGTCGCTGCACTTGATGGAGAAGCGGCTGCAACAGTTTCAAACATCGCTGGTGGAGCTGCATCGACAGGCGTGGCTGGCGGCTAACAATCAACCGGCGGCGAAGCCATCCAAGCCACCTGTCGATCGGGACATGCTGTTCATTAAGTATCAGTATTTGGAGTATTTGAAGCATATGACGCAACTGTTGGCAAAGCAAAGGAAAAGGGAGTGCAAGACTAGCAAACGAAACATGGTCCCTCAAAAGCAACAACAAAAACAGCAACGCAAAAAAGCGTAGTGGAATGCATTGAACATGACCCACAAGGCTCTCATTTAAGAAACAACAAAATAACTATTATAATGAACTGAAACCAGAAACAAAACACAAACATTCTCAAAGATGGCTATGAATGACATATGAATCCAAATCTGAATCCGAATGACAAGATGAAATATCTAAAGACATTAACTTAAGCAATTATCGAAGTGACTTAATTAACTATTTATTCTCAATATTGTTTTATAATTTTCTTTTTTTTTTTAAAGCCTCATCGTATTATTTATTTGTTTTAAAACATTCGCTCACCAATGCAAAATCGCACATTCCATAGATCCTAAGTGGTAGGAGTATATAGCAAGTAAATCCAATGATAGCACAACTTTTGCCTTGTATTACAATGCTGTGATAATAGTTGATAAAACGACGAACAATAATCTATTTTAATATTAATAATAATATAGCGTTTTATTCACTCGTCATATTCGTATTCGTCTAGGCGTTAACGCATATCTAGTAACTCGCCCAGTTGAAGTATGAACTAATACACAAACACAGATATTTATATACATACAAACATCCATACATACACACATACATAAGTCGGTTAAGTATTGTAATTTAAATGCATTTCGCTATCATGTATTTATTATTAAAGTATTTTTTTTTTTTTATAAAAACATGTATATATATATAAACTTTTATTGTACTTACAACAAAAAGTCAAGTACAAAAACAGACAAAAGAATTGTTTTACTTAAGAGCAACGAAATGTGATCGATTCAAGTGCTTTATATGACTTCAAATCAGTAAAGTATTTAGTTTTGAGTACACAAAAATCAAGTTCAATGCTCAAAACTGTGTGTGGGGTCTTCTCATAGTTGTAGCGCCATATCAATTACATTAACTTCAAATCCATTCCCACAGCCCATGAGCGAAACAAGCAGCTGCATTGCGCATACGCAGCGTACGCTCGTTTGCAATGTGATCATGTTGGGAATGCTACTCAAAACAAAATCGGACATCAGCAAAGGCATGCTGTGCCATAAGCTACCCCTTCATTCAGACATAAACATAGGCACAATAATTATTTTGCATCAATTTGATATCAAATATGTTTGAACAAACTTGTATACCCATTGACTTGCAAGCACAGGGTATACACATTCACTCACACACACGGAGAATCGTTTTTAATTGCAGGCTAGAAGTAAATTACGCCGCATTTATAGACTTGTATAAATATTTTATGAGCCATATAATAATTCCGCTGTCGCATTGCACTCAACTCTTAACTGATGTTCTTATTGTCTGTGTGTGTGTGTGTGTGTGTTTCTTCTTGGATCATTTTAACGACATAAGCAGAGCGATTATTGTCTGTGTGTGTGTGTGTGCTTGTGTGTTGGTAAGGCATATTTTGTTGTTTTTGTTTATTTATTTATTTCGTTTTTTTTGGGAGCGCTGATTCTTATATACTTTTTTTTTTTGGTTCTTATCGGCAAAGAGGAATCTACGCACACCCTGGACTTGGACCATGATGGTCCATGGTCTGAGATATCTGAAGGGCTTCCCTTTTGTCTGTTACTAATGTCTTTCACCTCTCGTGTGTGTGTGTGTGTGTGTGTGTGTGTGTGTCTCCTGCTCTGACTCCGCTTATCGCACACAATCAGCAATTGTCATTAATTTTCGGACGCTGTGTACGTGCTCCGATTTGTCTCTTGGATTCTCAGTGACTGATTCAACAATTTAATATGCAACAGCCGCAACAGCGACGAGGGCCACGGGGTGATCTCACATCTCAGTGCCCCCCTCTCTCCGTCTCTCTCTCACACAGTTTAGATGTTTATCGTTTTGATTTTATTGTTGGCCCCGATGCCAACAACCAACCTCTCTCCCTGCACTTCGCAACTTCTATGCGTTTCCAACCATTCACTAAAATTCATTGTTGCACCTATGATTATGAACACTCACACTCTCACCCCTCCCTCTCTTTCTCTTGTGGCATGTCAACCCTTTAGGTTTAGCGCCGTTTTTTCGTTATGTTTTTTTTTATTATTATTTTAATAGACTTTCCAGCAAGTGCACGTAATACTCATCTATCTTAAGTTTTGATAGGTTTTTACGAGCGTATTCCTTATTAAATTGAAAATTATGTCTTTCTATGAGAAATGTCTAAATTGTTGTCTTTGCTTTTTAGGCTCGTTTTTCGTCTTGTGGAGAACCTTTTTGTTGCTATATATTTTTTTAGTTTTTGCCCTGTGTGTTCTTCAATGAACTTGAACTCCGACTCAGACTCGGACTCGGACTCGGACTGCAAACAGATTTAATCTAAATGTTTATTTGGTTTCTTTTTTTAGTTTATATATATATATATTTTTTTTTTTGGTTTTGTTTTTAGCTGTTGCTGTTTTGCCGGCGGTCACGTGCAGCTTCTCATAAAACTGTATATGTTTTTTCTTTCAGTGACAATTAATTAAAAATATCTTATTTCGTTTATGTTCACCATGTGTGTGTGTGTGTGTAAGTTAGCATGTATTTTTTTTTTTCTGTTATTTTTAAGTTATGTTTTCCGCTACAGATTTATAGATAATGGCGTTACATTTATGGGGCCTCCAAAAGACCAACACCAACAACAATCCCCAGCCCCAAAATGCATCCAAAAACTTTTTTAAACGTTTGGTTTCCGTTCGTTATTTTAATACCAACAAAAATTGTTGCCTCAGTGTGGGTTTGTATTTGGTTTTTTCTTTTTTTCGCTCAATGAAATCAATTGCAAAATGTTTTACAGCTCCTTTTTTTTTAATGTTTCGTTGGCGCTTTTTTAAACAATCTCACGACAAATGCCTGGAAAGTGCTGCCTCAGCTTCTTTCTGACACTTCTTGAACGAATCACTGGCCTGGCCTGGGAATAGGTGTTGAAATCTCTCAATTTTTTTAGTGCGCAGTCTCAGCAGTTTCTTCTTTCACAGAAATCGAAAGCCCGCCTCGCAGCTGTGAAGCAATCAAATCATAGATTCAGCATTCAAATTGCAAATACATATGGACTTTCGTACATGCTACATGCATACATGCGCACATGCACATGTGTGTCCATCAAGATCAAAGAGTGACAGATGAAAAGTAAGAACTTATTATGCTGACAACACTTGAAAAGTTAAGGGGGAAAGAGTGGAAGGGCAGAAACTTGCTTAAAACAAAACTAGTCAAGGTGTCAAAAACAACAAAATTGGCACATTAATTTAATTTATAGTTAAGTTCATATGGTAAAAAAACATTGAAGTCTACTGTATCTACACAGTAGAACTTCCATATAACGAATTTTTCATATTCAGATTGAGATTGATTCCACTGTGTAGAGTTTATGTCAGAGCAAGCGAAAATTAACTGTCTCTAAGCATGAATCTTAAGTTCTTCGATCTGCTTAATAAGAATTAAAGATTGTATATTTTCTCATCCAGTTATATGAAAGTTTTCTGATGAGGATTTCTTTGTTCTAATTCAGTTTAATTGATTACGTTAAGCCTTTAATAATTGAATACAAGAAAAATTATTTTTTTGTTTGGCAAATATTTCAATATTTCAAGCATTAGAGCTGCAGTCAATCCAAGACATTTCTAAACTTTTGTCATTCACAAAAAATATATTTTATTGAATTTTGAATTGATTTCTTGATTTTCCCACCAACAACTTTGGAGTCAACTTTCTCAACGAAATAAAAAATGTAATTGAAAAATAGCATTTGGAAGCTGCTGCTGTTGCGGAATTTGAAAAAACACTGCGAGCCATGTTAATGCTCATGCCATCATTGGAATTGTTGGCCGTCAATGCGGCGCCTTGGCCCATATAAATTATGCTCAGTTAACAATGCGGATCAGCCGGGGCGTCGGGGCGTTTTGTTTTTTGGGTTTTTATTGTGTGGAGTTTTCCCTTTAATAAGGCAAAAGGTGTTTCAATTGCAAAACAATATTGTTCAGTTTGGTTCAACTGACCCTGCTGCTGCCCAGCCCCATTGTAACATAAAGTGACAAAAATTATGAAACATCAAAGGTGATGCGCCCACTTCAAAATTGTAGAACGACAATTGCATTTAATTCAATTGAGAGCGCAACAAAAGAACGAGGGACAAGCAACAAGGACAGCTGAGAACTGGACTCGACTAATCTGGTCAGGGCCAGGTACAATAAAGTGATCAATGCCAGAACACAAAAAAACTTTTTTTTCTTCTTTAATTGTCAATGAATGCTGTACAGAATGCAATGCAGCGAAGCCAAACCAAACTAAACCAAACCTGGACCCTTGACCTTTTGCGGCTGCCCAGCTAGTTGTTGTTTTTTTTTTTGTATTGTTTTGTATTGTGAATGTGATTACTATAACAGTTGTTGTTGTTGCGCAATTGCCGTGTGCAGTTTTGCTGCGCCTACCAAAAGGTAAATATATATATATATAATACATATATAAATTGCCCACCACCCAGGTGAGGAATGCTCCTCGAACCAAAAAGGAACCTATAAATTTTCGACTTGTACGTGTTTAAGAGTATTTATTCTCTATACAAAACTACCTCACACATGTGCGCGCGTGTGTGTGTGTGTGTGTGTGACAATGCATGGATTTGTTATAATTAATGGCCAAGCTGGCGCCAGCATCGGGATCGTGAACGCAACAGCGGCCCTTGGTGCCCCTGTGAATCGAATCCAAATCCGAATCCGAACTTTGCATCTGAAATTTGAAGTACACTCAGGAAAAAGCTGATTTCAATTCATTTCAATGTATTGTTTATTTATTGTTGTTGCTTAAACAAAATTATATATTATGAGCTTTACTGATAAAAACAAAAAAATTAAGCCCAGATTCCTGTAATAGTCACAGCTTTATGTTTTGGTGATAGTGTAAATAGCAAGATGATTTTATTTTAAGTGTATTTGCATATATGTATGTACATATATATGATATTTATTTTTGTGTTTTGTGCCATATTTGAAATGCACACAGGAAACCGGGCAACGGGCAACGGGCACCGGGCAACGGGCAACGGGCAACGTGCAACAGGGAACGGGGAACGTGCAACAAGGCAATGAGAATTGATGAACGTGCGCCCTCGATAATATCCTTTCGAGCGCCGACTTCTTATCACAGCTCCGCATCGACAACAGAAACATAAATACAAATAGCGAACCGAACCAAAACCGATCGGTCAAAACAGTCAAGTAATCAGTCAATGAACACACACAGACAGGTTGTGTGCCTGCTGAGGGCAAGAAAGAAAGAAAGAGAGAGAGAGAGAGTGAAGGAGGGAGAGAGTCAATGAGAAGAACGTGCCTCACAAGTGGCTGAACAAACATTGACACAATCCTTTTGGAAAAGGATTGGTTTAGTGCGAACAACTTTACAAACAAATGCGATGAACAAACACAAATAAAAGCATAAATAAATATTTGGCATTTGCATTGGGCCAATTTGAAGTTGAAGTTGCTGGCTAACAACAACAACACTAACAATTGTGGAATGTGAAATGTGTGGTGTTATCTTACGATCTCTTCTTCTCCAACTTGTCCAAACAAGCAAGAGTCCTGCGTCAGTTCAATAAACTATAGCTATAACTAGCTTATGGACCCTAAATGGTCATTAAAATGCAAGTGCAAGCCCAATGACAAAACATCCATACAAAGTCGACTAACAAATGATCTACACCTAAACCTATCATACTAATAAAAAATTTATGTTTAAAAGTAAATTGAAGTAAAAAGTTCAAATCACTTGCATAGTGCATATGCTGTGGCTTTGAAGTAACTCAATTTGATTAGCAAATGTTAAGGCTAGAAAGAGACTAAAGCAAACACAAGTTGTTGTAGTAGACCAAGTCTGGAGTTGTTGTCTCAAGACGTCTGAAGACGAGGACACAAAATAGACTAATTGCCCAGCGACTAATAAGACATCGTTCTCATTCAATTAAAATATCCATATCTAGTACAATTAGACGACGACAAATGTCCACATTGCGGAGACTCATTAAACTTGCACGAATTATTGCACGCACTTTGTCATACATTTTAATTTCACTTGCCTTCTTCTTCGATGCCAAGTCGATTCGAGTCGAGGCGAGTCGAACGAAACGATACGAAATGAAACGAAATCGAGCCGATACCAATACCAAAAAGCCAGACCAAGATCAAGACCAAGTGCAACTTGAACGAGGCTATAACTAAATCGCAATCGCAATCGCACAAACACACACACACACACACTGAGCTCTGAGCAGATCTCTGTGGCAATGTGGCAAGCAGCAAGCAACAAGCAGCAAACAGCGATTCAACAGTGGCAGTGGCAGCATGCGCTCCACACACATTAGCAATTACGCTCATTACACTTAATTACAGAAAACTAGGAGTGCATGAAGATTTCCAACTGCGGACTTACGATCGTGGAGAATCCAAGCTTAGGCTGCGGCGGGCCTTCGTTTCAGTTTCGGTCTTATGGTTGTGGTTGTGGTCTTTGCTCTCCATCTTAGTCTGCTGTTGTTGCTGTTGTTGTTGTTATAACAGTGCCTGGTGCTGGCTTGTGTCTTTATATGCGAAGTGGCCGCCGCGAGGATCACGAGCATGCAGAGCAAGTGAATTATTGCAGTCTCATTATGTGCGATGAGTTATGTATGGCGTATTGCTTTCGTCGTCAGGCCAACCAACCAACCAACCAACCAACCAACCAAACAACCAACCCACCAACCAACCAACCAACAAACAGCTCATCTCATCTCATCTCGTCTCGTCAACATCGTCATCATCATAGCCGTCACCGTCACCGGTCGAAGCACCAGCTTCGAAAGTACTCATGTATCTGCATTGTAACATCCAAACATTCAGAAAGACAGACCGAGAGACTGTGTGACTGAGAGACAGACAGACGGTACATAGTACGAGCAGCCATCTGTCAGTACCAGTAACAGGCTGAGACTCCATCTCCATCTCCAACTCCAGCTTGGCTTGGCTTGGCACAGTGCATGACTCCGTCGAGGAATGTAGTGTGATGGTCGCCTAAATCAAGCGTACTTAGCGAATGATTTACATTCCAAAAGACAGCAAACACACTGTTTTGCGGTATGTGATGTTATGCGAGCATCAACAGCAGCAGCAACAACAACAACAACAACAACAACAACAGCAGCATATATGTGTGTGTGATCCACTGCGCTCAAAGCATCACAGCGGTCTTAAAAATATTACAAGCCCAACGAAACCAAAAATCACCTACAATTTTTAAAGAATTATGTTGATCATTGTTGATGTAATGCTGAACAGTCTGAACATTTCAATTTCAAATCTTAGTCGAAAAAAACCACAAAGTTTTTGTTTCATTATTTCTTACGTTTGACAAATTAAACTTTTCTAAGCTATTTGTTGTGAAAACATTTTTCAGCTATATTTAAATATTTATAAAAATGATTAACTTGCGATTATTGTAAACTTAACATTTTAAGATCATATTTAAATATTCATTGAAAATTCTAAAAAAAAAGTCAGTATGAAAATCACAGTTTGAGTTTAGGCCCAATCAATATGCCATAAGAAACGCACTGTGTGGCAAGCGATAATAAGCAGCCAAAGCAGCCAAAGATACGGCGGCAGCTTCGACGCAGTTTCCGTCACCGTCAACGCTGCTGCTGCTGCTACAATGTCTATATATATATATATATATATATATATACATATATATAGGTATATATGTGTATAGCGTCACATCGTTGAACGCTTCGTCGCATAAATATCACCAGCAATTACTCAGTCATAAGTTTGCTGCTTGCTCGTTTGCTGTCATGACATGAGTAACTTTGCTCGACGCTCAACGCTCACTTTATAAGGCAAGCAACCAACTAACCAACCACGCGCTGCAGACTTACAGAGGCCCAGACTCCGAGCGACTCAGTTAGTGTCTCTTGGTTTTAGCCACAACGCCAGCTTGGCCAGCTTTTGCCAGGCATTGTCTGGCTGGGTGATGCGCCTGCGCCTGCGCCAAGTGCATACAGCTTTAGCTGAAGCTCCTTTAATGCCAGCCGCCTGCCTGCCTTCTCTGTCTCTGCCACTATCTTTGCCCCCCCTGCAACCATCCCCGTTACCTACTAACTACACGATATGCGCCAAAAGTTTGCCGCTAGGCACAGCAGCCGACATGGAGATGTTGTTGTCTGGAGCTTGGGCCTTCGTCGCTGTTCTTGGTTTTTTTTTTTTTTTGTCTTGCTGTTGGTGTTGGCTTGGCAAATTTTTACAACATTTATAAGCAGCTCTCGTTGTGTGTTGGCGCAACTGGGCGGTAATTTGTTAAAGCTTCCTTACTTTTCAACACTCCAAAACGAGCCGAAGTTGGAGTTGGCAAAAGCATTTGTGGCATCCTCTGCGCTGCTGCATCTGCATTACATTTTAATTGTGCCCCTTGACTGAGAGCTACCTCGCTCGCTCTGTGTGCTTCTTAGATCCTTGCGCATGCGCCATGAACGCTTTTTGGGCCGCTACTTTGTCTTCTGGCGCACATGATTATAAATTTTCTTGGTCATCCATCTAAGCGCTGCAGCCCCCGATCATCATCAGCAGCATCCCCAGCATCTCGCCCTGGTTAAGTAGGTCTGCCGTCATTCATAACACACACATACACACACACACACACACACTAAGAAAGTGCAACACATATACACTCATACACTTCCATAGACATAAGTACTTGCTTCCTCAACACAAATCAACAGGATGACGGAGCTGACACCACACAAACTCAGTCTCAGTCCCAGTCCCAGTCTTAGTCTGAGTCTGAGTCTCAGTTGCAGTCACCGACGCGTCGTCCCAGCCAGATTTTTCAGTTTTAGGTTCGAGTCCATGGCGCAAACGCAACGCACAGTGGTTGCAAGCAACAAATTTAAGCCAAGTACATAAAAAAAATAATTAAACAATGCAATTCATAGAGCATAACCTTAAATACTAACAACTAAAACATAAAAAACAAGTGGAAACGTTGCAGTCGTACGCAACCGAGTGCGGTAGACTCGTTGGTGGTTCCAAAATTTTTGATTCAGTTTTTTGGGGGTAGCTATAAGCTATCTTCTCTCCAAATTTGGTGGTTCTAGCTGTTAAGATGTGCGAAATAGGTTTATTTATCGATTTTGAGTTATCGAACTTATCGATTTGCCAGCTCCCCAGTTATCGTAGAATCCCAATCTCGACACTTTATCTGTCCCGGCCATAGATAAAGATATGTATTTGGAAAGTTTCAAGAGTCTAGCTTGAAGGATGTCGAAAAAAGTTGCGTTCATACAGACAGACGGACAGACACCATGACGGACATTGCACAAACCCAATATACTCTTTACCTTATGTAACGAGTATAAAAATGAATATTTTTGAGTTGAATAGATTTCCGCTACATAAAAGCTCTCAACACCTTAAAAGTGATAAGATAATTTAATAAATGTTATAGAAGAAGGGTTTTTGAAGACACCTCGGATACTTTAATTAGACATGTAAGCCACGAATTGTGTACTCCGAGTCAATGAAATGTGTTTCTGAGCCTATCAGAGCTAAAGACTGTAGAATTGAAACAAGTTTGTTTCAAATTATCGATACGCCTTCTGGTTTCCGATAAACACATGGCATCGATAGCAACGAAAATACTTGCTCGATAAACTTTGGTCTAAATCATAATCATCTGTGAACATTTCATCGAAATCGGTTCAGAAACATCGGAGCATCAAGCATTTAGTTGTGAAACATGAATAATAGATTTATCCATTTCGAAATTAAAACCTTTTCACTTACATTTGTGACACTGTGCAACGGCGTTGCAATGTCGCGACGTTAACTGCAACTGTGCCGCCGGCCTTTTGGGCTGCAGCCGTTGTCTTCGTGTCTGTGTTGCAGTTGCCAAGCCCAAGTTCAATCAGCTTCAGGTCCAGGTCCAGGTCCAAGACTTCGTCACAGAGTCAGCCTGAACGTACAAACGAACGAACGAGCGAACGAACACTGACTCAATGAAAATGTTAAGCATCTTTCACTAACATTAATTTAAATTTATTTATAGCTTTATTTTATTTATGTATTTGCTTTGTTTCACACACACACACACACATTTACAGCTCAACGGTGGAGCTCAAGCAACTACTCAACGGTTCGTTACGTCAGCGATAAGCTCTGACATACATACAAACAAACATACAATATTACTTACATACATATGTTTGTATGCGTACCTTACTATGACGTAGGCACAATAATCCATATATATCCATTTAGTTCGCGCAGTTTTTTCTGTGATAAGGCGACGCTTATCAATGACGTTGTCGTTTTATATTGTTTCCTGCTTATGTTTATGCCTCGAAGTTACAGAGTATATTGGCATTACCCACATCTGTACAGCTAAAGTCGCCAAACTTGGTGCAAAGATAGCTGCCAACTGGCCCCAAATATCAAAAATTCGGATGCCCCGCCAACTCCTAAGCTGGTGAAGTCCTCAGAAGATATTCCTTTGAAATATGTTAAAAGTTCTCTGCCACACCTCCCACCCCTTTGTTTTAATACCAATATCAGTGTATTTCGCAGTCGATTGCGCCCGACTGCAACATTTGCACTTGCTTTATTATTGCAATTAATAACCAGCAGCAACATACTTACTCGTATGTATGTATGTATGTATGTATGTTAACTGGCTGTTGCTGTTGGCTCATGTCTCCATCGTTATGCTTGTCATGTGTGCGGTTTTGTCTTGTTTTTTTTTTTTTATTTATTTTGTTTTGGTTTTTTTGTTTGTTTTTTTTTGCTTTTTAAAACGAAGAAAAATTCAATGAATTGATCATAAAATTGCGAGAAACTCTGGCGTTTTTCTCCGAAAAATTAACTGTTCGAGTAACTTGTTATTCTTGTTGGTTTTTTGTAGTCGTTTTTCGCTGCTCATTCAGTTACTGGTTAACTGGCCGAAAGGGCGCCTCACAGGCACTTAAAAAATGTGCCCAAGACCGAAACAAAAATAAATAAAAATTAACAAAAATAAATAAAAATTAAGAGCAGTTACGGCTTAAATTTATCATAGAAGTTTTAAGCTAATTTTGATATAAAAAAGCTACTTAATCTGCTTTTAGTCTTCTTAATGATCATTAATTTGTGGCTTGATTATTTTAAGCTTTATTTACGTTAAATATCTTAGTACTATATTATGATATATCTATATAATATATTTTTTAGAAACGTTTTATGTATAAAATAGTTTAAGAGCAATAATATTATTTTCTAAATATTCCAACCCTTTGAGAAAAACGCATGACATTAAAAACGATATATTTTTGCATATAATAAAACAATTTTTTGGGCATTTCCGATTCATGCGTGTCAGGTTCGCAAGAAAATCTTCCGTTACTTTTCCGTTAACTCTTATCAAAGTCTCATAAAAAAATATAATTTGCTTTCAATGGCAGTAGTTGTTGAAGGTTTTTTTCCCACTTACACTCACGCATAAACACACACACACACACACGCATTCCAGAGCATTGCGAACGTCAAAGTTTGGTATTTCCGTTGCCCAAACAAAAATAAATGGCACTAACAACATCAACAACAACGACAGAAAACAAATCGAGTTACTTACGTCAAATACCCGTGGATTAAACGCTCAACACAGACATTTCTTCTACATATTATTTTATTTTCCGTTCCCTCAGATTTATGTACGCAAATTTGTTAAAAAATATTATTTGATAACGCTTTGGCATATTTGCGGCAATTTATGTGGGCTGCTATGCTTCGACGTCTAATGTATGAAAGTATGTATGTAAATGTTTGATGGAATTGACAGCTAGACAAACATACAAAATGCATTCTATAATCTAATTAGCAATGCTCAAATGCTTTGCTTTCAACACTTGGTATAAAATTCCTCTTGTTTTCCCCCTATTTACGAAAAGGCAAAAAGGTCAGTTACGTTATGGAATTTTAAGCTGCTTATTAATAATATTTTTACTTGTTATGTGTCAAAGAATCAAAGAAACGCTCGAAGGGATAGCAACTCAATAGTTTGCTAGCAGAGCATGTCAAGTCAAGTTTTGAAGGTGGATTTTCCATGATAGACTTAGGCTTCGTCCTGCTGTTTTTGTAAAATACTCAACTCTGCTCGAATCAAGCCTGTCTTACATAAGTAATACACTAACTAACACTTAATGTGATATATTATTCACAAATTGACCGCAGTATAAAATTAATAAAAATCTTTATCTTTATCATTACAGTTGTTGCTGCTGTTAGTAAGTTGGAGAAACCTTTTGGTGAGTCCCCCAAAAAAGTGAATGCATTTTAAATATATCTAAATGAATACTCAAAGCAGACACACTCAGATATCAATAAGTAAGTGTGAGGCGGATTGCTGTTGTTGTTGTGAGTGATGTGATTCCCACGCTGTTGCGAACCCAACACACACACACACAAATTGTTGCAATTTGCTATTTACCAATGCATATATCTAATTATATTCAACGGTTCGCGCGTCAAATGAATGCCAATTAACATAAGACATTTGCTGGGATTTGCCACAAAACGCAACACCCCCTACTCACCTACATATCATCTCCCTTCGCCATTATCCACCACCAAGTTTCGAATCATTTGCAGTCCCCGAAATAAAAAAATCACAATTGTTTCCCAATCGATTTGACGGGTTGAGCACAAAGCTGACAACTGACTCGAAAAGTAAGTACGTAGAAAAGTTCTAATCTAGCCGCAGCAAGAGCGAGAAGTTGAAAAGGTGCGGAGGGGGGTATGGGTAGGGGTCGGGGGGCGGTGTACAAGCCAATTGCTTACACAAGCAAAGCATTTGAACCGTTTTTAATTTCGTTTGCTTTGTCTCAAGTCGGTTTATTTTATTTTGTGTTGTTGCTTTGCTCGTTTTTTGACTTTTGTACTCTTTATGGAAGATGAAGACGAAGAAGTTTGTGTGTATTTTTTTTATGATGGGAAACATTTTGTTGTTGCGTTGTTGTTGCTGCTTAAATCATGTGAATGTGGCAACAACACAGCTCTTGGACATTTCCAGTGTTAACTTTGTTGGTGGGCAAACAACACACAGAGACAGAGACAGCGACTCGGACCCGGACCCGGACTCAGGCTCTATATCTCTGACTCTGACTCTGACTCTAAGTCTGACTCTGGGCCACAACGGCCGCCCCGAAGTGCGGCGTCCAAAGCTGTACTATAGATGGGTTTTTATTTAGTAATTTTTTTTTTTTTTTTTTTTCGAGGCTTGTTAGTGTTGTGTTTTTTGTTGTTGTTGTTGTTGTTTTGTTTTGTTTTGCCTAATGACAAAGACTAATATTTTCTTCCTGTGACATATCTTTCTCGCTGTTGTTGTTGTTGTTGCTGTTGTTATTTTTCTTTCATGCATTGAAATTGACTTCAAAACAACAACAAGAACAAACATAATGTATTACTTATGTACATATATTCTTGTTGCTTCAAACTCGATTTGGCAGCGCTGTTGGCGTCGCTGTCGACTCGTCGAGCTCGTCGCTCCATTTACAGGCAGAGCGTTTTATGGAAATTATTTGTTGCATTGCGCTGCTAATGTGTTAAAACAATATGACCAACAAGCCATTGGGCCGCCCGCCTGCACAATTTGTGTGTGTGCCACAAATAAAATGAGGAAATATTTGCACAAGCGGCGGCGGCGTCGACGGCATCGACGGCGTCGGCGTCGTTGTGGCAACCAGCTGTGCACGGCACGCCCCTTCAGCCGCCCCTCTGTCACTCGCACTGCACACAGTGGACCTCTTCTGCTTGGCTCAATTTGCAAGGCAACGACAAAATGTCTAAAGTGTCGTCGTGTCTAGGACCACCCAGACCAACAGCAGCAGCAGCAGCAGCGGCAGCAACAGAAAAAAATACGTTTAAAAACAGCAGCTGAACCAAGCGACGAAGTTTCTAGCCAGCTAGGCAGACAGCAGCAAGGTGCTCTTACTCTCTCTCTCACCTCTCTCTCTCTCTCTCTCTCTCTCTCTTTCACCTCTCATCACTGTTTAGTTTTGTCAGCTCGTCAATTAGCTCCCACTGTGCCAGGTGTTGTGTCTCTTGTGACCATTGCTAATCGCACTATGCACAAATTGAAATGTTGTTGTCCTTTCTTGTTTTGCACATTGTGCAAAAGTTGTTTATTATTATTTTATCTAGTTTTTTTTGTTAAACTCAGGCTTTCACATGGCGTATGCGCAATGGGATATCAGCTAAACACTCTATGCATAATGAACTCTTTCTTGTTGTTATTGTTGTTGTGCGTGTGTATCATGTAAATAGGATCTTAAATTGTGTTCACTTTGTGGCAGTCGTCTTTCAATCATTTCCAATATGGATCAGCGAAAATTGAGCATTCCAATGTCCCTGCCTCGAACTCTCTTTCTGTCAGCTTTATCGCACTTATGGTAGCCTATCAATATTAAGAGATTTTAACATTAGTTTACGTATTTCAAGCGATTTAAAAATATATAAAACAGGAAAAGTTTCCTGCAAAAGAAAGAAAGAATTAATTGTTTTGGTATCCCTTTTGCTTTTGCTTAGCAGCCAAGCTCAATTGGGCATTTCCCATGGCTGATTAAATGTGGCACTTACACACACACACACACTCTCACACAGATGTAAACTGGCCGCTGTGTGTGTTTAGGTCTCACAGTCTGCCACAGACTCATTCTCCAGCACTAATCACAAATCAAATAAATACAAATAGAGCAGAGGCAGCAGATTTCAAAGCCCCCCCCCCCCCCCCTCCTCTCCAACACACCACACACACACACACACACACACACACACACACACACACACATACAGGCATATACGGCGCAACACTTGACAATGACACAATGCGTCAACTTTGGCGGCAACTCTGGCGGCACTTGCTGCGCCCAATGCATTGCAAGAAGGGCCCAAAGGCAGGGCAAGGGTGCAAGTGTTGCTGTTGTTGTTGGGCCGAAAGATCAAAGCAAGAGTGCCTCAATAATGATAATCATCATCATCACGCTCAACGCGTCGTCTTAACAGATCTTTTCTACATTCTATCTGAAACTTCTGCCTGCGGATTCTGACATGCACAATACACATAATTTCTATGTGGCAAAGGGGGAAGGGGAGATTCGTCGGTGGAGAGGGGGGGATTATGATGGCTTGTTGCTCTTTTTCATTTCATTATGTGGGACATTTAATAAAATTTTTCTGATTATTTGTACCCTTTTAAGGACCCTCAATCAATGTGTGCCACCACCTGCCTCTATCTCTTTCTCGCTCTCGTTCGCTCTCGTTCGCTCTCTCTCTCTCGCTCACTGACTGAAAAGTGGCACTGTTGCCGCTTATTGTTGTTTTTATTCTTTGGGGCCATCATCATCATCATCGGTCGGCTCGGGTCGGCACTTGGTAAAAATAAGTATTTTGTACGCCTCGTTGATCTTGACACATGATGATGCGTATGATGCGTACGAGATGATGCGCTTCGGCTTGGAAGGTTGGTTGGGCTGAAAGCGGCTTAAATGCTAGTCGGGATTAGCCTGGACACAGAAATGGAATGCCAATGGCAATGTACAATATGCATTGCGCATACGCCGAGTGCGCTCTCTCGACTTTCTAATTCGAGAGACAGACACACCCACACCCGCACACACACACACACACACACACACACACACACTCATTGAACACAACAACATTATACATTCTGCATCTTCTTCTTGTCACTGTCACAACAATCGCCGCACGCGTTTAAAAGGTTTGTGTATTTGCTATTGTTTGCCAGAGCCAAAGAGCGAAAGAGAGAGAGAGAGAGAGATGAAATGAAATAAAGGGCAACACCAACAACAACAATATTGCTAAGGCTAAAGGCGAGGCCTGAAAGCGGAACTGATCAAAGTCATTCAAACATGAATGAAGTTCATTAAAAACTGATCAAATCTGTTGAGCGAGAACAATGCAAACAAGACAAGAGTAGAAAGAAACGCTGATACAACAAACGAGCCAACAACAACAACAACTACACGTCACCAAAAGGGAAATATTGAGGGAAAGATCGACTGCGCAGCTGGCAAATGACATTTTTTTGTGTGCCTATCGATTGTGTCTACATTTAGTATCTGTGTGTGTGTGTGTGTTAAATTATTTCTTTCTTTCTTCGAGAGTGTCATAGCAAGCAACTCTCTATACTTCGTACGAACAGTTTGCGCCATGTGTGTCCTGCTTGTGTCCTCCTTTCCCTCTCAATCTCTCTCTCTCTCTTGATCTCTGTGTGTTCGTGCAGCAAATTTCTTCAATTCAATTTCTCAATCTTTTGGTCCTCTATTCAAAATGATGACATTTCCTGATATTTGTTTCGCTCTATTGACAACGGCACACAGCAACAAAAGGACTTCAACACACACACACACACACACACACACGCACGCATACGCACAGAACACACCTGAACAAGAAGAAGAACAATAGCAATAGCAACAACAACAAAAGCATCGCCAATTCCAATGTGGCTGCATAACGGAAGTGTTAACGGTTCTTTCGATTCCACAGATAAACTATTTACAACACAATAATGCCCAAAAGGCAGCTAAACATAATGTGACCCAAGTGACAATTTTGGGATGAACATGATTGTCAATTATCCATCTCAATGTTTCTATTTGCAAGACATTTTTAATATCTAAATAGATACTAAAATAAAATGCAGAAAACTGCTTTTAGTAAGGGAAAAATCAATGCATCTTATAATCAATCTAATTAAATTGTATTGAATTATATGTTAGTATAATTCTTGATTCATGTCAGGCTCATCAGCTCATTATGAGTTAGTTTAACAGGTACTGGGACCTTCAGGCAGTAGGGAAGAAGCAGGAGCTGCTGAAGAGACGCTGTTGCATTTTATAAATCGCGAGTCAACATAAATCAAGTGACAGCAACAGCGACAATGATGCCGACGACGAGTGTGTGTGCGTGTGTGTGTGTGTGAGTGTCGAGTGTGTCACTGGCACAAGATCGCCTCGATATTGCTCGATGTCTGAAGGATAGAGAGAGAGAGAGAGAGAGAGATAAAGATGCTGTGCCGGTGATTATGACGACAAACCATAAAATGCACATCGAAGGCGATGAGGAGGAGTTGGCGTGGCAGGGCGAAGTCACGAGTCGCAAGTCGCAAGTTATGCTGCTGCCGATGGGCTTCCAGGAATACGCATTTCGGTCCTGGTCTGTACTGACGACTACTTGGCTGCCTCCTAGACGTGGCTTAATCCACGCACCAAAAACGCAAACGAAACCGAGTGCGAAAAATGCACAAACAAAATGCAAAACAATATCATCATAAAAACTCAGCTCATTTCGCCCATAGCCGAATGCAAAAGACCAAAAACCAAGGCAAAAGTGCCGAGCGCTGAGCGCTACATCCATATACCGATCTCAGTCTATAAGTTTTCGAATCCCATTCGCAGTTTGCCAGTTTTTCAAAAAACTAACTAAAGACTCAAGACTTGAGAGCAAGGCGTCGTCGTCGTCGTCGTCGTCGTCGTCGTCACTCGTGACCGCTATAAATCGATGAAGTCATTGTGTGCGAGCAGCTATCCTGCCAAAGAGAGAGAGAGAGAGAGAGAGAAAGAGTGAAAAGAGAGAGGGAGAGGGAGAAAGAGATGTTCGTTCTTTCTGGTTGGTTTTGCCTTTTTCAATTTTATTATTTTCGTACTTGGTTCGATTTTATTGCCAACTCATAAAAGTAGCATAAACATGTTAGTAGCCTGTTGGCTACCGCTACTTAAGTTAGTAGGCAAAGTTGTTGTTATTGTTTTTGTTGTTGTTGTTCTTGTGCAGAGAATAAAAGTACTGCATAGATTTAAGAATTTGTTGCACTTTTTATTGTGTGATTGTAGGAATTTTTGCGCTTTTGTTATAGCTCGATAGGTTTTTTGGAAAATCGTTTTTGCATAAGTTTGCATCCTACAATGGATAGAAAGTTTTCTAAATAATAACAAGATATATCGAAAAACTGGTTCAAGCACTTAGATAGAGCATTACAAGTTCGTTGTTGATGGTTTTGGCCTAGCTTGGTTTTATTTTGCGTTTGGCGTCGTCGGTGCTTCTTTTATTTCTGATTGTTTTCTCTCTTTTGCTTAAAGCTCCTCAGCCGTTGTTCTTGTGAAGTTTTTCCTTCAGTGTCAAAGTGTAATAAAATATTACTCATGGTAATTACAATTTTTGTGCTGCGCTGTTTTTTTTTTTTTTTTTTTGGTTTTTTTTTCACTTCGTTTTGCTGTCGGCTCAAGTTCAATGTGCACGGTTAACGCAGAGAGAGAAACAACAAACAATTTTGAACAATTAAAAAGTGTTTTGAGGTGCTTAAAAGCCCAGTAACAACAACATTGGCTACTTGGCAGGCGCGTCTGAGCCATAAACTAAGCCAAAGTGCTGCTGGCGACAGTTCAACGACATGTTTATTAAGTCATACGCAAAATTTGTTAGGCCTGTCTGACTGTCAGTCGCTCTTAAATGAGAACTCGCTTTATTTTTTTGTTTGGGGGATTTATGTCTGCTCGCACTCTATGAAATTACATAAATGACCATAAAAATGTGTGTTAATAAAAGCAAAAAAAAAAAAATAAAAAAAACAACAACAAAACCAACAATCACACACACACACGAACTCTATAATTGGACGCTGAGAATTATTTTGTTTTTTCTCGTCTTGAGACCGGAACCAAAGCTTACGAAAAAGATTTGTATATCGATAAACATATCAGTGTTGATATTTCAATCAACGAACGCTTCATATATATATTTATATAATTGACAGCACCCACAATCCAAACAATAACAAAAGCAAGCTCGATGAGAGCATGCTAGACTAGAAAATACTCAGCAATGCCACACAGAACTTGATGTCAAATATTAGATTAGAATTCATTTTTGGGAAGTCAATTAGAACTTATCAAGTTTTGTTATACAGGGTGAACAGAATGTAAACAATAATGTAATAATAAATAAAAACAAAACAAATGCCAAGCACTTTAAAAATGCATGGCACACGCGCAATTTGAGACATTAATTGAAACTGTTAGTAAACAAATGGAAATGGATCGCGATTCTTAATGGCTAAGTGGACAAATTGGTTTATGAATATCAATATCAATCGGCAGAGAGAGATGAGAGAAAAATAGTGTCAAGCAGCTCAATTAAATGCCAAATGTTTATACAAAACTTAATAGCAAAATAAAAGCAAAGAACGTGAAACGAGTTAAGGCCAAAAATAAATATTTCTTACGAAATAAATATAATTCAAAAGCAAATATTCAAGCGGCGATAGAACTGTTAATTGATATGACAACACGCGACTTTCTCTCTCTCTCTCTCTCTCTCTCTCTCGCACACTCTCTCTCTCGCTCCCACACTTTAAATTTCAGTGTGGGCTCAGGACGGTACACAAAATGTTCCAGGAACTACTAACTGCAGCAAAACAATAAAAAAATAAAAATAAATTGTAAAATAAAAAAGGACAATAGCAAAAAGTGGCCGTAACTGCAACTGCAGAGACAGCAGAATATGTACATATGTATATCTATTTATAAATAGAGAGGTGAGAGAACAAAGGCCTGGCCCAAGACACAAAATGCAGTTATCTCTGATATTATGGCTAAAAATTGTTGGCACAAAGGCACCGAACCGAGCTGAACCAAACCACGGAACGGGACAAACCAACAACAGCAATAGCAACAGCAAATGTCCCGAAAAATTATGGGTTATTAAATGTTGTTAATCTTTCGACCAGGCCCTGACCATATTCAAATTTCAACAAAAAGTAAGTAAAACAAACACAAATACAGGTAGAATAAACTTCTCTGTCGCACTCTCTCTTGGTTCTGTCTTGCTTGGTGTTTGGCTTGCCACAAAGCAACCACCGATATGGCCAAGGCAAGGACAATAGAGCAAGGAGTCGCAAACGACGATTGCAAACCCGACTAACGAACCCAAACCCGAACTCGAACCCATAAAACCGAACCCAAAACACCATACAAGCCTCTTGCCATTTGCCTTTATTGTGCATGCTGTTTAAATATTTACAAAGTTTTACAATATTTATGACAGCTAAAAACATAACAACACCTACTTTTCGGCCAGGCCAGTCTAGGACAGTCCAGTACCCAGGACCCAGGACCTAGGCAGGACCCTTTTTTGGCCCAGCCAAAACGGGGACACTTGACACTGAGCACAGGTCGGCTTAAGCCATGCTCTCCTTCTCTTTCACTTTATTTTCCATTCCACTATCTGTCTGTCTCTGTCTTTCTTTGTGAAACGGCTTAAGTTAACATGGCCAGCTTCCTGGTCGATTGCAATCAATAAACGGCTTAGCCACACCGGCAGCATCATAATATTTAAATATATATATTTGTTGATGCTACTCGAACTCGATTGTTTTTGTTATTTCTATTGCTGTTGCTGTTGTTGCAGGTCCGGTCTGTAATCCATTTGCATGTCAACACTTGGCCCTGGTCAAAATAGTAGAATAGAACAAAACTATTAACAATTTTGTTAGCTGCTCATTCGTTCAAAAGAGAGTGAAAAATACAACTGCTTCCGTTTCAATGCATTGCAATGCGCTAATCCTTGTCTTGGAGATTTGTGAATCTTTATCTTTTGGCCAGAGAGGTGCCACTAAGCGCCCTAAACGCAACGAAGCTTGGCTCAATAAGCCAAGGCATTAAAAAGTAAATTTACGTAAATCCGCTTAAAAACAATGCAAACGGATTTGCATTCATTTTCGATACGTTTGGGAGCTTAGGCGCAACAAACAAGTGTTCACTGTATACAGTGAGCACTTACTTTGTGGGCTAGCTTAGCACAGCTAAACGGCAGCTCATCCCACTTGTGCCAAAGTTCATTGAGTTATGTACTTGGCTCAGATCAACTAGCCATAAGCTATAAGCCAAGGTCTCATTCAGAGAGAAGGTAAGAGAGATGATGACGTTTTCATTGAGATCTCACCTGGACACCAATAGACAATGGACTATTGACTATTCAGGTAGGCAGGTGGAGGCGTTTGGAACAGCTAACTGACTCCATTGCAGCTGCTTATCATTTCGATTCTTGCACATTTTGCAGCGTGTGCTGGACACAAAGTGCTAATAGTTTAACGCCGCTGTCAAATATCATAAAACCAAAAGAGGTACAAAGGGAGAGAGAGAGAGAGAGAGAGAGAGAGAGCTGCTGCTTGTACGTCGTAAAGACAAACGATCTGACGAGTGGATCCCACATGAGCAAAGTAAACTAAATAAACAAAAAGACCATCATAGTAAATGTGCTTTTTTGGAATGATATATATATACTTATATATATACTATTGTCAAATTTCTCTTTAACGAACTTTCGTACAACAAAGTTTTCTATATGATATTTGGTTCAATCAAAAAACAATTCAATGTTTCGAATTCATGAAGGTTTCCTCCTTTGAGAATAGCTATATGGAAGTTGGACTGTACAAACTCTCTGAGTTTCGAACACATTCGACAAATTTGAGTGGACTTACTTAAGAAGATTTTTAAGATTCAAAGTTTGTTTCAAAAAATGAGTAAACAATACTCTAATAACAGTATCTTGCAAAGGGGGGTGGCAGGTGATAAAAATTGAACAGTTAAAAATATAATTTTCAAATATTTTTTGTTTTTTTTTCTTTATTGTTTGCTTTTGCAACTTATAGTAAGTATTGTGTATATAAAAAAATTGTGTTTGTGTGTGTGCTTGTGTTTATTACTTATATATTTACAAATATTTCATATATTTTTTCTCATATTCAAAAAAAAAAAAAAGAAAGTTTAGTACAAACTAGCTAAGCATAATGCAATTAACACTCAAGACTATATCACAGTTCAACAAAATCTAAAAGCTAAAAAAATATTATATATATATAGTATATGTTATTATATTATATATTATAGTAAATATGTATATAAAATACATTTATATAATTTAACTTACAAACTAAACCGAAGTAATATTTAGAAAGACAATAATATAATAATAATAATAATACATTAAGAAAACATTATTTTGTAATACTTTTGAGCTGGTTTTGGATGCCAAAATGGTTTGCTAAATATTTGATATAGCTAGGAATGTTGTAGTGTGTTTAGGAATGTTACAGTGTTGGTAAACGAATGTTGCTGTTGCTCTTATGTGACTAGAACGGCAACTGCTGAGCTGATGCTGAAATCTTAAATTCTTTAAGTTAAGCCGCTTATCGATTGTATTGATTAAATATGTATATATATATATATATATATATATATATATATATAATTTAATTAGCCATGTTGTTTCCTGTCAATAAATAAATAATAAAATAATAATAATACTTAAGCATAGCGAAGAAATGAAAGAGAAAGATAGCAAGAGAGAGAGAGAGAAAGGGCTGACCAAACTAGTTTTGCAAAAACTCCAATCAAATAATTTAATTAAACTAGTCGAGCAATCAAGGGTTGTTATGCTTGTTGTTGTTTGTTGTTGATGTTGTTGTTGTTGTTGTTGTGCATAATGTGCATATATATATATGTATATATATATATGGATATATATATATATTCGATTATGCAATGAAAATATTTCACGTGCGCAGCACGCGGCGAAATTGTCGTCGATGATTGGCTGCAGAGTGCGGCTGTTGCCGCTTGCCACGTCGCCCGACGCTGCCCCTTGCCACATCCAGCTGCGGCTTGGACACCTCATTAAACTCCTTGCGATTGCCGAAGCCAAAAAATGTTTCTTGCAAACGTTGCAGCCACTGACGTTGCTGTCGCTTCTGCTGCTTCTGCTGCTTTTGCTGCTGCTTCTTCTGCTGATGCAACTGATGTTGTTGGTGTTGCAAAGGCGATTGTTGCTGCTGCTGATGCTGCTGCTGCTGCTCACGTTTGCTGCTGCGTCGCAGTAGCTGCCACATGGTGCGCAGAAACTCATAATAATGATGCTTAACAAAACGCATATCCATCGTATCGGCCCCACCAATGGCTATGCTTGCACCCGTTGTACCCGTTGCACCCGATGCTGCTTCAGTTGTTGTTGCCGCCAATGCCGCTGCCGCAGCTGCTGTTGCACCATTTCGCCGCTTGCTGCGCAACTTGAGCCGCTTGTTCATATCGTTGCGCGAGATTTGTGGCAACTGCAACTGACGTCGCTGCTTGCCCGGCAACGGCATTGTTAGCGGAGCCGGATACGTACGATTCACGGCCGTTTCCAGCTCACAGAGCATGCTCTTCGAGCTAAGCAGCAGCTTCTTAAGCTCCTTGGCCACCGCGGATTCACCCTGCATATACTGTCTGTCCCAATTAATTTGAACGCGACGCAAATACGCAAAACTTGCCACATACGTTTGCATGTTGCGATACCAGCGCTTCAAGGCGATCTATTAGCGCATAGAAATATACGAAATAAAAGGGAATAGCAAAAAGCTTAGTAACAAAACTCGAGTGAAAATGAAAGTGTTTTCGTTTTGGACTTACCGTTGAATTGGGCTTGAGCTTGGGCAAAAATTTGTAGTTGTATTTGTGGTAGGACCACAATTGCATATCGTCAATATTAATGCCCTCCTTTTGCTTCTGTGTGCTTTTCAGCTCGCGATATTCGGTGCCAGCAGCACGCTTCAACTGATTGAAGATCTAAACACAATTCAGGTTAGTTCAAGTTAATCGCTTCTTTGTATCGGTTTTTGCGAAACTTACCTGCCTGGGACGCTGGGCGCGATGATGCGATGTTGTTTCTGATGGTGTGAAATAGGAGCCGCCGCAAGGATTCATCCATTCCACAGCTGTGTTATTCTCATTATAGTTGCGATAATCGTACCAGCTGCTATTGCGCTTGCGATGACGCTTTCTTCGATTGAATGAGTTGACAGCTTGGCTTAGATTGCCGCTGCTGTTGCTGGCGGTGGTGTTGCTGCTTGGACCACCACCACTACTACTACTGCGACTGGTGGTGTTGCTGGTGCTGTTGGTGGTGGTGGTGGTAGTGCTTGGACTACTGCTGGTGGTGGTGGTGGTGCTGGCACCTTCGATTACAGTTAGTCCATTGCTGGCATTGCTGGCCATGGCGAGTGTGGCATGCAACTGCACAATGTGGAGCAGCAACAGTGGCAAGAGCAGCGTGGACCACATATCCGCATTGTCCTGCCGCGCTGCTGTTTTTGTTGTTGTTTTGTTTTTTATATTTGCTGCTGCAGATATCCTTATCCTTATTCTTGTTCTTGTTGTCCTTGGTTTGCTGGCTAATTTTGTGGCTGCAGTTGTTGTTGTTGTTGTTGTTGTTGCTGCTGCTGCTGATGCGGTTGCTAATGCCGTTAATGTTGCCGTCTTGTTGCCTTTAACTCTGGTTGCAGCGCAATGGCAACCAACTGTTCTTTTTTCCAATGGATGATAATAACAATATACAATAATAATAAATAATGATATTTAGTTTGTTGACTGCGATTGCGATTTTGAATATATATTGAGAAATATTGTGAATTTATTCGAGCTATTTTCTTTGAATTGTGTGTGTTCAACGGGCCAAAAATAGAAAAAGTTCAAAGTTCGATTGCCAAAAGAATGCAAAAGTTTTAAGAAAATGAGCAAAACGATTTTTTTTTTTTTTTAACAGAACAGAGAAATCAAAAATAAAGAAGAAGAAGAAGAAGAATATAAATAATAATAAACACACACACATTGACTATCAAGTGATGAACATGGCAAAAAAAAACTATCGCGTTGCCGTTTGATTGATCCCAACTAATAATCCTCGATCCTTGAGCTTGCTTTTAAAAATGCCAATGCAACAACAGCAATATAATTTGCTTGGTTCTCAAAAATGTAATCGTTAGATTTTGTAACATCTTTTTTTTTGTGTGTTTTTTTATTTTTTATTTTTGTTTCTAGATATTTTTCTAGAAGCTTTGAATTTTGGAACAGGTAACTGTATGTATGATTGGCAAATGTTGTTGCTTGAATTAAAACACAAAAACTAACAAGATTGATTTCTAAAAAAAGTGAAGAAAAAGATGTTTGTTCTTATAGAGGACGTTGCGCATGCGTAGCATTCAAAAAATGCGATTATAAAATCTGCGCATGCGCAATTTTATGATGGGAATGAGAACTTTCTAGTTAAGGAAAATATATATTTTCTGATGTGTTTAGTTCTTATAATTAAAAAAAAAAAATAATGGGTTCAGATCAAAACAAAACTAATACACACACCGCATTATAGTTGAAAAGTTTGGCAGCTGAAAATTGTTATTAACAATTTTTATTGCAGTTTAATCCACTTTTTGTTGATTATTTAATTAGTTTTTTTGTTTGTTTGGTATTTTGTTGCACTTGGTTCAAATAAAGACACACAGAAAAAAATGTTTGAGCAAATATGTGGCGAATTTTCTTTCTTTTTTTACAAGAATTGCATATGTTAGTGTAATAATAAGAATGTTGTTTGGCGTTTAGTCTTTTTGTTGTTGTTGTTAGGTAGATAGAGGATTGAAGAACACTTCTCGCGAGCACTACTGTTCACGTCCAGATACAAAACCGAACTAAACCAAAAGTTGCGCTGAATTCGACCAGCTTTCTTTGTTGAGCAGCAGCAGCAGCAGCAGCAGCAGCGGTGGCAGAAGCAGCAGCAGCAGCCGCAGCAACAAGCAGACCAGAGACCCCAGAGACACGATAAACCGAAACTGAAGCGACACCGACGCGACGTCAGTTAGAGCCACACCAACAGAAAAGACCATGTGAAAAACGAACGGTACGTTCAAGAAAACTACAAGACTGAAGACACCCGGCCCAGGTCGAGTTGTGTTTGCGTGTGTGTGTGTGTGTGTGTGTGTATGAGGCAGAACGTTCACTTCCATTTGTCTGCCTGAATGCCTGCCTGCCAGCCTGCCTGCCTGCCTGCCTGTCAGGCCTCTCTGACCGAATGTGTGTGTGTGTTAGCCTGGGTCAGCCCAGCTCTATTCTCTTTATACCTGTATGTATGTGCATCCTACACACAAACACACACACACACACACATTTACCAGTGCATTGCCGTTTTGACCAACGAACGTGAAGCGTAAGGCAGTCCAACCAGCTAGTCGAACACTTTTTAAGCCGGTCCCTATACCTCTGTGTGTGTGTGTGTGTGTGTGTGTCGCCATTGCTGTGTTCGATAGGCTCAAAAGGCTCATTTTTAATACATCCAATGAAATGATTTCACTCAAAAAACTGCACTCATAGAAATATCTAAGTATGTATGTATGTAAGCTTGCCCCCACAAAATTTGCCTCTCTCTCTCTCTTACTCGCTCTCTTCCTATAAATATATATTTCTCCCTCTAGCTTGCCTTCTTTCTTTTACCTTGGCAACGTTGCTGTCGGTCCATTGAAGATGACCTTGACTAGCCAAATTTATTTTGCGTCTTAACTGGGCTTTTAATATTACTTACCTGCAACAGTTTAAGTTATAGCCGACGAAGCTCTGCTGCTGATGATCCTCATGATTTTGATGTCGAAACCAAACTGTCAACCAATTAATTTAAAATCCCTTCGCATTTAATTAAACCTTTTGAAAAAATATTTAAAAATATCAATTTGAATGCGTGTTTGAAATCTGTGACCAAGCTAAGAATATTCTCAATCAAAACTAAACTTAAAGTATTTAAAACAAAAAATTAAATAATACAACAAAAGTCAAAAAACTTAAGAAAAATGGAAAATAATTGAATATTTTTTTATTTTTAATAGTTTGCATAGCTTCAAACTTTTTGAAACATCTTTATCTTTCTGAATTTGAATTCAGCTTACCTTTTATCTTTAAATACTTGCAACGAAATCCTCGGTTCCGGAGTATTGCTGTAATGACTTTCGGAAATGAAAAAAAAAACTGAACTTTGGCTTTAAATGTTATGAAAAAAAGATACGAAATAATAACGATTGAATGAAATGCAAAAAATTTAATCATTTACATTAATGATTTTTGGTAATTTCCAACGCTTTTGATCAGTGACAAAATAAATCATAAATCTTAAACCTTGTAAGACTAAAACAAATAAATTTTAACAAATAAAATAAGATCGAAATAAAAAACTTATTTCAACTCAATCAAAAATTTATAATACTTGACACTTCAGGGTATGTAAATCTTTAGTTCCCGTAGGTTTATCTGAATCGAACAGTAAATTAACTTTCTAAAAATTTATTTTCTGTCTGTACAGATAAAATCAAAATCAACTCCTTTGGCTTTGTTGAAAATAAATAAAAATTGAAGCACACAAAATTAAATTAAAAATAAAATAAACGATTTTAAATGGAAAACTAACTATAGAAAAAATTAAATCATAACACTTTCATCAAACAATAAAAACTTCCAACTCATTTTCGAAAACACTATTTTTGGTTATGACTTAAGCACAAAGTTTATTGATTCTTTCGTTTTTTTTTTTTTTTTTTTGTTCATACTCCTACACTCTTTCGAATGGAGCGTTTTGAGAGCACTGATTGTTTCAGCACGCGCTTTGCATATTTATACATCATTAAGTCAATGTGAGAGGGTGAGGAAAAGGCAAGACAAAGACGCCTGCAAATTGGCAAACAACTGTTTTTAGGCAATATAGCCGCAGTTGCATGCGACAGCAGGTCAGTTTTTTTTTGTTCTCGATTTTTATGATACTTGCGGATTTTGATTTTGGGCCAATGTTACCTACACCCCAGCAGCAGTACCTGAAGTACCCGGTTTCAATTGCTGGGCGGTCTAATCAATAAATATTCTGACCTGAATTTAAGGGTGCATGCCCCATCGAGTGTGCGTTTGCCTGCCATCAAAGTGGGACAATTGACGAGCTAATTAAACTTAGTTGCTTTGTCTTTGTCTTTTGACTTTTGTGCACAAAATTATGGCCACATTGTTTCATGCCCGAACAGCTGTGAACGTGGGACGAATGGTGTGTGGGTTTAAGCCCGGCCAAGAGTCCTGCGTTTAACCGTAAGTGCAATTGTTGGCTAGACCCGAGCCTTAGCGGCAGCGGCAGCAGCAGCAGCAGCAGAAGGAGCAGCAGGAAACAGCCATGTCGCTCAGCGGGGAAACTTGCCTTGATTTTTGCCGCACGCCACACAGAGAGAGCGCAAGAGAGAGAGAGAGAGAGAGAGAGAGAGTGAGAAAGAAAAAGAGATAAGGACTCACTGCAAGGCACATGCATATATCAACATGGCAGCACCTTTGGTATGCTTCGTCCCTTGGGCATCGCCTAGTGTATCTATCTATCTATATCTGTCCAATTCGCACCCAAAAACAACTTCATCTACATGGACAAACAAACACGATTATTGCATTGATGAGCTCCTGCTGCTCCTGTCTGCATACATAGAGTGCGCAGGCGCGGCATGACGTCCCCTTTACCCACACCATGGCTGCCACCGACATAGTCATAGTTCGTAGTCCCATTCGTATTCCCATTCCCATTCCCATTCCAATTCCCAATCCCAGTGCCTGACCTCGGCTCAAAAACACAAACACTTACACGAACAGAAGAGAAAGAAATGTTTTACTTGCAATTCGTTCTGGACAACAAAATATTTTGCTACAAAATTGAGTTGTTGTGTGCGGTCCCCGCCCGATCCGCAGTCATGCTGTAATTTTGTTTTTACCGGCCGTATCTAATCGAAAGGATACGCTCAAATTGCCACAATGGCAACGCCAAACGGCGAACACCTTCGTCTTTGAGACTTTGAGGCTCGGAATCTCGTATAGAGTCAGCCAAGTTCGTGGCACACTTTGTTGCCAAATGATTAACATCATACATACCCTAAAAATGTAAGAAGCAATTAATTAATTCCTGATCTAATATTGTCAATTTCACAATGAACTTGTTTTATTCACTTAAGTTAGTTTTTGTTATCAATAATTCTGCATACATTTTGCATCATTATAGATTATTATATCCATCCCTACTTTGATCAATTCAAACCGTATCATTAGCTGTTGCATGTATGCACTAATGCACCCGATCGCTTGCACTATTCCAGGGTATAATCATTACACGCTGCTGAGCTCCTGTCGCACATTGTTCATACAAAAAGATAGACCGACCGAATTGGTAACCGAAACCAAAACCGAGCCCGAATGCAACCCTCGGGCTTCCTCTTCTTCAATATTGTCTTGCCTTGTGTATGTGTGTGTGGGTGTGCAACAAATGCAACAACTGCAGTGAGGTGTGAGTTTTTAGAGGCTAGTGCTGTTTTGATTATGCGTAAAATCGTTTCGCTTCATCATGATTTTTACTGCAATTCTCACATCTTTTTCAGGTGTCGCAGTCCATCCCAACCCGGCAATCGATTGTTTAGCGTTAAGTTATTTGATTGGTTTGTTTATGTTTGTTGTTGTTGTTATCGCTGCTGTTTGATTTGCCAAATAAGCGTTGCAATTGCCCTCATTTATGGATGATCAACCGTGAAATGATCTCTCAATTCGCATGAATGAGTAAATTAGTTTTAAAAATTTAAAGAGTTAAAGCTGCTTATAACTTTTTATAAGTTCTTTAACTTAAGAGACTTGTAAGTAACATTGTTCAAATCCCTCGTTACACTCAACTCCTCGATAATTCTTAACATTGTTCAGAAAAGTATAGTAAAGACCACAATTTCTCAGTTTTTCAAAAAATAAATAAAATAAAACGAAATCCTTGCTTTGAATACAGATTTATTATTAAATGGTTAGCAAAGGCATCTCTTTTTGTAAATAGGTCTCGAGGCCAACAGAAAATATTCTCTCGGTTTTTGCAACCAACTCAGTTTTCACAATTGCCCAAATTGTAATAGGTTGCGTTGAGCGAGGTCGTACTGTATATATATATATATATATATACCTCTTTGACTTAAACTGAGCACTAAAATGCCTTTTGGACCATTTTATTCACTTTATATGAAACTTTTTTGTCTTACTAGACTAAAAAACTTTATTTTTTCAATAAACAAGAAACAAGAAGTCATGAAAAACTTTTGCTTGCTTAAAATACCATGAAATGAGGTTGAAATCTATCATGAGCTTAGAACTGAAATATTCAGCAGTATTCCAAGTTGACAAACAAAAAAATATGGGTGGGAAACAACGTTTAAAAAAGCTTTAATAACTTGGTATTTCATATATTTTGTAATTTCTAACACCACAGATCCAATCTGGATTGTACCAATTGCGATTTACATACACACATTGTGTATCGTAATACTTTCTTGTTGTCATGACGGGTATATCTAACTGAACATACACATATACTACGCATAAACATATATGTATGTATATTTGTTAGGCATTTCGCCATGCTCGGGTTTATAACTGCTCCCCAAGGAGTGCGCACTGGCTGGGGCATTGCCACAATTGGGAAATCCATCAGACGCAATTACGATATAAATAGAACGTATTAAAGTGTTTAGGCATTTGTGTGTGTGTGTTTTAAGCCCGCAGCAAAGCGAGCTTTTTGTTTATTTTTCGGGGCGGCAACATAAGTCGAGCGAGCAGAAGAGAGAGAGAGAGCTAACGTGGCTACTTTCTGTCTGTCTGTGTGTTTGTTTGTGTGTGTGAGTGTATGTGTGTGTGAGTCGCATTTCTTATTGGTTCACAAATATTTAGATTTTCTCTCCGTCAATGGAGAGAGTCAACCAATCCGCACTCACAAATAGCGCTCATTCGTCTGCTCTCATTGAGTGCGAGAGCATAACAACAGAAGCAACAGCCGTGAGAGTGAGAGCGTCAGAGCATGAGTGAGCGCAAGAGCACTAAAAAAAAACCTGCTTTGTCTGTTTGCCGTTAACGTTTTGTGCTCACCTGTTGCTGCTGATGCTAACGTCGCTGTCACAATGCTGTCGCGACTCGTTGAATTCATTCATAAAAACGTTGGCAGCGCTGCTTGCTGCTGACTCAATGGGCACGCGCTTCGGTAAACAGTTAGCTCTCTAATTAGCCAGATACTGACAGGGTGTGTGAGACAAGTCCGAAGAGTATTTGGCAACAAGGTGTCGGCCACGCGCATCTGCTAACCGCAGATGGATCCCATTACTGATTAACGATACATTACCCTATACCCCCCACCCCCCACCACCTACCATCCTACCTTATGACAGAGCTGTCTGTGAAGCCAGCAAAGTGTTCGTGTGTGTGTGTGGACGTGGGGCAACGGTAAAATTATCTTTGACCGTCTGGCGACCAATGGCGCCGGCGCTAAAGCAACTCAATATGCAGCGGCCATAGAAGTCGCACAGCATTTGCACTGAGAAAAATCGGGTTTTAATGGGAAAGTCCATGTAATTTTTGTTACAAATTGACATAGTTTTATATTTAAATACATTTGTAATTATGAACAGATATTAAAGAACATGAAGCTTGTTTTATTTATTTCTTTGCTGCTGCAATGAAAGTTTTCTAAAAAAATAATTACCCAAATTGTTGTTTTATAATATAGTAGAGCATATTTATTGAACAGCTATTAATATGTAAATAAAGATTTCATTTATTTGTAGTAAAATAGTATTAATAAAAGTGTATTTTATTATCAATCGAATTAACTAAACTTAATTATCTAAAGACACAATTTAAGTTTAACTTGCCATTTTCCCTCACATTTGAAATGCTGGGACCATAAAACTTTCTGACAATTCCTTAATAATAAATTAACAGCTCAACAGATTTGATTGTTGTATTCCACCGAATGGATTCGCAGAATCATCATTTTGGGTTTCAGAGATATTCTAACCTAAAGATGAAAAACATTAACTTTATTTTTGAATTGACAACTTTTTTCATCCTTTGATGCAAAATGGGGCAAACTCTTTAACCTTCTCTTGATTTTATTCCCGCCCAATGTCAATGGTAAATTACCATATTAAATCGTGCAATCAAAATCCATTTTAATTTTTTGAAAATCGAAGAATAGAAATGAAATGTTTTATCTCTTTCAGGTCAAGTCGTAGATAAATCAGATATTGCAAATGACAATTTATCTTTCGTTAGTCTTATCTTACCTTTGTGCTACCTGTTTGCTTTAGCAAAAACTTTTTAATTCAACCGGAATTCACCTTTTTGTTTCCATTTTATTCATTAAATTCCCACAGTTTATGGCTCTAGATTCGCAATCACTTTTTATTCTTCATCTATTCTCCCATTGCACAAACCCCTCACTTCACTTATCATGCCCCATTCTCTCTCTCTCTCTCTCTCTCTTTATCTCTCTGCCTCTATCCACGTATTGTTCTCGCATATAATTTTAAGCAACCGAGCTGAGTCACCAGACAAATACATATAGAGAGTTTGGGGTTTTCCACGCTAACGGAATAATACCCATTGAAATACATTTGAAAACACACATGCATATATATAAATATATATGAATATCTGTAGACTTGTACGATATCTAACGATGGAACGTGCTCGCGTTTTGCTATAATTTTTTTTCTTTTTTGTGTGTGGGTCAAGGCAATTGTCGTTGAATATTTGGAAAACCTGTTGCCAGGCAAAATCATACAAACAGAATATCGCCAGCGAACCGGAAATGTTAAAAGTACAACGAATACAAATGATCTGTATTTCTTTTGCGGCTTAAACAGCATTGCTTAAAAGTCAAGCTCCTCAGACAGTTCCATACAATTTGTTATTTTTGTATTTACACATAGGAAAAATTCAAATTGTGATTAAATTATATAAAAAAAGAGAGAGCGCTCTCGTCGAGACAGTCCAACTAGGATGTTCCCTAAACCCGTGTTTGTGTTTGCGTAAATACAGAAAGAGGCTGCACTTCGTGAATGTTTGAACAAGCTTCAACTTCCGATATCTCTGCTGATTCTGCGGATCGAAAGATTTTAGGGCTCAACATTATTGTATCGATATTTTCCAAACCATTTATATGAACCGTTAGCATGTGATTTTCGGAAACGCTAAAAGTTATCAAGCATTTAAAACAAATTTGATTTGCTTATCGTTTCGAATAGCTTATGTTTCAAATCCTTAGTTGTAAGATCTTTCTGTCTTATACATACATACATTAGAACTGGTAGACGGACGGAATTGTCTGTTGTCGCTAAACAAAAATATATAAATGCCTGTTCAATGCACGTTTTACCTAGTGTATGAAAAGTTATTTAAATGTTAGGTTGCATACATTAAAAACTCGGCTTGAAATTAGCTCTGTACTCAAACTCAATATCCATTTATGCATCTATTAATTTTGTCCATCTTATAAATAGTCTAACTACCTATATCCATTGTTATCTTTCTATATATCCTCATTGTGGATTGCTCAAAGTCAACTCTTATCACCTTAAAATTCCCTACTAAATATATTTTTAACCCTTTTTACATACCTAAGGAAATGTGTACTGATTCTAGGATCAAACAAAACAGTTATCATTGGCTATAATCATACTTATCCAGCTGTAAATGTGTTGTACTTCCGATTAAAGATTCTTCTTTGTTTTTAAAAAAAAGTTTCAACTTGTTTTTATTAACTTTTAATACTCTAGGGCTTACAACTGACACACAAAAATATTTCATATTAATCATTTAAAAACATTCAAATATATATATATATGGTATGCATGAACATATAAATAATATAACAATGAGTGAAATGCGCAAAAATATAATTAATAATATAATAATGTATAAATAAAGTAATTTAAGATGAGCGTAAAAATAAATGGCATGTAAAAGACAGTTCTAAAAAGAAAAAAAAATTATAATAATAATAATAGAAAAATAGTTGAGATTTGATTTCTTCTTCAAGTTATGTTTTTTTGGCATTTTCTTGAACACGGCACAATTCAGTGTGGGGTGTATACTACATAGTAGGGTGTTGCAGAGGCGACTAGTTTGAAGCCTGCCTCGTCATGCCTTCCAGCATACATTCATATTTTTTGCGAATGACACTGAGCAGACGAATAAATTCTATGACAACGCCAAACTCCAACATTGCATGATCCTGTTCTTCAAGAGCAACCTGGTTGTTGGCATCACAGCATGGTTTGCCCAAAAGCTTCTTCACCTCATGCTTGTTGTGCTCCAGTTTGTCTATAAAGTGATAGAAGTATTCTTCCCGAACCTTAAGTGGCAGGCCAAGAGTCACGTTGTTCAACAGCTGTTGCACCTTGACCAACGATTCTAAGATATTTGTTAGCTCTTCTTCGGGCTCCTTGGTATCATTGGCATAGTATGCAGGGCTTTTAACCTCATCCTTTAGCGGATAGTCCAGCTTCAGGTTAAACCATTCATAACGTTCCTCAGTGTCCAACAGCGTCAACTTCATAGTGTTCAGCTAATTAGTTAGGAAAGTCGTTAGTTGTTGAAAAACTCTTTTTTTCTTATTTAAAGTACGTACATAGCTTTCCAGCAGCTCTTTGGCGGCATTTAAGGTCAGATTGCAGACTTTGATGGCACTGGTCAATGTATCGATAGTTACATTCATTTCGATAATCTTGCACTTCGTTGATTTTGTCTCTCTATGCTCTCTGTGCTCGCTATGCTCCTGTCCCGCTGACCTTAGATGTACGTGATGGCGATGTGGCAGTATCAAATGGCGTCCTAATGCACGGCGTGGCAATGCCGCTGTGCTAGCTATTAGTATTATGACAAGTACGCCGATAAGTAACAAAGAACTATTGCCACAAGCTGCAAAAAAAGAAGGAAATTGAAATTTACAAACTTATTGTGTCAAGCAATATTTTATGTTATTATTATTAATAATTGAAGGGCTATCCAAAATATGTTAAAACCTTTTTGGCTTTAAAATTTGTGTAGTAATATGAAATATATGTTTACTTTGCGAATACTCATTAAAAATATATTATATGATATTAAGTTATAATATTTTTTATCAAACTTACTAACTGAATGTTCTAATTGGCTTTGATTACAAATCAATAGAAAACTGAACGCATTTATGTTTAAGTTTATAAGACTTAGATAAAATTATTGTGTCTTCGCGGTGACAAAATAATTATGGCACACACACACACATACACACACACACACACACAAACAGAGGCAGTTAAAGATAAGACTCAGCACACGATTTAAGTATGTAAATGTGAATCATCTTGGTTGCAACCGTTGCAACTAAACTTACATGAGAAACTGTATGGTTGATGGGCGCTTAAGCGTGAGCAGGTTGCCGTTACTATTGTTGCAGTTGTTGCAGTTGTTGTTGTTAGTGTAGTGGCTTGTTGTTGATCCTGCAGTCGATTGCTGCAGGATTCAATTGGACTATTCGCGTGTTTGGCTTGAATTTGGATATTGCGGCGCGTTACGAAACCGCCACATTTGCTTAACATTGTCGTTGACATTGTTTTTGTCTTAATGTGCACAAATTAGAAAACGATCACGTTTGCAAAATCAAGTTGCAAATTCTATGGGATTGTTATTCTTATGTTACACTTGCAGTGTTGATTTTCTTTGTTTTTTGCGACCGGACCGGCATACAAGTTAACTGTTCAAGATCTGTTAGTTATTTGAAATTTGGTCGATCGCGCGCAGCATTTAATACGATGTGCGAGAGCGCACGAAATCATCTTGAGCAACAACTAAAACGGTGTCAAGTGACGGCGACAAGTGTTGACGACAATTGCCCGATTGTAATTACCAGCCAATCATGTGTAAGCATAGCGGCCACACACACGCACAGTTGCTCACACAGACGCTGCTGAGACGCAGCGAAGTCGAAGCCTCGTTGTTTTCGGTTTAACCGCACGAGCTGCCGAGTTCGCCCCACTCACACCCACACATGCGCAAGCGCAAGCGATACAGACTGAGACTGAGAGAGAAAGAGAGCGGGCGAAAAGCGTCGCCGTCACAGACTTAGTGACGCGATGTACACGCGCCTTGCCTAAAGAAAGCTTTTCAAGCAGCATCGCAGCACACACACACACACAAACCGCGCTCGAGTGGTGTGAGAGAGAGTCTGAGTTTTGACTTTGACTCTTGGCACGCGACAGCATAAGCAGCAGCAGCAGCAAAAGCTTGAGCCCGCAGCCAGTGAAAGAAACAGAAAGAGAGGGCGAGAATAGAGTGAGATGTTAAGTGTTGCTGCTGTCGCTGCTTTAACGTGACTCAACAGCTACGTTAGCTGACGTTCGAATTGTTGTCGTTGCTGCTGGTACTTGTTGCTTATTATTATTGATTATTGTTTTTTGCTTCTTTGATTATTCCTTTTGCATTGGGGAGAGCTTTAATTTATGCGCACGCTGCACGCCGCATGCCCCGAAACGGATGTGACATTGCTATCGCAATGGTTTTGCAGCATGTTTATATATGTTGGAGTCGTGTTGTTATGTTATAATGTTGTTGTTTTCGTTGTTGCTGCAACTGCTGCTGCTTTGCGGCATTACATTCTAGCCACTCTTTGCTGCACTTCCGCTCTTCCGTTTCGCAACTACATATGCAATGCATGTAATTATAGTATACTGGAGTCCCTGTCGCCGTTTCTCACTTCACCTCTCTTACTTACACATTCGTTTTTCATTAACGTTCTATGAGCAATTTTTTTCTAGGCAATACTCTTTACAAGCATTCCAGCTTAGTTCATCTTCTATGTATAAAATGGTGGTCAAAAGAGTTTGATACAAAAAAAAATAAATTAACAAAAATAATTAATTTTGTTTTTTGCGTTTTTTTGGACTAATGCAACATTTCTTTCTGCTACTTTTGTTTTATTTAAAACTTTTATTTTATTTTTAATTAAAATTAATAATTCTGCTATTTTTCTGGAGTCGCAAAAAGGGACTTGAAATAGGCCTTATTTTTATTCGATTGACAAACCGACGACTTTTATAAAATTTATTGTTTTTATTCAATAAATAAAGTAAAAATCACAAACAATAAAGCTGTATAGGTAGCTTCACTTAAATGCACATCATTCATTCAAAAACGAAAAATTTAAGGTTTAATATATAAAATTAATCTATTATTAATTTTGTTCACTGTAAGCACTTTGAATCTTGATGATGTTTTTGTTGTTGTTAATGGCACTGCGTTCCGACTGGCTTTGGCATTTCCGATCCACGCGCTCAATCAAACTGTGCGTGCACATTAAACACAACAAACGCCAATTGGCAAAACGTAAATAATGCGCATAACATAAAGGCAAAGCAAAGAGAGAGAGAGAGAGAGAGAGAGAGCGTGGGAGAGAGAGAAGCGAAGACTAAGACCTAATTCTACAAAAATTTGTATAAGAGATTCTACATGAAATAACAAATATTAAATCGACTCTTCTATTAAATCAAATCATATATTACTCATACGTCCAGGTAATCGAAACATGAATACATTACTTACTACATGTAATTATAGTTGGTATATGGGAAAATCAATGGATTTTTAATATATTTTTCCGTATCTAAGAAAGCTATTTTTGTTTTTATTCAAAACATTTCAAAAGATTCGTGGGCCAATATTATTATATACTAATAATTATGGTATTAATAAGACCAGATTTTAAAGAGTGCCTATCGATTAAAATCGATTTTCTACCTTTAATAAATTGATAAACAAAAATCGCACCATTTTGTTTCGAAAAAATATCGATTATGCTTCATTTGCATACAACATAAATATTATGTTTTCTTCATCAACTTTTGCAAAGCAAAATGAATTTATGTGATTCATATTTGTTTGAGGGTCTGTGTTGCCTAAACCCCTTTCGCCTCTCACTCTCTTTCTTTCCCTCGCTCTCTTTTTCGAAGTCTTTCTCTATTATGGCGATGACATTGCACTTAACTCAACTGTTAATTTTCACACTTAAGGTGCGAAACGACACAAATATCAACTAATCTGACTATCTATTCTCTATATGCCATATATACTTAAATATTCATTCACTCATGTACTATATGTTTAGTTATTGTGCGCGTTGCTGTTGTTTCTGTTGTTGATACAAAGAATTTGGCAGCGTCACTTGTGAATTTCGATAAGGGTTCTCTCTTTACAAAGTGTTACTTATTTAGAAATGACGAAACATAGCTTATTGTGTGATGACGTCCTCAAAAATATTATATTCAACATCCGCATCCATATCCGCAGTCACAGCATGAATGAATCGCAGCGTTCATCATTTGTTGAATAAATAAAAACAACGAGTACGAAGATCATACATAAAAAAAATACACAAATTTTAAGTTGGTAAAAGAAATTATTCAAAGGGATCAAACTGAAATCCATTTGCCTTTTGGCAAAGCATATCCCACAGGCTAATGCAGCACCTTTCTTTATTCGATTCAGACCTTTTGTGCGAATACTATATCGTAAGTCTTTAACTATACCCTGTTGGAATGGGAGGAAGAAAGGTCTTACATTAATCGGGTATTGATTCCTACTTCAACTAGCTCGAGTAGTTTCCCTAGAAGTATATATACTAAAGATCTCCTCTCTCTCTTTAAATGATACAATTATTACTTTTATTATTTAAAAAGCTTTTGTGATAATTTTTTGTGATAAAAGTTTCAAAATCTAATTCTGTACAATAAAAAAATAAAGTCAGCTACTTAATGAGATGTGATTTGAGTCAAATCATTTGACATATCCAAAAATAGTTAAAACCTCTAATCGAAACAATATTAGCATTATCTCTGCCTCTTTTATTAGCAGCACTCGAGAGTGTTTCTATTGTCGTTAAGATTTTTCTATCACAGCTATAGAACGAAAACCACGGAGGGCTAACGAAAATGTCTAATTGTTGTGCCGGATGCTGTGACCGATGATAAATTGGGCATTTTCAAGTGGCTAACTGGCCTTTAGCCTAAACACTTGCGGCTTAAGCTAAACGCTCAGTTGGCTTTTAGCACGGCAATAAACAAAAAATACGACTACAACAAGCAGAAGATCAGTCGGATACAAAGTTTGCTAGATAATCTGCCAAAATTGTGGCATGAATATAAAAACTCAATTCAATTATGACGAGATGCCAATTAGAAAATCCCTCTTTCTATTACTAGCTAACTGACCACAGACAAGTTAAGAGAGAAGAGCTGCTGGCTGGCAGCTGATAGCTTTCAGAAACAGGTAAATCACCCAGCGAGAAACTCAACGCTCAATATTTGTTTTAATGTTTAGTTGCTATACCCTGTTATTGATTGTTGAACACACAGGCGGCGTACACAAATCTCGCAATTAAATGTCAGTTGTTGCAATGCCAGCAACAACTAATGAATCAGAATCACAGACATGAATCATTTGCCCCACAAACGAAGAAGTCTAAAAACAATATATGTATTCAACTGCATCATAAATGTAAAAGTCGAAGTTTTATAATGGGTATTAGATAGTGTGTGTTTGCAACTTAATGTTTATATTTGGAAATTTGTTCGAAGCGCCTCTTCGTCATCAACATTATCATTACTAGCTCAATTGTTTGACAATGGCATTAGGCATGGGGGCTTGGGAAGTACTTTGCTATTGACTATGACGTCGAATGTCAAACAATTGTCAAAAGGTGCAAGAAAAACAAAAAAAGAAGAGTTTCATCCATAACTGAATGGCATGAAGACAGCATTTATTTTTGGAATTCAATGTAACTCGTTCACGAGTTGCACATAGATATTCCGCTTAAGCATTTGGGGAATCCGAATTGTGTGCACCACGCAAACATTTAAGCGTTTTCGAAAAAAGGGGGGGAGAGAATTTAACGCTATTTCTTTTTTGATTGCTGTAGGTTTTTCACTTATCTTGTTTGTTGTTGTTGAACTGACGCATTTTGAACTTAATTTGCATTAGACATGATTGAATTGTTCAACTATGGAATATTAACTTATTATGGCATATTACGCATCCGCCACGATGTACTTTAAAACTATTTAGAGTCCAGTTGAAACTTACCTTAGAGGGCGGCAAAGGCAAACTTCAGACTTAGCCTCCGCAGTTCTGTGTAGATCTGGAAAAGTAAACAAAGATTGAGATTGGGAATTTCATTAGCTAATTTACTAAGTAAGTGCTAAGCGATTTATTGGAAGTGTTGCTTGGTTAATTAGTTAGTCGAACTTAAACGCTGACAGACTCATTCATAAATACGAATTGTGCAATTCATTATCTAGCGTATAGCTTGTAAGTAAATAAGTACACACACTCACACATGCATACATATACTCAATCAAACATTTACACATTCGTTTCATTTTCAATGCATTTTTTCAACTCGCTCAACTATTTTTAACCAAATTACGGAATTTAAATAGCTTAAATAAATCAATAAATAAATGTAAGAAAATCAAAGGTCGGCTTAGTTATTTCACAAGAAACTCTTTAAGTTGCTTATTTTTTTATAAGTTTTTAAATTGAGTATGTGCTTTGCATAATTTGATACTTTATTACAATATTCCCAGTGCGATAAGCGATTAGTTTTTGAATTAATGCACTTATCACAATCGGTTAACTTGAATTAAATATAAATACAATTTAAGTAATAACTTAAAAGATGAAGCATAAGTTAAAGTGTACTTTATTTGTAACTAAAATAGCTTGCAATAATACTATAAGTTTTTTGCTGATGAATAATTAATATTACGCAATTTCAAGGTAATATATTCAGCATTTTTATACCCTTAACCCATAAAATGGGTAAATAAGGGTATAATGGTTTTGAGCAAAAGTATGTAACAGGCAGAAGGAAGCATCTCCGATCCCATAAAGTAAATATATTCTTGATCAGCATCAACAGCCGAGTCGATATAGCCATGTCCGTCTGTCCGTCCATCTGTCCGTCTTTATGAACGCGTGGATCTCAGAGACTACAAGAGCTACAGACTTCAGATTTTGTATATAAGTTCTCCTATACCATAAGCAGAACAAGTTTTCTTCAAATTATCGATAACTATTCTGGTTTCCGATATACACATGGAATCGATAACAAAAAAATATCGAATTTGGAAAATGTAAAAATGAGGTTTGAAGTAATGGGTAACGATAGAATTTTTCTGAAAATTTCGTCCAAATCGGTTAAGAAACACCGGAGATATCGAATTTAATCTATTGAAGTTAAGTCAGTATACCAAAGTCTTATATAAATTTAATTTATTTATTGCAACTGGGTTCGTGGTAGATTTAGAGCCTTCTTACTACTATATTTCTTTTTCGTCAAAAGTTAACAGCTCGCCTACCGAGACATTATTCATGTTACAATAAATATTTTGTTGCATACTTTTGAGCGTCAACAAAAAATTATTACACAGTTTGGTGAGCTTTGGTGTAGATCTCGGCTAAAAAATATTATTTAGATTTTCCTGTTCTTATCTAAAGTTTGAACCGTTGACGGTATCTCAAAATGTTTGGTTACTCATTTTTTTGGTGAGTGTGTTTTGAAAATGACCGATACGATCGTAAAAATTCTAAATTTGAAAAAATAGGTGAATGAATCAACGATTGAATGCAATGCAAATGGTTCAAGTATGGTATTTTAGAAAACATTTTGGCCCAACAAACATCAATTGTTCTTAGTCATGTTCCATACAATATCGCAAGCCATACATCTGTCACTGTTGCCAGGGAATAACATAACAAACAACAAAAAAAACAAAAGCTAAACAAAAATTTAACTGTGCATAAAGTGCATGCGACGCAAGTCAAAATTGGCAATAAAACTTTCAAGTTCACAAACATAATTGCACGCACGTGTATATAATAACTATACTTATATATATATGCATACACATATGCATGCATATTTGTTGTTGCTTAGTACAATTTGTATGATTGAACGGCTTCTTGTCACGCAGCTCATTTGCGCAGGGTCTTTGTGTTGCCGTCAATTAATGGAATGTGAGAAAAAGCTCTCTGACCGCTGCTCTGGCGCTGTATGAGTAACAGATTCGAATCAACTATCACAATGATTGAGAATTCTCGGCATTCGAATTACCTGCACACAAAAACTTCATAAAGGTACATGCAACTTTCTCTTATCTTAAGTTTCTTATCTTTTATTGCATGTGTCAAAGACCTGATTATAATTCTGTCTTTTAAGTGCACTAAAAGATATACAGTCGAGTAAACGCTTTAGCCTAACCACAAATCACTTCTTGCCTTATTGACCTTGCTAGCTGGCTAAAACATTTGGAAATATTACCACATAGCTTGCTCTATTTAGTTTTTAAAAATAAAATAAAATAAAAGCAAACAACAACAAAACAAACTTAATTAAACTAATAGCGCATAGTTTTTGCTGAAAGCTTATGCCGCTTGCTGATTAGCTGTGAACTCACCTTTGCTGACAGCTGATTCAATACAAAATACACTCTTGATGGGCTGAGAGATCGTCACACACAATCACACACTAACACATTCTTATTAAAGCACTAGCCCAGAGAGGAAGAAAGAGGGCGAGAGAGATAGAGATAAATTTGTAAAATGTATTAACCACAACTATTTTATGGTTTCCAAATCAAATATATACTTGGAAATATGTTGTAGAATTTAAGCAGAAACAAGATGAGCTTCATTACAATTCGTTTAAATATTTTCGAAAATTGCGAGACTCGAAAAAAAAATATATTAGCGACCCGTTAACGTCGAGCGATTGAATCGAACTAAAAGCGCAACGGGCATCGCTTCTTCTGTGGCATTTAATAGGTCAAGTCAACGATGTGTATCTTTATCCCACGCCCCTATTTAAAGCATCGACAGCAAAAGAACAACAATTCAAGGCTGTACGTACACATACGACGATCTTATCAACACGCAAGTTTTAAGAATTATGTCTTAGAATGCTAAATTAGAAAAATCTGCACAAGATTAAAAAAGTAAACATTATTTATTTATATTTTCACAGGCCGGCCGCTACCGGTGTGTCCATGCTAAAAGCTTTCAGTGCGACAAGCGAGGTTGTGTCTTTACTAAGCTTTTGAACTTTTATACACTTGCTATGTGAGTATTGAGTTGTATTTAATGCAAAATAATTGTTAAGCTTAAACAATTAATAAACGAATTTATTTTTTTATTTTTGATTTCCAATCGATAATGTTGCCAGTATGAAATAAATTAATGAAAAAATGGCATTAAGTGAGCACCAAAAAGTTCGACAAAAAGCAAAGAAAAGTGTTAAAACTGCAAAATTTACTTGTATTTGGTACTGGACACGACACTAAAGGAAGATAGAGAGAAAAAAATTTAAGACAGATCATTGACTTTAGTAAGCAAAACAATCTCCGTTAACCTGGAGAGTTTCCCCCAAAACTATCTTTCGTAAAAACCCTTTCCTGGCAATTACGAACAGAAGAATCAAATTTGAGCCAAATCAGCCCAAACGAACACGAACATGAATGTAAGAACAAAGATATGTCTTTGTTAAATCGATTAAGGTACAATCACATTTGAAGTTGTTTTTACTCTTTAAACTCGAACCTTCCATTTGCAGTTTGGTTTCCCATCAAGTAATTATTGCTACCTCGCCCCTTTGGACATTACAGCAAGAGCAGAGGCTGCAACACAAAAATAGCCACAAGTACTTGGCATTCATTATAGCCGCTGATTGTTAGCCGATTTGCAAGCAAGCAACAGATGCATGCAAATGGAACATTCGACGCATTGTGCTTTGAGGCATTCGATTTTTGGTTTTGTCTTCTGCATGTTGTTGTGCCATGCTGTTTGCTGCTTGACAGCGCCAAACTTTCAACTGACAGCTTGCCCCAACGGCAACGCTTAATCCAGCAAGCCAACCAACAACTATGCAACTGTGCATCAAGCGAAGCGTTAGCATTTCACGCATGAGGCCATCTAGCCATCTAGCCAGGTAGCCAGGTAGCCAGGTAGCCAGGTTGCAAACTTTGCCCAGTTTTTTCGAAGCGAATTTTATGCGTATATCCTTATGCTTTCATCTAACCATTTGCATTCACTCTATTCCAACGCCCACGACTAGTGGCCTAATGCAGAAAACAACTCCAGTGGCGGATTGTGGTGATGTTGCTGCACAGAAAAAATAATCGAGTCACTCGTAGTTAAAACAAAGCCTAGCGGAACCTCAGATTGCTTGTTAACGAGGCCTTTGGTTTTATATACTTGAGTTAATGCAATTTCACAACAATTCGTACTTGAAATTCGAAATAAAATGAGATCCAAAAAACTTTAGCTTTTTTTTCTGTGTGCTATATTTGCTCTCTAATGCGAAAAGCTATTCCCAGTTTGTCCACTCGAGCGCCATAAAAAGCGCATTAATATTTAATACGATTGCCGGATCCTTCTTCCCCTTGCGCCATTCTTTCTGTTTCTTGCTTTCATTGTTTTTCGATAGCTTTCGATTGCACAGTGCCAAATTTGCGTTGCATACTTCGTGGCGTTTTTGATTTATGACCAACTGCTTGTTGCACACACACACACACAACCATATTCACGGATCGGCAGCTGCAGCGAAAGCTGCCAATTCCTTAAGTTGATCCACCTGAAGTTGCTGCAGTCTCGTGAATATTGTCATTAATCACCCACACAAATGGTGAAAGAGCGAAAGCGGTTGCATTGCGTGTATTACACATCTGGTAAGATGAGTCAGCGTATTTGCCTATTCTACACATAAAAGATTTTTTGTATAGATAAACATACGTACCTGTCAGTCCCAACGGACTGACTGATTGGCTAACAGCGCAGAACCCAAACCATAAGAGCAATAAAGCCCAACTTTTTACAGTAGTTTTCTTCAGTTCTAAAAATAAGCACTAAGAAGACATTTTTCTTGAAATTCGATCCTCAAGCCCGGAAAATTCGTGAAACCCGTTGTTTTTATCCGATTGTGTTCGATCCAATTCCATCAGGAAAGCCATTCCAGTTTTTAAACCTTGTCCAGATTCGAAAAAAATCTTTTTGCTTTTGCAAAATACATTGCAAGTACGTAAAGTCTTTTACAAATTAAAGTTCCAAACACTTATTTAAGATTAAAGTTAGTAAATACTTTGTACTTACCTTGCCCCGAGGCCTTTGGCCGCACCCATTTTGAAATAAGAAGACCAACACATACACAGAACTATTTATTTATTATTTGGTATATATAATATATATAATTGTTAGAGTATATATATGTGTGTGTGTGTGTGTAAATATATCATATGTATGTGTGTGTATGTAAATGCGGCAGTTAAAGAACTGCTTCACCCAGGACATTAATGCAACGCATTCACATACATATATGTAGATCAAATGTCCAGCACAAATCCATACACACAGAATGCATACATATGCCATCTGTGTATGTGTGTGTGTGTGTGTGTGTGTTTGTTTACATATGTATGTTTTGAGCATATAGTATGTACGTACACATTTTTATTTAGGGTTTGCTCTTGTTGTGTTGGAAATTTTACATATATATGTTTATATGCAAGTATTTAAATGCATAAGTATGTGTATACATTTATATTTGTATTGGTATGTATGCATCATATATGTATATATATATATGTTAAGTGGTTTAATCCATTATATGTCATCAAATGATTGTTACATTCTGTTGCATTTTAAAATTGTTTCTTATTTCGGTTTTTTTCATTTGTTTTTTGCATTCATTTGGTATGTACTATGTAGTATGAGTGTGTTTTTGAAACATTTAGCTGAATTTATCAAATTCTTCAATAATCGTTTACGGATTTCCTAACTCCTAGACTCCCTAACTGCTAAACCTTTTCTACGCTGTTGGTGATTCCTTTTTATTTTTAAGTTTTTCGCTTCAAACATTTATTAAACATTATATTCATGTATATTTAAGTATTTGTGTAAGAACATATATACATTGAATATACATATGTATGTGCACTCGTTTACATACATAAGCTCTTGACCTTTTGTTTGTTCTTTTTCGCTTTGCCTATTTAATAAAGTATGCGTAGTTTTGCCCACTTTTCCCCCGGGTGCCAATACCTTAGCCAACAACATAAAAAAAAAAACTATGGAACGACTCAAAGAGTAACATTTCCATTTAGCTCTTACCTCTAACCACTGTTTTTTTTAACAATTCACATACTTGACATGCGTTTGTTTTTTTTCTTTTTCTATTCTTTAATATGTGTATATATTTTAGGTTTATTTATTTTTAGTGTGTTTTTCATTTGAAAAATGTATGTTTTCTTTTTTTAATACTTTCGCTTTGCACTAAACTGATCAAAAAACAAATTATTTAAACCCAAAGCATTCGAAACCCAATCCTTAATCGACTTCCTACTCAAACTTCAGAGAAATGTGTATATGATTATTTTTGGATTCCCTTTGTTTAAATTGTAAATGAATTGTCACTAAGCAAAAGATAGAGCATTATACTAGCATTTGTTATACACATACTTATTGTTTGGGATTATTATTATAATTAGTATTTGGTATTTGTTCAGTTAACACTACTAAAGTATGTTTAGTCGGTGGTAACCGCTTGCTTGCTGTAGTCTTAGCATTAGTCATAGTAGCTGACAACAACAATAAAAACAACAACAATTAGATTAGCAACAATTAAAAAACAAGCTCATACTCATACGATATTCTTTGAAAGGGTTTCTAAAACAGATAGCAACTGTTGCATACATATTCGTCATGTCCTTGTGGCAAGTATAACTGTTAGCAGATTTGGCAAACAAGAACCCAAAAGCAAGAATGAAAGAGAAACTAAAAGCACAGACAGAAATTGCTTGCCTCATTTGCATTTTGCAGTCAACTTGAACATATTTGCACAACAGTAAGTAAGCTAACAACTGTTTACTCTTAAGAAGCTTTGGTTTTTTCGTACATTCCCTGTAACCATCAAATGGGTTGGAAACTACTTAGTGGGTTGCATAAATTAAGACTTATGTCTGTAACAAGTGCATGCATGGATGAATGAATGGATGGATGACTAGATTGATGAAGGTATCAACAATCATAATACTCTCTTGTTTAGCCAAAGCCCGTCTGCTAGTCAGTGTGAATGTTGTACACACTTTGAAAAAAGGAATGCCTCTACGGAAGATATGCCAAGCCTTATTTCCATTCTAAATCGCTACAATAAACTCGTCTCATTCAAGATGAAAATAAGGGCATTTTAGGGCATTTTTTTTTTTGGCAGTTTACCAATAGCGAAACAAGACTGTTCTACTTTTGAATACCTCCACTCAACAGCATTGAATTGATGTCAACTTAACAAAACAAAAATCATTGAGAAGATTTAAAGCTGAAGTACATGCAAAGCGAATGTGATAATATCCAACTAGATGTATTGAAGTTAGGGTATTTGTTAGTGCAGCTAACCTGACTAAAGAACTCTGTGATATTTTGATTGTTTTATTTTGGTTTCACATGCACATTACTCTTATTGCCAAACCACTATTTAACAATAAACAATTATAATAAGGCTTAAAGTGTATCAATTGAGAATTGCCAATCAAAATAAATCAATTTTACCATCATAGAATCTAAATATAAAATTATATGATATTGTCTTAGCAAGGTTTTAAAGAGCATCAAAACAAAAATTTCAGTACATATAGATAAGTTTTAATTAATTATAATATTTTTTTTCTTTTTTGATTTTCTTAGACATTTGTTAGTTTGTAAATAATTGTAGTTATAGTTATTTGTTTGTTACTGATAGGTTTGAGAGTGTTTGCACGTTTAGAAGTCTAAAGTTAACATTTTATAAATCGATGTACATTGATTGCACTTTTTTTATGGTGGGCGACGGAAAACACATTTATTGTTGGGCATAAGTATGTATTTACTTTTGGTTTTTTTTTTTTTTTTTTTTTAAGTACATACATTATACATATATATATATATATATATTTAGAATATATAGTAATACTACTATCAAAAATAGAACAAAGGAAACTTCACGCAAAGTTTTTTTTTTTTATTCTTACGAATTTTTACAAATATTTTTGTAAATCTTTTTTTCTTTTTTTAATAGATATTTTTGTATTATGCGTATTGTATTATTATTTTTTAGTTTCTTGTACACAATATTTTTTGTATATAAATAGTTTTGCATGTTGTTGCTGCGGTGGGAAGAAAGAGTGAGCAAGAGAGAGAGAGGGGAGCGAGCGAATAGAAACGCAACACAACAGCAACAACAACATGAGCAACAACACGAACAACGACAACGACAACAACAATGACAACAACAGTTGTAACTAACACGAGCAAAAAATGGACATTTTAAAAAACCAGAACAACATTTAATCACTAAATATGTGTTCGATTATATAAGTATTATTATTATTATTATCATAGGACCAATAACGGTCGTATAGGCTTGTAAATAGTTGAAATACCATTCAAATGTTGTGTGTATATATAATTATGCATACACATATATGTATTATACTTTTTTGTTGTATGTATATATATTTTTTTTATCATTGAAAGTGAAAGTTAACTTTAGGTTTTTACGCACAGACTTCAAGTATATTTTTTTGTTTGAAATACACACAATGGAAATCTAAATAGTACGTTAATTGGGCACATTGAGATATAGAAGTACACATCAAATATATAAATATATATATTAATATATATATATATATATATATATATATATATATACATAATCATTCATCATACAACATCTATATTTTGTTTTTTTGTCATTGTACAGACACACATATATATATATATATATATATATATATATGCGATTGGATAAATAGATAGACATCTCGGCAGATTGACACATCGACAGACTATTGCATATTCGATTTACAAATTGACATTGCAAAATGCCAAATCAAAAAAAAAATCCACCATTTTCATTAACAATTACATTATTATGTTTTGTAAATGGTATTATTGTTTGTTTCGGTGCGCAAGAATAATGTATACTTATGCATATAGTAGTAGCATGATTGGAGCATACTTGATTGATTGCAACATTGACTGATTGTTTGTGGTTCTTGTTGTTTTTCTTTACAATGCATGCGCTTACTAACCAAACCAAACATAGCACAAACAAAAAAAAAAACAACCACATTTCCTTTTTAAATATCTCAACAAAATGCTGCTTTGCCATGCTGCCTTCTCGCATCTTCTAGAGTCGTGATTCAATTAACAAAGTTCATTGTGCAATTTGCCAGCATTATGTATGGTATATAACAACTCAGCCCAATTCGACTCTGCACAGCCCTGACTTGAGTACGAATTCGAGTTGGATGAAATGCATATTGATTTCAATATTCATATGTATGTATGTATGTATGTACAAGTAATATTGTACATACTACTTAATTATTGGCATTTGTATTAATCGATATTTAATTGCATTTTGGTTAAGTTAATAAGCTCAAATTGCACATTGTTACAATTAAATCAATTCGTAGACGTAGATGCATGCATATTGCAAATTCTGCAACAAAAATTTACAAGTTTTTTGTCTTTCTTTTCATGTATAAATATATTACAAGTGTGTATGTATGTGTGTGTGTGTGTGTATTACTTGCATATTCTTATCAAGTTGCTTTGTATTTAATATTATATTTAGTTATTTTTATGGAACCTTAAGACCGTCTCTCAGTTTCTCTGTTTTTTTTGGATTCTGGCATTTAAGATGCAAAAAAAAAACAACACAAGAAACAAAATACTTTTCCTTCTCCTTAAAATAGCCCTTTTTGGGAACTGCTAATCAAGGTCATCGCACAATAATATATATACAGTATTTATATATAAATATATATATAAATATTTAGTTCATTTGCTTCACCTCAATCAACTCAATCATATTTGAATGCGTTTCTGCTGCATATATACTTTATTTACATAGTATTTGATATTATTTGGTTTTGTACAAGCATTGCTTTCTGCATATGCATTTGTTTATGTATAGTTTGATATATAACTCGAGTTACCGAGTAGTAGAATATGTATGTATTTGATTTGTACATTGCAGAATGGAAAACAAGTACGACAACTATGTTATTGTTGTGAAGCATTTGTTTGGCATCTGCTGCCCATTCTTATTTAGTATTAAGTATATATATAAAAAAAAAATATTTATATATTTATGTATGTTTTGTTTGTTATGTAGTTATTATTGTTATGTATATACTATTTAGTTGACACATTTATATTGAATATTTATTACTCTCAAAAATCTCTTCTCATCTAAAAAAATAGTGATATATATATACATGCCTATATATGTATATATGTATTTCTTTTTCATGCCATTTCTCTATTTTACTGTCTTTTCTTTACTTTACGTGACTGACTTTTTCTCTATCCTGATGCTGTTCATTTTATTTAGTTATTTTATTAATTGGTTTTGTTTTTTTTTTTCACGGATAAAAATGTAAATACGCTTTGTATGTAAATATATGTATGTATAGGTATCGAAATACGTTTATGTTTGTGTCTATATATATATATATTTATATGTATAGGTCTCTATAGGTCACTATATGTAGGTAATATGTCATTCGGCATTCTCATACGCCACGTTTCCCTGCCCTGCGATAATCGAAAAAACTCGCCTGATTTTTGTTCGTTTGGTAAAAACTTATCTAAAACTTCTCTCCCTCTCGATCTCCCCCAAAGCGGCCGTCCTTACTTACATATTTACCGTTATTGTTACAAATTACTATTTTGTTGTACATTTTGTTTGATATTTGTTTTGTTTTTGGTTTTTGGTTTTTGGTTTTTGTCGTGACAATTGTGAAAAGTGATTAAAAGATTATTTTTGTGCATACAATTTTGTTGATATCCGAAATGCAAGTAGCTCACTGTAAAAACATAGAGGAAAGAAAACAAATAATAGTAAATAACTTACATATATATTCAACAGCAGCTAAGAAAACTTGAATATAAAAATGTATTTAATAAACGAAAACGTTTATGAAAATGTTGGATCAATAAATAAAGAGGCAGAATAATATGTCTTTTATGGCAAAAGCTAAACTTAAAATGATCAATGTTAAGAAAAAAAATAAATTTGTGTTTTATACCAGAAACTTCCACGCGCAATACAGATGCAAGACAATAATAAGGTGTTTGATGAAACCAAGATAATAAATATTAAAGCATTTTTACCTTTTTCTTTATTCACCCGCGACTTCTGGCCATCATCATTATTTCGTTTGTCCCAATTCGTAACGTCTACTTGCTTTCCTAAACCGAACAAAAAAAAAGAAGCATTTACTTAACGAAGAGATCCTTGAGTGTGGCGCACAGTGAGGCGTCACACGAATCCTTTGAGTCATCCTCGTCGCCCTTGCCAAACCAGTTGAGAGTAGAGCGCATTGCGCGACCAGCCTGAGACTGGGCGGAGCTGGCAGCAGAGCTGACAGCCGACTGACGCGAGCGTCGACCGGATGAGCTGGCACTGGCGCCCGACTCCTTGGGTATGGCGCCCTTGCTGCTGTCCCTGGCGGCACCGGGACGAATGCCAGTTGAGGTTGAAGCGCCGGGTGTGTTGCCCGTGCTGCCACCCATGCTGGCATTTGAGCTCTTGCGCAAGAAACCCTCGATGGCGGTGCCCAAAATGGTGGCATCCACAATGTTTGCCTTGGTGGCATCGGCCCAGCTCTTCTTCTTGCTGCGCGGCTTTAGCTTTGGCTTGCCAGAGTCACCACACAACGGATCCTTAGTTTGCAGCCGTTCCAACACATCCTTGGACAATGCCACGGCACTGCTCTTGCTGCGCACACTCTTCTTCCGTGGAGTAACGGGAGCCGATTTCTTAACGCCAAGCCAGCCCGATATTGCGGCAGAGCTGTTGTCCTGCGCCTCGGTAACCAGCTGCTTGGCATTGTTCAAGATGGACACATCGAAGCTGTTTGAGCGTGTGGAGCGACCAGCATTCGGATCCAGCAGCATGCTCGATCCCACCTGTCCACCACTTGGAGTGGGCGTGGCGCTAATGGTGCGTCCACGTGCCGCCTGCTGAAAGGTCTGGCTCAAGAATGGGCTCGTGGCACTGTTGCCGCAAGTGGCAGCCGATGAATGGCTGCTAGACGAACCACCATCGGGATCGGGACGATGTCCCGGATCCACACACGAGCTGCTCGATCCAGTCAACGAGCTAAATATGCCAGCCAAATCTGTGCGACTGCCCAATAGACCCAATCCACTACCCGATTTCTTGCGACGCGTTGAGCCACGTGCCGAGGACGGTGGCTGTGGCGAGACACTCGGCGGCTGCGGATATTCAGAGGCACGACGAAACACGCTTGAGCCGCCAGCACCAACACCGCCACCACCACCAACACCGCCAACACCACCAACCGGTGGACACTCGGAGAAACGACGATTTGTAAAACGTCTGCCTGGTGCTGCAGTTCCAGCCTCATCGACAGTTTGCACCTCACACACTTTCTCATTGCTCGATGTCCAGAGCTTCAAGCGTGCCTTGCGCGACTGCAAATAGATGTCATCCATAATGTCCAGCTGAAGATTATGTATGCTGCCAATTGGGTCTGTCGATGGAGGTCCTGTGTTGCTCTCCCGTCGCGAATTAAGTACGCGGCTGCTTCTGCAAACATATCGTTTGAACACATTCAATTGAAATTGGCATAACTTGAAAACTCAGTTAGGGTTATTTCACACAGAACTTTAACTGTTGACAATTCTGTTTTCTGTATTGACAGATTTAAGGTTTATATGGTCTTTTTGAAGATTGAAAACTATGGCAAGAAAAGTGCACAAATCGTTTCCATTTAGATGTTTTTTTTTCCACTTGTTTTTACTATTTAAATCCAACATGAATTGTCATCTTAGGTGCAATGAATTTTCAGAACTAAAAGGCTTTTCAGTTTTGACAAAGTGCAAGAAATCAAGTATTTGAAAAAGCTCCTGTTTTAATTAAATTTTATCTCAGTTTTTATGTGAAAAGCTAAATTTGCATATTTGTGATTGGATTTCTTGAATGAAATGAATTGCAGCTTAAAATTGTGTTTGCTAACTTAAATGCCGTCCATTTCGAGAATCATAACCAGTTCAGGGAACGATTAGATTCAGATAAACTTTTTGGTGTGATGAATTTCGACAAGAAAGAAGAAAAAAAAAAGTTTTAGAGCCATAAATATTTTCAAAAAGTTATTGCTTTTGAAATGAAACGTAGTGAAAGCAGATTACAAATTTGGAAACGAATTTTACTTCTAACAAATGAACAAATTGAAAATAAGCAAAGTACTAAGTCTTACTTTGCCTGACTGGAATCGACGTCCTTAAGCATGCAAAGCTGATGGGACACTGTTTTATTAAAATTGTCTGCCTTGTCTCATGCGGCTCAAATATCTTTTCATGTTTGCAAAAGGAAAAGAAAAAAAAACAAAAATAAATCAAATGAGAATAACACAAAGAACTATTACGCATTTGAAACAAGTTACAAAATTGTAAACACTTTGCCCGGACAAAGCTTAAAAATGCCGACTATTTATAAACCAGCTGAAAAGGATTTCCACCTGCTGTGCTGTTTTTTTTTGCAAGGGTGGTATTTATCAACAAATCTAGATAACGTTGTTAACTAGCGAGAAAAACAAAACAAGTAAATATCAAACTATATCATCAAAGGCCTTTGGACTTACCCATTATTTAACGGATAAGCGGTGGCAACAGATTCACGCCGAGAGCGTCCAAAAAATGTTGTCGGCACCTTTGAGATGGTGACAACCGAATGCCGTCGCCCTGACGGAGCCGGCGCCTGTGAGAGTGTGGCCAAGAAGGCGGCCTCCTTGGGCGATGGGCCGGAGCCCTCACCGCCACGCTCGGACAGACGACGCACCTGACTGGCGGTGATGCCATCGGTGACCTGCTGCGAGGGCAACGAATGTTTGCGCGCTTCACGTGGATCACGCCACGGTGACAATAAATAGGGATTTACGGGTGAATCAATGTCCAGACTGGCACGATTTGAGAATGTATCGGAGCTCTCTGGTTCAAATTCTTCGGGCAAATTGGATTCCTCGACAACGATTAGTGGTTCCTGTCCAATGACGTGTGGCACCTGTGGCATGTGTGTTGGTGCGTGTCCATATGGATTTGGATGTGGAAATGGATGTGGCTGTGGATGACCTGGTTGGTCGGTGCCACCATTGAAACGAACACATGGTGGACCACGCAAGCGTAGTGCATCTACATTCAAAAACGGAAAGAGTTATATTTTGTATATATTTATTTATTTTTTTTTTGATTATCGTTCTGGGTAAAAGAAAGTACTTTCTTTCACATGGTTGTTGTTGTTGTCATTTAATAGTTCACTCACTTACCCATTTCAACAATTGCTCAATTGCTAGCCAGTTGGGAATTCACCGTGTGTCCTTGCTGCAAAAGCCAAAGATGATAGCCACGCATTAGAAAATCATAGTCCATACACAGAGCAAAAATGTATGTTAAAGCAACTAAAGATTAAAGTCTCAATAGATACTAATAACCTAATGCGATTTTTGCTTCTAACTTAGGTGCAAATCCAAAATGAAATAAGTTTAAAAACCAAGACAAATATTCTTTAAGGATCATAAAATGGTGGAAAAACGGTACTTTTGTTGTTTTCTTAAAGATTTGAAAATACTCAATTTGCATTTTCACATTGCATCACATATCAAGGTGTAGAAGTTTTTGATGTGTAAACATCTATAGGCTAGGGGGGTAAAAATCTTGTTTCAAATACATACAAAGAATCTTAAGTAAGAAGTAAGAACAAATCGGTGTATTTGTCATTGTATTAGTGTTAGTGTTGTAAGCTTGCATGTAATCTGGCTACATTCATATATATTGTATCGTATGATATATCGATTGTATGATTTATCAAAATGCGTTGAATTATTTTTATTTTATTCTAGGGGTCAAACCTTGACTCATAAGATATTGGTTTTCAAAATCGGGTCAGTTTTGACAAAGCTATGGAAGTCGAAAGATTTTACCAATGCCCAAGTCGATTTTTGGAAATAAAATTTTAACTTGCATTTTGACTAAAAATCAAACCTTAACGGCTTAAAAAAAAAAAAAACCTTTATTTTTAAACTAAGATGTTCACGTAAGATTAATAGAGGGCTAAACTTTCTTGCGACACAAAAAAAGTGTACATATGCATAAATATTGCTATTATGTAAGGTTAAATAACGTCATCTTGGCCTTGTTACAAATTTGCAAATGGCAGGACAATCATGCATCAAAGTAATTAAAGCTTGTGCGACGCCATCGACAACTGTCTTGGGATTAGACGCTTCGCTGGATCTGATGATGGTGCTATTGCTGTTGCTTTCATATCCAATTCCAACTTGCTGTTTCTTCACGGCAACAAAGTCGCATTGCTATGTATATACAAACACACATTGTACATACATAAGGTATAAATACTAATATATATGTTCGTTTGTGTATGTGAAAGCTGGGGCTGCACGCAGTCGCCATAATGAGCAAAAAATTATGCAAAAGTTAAAATTAAATTTCAACATTACTCAAATTGTATTTACCCATCATGGACAACTTGTTGTACCACACCACACCACACCCACAAAACCTCAGCCTAACTAACTAACTAGCTAACTACCACCAGCCAGTTATCCAGCCAATCCTCCCCCCCACTCAAACTCCCCTAGTTGCTAATCATCAGCAGTAGCAAGTTTCGCTTTGACACGAGTCTTGAACGGCAACGACAATTTTTAGAGTCATGTCAGTTGGCAGCACTAGCTGGACGTAAGCGTGGTGGGAATTGTAGGGGTGTGAAGGAGTTGAGTGGCAAAAGTGTTTCCGCAGCAGGTGTAAATATGACAGGGCGCTAAAATAATTGTTAAGTTTATAGTATTATATCGTAGGGCACTTTTGGCCAACGAATGATTTGGATTTGCGAATGAGAGATAGTCAACATTTGCAAAAACATCAAGATATCTACTTGAGATTGAAAATAGGATTTAAAGAACTTACAAAAAAAAAGAAAAGATTTTCGATTATTTTGGTATGCATTTGCTGAAAATTTTTTAAATCAATTTTTGATTTTGAAAAATCATGTATCCGCTGAATAGACCGGATTTTAGCATGTTTGTATGGAATACTTATTTATTCTTATAGAAAAAATATTTTTGAGTATATATTTTCTTAACTAACTCAAAGTTTCAGCTATTTTGAGATATCTTTACTGCATAACTAACTAATAAACAAATTATCTTAAAACTCTCATACATATCATAAATTCTGTTATCAAAGCAAAGTTTTTTATTTAATTAAAGAGCATCTCTCTAGTCGTTAGACCGCTACTTGTAGTGACCTTATTTTTGCGTATTTAGGGGCTGAAAGGTTCTTTGACAAAAAGTATAAAGTGAAAATGTCAAGTTGGTGGTCAGTTGGCCAAGTTGGTTGCTTTTGCTTGGATCTGTCAAGTTGGGCGGGCGCTGCAGTCCCGCGGTCTCATTAAGCTTGAAAATTGGCAATCAACACCAAAGTTGGCCGCTTTGTGTTCAAGTTAATTATACCGTCAATGCCTGTTGACAAATGCTGCGGTCGGATGCAAACATCACGCCATCCCCCTTAACCCTTGAAATAACCCACAACATAAAAGCAGCCAACGGCAATTGTCGACCTTTCTGTCAACTCTCGTTCTCTCTATCTCTCTCTCTCTCGCTCTCTCTCTCTCTCTCTGTCTCTCTCTCTCTCTTTTCTCTCTGTTTTCACTATTGACCGTGGTTTTTTTTTTATTTAATGCGATTGCGTGTCCTATTGTCATGCGAGATTTGCTGTCCAAAAGTTGTGAGTCAACCTTTTTTTTATACCCTTAACCAAATAAATTGGGAAAAAAAAGGGTATAATGATTTTGTACAAAGGTCCGTGTCTCTGTACGTCTCGGAGAATATAAGGGCCAGAGACTTGAGATTAAGAATTAAAGTTCGTATATTTCACGCGCAAATCAAGTTTGTTTCGGATAGCCGATAACTTTTCCTCTTTCCGATATACACATGGAATCGATAGCAACAACATTTTCGATCATTTGAAGCTTGATACAAAAGCTATAAACAGATAATGACTATCTGTGAAAATATGATCGAAATCAGATGAGTTATTGATTAAAGTTAACTCAAGCATTTAGTAGGGTTTTAGGGTTTTAGGGTATTCCCTAATCGACTAGAGCCTTGTTATTTGTTACAAAGTGTATATGTATTGTCATACAATTTTTAACGCATAAAAGGATAAAGTATATATATTATTGATCAGCATCGCAAGCTGAAACTATATAGCTATGTCCGTCTCTTCCGTCTGTTTCTTCCGACTAGTTCCTAAGTCTTTGAACTGTTGAGCTGAAACCTTGGTTAAGGTCCTCCTTTTGAGCTTTTAAATGATTTGACTATGAAAAACAAGAAGGCTTTGCAAGTGTATATAATCTCGGTGTGCCGAATATAGCTACCTTACTTGTTTTATTTATTTTTTGGTTTTTGTGAATTTTTAAATTTTTGTTTATTTTTCCTTTAATGGAATGGGTCGAACATTTCAATTGCTATGGACAGGTGATCCGGACTCCAAAGCCATATAAGATGCACAAAATGTTGACAAAATGTGATTGAGTTGTGTGTGTGTGTGTCCCTTGTCCAGTTGGCATGCAAAAAGTCAGTCATCGTTTTTGCCATTTTGCCATCCGCCCTCCCCTCCATTTGTGGCACTGTGCATTTGCATGTATGTGTCTCCATTGAGGCGGCATTGCAATGCATTGTGATTGATTGATTGACTGACTCGCTAACCCGATGTCAGACAGACGTATTTGACCGATTGACCGATTGGCAACACGACAGATTGACGCTGCGTTGAAAGATTGACGCTGCTGTGACAGTTAGCAGTTGCTTTCCATGTCCGAGTCCTTGTCCGAGTGCGATTTCATGTCCTGTGTTCCATTTTGTTTCGATTTCGATTGCTGACCTACATCCTTACGGCATGTCAACGGGATGTGTTAAGCGTGCGGATGCCCACACGACCCGGCCGACTCAATTCGGGTTAAGCTTTATTCAATGGACTAGTGCGCAAAAAGTTTAACAAATCACTTTGACAACCACTTTGAGTGTACAGAAAAGCATGAGAGAACAAGTATTTGTGTGTGTGTGTGTTAGTAACTGCAGTACAAATATAAATATAAATATATATTGAGAAAAAATTTAAACTGATGCTAGTTACGCACATTAAAAATAGCATCAAGATTTATTCAACAACGAAGCAGAAGAGGTACAAAAAGGCAAGCATCAAGCGTCAAGCATCGTCATCAAAAGCTAGCTATTTATAGCATTGCAATTTGCTTCTACTATATTGCTTCAAACGATGATGTCATGGGAACACCTTGTTGGCTTTACTAAGAAAGTGAAATGAATTTAGACCGTAATTGCATTTTATTTCCGCGAATAATCTCATTCCCAGAAGCCAAGTGCAATCCAAGGTGAATTTTGTCTTGATTTCAACGTATGTATTTGAAATTAGACTTTTTTCGTGTGAATTAATCGCGTAGCCAATTATATAATTATTCAGAATTCAACGAGGCTGTCATATGCATATGATGATTCCTTGCTTATAATTGTCATGTCACATTTACAATATCAAATGCGATAATTCTTATTTTAGCAGAATGAAAAATAGCATCCAAAAAACAAGTTGAGAATCGAATAATCCAGATTTGAATGTGATTTGAAATCTAACCAAGTATTTTAATTGACACAAATTGGTCAGAGAGAAGTAAACGGATTTAGTTCGATAATAAAATTAAACGCATCATTTTTAACTAGAGTGCAATACCATCCATTCCGTTCTATTCATATGTCATGCATCATTTCCATCACACTAACAAGGACACAAGCTTACATACACAGAGGGAGTGTTAGATTCAGTTAAGGATTAGGTTTCGCTTCTTTGTTTCCCAATATCATCAAAGCCCTGGCAATTGAAATGCAGGAAAAACAAATTGCACAACCGGAATGCGTTAGTGGTTGCATGTTGTTAGTTGTTAGCGGTTGTCACGCATAGAACCACAATGCCTGAGTCGCTCGTCAGCTTGGGGTTTTTCGGGAAAGTCGAACACAAAAAAACAAACAACAAACTTCAAGTTAAGTCGTCGTTATAACTTCCACACACACACACACTTGTAAGCTGTTGCTTCAAGTTGAGCAATTTTATAAACAATTTGCCAAGTGTGTTTTTTGGGTTTGTTCGAAGCCAAAAAAAAAATAAAGAACTAACGATCCACAGAACGCATAGTACATACATGAAATGTGTATGTATGTGTGTCTAGAGTTCTACGAAGTGATTGTTCCATATGTTGTGTATATGTACATACGTACATAAATATCCAAATGCACAGAAAATTGTGTGTTTTCCACGCTCGAATGCATTTTGCATTTACTGGAAAAGTACTCTTAAACAATTTTTTTTGGTAAAGCCCCTTTGATTGTGTGTGTGTGTGGGTGTGTGTGTCTGTCGATAGAGGGGCTAGCGTTTGGGGCCCGCACTAAGCTCACCTAATTGCGGCTTTCCGCAACTGACTTTGACATGCAGTTTTTGGAGTTGGCACACTACACAACGCACACACACATTAGGGCTCGAGCATTGTCTAGTATCTAGCGACAACAGACATTCTCTCTTATACACAAAAAACACACACACACACATAGAGAGAGAGAGAGGTAGGTAGAGACAAAGAGAGTGAGAGAGAGAGAGAGAGAGATAAAGCCGTTGCCTACTCTGTCGCTCCAAGCAATCCTTTCGCTAAACACTCAGCAGCAACAAGAATGACAGCTTTGATGAGCCAACCCACAGGGAGAGTAGGTTAGGAAGAGGATTCTGGGCATGTAAGAGTTATAAGCCTGCAGTTGATGGCCAACGCATTTTTCACTCTTCTACGCAACATATCGTATGTATGCATATAGTAGCATAACAACTTGCGACTTTAAAGCCGAATGTATGCATGATTTTAAAATCATTTTAAGTTCTTTTAGTAAGCTTATATCGTTTGCTAAGCAACCCGAATATTCTATATCAAAATTAGCTTTTAATTAATTTAATAGACTTAATGTATTTTATTATGTCATCTATTGTGGTCTCTACACATTTCTAACTTGCCTACCCTATGTTAAAACCCAACTAACTAGAGAAATATTCTAGAGAATTTTCTCGAATAAAAGCAAAAGAAAAGCGTACAAAAGTTTTAAATGCAATCATAACATTATTTATACTTATGCTTTGCCAAGAACATGCTGACTGCAGTCTCTCTGACAAGTACACATACACACATACATATATATATAGATATAGATGGTACTACTACTAGACTACCGACTACCGACTAGCGACAACTGACTCCTGGCCTTGGCATTGAGCTGGCTTTGCTGCTTTTGCTGCCAATGCTGTCTAGGACCGGAAAGAGAGCAAACGCTGCCTTTTCACATTTTAACTACTTGGCTCCCCTGTTGAGTTTGACAATCAAAGCGTTATATAAATAAGGCGCAACACAAAACCAAGAAACAAAACTAATGCAAAACTTTCCAGGCCATTCCAAGTTTCTTCTAAGGCCTCTTAACAGCAGTACACTACACGGAGAACCAAAAAGCACAAAAAATCTTTAAATAAGATTTTACTGCTTAGAAAATTCCTTTCAGTGTACTGTTTTAAGCAATGGTTGCACTTTGTTGCAGGTCCTTATCATACAATTTTTGTGTTTTTTTTTTTTTTTTTTTTCGGTTGAACAACAATGCTATCGAGGCAGAACGCCACGCCCTACACACTCTACCTCTTTGGCAACAGAAGAATATCGTCTGTGCAACTGCAGCAGCAGCAGCAGCAGCAGTAGTCAGTGTCTCTCCCATCACACTTACATTTTATGCTTTTTGTCAGTGGCATTGTTTTCTCACAAAATACGACAAAGCAACGGCAATTTATAGCTACAAAACAAAAAAAAAGGACAAAAATAAATAAACAAAATACAAAAAGTTTCTGCGAATAGTTGCCTCTGCTTTTAGCTTTGTCTGCATTTCAGTGTGTGTGTGTGTGTGTTAGTGTGGGTGCTGTCGTCATAATACATGAACGCGGCAAGCGGAAACGGATGTGTCACACATTTGCTGCTGTTGGCAACATTGTGCGGAGGCCTCGAAAGCGTGCAACAGCGAGAGGTGTAGCGGTGGGGGGAGGGTTGAATGGAACGAGAGGTGTTGGAAAAGAACTGAGAACTAGGAACTGGGACAGAGGCAGCCGCTGGCAGGAAGCGAAGCGAAAATAGCAATCAAAACTTAACTGAATTGCAGCAGCAGCAGCAACCAACACACACAAGCACACACACACACACTCAAACAGCCACACACACATACATGCAAAGTAGGTTTGCTGTTGAACGAATTAAGACGTAAATGCATTTGGCAGAGGCAGCCACCAGCAGAAACTGGGCACCAATATGCAGAAAATGACGACCAGGAAATAGAGAGAGAGAGAGGAAGACACAGATAGAGAGAGAAAGACAGAGAGAGAGAGAGAGAGAGAGAGCGATTAAGAGAAAGAGAGAGAGCTGAAGAAATAAAAAATAAACAAATTTCTGGAGAAAGTTGCAAAAGTCGCATAGAAACTCAAATGCCCTTGCCCATCGAACTATGCACAATTATCGATCTGCTTGTTGCTTGCACATTAATGCTAGCATTTGACGGATAATCTGTATTGAATGCTAAGTACTGAAATACGCCTAATCGTATTACAATTTTGTCTTTTACTCGGAACCCCGTAGCATGATTGATGTTTTTTCCAGGAAAGTAGAAACTGATACCATTTGATATTTTTTTCCCCACTTTCCCACGAAATAAACTTTATAAGCCCCAAGGGTTAGATCAAAGGAATAAAGAACAGCGCTTGAATTTATGATGCTTGCATGAAAAAACTCCCGGCTCTCTGTCATAATAAGCTTAGCTAATTATTTCATAGGAAGCAACGATGTGCGTGGATAATGTTGACCGCACAGATTATAATTCATAATAATTAGAGCTGGAAATGAAAAAATACCATGAATATGAACTGAACTCCATGCATTTTTGCTTTTCATTCTTTTAAGATAATATTGTCGAACGGACTAATACTGTCAAAGGCAACACAAACACATTGTTGGAACCCTAATCTGAACTTTTCTGCAGCAATTAATGAAATGGACATTTGGTTATGCCATGGAAACACATGCTTCATACTCCATCTGCACGATTATCAAGATACACACACACACACTTATATCAACCCAACTCAGCCATTCATCCATCCATGGAACTGTAGCAGCAGCAGAAAAATTCAAAAAAGAAAACTGCATTTTTCTTTTGCAAAGTCATCAATTTGGTTTTACGTCTTCTTTGGTTGGGTCTATTCTGGCCCAGAAAGCTTGCAGTTCGTCCAAGACCAAATGCAAAATTGTACTTATAATCGTTGCACACTTTTCGATGTCTATGGTATGTCTTTCTTTTGTCCAATAATTCGCACACACAGAGCCAAAAGATGATTATTTTTTTTGCTCTGACTTTAAATCTCTTATGGACCAGGGGCAAACCCAACCAGACTGGAACAGAACCAGAACCGAACATATAAATACATATTTGCCATTGAGTTGATGTTGGTATTGGCATTGGCATTGGCCTCTCTCTCTCTCTTCTCTCTTTTTCTGCTTGGTATTGAATCAAATTGAATTCAATTGAATTCGTATGTTGCTCATTGCGTTTTGCAGATTATGGCTAAAATAAATTTTAATTTCACCGGAAGACTAGAGAGAAATGTTGTTTGACAATCGCTTTTCTTATATTTCGATTTCGAATTCAGATTTTGATTTTTCTGTATACTTTATTTTCATTTTCTTTCTTTGCTCGATCTTTTTGTTAACTGAATCGGGTTGGTAATTAAAAATTGAGCTCCTGGCAATCCAAGTCCACCTGTTCGGTAAGCTTTCTATGTTTAGGTGTGTGAGTGGGCGACAAGCAGAGACAAGCATCAAGCATCGACGTCAGTGACTAATAGGAGCAATGTGTAAGCGGCTTAAGCCTTCAACAAAGAATTCTGAAAGCTCTCAGCGAAAAATATAGAAAGAGCAACAAAGAGAGAAAGAGAGAGAATGCCTTCACCTTCCATTGTTCGACTCAATGCAAGCAGGACATTTTTAGTGCAACCAAGTATTATACAACATTTTCGACTGTTGTTCATTAGCGACCCCAAATACTCAAAACTATAGATAGTTAGATACAGAGCAGTTGAATCTACTTTTTAGACATCGTCGTCGTCATCATTATTATCGTTTTCGTATTTAACAATTGTGCGTATTTCAGTATTAATTAAAATCGCAATGCCTAAGGCGCTCTATTTATAAATTGTGTGGGTGTATGGATGCGTGGTTAAGTGTGTGTTTGCGTCATGCTGCTTGACGCTTGCAACCGCATTATTATCAATAAATGTATTTATATGCATGCGTGTATGCATCGAGAGCTTAAAACATCAGATCGACCATTAAAGGGACGCAATATGGTTTGTAAGTATTGTTGAATTGCCTGAACTCAAACAAACAGCAGTGATTAGGTCACAAATATATCTTGTACAGAAAAAGTCCAAAGTTCTAGCCATCATAAGATGAATTTAGTGAGCCATTCGAGTATTTTACAATGAATAAGTAATAAACTTTGACTGTGAGTGGGAATAACGTAAATTTAAACATAAAAACTAAAGTTTCACAGCAAAAATCTTATCAACTTTATATTCCTGAAGTATGTAAAAATTCAATAGCATACTTATGGGCTAAAATATTCACCTCATACAGTTCCAGGTAGCTGTAATTCTTACTAGAAACGTCTATCTTGATACCAGCTCGAATCACCATTGACCTAACTTACACACTTATGCAACATCTCATTAAACATTTTAACATTTTACCAGCAAGTTAAGAAGAGAAATAACAACGTTTCAGGTGCCATTTCTTTCACAGCTGTTTTTTAACACACACACACACACAGACATATACATTTTTCAATAGCTGCTGAGATTATTAAGGTTTGATGAAGCTATTTATAGAGTGAAAAAAAACCATCAAGGATTCCTTTCCACCATAAATAACCAATTGCAACGCGTTAGGTTGACAAAAGCGCGTATGAAATGGAATGCGAAAAAAATATATATATACATATATAAAATAAACGAGACTCGAATGCAAATACAGATAAAAAGTATTTACAAACCATTGAATTGAATTGAACTGAACCAATCATAATCATTTGAACTAATAAATAAAAATCAACCTACGCATCATTTGATTTGTGTGTGTTTTTTTTGCGTGTTGTTATTTTTTGCGCAGTTTTACACTAAAGCTCATTAAAATGAATTAAGCCAGGGTATAGCAAATATTTGCATTTAACGGAGTCATAAAAAAAAATATATATTCGGTAAAAAAGCGTTCAATGAATGCTGATGAGCCATAATGCAAGTGGTTAAATAAATAATTAAATGCTATTAAATTGTTTCGTAGTATGCGTCCATCAATAATTCAAGTAACAAACTAAATGCATAATGCAACAATTAATTTTATCGACGATTTAATATTATTAAATATTTTTGAATCAACATGCATGTGAGTGTGTGTACGCTTCTCGTCTAGTTTTTGTTGTTGAATGTTTATAATTAATCAGAATTCACCCGAAGCACGTGTAAAACTGCCTGGTTGCCCAGCTACCTTTTTAACCCCATCGGCAAGCCATATTTCAAATTTCCAAGTCGAATTCCTAACTAACTAACCTCCATCCTTCTATTGGCTCTAAGGCTATGAGGCACGCAAGCCACAACACATCCGCCGGCATGGCTGCTGCAGCGGTTGCTGAGGATGTGGCTGCTAGTTGCCAACTTCTTGGAGAAGTCTCGCATCGCCGCTTGGATTTCTGACTGCTTTCATTTAATTAAAATTTTATTACGTACCCATGAGCTGGCAAGCAGCTTGTCGCTTGGCCCACCCAACACAAGCTTACTTTGCCACTCAGACACTCTTCTCCTTGCCGATGCCTACACTTCTTGCTGCGCCCCAGATTGACGTTTAGACGTTTCGAGTGAATGCTGCAAAAAATCAACATTATTTCGTTCTGTTTGCTTCGAAGCGAGAGCAAAAGCAAAACAAATACATAATAATAGAAATTTGCTAGCCAAACACCAAGCACACCACTCTCACACACACACTAAGCCTCACAATGCGGCTGGGGGAAAGAGGCGGCGAGTAGTGGGTGTCGAAGATCGCATGCGTACGAGTACATATGTCAATGTTCTGCATCCTCTTGGTCGAGTTTCTATTTTCTATTTTGTATGTGTGTATCTGCAATGCGTTCGCAGAACAAATTCTCGAAAAGTATTTCTCTAAAGCAGTTGACCAAACAACAAAAAACCCGATTGGAAAATGGTTTTTCAATAGTTCTTCGATTATAAGCTGCAATCAATTTGATGACTTATTCTTATGTTCCAAATTGGACTTCACAATAAGCTGCTCAAAAAAGTGTAGCACACTTTTTAGCGCAGATTTTTATTTCTTAACATGTGCGATCCAATTTTACTTTGTATAAAGTTAAAAGAAAACTTTTAAGTTAATTATTCAAAACATACAAAGATATATCGATTTGTTGCGATTTGTTTGGAAATCGAACGCTATTCTCATGGAGAATGAGTGTTGTGTAACTCGAATACAAGAATGTGTGAGCATGAAATGAATAAATTGTTGAATATTGTGGCAGCACGAGTGAGTCCCTGGAGTTGGTCTTAGACACCCCTAGCCACCCTCTTTTGGTGGCCATGACCAACATTCAACTTTTTCTATCCCATTCCGCAAATGCCGTATTTATATGCGATACTTTCAAAGATTTATGGCGAAAATCCAAACAAATACAGCCAAGAAATGCAAAACAAACAAAAAATGAAAATTTAAAGCGAAAGTACAGAAATGGAGAGAAGAGAGAGAAAAATTTTGTGGCTTACGCTTTTGAATTAAATAAAACAGTTTAAAGATGCAACCGCGGCTCATTTCGTTTTATGTTATTTCGCTGCTGTCCCGCAATCATTTTTATTACTTCTTGAAAGAATTTCGGTTTCAGTGGGCGCCATTAATCATCAATGGCAACCAGGCAGCAGCCAGCCATAAACTTAGTTAGCAATCTCCCTGATCGACTTGGGTTGTAGGCCGAAAACAACCAAAGTTTTTTTTTTTTTCACATGCTACAAATATTTTATAAATTAATCTTTAGTCGATTTGCCATAATGAAAGGCCGAAAAAACTTAGCGCAACCAAAAAACATCCTACGAGTCACTATGAAAATGTCACAGCGACAAAATGAGCAAAGTTTGGCGAAAACTTCGGCAATAATATGAGATTCATATGAGCAACTTATTCTATCTTCAATCTTAATGGCAAAACTTGAAGCCGATTTGGAATCAAATGAACTTGCAATCATTTTAAAGTTAACTCCTAACATATTATTATTTTAACTTTTGAAAAATTGTCATCCAAGCTCAGAGACAGACCGTAATCATTGTCAGTTATATATATGATATAACAATGACATGTTAATAAAGAATAATAAAAGTAAAACTCGGAAATAATTATTATTAATGATTTTTATTTTATTCCCTGAAAACAAATCTCGAAATATCATTATTTACGGTCCTTGCAAAATTCTCTTAGAACTTTAAATTAATAAACTTAAAACCGTTCAAAGGAAACCTTATACATTTGAAAACAAAATAACCTTTGCAAGTCAAATTTAAAAATTCATTCATAAGAAACAAATAAATATGAGAAACAAACGATTTTCTAGCACAAAATGTGATGTTTGCTACTTGTGTTTATGCCTGCCTATTATGTAAGTTACGATAAGAATGTGTGTGTGGGTGTGTGTGTGTGTGAGCAGAAAATTGCCTTGAAGCTATCTATGCTGCTCTTAGTTTAGCAATTAAAATGTGTACGTGAAACTTTTGACAAAACTTGAGGCAAACTGTTTTGAACAAGTATGCAACAATATCAATTTAATTGATGACTTAAAAAGTGATTAGCTTGACAATTTTCTGTACAGTACAGGACGCATTTAAAATGATTTGGGTATTAATATCTCAACAGGATTATAAAGGCGCATTGAATATAAGTTAAATAACATGCATGACTATGTATCATTGCGTTCAATAAGGCAACTCTTGTTTTTGTTGTCATTATATTATTGTTTTCTATCGATTTGTTAGCCGTTTTGTTGAATGTTTGAAGTAGGTTAAGATTACAAACATACAATGTACATACGTGCATATGTATGTGTGGAATAGTAGCTTGGTGCAACATTTTCTCATTTTTTAGCTCGATTACAAATATTATGGTTTGAAGACAACAAAAAGAAAGTCCTTCAGCTGTCTGAGCTATCTCAAACCCACTGTGTCCACAATCAGCTTCATTAGCTTGGTAAGCTGCCCATCCCAATGCCGAACCGAGAGTCCTTTAGGCGCTCGCTCTCTCTCTCTCTCTCTTTCTCTTTACTTTGCTCTTTATTTTGTTCGCACTTACTTGGCTGAGAGTGGCACTTGTCCAAACGCAAACACTTGAATGGTCAAAATGAAACATTATGATGACAGTTGAAAACAAAGAGCAGGGCACAAAATTAAATTGAGAGCGCATATTGTGAATTGTATAATAATGAATTTTCAATTGTTCAACCCAATGAGCAAGCAAGAAAGCAATATGCACACACTCAAAAAAAACCTCGTTCTAAAGTCGACTTGATTGATTGATTTTTTTTTTTTGGCATCAATCTTAACAGCGCTGTTCTTGTACTTGGTTTAACCAATGTTTACGGACTGTTTTCGGGCTAGTTAAGCAAGATATCTTAAAAAAAACAATTTAGAAGGCTCTAGTCGGGAAAGCCCGACTAGAAGATATCCTGAACCCAGTTGCAATAAATATATTTAAATTATAAAAGACTTTGGTATGCTGACTTAACTTCAATCGATTCGATATCTCCGGTGTTTCTTAACCGATTGGGACGAAATTTTCAGAAAAGTTTTATCGTTACCCATTCTTTCAACCCTCATTTTTACATTTTCCAAATTCAATATTTTTTGTAATCGATTACATGTGTATATCGGAATCCAGAATAGTTATCGATAATTTTAAACAAACTTGTTCTGCTTATGGCATTGGAGAACTTATATTCAAAATCTGAAGTTGTAGCTCTTGTAGTATCTGAAATGGAAGCGTTATGTCGACTCGGCTGTTGATGCTGATCAAGAATATATATACTTTATGGGGTCGGAGATGCTTCCTTCTGCCTGTAACATACTTTTGCACAAAACCATTATACACTTTTTACCCATTTTATGGGTTCAGGGTAAGAAAAAGGGGAAAAAAACGACAGCAAATGGTGCGAATTCAAGCACAAATCGTTTTTAAATTATGTCCAAAACAACGTTCATAATGTAGGAACGAAACTATGTCCTGTGACCAAGCTATTCATACTAACCGAACGGCGTTCACAGAACATGACCGACGTTCAGAGAAAAAGACTATTGTAAACAAATGGAAAAGATTTGTTATTTTAAATCCGTTCTTTTTCTGAGTGCACGCAAACGGAGCTATAAATATTAATAAATATAAATGAATGAATATTGCAGTCGAATTTAGTTTTCTATATAACGCAGCAATTTGGTTCAATCAAAAACCCATTCTAAATTACGAATTTTCTCTATAGCGAAGTTTTTTCTTGCCCCCTTGAGATTCTTTATATGCAAGTTCGCCTGTAATATATCTTTTATGCTGCGCAATAAAATCAAATCAAAATCGGTCGTGCTTCTCCAACATCTTCATTTGGTTTGCGTTTGCGAAGTAACCGAAAGAAAAAGAATAAAATGAAAACATCTGAGAAAAAAACTAAAATCGATTTCTTCTTGACAAATAACTTAAGTGGCAGTTTGTATACGAGCTCACGAACTCACACATTGAAAATTTCCCAAAACTTTATACTACCCCATTACTATGGGGTAAAAATCATGCATGCACACAGGGTGTGGGAGACAGACATGCTTTCAAAAATATAATATATTCCACACGATTAATTTTTGCGATCCATTAAAAAGATTTACTCAAATTGCCACAGAGCCAGAGCCAGTGCCACATCGGAAAAGCCATCGGCATCGACATCGACATCGCCATCGCGTAATGCCTCGCTTGTCGCGTCGTTGTCCTCGAACCTGGCCCTGGCCATGGTCGCATGAAATATGTAATCCCCAGAGGCGTGTCAGTATATGTCCCAACAAACAGTCAGTATATGTCCCTACCTTCCCTTTGCCTGCCTTCGCTTCCCTTGAACTATCCCTCGCATGGTTCTTTGGCTGGATTGCTGCTGCACACACAAGTGTCTCAATTTGCATGCGTTAAGCTAAGCTGCGGGATTCGGGAACTTGTTTTGTGAGGGAGAGGGGGTAGGGGGGGGGGGGCTAACAGTTAGGCGGTTTGGTGGTTGTGTGTGTGCTGTGTGGGCTGGTTGGTTGGTTGGTTGGGCGTGCCCCATTAAATGCATGTACATAATCATAAATTTACACTCATTATCAGATTAGCGAGCAGTATTCAGCCCCAAAGCAACTTCATCCTCTGCTGCTCAACTGTCTGTCATTGAAAAAACCAACCAACAACAAAAGTAGTAGCGTCACCAGCAGTGGCAGAGCGAGATAGAGAGAGAGAGAGAGAAAAAAATGCAGAACGAACAAATTGAATTTTTGTAATAGAATTTATGTGATTTGCATACCCTGTATCTGAGTATGTGTGTGTGTGTGTGAATTGTTGGTTGTACTATGATTGCAAAATAAAAATAAAAAAATTCTGAAAAGAGCACAAAAAAATACAAGCATCATAAAAATCAATTAGAATGGATTAAGAACTTAGAAAAAAGCCACAATAGAAATAGAATCTGTCAATGGGACATGCTTCATTTTTCATCCATATAAAACGAATAGTAACAAAAAATAATTGGTTTTTCTGTAATGTATGTTTGTGCTTGAAAATATGTATCTTTTATTGTTATAAAGCAGCTGTAATTTTTAATTTATTATTGATTAAAAAAAATTAAGGGAAACTTGAAATTTAAATTTAAATTTACACAATTTTCCGAATTTGGCGAGATTGAAAAGCTTTTATCAGAAAACAAAAAATTGTTAACGTTATGTGAATACAAAATTCGAATTTTTTTACTCAAATATTATTTATTTTATTTCACTGATTGCAGGGTATTTTTATGGCACTCAAGTGCCAAGCTGTAGAAAAGGATTTTGATATTTTTTTATTCTGCTGAATATGCTTTGGAGAATCCACAAGCTTCAATGCACACACACGCATACACCAAATGCTGCAAAGCTTATGCATATAACATAACACACACACACACACACAAAACACACACATATAGAAATTAAAGCAGACACACACATACGCAAGCGCACACAAACACACATAGACGCAATTGAAACTTGCTGATACAATGAGGCTCTTACCCTTTTCACGTTTGCCACTTCACTCGCGCCGCATTTTGTATAAAATGTAAATTAAGTTTTGGTAATAAAGTGTCTATTATGTAATCACACACGCATACGCATACACAGACACAGACACAAAGAAAATACAACCATACACACATACCAATTTGTATATGTTTTCTAAAAACAGTATGCATTAAGTGATTTCTAATTAGAGGCAAGTTGGGCAACTTGCCAATTGCCGGACACTTGCCGTTCCACGCAATGCCACGCCCTTTTAGTGTCCTTCTTCTTGGTTTTGTATTTGTTTGTCGTTAAAAAAGTTTCCAACAAAATCAAATGGTCAAATGCGAAAACGATGCGAGAACGAGAATGCAAATTTAATCAGAATTAAAAAGCAACGAACACAAAGGACGCGGGCACAATGGGAAACCAATGGGTCAGGGCGGAAAGGATGAGGCACTTATTTACTACATACTATATGGCATAGCAAAGCGTATAATTAGCGTTTCATTGAGGTATTTGAATATTTGAGCATTTGATTGGCGTGGTAACTTCAGCAGCTGGTATCTAGGAATTTAGTGAGTGTGCAAAAAAAAGAAAACGGATCAGATAAAATGTGGAACGGGATGAAAAAACAAATATGCCAATACAAATATACCAAGTAGAACAGCAGAATCAGAATCAGCAGAAAAAAATAAAAAACCAGTAACTGTTGCATACGACTGTAAAAGTTTGAGGAACTACGAAATGAAAAATGAAACAAAGTTTTCGATAACAACAAAAAAATTCCTTAAATAAAATGAAGAATTTTACGGTTTCTATATTTTCTGTCCTTCTCTTTAACTTCTCTTCAACGCTTTCTTTTTTGTTTTCTCTTCCATTCTATTCCTAACTTTGTCTTTACCTTTATCTTAATATCAAACTGTAGTCCGATCCTATCCCTATCTCTGCTTCCATCTTTAACTCAGTTTTGAACTCTCTCTCTCTCTCTCTCTCTCTGTTCCTCCCTCTATTGCTTTTTCCATTATCATCTCTACCCCAAAAAAACTGAAAAAAAATTTCAGGCTGTATGAAAACCTTTTAAAACATCATGCCGTGCTAAATCACATAGAGTACCAAGTTATAAGTCATGGGTGGTATGCCCAAAGGGTCGCATTATAAATATGTCAGATGCTGCATGCCAGCTTCAGCCAAACCAGAACAATTCACTTGCGTCCAGTGCCGTCCATTTTGGGTGAGGACAGTCCGTCTTAGCTCCCCCACCCTTGTCACACCCTCTAGCTCTCTGTGTGGACATAAATCAAGTTATGCGAGGCCACCTTCGGCATAGAAGCTCTTACTCTCAGTCCCTCTCTCACACTCTCTCTCTTTCTCTCTCTCTCTCTCTCTCTCTCTCTATCTCTCTCACTCTCTCTTTCTTTATCGTGCTGAAAGCAACCAGAAAACAAAATTGACATTGGCCGGCGGCCCCAATGCGTAATGGCCGAAGCAATGAAAGGACCAAGGAGCTAAAGCTGAAGCTTTGAATCTATGAAGCTGAAGCTACAACATAGATAGAGGCATAACTTTTAGAGCCGCACAAACACGGCCATTACATATGAAAGCCTTAAGCTTAGCAGCCATAAAGCCATCAATAAAGCACAGAGCAATTGTGAGCACAGCTTTGACAAAGCAACAACAACAACAGCAACAACATTAAACAGCTAAATTGAGGTGGCCCATTAAAAAGCGCTGAGAAAATAACTGGGCCAGAATTCGCATAATTAACAGAACATGGATGGGGCCCCATTAAATGAGCATTAGCGTGCCCAGCCAAGAGTAAGATGAATGTTGAATGATCATTAAGTGGCACTAAATCCAACCCTGACTGTGTTAGTCTGACTGTTAGTGTCTGTGTCTGCGGCACAGCTGATAGTCCGCCATCCAGGGACAATAAGCAAGCAAACAGACAAACAAGCAAATAAACTGATGATGCTCTAAGCCGTTGAAACGAATTGAAAGCGGCGGTAGTGGTGTACAAATTGCCATGGCCTGAACTTGAAATTGGACTTAGACTGGGATTTGTATAAGTATGCATCTGTGTGTGTGTGTGTGTGTGTGTGTGTGTGTGTGCATGTGCATGTTGAGTGTGCTCAAAGACAAAGGAGATGTAATTTAACTTGTTAATCCACCGCGCTACAAAGTATGCAACACTTTTTTCTTCTCTCGCGCTTCAAGTAGTACAAGGAAATGCAATAAAATGAAATATTGCCGTACATCGTTGACCTTGATCTTGATGGCAATGTAATGTTTGGCATTTGTAACGCTTAAGCAAAACTTTTGCAGAAGAAGCAGCCTTGACCCAAATGCAATGCAGGCACACATATTGAAAGAGAAAACGAGCGCGTTAACGGGGGCAAAACTCCCAATCAAACAGAGTGTGTGAAACAAAGCAGGAGTGTAAAATGAAAAGTGTAAAAGCAAAAAACACAGAAATTATGTTGACACGCAAGGAGAGGGAGGGACAAGGGCACAAAGAAATGCTGCTTGGTTTCAGCTGCTGCTGCTGCTGTTGATGACTTGGGGGAATTTTCGTCCCTATCCAGCCACCGACTGTTGTTGGGGCCATTTAATTTAACATGTGCGCTTGCATTTAACATTCACATTCACTTTGGCCATTCAAATTTTACACTCGCCTTTCACATTTCGCACGTGCGCCTTTATTCACTTGGCCCGCCATCCGCTTTCATTAAAAGTAATTGCGAAAATCAGTTTGCCATATCAATAAGGCTTCATGTTGTACAAACAGCATATTGTGTCATCGCATTAATTCTCTATATCGTTATCGCCACAAAATCGAACAAACTTGTTTTCCCCAACTAGCTGGCATTCAACTCGATTTAAGTGTGATCACAACAACAAATTTTTTAGTTAAACCAAACGGATTGGGAATCACATTGACTGCTGAATAAAATCAGTTGATGTTGCAACTACCATCTCGAAATCCGTTATTTCACCTATATCAGGCTATAGCTTGAAGATGTCAAAGTGAAGACCACTTGATTGTGAATCAAATTGTCTTTAAGGTATGCGGCCCAAGGTATGCATGACTTGTATTTATTGAAGTCGGCTCAAGAGATGGCGAATTGGGTTTGAGGAATGCTTTTGTTGTCCTACGAGTAAATTCATATCCCGATTACAACGCTATTCATTGACCCACGTTCGAGGCTTGTTTACACGGCTCATAAGCACTCGCTCACAGAGAGACACTTGTCAGTAGCAAAAGTCAAACAATCTCCAATTCTGTTGTCCACAATCACAGTACACATAATTACAACGAACGTCCCACAAGCATTGGGCAAGTCGTAGAGCAAGTCATCCAACTGGCAACAATAGGCACAGAACCGGAACTATCTACTATGTACGTGCGGCGAGGTTTATTGATAGCTAGATAGATGGTATGCCATCCAGGTAGTTGATCCCTTTGTCTATGTGTGTGTGTGTGTGTGTTTGTGTGCGGGTGGAGTGAGAATGGAATGTTTAAGTAATGCCTAAGAGGTGGCAAATTGCGTATACTCGAAGTGCAACTGAGTGCAACACAAGCCTGATCAATTGAATTTCTTTCACGACTATGCTTCACTTAAGCCAAGCAATCAACTCACATTGTGCTCACCAAAAGAAAATACAATAAACCAGAAGAGACTTCACACGCACTCGACTTTTCAGTTTTCAAATGAAACTGTTATGCAAATGTAATTAGATACTGTTTGCCCTGGTTGGATTTTTCAGAATTCAAATCACACACAGACACACACACACACACTCGAGTATAGTTTTGCAATTAAAATTGAACGAGAAATTTCTAATCAGATTGCAAAGTTAAACTTTAATGCTTAGCCAAATTATTGCCCCAATTCAATCAACAATGTACTTGAGATAATTAAACTTATAGTAATCACACGCTAGATATAATTTCAACAATTGAATAAACATTTAAGTATACGATAAAAAAAGAGAGAGAGAGAGAGAGATAGAGGGTTAACTGCTTGTTTCTGTCAAATCACTTTCGATAAGTAAGAACTGCAACTTGATTGTTAACCGAAATTACACATTGCGTATACGCACTGGATGACTTAGACACAGCGAGTGTTTTGCGCAGTAAAAGTCTAAGCCATAAATCGATAGATGGAATTAAAGTGTGCATAACACTGTGGTGGTTAAGTTCTAAACTTAAAGCTGTTGCTGTCTATGGTGTTGCGTATACGCCGCATAGTGTTTCCTTTATGACATGAACTTGGTGCTTGGGGTATTACTTTAATGTTTGCTGTGTCAACAGCTCAATTTTAATATGTTTACTTAAGAGTTTCTCTATTGACTTTTCCATATACATACATTTGCTATCAGCAAACTTTCTTTTCAATATAGTATGTACTTACATCAATACATATACAAATATGAATGCTGTGTTGCTTTAACTTGTTGGGTAGTCGTGAAAGGTTATACATATTTTGTCTACTACTTTCGATATAGTTCTGGTAGCTCGCATTTGGCGCATTAAAACTTTGTCTTACATTCAATTAACGATACGTTTTTGGTTTATTTTCTTGCTTCTTTCCTAATTTCTTTCGTTTGCTGCTCACCTGCTTATTGATATTGCAATTTAGTCGACATGAATTCAAGCTAACTCTCGCACCAATGCCCAATGCGCAATGCTCAATGCCCAAAGCCAAGTGGCACTTATACGCGCTGTCGGGCAGACAGACGACTAACCAACCAGCCAGTCAAGCAACCAACCATCCAGCCATCCAACCATCCAACCAACCAACAACCCAAATAACAATGACCAAACGACCAAATAGCCAACAGGTCGGCTACGCAATGTGGCGCTTTACAATGCGAATTGACGCTACTTTTGTGTTCTTTAGCTTTGTGGGCTGTGTGGTCGCTGTTTATCTTGCGTGTGTTTTGTTGATTTTACCGATTTCTTTTCCTCTCTTATTCTCGCACACACACACACACACAGCTGTTGCCTTTGCTGACGTTGCTGTGGGCAACTTTTTGGCTATGTTAACTTTTCCCTTCATGGGCATGAAAAATTTTATTTTACATTATTGCAAAGGCAGCTCAACTGAAAATAAAAGTTAATTTTCGCTTGTCGCTCTAAGCCAATTAGTGTGATGGGTGGTGCTGGTCTTAGTGGTGGCGTTGCTGGTGGTGGTGGTAGTTGCTCCACTTGCCCCTTTCAGTGTCTAGCAAGTCATCAAGTCGCCTTAACGAAGCCAGTCAACCAGCAAATAACAAAAACAACTAATTGAGTAAACAAAGTTTGCCTAAACTTGATTTCTTTCTTTAGCCGGGCTGAAAAATTTTTTTGGTTTTATATTTTTTCGTATTTATTTTTAGCAGCAAACCGCTATTCTATCTATCTCTTGCGCTCCCTCCTGTCTGTGTGTGTTGAGCACAGTTATCTTTTTTGTAAACTTATTTTATTGATCCCTAAAAATAATTGCAATACCGAAAAAGAACGAAAAATGTAGACAACAAAAATAAATACATTCCAGCAAATCTGTTGAAAAATTTTATCAAAAAAATGTTGTAGTTCGACAGACAACGTCGCCAATAAAGTTGCCCTACCATTACCATCATCATCATCATTGTCATCATCATCATCATCACGGCCAGACTTTTGCTTTAAGAGATTTATAGTAAAAATGAAGCAACCACAAAGCAAGCCAACCAGCTAAAAAAGCCCCCAACCCAAACCCAAGCTCAAACTCAAACTCAACCTTAGCCGACCTAAGCGTACCGAAGCAAAACCCATCGACTGGCTTTAAGTTAATTTAGTTTGCATTTGCAGGAGACGCGAAATGAACGCGGGGCCAACTTTGGAAAATATTTGCCTTTGCCTTTGCCTTTGCCTTTGAATTTGCCCCTTGCTCAACTTTGCTTATCAATTTTCATGATTGTAGGCGTAAGAAGGTATCACAAAAGGCAGCATTTGAGTAGAGCACAAACAGATACACGCATACACACACACACACACGCACACAGACAGTAATACCAAGCATATATTTTCACAGCGCCACACAATCGAATGGATGCAAAATTGATGGCAAAAAGAAAGAAATTAAAAGAGACAGAACATGAATAAATTTTATATGCGGCTGAGATTAAGGCAATTGTTATTAAGCACAAAGCCCAAAGAAGCGACGCGTGTGTCTGTATGTGTGTATATCAAATAAAATATTTTGTATATGAAAAAAAAATTGCTAAAAATGCCAATGATTTTGCCTGTTCAACACAGCCACAGCCGTAATTACCGAGTACCCGAAATTTGAAAATTCGAAGAATACCAAAAATATTAAAGTTCGCCTGCCAGAGCAAAGCGTAATTTCTAATTAAAAACAAAAATACTATAACAAAAATATGCAAAAACGAGAAAGTTTGAATTGAGAAAGTGACTATTTTGTGAAAGTTTCCAAAACTTCTAGCTCTAATTGTTAGCTTATTCAAATGAGCTTTTGCAGGGGTGAAACACATTTTGAAAACTCAAACTGCAACTCAAAATTGATTAAGAGCAAGATGTGCTGCTGATGCTGTTGCAACATGTATTTAATTTTATCGCATACACACATTCTTGAGTGTTATTTCCTCGTTGCACACACACACGCACACACACACACACACACACAATCACACAGTTGTCCCTATTCAATTGAACCGCACTGTTTGCTGCCTCTAGCTTTGTAAGCAAGCAGGCAAGCAAGTAAGTAAGTTCGTAAATGTATATGCAAAGTTCTCAAACGACGTCGACGATGAAGAGAAGAAAAAGTCGACCTCGCAACGTGGAAACGCAGCTGAGCGCTCGGGCAGTGATAATACACTCACACACACACACACACACAACTACTCTTTGGGTTTCCCTTTGGGGGGAAGAGCCAACATTTTTTATTACACTTGCGTTTCTTACAATTTTCAGCTCGTCGCTCGTGTATTGCTTACACACTCATTTAAGTTTAGTTTGTGTATCTGTTACGCCATGGCGCCCATGTGCGCCCCCGCCATCACCCCGTCACCCTTCACCCAAACGCTATTGGTATAAATGTCTCAGTAGGCTTTTTTGTATTTTATTTTTTGGTCTCGCAAAAGTTTTGCGCGCTGGTATTGCCAAAGTTATTTCTTAAATTGTTGCCACAGCAGCAGCAGCAGCAACGGCGGCAGCAAAACACACACGCACACACGCCTAACAAGACAATGACAACGAGACGATAGAAGAGATATCAGTTGAACAACTAGACAGACAGTCTTTGAGCCAAATTCTTTACTTATATTCGCGCTCTCACTTCGGAATACCCTTTCCAAAGTGTATTGTTATTCATTTAAAGACATTTCAAGACACTTCTCAGTTTAAAAGAGGCTAGATTACACATTCGAAACTAAGAAAAAGAATTGTTGCCCCAATTTCTAATGGGCTCGAAACAATTATGAATTAGCAAATAGACCTCAGACCTTATACTTATTATACTGTGCAACACATTTAAACCGAACTATCGTTCAATAAAGATCATTTCTGCATCATTAGATTTATCACATAGGCTGCAATTGAGGATTTTGAATTTGATGGAAGTTTTCCGTTAAGGTTGACTCTTAGCATTTTTGTGATGTTTTTTTTCGAAGCTTGTTTTTCGAAAATGTTAAGACGTTTGACAATGACAAAAACTATGAAATTTTTCAAACTTTTAGCATTCAGCTCAGTAAAACTCTTCCAAATATGAAAATATTAACGATTTATGACTTTTATCATTTAGCCGGCTTAAGAACGAATTTTTTTGGTATAGTATGATACCATTTTTGTTCTTGGTAACAGGAAAAGCATTTTTTTTTTCTTAATTTAAAAATGTAATCATTTAAGAGTATATAATATTCGGCATGCCAACGCTAAGTACAAATTTCATGATTTCTTATATCATTTTTGGTTTATATTAGGGGAGGTGGAGTTTTGCTATTGATAAAGTATGAGCTTGAAGCTCGTCGGTAACGGGCCTTGTTATAAAAGGCAGGACGAGACATTTTGGCATGCCCCATTGTTGTACTTGGCTGCCTGGCTGCCTGCTAGACTGATGGCAAACAAACTGAGGAAATCTGGACTCAGAATGGCTGGCTGGCTAAAGCAACTGTTTGCAACTGAGCCGCATAAAGTGACACGCAAAAGGCGCAACAGGCAGGCAGGCAGGCAGGCAGCATAACAACTGAGACTGAAAGCGAGAAGCGGGCGAGAGAGTGTGTGTGCGTGTGTGTTTGTGTGTGTGTAAAGAAAGAAACCCAGGCAACTGTGACCATATAAATTTCTGTCTATTTCATTTTCATCATCTGATGATCATCGTCATCGTCTTCATCATTGTCTTCATCATTGTCACCATCGCATCGCAGCTTGTGGTTTTGCCAACTTTTCGAATTTCCTTCATTTTTTTTCTCTCCGTTTTTCAAACTGTTTCTTATTGCTATTCACTTCTGCTACAGTTATTTGCTAGGGGCAGCTGGTGTCGGCTTTTTGCCGTGTCACAGCCAAAAGCAAACACATACACTGCACGAAAACTGTGTGAATGGGCGCGTTAGAAAGGGAAAGCAAAAAAAAAAAGCCAAATGCAATTGACAGCTGTAGATAAATAGATAAATGTATCTATATGTATGTGTGCCGAATGCTGCTTTCGTCAGTCCTTCGAGTTACTATTTCAATTTTTGGTATTGTTATAATCCTCAATTTGACAACGAACAATTCGTGTTAAATTGTGCGAGCAGCGGAATGAAATTACCCACATGACCACGCACAAATCGATAACGCTTTGTGACGTTAGTGGTGCGGACGGTGGGCGGGCGGGGTGGTGTGGTAGTGTGCTCGTGCGAACGAGCTGTGGTTTTCATATAAGTATTTATCATTTGATTTGGTATTGTTTGCTCTCATTTATTTTCACAATAGCTGCTCGGCCCAAAATGGACGGAAGCCGCGATAAAAACTTAAATAATAAAATAACTCTCGTTAAATTCGAAATTAATTTCATTGTGGCTTTTTTGTCTTTCACCTCCGCCAGGGCAAGGCAAGCTTTACTTTTGAAAATATATTAACAACATTAATAATAATCATACATACTATAATAAAGAATATATAACGATAATAAATATATGTATTGTTCAGACAAACATTATGTTCATTAAACGATTTTTAATGCAAAACGAGAATTACGTATACGTTTATTGTTAAACATAATGAATGAAAGATGAGACACAAATTTTGTCATCGATATTGCCCAAGTTAAAGCTGCCTTTATATCTGCTTTTTCCGTTAGGCTGTCATGTCGCAAGTCGCCGCTGCTGACAACGGAACACTTGCTGCGCCAGCTCGTTACGCTGTCTGCTTGCTCGGCTGCTCGGCAAGCCTCAAAACTGCAGCCACAAGTCCTGGATGCTATGCTTTAACCGCCTGTCTCTCTCTCTCTCTCTCTCACACACACTCTCTCTCTCGCTCTTTTGGCAAGCCTGCCTCGTTCGCCTGTCCAATAGCTGTCAAATTTGAGCTCAAATTAAACGTCGTGTGCTGGTGGATACCGAGGGGGTTTGAGAACGTTGGGGATGCGAAGCCAAAAGTCAAGCTATGCGCAATTTCAACATTTGACTGGCGCGAGCTCGTTTTATGCTGCGTATACGCAAAGCAAAGCAAAGCGTGCAAATAAAACTGCTTGCCCAGCAGTTTGCCATTAATTGCTTTTAAACATGCTTCTTGAGCGTCGGCTGCATTTGCAATAAGTGCATGCATGTGGTGCCTGCTTAATTAAATGTGGCTTCAAATCTGAGCTTGCCACACACGCGCGCACACACATACACACACACAAATGCTTTTAACAAAGACAAAAATGGCCAGATGGTCACACTAACTAACTAGCTAGCTAGCAAGCAAGCAAGCAGCCTTGGCTTTAAGTAGCAGCTACATATATGTATGTGTGTATAAACTAAGCAAACGTGCGGAATTTTCTTTAAGTGCACGATGGCGTCGCGACGTCTGCGTTGCAGAAAGAAAGAAACGTGCAACAAGTCGACAAAGGCAACGACGACATCGGTGGTGCCATTAATGGAGTCGCCTGGCTACCAGATGTGTGTGTGTGTGTGTGTGTGTGTGTGTGTGTATAACACATGCATATATAATCTTATGTATGTATGTATTTGTGTGTGTGCTGCCTGCCTTCCGTTCAGCATTTAAAGCATTACTTTAATACCTTCAATACTCGACACCCACAGACGAACTTTTGCCTCGAACTCAATGTCAAAGTAAGACTCACACACGATTTCCGGACAGAGGATAAAAAAAAAGAAGAAAAAAACCAACGGATTTCATGGGTCAAATAACTAAAGTCAGATGATTGTAGGATTGTAAGGAAGCTGAGCCTCGTTTAAATATTATTGAGCAGTCGAGTTGACTTTGAAACATTCAAAAATTTATTATTCTAGGAATCTCATTGTCATGAGATTTTGGTTTTTCGGGGAAATGCCGTTAAAATAATGAAGTCCTTTCAGGTCATAATGTCCCAAACATAAGAGTGATATTGCAAAACTTTGCTAATATCTTGGAGAACATAACTTAACAGCCGGAAGCCGTTGGATATAAATTAGACACGTTCAAATCAATATATTACAAACGCAAAAGGTTGGAAAAGTTTATCTAAATTGGTCAACCGATCCAAGGAGGAATATTTTATGGACAGAGAATCGATTAAGTTTGGAAAATTAGTGGTGAAAATAAGTCTTGAAGGTGTCTCTCTCTCTCTCTCTCTCTCTCTTAGCACAAAAAGTTATTCTAATGGACTAATTGTTGCATTTGATTTAATTATTTAAGTTTGAAAAGACATTGAGACATTGAAAAGTAATTGATTAAGTATTTTATTTAAATGAAAGTTAAATTTATTGCCTTTAATTGATTAATAAAAGCTTGAAAACTCATTAAAAAGTACTCAATTTAATGGTTAATCAATAGAAAGTCGGAATTTATCGTTTGTTTTTGTTTTTTGTTGGCTCAAATACTTAATTAGTTGGACAATTTAGCGCTTTAGCCGTTTCGTTTTTTTCTTTTTTTTGGAAACTTCTGACAGCCTCGAACCCGAAAAACGACAACTCCGCCCACTCAGCGCCCCAAAGGCATTGGCAATGAATGCCATAACAAATAATTGCAATGTGTTTGTATTTGTCTATTAGGGTTGCGGGCTGACTTAGCCCAACCCGCCGCCCGTCAACCCTTAGCCTACTGCGCCTTTGTTAAATTGTGTTCAGGCAAGTTAATACCCCATAAGGACAACAACAACAACAACGACAACAGCAGCAGAACAAACAGCTTAATAAATCGCTTGTAATTTAGCAAATTCCCAGCGTTAAAGCCAAAGACAAAGACAAAGCAGATGGCAAAGCCAATGAGAACAAAGCCTTCTGCCATCAAAATTTTCTATCAGCACAGTTAAGGTCCGCTTAAGTTAAATATGAGCTTATTGGCTTATAGAAGCAACGCAACAACAACTTATTATAATATCAAGAGCATAGCGGCAATCGGGAAAGTTTCATTTAAAACAAAAACCCAAAAAAACAAAACACTAAAAAGGAGTAAAAGTTAAGCAAAAGTTGCTTTGTATAAAAATGTTTTGACGAGCTCAGCTCAATCTGAACACACACACATACACTACTACACACATGTGAGAGACGACAACGACGACATCGATAGACACTGTCGCCTGTCAACATTGTTGGCCAACACGTAGCACACGCCTGACGTGACGTTGCGTAACGTAATGAGATTTTTGTGTCAGCTTTGTGCTGCTGTGCTGCTGTGGCTCCGCTTCATCCGGCTATAGCAATCCCAGCTGGTATACCCAAGGATTTACGTACGCAACGAATCGGTCAGTGGCGAGTTGCATGTTGCATGTTGCATGAAGCTCAGCAAGGCAGAGAGAGAGAGAGAGAGATGGAGTGAGAGAGAGAGAGAGATTGGTTCTTATTGTCACAAGTTGCCGACTTGATTAAAATTCCATTCGTTGCTTTGTGGATTGAAAAAGGCACGAGCGGAACGATTGCGCTGAAATGCTGCATCGAACCGATAAGGTGCGAAACACTTTACGCACACCCACGTCTATGTGTAGGTGTGTGTGTGTGTGTGTGTGTGTGTGTGTGTGGTATTAAACTTTTTATTGCTTGTGAGCTTAAAATTTGCAAAAGTACAAACACTTAGCAAAGAAATGTATATAAAAATAATGAACATTTGACTTTTCTACACTGTTCAAAAGTTAACTAAATTTAAATGCCTAATTTATTTTATGAAATAACTTTGCTTTGCAGTTTTTAGATGCAATTTAAAACACGCTTGTCAAATACATATTTTAGTTGACATTTTTATTCACTCGTCGACTTGTCAACAAAGTGTTTAAAACGATGTGCGACTTGCGACTCTGTCAACAAGTTGGCAACAGCTTATCAGCCAACATTGCGCGAAATTGTAAAACTTTTATCTAACTGTCAATAACAAGCTGGCGTTTTTGAATTTTTTTGTGTTCCTGCAAAAAATGAACGAATTTAAGCTTGAAAAAAAAAAACTTTTTAGTAATTGTTTTATTTGACAGGAAGAAATTTTTATTTTTGTTTGTAGTTGCAGTTTGTTAGCCAATAAAAAACAAATTTGCTTAATGAATTATGTATAACAATTAGAAAGTAATTACGTGTAAGAAAATGTAATTTCGTTCAATTAAACGTACATTTAGCAGCAAATTTACAGCTCATTTTTTGAGCTTATACATTTATGTTAATTGAAATGTTCGCTGTTAACATTGAAGGTAAAAGCCCCGTTACGCATGTCTGTGTTTAGGTATTTGTGTCTGAAGTTAGGTAAGATGCCACACGGCCGCACAGCTGTTGCCGCAACAGCAACAATTTGGTCAATGCTTTCCCCTCACCAAGGCAACGACACAACTGACGGACAGAAAAACACACGGCGGACAGACAAAGTAAAGCAAAGCCGTAACATAACTGAATGGAGTATAAAAAGCAACAACAAAAAAAAACAGAATTGAAGGCAAGCAAAAAGATGAGACGAGAAAACCAAGCCGAGCAGCAACAGGAGCAGCAACAGGAGCAGCAGCAACAGAAGCAGCAGCACTTGCCACACTCAATAAATTCTCAGCATTTGTTGAATCTTTTAGTAAAACTAAAATTTCAATGTTTTTATTGTTGTTGTTGTCACCTAGTCATTGTTATTGTTATTTTTATAGTTTATTGTTGCCGCTGTTGCAATGCCATTGCCATTTACTACTTCTAGAATTTGCTGCTGCTGCTGCTGCTGTCGCCTTGGCTTTTATGTCATAGCCCGTTAATTGCTTCACGTTTTAAATTGTATCTTGAGCTGGGGCCGGTCTGCCGGCTGCTGCTGTGTTCGCGCGTAAGTCTATTTGTTTTAATTAAACACCTGAGCGTCTATTGGACTAATTATGGTGAATGTCCGTTCTCGTTCGCATTGCCGTTTCTTTCTTTATAATCATAGTAATTAATGTGCGCTTGTTAATAACAATTAAATGTTGGCCTTTCGCTTTTATTTATTTTATCTTTTTGCTGTTGCGCGTGGCTTATTTTTTGTTCTACATATCTTTATACATATTATTTATTTGGTTTCTTTTTTATGTTAGCTTCGCCTCACAATTAAGCATTTAATCAATGCAATTAAAGCCTTGGATCTAGACAGCGAGCATCATTAAAAGAAACACCAAAGACATTGACAAAGGCATAGATAGACAAAGAGAATGGCAACGAGGACAAAGACGGCAAAAACGATAGCAATAATAAACATAAAACAAAAAAAAAAGCCAAAAGCGATAAAATTCAGCCAGGCCAGAGACGAAACTGAGCGTGTGAGGGAGATGAAGATAGAGAGGGCTGCAAAAGCAGGATTACAATTTTTTTTTTACTTTATTTCTTTCTTTCCCTCATAGGAAGGGGTGCAAGAGGGGCAGAGGGGCAAAGAGAGAGAGAGAGAAAGAGAGAGAGGGTTCAAAAATTCAAGTTAACGTCCCGCACGACTTTGCCGCGGGAGGTGTAGTATGTGAGAAGAGCATGGCAAGTTTTTACGCAAATAATCGCACGTTTTTGCACAACTTTGCGCCACTTTCATTTTCTCATTTTTTTGCGTTCCTGTTTTTTGTTGCCCCTTTTTATATGCTACACTTTTTTGTCTCAGCTAAAGTGTGTGTGTGTGTTTGTGTTTGTTTGTGTGGTTGTGTATTAGATGCTTTTGGTTGCGTTTCCTGTTTGACTTGTTGTTGGTGCTGCTGTTGTTGTTGCTATCCCAAAACTCTCAACTAATGGAAAAAAAAGTAATGACAATAATTTCAGTGCACGTTGCTAACGCCTTTTTTCAGCAGCAACAAACACATGCAAATAAAAGTACAAGAAAACAAGAAATATAAAGAAACAACCAAAATTAACATAAAGCATCTATAGTTTTAAACTCCCACTGAGAGTAGGTGTCCGGGGAGGGAAGATAAGTTTGTTTGGTTTTGTCTATTTGCGTGCGTGCTGCGCGAAAATTAATAATAAATCAAAATTAAATGTTTGCTTGCTTGACACTTTGGCTCCCCCGGCTACTGCTGTGCCTCGTTTTACCCACGCTTGTTTTGTTTTTACTTAGCTTCTGTTGTTTCTTTTTTTTTGTATTTTTTATTACTTTACGCTGCTTTTATGTCTTTTTATTATTATTTATATGCGGTTCTGTTGCCACTGCGGCTGCTGCTTTTGACACTTGCTTTCTTTGTATTGTACTTCATTTTTTTTTTTTTCGTATATATTGTTTGTTTTTTGGGACTGGCTTGTAAAAATTTGTTTACCATGGGCGCCCATTTCAGTCAATTGGTATTCGGTGCTTGCAAAATGTTGCAAAATGTTTAACAGGCAATTAATTTTGTGGAAAATCTCAGCAGCAGCAGCAGCATGCAACAGCTGCAAGCAGCAGCAACAATAATGACAACGACACCAGCAGCATCAGCATCAGAAGCAAAAACGCATTAAATCGTTTGTAAATAACCTTCAACAACATTCACACACAACCAAACATGGCTTGACCGCACACACACCCACACACGCACACACTAGAACACATACATACACTAGAACCTCTCTTTGCGTCGCAGATACGTTCCAAAATATCGCGCAAAGTGAATTGCTATTTTCCATTGGAAATCATACAAACATCAGAGATTCGGTCCTTAAATGTTAAAAAGAAAAAGTAAAACTTTATTTATTCATTTAAAAACAGAAAAAAGAATAGAAAGTTAACCAAAAGTTAAAAATAAACACAAAAACTAAATAAATTATAAAATTATTCAGATTCTGAAGGCGAGCTTGCGGAAATGAAAATGAAATGTCTTCTTTTTTAATGTGTCTACAGTCTTTTCTCCATAATCGAAAAATGCCCAACTTTATTACCAAACTTGCAGTGTTTTTTTGTAGTTTTTCCACTCATAAATATTGGGATTCCCCGCAATCCAAACAAAATGTATATATTCAAAACGGTGAATTACCCATAAGAAAATTTTGAAACGATTTTCTGAATTTGAATAAAAAATAAACAACGCAATTCGAAAAAACCACGTCGCACTGCGAAAACGAGTCGGAATTCAGTAACGACGCAACTCCGAAAAAAGCCAAAGTGAAACGGCGCAAAGCGATGCCTGAGCGTATATGCGTTGTGTTGCATACTTTTACGCGGCGCTAAGAAATGCAATTTACTGAGCAGTTTCGATACTTCGTATTTACAACAACAACAACAACACCGATAGCAAACAAAAAAGTATGCAAAGCAGTCTTCAAACAAACAAACAAACCAATTTAACCATAACCATACATCCCAATTGAATTGAATTAAGTGAAAATCAGTATTTATTTCATACATGCTGTACTTTTACCAACAGCAATCTCATCTTTCACACATCATAAGCGTTCAACCATCTTTGATGTGTGTTAAAATTCCAATTTAAGTAAAGAGTTTTCCAGAAAGTCAAGCAACAAAAGCAACAATTAACACGGATTGTTTCGAAAATGCATTTACAACGTGGCTTTAAAAATACCACAAACGATTGTTGTTGCTTTTGTTATGGCTGAAGCCTGTGCAAATGATTTCTACGAAAAACAATCCAGAGTTAAGGCCTCCTTAACCTCTGTCAGATGGAACACTCAACGAAACGCTGCCAGCAGCATAGTTTTATAAACTATGCTCAGCTGCCTAAAAACTTTTGATATTTGTGTATGTTTTCGGGGCCCGAGGCCAACTGCTAATTGAGTTATGTTCAAGTGGATATGAAAATGCGATTCCTTGTAAAGCTATTATTATCTCTCAATTAGAATGCGAATGCGTGAATTCAAGTTGAACTTTAAAACGTTGCTAAAAATCAATTCGCATGTATATAATTTACAAAAAGAAGCATTTTAAATTGTGCAGACATATGTGTATGTATGCATGTACAATGTACATATGTATGTCCCTGAGGCTGTTTGTACAAATTGTTCGCAAACGCATTTAATTATTGTATTAATGTTATTGAACGTTTTTCGTCAATCAACGAAAACGATTTCTTGGTATATGATTTAATTAACTTAATTGAATTCAATGGCACGGCAATAAATTCTGAAAAGTATTAAAGCATTTCATTACGCCATGGATCATAAAGTGCTTTAACGCTTTCAATAGTTTACCCGGAATCAATAAACAATGATACAATTTCTGATCATATTGCACCAAAGTGTAATGATTTCCTAGCTACTTAATCATAGTTGCAGCTAACGATAAATGAGCTAATCAATTTTAATCGGCTAACTGATTAACGGTAACACATAACTGTTTTTGTTTAAGGTCACAAAAATAAAACATATTAGAAAAGTCAAATATCATTTAATTATGATAAGGATTGAAGTTTTATAATGCATCCATTTAAAATGGAGTTAAATGCTTGATAATTATTAAGTGAAGTTGTGCAAAAGTGTGTTACAGACAGAATGAAGCATCTCTCAAGCTATGACATATATGTATATATTTATATTTCAAGTAGATATAGCCGTGTTCATCTGTATGGACAGAGCCCATAAATACCACGGACTTTAAATGTGAAATCAAAGTCCTCCCAAACTAAAGGCAGATCAAGTTCGATCTCTTTACGTCCACGATACTCACATGTTATCGATAACAATAAAATTTCGCATATTGAAATTTGCTCAAGAACAAAGTAACAAGTTTGACCATTTACTGTGCACACAACGACTGCACCTTGAGCTTAGGCCATCGAGTTAAAATAATAAAACGATTTACTTTAAAGATTTTTTAATTTAGAAAATATATCTCTGGTGCTAAAGATCAGTTTGATCAGCTTAAAGTAATGCCTTAACATCTGAAAAATAATTACAATGCACATAAATAATCAGAAATTAATAAGCTTTGGGCATTGTTTTCAACAGTTTAATATTTCATACGATGAAAACCAATACATAAGTGCTTTCAAAATAGCCTAAAAGTTCAGTTTCAATAACGAAAAACAAGTTGAATAAATTCGCTTCTATAACTTTGTGGTTAAATTAAAATTCACAGCAACGCAAAACCAATAAAAACAAAATATGTTTTGAAATAAAGTTTTGAGTTGGGTTTAAGAAATGAGCAAACAACAAATAACCAAAATCAAATATTAAATTTGTATGCATATTCTCTTTATTGTATTTTGGTATTTTTTGAATTTGTTTTGTTTTTTTATGTCACTGGGCATTTTTTCTTAATGCGATTACTTAGTTCATGGCCTGGACAACATTAAAAAAAATTGGAAAAAAATACAACTATAACTTTGATGTGATTTAAGTATTTAATGCCATTGGCAAAACACACGCATAAAAAAAAAAGAAAGATGCATTTTGAAATTTTTGCGCTCACCGTTTGAATCAATTCACTGCGAGACTTAACCGTTAAACTCAAACGCACTTAATAGAGTCGACGTTAAATAAATACGTGATTTATTTGTTTATTATTTTTTTTTTTTTTTTTTTTTGACAAAATGAATTAATTTAGAATTTTTACACCCAATTATATGAGTTATAAATGAATTGATACAATTTGTATGAATTGAACTGAATTAATGAATTTGAGCTTTGGTTTGAACTTGAAAATCAGATTAACTTTTGGTGTCTAGTCAAGTGGCCAATAGAAAACTTCAACTGGTTGTTCGCGAGCCTGCTAAAAGCAGAGTGAAGTTTAGGATGCGGCGCACGGCAGCGTCAACTCTGAGTTCTGTGGCCAGCAACTACGACGATGAGCACGAGAATGACGCGTCTAACGATGGCCATTGCGAGACGAACCGACGAAGCAGCCAGCCAACGATGCCAAAAAGGCCGACGACAAAGGACGATGACGAGGACGAGGTCGAGGTCGAGAACGAGGACGGGGACGAGGACGGAGACGGAGACGGGGATGTAAATGTGTTCAAGGAAGGCGTCTCGAACTCGAATCGCTTCAATTTCAGTTTGATGATGATGGTGGCCGGTTTGGTGGGCCTTGACTCTCAATGCTATTGCTGCTGCTGGTGCTTGCTGCTGCAGCCTCATCATCTGGCATGCTAGTATTGGTGTTAAGGACATGGTCGCCTCCTATGCGTGTGTATCCACCAGCAGAGACGCGCAACAGTGCCCGACAGCAGCAGCAGCAGCGGCAGCAGCAGCAACAACGAGTGAAACTTCATTTGGCCATTCGGCTTTAGCTTTATGCATTCGGCATGGCACACGCACACCCACATACGAATACACACACGCACACAAACACACACCCACATACACACGCATACGCACACCCGCATTCGTGTAATGTGTATTCACTTCGATGCGAATCGGTTTCGGTTTCAGTTTCGGTTTCATTTTGCGCCTTTTGCCTTCGCTTTGCCTTCAATTTTTACAGCTCAACTGCAAACAAGCAGCACAAACAACAACAACAACAGCAACAACAAAAGCAAAAAAGCACAATTTACCGTAACAGCCGAAAAGCTTCCGCTGGGTAGCGCCACCAAATGCTTGACAAATTGGAAACACACGAATCCTCAAACAAAACGGGAAAAAAAAGAGGAAAAAGACTTAAAAGAACTCTTCGAAAAAAGCTAGATGCTAAAACAAACATATGTGCATGTATGTCTGTATGTATTCATTGCCAAAACACACACACACATACTTGAGATTTGATAAGGAAGATTTTTTTCCCCGGAATTGAAAAAACAAATTGTGTTTTGCTTTCATCTTCAACTGTTGCTTGAAGAGCTTTAAAAGTTTGGGCTACAAAAAAGCTAGAGAGAGAGAGAGAGAGAGAGAGCTAGACAGATCTTGTTTGTACAGAAATAGCCAAGTGAAAATTCAATTAGAAATACTATTCAGTTGTCTCTTGCTATTTGGTTAGCGAAGATCATTTGAATGGATTTATTATTCCTTAGCCGGCGCATTTATTTGGGCGATGGTAGCCATGAGGCGCCTCTCCACGGTGGCATCATTGTGGACACACAGGGCATCGTTCGGCGTGGTAAGTTGAAAAGTGATTTGCACAATTATTACGTATATAATAAAGCATATTTTTTGTCTGTATATATATGTACATACATATATGTAGTTGTATATAACTTGTGAATGCTAAGAATTTGTTTGCTCTTCGCTTCGAGTATAAATAGAAGAGTAAAAATGTATCTCTTTATTCTAGCTTATTTGTATTGTAGTTTGTTTTTATATAAAGGAATTTGTTGTCCCTTGCCGCATATGAAAAATCATTTACTCTTTCTTTTGTTTCCATTTGCAGTTCTGCGCACACCGCAAGAGGTCAACACGTATATGTACAATACGGAATCGGAGGCATGCTATGATTTTGGAGATTTGGTGCTAATGCCGGGACTAATTGATGCCAATGTGCATATTAACGAGCCGGGCCGCAAAGACTGGGAGGGATTTGTGTCTGCAACGAAGGCGGCAGCTGCTGGCGGCTTTACTACCATCATTGATCGACCCACGTGAGTAGCTGGTAACTGTTGCCACACACACAGGTGCACACACAGACACCCCTTTTGTACAGTCGAACGCCCGCAGCAATGCCACGCCCACCACTTGCAATGTACATTCGCTAAAGGCAAAAACCTCAACAGCCCGCGGCAAGATATATGTGGATGTGGGTTTCTGGGGAGGATTAGTGCCAGGCAATACGGATCAGTTGGAGCCCATGCTAGCCGCCGGTGTGATCGGACTACAGTGCACACTCTGTGATAGTGCACCGCCCGTTGGCAGCGAGTTTGCGCCAGTCAACAAGACTCAACTAACCGATGCACTCAAGCAGCTTAATGATCATGAAATCGAAGCGGTTATCGCGGTAAGTGTACATAAACACAGACTTTCGATTGTCACAGGTTTCTGAGATATTTTTTCGAATTTGATGTACCTATAAGTAAGATTTACAGTCTCAGTCTCAGATTCATTAAGCCCAAAAGCTTTGAGAAATATTATTTATATTATTATTAAACTAGCTTATTGAAAATCATAAACATAGCAACTAAAATTTCGCACAAAACATACAAATCTATATTTTTGTGTGCGTTGTGCATAATTTATCTGATTAATTGGCGTAACTATTCTTTGTCATTATAGTTTCACGCAGAGTTGTCAACTCCGAAGGAGCCAACGGTGGCGCCAGATGAAGTGTCATCAAAATGCTATGCGAATTTTCTGCGCACCCGACCTGCCGCCATGGAACTGTCAGCAATGCAGTTAATCTGCCAACTGGCCACAAGGTATCCGCAGCGTCGTTTTCACATTATGAATCTGAGCTGCGCCCAAGCGCTGCCAATGATAGCTGAATGCCGCCGAACAGCAGGTGCCCAATTGAGTGCCGAAACGTGTCCACATTATCTGGCATTGTGCGCTGAACAGGTGGCTGATTGTGCCACCGAGTACAAGACCTGGCCACCCATACGGGAGCGCTGCAATCAATTGGAGCTGTGGCAGGCATTGCATCGACCGGATGATGGACTGCAGCTGATCGCCAGTGACCATTCGGCGGCAACGCCCGGTGCACGATGTCTGAATTATGGCCGTGGGCGTGGCGACTTTATGAATGCCTGGCCGGGCATCAGTTCGTTGCAGCTAAGTCTGGCCATTGTGTGGACACAAAGCAGACAGATGGAGCCTCTACTGAGTCTGGCGGATGTACATCGTTTGATGTGCAGGGAGCCGGCACAGCTGTGTGGCTTGTCCAACTTTAAGGGACGCATTGCCGAGGGCTACGATGCTGACTTTTGCATTTGGAATCCGGATGAAGAGTTTACTGTTTCAACGGAGGAGCTGCATGCGGCTAGCAAAGCAACGGCAACAACGCCATATGCTGGCCAAAGGTTGCAAGGTGTGGTGCATGCGACGGTGGTGCGCGGCCTGCATGTCTATCAGCAGTACGAGGGATTTGGCCAGCCCCTAGGCAAGGTCCTGCTGCGCAAGAGTAGCCACAAGCTGGTCAAATTTGTTCGCCTCTAAGACTCTAAAACGCTTGATTGAATTAAACAAATTGTGTGACCAACAAAATCCACGTTTATTTTCTTTCAGTGTGTGGCATTTTAAATGGTTTTTAAATAGTTTGTTATCCATGCAGTTGTAAACAATGAATCAACTCTTTGTCTGTTGGTTAAAAAACAAAAAAAAAATCACTAAGAGTAGGCAAAAAAAATAAGTTGAAAATTATTTTTAATTCAAGTGTTGTATTGATGGAAGCTAATAAGTATATTTTCACTGTTTACCAAAGATCTTGGACCATAATGATATCGCTCCACATAAAACTGATTGTTGTGTATAACACAATCTTCAATTACAGTCGATCTTCTCTGTAACGAAGAAAACTGCAATTTGGTTCAATCAAAAACACATTCTATACTAAGAATTTTCTCTATAACGAAGATTTTCTTGTCTCTCTCTCTCTCTATACTCGATAATAATGACTGTTCATGATTTTACTTGTTTCTCTGGCTTAGTTTTTTTTTTTTTTTTTTTTCTCTGTTTAAGATCTTTCGCCATTATTATTGCATCTCCTGATAAGAGGAAAAAATAATTATAATTATTATTAACGATAAGATTTTCTTGATCTGTCAATAAGGTTTCGTTTGAATTTTGTCGAAATCTCCTCTTCTCGAAACTGTACCAAATCCGGGATATCTTTTGACAAGTTACACTTTAAACTAGAAAACACTTGCTTTGTGTGCGTGATTATTCTGCTTCTTCTTCTTCTTCTTGACGTTGTTGCTTAGCGCCTTTATGAGACATGCAACAAGTTGAAGCGCGGCAACGCTAATCTAACAAACACCCAAACACACACACACACACACAAGGCCTGCTCACTTTGTCCTGTCTGCATGTGTATGACAGCTTAACTTTGTTTGCCAGGCGTCAACTCAATTTGTGCACCGTTTGCAAGAAGATTTGTTTGCAAAAGTCTCTACCAGCTAGAGCGGGAAACAGTGCATAAATGTGTGTGTCTAGGCGGGTGAAAAGAAAATCGCAAGTTAATCCAAATAAGTTCTTTCTTTTCAAGTCACGTTAAACATTTTCTAAGATGAAAAGCTATTTTTGCAGAACTTATATTTTTCAACAATTCATTAGAGTTTCCTTAATAAATTTACAAAAGCCATAATAATATCAAAAATTCCATACACATACAAAATAAATTGCAATAGATTCGTTACTTATTTTGAGAAATAATTATGATCATAAGTTACAAAATAGGCGTAACTGTTTTAACTATTAGGACCACGCATTATACATGAAACAAAAGATCATCTGCCATTTCACTCTTTCTTATTGAAATTTAGCAAAAGCTTTGTTCGCCTTTGTAGCACTAACTGAGTTCTTACGGTTTTGAATAAGGCTGCCTTCAATTTTCAGACGAGACATAAGAAGTATAGCTTCAACAAGTTAACTGCGTAATGAACACATTCATTATGAGATTCATAGCACAAACATAAATATTTAGATAGCTCTGACGCAAAAATGTTTGCTTTTGTTTTGCTTACAAAGTGAAATAAATAATAATAATTATATGTTGATATTGCCTAATAAGGAAACACATTGAATTCATGCCTTGGTTGAATTTTTGTGTACAATTATTTCCAATAAACAAATCAACGCATGTGTTTAAAAGACAATATTAAAGTAGGCATGGAATGCTTTTGGCTTGAATTGCGTTTGGCATTTTTCGTTTGTATTTAAAAATTAAATTTCTTTGTTCAATTGGCATTAAAGAAGCAGATTGCATTTTGCCAAGCAACATCAAATAATGAATGCACCATCAATTGTAGTTTGGTATTGGTCGATGAGTTTTTTCTATAAATTCTTTATCTTTGTCAGTTACAGCAACAGCTTCGTCCACTCCGCTGGACTCGATGAACTTCACAAGCAGAAACTTTGACTTCTTCCCGGCTGCGGGATTCTGATTGTTTGCCGACGGCTAATGGCCATTTGCAAATAACCGTTCACCTTTTCCTACCCTCATATTGCCTCAACATCTTCTTTACCTGAACCTGACTATAGCTGTCAACATCTATATGCTCGGAGGGTAAAAATCTTGTTTCAATACATACAAATAGAGTACTTGCAACTACACATAAAAAATAATTAGTTTTTAGATGTTTACACATACATTGGTTTCTTTTTTTTTATATTTACATACCACACTTCCGGCACGTACACAGACGTACACAGACCCACACACTCACACACATATTGTTTTTGTTTGTATGTTTGTTTGATTTAATACTCTTTTTGCAGTGTAAATATCTTCAAGTTTACGCAACTTCCAATAATTGATTAATTATTATTATTAACTGACAGAGTGAATAATTGGTGATTGGTTAAAATCCTTCTAGGAATTCGTTAAACAAAACCAACATTTGGCTTTCAAGTGCATAAGCCTTAAGCAAAGTTATTGCAACTTGGTCGATTTTCAAAAGAGAAAGCTTCTTAACATGGTTTTAGCTTGAGATTTGAAGAAATTCAAGCTTAAGGGCAATGAGTTTGTCCCATAACTTGGCTAAAAAGTAAAAGAGAATATTACATATTAATTGTATATATTTACGAAGATATTGGCCTGTCAATTGTAACGTAAGCGACAAAAAAATCCACTTAACGAATTCTAAAATACATAATAACAAAAAAAAACTCTCTCCAGTCCAATTGCCTTTTGGCGCATACGTTATTTTCGCAAATAACGCTCGATGCTGAAAACCCGCTAAAAATTGTTACAAAAATAGCATTTTTGCAAACTAATTTAATGCATCTTAAAGTTGAACTTGCTTGTATCAAAACTCTTTTGTCTTCAAACAAACTACGCAGCTGATTCCTTCTTTGTTTTATTTTCCATGTTGTTAAATCTCGTTTATTCGTGCAGCAGAGATCTCTATCATGTTTATAATTAACTATTTCATTAAAATGTGTTAACAGTTTTTCTTATGAATTGTGTGAAAAATCTTTGACAATGATTCTTAGTTAAAATGGACGCAACAACTAAATCAATTAAAATTGTTTCGAGCTGATAATTAATTTGCTAGAAATGGTTTGTGATGTGCGTTGAATAACCATCAGTTACGCAGAATCAACTCTACTCATACAAGGGGATGGGACTTATGTTAACTAGCTCTTATCGTAGAACTGAAATGCCGTCGGCTTAAGAGTAGAGTATTTGATTGCTCGGTGGATTTTTTCATATTGCTGTCGCACTTTGAACTGTGCCATTTTCTTTATTTTTGTTCCGACTGGCGGCTCCTGTTTTTGATGGCTGCGTTGTTCAATTCTGTTTCTTGCTCTGGCTCTGTCTCTGCTTTACTGTTTCTCTGGGCTCTTTAGCTGTGGTTCTGACTGTGACTATGACAGCGGTCTGTGTGGACTGGTTTTGCAAGTCATACGTCATGTAAGCCCAGGACGAAACACAAACACACGCCAAACCATTCAATGTATCTTTGTCAACTGCAGCAACAACAACAATCACAGCAACAAACGGCCTTAGATGGGCAGGCGGTCTGGCAGTTGGGTCAATATTTGTGTGTGTGTGTGCGATAACAGTGATTGTTACATTACGCATACGCCAAGTTGGCCAAATTGTAAAGTTAGCTCTGTTTGTCGGCCTCGGGCAGCGTTTTTGTTGACTGTTTTGCAATTTTCGTTACAAATGCATGAATTTTCTCCGCGGAGTTTTTCGTTAGCTTTGTATGTGTTGAGTTCGATAGCTGGTGAATGATGGGAGGAGTAGCGGAGTACGAATTTAGCATTCTGGTGAACATCAACTTCCAGGTATTTGACAGCTGGATGTGCCTTCGAGCATCAGCCCGAGCCAGGTAGCGTGCAAGCGTACCGAATGCTGCTGCATCGCAACAAGCGCTTCAATTACACATCATTGAGTTGACTACCAACAATTGATTCGCATGAATTTTAAAGATTTAAGTAAGTAAGTAACATACGAAATCATTATTTAAATCGATTACAAAGCACTCTATATATAGTACAACTAATTGAAAAACAGAAGAGACTACAAAGAAAACAAAACAAATTTAAAGAGCAATTAAAAAAAGAGCCTCCTCATATCGAGTCGAAGAAACAAAATTATAACAACTTAAAGTAAAACATGAAAGTGAAAACAAAACACCATCAAAAAGACGAAGAAAATTAACAAAAGTCAGTAATTAAACTGTATACAAATAGTATACAAATTATAGAGTATAATAAGTGTAAATATTTAGAATGTCAACAAAAAAAATGTGTGTAAATTCGAGAAAATTCCTCTTTTCTACTCTTTAGAACTAAACGAAACAAAATCAGGCGATTAAGCAATGGATCATAAAAATATGTCATACATATATGAAAGGACAAAAAGAACGAAAGGGAAAGAGAGAGAGAGAGAGAGAAAAAAAAGAAAAAAGAAAGGATTAAAGAGTTTTTAACGAAACGCAAAAATAAAAATCACATAGGCACTGTCAAATACTATGTAATAAATATCGAAATGATATATCGATTCAAATGCTACCTTAAGCATCCGATTTGTATTTCTCGTCACTAATAACTTTGGAATCTGTCAAACAATTTCACTTATTTTTCATACTTTGCAAATTGTCGAGCTGTTCCAAATTTTGTGCGTCTTGCGAAAGGATAGTTCCAAAGAAAGTGTAAGTTATTCGCTTGTTTTTTGTATCGAATTAGAGTAAGAGTGCTGCTATCCACATGTATAGATGGACATGGAAAACGTTGTGAAGCCGCAGCCTGAAAGAGTTATGCCGGTAAATGGAATCGTGCAGCCGCCTGTAAAGCCGCCGCCAGGAAAATTGACACGTAAGACCAATACTCTAGTGAAAGTGAGGGCATTACTCAATAGGCTCTTTAAGCAACGCATCTCAATACCTTTCCGCTTCCCGGTTGACACAATGGCATTCGGTCTCACTGATTATCATGACATTGTGCAACAGCCAATGGACATGAACACCATTATTGAGCGTATAGACAATAATTATTACTATGATGCTAATGAGGCGGTCCAGGACGTTCAGCTCATGTTTGACAACTGCGTGCTCTACAATCCGGCACACAATGCAGTCCATATTGCTTTGAATGAGCTACGGCTGAAGTTTAATACTCTTCTAGCCGACATTGATTTCAGCCAGGAACGTGAAATCATAAAACGGACAAACACGTCGCAAAAAACTGCCAACAAGCCATCTAAAAAGGCTAAAAAAGAGCAGACAGTCGTTGTCGAACCCGTTGTCGAACCAGTTGTCAAACCCGTTGTCGAGCCTGTTGTCGAGCCCGTTCTCGAGCCCGTTGTCGCAGCTCAAATTTCAGCTGATGCCATAGATGTCACTGAAAACATACCTGAAGCTGTTGCGCCTGCTTCAGCTCCAGCTAAAGCCGTTGCTGAGGCCGTTGCCGAAGATGTTGCTAAAGACGTTGCTAAAGACGTTGCTAAAGAGGTTGCTAAAGACGTTGCTGAAGATGTTACTAAAGAGGTTGCTCAAGACGTTGCTGAGAAAATAGCTGAAACTGGAGCTATGGGCGAAGCCGATCCAGCTAAGTCGGGTGGTCATATTCAACTTTACTACAATTGGCAGAAATATTTAGTAGAGAAGCATCAATGCGATAAGCTGATTAAGTCCTTGAGAAAGAAGCAGAAGCTCGACGTTAACTGGTTGTTTGATGACGCCAGTAAATGGCCAGAAATCAGTTTGAACCCCAACTACAATCATGATGTAGAGAAACGGCTTGATTGGAAAATTCTGCAAAGAAAACTGGATAGCAATAAAATTAATGGTTTCGTTGATTTTATTGTTAAGCTTCGGGAGATGATGCAAAATGCATTAGAATGCTTTTCGGCTTGCCCTCATTGCGTTACAGCGATCAAAAGAATGAACAAATATATAGAGTCCCGATTGTTTACAGATATCAAAACGATTGCAAAAAAACAATCGCAGATCTCAATTAACTTTTAGTATGATAATTGAGACAGCACAAACATACCTACATACATACACACACACATATGTACATGCATGCATACATACATACATACACATCTACATACATAAATACATACACATCTATATACATACATACAAAAATATCACACAAGAAATTATTATAATAAATATTACAAATATTTCTGGGAAATCGTTAAAATCTTTTAGAGTGCGATCCCGTTATTGAGTAAATATTGTTATATTCTTTACTTGATTTATGCAACAACTTTGCTATAAAGCTTAAAACCTCAATATATTATACATTATAAAAAAAGAACTTAATATGAAACATGAAAACCAAATACAGTCGAACTTTCAAATAACGAATCTCAATGGGACAAGAAAAATCTTCGTTGTAGCGAAATTTTAATATAGAAAACTTCGTTCTAAGGAAGTTGGTTTTTTTGGAATTTTTATAAGCAAAATTTCTTAAGTCTTAGAATTAGAAGAGAAGTTTATTTGCTATCAACAAACAACTGATCAATTTTATATACAACGAGTATTCAATAACATACAATTTGTAGTGTATTATAAATTTTTATTGATTTGAATTGTATCAATAGCATATTTTAGGCACACGGCCAGCCTGTCAGTATGCAATTGTATTTCACGCGCCAATAAACTGTAATTGTTCGCACGCATGTGCGAGCGAGTTATGTTTCGTTCACATCACTGGCTACCGTCACCGTCACCGTTACCGTCACCGTTACCGTCGCCGTCGCGTCTCTGCTGCGTCGTACGCCATTATTGTGCGCTAAGCAGCAACAAGAAAACAATACAAAATGCCAAAGCAGCGATAAGCGGACCACAACAACAACAACGATGTAACAAAAGCGGCGTGCGTTACGTCGCCGACGTAGTCAGCTGTGCGCTCACTCTCTCTCTCTCTCTCTCTTTTCAATGCGAATAACCAATACTTACATGTATAGGTAGAATTATATTTTTGCTTGAGGTATTTAAAAATATTTCGACCATGTGTGTTGATTGCTTGCTCTGCATGAGTAAGCGCACAAAAAGCAAGAAAGAGCGAGACAGAGCGAGAGAGATAGCATAAGATTGAGAAAGGTGAGTGTAGAATCGCCAGCATCGACGTCAGCGTCAAGCGTCGTGACTTTGACGTGGCGACGATATCGTTCAACCGCTCAAGCTTTGTCATTATGATGTTAATGTTCTTTACGTTGTTGTTGTTGTTGTTTTTGTTGATGTTGCATTTGACGTGGAAGCTCCTGCAGCAGTTCTGAGAGTTCATGCCAATCAGTTGTATATAACAAACCAAGGCAATTACGAAACAGCCAAAGAACCACATAATCGCATATTTACTCATTCATTTGATATATTTATAAATATGTATGTATGTACAAATATATTAAAATAAGTGTTCACACGTACATACATACATATGTATGTAGCTGTATGGCCCAATGCCAGAAATGAGCGCGTGACAATAACTTTTCAATCACGACTCACGAAAACATTTTTAATTATAAAATAAATCCAAACAATTTAGTGCAGTCGATAGTTTTATGAATAAAATAAATATACATATAAACTATATTTTCTTTAGGTTGTGTGAAATAAGCGCTTAGCGCATACATTAAATATTTTTCGTGCGTGCGCAAATGTAATCACTTCACGCAAGCACGTGCTCAGCGCTAACAGTGCCGTCGCTGCCATTGCCGCTGTCGCCGCTGACGCTGCTTGTTGGCTGACTGAATAGTGCTGGCGTTGCTGCTGCTGGTGACGTGTGCGACTGCGATGGCTTCGACGTCGGCGAAGTGTTGTTGTTTTTTTTTTTGTGTATGTTTGTGTACAATGTACATGGTCGACGTCGCGACGTCGGAGTCGTGTCGTGGCCGCTTAGTTAGTCATCGGCGTCAGTATTGCTTTTCAGTTTGGCTACGTAAAGCGGCGTCAGAAGCAGCAGCGGCAGCCACTAAAGGCCGCAGCAACAACAATAAATTTATAATCGCAAAAATACTAGATAAAAACTACACATACATATGTAGGTACATATGTATGTACGTACATACATATATATATATTAAAGCACAAAACCAACAACAATAATATTCAGTTTAGTTGTCGGTCGCGCAGCCGTCGCGTCATCGAGCGCCGGTAACAGCCAATAGCTGCAACAACAATAAAATCTAGTGAGCGAAACAACAACAACAACAAAAAGGTGACGAGTGCTGCCCATTAAAGAATAAGAAGCAGAGCGCACAAATTTGAGCGCCAAAATGCAAATATAACAGTTATTAAACGGTAACAATAACAAAAACAACTTGTTTCAAGTACGTGAGTGTGTGAGTTGGTTTGTGTGTGTGTGTATGTTTTTTTTGTTAAATATTTCTACTTTTAAACGTTTTAAATATATACTTAAGTGTTAAGCACTAAGCAAGTAATAATTATAGCTGTTCTCCTTCGCTTACACTCTCTCTCACTCTCTTTGGCTTTGCGAGAGCGTGTCAAACGGTTAAGAATTACAAAAAGTATTCACAAATCCATATGTATATGTACAAGTTGATATACATACATACATACACACATACATATAAGTATGAAAATAAAAAAATACATACATACATACTACATCAAATACAAATCGGCAAAACAACACAAAAATCTTGACGTAATCGCAACGCAACTCAAAGAAAACGAAACGAAACAAGCGTAAAAATAACAACAATAACAAGAGCTTATGAAAGGCAACAAAAACAATAAAAGCTGTTTGTTTTCTTTCACGCTCTTTGTATTTATTTTATTTTTTTTTGTCTTTGTTTTTGTTATTTATTTATGTACATGCATACATTCATATTGTTGTTAAAACATCTCATTAAGCGGCTTGCAAAAATTACAAATATTTAGCCGTTACGAAAAATGTTTGTGTTTCTTTGATTTGCCCTCTCTTCGTGGCGAATTTGTTATTAGTCAGCAAACAGCAACAACAGCAACATCATCAATACCGTATATAGCTAGTAAGATATGATTAATGTGAGGGGGAGCAAGAGAGTGATAAGAGAGGGTGGTTTGGTAGTGTGAGTGTTTTGGTGGGTGGTGTTGGGGGGAGGCGAAGAGGCCAATAGACTAAACTCAGTTCTTAATGCACACAATCCAAACAACAAGAATGCAAACACAAACATGCAACCAAAAACAAAAAAAAAGCAAAAAAACAAAAACAGGAAAGCGTAGAAAGAGATTGTAAACAAAAAAAAAAAGGTTTTTATTTTTTGACTATCGGGTTTTAGTTGGTTTTGACAGCTCAGAAAAATGGGGAATTTTTTCAAAACACACAGACTTAAGAGACTTAAATCTAAAAGCATAAAGAAAGTGTAGAAAATTACTTCAATATTCTTTGCTTATATTAAGATAAGAGTACTTATGCTCTAAGTAAAATAAATCAAACTATTTATTTATTTATTTGCAATATCGAGAAGAAAAAAAAGTAGATGAAATTCGAACACCACATAAAGTATCATTCAATAAATATTTCTGTTATTTGTTGTGAGCTTGTCATTGGGTCAAAACATTGAATAGAAAATTTGCGTAGTGATAAAATAATGATATATATATATATACTTATATATAGTTATTATAACATATAAATTAGAACATCCTATTTTTTTCGGCCTATTTGTTGTCCAATTTAGTTATTTAGCTATATTATATTTATCGCTGGCGTTGATATCAATTCTATAGCGAGGTGTTCCCTCAAACACATATAATTGGTATTTTAGTATTTTCTGATAAGTGTAAAGAATACTTACAGATATTTTTTATGACCAAGAACTATTAGTCATACCTGATATTAGAGTCCAGACGAGGTTCAAACTTAAAACAATATTTTGAATATCATTTTAATGATTACAAATATCGATTGGTAATCAATACGCTATAATGGCAAAGTGGAAAATCGTTCAGTCGGAACATTGATTTCATCATGACGATAATGATAATTGTAGGCTTTTTTTCAATCGCGGAAATATCAACAATACTTAGTTGACAAATTTATGACTGCACAGAGTTTGAATATTGTGACTTTAGTCGATTTTCTGTAGAACATATTTTGTAGAAGTATTTTATAAAGATAAACGAAAATGAACGGTATTTATAAGGAAACCTTACCATTATTAAAAACACTAGGTAAGGTTATGGTTATAACGAGCTTTAAGAGGATACGAAAAATCATTGTTGCACTGAAAACTCTTATTTAAGAATGAATGGATTGTAGGGTTCTGGAAATTTTTTATCTTTCTGCTATCTGATTCTTGCACTTATATTTTAGTTACACTAGGCAAAAATAATTATCAAAATTATTAATTTTTATTGACTAACAAGTTGATTATAAACAATTCATAGACTTCTATGGTGCAAAAAATGCTAAATTTACTTTCCCCACTAAAAATAACGTTATTTAAGAAATTCGATTGCATTTGATTGTATTTTTTGGCGAAATTCATTCGCTTCCTTCGCGCAACATGGGCACTCTCTGCCCACAAAACGCCCGATTTCTCTTAGCGATTTCCTCTCATCATGCAGTTTAACGATACGAATCCTTTAATCGGGATCAATCTCCATACTGACGAAATTTGCCAAATTAAAGAGCAGTTTAAAGTCTTAAGTGCTTTTATTACCGTTACACACTTGTGATTTAACGGTACCTTAAGCTCCATAAGCTTAAAAAATATAGTTTTGACAATATCAAAATTGCAAATTATGTTTTTTACAATCAAAGTTTTTGCATTGAATTCCTACGCATATATTTTCTGCCTAGTGTATGTATGTAGGTGTGTGTGAATATTTGTAAATGTTATTCCCCTATTGACAACAATGCTGATAACCAGCCCTCCCCCCCCAACTGATAACAAGTATGTATGAGTTTATATGAAACTAAACATAAACATACATATGTACATAAATACATGGATAGAAAATTTATATTCATTTGATTCATGACATGCGGATGCCTAACGGTTGTTTAATTATCAAATAACAGCTTGCTAATAAGCCGTCTAAAGCGAAGTGTGTGAAGGAGTAGGGAGACGTTCAATGTTATTGGCTTTGATGAGTGTGGCTAGGTAAATTCATTTGGTCGATGGTCATGTGCAACTGTTTCTGACAGCGAAATGTGTTAAGCCTCACCACAAACACATTCATAGATTTGTGCATACATACATACATACATATGTATGTATGTGTATGTACATATGTATATGTAAGTAGTGCAAAGTGAACTTTGACAGCTTCACCTGTCGCTCTCGTCTCCCACTAAACATTCACAATTGCACTCACTTGCTCTCGTTTCCATTCTCATTGGCATTCCCGTTACTATTCTCTCCGCTCTCTTCCCATCCATTTGCATAGCATATATTAACTGTTTTGTGTTTTTTTTTTTTTTTCTTTCTTCGCTCCAAATGCCTATTGTTGCTGCTGTTTGCGCACTCATTTAGTTTTAATTCATACAGACTAAAGCTGATGAGGTACTCACGTAAAATGCAATGCATGAGATGGGTTAAAAATAAATAATGCTGACGTCACATTTTGCGTACGAGCGAGCACGAAATACACGCCATAAGAAGCAGCTGAAGGTGGAGCAGACAGAAGAGTGAGTGAGAGAGCCCACACAGCCAGAGCGAAAGCCCAAAAGCGAAATGCGACTGATTGGAATTGATTAAAGTGCAGCAAGCAAATGTTGCCAGTTGTTGTCCGTTGTTGCTGTTTGTTGCGACTTTCTGTTAATATTGAAAAGCAACAAATATAGCAACAACAAATACAAGAGCAACACAGCAAATGGCATTATTTTATGTGGCGCGTGTTTTGGTTTCAGACTTCGTGTAACTAATAAGCCACGATGATGTCAATGACGTAAATGACGTTGTCAGATTTGTTGTTTTTTTATTTCGTTTTGTACTTTTAGCTTTTCGACATTTGCGCCTTTTTGTTTCTTTCTTTCTTTCTCTCTCTCTCTCTGCTCGGCATTACGGTGTCAATTACCTTTTCAAATGGACACCACAAGTATTTTAAAGTTGCGCTTACGCACTGATGATAAGCACAAAGCTAAAAAAAAAAGCATGCGCGCTTGTGTGGGTGCCAAAAGTGATTGTTGCGCGGGTGGTTGGCACGCTGAGGTGGAGGTATTATGCACTTGTTCATGTGTAGTAATCTCAGTGATGATTGCGTGACTATCGTGACTCACGACAATCACAGCACAATCAATTTAGGACACATACCTTAAGCAAATTAACTAATGGCTGGAAACAAAAACACAAAAAAAAAAAGTGAAAGGCGTGCTGGCTCATTCCTTAATTGTTGCATTGTAAGTTGGAATTACTTATGGTTTTTGTTATTGTCAAAAGTCAACAACGCGGAAGTGTAAAAATGTACATAAAGGGCCAAATGTCTGTGTTTTGTCAGCTTACATTATTATTTCGCTGCATAAAATTCTTGTCGGAAAGTTAAGGTAAACTTGTTGCACTCACTCACTCTCATAGTCACTTTGGCTCTCTTTTTCTCTTTACTTACACCCCCTCACTTGTTATTAGCTCATCTCTAGCAACAGTGTGTCAACGAAAACACAGTTACTTCTGGTGTGAATCAGCGCTCTCCCTTTCTCACAACACTCTCAGTAGGCCGGCCCTTCGCTTCCTGTTTGGCATTTGAGCATTCATTTAATTCATTATTATTATTATTATTTTGTTGTGGAGCCTGTGCAGCGTCACTGTGATCAATGTTTGTTATGCAGTTGATTTCGCATCTGCAGCCGTTGACATTTTGGGCAGCATGAACCGAACATGATTAAATATCAAAATAAAAACGCCATTTAATTTTGGCCTCCTTACAAATCTATTAATCACAACAACAAATCAGTTGCTGTGACACATTTTAATTGTCAGCCATAGTGAATAGAATTATATTTTTTTCTTATATGAATTTAAAAAAGTTCTTTGCAACTTGTGAAATAAAATAGTATAAGGTAATAATGCCAATACCGAGCTAATCTTGTATTTGAGTTTCAATTTCTTAGCTAAACTTTTTATTTCTAAATAAACGGCGACAATTTGGTTTGTTGCATTTGTTGTTGTTGTTGAAGCTCGTGTTTCATGAATATGACAATAACAACAACATCACGAAAATGCCGTGCACTTAGTGAGTCAGTCGGCCAGACAAGTTTTTCTCTCCCCCATCGCTTCTGACTCGCACAGACAGCACGGCGTTTTGTGAAGTAGCTTAAGCGCAAGAGAGTGCGGAGAGAGAGAGAGAGAGAGAGAGTGAAGGAGAGAGAAGTTCAATTGGAGTTGCAATAGGGACTAACTAAAGCATGCGTGCTTTTGCCAATAAATGACCGTTGGTTAAAAGTTAAATGCGCTTTGGAATTCTATTCTAGCAATCATTAAAAGAAAATGAGAGAGAGAGGGAGAGAGACAGAGAGAATGAGTTGACTAATAATATCAGTCAGGTTTCTCTTTTTTTTATACATAATTTTTGTAAATAATGTCAAGCTGTTTGGCAATACGAATAAAACAACTTTCTAACATCAACTCCAGCAATTAGACAAATTATTAATTAGCTGACAGATGTTACATGTAGCTATTTGCTAAAACTTTTTACTCGTACTCGTTATTCAAACTTAAATTATTCCGCGCCAAGTGCGCAAGATGTTTCAGCCCTGGCAGTAGCAGTGTCGCACGACGACATCAGCTGGCACTGGTGCTGCCAGCTCTGGCCACAGACCTCGCGCGCTTTTTTAGACGTCAAGTTAGATATTTCTTTACTATGTAAAGCTATGATAATTTTTCGAAACTTAAAAGAAAAATGTTTTGTGTTTAGTTTCGGGTTGCCTTGTCTCAACAAAGCAAACGCATTTCACTGACCAATTTTTGTGTCGACTATGTGGCAACGCTTGAATGTAAAACGGGTCGACGTTGTCGCTGCGTGCGCATGCATTTGTATGTGTGCCTTAGGAGTGCGTGTTCTCGCATTTTGTGTTTGTATGAGTATCTGTGTGTGTTTTGCGCCAGCAATCTGACAGTGAAGCAGCGCGAGCGAGCGAGCGAGCAATACAAAATAAAATTTTGCGCAAAAATTTCCCAAAAATCTGATCAATAAATTGTAGTTAAAATTTAATGTGACCTGAAACGCGTGTGCAAGGCAGTAGCAATAAACAATTGTGACTTCGCATTTTGCCATTGGCAAACGCAGCTGACAAGCAACTCGCACATCGCTGCGCCACAAGAAAAGAAGAAAAAAAACGAAAAAAAAAGAACGTAAGCAACGATAACAGCAGAAAAATTTGTGTGCTGTTCGCGCGTGCTGCCAACTGCGCGAAAAGTGTTTTTTGCCTTTATTTACCGCCTGCCAGGCTCAGCCACAGCCATCGCGACCCAATCCCAATTGAATCCCTTAACAATAAATCCATTTGTCTCTGCGGAGTGTATTAGGATCAAAAAATCTCGGCCATCAGCGACCGTAAGGTATTGGGAATCATATCCAGAGGCTCTCTGCCTGCAGCTTCTTTGCTCTTCTCGCGTGCGTACAGTTGAATTTTTCAACAAGTTGCCAGCACAGCGCGCAACGCGACACATGCACACACACACACACACATACACACATATAAACACAACGCGCGCAGAGAGAGGAGAAGCAGTAAAAACAACAACAGCAACAAAAGGAGCAGCAACGTTTTTTAGTGATGTCATCAGAAAGTAAGTTTGCTTTTATTTTTTTTTTTTTCGTATTTTGTGTTTGCCTACAGCACAACGTCGCCATGACGTCATTTCATAAAAATACACACAACAGTTGAGACAGTATGGTCGTTGATGATGTTGTTGTTGTTTTTGTTGTTTTGTCGTTGTCATCGTTGTCGTCGTCATTTTTGTAGCAAGCAAACAAAACAAACGACACAACAGTCGAAGGTAGTAGTAGACTCAGCAGCAGCATTAACAACAGCAGCAGTAGCAGCAGCATTGGTGACAGTCTCTCCGTCAGCGGGTGATTTGTTGTGCGTGTGTGTGTGTGCATTTGTTTTTGTTCTTACTGTTGTTGTTATAAACATTGTTGTTGCTATTTGCTGTGATAAACAATAAACAATTGATTATTGCAAATCCAACAATCTTGTTGTAACCAAATACCTAAAAAATTACTCTTACTCTCTCATAAGTTATAAATATACATACATACATACATACATACCTACTAGGTATTTGCTACAACTATTTACAACTGTTTATGTTCTCTTTCCTATTCTCACTGTCACCCACTCACTCACTCGCTCTCTGTTTTTGTGTGTGTGTGTGTGTGTGTGAGTTTGTGTTTGAGTTTGTCGTCCCATCTCTGTCATATGTTAACTGTTAATCCATCCTCCACATCCACCTCTTACCCATCCTTACGCTTTGCTTTGCAGTCGTTGTTGTCCAGCATTCAGCGCGTTCAACTTCAATCTGGCAACACTGAAACGGAACAGACGCCAAACTGAAGCAATTATCGGAGAGCGTAACGGTGCTGCTGAAAATCGCTAAAATGGACAGCATCGTCGAGGAGAATGGCAACTCGGCCTCCAGCGGTAATGTTGTCAACGATGTTGATGTCACAGCAGCTGTAGCCGCCGCTGCCGCCGCCGCAGCAGCAGCAACAGGCGGCCAACAACAACAACAACAACAGCAGCAGCAGCAATCACAACAAAACCAACAAAGTACAACGGTCAGCATTGCGGCGACGGCCAACAATATAAACAATGCCAGCGTCGGCTCCACCGTCCTAACAACAACCGCCAATTGCAATATACAATATCCACTACAGGCGATAACACAGCACGGCATACAGGTAAGCATCAATTCCTCTTTCTCACGTTTCAAAAAAGTAACTTTCATATATACTAAGTATGTATTAAATCCGAACAGCGTTTTGAAATACAGTCGAACTTCTTTATTACGATCTTCCGTACAACGAAGCTTTCTGTACAACAAATTCATTTCCAAAACACTTCAATTCGGTTCAATCAAAAGACAATTCTATATTACGAATTTTCTCTATAAATAAGTTTTATTGGTCCCCTTGAGATACGCTTGTAAAAGCTTGACTGTAGTAAAGTGCGACATTTCGAAACAAGTGTTACTTTCTTCTGATTTTAAGGAACTTTCATTTAACATATATTGAAAATCCAAATATCGTTTTAAAATAATTGGTTTTTGCATTTTCAAACATTTGTTGTTACCATGATAATGTTATTTGCCATGCATCGAGATATAACTTATTAATACTCGAAATTAATCCAATTACCCTTTTCGATTACATCAAATTGAAGCGAAATTCATGGCACTAACAAATGTCCTATAAAATTTAAATTAGCTGTCAATAAAAAAACAAAAGAGACGATGGACTTTTCATGGATAATCGTTTTTCCATTCTGCCATTGTCTATTGATTTCTCTATAGTTGTGACTAACTTTTTATACTTTCTGTATTGTGCTGCAGGTACAATCCGTGATACAAGCAGCAAATCACTCTGGTGTCATACAAACCGCTGCCGGAACACAACAGCAACAACATCAGCAACAACAACAGCAGCAGCAGCAGCAACAACAACAACAGCAGCAGCAGCAACATCAACAACAGCAGGCGCTGGTCGCCGCAACAGCAATGCATAAGGGCGGAGGAGGAGGTGGAGTCGTCTATATAACGAAGCCAGCAAACACAACAGTTATTCATACGGCCACAGGCAATGCAGTGCAAGTGCGTAACAAAGTGCGTAGCATTCGAGCTAACAAACACTGAACCATAAAACTACTAAAACTACATTAAATATTATATTTATTAATCGATTTATTTGATTTTTTTTGAAACAGATCCCTCCAAACTTTCAATGCAAGATCAAACCCGAACCGAATACCCAACATCCGGAAGACAGCGATGAAAGTTTATCCGACGATGACTCACAGCATCATCGCAGTAATCTGACACGAAGGCCATCCTACAATAAGATCTTCACCGAAATCAGTGGACCCGATATTAGCGGTAATAATCATAAAGCTTATATTTTGAAGTCACAACAAAACGTTGAATGCCATAACAACTGCCTACCTGCCACCACAACCACCACCACACAGCACCACCATACAACCATCTCTGTGTATATACATAATGTGTCTCTCTCTCTCTCTCTCTGTCTCTGTGCATTTAAGCATTTGAGCTGACTTATTTTGCTTTTTGTAACCCGTCCGTCGTAAGATTTTAATTGCAAACAGTAGAAGGCACTTGCATTAGGAAAGCCACGTGGCCATAACTAGATCAAGTTCAATAGTATATATAAATAGAAAATCGGAAAAATACTTTTGCAAGTCAACATTGTTAACAATAACTTTGTTCTAATATAACCGATTGAAATGATTCTTTAGTCAAAAGCTAATGCTTTTCATGTCGTTCCTTGTAAATTGTATGAAGATTTGCTTGAGTTAAACAGACATTAATTGAACTTAATGTTAGGTAGAACGGTTTTCAAATGTATGAAAACATTATAAACAGACAGATTTAAATATTTAACCAAGAAACAAATATTTATTATAACAATCAATTTAGTTGTTTGTCAAGAGCTATTCCTCATTTTGGAATGTCATGCTCTCCATTTCAATAATGCATGTTTGAAGCTGATTTTGTTTTTTATAGTATAAGGTTTGTCAACATTTTCCATGTCCATTTTAATCACATTTCATTTTACTACATCAACTTTTGTATTAACAAATTTGTATTGTTTTAACTTAGTTGTTGTTGTTTTGGTTGTTGTCGTATTTCTCATTGATCATAAACATCCATCAAACTCATTAATCCCGTTGCAAAGCAGAGTTGCATGAAACCAGTCTATCCCTTTTTCTTGTCCATCGTTTGTCTGGATGTTTGTATATAGACAAAAGTGTTGATAAAACTGCCAAGGATGTGATTTTTATTATATTTTTGATTTTTTTTTGTAACTATTCACACGAACACAACAAAAGTCGCTCTTCTCTCTCTCTCTCTCTCTCTCTCTTTCGTGGCTTTGTTGTTATTACTGCTGCTGCTGTTGCTACTACTGTTGTTGTTGTTGTTGTTGACGTTGTTGTTGTTGCCTGAGCTCGTACTGCTGCTGTTGCTGTTGTTGCCGCACCACCAACCAACCACTTACCCAAAACGCCCCAAATTCAATACATACTCATACTCATTTATACATACATACATACATACATACATACATATGTATTTTATAACAAATCGTTACACTTGTTGCTGTCGTTGTCGTTGCTGTTGTTCAGAACTAATCATAAAGAAACCCCAAACATTGCCTCCCCTCTCCTCTCGTTCGTTTCGCTCATTTGCATTCACCCAGACACTTTGCCATATCTCATCAATGAAGAAATGAAACACTTTCTTATAATTTTTATTGTTGTATTTTGTATTTTGTTTTTGTTTTCTTTTGTATTTTTTAATTTCGAAAAATACAAATATTTCCAATCAAATATATCCAATGACAACAACTTCAACAACAACAACAACCACCTCCCCCCCTCAAACCATCTTCCCACAAAAAATAAAAATGTATCCAAAAAAATATCGTACTTGGTTGGTGGTGCAGCGGGCGGAACACTGCAAATGCCTGATGGTAATTTGCTTGGGGCGGGGGGCGGCGGTGGCATTGGCGGCAGCGGCGGCGGCATTGGCATCGGCGGCATTGGCGGTGGCGGTGGCGGTGGCAGCGGCAGCGGTAACACATCAAGCGGCAGTCCATTGTTGCACATGGCGCCAGACTCGGCCTTCTATATATCATCCAATCGGATAGCATACAATACCAGTAAATGCAAGCAAAAATAACTCAAACTACACACACACACACACACAACAACAACAAAACCAAAAAAGATAAACTAATAAATTTTGCCTGTATCTAATTTTCAGATAATAGCGGCATTGCGGAGGATCAGACGCGCAAGAGAGAGATACGATTGCAAAAGAATCGGGAAGCGGCGAGAGAATGCCGGCGCAAAAAGAAGGAGTACATCAAGTGCCTGGAGAATCGTGTGGCGGTGCTAGAGAACCAAAATAAAGCGCTTATCGAGGAGCTCAAGTCGCTGAAGGAGCTCTATTGTCAGACAAAGAACGATTGAACGTGGTGTCGATGCTGGGATGGGCATCGTAGCTTGGTTCTGGCAGAAATCGCGACACGTGCGGCAACAACGGCGACTCAAGCGGCAGCGGCAACGGTGGCAGCGGCAGCTGCAGCTTTACGTCAACGAACGCGGCCCGGCAGCAGCAGCAGCAGCAATGATGACGACGATGACGACGAAGGAGACGAAGGAGATGAAGGAGATGATGATGATGATGATGGTGGTCAGGATATGAACAGGAAGCGAAAGAGGGACAATGACAAGGACAATGATGATAATGACTGCATCAGCCGGCCGCATATCATGGTAAACATACATATAAAACGACGCTATATGTAATATTATTTATCCAATACATAAACATATATATATGATCATGTATCATGTTATTGTTGTTGCCACACACACACACACACACACACACACACACACACACACACACTTATATATGTACACAAACTGGCTGTGTGTTAGTTGCTTGCGCTGGCTTGTTGGCCAAATGTTGCAGCAGCAAACAGACACGACACACACACACACACACACACCAACACAGATACAATGTAATTATGTTTATAATTTAAATGTGTAATATTATTTTTTATGCTTTAGTTGTATTTGCTAATTAAATTAAACAATATGTACCACAGTACTTGATTGACTGTTGATTAATTATTGTGATTATTTTTAGTTTGCTTTCTGAATTTTCACATTTTTAATTTCATTTTTTTTTTTGTAGTTCGTTTAATATATTTTTATAAATCGATTTAAAACGCTTCTTTGTTAATGTATTTAAAAAGCAGCAAAAAGCGCTAAAATTAAATCAACAACAAATTTGTTTTTAGCTAAATTTTTAAGCAGCGTCTAGCAAAATTCTCTCACCAGGCTCCAAATAAACAAAAATAATTATAAAACAAAATCAACAATGATTAAAATTAAGTTTTAATACAATTTGTAATTTGTAGAAAGTGAAACAAACTCTATACATATATGTATATATATATATATATATATATATATAGTATAAATAATTCTATAAATGTTTATTTACTATACAGCTAAATGTGTATGTATTTAATATGAAAAGTTTTTGTTACATAATTTTAGACATGGCCGTTTCTTTAAAACAGAAAAAAAGTTAAAAGAGAACAATGCAAAACCCCCCCCAATCCCCAACTATCAACCCTTCTCTTCACCTTACACAATTTGCGCACGCCACAAAAGAAAATACAAAATTAATGTAATAAATCTATACAAATATATGTATGTATGTATGTGTATACATTTGCATAGATATAAACAATATACTATATGTATATATAGTTAGCGAATATTTGTACACTATTTGTATTTTAACTGAGCGATGATGAGGAATATTGTAACAAAATCGACAAAAACAAAATTCTAAAGCAAATCGAAATGAATAACTTTACACAAAAACCCCATTGTTCTGTACATTTTTGAACGCTACAAACAGGCAAGGGCAAGGGGCAAGGGGCAACGGGCAACAAAACAAACAACTTAACCCGCAAAAATATATACAAAAAATCAACGAAAGAAAGCTTCATCATATTTTGTAAATGTTAACAACAAACAAATATTAAAGAATGCAAATGTCAAAAACAAAAATATACAAAAAAACAAAAAACAAACATACATATAATGCAAAAACTCTCGTTATCTCTTGTGATCAACTCAGTTGTTGTTATATAAATGGAAAAAAAAAACAAAAGATTTAAAATAAACCTAAGGCAAAGAAAAGAAAAAAATTATTTGAAATTATAATATAAAAACACGAAAACTTAAATTTAATGCAGGCAACATAATTTGTAGTAACTTTTTTTTATACATTAATAATACACAGTATATATATATATATATATGTATATATATATATAAATGCTAGCAAAATGGATATGGAAACAAAGTCAAAATCAACAAACACACACACACACACACATATAAATGTATATATATATATATCCATGCATATATATGTAACTATTTTTTTTTTTATTTATTTTGTTTTCGAAATCAAAAAATTTCAGAGCCTAAACCATTTAAAACCCTTAAAACAAGCGCAACTTTTTAAGCTGTTCAAAAACGTGGTATAAAAAAAAAAAACCACGCAAAATGGAGTTGCATAAACAAATAAATAAAATTATTTTTATTGTCATTGCATAATTTTTAAGGTAGTAATTTTAATATTTAAAACTTAAGCAACAAATCAAATAAAACTGAAAAAAAAAAAACAAACAAACAAAGCAGTAGAACTTAAAATATTGTTATAAATATTTGTCTCAATGAGAAAAACAAAAAGAAAAAAAAAAAAACAAAAAAAAAAACGAAACAACAAAAATAAACAAACGAAATCTACATGCAAAAAAAAAAAAACAATAAAAAAATCAATAAAAAATCAAATTTTTAAATGTCACTTTATTAACATTTTCTTATGTGTTCTGTGTGCGGGATCTTAAGATCAATATAATTTTTAAGATTGTCAATTTTTGGGGATGAAAACTTACAAAAAATATATATAAATAGTCATCAATAAAACAGTTAAAGCTATTGTTTGCCACGTTCTAGCCCAGTTAACAAGCAACACGTCTTACAAACGTTCTCAGGCAAGTATCCGAAGAATATGTATATATACATACATATATAGAAAATATATTAATAATGCATAGCAAAATGGAAGCGAGTAAGCTTAAGGTACAAAAAATGGTTTCCGAATTAAGACCTTTTTTCCGATCTGGAATTTATAAGTTATAGTATATATTTCAATTATATTTAAAACGAGCCGACTAAGTTTATTAAGTACATGGTACGTGGGATAATATTACAATAGTTACAACTATATATTAATGGGCTGTGCTTGTGTGTGTGTATATATAGAAGCCAATTGGTCACAAACAGTTACATACAAAAGTACAAATACGAATACAAATACATTTAATATAGAGAGATTCACAGTTGTTAAAATCAGTTCCGTTTGTTGTTGTTTAACATCAAATACTCAAAGAGCATGATGAAGAAGTCGAAGATGATAAATCATCCATCATATGTATCATATAAGTATATCGTGTATTATATACATCAAGTTTTCTTTTTATGATATTATTAGGTATAGAATAAACATGCCAATGCCCACATAATGACTAAGATAACCAGCTGCCGCCCAATGGTACATGAACGGCAGCTCATTGCTGGATTCTATGACGAGCGTTTCATTGAGCAGCACAACGCCCAGATACGCCAGATGGCAGATGGCCAGCAGTGTGAAGGCCAAATTGATGAAGTTGACAAGAATGGAGCTGGCATAGAATTGGCCACGTCGCTGCGGGCAGTTTGTGTAGCGACAACGTTCGGCGCCCGGACATGGATTGGCGGCTATACAGGCATTGAAAATCGTAGCCAGATGGCGTCGCAACATGGACTCGCCTTCGGCAAAGGTTGCCAACGATAGCAGCACCAAATAGATGCGAAAATCCATGCCATGCAACAGCGATGACACAAAATACGTGCAAAACACTGCCACAACGGTGCTCTGACGGGAACGTGGCTCCTGTTTGGACGTCGATGTGCATGTGTATACATAGCGCTTGAGCCACTCATGCATGGGTATATTCCAGCAGCGAACCAAAGCGCTCAACGAACGTGGCCATTCGATGCTTAAGGGCCGAACGACTCGATCACCCATGTCTAGCTGCTGACCGGCGGCAGCCAATTGAGCCTGGCTCAAAAGACTAACAAAATAGTGGCTGGTGCGAACACTCATCGCACCCGTGTACATCAGCAGCCAGTGGGTGTTGCTGCCATATTCTGTTGCATGCTCATCCGGCGGTAGATGCAGTTCACCCAGCGTTGGTGCAATGCAATTCGAGAAGGTAAGCGCTACCAGGCTGAGTAAGACATTGAGCAGCATTTGGCATAGGCTACGACGCCAGTGTGGTTTGCGATGAAGTGAATCCAAATAGCGGGCATAACTAATCCAAGGTCCTAGCGCACAACTCGCCGGATTCAGCACATAGCCCAGATAGGCGAGTATGTTAGGCATGTGCAGGCCGGGCGCGCCCGTTGCCGTTAAGTCATAGCCCAGCGATATGATCTTCATGTTGCTCACCATCTGCAGGCCGCGCAATTGCGGCCAATCGTCACGTTTCTGCCATATGGCTAGCTCGTAGAGGAACTGGCTGCCAATGCTGAGCACGGCAATTGTCTGAGCGCCACGTTCGCCACGTCCCAGGCGTACCAGTTGCAACAGCACATAGCTTATTCCATTTAGCAGCAGCAGGATCAGCATACGTGATCCAAGCGTGGCATACAAAACACTCAAGCCGCAGAGCGCGTTGATTAGATGCAACGGTGCCAGCCTCAAGCTGTTTGATTCCAGCCAAGTGTTACCACTGCTTGCCACGAGACGTCTGCGCCTGGCATAGATCGCGCTGAGCAGGCGGCAGACCAAACAGCCCAGCAGCAGGGGCATTATGTAGGCTGTCACTTGGCTCAGGGATGGTACAATGCAATGCTCATAGCTGTCCCACAAACGTTCCGTGACATTTGGATCTGTCGTATAGTCTTCTCCGGATGTTTGCTCGTCCTCTAGTTTCTCGCCAACCTGCTCCTCCTGATCAGCATACACATCGTCACCCAAACTGATAGCAGCATCTTCATCTGAATAATCGGGCTCATCGTCATAGTATTGATAATCCATGTTGTCAATCAAACACTGGGCCACGTACTGCTTGCAGCAGTTGTTCGACCAACTGCAAAGTAGTAGTTTCTTGCCTCTCTTTGCCAATCAAAGTTTCAAATGTAGCTTCATGTTTTGAAGTTCTCAACTCCGATGGCTGAGTGCAGCGATATATATTACGAACCAGTCGTTCCGATACCCGGCGAGAATTGAAGCGATAGCGTTGCCATTTGTGACAGCAGCTTTCGATAGCTGAGACAGGGCAAAGCAAAAACTAAACACACAAGAATTTTAAACCATTTTTTAAAGAGTATAGCTATAAATCGGTTTAATTAATGACCGCTTATATCAACAAGCCTTTGCAGCTAAAAAACAGAAAAGACAATCCCAATCTTAGCCAACAACTTAAATTATTTCTCTTTCTGAATTATTTCTCATCCTAAAAGTATGCTTTAAAAATTGTTATGTGGGATTTTAAGTCGAGAAGTTGTAAAAATTTGTTCCTATCGTATTGTTTAACATCAAATACTTTTGATAAGAGCAATGCACACTTATCAATTTCTTATTTCACAAGCATATGTACAAAACTTTCAGTTTTATATTTGCACACCCAAAAAATAAGAAAGACTTAATTTAAAATACAAGCCAAATATCTGCAACGAATATTTAAAACTGTAATCTGGGGAAGCGTGAATGTTTCTCAGTGTATAGGATGATAAATGCTTCGCTTTTCTTGAATTGGTTGAGAGAGCGAGTGCGAGAACGTGCATGTTTATTTTTGCAATAATGCAGTTTATTGAACTTTGTCACCTTACTGAAAATTCTGTTGCAAGTCTGCAATGCATGTCAGTTGCGTGAGAAGCAAGTAAACAATTAACTCATTGCTGGGGGGGGCCCGCACACAAAATGTTGAATTGAAATTCAAAATTGCTTGATTTTATTTGTATGCTTATCGCGTCCGTATATTCGAATTTTGAATGTTCTCAACGTAGTTTTTGTTGTGTTTTTACTGACCTTGAAAACTGATAAAATAAAAACTACAACAACAATTCTGAGCAGCAAACAAGTTCAAAAACATAAACAAAACTGTGCCGCTCAATAAGACAAACACACACAAAGCTATACATATATAGTGATCGAAAAGTATCTATGCTTAATGGAAGAACAAACTCGTTTTTTGAGCTATTTTGTTGGATATTTGTATATATATTTTGCTTTAATACCAAATATAGTATGTTGGAAAAAAAAACGTAGCTTAAGCATATAAAATATTTTTTTTTAAGTGTATGTTTATATAAATATATGTAGTAAATGTGTATGTGTATATAATCAAAATGCAAAACATATGAGGTGCAGAAGTCAAAAATGAAATTTAAACGTAAATATTGTTTTTGTATTAATGAATTGCACTCAGTGCGTTCCTCCACTTGAGATTGGGAGCATACCTAGGGCGTTCCATTTTCAGCTTGTCTGAGTGGTGGATAAGTGTGCTGTTGTGTGGTGTGGTGAGGTGAGGTGAGGTGGAATGGACTGATTGTATATAACGTTCAAGTAAATGCATTTTTAATTTGTTATTCTTTACTGATGCCGCTGACATCCTTGCCAGATGCTTTGCATTGGACACAATAGCGATAGGATAGCGGCTCTGGTGGCTTATTCATAGTATTGTTGGTTTGATTGTTATTGTTGCTAGTGCTGCCAAATGGCGATGGTTTGCTATCCACCGGACTAATGGGAAAGTGTTGCCAATGGGGGCAGGGCATCTGCTTGGGCGGATGTATGGGGAACGGCATCCTGCTGAATGGCTGCAACTGCTCTAGTACAACGCCTCCGACTCGCTTGAAAACTCGCTGGCAACTGAGCGGCTTGCAAGTAGAATCGACGACGACAACGACGCTAAACGTCAACGACCAAAACAAAAACACAAAGAGACGCTTGAAGTGCAAGGCAACGGCTATATACCCTTACCATATAATCGTGTTCAAGTTACCAATGACGTCATGACGACATGCACTCTAATGAAATAATATCACAATTTTACTTATTGTACATAAAAATATGTATAAATTTTTTTATTTCTGCTCTCATGCAAAGTAGATGACCAAATCATTGTAGATTTAGTATTAGGTTAGGGTATGATAACAACAAAATGCAAAATAAACGCAGTCGCTGCTGCGACCGACACTCAGCTGGTCTGGCTGGGTCGTCGTCTAGCCAACAAAGAAGAAGAAGAAGCAGCAACATTGGCACAAAGAGAACTCAAAAGAGCGAGCGAATGGCAAATTGTTTTCAACTCTCTCTCTCTTTAAGTGTGTGTCTGTCTGTCTGTGTGTTTGGTGAGCGCAGTGTTGTCTTTGTCTGGCGGCGCTCGGCGGGTGGAATGACTTTTAAATTTGAAGTCTTATGGTTTGTTTTTCTTTCTTTACTTTTACTTTACTTAAGTGGGCGGCGGGTGGCATTTCTTATAATGGTTATGCTTTGTTTGCTCAGTCGTTGGTTGCAGTTTTATGCTTTGGACTCTGCCCGCTCGCACAGCCAGCTAGGAATTGGCGTCTCCTGTTCCGGGTTCGTTTAGCGGCGGGTGAGAAAAGTTGTTAACCTCAGAGGAACGGTTTGTTTTTTGTCTTGAATTTTGTTTAAACAACAACTTACTTATGTGCGTACATATAATACAGTAGAATTCAGTTATAACGACTTTCAAGGGACCGACGATTTTACACATCTCATGGAATAGGCTATGAGGTCTGCACATGCACGCTGTAAACATTTGTGCAGTGACGTTGGAATTGCACAAAACGCGATTGCGGGAAAAATTTTCAAATATTGTATGGGCAGCTTTTTCTGTATGAGTCATTTGGTATCTTTCTCTCTAAATAGCTCTTTTAGCTTTAGCGTTTTGCTCAAAACTAAAGGCCCAACCAAGTGTGAAACTATGCATAAGCGCTTAAGCATTCGTTAAAAAAACAAAACTCAACGAAACCATGCGTAAGCATCGTTTGGGCAGATAGATACACGACATAGCATATGTTGAAACTTTGCCAACTTCGATGCTTTAAGCAAGCAAGCATCGTTTGGTTGGGCCTTAAGAGAGAGTAGTGAGAGTGTTAGAACCTGCGTGTCGCTGCTACGTACACAAGCAAGGGTGCCGATCATTGATAAGTACATACATTTCTAACAGCGTCGTTTGATGCTTAAATTTGTTGGCATTATCAAAGACCCTTTAAAAACAAGATAATGCTCTCAGAAATAAACTGTGCAATGAGGGAGCGCGATAGCGTTTTTGTTTCAGTTGCCTTTGCACACAGCGGCTCGATCATGTAAATATCTGAAAAGTTTATATTAAGCAATATACTTGTCTTTTGAAAGTGTATTGAATCGTTAAAAGAACAATTTTTATACATTGCAGCAATTAAAATTATTTCAATAACTGTATCCAATATAATTATAGTAACAGGGTGATTTATTAAAAGGGTGATCAATATAATATATAATATGCAGTATGCACTTACCGGCAGCAGCAACAACACTGGTACAGTTAAATGCAAGTGCTCTCTCTCTCATCTCGCTCTTTCCTTTTTTTCACTGACCACTCTCACAAAAACAAACAAAAAAAAAATAATTATATGGGATGCCTCTCATCTTTCTTTTTTATATATGTACAAATGTATGTACATTATTTTATTTTATTTTCACTGCATTTAACACACAAGAAAAAAATAATAAAAAAAATAGTAATGCAATTAATACCATCTTCAATGCTTTGCTTATTGTGTGTGTTATTCAGCGCGCTAAACCCAACAACAACACACTCGTATGAGCGCGGTTATCCTCTCTCTTGAATTTTTTTGCGACCGACCCGGCAAAGCAGCAACAAATTGGCGCGCGTTTCTCAATTTTCATTTGCTTAAAAACACTTTAAAAAGCAATTGCACGGCGATTCTATAATGTTATAAACACTTTGCGTATGTTCAGTGCGTAATGTAAACACAATTTGACAATTAATATAGGGCAAATCAATTGTAATTAAATAAATAAACGGACGATAAGCCTCCAGCGATGTAAAGACGCGCAAAGTTCCAGGCTTACTGCCTTTGTGGTTAAAGCGGAACAAGTGGAATTAGGGCACTTGCCGAAGGTAACGATCGCTCTCTGCAGTTAGAGCAGGAGAGCTCTTTTAACCTGATGGAATAACATATGTATGTTAATAATTAATAACATAAGTTATTCCATAGTGTCTTTCAATATCACTATTCACGAAGTTGATGTATGTATGTATGTACATTTGTGTGCAGCAACAACTAAATAGGCGAGCATTTGTTTTGTTTTTGCATGTATTCTTCTATTGCCGGTGTTCTTGCTTTAAATCACGGGCGATATGTTAACACCTGTTTGTTGGTGTGTTTGTAACTGTATTATTGCTATGAGCACGTTTTCTTGAACAAAAATAATATGTTATTGAATTTGGGTTCATCATTCGTCAGTTCATTCTCTTATTAAAGAAGTCCTCTATTTTAGTCTGTAAGTGTGTGTGTGTGTGTGTATTAACAAACGAAGCAAAAAAGAACTGCACTAGACAAATGATAAATGTTGGATACTCTTTTAATGTTGGTAGATGATATGTTATAAAACTGTTTTTAGTTATTTCTCAATTGTGTGCTAATGCCAACCTTTGCTAATCAAAATAATCAATTATTGCAAGTTTATTCAATAATTTATTAGGTTATCCAACATTCATCACTCGTCTAGTGCATTTCTGTTTTGCTTCTTTTCTGAATGCACACAAATTCACACTATTTATTATAGCTAAATTTAATCCCTGCTCCTACAAATAAATAAGCTTGTACGTAATAGTACTTTCTTTGTGGGCATAACATAATCAGCAAAACCGCGTGACTCGACTATCTCAGTCGGCTGCATCTCTGACTTAAAGCACAAACAAAACAAAGCGAATTCAAAGCACAAAGAAAACAAGGCGAATTCAAAGCAACAGACAACAGCGTTCCTTAATTCACGAGCGAGACTTCGTCTTTTACGACCACTTTTCTCTGCCGCAGCACCAAAGCATCATATTCGTTTGCAAGCAGAGACAATTGTTGTACAACAACCTCATACTATTTCAATTTTTGACTGCCTATCGGTGTGAGTTACAGCAGCGAGTTTCAGCAGAGAGTAACAGCAGCGAATTATAGAAGAGAGTTACAGCAGCGAATTAACGCAGCGAATTGACATTTGTGGTTTTACGCTACCCGCGCGTATATACACATCAAAAATTATAATAATGAACAAGCTAAAAATAATTTTGCACATATTTGCGTTAAATTAAATGCCGTTCTTTATTGAACAAACATAATACTGTGAGAAGAGCTGAGACCATTAAAGGTAGCAGAGCGTAGCTTTCAAAAGTCTCGTCAAGCAGGCTCAGCAGAAATGTAAAAAACGCACATGCACTCAAATACTAACACATTTTTACCGTTCTTTGTTGTCGCTGGCCTGCCGCTTGTCGTATACTTGACGGACCGCTGAGTGCATGGGCAACTGAAACAAAAACGGCTGCACATGCTATCTGCTATCGCGTTCCTTCGCACTTATGGCTTACTGCTTTTGTTATTCTGTATACCATTTGAAATATTTCTGAACCGAACCCCTGAGACAAAGCTTTTCTTACCAATATCCAGTTGAATTGTAGAAAAGCTCGTCGGTATAAGCAGTTTGTCGCTAAAAGCGGAAACGTTCTAAGCCGAGGCCCTTTCATATAAGCCAAGTCATCGAGTTTTCGTCGCAATATTTTACTGTATTTGTTATTTTTTTATTTTGTTTTTTTTTTTTGGGCACGCTGAAAAAAGATCATTCTGGTTTTTCATATGTATAATAATTGAAAAATAAAGTATGTATATTGTTTTTGTTTTTTAAGTTATTCATTTAATGTTTATTAAACTTATGGGTTAGTCAAATACAATTATGTTTTAGCATTTCTTAATATCCATTTGCACTTTCCATAAGAAAAGCTGCGCACTTCGTTCCATCTTTCTCCTATCATGCATTTACAATGTGCTTTTGTTGTTGTTTAGATTCACAATTATACAGTATTGAAGATCTTACATAGTATAATTCGATATAACAAAAAAAAAAAAAAAAAAACTAAACCATAATGATAAAACTACTTCATTAGCTTAGAAAATTTATGCTTTTGTTTAAACTATAATATATTTTTTGTATTTCCTTTGTTAGGTTTATGTACGTATATTTCTAAAATGACTTCTCACAGCGCAAGAGCTGATACAAAGTTGCTGGAGATTACAAAATATTAAACATTCTTGATTTAATTCTACTTTTTCTGTGTTTTGTTTTTGTTTCGGTTTATATTTTAAAAATATTAATATCATTATTATCATCATATCCTAGGCTTAGGAATATACAAAAAAAAAAGAATCCCTTTACATTGTTTAAAAATTAAATTATTTCGCATGTTGTATAATTGTATAAATATTTTCTTTAAACAATTGTCTAAATGGTTTTTTCTTTCTTTATCATTCGATACATACTATATATTTAAGATTCGTTTTGCTTGATGCTTATGTAAAGTAATATGCGTTACATTTTGTTTAAAGTAAGCTAAGTGCTATTACAAAAATTACTTTATTATATTTATATAATATATTTAGGCTACAACATAAACAATAACTTGACAATTATTTGATTTGTAAACCTTCTGTTTCTGCTCCATCTTTTACTAACTGCTCATAGATAGATGCCTTTATTTTGTCGCTAGGGAAATATTTACAAAACAAAGCTCTTAACCAAACATATTTCGAGCCCGAAATGTGCCACTGAATGTTTCGAGAGAGAGAGAGAGAGTTGAGTGTCATATTGATCATATTCAAAATGCTTGTTATTTAAGTTATACAGAATGCTATTGCATAGATAGATGCTAGTAGATATAATGTAAATCCTAGAGAATTATATAGAGATAGACAGATACCTACATATATATGTACGCATGCGTGTATGTTTGTATTTATTTCAGTTTAGCAACGTTCAATTTACCTCTTTTCCAGATGAAAAGGATACAAAATAATCGGGCAGATGAAATTGGTCACAAGAATCGCTGTTGCAAACTCTAGAGAGTTCGAACATTGATTAAAAATGAATCAATAACCTTGACCCGACATCAGAAGTGGGATATATGTGCCAGCTCTTGCCATATCTAGAGCACAGTGGCGTTGAAGTTCTTGAATTACAAAATCGCAATATGATTGAGCTTTTGAAAAGAATGCAGCAGCAAAGCCGTGACCCTGTTCGACCCTGACTGGATCAAAAGAAAAGATCATTTCATGTATCGTGTTTCAATTTTGTGGAAAACAAGACCGAGAGCTGAGAAGTCAAGGTCAACTAATGAGACAGCAGCTAAGCCGGCAATGTTCCAGCGGAAGAGCGTCAACTACAGCTTTGTCGCAGAACCAAAAGCTATTATGTACAAGGGTGTTAGCACATATACATCTATATATATATATACTATATATTAATTTAGTTACATATTTATGCATATCCTATTATAAAATTGGGTTTTTCTTTATACGGAAGAGAGCCAAAGTTGTGCCCAAAGTATGTTATTGAGAATTGTTGTTGTTTGAAAAACTTGTGCAAAGAGAAGTGTGTGTGTGTGTGTGTGTATGTCAATACATAGTACTATAGCTAAAGGATGGGTTGGTGTATAAGTAGTAGTTGTCGTACTTAGGGTTCGCTAACTTTAATTAAGTTTCATAAATATGTTACATAGAGAATGTGTTTTGTCGTCGCACGTTGATTGATCGGCGATCGAAAGATCAAATTACATAGATTGCCTTATGTAGTTGTTGTCACAAGCATAAACTAACTAAAAATAACACGTTACAAGTTAGATTAAAATAAAATATAAAACACACAAACTATTCTCACACAAAAATCAAATAAAAATACAAACAGAAAAAAAAAAAAATATATATTAATTATAATATTAAACATTAATTAGAATGACACGATCAGCTGCCAATTGCATTGAAGTTGCTTATAATGCATTCGATGCAGGAAGCGTCACCGGCGCCTTGCGATAATATATGTTGGCGCCCTTAATGGGCAATGGATGTGCCTCTGTATTAAACACCCATTCGTCCAGCGGCAGTACAGAGTCGTCCGAGAACAGCAAGTACAGGTACTAGCAAGAGTGAAAGGAAATAGTTAAGTGTTTGTCATTGTTTGAACAGGAAGAGTATTTACCTTGAGAGTTTCAGCTAGGAAGAAGCTCTGCTGCACATCATCCTTTTGCGGCTCCTGCTGATAAACATTGCGCAAGCCACAATAGCCGTGCGCTGTGCGGCAATGCTTTTCGAGCGCCAGAACTGCATCCCAGCCCCAGTCGCGATACTTTTGGTCATGCGTCAGACGCCACAACACAAAATAGCTCTCAAACGTTTCGGGCCTCAAAATATAATACTTTTCCTGTGAACGCAATGCGCGCGCCTCTGCCGCATCGCTAAACCTATATACAGATAGATATGGTTGCATTATTATCAGACCGAAAAGCATTGGTTTATGAATCCAAAAGTTGCTCGATCAACGATTAAAGTTTAAGGCTAAAAAGGGAGGTAAGATTCATTAAAAGGAGTCTAATTGAATACGGAGTTTAGTCAGCTCCAGGAAACTAGTAAAAACTCTAAGTGCAATTCTATCCCGATGATACTTTGAATTGAAGCTATTTGATTGACACTTGACACTAACCGAAAGGCTTCGGGCCCCAGCTGGGTGGGTGTACGTATATAGCTTTCGTGGCAAGTATTGGTTATGCCCTTGCCCACTTCCATGTACTTGTCCGCGTGCTCATTTTGTCGTGTTGCGGCACCCAGAGCAAAAAGTCCACCTACATTCAAACAAAATTAATACTTTAACAACATTGGACATTGGAGATCATTGAAAAAGCTAACCCGAGAAGCAGGCAAGATGATCCATTTTATGCTCCAATCGATCAAATTTAAGATCCGAAACATAGGTCAGTCCATTGGGGCTGGTGCGCACCATTTTGTCCATAATGGCCAACATTGCCTCATCGTACATCTCGCGTGCCTCCTCATCCGATTGGCCAGATTGTAGCCAAGCCTTCAACAGATACTCATAGTAGCTGTCACCCAAAGCGCCCAGAGACATGTGTTCTGCAAAAAATTAGACATTCAAGAAACTGAAACTGAGTTGATAGTGTTAATGCACTTACGTTGTCCCCATTTGCCCGTCTTGGGATTCAGAAAGTTGGGATAGAGACCCTTGGGCTTCTCAATTTCCTTGAGCACCTGACGTATGGTTTGGACACGCTCACGATACAACGGATTGCCCGTTATGTCACTCAGATAAGCAAATTCCAAATGCAATGTGCCAAACTCGGATAGAATCGAGCTGCCACCCGATGCCCAGCCATAGTTTTTGGCCATGCCCGTTTTGGTATTGACCAATGCATAGGGTATGCCAGTCGGTGTCTGAAAAGCGGGCAGCAATTTATCAGCAATATGCTGTGCCTTCTCCTTGTACAGTGGATCCCCAGTAAAGGCGTACAGTGTCAGCATGCCACCGACAAATCGAATGTTTGTCTCAAAGACCGAGAGCTCGGCACTGATGTTGTCCAGCGAGAACTTGCGTTCAATCCAGTCTCGTCCCTCTTTATACTCTTTCTCCAGGCCCATTATGTACAGCGTGTCCAGGCCATCGACAATTGTGGCACCCAAATCATACGAGCCAAATATGCCACCCGAATGTGGTCGCTGCGACAAAGGACGCAACTCGTTCTTGCCCCAAGCATACAGTTTATAGTTGTGCCAAGCATGCTCCATCATCTGCAAAAGTAAACATATTATCGAAATTAATAAGACTTTTGTTTCAGAAACCAACAATTGATACAAAAATCAAGAATCGAATTCCAATTTTGGTTTATTCTTTATAGTTTTTAGCATTCTTAACACAAAGATATTTAAATTCCGGCAAGGAGAACAATAATGATAAAGATGATAAAGTGATGGTGATGATGGTGAAGTTGTGACTTGAAATTCGGAAAAATACGACTCGATATTCCAGGTGAACTGTGCGTGGAATTTACCTTGAATAATAAGATATTTAAATTGATTCCTGAAATGATTTCTAACTGCAGAAGATCATAATGATCATTTCTGAGCAGTTTAACAATGCAACAACAAAAAACTGATTGATGTCAATATGTACTATAATTTATATACATACATATTTCATTTATTTTAATTTCATTTTTGGGTCGTGTTCGTCTCTGTTTGCATACCTCGTTTACCTTCTTCTCATTACATATTCAAGCTTTACAAGGACATTGCTGGCGGGTTTAGTATGCATTCATAACAACGGCATTTACCTAACTGACAAAGTTCCCGCGGAGTTTTCTTATTACTTTTTGTTGTTTGTGAGAAAAATGTTAATAAAATGGACAATGCAAAATGGCCGTCGCATTTTTAGTTTAAGCCTTCGCTACCTTTGGGCCTGGCCTTTCTGGCATTACATATTGGCTTTTCTATCATACACACACACACATGCAGTGCTAGTTAGCATGCAACACACACACACCAAGCCACTCATGTTGCAGCACTAGAGCTGTGTGCAGCAGTATGCGGTGCCACCAGCATAACATAATTTGGCATTGCATACTTTCGAGCGCCTTTTTTGAGAAATTAAATTACGAGCCAACAACAACAACAAAAACAGAAAATACCAAACAGAATAATTAAGTGGAAAGTGCTGTGCTAACAGATACGCTATACTTTTTTATTCCGGCGGTATGTGAAATGACTATTTAAAATTATAATATGTAATATTAAATAAAAAAATATCAAATATAGTATGTATTTAGATATAAGTTGTTTGGTATCTTAAAGATACTTAAATTGGTATAACTTGTGCTCTGTTTTTATTATTTTCTATAGAAGAATACGAAATAGTGTTAGAAGCTTTATGATTTTCAAGATAAGATTTGAAGCAACTAATCAAAGCGCAACTGCAACCAGAGACGTTAGCCAAAAATTGACCAACTAAGCCAAACAGAAATAAAAATATTATAGCCGAAAAGTTTCGACTTACATCGGAAACATTGAAAACTATTGACGAACCATTTTAGCGCATCAGAAACTTATTAGATATATTGTAAGATATAGGTTCTTGTCAGCGAAAGTTCCTTTCAACCAAATTCAACATAAATTTGCTTTACTTTATGATGATACCCTTTTCTCATTCTCATTCTCATTCTCATTTCTCTTTTCTTATGGCTACAGGGTATATGAAAAATAAAAATGCGCGTTCGCGTCTGCTGAGTTAAGGCCCGCAGGTTCTGTTTTTTTACATAGTAGTTGGCCAACCGAAAGGAGTTGGAGGGCGAAAGCGATGGAAGGATATGTTGGTTGGTTATGGCTACCGCTTTGATACCTCTCCTCCTCCCTTCGCTCACAACCGCTGAGCGTCTTCTTGCCCATTGTGCGCTCTTTTATTGTTTGCCTAGCATCTTTTTTTCTTTGCCGTTCGGTCGATTGGGGGGCTTTGAAGGCAACGCAAATATTAACAGTTTTCCGGTAATTAATTAAAGTCGGACACGTTCGCACACACCTCGCTTTCCTGTTCTCCCTCTCCCTCACCCTCCGCTCGCTTTGTTTTGAGTGGCAAATGAAGAAAACAAAAAAGAATGGAGTCCAAGTCCTACTGTTGTCCTTCGATTCATTGTGTCCAGCGACAATTTCGTTTCTTCTGTTTCATTAGTTTAATTCTTTTCTTAATGCTTAAGATTCATATACAGAATACAGTTGACTTAGATTCTATGCCCGGCAACCCGTTTTTTTGTTCGTCTTCTACTTTTTGCTACTCTGGCAAATTAGATTTCGCGAACAGACAATGCAAATTGTACACAGAAGGTTTGCATAAAATTAGCATGGATTGTCCCTAAAGCAGATCTTGAAGCGTGACTGTGAATTAATCAAACGTCGAAATGCACTGAGCGCTATTTGTGCTTATACACTTTTCCTTTACAAATGTTTGCTAATTTTGTCACAGTGTATGTCTGATTGAATGTCAAAAACGAATTTAAGCTAAAATGCTTTAAGCTGTATTTAAACAATTCAGCGGCATCATTTTAAGCCGCATTTGTTGGCCAAAAGAGTGGTTAGGGGTGAAGGGGTTGGGGGGTTATAGCCGTTAATCATCAGCTTGACTAATTAAACGGAAATCGCTTGATAGATTTGACTGATTGGTTCGATATATCTGCACTATTGCACACTGGGGCAAATGTTGACCAAAATGGGCTTAAAAAAAAAAACAAATGTACATTCATTCTTGTGTGTGTGTGTTTGCGTTTGATGCAGCTGTAGTTTCAGCTTGCACGTTTTCATTACGAATTAAGTTACATCCTTGAAATGCGCAAACGTCGCACCAAAACGTGCTCCACCATTATGCGCATATGTATGTATGTGTATGGGTGTATGGGTGTGTGTGTGTGTTTTGTGCCCAAACATCATATCCGCAGGGAAACCTTAAAACGTGCAGAGCAATGAGGCGCACCTCATCGTGTGTCACACATTGCCCGCAAATGCCTTCAGTTAGTATTTTAGTATTTTTTTAGTATTTTTTCTGGGATTAAAAAATTGTCAACAGTTACATTTGTTACAGTGTATCCAGCCGCTTCCTGCGGCCGCAGGCATAGTTTGCGTGGGATCCCACAGAGAGGGAGAGATCCCCAGGCGGCCAAAGCGAACGCTGGGAATTAGGAATTTGTCGACTTTTGGGCTGATTTTGCACTTGAGCTGGCACAGCACATGGTACCCAGCCTCTATCCGCTCCCCCCGCACGCCTTTGTGGCACGTGACATTCATTTTGTCAGCCAGCTTTTGCCACTTGCTTAGAAGAAGTCCTAAGCAATTGTCGTTGATTTTGTTGCGGCAAAGTTGAAATTGCTTTCAAAAAATTAGCAAAGGGGGGGGGGGATGTGTGAAGAGAGTTTTAAGTCTTTTTTGTTTGTTTTTTATTTAATGCAAATGTTTTAAATGCACCTCTAGCTGCAGTCAAAAACTTAAGAGTACTTAATACCGCTGGGCCGCAAAACAATGCAAATGGGCGGCGAAGCAAATAAAAATCCAATCGAAAGCAGGGAGGAGGGCAGATAGGATGGAAGGAAGGCAGAGGACGCAAAAGAATTAACTTTAAAATTGTTGTGAAAAAGTGCAGGCACCAACACTTCCGCACACACACTAACACACACACAGACACACACAAAAGTTGTTGGCAAACTTTTTGTTCGAAGTCAAGGAGAAATAATTTGCTTAAGGCCATAAAATAATGCAAAAGACCACTTCGCTTATTTCTTTCACGCGCTCTCTCTTTTTTTTTTAAATCTTGGCAGATCAAAGAAGACGAAAAAATACACACACACACACTTAACTCTTTGTGGGTGTATTTTTTATTTTTTATTTGCAAGGCAAAGAAATGAAGTCAAACTTAACTGAACCAAAAAAAAAAAAAAAGCGCCAACAACAATTTCAAATATATGAGTGTGTGTTTATTTGTGCGTAAGTGTGCGTGTGTGTGGGCGGAAGCTGAACGAAATTTTCAAGCTATTAAGAAAAATATGAGATTGCATTGGCAGAATGACTGTGACAAAGTTTTTAGTTTTTTGGCTTTTTTGCTTTGCAAATGGAGAAAAGATTTAAAAATCATTTGCATATAAGGAAAGCGGCAACAAAAACTTTAATTATGTTTGAATTAGCATTTGTTTTAACAATTGAATTAACAATTGTTAATCTAGTTTTACAGTTTAGGTCAAAAATAATTATTAAGGAATTTCAAAGGCAAACTAATTTGTCGTTTTATTCTAGATAAGATAAAGAAGAATAAAGGAAAAATTAGCAATGGAATATCGTTTTAGTTAACTATGTTAAAAATAGTGTTTGCTACAGATGCGTTTTCCAACACTATTGTCACTAACAACACTTAAATATTTCAAGTAATGTTCGAATCTTCTTCTTAAGTCCTCAAGCTGTCATTTTCTTGCTTTCACATCATACAATTCTCATCTGTTAGCTACAAAAGGAAATGCCATTGAATCATTGACAAGAAATAAAAACCCTTTGTATGCCTTTTGCTGTCAGTTAGTCATAAGCATAAGTATTAGCTATTATTGCGCATTGACGCATTCCCAATCCCGTAGCAATGCCAAGCCATCAATAGCCGCATCGATGGTCATTTTAAGCTGCGACGCTCTCTTTCCCCCTCTCTCTCTTTCGGTTACTCGTGAACAGACTCGGGCTTCCATTGGCAATGAAACGCGTTCACAACGGTCAGCAACGACAGCAACAGAACAACAATAAAACTATTAAAGAACCCCAGTGTCAAGCCAAAGACCCAAACTGGGTTAGTGTCAGCAGCGGCGTCAGCTTAAGCGTCAACGTCATTGTCATCGTCATCGTCATTGTCATCGTCATCGTCATCGTCATCGACAGCCACAATGTCAACGTCAGCGCTGCGACTGTTGCAATTGCAGTTATTTAGTGTTGTTTTCGTTTGTATGCTTAAGTTCAAATAAGCTGATACACTCAGAAAAGCAAATGAGCACTACAATATTTATTCGATATGACAAGCCCGCAATTTTTTGTAATGAATTTGCTATGCAGTTTCTTTGATTTGAGATAAGAAAAGCAAAATAATTTGAATAATCTGAATTTTCTGGACTTGGATATAAAATATATATAATTATATGGGCAGCTTTTCTCTCATTCTCCTTATCCGTCTCTCTCTCTCTCTCTGTCTTTTTTTTTACGCATTTCGTTTAATCACAGCTAAAAAATGATTTGTTAGTTATATAAACAAAAGAAAAGAAGGAAAGCCGAAAGAAATAAGAAAAGAAAAAGAAAATACTCAACGACCGGCAGATTGATTGAATGGAATTCGATTATGAGCCTTTTCAAGAAACATGTGTGTGTGTGCATGTGTGTATGGGTTCAATTTGAACCCATTATCTATGTTAACTCCCACGAATCCTCTTCTTCTCGATTGCTCACTGATTAACTGAAAACCCTTACTAACGTTCTTAATGGGTTGAGAAGTGTTGGAAGTCGAAGCATTTTCTCAAGTGTCTGGTAATTTTATGTGTAGATGCCATTTTGGCCTTTTCAACTGGCCATTTGAGAGTACGTTTCACATACTACTTATACTAGTATATCTATCTAAAGTGCTGATATTGAATGAAGCCAAGCAGCTAGCTAATAACAACAAAAACAAACAATAAAGCTTCCAAGCCCCTCAAGTTGATTGAAACTTTGCTGAGACAGAGAGAGAGAGGAGGGTGGGAAAGGTAATACACAACAATTGGTAAATGGGAGTGGTCCATTTTTCACCTGGTTAGGCAGCCAAGTCAATTGTCAGTTAGCTAGCCCCAAAATGTTTGAACATCGAACAACATGAGCAACGCATTCATGTATATTTTACGCATCCGCAATTGAATAAACAAATGAATATATTCGCATGTTAAACTACCTCTCTCTCACTCTCTATCTGTCTGTGTCTGTGTGTGTGTGGTTTTGTTACAAGAGTCACATTGAACTAAAGCTGCAACATTGCAATGAAGCATTTTAGAATTCAAATTTGGGTTGCAAAAATGTATCTGCAGTTTATAAAAAGCTCAAGCCAAGAGTTCTGCAAATTTTTACTGCAATAAGAATTCAAAGAATAAACCATTTTATTGAGAAATTATATATGCAGTGTATGCAAAACGATTTTAAACCAAGTAAGAAGGCTCTAGTCGGGAGCGCCCGTCTAGAAGATACCCTGAACTCACTTGCAATACATACTACATGTATACATATATTAAATTTATAAAAGACTTTGGTTTTGTTTATTATGTATCAATTTATTTTCTTAAATGTTTTTATTTCTTGGTTACCTTCTAATATTAACAAATAACCCAAAGTTACAAAACAATTTCGTGGGCTAGGGGTATAAAAGTGCATGGACTACTGCATCCTGACTTAATATCGATATCTCCGGAGTTTCTTAACCAATTTTCACGAAATTTTCGGAAAATTCCTATCGTTACCCATTATTTCAACGCCCATTTTTGCATTTTCCAAATTCGATCTTTTTTTGTAATCATCATCATTACATGTGTGTATCGGAAACCAGAATAGTTATCGATAACTTGAAACAACCTTATTCTGCTTATGGTATAGGAGAACTTATATACAAAATCTGAAGTCTGTAGCTCTTGTAGTCTCTGAGATCCACGCGTTCATACAGACAGACAGACAGACAGACAGACGGACAGACGGACATGGCTATATCGACTCGGCTGTTGATGCTGATCAAGAATATATATACTATATAGGGACGGAGATGCTTTTTTCTGCATGTTACATACTTTTGCACAAAACCATTATACCCTTTTTACCCATTTTATGGGTTAAGGGTATAAAAAATGCTAAAATTCTATGCAGCTAATTTATATAAAGAATATGCATTGCAAAAATTACTTTTAAATATAACTTAAACATTTATAAAATGTAAAAAATAACTGCTTTTATGTTATGGATAAAGTGATAAGTGTTGGGTTGAATTAAGTTGATAGCATTACTTAATTTAATTTTTAATTTCAAGAATGTTGCTATAATTTCTGTTGGAATCTTAAAAACGAGAATGAAAATTGTTAGGCATGCATCACGAGCGTGATGTGTTGGGGGGCGTGGGGGAGAGAGGGTTGGTAAAATTTTATGAAATTGTTTATTGCGGTAGGTCATTAAGGCCAATGGCAAAAGACGCGAAAATTAATCGTTTCACATATCATGTCGAATGCGGTTATTTATTGTTATTGACATTGCTGATTGTAATTGTTGCAAGTTGCAGGTTGCATTTGTTTAAGCGCCACGTTAACCATGGTCCCCGCTCAAACCAACCAACAACTCGAGCCATGAAAGCGTTAAGCAATTGACACCCTTCCGCTAACACGCCTTCTCCTCCGCCCCCATGCATGCCAATTGTAACTGCAATTGCAAATGGTTGCAGGCAAAGGAGGTTGTTTGTCGGTTAACGTTTACAGCGTTACCCCTTGGCCAAGTGAGCGTAATAAACGTCAAGATTTGGATCACAAACTGAGAGCTGAGAACATTGCCATTCAGGCACTTTGCCAACATTGTGTGCGTTAGTGTTTGTCACGTGTGCGTTTCAACCCCCTCCTCTCTCTATGCCCCCACGGTTACTATAGGGCCAAGGCTAAGGTTAATGGCATGATGGCTTTCCTTTGCTCATCCTCCCCAAAATCAAAAAAAAAACCAACCTTAGTTTTCTTCTTTTTGCAATGCTTTACGCATTTAGTGCCCATAATAACACTAACAATAACAGCAAAAAACTGTAACAATCACATTGACTGCAAACCTATGTTCGTTTATAGCTTTCGTGTGTGTTTGTGTAAGAGTGATATATATTTTTTCGATAAAGATCTAAAGATTGTCATTTTTAAATCAATGCTGTTGTCAACACCTTTTACGATATACTGAGTACAGTATGACTAAGCCTGACTAAAGGCCTATTTACTCTTGACTTAACTTAACTTAACTGAACGTAAGACTCAGCTGACTCAATCTGCCTTATGGCTGTCAATGCAAGCGTTTACTCTCAACTTAACGTAACTTAACTTAATTCTGAACCTGCAGGTTGCAGATTCTTACGTTAAGTTCATAAGTTGAACAGTGTTGATTAACATGAAAATCAAACAGCTGATCAAAAACTGTGATGCAAAACGTTTAACGCTCTTAACAAAATGTTTACAAAATCAAATATTCAAATGGGTGAAGATAAACTTATTATTTTAGTACAAAATCATGCTTTATTATATGATAAAAAGTCAAAAGACTTTGGAAATATAATTAAAAAATAGAGAAGTTTGGGCTGCAATTGCCAAAGAACTTGGTTGCAACGTTGTATTCAAAATGCGCCAATGAGCGGTCAATATATTTTTCTGTGTTTAACAGCACTGCTAACATAATTCTACAGCACTGACACACTGATTTCTTAAGTTAAGTTAAGTTGAGAGTAAACGCATACATTCCTTAAGTTAAGTTACGTTAAGTTACGTTAAGTTAAGTTAAGTTAAGTCAAGAGTAAATAGGCCTTAAGCCAATTATTCCTACGTCACTCCGTAGTTCTTTGTTGTGCTTTGTTTTAATCGCTGGTTCGTAAAGCACCGCTTTTTTTGTCTATAACGCGTTTTAGTAAAATAGTTTCGGCACTTCTAAGTATTGATTTAGTGCGTTAAAATTTCAACAAAAATGCAAAAAATATTTAATTATATTAGCCTACATATAAATACAAAAACGATCACAGAATTGCAGCAAAAACAAACACACCCAAGAGCCGTAGCAAATAGAAAAATACATTTACTTTGCTCTCAGCTCGCTCTCGGTCTTTCGCCTACCGCTTCGGCAACGCATAGCAAAACGTTTCGTTTTGTGTTATTGCTTTTGATACAGATTAGTACGCGAAAACCTACAGAGCCGAGCAGAGCGTACACTTTTTCGTCGTTCGGCTATGGAGAGCCATAGCCATAGAGATGAATTCAAAGTGAGAGCGGCAGCGAGAGCATAGCAATATTTTGATTGCTCTTGCTGCTGGAGAGTAGTAATTGGGAACGCTGCACTAAACTAATTTATCGAAACGGGTAAAATTAAAATTTAAATTCACAGAATTTTCAATTTTTTAATCGATATCAAAGCGAAATTTGTAATAAGTTTAAAGCTAAGGATTTAATTTTTATAATTATCGTGTATTTATTCAACTCGCCACAGCTAATGACGTGAATGTGTATTCACGCACTATGCCGGCTTGAGTGGCATGTGCCGGTTCGTGGTGGCATCAACAGCTGCCACATTGTCTTGCGCTGCTGTCGGGCCTTTCAACCACCCACTCAAAAGGTTGGACATTTGAAATTGATACGTAGTTGTAGTATTCGACCCATACCTTCCCCTTACTTTCACCCTCACCCTCACCCTCTTTTTGCCACACAAAACTCACCTTGACGATTTGGGCGCGCTTTTTGTAATCAATCAAGCTGTCCACTGTGTTTTTGGCCCCCTTCACCGATGATGCACCATCGCCCAAGGGCATAACAATCGTTCCTGTTATTGTTGCTGCGGTTGTTGTTGTTGTTGTTGCAATTGGCAAGTTCATGGGTTTGCCAAGAGTTTGAGGTACTTGACCAACAATGGCGGCTCCATATCGTTGTCGCTCAACGACCGCCAACATTTTGGGCAGCTCAAATATCAGCGATGACATCTCTTTGCGTATTTGATCCAGGCTGCGAGCATCGCCTTCGTTGGGTTGTTCAGTGGGCGTGTCGTTCTTTATCAGCTGATTGTCATTTGAATTCAAGTGTAAATTCCTTGGATGATTATTCACATAGTTGAGCTCCTTGATTTGATTGTCGTTGGCGCTAACGCTATCGCTGGCCACCTGCTCGTTCAGGCGTATTATGTTGGACAGGTTAATGTTGTTGATCAGTGTGACGCCAGTTATGACCACAAGTATTATGACAAACACAATGCCACCAATTAGTAGCAATGGCGTCGTTTTAGACGTTTTCGGGCACATTTCGAACAAATTTCCCAGTTCTCTTACTTTTTATCACGTTATTCCTTTTTTTTTTCACAGCTCGTACTTTTCTTTTCTTGCGGTAATCACCTGCCTTATATAGTAGGTGCGTTTCATATATGTATGTAAAACCACAGCAAATTAGATTATTATATGATATTTGAACGGAACATTTTTTCAAGCACATTTTTGAAAGCACTATTGATTTGTTTTGATGTTATCTTAATTGAAGACACACACACAAACAAACACACACACAGGCACAGTTCAATGAGATTGCTCTTAATTAATTTGCAATGGTTGAATATGGGTTGGATGGGGTAACTGGGGGGGAGGCGCTAGTACGGCACCTTGGCCCACTTGAACAGTTAGCTTTGGAAAATTAATCGTTTGTTGTTATTCAAATGCGAATGTTATACAAAGAACCTGAGAAATTATTTAGAAGTCTCGTTTCAAAGCATTTTCAATCTCCCATAACGAACAATAATGAATTGTAGCTGAGAATATGCTGGAATATATACATAATTATATATTCCTGAACTCATTTCCGTTTTCGATTAACACTTGTTATTTTTACAACAATAGATATAATTCTGTCAATTAGAGAAAGTTTCATCGAAATCGGTTGAGAAAAACCACAGCACAAATAACGCATAAAGTAATGAATGCCTTTTGGATACACATTCTTTCGATAACTATGATTATAATGTGCTAACTCCTTGTAATAAACCTGATATTTTGTTTTGTAGTTGCCATATTTTTAATATTTACGTAGATAATAAATAAATAGCGTGTTGCTCTTCTTAATTCTTCTTGCCAAATACATAGAAATTACATGTTCTCAATGTGTCCAGTTTTGATTGAAAAGCTGTAAGCACTTAATATTTGTTCCGTGCCTTCATGTTACATGCAACACTTTATTGTATAATCATCGGGCATAAAATAATGCTGGCGGTCATTAGAAACAAATTATAGAAATTATATAGACATGATAAGCGAACAAGTTGCGCTGTTAAACACATCGATGTGATGATATATGTACAGTCGAACTTCCGTATAACGAATTTTCTATACAACGAAGTCAGAAACCAGAACCCTGCAATTTGATTCAGTCTAAAACTCATTCTATATAACGAATTTTCTCTATAACGAAGTTTTTTCTTGTCCCCTTGAGATTCGTTACATGGAAGTTTGACTGTATAATAATAATTTTTGTTCTCATTTATCATTCTCATACCATCAATCAATTAGCAACATATTATAATTGAATAATGAAAATTGAATGTTCAAAATTGATTAAAATCCATTTAACATGTTTCAAACACATCAATTTAAGCCTTATATCATTTTTTATTTATTATTCTTCTTTCTTTTTTTTTTGAAAATTTAACATTTTCATTTCAGGCTTTTTTAAGTTGCAATCCAATTCGCAGAAGAGAGAGAATTTTGTTAAGTGATGTCACTTCAAGGCCACAGATGCGTCGCAACTGGCTAACGATAACGGCATCAACATCTGACAAGTTAAAGCCACATTCCATAGGTGAAGCTATGTTTTTTTTTGAGGAAAGGCTGTTTGATTAAAGAACTTGACTTGAGCTAAGTTCTTGATTTAAGAAATTTTTAATGACATTCTTGCATTTCCCTTCGACGCTACAAAGCCCATAAAAAAAAACAAACCAGCTGGGCTTAAGTTCTTAGTGTGCCTTGGCTTTTGTTTGTTTGCTCGTTTGAATGCAATTCGCACGACTGCACTTCAAATGCAAATAATCAATAGCTAACAACGAGATGTTACTCTGCTCGAATGCTCTGCAACACCACCGCATAACCCTTTTCCTTCTAACCCCCCTTTTCCAGATGCAGCAATTTAATTGGTGTGGCGAGCTAAAATGTCGCCAGACCTTGCGTATACGCAACATTTGAGCTGAATGTAAAAGAATGATAGAGGCGCCCTATGGACTTATTACTGCTTGCAGCTGTCCGTTAAGACTTATTGCATTGCCTACTTATGGGCCAAGTGCGTCATCTTTGTCTCAATAATAACGGATAACGGATAAAAGATATGAAATTTGTTAGAAAAAGGACCGACCCATTGCGCATCTACTATATTTGTATATTGTAAAGATAGGAATTTAAATTTTCTTTCCAGACAGACACACAAAGAGAGAGAGAGAGAGAAAGAATGAGAGAGCCGGCAAATGGCAATCGGCAAGCGGCAAACGGCAATCGTTTGCCTTAATTCAATTCACATCAATTCATATCAAAAAGTGGCACGCAATTTGTAGACAGACTAGCGAGGTGGGGTTGGTGGCGGAGGTGGCGGTGGGGGATGGGTGTGTGGGAGGGCAGCATTATTGTGCAAGCAAATGTAAATTTTAAAGTAAATATATCAAATGTATTCAACAGCATGAGTATATTCTTATGTTTTGCCTCTTGTTTCACAACTCTCGAGAGATGCGTTTAAATATAAACATTGAACGAAAGCCAGAGAGAGAAAGAGAAAAATATGCTTGGTGACATGCGATGAATGGCAGACGAGCGAGAGGCTCAAGGACATGACTATGCGGCAATGAAAATAAGCATAAAAAAACATATATGGTATATACATATAGTATAACGAAAGGAAAATAAAATATAAAAAAAAAAAAGAAACAACTTGCCCAGGAGGCTGTATGCGTCAACAGAAAATGCTTTGGGAGTGCACACACACACACACAAAGAAGAAGAAGAAGAAGAAAAACGTGTCAAGCGGTGTACATGGACTCTTTTAACTACCATCAAGCTAAGCCCAACAAACAGCCCACTAAGCCACCCAACCAGCCCATCAACCCTTTTGCTAGCCAGGCACCTTAGGGCCCACATGCAAGTTATGAGCTAAATGTTGCTTTTGCTGCTGCTGCTGTTGATTAGTTTGAGTTGTGCATAGTCAACATTTTAGTGTATAGAATTCTCATATACGCCGCCTCGTTGAACTGTTGCGCAGAAACAAACACACACACACACACACACCGCGTATACATATACACATACTTGTTACTTAAAACAAAATAAAACAAATGTTGTGTTTTCGTTCCTTTTACAGATGTTTTTTGAGACGATAAAGATTATTGTACAAAATATCGCGAGACCCGCGTGTTAACTTTTTATATTTATATATATATATATATGTATTTTATTTGTATTATTGTTTAACTGTTGCTGTTATTATTGTTATTGTTGTTGTTGTTGTCGCGAGCAACGCGTGGCCGCAGCTGAGCAGACACAACAGGCGAGTGTGCGGTAAGTGGAGCCAACTGCCTAAAAGCTGAGACTGAGATTGAGACAGAGACAGAACGGCAATGGCATTCGCCCAATTGGGGGAGGCGGCAACTAAGCACCATCAGCACGATACGATGCGAAACGAAATGAAACGAAGTGAAGCGAACTCAAAGGGAATGAAAGTGAAATGAAATGACTGAGCGCGTGCGAACAGAAAAAGCGCGCGCGCGTTTTGGAATGTAATGGCAACAGGCGGAACAACAACAACAACAGCAGCACGCTAAACAAGAGCAAGCAGCAACAAATTGGTAAACGAAACGCAAAAGCTTTCCTGCATTTCGTGCAGAGACGGAATGTTGATGAGCCAACGGAATGTGAGAGGATAAAAGCGAGCGAGCGAGTGAGCGAATGAGTAAAATGTGTGTAAAAGTTTTAGTTGTCAAATGGCCTTGGCAAAAATGTGGAATGGGGCTGAAGCAAAGTAACAGGATCAACAATGCGATCAAATGAGAGAGACATAGAGAGAGTGAGTAAGAGTGAAAGTGATAGAAACAAAAGAGATTCAATTAATTACAACATTTTAATGTTAATGCATTAAGGAGCCACTCAACAGCAACAGCAAACAGCAATTGCAATGTGAGTTTGTGTTTGTTGTTGTTGTTGCACCATTAACATTTTAATTATCCTTAATCTATGGCAGCAAAGGGCGACTTAAAGGGCAAAACGTAAATGCGGGCATTAAGTATACGCCGTGTGGCAGTGGCCACGTTAATGAACGAGAATGAGCGCGGAGCAGAAGCAAAAGCAAAAGAAGAAGAGAGGCTTGTGTGCCCTGTTAAATTTTCAAACAACTGCATCGAGTTCCGCTTGTAAAAGCTGCTCTCATTAGCCTCACATTTCCGGTTATTAAATACTTTGAATAAGTAATTGCAGCATGGCAAGGGGGGAAGGGAGAGGGGTTGTGTGTGGTGGGTAAGAGTACAAAAAAATTAAAATTGCATTATACCCTCAAGTTCTTGGGCTCTTTATTGTAGTACTTGTTTACGAGTTATTTTTACACAATGATTGGCAATTAACAACGATTTTGAGTTGCACAATAATAAATAATAAAAGTATAGAGAACTATAGACGTCTGATATTTCGTTTAGTTCGAGCTCTTTATTAAGGTATATATGTACATACATATATGAACGATCGACCGCTCTCGTTTCTAACAGAATACGAACTGTCGCCTTTTTACAGACTTATGTTACCTTACATAGAAATGTTACAGAGTAATACAGTATTGCACTTAACATCTTGGTATCGATAGTAACTTATGTATAACCGTCCTACTGCAGAACGCATTTCTAGTGTAAGTTACTTATGTATTTATCTTGTTAAAGTTGCTCACGCGTGCAACTTTACTTATATCATTCGATTTGCATTCCTTGAGGCCGCGGACTTAAGGCAAACAAACCTTTTGAAAAACGTTGTGTTATTAATTTTTTGGTTTTTTATTCATTCCTTTCTGAAGGCACAATGGCTGCCAACAGTTGTTATTGCTGTTGTGTTTATGTGCCCAAAATAAGCCTCGGCCCGTTAAGTAAGTTAGCAAGTAAGTAAGTAAGTATGAAGGATTCTTGCACTTGTCACTTGTTTTGCCGTTTCGTTGCCTTTGAGCTGACAGCACACGACGATGACGATGAAGATGAAGATGATGAAGACGTCGACGACGACATGACAAAGGCAAACACGACACACACAAAGTAAAACAATAAACCACCATAACAATGCTAACAAAAGCGAAAAAAAGAAGAAAAAAACAACAAAGACACAACCAAACTAATGCTGATGCTGAATCGGTTTGCTTGCCCAGATAATATGCGATTCGTTATTGTTATTGCTTTATATATACATATCTATATATATATATATATATATATATATATATACAAGTCTACAAATCTACTATGCTCAGACACCATAAGACAAACAGAGCAAACCAACGTCTACAATAACATTTATATGATACTCAGTTTTTTTTTTTTAGTTTCTTTTTTTACGTATCCTGTTATCATCAAATTGATCAAATGAATATTCGGTGTAAGAAAGAAACACGTTTTAAAACTGGAATGTGGCATACAACAAAGTTTGATGAATGTTTGGATTGCTAGTTAAATAATTACCAAGTTTCCAAAAACCAAATCAAAATTGTTTTAATACTCGTTTGACTGAATCGGATTAAATTTTTCTTTGCTTTCAGTAGAACCCCAAAAAATATTTAATTTTAATGGTTAGCAAAGGCATCTCTTTTTGGAAAAGCGTCTCGTGGCCAACAGGAAATGTTCCCATGGTTTTTGCAAATTGGCCAAATTTCAATAGGTTGCGTTGAGCGGGGTCGTACTGCAAAATGTATACATATATGTATATATAAATAAAAAAAAACTTAAGTTGAAAATAATATTATAAGAAAAGCTCAAACATTTTCGACACAGGGTATCATCTCGTCAGGCAGCAACTCAATAAGAGCATATTTTTTTTGACATTGTTTTTGTTTTAATTTTTTCAATTTTTGTGTGTTTTGTTTTTTTTCGCCAATCTTGAGTTGTTTTCTCAGCTTTTTAATAAAAATGACAAAGCAACAACAACAAAAGTGACATAAACAACAACAAGTGTTTTGTACAGTGAGAAGAAAAGAACACAAAACAACCAAAAGCGAATTCTACACAGACATTTGATATTTGAGGGTGCTTAACGACTACAAAAAAGAGGCAAACCCAAGAACGAAACGGGTTAAAAGAAGCGGGATTCCACAGAATTTGTTATTGTTGGGGCATCTGTTTAAGGACGCTATTGCTGCAGTGCATAAACAATGGCACAATAATAATTAAACAACAACAATATGAAGGAAAGATTGTTAATTAGCTGGCGAAATGGCAATTTGTTGCTTGTGACGCATTGCGGAAGCCGCTTTCAAACATAAATCCAATGCACTCTTCATTCTTTTTTTGAAATGGCTTAGAGAAGCAGCAGCAGCAGCAGGTGAGGCAAGCGTGTCACATAAAATAAGTAAAAAAAAAAACCGAAAAGAATGAAATTTATTGTAATAACCTTGCCAAAGTAGATAGATATTAAAAGTTTGCCATCAGCATCAGGAGATGCAGACATAATGGAAAGGACATGAATTTTACAGCTCAGTGAGTTGACAGGACTTCAATTATCTGCATAACAACAACAACAACAACGCAACGAAACTTTTTAAAATGAAAAACTTTTAGCTCAATGCATTTTTAAAGCAAAAGAGAAAAGGTTTTTATTTTTCCAAAGCTATTTTCGAATATGCAACAACAATCCAAAATATTGCAAAGCTCTACATAATTTATCCAGGCGCTTATAAGCTTGAAGTAACTTTTAACCTAAACCAAAGTCAATTAATGTTTCCAACAAAATAATGCAAATAATGTTTCAAAGCTGTCTAAACTATTCGCTTCAAGCATGCATTGTTAATATTTAAGTGATGAAAAATGCCAGTAACAAAAAGCTTCTGATAAAAATTAAGCCAGCAACTGTAAATTGGAACGCTACTAAGTAGATTTTCAATTAATTTTTGTTAAAGTGTTATCCCGTTGCGTTGGTCGTGTCTCTGTGTTTTTGTTGGTGTACTAAACGCTGCTAATGAAAATTTGCTGGCAAAATGTCTGCGACTGGCGCTGCAATTAGATTAAAATGCTAGCCAAATGTGTTGGCGTATTGCCGGCGGGGCGGGCGGCGGTATAGTGCGATGAATGTACGCCCAACAGTGCCGTTCAATTAACTACAGCTGGGCAATCCAATGGGGAGCCGGCTGGTCACGCCCCAATGCCAAGGTTCCATTCACTCGTGTGCCGATTTAGCCGCAGGGCAAATAACATGGCGTATACGCAATATTGCGTAAAAAGGGGCAAACCGTAGAAAATATTATGATGATGATGATGTGGGTTGATGATGGGTTGGTGTTGGGTGGTACGAGGTAGGTAGGTGGGGCACCTTTAAGCGATTTCTTGGGCTAACGAATAAAACAGACAACAGGCATCGACAACGACAAAAGAAAAGCAAATGAAATCGTTTCTGTAGTCGGATACTGTTATTAAAAAGGGTTAGTTGTGGGCGGTAGGTGTAGCCGTGGCATCCAACTACTGTTGCAAATCTTCGGAAGAGTTCATCAACTCTCTTACCACCAAATTTCGTGACTCTTGCAAATTCGCGGTTTTTAAGAGATTTCACTTCATTCCGAAGTAATAACAAGCACGTCAGTGCTGTTCTTCCAACCAAGTATTATAGTTCTAGCTGTTAAAATGTGGAAAATATGTGTGTTCTATCGACTTGCAGCTCGAGATGTATTGAAACTTTGTCTGACGCATAGTCCAAGATATTTTTCTAAAGCTTCAAGACTTCAGCTTTTAGGCTGTCCACGAAGCGCTCGTTCATACAGGCAGACAGACGGACAGGTAGCGGTACCAGAGTATAAAACCAACAAATAAGAATGCTCAAGCCGATTAAGCTCGACTCGGATATACCCTTTACAGTCATTGTTTGTACGCACTACCGTGCATGCAGGATGGTTAAACAAATTTCGATCATCGATATCTCCGGTGTTTACCAACCGATTTTAATGAAATTCTCACAGATTATCACTGGTTCATCTATTTTTTCTAGGGTATGTTCCAAGTTGTTCAAATTCAAGTTTGCATATCGGAAACGGGAAGAGTTATTGTTAGCTTGAAATAGACTTGATATTCCTAAGGTTTTGGAGCGCAGCTATTCCAAATCTGAAGTCTCTAGCATAAAACGGACTTGGCTGTCGATGCTGATCAAGATAATATCAACTTTTTGCCAGTTCGTTCATAAGTTTACACAAAACCAATATACCCCTTTTACATATTTCACTGCATCAGGGTATAACAACATGAAATGACAACGGCATTTTACTAGCTTGAAAGTAAACGCATGTTTTTAAAGCCATTTAAGTATAAATATTTGAATTTTTGTACATTATGTGACCTTCATTGATTGCTGTGGTTGCAAAATTGTGGCAGTAGGGCGCTAATCATGTGTGTGTGTGTGTGTGTGCGAAAAATGATACATAATAAAAAAAAAATGCCACGTATACTACTTAGTATTATGGACCTTGACAATTTGTAATTTATTTTCAGTGCAGTTGTAGTATTTCGATCGAATATACCGCAAAATGTGTGTGTTTAGGTCATAATATGATAGTATTTATTGCCAATTCAATATGACAGGCAGCCAGGCAGTCAGGCAGTTAAGGTGAATGGTTTTGCAGGAATTTCGAAAAAAACAATGGCCAAAAATCAATTAAAAAATGTGTCAGTTGACTAAATAATCATGTTTTCTAGTGGGATTTATATACTTATTACTTATATACAAGTTGACTAAGAAATTAAATAATTTTATAATATTTTTAATAATGCTTAATATTTTCTGTTTCTGTTGGCTTTTATATGTTGAACGGCTGAGACGCTTGTGTCTAACTCTGTTAATATTTTATGCATTATTAGCTTTAATTAATTTCATGCATTATTAATTATAAATGCATTTCGCTCTGGCAGTACTTCAAAGACTCAACTTAACAACGACAAGGAGCGAGATACAAGAAGAGAGTTGATGGGGCAATTGAAAAATCCTCTGAGTGCATGCCGCACTTTAAAGACCAAATACTGTCCGTTACTATATGTGTATATAATACACGCGTGTATGTGTGTGTCTGCTGCAGCACATTACACACACATTAAATTTATGGCACGAGCAAAGGGGAATAAAAAAAACCTCTTTACAACAAAATGCACTAAACATTATGCCCACTCCAGGCGTCATTTGGCCAGGACTACAATGCCATGCCCACAGGTCATGTTTGTGTGTGTGTGTGTTGGCCTGGGAAATATGGCAAGTGCAGTTTGTTGGCTAACTGCTAAGAAGAATTGTCCAACGTTCCTTGAGTACAAAATGCAAGGCACCAATTTCTATGGTTTTTGCTAAAACTGAGAACTGACAAAAAACTTTTTTGTGACCAATCGCATTATTTAGTGCACCCAATGCGTATGACCTTCACACACACACACAGCAAACGGCAACCAAATCAGCTAATACTAAAAATCAATCAATTATTATGCAATAAGATCATTATAAATGAAAAAAATAAAGAAATAAATAACTGTGAATTGTTAAAGCATTGCCAACTCAGCCGAAATGTGGTCGGCCGTGATGGGAGGTAACCCCCTCCCTCCTGCAGCATCAATTTTTATTAGCCTCATTGAACGCAAAATTGTTCTCCTCCTTTGCCACCTCCTACTCGGTGCAAAAAGTTGGCAATGCGAGCAAAGCTCTCGAATGAAATTGTGCTTATGATTGCGATTATGGCTATGACTGCCGAGAATTATTGCCAGCAAGGCGTTGGGGCTATGGGGAGGCGGCTGGGTTTGGGTTAAAAGTTTTTACTGCGCAACCAAATCTAATTAACAAGCCAGGCCAAAGAGGAATGCAGCATTGTGTCGTCGCCGCCGCCGTCGTCGTCGTCCTCTGCCACACAGCAATGGTCATGCAATTAGAGCAACCAATAAAAATTCCAATAAAAAAAGTAAGTAAAAATAGAATCTGTGTTTAGTGGCCAAGGTCTGGTTCTACGCTCCATCCTCCTCCTTTCTCATAAGCATCACTGAGATAAGTGACGAGCGTTTTCAGTGCAAATGCTGCTAATTGCCTCGCTTATTGATGCAATCCGGTGTTGAAATTACGGCGTGTTCTGATTTCTCGCCATTCGCTAATTGAAAACGCAAACGCAGCGTGCACAAATAAGTGCCTACTCCATACATTAAGTATGTAGTATAAACAAATGCAGCAAACTTTTGATGCATTTCAGTTCAGGGTTACATTATCAAATTTTAATTGCATATCGGAATAATAAAGTTGGAAAATTAATAATCAAAATAGACATTATTGTTGATTGTTTCATCAGTAAGGATAGGAAATTTAGTTTAAAATTAAAGTTAACTTTTACAAATTAATCGATAATCTATCGAGACGCGATAACAGTGTTAACATTGCAACGGCATACATATGAATGTTTTGCTTTTGGGTAACATTTTAAACAATTTGTTTAAATTAATCGATATTTTATCGTTAATCGATGTATTATGATTGATTGATTTTTAAAACAAATTTAATCAAAACTCGCTTAACTCTTATACATAAATCTTGTCATCGAAACTTTAAAGCATTTTCAATCAATAATCGATACAAATTGTGAACACAACTATTAATTCAAAGCTTTATCGAATCGCCTGTAACTCTTTAAGACTTCGTAGCAATAGGGTTAATGTCGTGTTGGCAAACACGCAATTTCCATTAGCATTAATTTAATAACCGCTCATAACAATTCAATTGAAGCACCACAAAAACAGCATCACACATTGACTGCGCTACTATTATTATTATTATTATTATTATATATTTTTTAAACAAACGAAGTTTCTATCGTCTATCGATTGACCATATACATGTGTGTGTGTATTGCATGTGTGCGACATTATCGCTGAGGCCAGGCGGCGAGCCCTATAATTCATGCCCAGTTGGGTTTTGTCGTGCAGCTTCCGGTAAAGCTGCTCCCGCAGTGTCGCACATACACACACACACACACACACACAAACAAACATACATTATCATTTAAATCATGGACGTCATCATCATTTGGTTTATTATCATTTTTATCATCATTATTGTTGTGGTTGTTGTTGTTGTTATTGTTGCGGCTCGGCCGCGTGTAAAACCAATTTTTCATCCCGTGCTCGGCTAGCCATAAACTTTTGCGTATTATTTTTATGCGCTGTCATAAATAAAAAAATATGTGTTTTTTTTTCTTTCTCTATTTATGTGTGTGTGTGTGTGTGGGAGGATCGGGTGCAGCCTATTAAAGCGTGCTAATATGCGATTTAAATAAATTGCCAAAAGAAAAACCGATTTTACGCCCAGCTATTTTACGGATTTAATTGGGACGAAAATCTCTTTTTAACAACAAAAACAACAACAGTCACAAAATATATGTTTAAGGGATATACAAACGCTGCGTATGCGTAATTTGTGCACTCAGAGCAAAAAGTTCTTTATTCTAGCCGATATACTGGTCGTATGCTTAATGTCTTTTATGCTGGCATCCAAACTCAAAGTCAAAGTTAATTTGTTTATTGCTTTGAAAGGGGATATGACGGGGAGGAGGGCGACGGGGGGGGGAGTGAGAGGGTGCCTTGTGCAAATGCAATCAACTTATGAAGTTACCGTGCATTAAATGAGGACGAGCGAGCGAGCGAGCAAGCGTGCGAGCTTGGTTGCCTGGTGCTACACATCCTTCGTCCTTGGCAAAAAGGCGAACAGGACGTGCACATGGCAAGCAACCATACAACCTGTTGCCCACTCATTGCTACCTTCATCAAAATGCTGCTGCTGCTTCTGTTTCATATGATATGGCCAATGTGAAAGGTTGCCAGGCGCCAGGCGACTGCTGTCAACAAATAATCGCAGAAAGAACAAACAGAATAAATGCAAAAAGCTTTGATCTTACTACGCGATGTGCGTATATATATGCTATGTATATATGCTGGATACACTCGTGTCGTTTTTTGTTTTGCAGGCTTATCGAACTTTTTATTTCACTGCACTTCAGTTTTTTATACTTTGAATCGTGTGTTATTTGTTTTTTGTCAGTTCGTGGTTGCTCTGATACATATTTGAGCATCTATTTTAAGCACACATTTTTTATGACTACTGTAGTTATGAAAAACAAAATGGAATACATATTCAATACGACTATCAAAATGCGCTGCCCTGTTAAATGTTGTTTGGTTTGCTTTACGCCTCTTATTGATTGTATCTCTGGTCTTTGGTTTATTTCATCTGCATTTTTGTACATACTAGTGTTACACACAGTCCACACACACACACAGTGGCAGTGAACATAAAAACTGATTTATTGTGACATTTTATGCACTTGCCAACATCCCGGCCCCGTCGACCTTTTCTGGTATGTCGACAAATATGTAACCCATTGCTAAAAATAGTGCGCACAGAAATGTTAACTATGCCGTTGCGTGTTGGCATTCGCAAGAGTGCACACTGAAAAAAAAAATGTACGTATGTATATGTATCTCTGTCCAAAATGGCAGCCATTGACATTTACGACTGAGTCTGTGTGACTCCTGCAGCTGCTGCCCGTTATGCGCTTTAGTTTAAATATGAAATATTTGTATCCGAATAAAGGAATCGAGTTATAGTACGCCAACGAAGCAATCTTATCCAGTCTATAGTCAAGCACTCTGTATGAGCGCAGATAAGCAAGCAAGATTGGTTGGCAGAGACACTGCTTATAAGGCCCGAGCAGTACAAGGACACGAGGACTCATGAGTTGCTACAATCTCAAAAGACATAAGCAAGAAATATCCAAGTCTATAAAAAGACACAGGATAATCAACGTTCTTCTTACAGGACACTGAAGCGTCAGCAGATTTTGCGACAAGGAAGAAGAATCCTACTATCAGAATACTTAGCCTTAGCAAGGAAAATAATAAGGATTCAGATAACAACGACCAAAAAATACTTGCTGTCAAGCAGGCTTTGATACCGAAAGGCCAAGCAGGGGGCAGTGCACTCATCCCCAAACATAATAATAAACCAAGCTATGGTATGGTATATTATATATCAAAGTTCTATTTCAAACGAATCACTTAAAACGACTTCAAAAACAAACAAACATTTGTAAGTTAAGTGTGCTTAAACATAAAATTTAAATGTAATTTATTCAACGCTTAATTAAACATTCATCTTTTGATTAAGAGGCCTACAAAGTTCAATGGTTCTGGCTTTAAATGCCAAACGTCTGTCAAATGCAGATTGGGTTTTGGTTTGCTTCACATACAAAATTAAATGTTCGTTCTCCTGAAAAGCTATGAAAATGATTTATTGCTGTTACAGCTTCCTTTTCGCACACACACACACACACGCACGCACACACACTCGAACATATTTGCATATGAAATTTCTAATTGCTCTGGACATGGCAAAACATTAATGAATAAATATCGCATGTTATTGGCGCTCATTAAAGCATACACAAGCAAAATGTAGGACCTGAAACGAAATCCAAGCCTGAGCCACATCTGTTTAATGCAGCGCAACCAACCAAATTGCACCACTGTGCGTTGTAGAACACCAAACCTCACCGCACCACACCGCACCACACCGCACAATCACCGGCATTCGCATTCAATGTGCATATCCGCCTCGACCAGGCAGCGTTCATTATGAATGTTTCCTCCTCCCATACGTTTTATGGCAGTCAACATCGGCAACAACAGCAACAATAACAACAACAACAACAACTATATGGAAACATAAGTTGAACATTAATGTAAAATGGCACCAGTGTTGTCAATGTTTGTTAAATAAAAGTAAAGCTATTTTTCATGGTAATTTGAGAGAAAATTTTACAGTTTATGAATAATTACATCAAACTTTCGAAAAGTTGTTCCGAATATTGAATATTTTCAACATTTATTGTTATCGATAACACGTGTCCATCGATAACGACTAAACCGTATCGATATTTTGTTACAAACTAATTTTGTTTATTGTTTGGAAACGTTTAATTTTCTCAAATCTTAAGTCTTTTAGCTTATTAAGTCTTTGTGACGAATGAAGAAACCTTAAGTTAGAAGAGGAAACTTAATTTGGGAATATCTAAGCTTCAATTGTATGAAATTCAACAATTTATTTATCAAATTCTCAATGTTTTTTACATTTCTTTGGCTAAAAAGCTTCGAAATCGGACAACACTGCCGCTGTGGCAGGCAACAGTGAGCTGCTGCTGCTGCTGCTGCGACAGGATATGTAATTGAATTCATTTCATTGCCATTGACATTGCCATTACCATTGGTGTTGCTGTTGTTGGTCGTCTGCAATTACATTTAGCATTACATGGAAACCGTCGACCATATTGGCTGACTATCGCAAATTGGTCCTCAACATCGGTTGCCTAACTACTATACTAAACCCACCCACACACACAAATAACGAACAGATTGCAGGTGTAGCGATTAACCTTGAATAACATCAAATGCATATTACTTATGGTCAGGGCAAATGAATCGCAATATGCGCGCTCCGATTATGTCATCAATAATCAATGTGATACGACTTAAAGCCACACTTGGCGAAAACTGTAGTTACAGCATAGAAATGTTTATAATAAGGATTGTATAACGAACTTATAACTCTCGGTTATGTATTCAAATATATTCTCTTTTGGATTCGAAGCTTCGTTCATTTCATAGATAAACAAAGTGGCTCGTCAAACCCAAATGTTTGTCAGCTAGTTTCTTTGCAGTCCGTTGTCCTGTCAATCAAGTGATTGAGCATACCCCATCTTATACAACATACAAGACAGCACCATCCCCATTTCAAACCCTGCTGTGTGTTCTTCTTAGTCATCATTTGGCATTGCGCTTCCTTCCGCTTCCTTGATTTGCGTTTAGCGTTCGTAACAAGCTGGACCAAAGAACGAAAGAACGGACGTAAGCAAAAAGATTCTTAGATAACACGCATCATCGTTTTAAATTTCTCCCACTGTCAGCACACACAAAAAGAAAACCAACTCGAAGAGCGGCAACCCTTTAACAAGTTGCTTTTGCCCGCTGCTTATCATACTGCAGCCTGACCTTGGCTGCCAAAATTATGCAACATAAACTAAAAATTAAACAGCAGCCGCTCAACGCAAAACAAAAACAAATATTTGAATTGCTTAAGTCGGGCGGATGGATGGATGAGATTTGTTTGGTTCAACAAATGAATTTAAGTATATTTTGTTTGTATTCTTTATTGACATGTTGTTGTTGTTTGCAACCACAAAACCAGACATAAACACTTCAGCACGACCAGAAGAAGTTTTGACCAACAATTTTTGAGCCATTGTTGCTGTTGTTTTGTGAAATGCGTGGCATTTTACTTAAAAAACTTCAAAGTTCTCAATTTCACAGTTTTCAAAATAATATTGTTGTTGTCGCTTATCTCAAAGTTTTTTAAGAGAGAGACGAGAGAGAGAAAGATAGAGTTAAGGAAAGAGATTATTACAAAGGCAATCAAAATGAAACCTGAAAAGGTCTTCTATATGTGAGTGAGTACTAGACTGGCAGTTACCCTGTAAACGAGTTTATTTGAATGAAAAGCTAATAAATTTATTGCTTTAAAAGTGTTGACAGTCAAGTTTGCTCGACTTATAGATACCCCGGCAATTTTATTGAAATGTGTAAACATCTAAGCAAGTTTTCTAATCGGGTATGCTCGACTTATCAAGCTGTTGGAATACAAAATAAACACCATATACATAAATCTCTGTCTCTATGCATAAAGGCATTTTTAACGAGTTTTCCTACTTCACCAAATCAACCAACGAATACGCAATAGAATTCGCATGCATTAAGAAATTGGTTTATATTTTAAGTGTACTTCGCTTTGCCTTTTTCTAATGATATACATATAGATATTTCAGGAACTAAGTACCTTATTTATTGACTCATGATTTAAGATGCTTGATTCGTTTGTAAGACGTAAGCTTTATTTTATTGCATGCCCTTTTTTGCTTCTGATCCATTTTGATGAGGTAAAGAATATAAAAAGTTAACTCAACTTTTCAGCTTTAATGACTCCACTTGACCCGCAAACACACACACACACATTCAGAGTGTGTTGTTAAATCAGACAAAATGGATTCGAATTGCGTTGCGGTCTACTTCTTCCCTACTCACTCTCTATCTCTCTCTCTCTGCTGACCGTCTTTTTCTCAGTCCTACACAACTTTCCTTCTTTTTTATACACATACATATATATTACTTATATCTCTTGCTCTTAGAAATCTCATAATATATTTATAAAGGGCGACACGCTTTTTACGAGCATCCAGAGATGCCTATGACAATGACTTCGAATAACTTTTTGTGTGTGTGTGTGTGTGTGCACAACACTCGTTTACTTGACTTGCGTAATTCCTTCATAATAAACATATTTTCAGTATAACGATGCGTTAGCTAAGTCGGGAACACCAAACCAAACCAAACCAAACATAAAAATTCGCAGCTGCAGCATCAGCTTTAGCTTTAGCTTTGGGATTTAATTGGGAATATTTCGTGTGCTAGGCAATCTACGAAAGCGTATAAAGTACTTTTCTCAGCTGGTGCTACTGAAGAAAAATAAAATTATAAGTGTATTTGAATTTTTTATTTTTTTGGTTTTCTGAAGTAAAGTTTTTTATAGGGAAGCAGAACAGCAACAGCAACAGCAACAGCGGGTGACGAAAACATTTTTACGTTTTACAGTTGCAAATTGTGTTGAGGCACTTAGAATTTCTATTTACTTTTCTTTATTTTTCGTTCTTTTTGTAAGTATAACTGAACTGACTGTCAAGCAAAACCCAATTGATTAGCTTACACTGCGCAGCACTTAAGCTTTATGTGTGTGTTTGTGTGTGTGTAGCAGTACTTTTGCTATTGCCCTAAATAAACTGTTTGGCCTTTTTTCTTTTTTGTATAGTACACCATTTCATAGGCATTTCTCACATGCCTACACTAAGAGGTTCGCCACCATCATTTCCTATGCCTATAAAAAATTTCTTTTTATCGATGGCAATTTCCTTGTGCTTAACACGAACTGTCCGTTTTTTCCCACAGACCAATAATTTAAGTACAAGCGTTTCACTTGCTTTTGCGTTTTCTGCCAACTTTTCAAGGGCTAAAGAAACTAGAGCTGGTCATGGGTCATCCAGTGTTGGAAGACACGACTTAAAGTTAAGACTTAACTGTCTTAAGTCAAACTTGAGTAAAGTAAGTATATGAGGAATAAATAAACATAAAGATAAAATACTAAAATAAAGTTTAGTTTAATAAAGAATCAAATGTCATTCTAATTAAATCAAGTTTAACCTTATAAGGATCAACCTGCTCATCTTGAACTATTTCGTTCTTAGTAAGATAAATATTTTGGATTGTGCTCCAAGTACGAAATACGTGATATTTTCGCACTGTGTACTATCGTTTCATCTTAATTTAAGTGCGATTTAAATAAGTATAAAATACTAAAGTCAAGTATAAAAGGTCTTAATAAAAATCTTCAACCAATTGAAACTTTACTTGAACTTGATGAAGTCAAATTTTCATTTAGCAAATGTCAAGGTGAACGAAAAAACACTTCGTTCAAGAGTAAATTCGTACTATAAAAAGTTCGTAATAGAGAAGTTCGACTGTATAAAGATTTTAAGCCATTCAATGCTTGCACTTTTCGCTCCGTGTACCCGTTTAACCTCTATTTCTTTATTAGACAAAAGCTTTCATGGTGTTTTTTTTTTCTTGCTTTTTGTTATTTTGTAACATGTTGAAAAAAGTTTTTGGGACTTCACTCTATCTCTATCTCTATCGACCAAAACGGCAACTAGAAATTAGAAAGAGTCGTAAAACAAACAACTGCCAAATGTTCTTTTATTTCCCCCGCGCAATGCACAAACTTCATAAATTAGAGTGTAATAAGTCATGGGAAAATTGGCTCAAATATAGTAGTTGTATGAAGCATTATAGAGAATGAAGTGTGTGTGTGTGTGTGTGTGTAGCTATTGAGAGTTATCTATGAGCTTCAAGTGATGCTGCAAGTGAAATGTGATTGTGCACCTGAGTTGTTCGACGTGTGTGGGCAAAGAAGGGGGAAGAAGTGCAATCTATTAGATAGCTAATTGAATAACAGCACATTCTTGATGATTTTTTTTTTCAACGTGCTGTTGTAATTGTCATAGCTGAGACACAGAGAGAGAGAGAGAGAGAGACAACAACATTCCACTTGGTATAAAAGCAACTGCACTTAATAATTGAAAGCATGAAGGGAAAGTGACTCCAAGTAGCACTTGATTGATAGCCAAAAGCTTTTTATGCTATCAAATAGTTAACGAAGCGTAACAGGTAAGAAAAGCCAGCGGTGTGTGTGAAGGATGTGGATAAGAAAGCAAGAGACATAACAACAATTGTGTTAGTGCCTTGGCTTGAGTCAACAAAGCTGTCCCCAAGCAGCAACAACTAAGCAGGCATTCAAGGATTTGTTTGTTGGATAAACAATATGCAACTGCAACAATATTGTTGCCTTTCAAAAATTGATTCTCAAAACATTCAAACAGAGATGCAAGAGCTGAAAAACTGTTTGAGGTTTAATAAAGAGAAGAATTTAAACAATGTCGTTTGTCTGCTTGTTGTTTCTTTTCATTTGAAAGGTTCTTTTGAGTAGGAAATTTTGCGTTTTTGAAGGGGTTTATGCATTGGGCAGAGCTTTTGCAAGCATTTTGCATTCCGTTTTGCATCTTTTAACATTGTTTTCTCAATGCAATTTCTCCCTTATTTTCAAGCTAACACAATCAATGATAATGAAATGCCTGCTGCACAGGTGCAAACAAAAAAAAAATAGAAGAGAAGCAACAACTACATTGGAGACAGCTGCTTTTAGACACGTCTCAGTATCTACCTCTCCTCCTTTCGTTCATCAACGGCAAATGTGCCATGTCCTTTCTTTATCTCCTACCCCCCCCCTTGTGTGTGTGTTTTTGTGTCTGCTCTCTGGCTTGTGTTTTGCACACGCTTCATGTCATGCGGAAATTGAATAGTTTCCGGTATCGAACAATGATTACTTTCGGGTTTCCCCTTCCTTTCTTTCATGAAAATGTCAAAACTAAACAACTGCGAGACAACAGAGAAACATAAGCCCCACCTCATCTCCCCACACCACTCAACCCGCCCTCTTTCATTATGCATCGGATTTTGGCAGCCAAATCAATATGCTACGAATTTTTGCGTTGACCTTAAACGACTATTTATGTCGTTTTTTTTATTTATTTTTTTTTTTTTTGTTCGTTGTAAGCTCTTTTGCATATTGTCATCATAAAGTCGAATATTTAGTAAATTTGTGCATATTTCTGATATTGATACAATGGCTAATGCTAATGTCTATATCCATTTGTTGACAAAAAGGAAACCTAAAGAAAAATTGCTTTTACACTTTTTTGATTTTGTTCGTTTCCTTTATAGCGATTATAATCGATAATTATCGATATATGATTGATTTTATATTTAGTATTTTTTGTTACAAACGATCAACTTAGGGTATTTAATGCCTCAGAAGCTCCTTCTTGGTTTGCTGTGATCCGTTTTTCATGTCTTTCGAATCCTGTCTTTAGTTTTTTTCTGTCATAAATTTCACAAAAACTTTTTCCATACATAATTCCAAATGGCTGTCAAAGAAAGAACTTTGCTATAGCTAGCCTTGCTTGCCTATTTGCCTCTTGTTGTTTTTTTCTTTTTCTTTTGTTTGTTGCATTTGTATTTCTTTCCAATATCTGCAGTTAGAAACTGCAAGAATTCAGGCATTACGTAACGCATTACATTCAGCATTACATAGAGAAAGACAAGTTTCGCCCCTTTTATTGCCTAAGATGTTGTCTGATAACGTTTGTCTCGGCTTTGACATTCTGATCCTTTTCAATGGCCTTGCAATATCCGCTTATGCGCCCAATTGGTGCTTGTTGTGCATCGAATCTCTCCGGTTCACTTATACATACATCTACTTACCAAACTACATTGCAACAAAATGTGGCAGTCGAAGCCATAATTTGTTACGCGTGCAGCAGCCTTGTTACATGCCACCTTTTTGATTATTTAGAGACACAGTTGCAACTCACCTGCAAAGAGAGAGGAAGATAAAGGAAAAATAAAAATAAGTAAGAGAAGTAAATAAGGATTTAGATACGGTTCAGTTCAGACAGGATTTGGTTCGGAGCAGATGAGCGTGTTTCACATTTAAAGAGCTTCTGCTTCGCATTGCAGTTATTATATGAAATATGAACCCGGCGCACGACGGATGTTGATGAGTTCGTCGGAACTCTGTTGTTCAGGACAAACACAGAAAAGGGGCGAAGTAAAAAAACTGAAAACTGAAAACAGGAAACAGACAACAGTTACCGGGATATTGTAGTTGCACAACAAACAGCGGCGATTAAAAGTGTGTCGGAAACAGAATGTAAAATTATTATACATAGTTAAAACATATTTTCGGTTTTGCAAAACAATCGATAAAACTATCGATAAGACAGTAAATGGCGCAGAACGTCCTACTTTTTATCCTAACCTTTATTTAATGGAAATACAAAAATGTTTTAACTGGCTGACTTCGCCCTACGTAAGTCAAACCTAGGTTAGCACATTTGACCTCTAAATCTATCGACTTGGTATTCACCTATGTCCTACCGTTTGGGCTGTGCGTTGATAGCAGTCAGTCAGACAATTTTTAAATGTATTTATGTTATGAACAAATCGACAGGTTAGTTAGGAGAATACACTGCTAAAGAATAAATGCAAACAATAATTTGTGTGATTTTAATTTAGTCCTTGAGCCTCAAGGACTTGTCGAGCCGACGGCATTTCAAGAGCGTTAAGGAGTGCTCAGTCAAGCTCTTAACTGAACTGAACTAAGCGGAACAGAACTTAACAAAACTGAAACACAGAACTCCCTAGGGGTAGCCAGTGTGATTTTGTTTACCTAAAAGTTAAGCAATTTATTATTAAGAAACTTTTACAGGAGGCCATTGGCGGCCGCACCCAAATGTAAAGCTAGGACATACATACAAAATACTTAAATGGGGCGACCTGTGTATGATAAACGAACATATTAAATAAAACATAACAAGAAACTCAACAGCACAATAAGTACTATAGCCTCTGGGACGAAGCTAAGGACTAGGAACTCTGAAACTGAAGGCTGCCCAGGAGGCAGCTCGTTAAGCGAAAGAGAGATGAAAAGAGTATGTAATGAAAGCGAAGAGTACGAAATACTTAGTGCTAGGAACATAATCAAAGCCAAACTCCATACAAAAAAGGCAAGTAAGAAAAAGTAACACAATTTTCTGTTTGGCTATGCGAATTGCTTCTAGAATGAATAGTTTCGCCAGCAATTTGTTCGTAGAACGTTCAATACAATAAAAAAAATAACAGTTAAATACAGGGAGTAAAAAAAACACGTGTCAAGCTATTGAATAGTTATTCTACATATACGATAAATACGGAAAGCTGGCTTAAGTCAGTTTTTACAGGTTTCAACTCGTTTATTGAAACAAGTCTCGAATAAATTAGTAAAACATCATAGAATGCATTTGTTATTATTGCATATGTCTAAATTTAAATACGCTCACGAGATTTGTGACACATGACTTGTGTAAATCTCTAAGGAGCGCTTCACATTGTGTTTTTTATAGTTGGTTTTTTGTTTTCAGCAAACGGAAGCCTTCAAATATGATTGCTTTCTATTCATTAATAAATAACGCATCAAAAATGCATAAGCTTAATTTGTTTGTGTATCTTATTCTCAACAACAGCAACAACAACAACAACACACATTGCCATTGATTGAAACAAAACAAAAATGTTAAGTAATTAATTTCACACGGAATAAGTTTTGCAAAAGTTAATTGGCTTAGCGGTGGCTTTTGACTGGCAGTCAGAGTGGCAGCCAGATCGCCTAACAGTTTGCTGGTTGAGGCGCTGAGCTTTTTAGCATTAAATATTCAACAACATTCACTCACTGTTTGCCCCTTCCCCCCCTACCACCATCTCCACCATTTCTATCTATTTCGCTGCGAACAACAACAAGACAACTTTTTTTTCTATTCACTTTGCGTTTTGCAATTGCATTCGCGATGCAAACTATGAACAGAAGCAGCTCGGGCGCTCAAAAGCTTTAATATGAACTTTGGCATGACCCCAACCAAGAGCGAGCGAAAGAGACGGACAGAACTTTCTCGCAGCAATCGCATTAGGTTTGCTTTGGTTGCAGAAAAAAAAGTAATTTTGTGGTTGTTCGCCCATTAAAGAGAAAGAGATAGAGTGGGTGGGGGGCAAGGAAGAAAATGAGTATTTTATGTTTTGTTTCAAGTGTCATTAAAACTATGTTTATCATTGTAATCAGGCACAAATCCAATAAGAAAGAAAGAGAGAGAGATTATCATGCTATATATGTATCTCATTTATAGATAGTAAATTAAGTTTTTGTTTGCGCTTCTGGGTTTCAAAAATAATGGGCTGCTAGAAATGCAATTTGCGTTGCTGTTTGCAAAAGTTTATTATTATCTAGCGATTTCATTGAACTAGTTTTAGAAATAGAACGAACGGAGAGCGAGGGGCAATGAGGAGCTGTTTTGATCGGTGATCGGTTCAAAGCATGTCTAAACGGTTCGATTCGGTTTTGATCAGAAAAGTGCTCAAGCTTTTGTTGCTTGCATCTGATGAAGGCTCGACTAAGAGATACCCTACACTCATTTCAATCTTTGATATCTTCCGTGTTTCGTTTCTTAACGGTTTTCGTTTAAAAATATTTTCCTGATATTGAGGCATGTTGTTCATTTGGAAGATTCAATTTTTTTTTGTTATCGATAACATGTATTGGAAACGATTAGCCCGAAAATGCTTTGCCTCTCTGCCTGTTAATTTTTTTAGACATTTTCAATGAGTTCAGGGTATAAAAACTAGATTGAACGGTTCGATATCTAAGCTAATGCGTGTTGTTTCTACCTATCAAATTTTTATAATTGTATGTTTCCGCAGTAGTTTAAATATAATTCCTATCTGTATTTAATTCATATGCAAATCATTCAATCGGCTTCGCTAAAGTTTAGTTTTTTCCTTTGCCTTTCTCTCTCTCTCTCTTTGTCTCCCTCTCTAGAACTTTAATAACTTGATTAACTGTTAGCTGTTGGAGTTTCAGTTACACGATAATAACAGTACAATGCCGTCAGTCATATCGTATTTCACACAAGCATTCAAATAAATGTTTTTAAATGTTCATGCCCGGTCAGATGGGGCGTATGAGTTATATTTGTTGCTATAAAAAGTAGAATATTATTGTTTGTTGTTGACATGGCAGTGCCATTGCTGATGATTAGCAAAGCTGCTGAGACATACAATTAAAACAGCAACAGCAGCACACAATTGCTAAATGAGTTGAACCAAAGAGAAGGCAAATTGGGAAAATTGAATTTTTTTAAATTGATGAACAGCAATGCTAAACGATATTAAAGTTAAGAATATATTATCATAAGTATTCATATTTTAAGTTGAATTTCTATTGATTTAAATTTAAATATTTGATCGGATTCAAATTGTTTTTACTACCGAATTTTGATTCTGGATAATATTTGAACTTAAGGCACTTAAAAATAAACTAAACAATATTCTAGAAGATTATATACTATCGATAACGCAAGCAAACGATAACAACAGAAAGTTATACTATTGTCAAGACATGGTTTTGCTTTGAGAAACTGTAAAAACTCCATCAAGATTGTTTAACATACAATGAAGATATTTTCGATTAAACTGTACTTCAGTAAAGAATTGTTGTATCACGTCTTATGAAGAACACGTTACTTAGAAGAGTCTTTCTCTTCCAAAGAGTTTCTTGTGCACTTTTTTCAGTGTTTTTGTTGTTGTTTGTTTTTGTGTGAAAGATTTTTACCTGTTTGACGTGTGCTCGACGCTCAAACTGAATGCCTGCTGGATTATGATCGGTAATTTCCAAAACCGATGAGTTGATAGCGACTGTTGTTGTTGTTTCTATTGTTTTTGGGTTCATTGTTGTTGTTGTAGTAGTAGTAGTTGTTGTTGTTGTTGGCGTTTGTATTATTAGTGGAGCTGCAGCTGGCACGGATATTGAATCGACATTGCCATCCATTAAAGCATCCGCTGTCTGCAACATATGCGGCATGGGCATCATGTTGATGTTGCCACCAACGCTACCGGAACTAGGACCGCTGTCATTGTTATCGCCATTGTTGCTGCGACTGCTGCTTGTGCTGCTTCTTAAGCCAATTTCGATAACAATCTTGTTGGACTGCTGCTGCTGCTGCTGCAGTGTCTGTTGTCCGCCTATTAAACGATGTAAATTCTTTGGATGCGTTGCCGCCGATATGTAATTCAAATCACTTTTCGATAAATGATGCTGCTGCAGCGTCGAATACTGTTGCTCAACGAGGGCGGCACGCGTCTGTGCGGCCTGATGACCGCCATTGGCTGCCGCCGAATCGCTGGCGACCTTTTCGCGCAGCTTAACAATGTTGGATATGTTGATGCTATTGGTTAATGTGATGCCCGTTATGCAGACCAGGACGATGGTTAGTAAAACGCCGCAGATGACTAACGTGGGCATGCGAAAACATTTTCGGCTGCACATTTTGCCTGTCGATATATTCTCTGTATATGTATATTGTATTTCTTTTTGTTTTGTTTGGTTGGTTAGACACTCACACAAACGAAGCACACGAAAAAAAAAATACAATTTGTTTTTGTTTTGCACGCTTTGACACTTTGGCCCCGTCGCCTGCGATCGCGCGTTCGTTTCGGCTTGACTCGGCTGGGCTCGACTTGGGGCTTGATTCGGTGTTTAAGTTTGAAGTTAGCTGCGCTTTGATTCGCTTTCGTTCTCTGCCGACCGCCAACGTCAGCTGCGTTGAACTGCTGAAACTCGAATGCAGCAGTCGTCGCTGCTGCTGCTGCAGCGACGCTAATGCACTCTGTGCATTTGCTTTTGACACCGTTACTCGACGCTCTTTTTGTTTAACTACTCGCTCTCACTCGCTCACTCTGCTCCAGCTGCGACAGCTTCAGATGCTCGTTCACCTTGGCGCCGGCGCCTCTGCCGGTCGCATTGGCGGCGAAGCCGTCGCAGCTGCGCGCTGCTCCAATCGAATTTGCATGATGATTTTTTGTTCTTGTTGTTGTTCTTGTTGTTGTAGTCGTATAGTTGTTGTTTTAGTTTATAATAAGCAGTTTGCTTTTGCTTTGCCTTTGTTTTATTTTATATGTGTTTCGTTTCTTTATTGCTGCTGTATAAAAATACACAAAAAGGAGTCAACAAAGATCGTTTGGCTCTTACTAATTGCTTTCCCCAAAAAAAAATCGGGGTGCGGCCACCAACAAAAACAAAAATATGAGTAACGCACACGAAACACAAACAAAGTTTAAATGCTCTTAAACAAAGCACAAGAGTCGATCAGAATGTTTGCTTTAACACAAACGCCTATTGTATCTATATTGAATCGCAAAGCAATTTGCCACCGATATTTGGAGTGCCTTTAACATGTTCAATTGAAAATGTTATCCGTTTATTTTCTTAAACGCGGCATTCATTCTACGCAGCAGGGGTGTGACCTTTTTCTCTCCTCCCTGCGCCCAGTTGATTTTCCAAAACGTTGCCAAAAACAAAAAAACAAAACGAACTGTAATAAAATGGTCAAGGTCAGCAGTGTTTGACTGCAGGATACCCTGCTGTGTGTGCAAAATAAATAAAAACTTTGCCAACAATTATGAATTTATTACTTCATAATGAAGTTTACAGTTTATACTACATATAAATTAAGCATTTGTACAAAATAAGCTTGTATATTAAAACCATCTGTATCAATGAATAACAATTACGGGGTATATAGAATACTCAAAACATGGTTTGCTACTTTTAAAAGGGCTCTATCATCCATGTTAATTTAACGAAAAAGACGCAGCTTCATTAATTGAAAACAAATTCGAGGAAAAAACAAAAGAAAAAAAATCTTAAGCTTGCGTCACAAGCAGAAATAAAGTGTGGAACGTGATAAAGACGTTTGGAGTGGGTGGAGACAAGGGGGAGATGAACAATTTTATAAGTCGTCGATGTCAATTGTCCAAAACTATATAGAAATGTATTTATTTTGTTTAGGAAAGAGGCGCGTTAATGTTCAATTAAGTGAATTTCGTTGCCCTTGGGATATATAAGTTTTTGTTTGAGTATGCGTGCGTGTGTGAGTGTGTGTGTGTGCCAAAACTTTCGCATGCCGCTCAATTTATCCAACAGCAACCAACAACAACCACAATAATGCCCGAAAGACTTATCGATTCGACTTATCGATGACAATAATATTTGTAATCTTGATATTTAAATACTTGCAATAGAAATTTTGATATATATATGGATATATAAAATCGCTTGAGTTCTGTCAAATACATTTGTTCTGAGTGACAAAAGCACTTCTGCTTTGCTGCTGCTGGATTACTTTTTAAGCTGCATCAATGAATAAATAAATAAATATTTGCCATAAATACTTAAAGCTACTTCAATCTTGCTTTTAATATGCATTTATTTGGATTTATTGTTATTTTGAGCAAGCACTTATGCAGAATTTGACAATATAAATATGCCTGACAATGCATTCGAGAGCTAAAAGGTTTTTATTTAAATGCGCGCACACACACACACATACACATTTGCAGCGCTCATCATCATAATTCGTGCCTCGTCACTAGAGTCCCGGCTTTGCGCATCAGGCATGAAAATTGCGCTCGACTTTCGAGTAATTATTTTCAACAGCTTTTCGCAGCAGCAGCGTCACCCGTTGCAAACAGATTGCATACACTTAACCGAACCCCTGAAGCAACCACAGAACTGCCAAGCAGATGGTCGTGCAACAAGCGGCAGATGAATAAGACGTTGCCTGTTGTTCATTTAACACCAAGCTAGCTTGCAGTAAGGGATGGGCGCGCGAGGTAGAGAGAAATCGTTGGCCACTTTATTAAATTAACGCAAGTAAATTGCACAGTTCTCTACGAGCGAAAACTAAAATCAAATCAAAAACAACGAGCACAGCAGCATTGCGTATACGTAATAAAGAAATTAAAAGCAATTTCTCAGCAGGAAAATCACCCAAAAGACTCCGTCCACCAGCCTGTCGCCTAAGAAGCGCCAGTGTCCTAGCGTTGACTGCCTGTCTTTTAGTCTATCTATCGGTCCGTCCGGCTTTTGACAGCTTGTCAACTAGACTAACGCCCAACCGAGCTCAAACTTTCTCCCTTGTGTCCTTTCATTCGTCCTTAGCCCTAGCCTTTTAATTGACGCACTTGCATGTGAACAACTTTTGATGACCACAATTGCATCAACACACCCACACACACACACACAACCACACTGAGAGAAAATATTTTCATAATTTCAATTTAACTACCAAAAATGTCTACAAAATACTTGAAACAAGAGCAAATTATCTTGAATCTTCTAAAAAATTTTTCAAAGCTGTTTTTGAATCAATTTAAGCTCAAAATTAATTCAAAATACTTCAAACAAGTACTTAAAAATCTTAAAGTACGAGAAAATAAACTTGAATCAAGTAAAAGTTTACTTTAAGCAAGTAAAAGCTCCATTCGAATTAAGTTAAGCTCTAACTAAGTTAAAACTCAATCGAAAAATTTTTAAATTGTGTGCAAAATACTTGAAACAAGTACTCAAATATCTTAAGGTAAGAGAAAATAATCTTAAATCTAGTAAAATTATGCTTGAAACAAGTAAAAGCTCTAATACATTACAATAAATTAACATCGTAAAATTCTTAACTTTAACAAATTCATTCTCAGCAAAAGCCTAGATTGAAATGTCAGGTTTTAAGTACTTTATACTTATTTTTTTCGCTCAGTGCACTTAGCACTTCACACATCCACACTAACACCAAACCGGACTAACACAAATGACTGACAGGACATAGCCCAGGGGATTGTAATAATAAGTTTGTATGAAAAAAAAATAAATATCGATTAGCACTAGAAAATTAAAATTGCAAACTTGATGGCAGCAAGCACTGGAAAAAATTTGTATTAGCATTTTTTTTTTTTTAATTATTACGCTTAAACACATAGTAAACTGTTTGTTTTACATCTTAATATGCTGTGAATTCATAACTGAAAAGGATTATGAAGTTCAATTTGTCAATCAAAAAGGTTTAAAAGCAAATGAAAAGTCAAAAGCATCAATTGTTTTAACTAAAAAAAGTCTTAAGAGCTTAAAAAAATCACGCAAGCGGTGCTAAGAATATGCTAAGAGAGAAGTTCATTAATGTTTATATGTATATATGTACGTTATGTAATTGCTATGTGTGAATATTGACAGCCAACTTAAGGCTCATTATAATTATCGCACTTTGTATATTATGTGTATGTGTGTGTGAAGGAAAGTGTGACAAGCCAAGATATCGTATAAGAGGCATTACCAGAGGCCAGAGGCCACAAGCCGCTCTTCTAATTAGAGATACGTTTCAAGGATGAAGCTTAGAAGGTTCTGTTTTTGTTTGTGTTGTTGTTGCTGCTGCTGTTGTTTGCAGCTTTGTTGATTTAAGTTGGCTTCAGTTGAAATTAAATCGTGAAATGGAGTCACATTTGGATTCACAAGGACGCGTTGAGAGAGAGAGAGAGAGAGAGAGAGTGCAGGCAGGCCTTGGATGTAAATCAAGAGACGCAACAAAAAAGAAAAACATTTGCTAAGCATTAAGCACAAATAAAAAAAAAAAACGCACGCTGCAAGCAAAATATATATAAAGCCTAAACGCGTTCGTTGCACAACTATAAAAAATAACGTGGCCAAAATGAAATGAGCATTTGAATGCCAAAACAGAAAAGGAAAGAACGAAAAAAAAAAGTGCAAAATGACAAAATAATGCGTTCAGGCAGCAGTTCCAAAAAGAAATGCGGCATTGAGAACCAAACGAAAGTGAAAGTAAAAGTGAAAGCACATCAAGTAAATGCATTAAAAGCTATTTTAAATTCAACTCAAATAAATTATGGACATATTGTTCATGGCACAGGTGTATTAAGCCACTAATGAAATGCGAATCTGACACTTTGAAAGTGAAATAAACCGAAAAAAGCAAAAATTTCAAAGTAAAAAAGGATTGACTAGAAATCATAAGCAAACCAAACTAGTTTTCTTCAAATGTGGCAAGTGGCAAGGCAAGCAAATTGTAGTAACAGCTAATTAAGTAGGCATGTGACAATGATCTGAAAGAAATAACATACTGTGGCATACATAGACTTACATTAACATTAACATTAACATTAACAGTAACAGTAACATTAACATTCGCATTACATACAATCCCTTGATTATAAGTTACTTTATGCTGTTCGTTGTAGTTTTGTAGATAAGTAGGAAATCAGTCTTGATCGAGCAACGAAATAAAAAAGACTTGTGTTTACGAAGCTGCTGCGTTTTCAAATATTTCGAGACAAACATTTGTCTACTACAAAACAAAGATCTTAAACCCTCAATTAAAGCAAAATGATCAACATTTTAGGTCAAAGCTAAATTTGTTCTTGTTGGAAAGTTTATTTGATTTTACCTGGGGAACTTATTTAATTAAAACATTTATTCACTTGATCAAAAAGAGATGGTCAAGTTTGAAACACGGAATATTTAAGTCCATGTTTGACCATTTTTTATGATTTTGATGTGTTTCATGTTGCAGATGCAATTGCGAATCAAGAATTCTTCACATTGCGAAACTTTTTGACAATGCCATAAGGTACAGTAGGGTATATATATGTATGTATATACACATGTATGAATTCAAAAGCCATCCACATCACAAATTGAAATGTGCTGACAGCTTGTTCATGCAGTTGTCAAGTTTTCCTCTTTTTTTTCGGATTTCATGTTAATGCGCTGCGGCTGGATTTGAAAGGAGAGGAAGAGGGAGATGAGTAAGTATTACGTATACGCATAAATTCAGTGCGCTCGGTGAAAATACCAAAACAAAAGGACATTAAATACGAGCAGGGAGCAGTTTCAGCAAGCAGCAGCAGCAGCAGCAAACGGCTAACAGCACTTTGAATTATTAAAACTGCAACACAGCAGCAGCAGCAGCAGCCCGAAACAACACACAGCACGCAACAACAACAACAACAGGAACAAGAAGAGAGAAACCCAAAACGCAAGTCACAATTGTGTGGCATGGCCATTATCTATTGCAGCTGTTGTGTTTATGCACATGTGTGTGCTGTGTGTTTGTTGTATTTGTACTGCTTTCAAGTGTGCTGTCGCCGCTGCTGTCCCCTGCTGTGGTGTCTGGTTCTGTGTGTGAGTGAGTGTTGTGTTGTGTGTTGTGCATTTGAGTTGTTAAGCAGAAGCAAACACGATATGTTCGTTCAATCTAATTCGGCATGCAGCCTGACTTTGCAAGCCTCATTCCCCAAAGGTCAAAGTTTGCCCAATCAAAATCGATGCACACATACACAACCCAAAAAACAAAAACAAAAAAAGCCAAAAGAGTAACCTTTAATTAGTCAATGTCAGGGACAAAGTTGCATTGTCAATTCGTGACAGGATGAAAATAACAAGTAGGAAATTAGCTGCTGCTGCTGGACTAAATGCTGCATTCAACCATTCACAGATAATGTCGATAGACAACTGCAAAAAAAAACCAACTCTTTCTCTTTCACTTTTCCTTGCACTGGCAAAATGCCAGACAAGTCGGTCTGTTTGTCTGTCTTTTCCTTTGCATTTTCATTAAGCTCTTTTCTCACGCCAAAAAAAAACCCTTTCGAGTGTCGCATTTGCATTTGTGCAAATCCGGGAACACAGGTGTGTTGCTTCCTGTGGCCTGTTCCAAGCAAAAGACACACAAAATGTTATTTCATTACCAAAAAAAAACATAGCCTGCTTTTGTGCGTGATGTGACAAAAAGAATAACAAAAGCATTTGGTTGTTGTTGTTGTAATGAATTCTATATTTTACAGCTAGATAAAATTTCCATGTTCAACATTTTGTAGTACAAATTAATGCGCATGCAACACGAAAACAACAAAACAGTTGCACCACAACTTTATTATACACTTTTGCATCTGTATTTTGTTAGCGCAATAATAACGCATAGAAGGACTAAAATGCTTTCTATGCAAAAAATGTGAATATATGTGAGAGAAAGAAGAACAAACACGTCTGAAAACATATAGTAACTATCCGCTTTGGATCAGCAACAACAGCCAAGTCTTGTTTACCATAGGTATATCAAGGCAGTACACTGCAGTGTGGAAATATCGATAACTTCACATATTATCGATACCATAAAATGACCTTACTCAATCAGTAGCAAAGGCAGGCATATTCTCTATGCACACACATATAGAGCAACTAGATATTTTCTCGACTAGAGCCATATATGAACAGGGTCAAGCGCGATAATTGGAATTTTAGTAATACGGTATTTACACACACAGAGAGAGAGAGAGAGACATTGCAAAGAGATTACATACATTCATATATGTATGAACATACATATGTTTGTAATATGCTGTATTTGCTGTGGTCTTGGCATCCTTTGATTGCTGCCGCTGGGTGTTTGAATAACGTTAAGGTAACCAGAAAATGAACGTGAAACAAAATTAAATTACATGTTACACAGAAAAATAATGGGGAAGCTAATGTTGATTCTATGCACTCTTATTTCTAATCATAAATGCTTTAAAATGGTTGAATTCTTTGAATAGATAATTGATTTAAGGGAACTGTTGAAGAGCATGACGAATATTATAAGGAAATAACGATTTACTTAAAACCCACAAAAAAAAGGGGGATTTTTCTTAGTTTTTTTTTTTTTTTTGCCGCACAAATCATTTATTTATATGCAATTTGGAATTCTAATTGACATACGGTTTGACATGCATGCATATTTTGCATTTTATTTATGGCTCAATCCCATCTTTTTGAATTCAGTTAAAGGATTTGGAGACTGCAGTTGGCAGACAGGTATCAGTTGGCAGTTTGGTTGGTTGACTGGTGCCAAAAGGGACAAAACACTATGAGCAGATACCGCAAAATGGAATCAAACTGAGCTTGGCAATTAAATTGCAACACACACACATACACACAAGAGGATCCCTGCTGGCCAAAAAGTCAGCAAAAGGATTTTTTACAATTTGTTGTCCAATGCTGCAGTTGCTGTCAAGAAAAAAAGAAATAAATAAACATATGGCTGGGCAAACAACTCAGGGGAGGGGGAATTAAAAAAAAAATTGGCAAACTCACAGAAACAAACAAAAATAAACACAACGCACACACACATGCAAACACTCATACACCACACAGAGAAGTTGTACAAAAAGTTTGCCAGACAACAAAAAATATTTAGAATAAAGAAAACAGGTTAAATAAATACAAGCATCAAAGTATTGAAGCCTTAATACTCTAACAACTATCTATATAATATAAAAGAGTTTGTCCCCACTGACTGATTGACTGATTGAGTGATTGACAACAAGTTGTGGCACAAGCCTTAAGAAATAATGTCATAAAAACATTGTTTGCTAAACAACAGCATTTAACTCATATAGCCCCTTTCGAAAGAGTATATAAAAAGTGAAAAGCCTAACAAGCCTGGCCATCGTGTGCTGATAAATTGCGGTTTTCCTCCTCGTTTTTTTTTTTTTTTTTTTGGTTGGTTGGTGGTTCTTTTGTTGTTGGCTGCTGGCCTATTTTCATTGCATACTTTGAGGCGGAGCGGTAAGAATTATGAGCTGGCGACAAAAGGAAAGAAAAGGCGTGGTAAGCGCAATGAATTATTAATAATATGGCCAAAGTCGCAATAGCAGTCACAGTAAAGCTGCTCTGGGGCGAAACGCCACAAAATCCAAAGTCAATAATATGCAAAAGGCTAGTAAAGTAAACCACACGATAACCAAAAACCGAACACCGTATACCGACAAGCACAACCAGCCAAAAGCAAAAACTATACAACAACAGCAACAACAACTACAACGATAAATGTAAATTAGACTTGACATCAAATCAGACGTGTCAAACTCAAGTCCTGAGCACTGAGAACAAGTGGCCAAGACGACACACACATTGCCTCAAATGGTTTTTCTTCCTTTTTTCTTCTTTTATATGTATTTACTTTTACAGGTCAACGGCAGACAGAAGACAAGTTCCTGTGTGTGTGTGTGTGTGTGTACATAAATGGGTTGTCTTCAAAGTTTTAAGCAAAAGCAATTAAGAATATATTGTATATATAAGTATGTATACATACTTTATGCAGTTGACATGGTTAAACATAGAAAAGCTATTTGTCTGAAGACAAGAAGAAAATTTTATTATTGGGACAGGTTTGGGTTTGGTTTTGTCAAACTAAAATGCAGAAAAACTTTGTTCAAACTTATGGAAAACTAATGTGGAAGAGTGAAAGGGAGAGAGAGAGAAACAGATACTTAAATCAAAATACCATAAATACTTAATATGAAAAACAATCAAAGAAAGAATATGAAAGTAGATTAAGCTAAGCGGATGCCATTATAAACGCATCAGCATGCATAGAATAAAACTGCGATTTAACGAAACTGACATAAAAAAAGATTGTTAAAGTTTAAAGTTTTGAGTAAGAGTCAAGTTTTTGTTCAGAATATTTGATTCGAGTCTATAAGTTTGGGTTTGATTTTTATAAGGTTACGAACTTAACAATAAAGTGATCAAAAAGCCACAACGATAGCTTAGCTTTAGCCCTTGACGATTGTTGGTTATGGTTGATTGATATCATGATTCAATGCCCATCAAGAAGACATCAAACAGCCCTCGTTTTGTTCGTTTTTGTTGGATTATTTTGTAACATGTTGCTGATAGCACACGTAGCGATAGAGACCTGAGGCCCGCCTGCATTTGTTGCATGCCAAACAGACTATCACAAGTGGATGTATCCTGGCAACAGCAACAACAGCAACAGCAACATCAACAAACAAACGAACAACAAGCAACATCATCGTCCCGCCATCGGCTTAGCCAGGGCTTAGTTCCAGCGCTTAAGTGCACTCGAGTTGCCTCTAAGCGTGAGGTAGTATAGTCATATAAAATTACACTCACTGCCTGTGGGCGGGTAACCACAAACCGAGCAGAGGAAGGGGGGGGGTGTAAGGTGTAGGAGGAGCTTCCTGTTTGGTGTGAATGTTAGACATGAAATGCTTTTGTCTAGGCTCAACAGGATGTGGCAAAGGTTATGGGGCAGAAGGGAGATGTGTTTCAGCTTTTCAACTTAGGCTTTGGTTTTTTGAGCTTTGGTTTTAGCTTCAAATCCAGCAACACACACACACACACACACACACAATATCAACTTAAGCTGCAATATAGCATTAGCATTACCAGCTTTGACCCATCTGCTCGGGCTTACAAGTCGTATGCGTGTTTCTTGATGCTCAAGCCAAAAAATAAGCATTATACGTGTAACGCACAAACACTTACGCACTCACACACACACACACACACACACAGATTTACCCACCCACAAGTGTTGTCTATGGCAGAGATTTTTATGTGCAATTTTCAAAGTTATTTTTTTTTTTTTTTTTTTTCTTTTTTATACTCTTTGCCAATTAAAATGTGGTTGCAAAATGGGCATAATACAATTGTGGAAAAGTTGTTAATATACAAAATGCAGGCAATCCTTGAAATTTACAGAAATATATATATATATATATATATTCAAGGCTAACATACACATTAGATTGCCATGTTTTTTGAGCGTTTTCTTTTAAATTCCTTGTTGGCCAACAGACTTTTCAGGTATGTCCATATATATTCAACACTAGTCGGATTTAAAATGTTTATTTCAGGGTATCTGCGAAGTCATCAAAATCTCACTTTTGGCACTATTTGAAATAAAATTCGTGTGAAGCATTATCTTTTTTTTTTAGTAACGGGCATGCTGTGCGCGGATATGAATCTTTTTTGGTAGCTCAAGGGGTTGGGATGCGAAGGTGAGAGTAATTTTGAAAATAATTGCATGACTTCTTTTACTATTCGTTCTATTTATTGCATATATGTATGTAGTTTTATATTCATATGGCGACGTTCAAATGTTGCTTTCATGAATTTTAATTCAAGAAGTGAAAACCGAACATCAAATAAAAATATATTTTTATAAGAATATTACAAATGTCAAATCTTTCTCAACACTTTCATTGCGCCATAAAAACTCGCCGAACAAATGAATATAATTTTTGAGTAAAATCAGTTTTGAATAACGATTGCAATTTGTTTACAACTCTGATGGCTTGGAAATCATTTAATTGGTTTAATTTGCATTTTATGTTAATTAAAATGCATTCAAAACATTCGACGACCATATGCTGCTGCTGAAGACACTTTTAAATGTTTACTGGTTGCATTTGTTTCAATTTGCTTTGTTGTTGTCATTCACTCATTAAAATGTAAACACCGAAAACAAACAAGACACAAAAAAAAAAAAAAAATACAATAAAAATGCGAAAAGCTGCCCCGAAAAAAAGGAAAAGTTTGGCGTCATCAACACATTGCAACACATCCGTTCACGCCCTGCCAGCAGCATCCTGCATCCCGCAGCAGCATGCAACATTCAACCATAATTAATACCAGCAAAAAACAATGCAAGCCTGCGGCGTTTTTCTTTTTTCTTCTTGCCGCCTCAGTGCATTGTTTATTGTTTATTTACGCGCCTTTGGCTGGCCAACAACAATAACACGTTGGCATTTGGGCCGTGGTAAACAAACGCGTTAACAGCGAAATGTCCGTTCTTGACTCTTGCTGCTGTATTGTTTTTAGTTATATTTTTTAATTTCAGGTGCTATGCAGGAAGCAGCTGCTGCTGCTGCTGCTACTGCTGCTGCAGGTAGCCTTGAACACAACACTTTGAGTGCAGACAGCAATAGAACCGACTGCCACTACGACTATGACAAAGACAACAACGTTGAACGAAGTGTAGCGCAAGAGTTAGTTGCCCGATTGACACCGAGACGCGAGCGTGCGAATGTTGCGTGGTGGAGTTGACGCTTCTAGCGCAGACGAGACATTAAACGCGCCAGAGCAAAACATCAACACAAGAAGCCAGGCAGGCAGTCGAACCAAGCCAGCCAGCCAGCCAACCAGCCAGCCAGTGTGGGACAGACAGACGAAGGGACCGACCGACCGACCGACCGGCCAGAAGAGTCAGGCGGCCAAACGGCGCTGTTAAGGGGCCCACAAATGTTGGCCGCCCAAAAAAAATAAAAAAAAAACCCAAAAAACAAAGCACAGCACAGCAACAGCCGAGCGCTGGGCACGACTGTCAACCGAATGGTGTTCGGTTTGGTATACGATTGGCATCGAGTCGAGAGGCGAGTCGCAACGAGTTGCTCGCTTGCGAATGGGAAACAAGCAGCGTATACGCAACGCATAACAAATACCCTTTCAATGGTTAACAACAAAACAAACAAAACTGCAAGGCAATGCAAAAACTAAAAAATTACTTATAAACTTTCAAGAGTTAGCCGCAACTTGGTAATGAATCAAGATATACTTTAGACCAATTAATAAAGTATATTTCAACTTGGAACTAAGTACAATATTGAGGTGGCGTTGCTCAATGCATAGCTTATGAACCCTTTCATATTGTTTTGAGCTTTTTGTCTGTCCGCTCCCCCCAAATCTTCAACGTTAAGTTGGCAGCGCGCGCGTTTTTTTTTTGGCGCCAAAAAATATATATTGTGCTTGTTTAAGCTAACGCAAAAGAGCTTTTCACTCAACAGCTTTTACGTAGTAGCGGCGGGAACAACTTGACAATGAAACGAGTTGTACGTTACATTCCCATCGTTGCAGCAGAAGAAGCTTCTTGTTCAGTTGTCTCGACACCGCAATGCAGAACGGTTCAAGTCGAGAGCTGGCCAAACACCAATGTACTCTCCGCTCACAGATGTTCTGTTCTCAGTGGAGACAGATAGAGAGAGAGAGAGAGAAAGGGGTAAGAGTTTTAAGGTGGCTGCTGCTGCTGCTACGGCAGGCAGGCAGGCAGGCAGTAAAGGTCAAAAAGCCCAAGGGTCAGAGGCCACTTGGGGTTATATGCAATAGTAATATGAAATGCGTTTTGACCTTGCTAAAACGCTAGCTGCCGCAAACTAACTGTTCTAGGCCAACCTAAGATCAGAATGAATGTGAAATTTTCAACTCTGGCAAGAGTAATGCTTAAACTTTGCCGAACGTTTAAGATAATTGGTGTTTTCGTTGATCTTTGATATTGCAATTAGGTCTGTGGATTCCTTTGAGCATTCAAAAGCTAATGGGTTATGCATTGAAGTATGATTCATTTTACTTTTATACCTATTTAATTGACAAAGATTACTTAGTGTTTTAGGCGATAATATTCCAAATAATGTTCAAGCAACAATCCGTTTAACAGACTTTATAGACGACTGTACATATGTACATTCCTGACAGTTCTATGTAAACATGTGACAAAGCATTTGTTTGTGGCAAGTGATTCAATGATGTTGACGCTGCTGCCGCTGGTTATTGACACACATCGCTAGAGGACTGCGCCGGACAATGTTTTTTTGTTGTTATTGTTTTCTTTTTTTTCATATACATACATATATAGCATATATAAAACGTATATCTGCATGCATAGCACGAATTGCGCTGTACGCTATTTGTGAAAGCCCAGCCCGCGCGTATTTGGCCAACTAAATGTCACCAAAAGCACCAAAAAGAAGAAGAAAAATCGAACAAATAAATACAGTCAGCAATTTTGTTTTGTGCCTAAGTTAGTGTGTAAATGTATACGCAATTGCTTAATTAACAATGGCAAGCAAAAAAATAAATAGAACGAAACTATAATAGTACAAAATTTGTCTCTCTCTCTCTCTCTCTCTCTCTATTTCACTCTCTCTCTTAACTGTTAAAAACTATTAAAGCGTCAAAATCTATAATGGGGCAGAGTAATGGTGTCATAAGTATATACATATACATATTTATGTATGTACATACAACAAAAGCTAATTCATATTATATTCTGTGGATTCGTTTGTTTGCTTTAAATGATTATTTAAATGGTTCGTTGAAAAATTAGTTGCTCTGCTGTTGATGCCAGCAATTATCAGAGAGCTAACAAAGCGAGATGAGAGCCAGGGAGAGTACGAAGAAGTTGGCAGCAAGCGAGAGAGAGAGAGAGGTGATTCTATTTAAGTACAGTAACAATTGGTTAAGCTCGCTATCGGTAGCACAATCCAAATAATCGATAGATAAATTGAAGTAGAGCTGAAAGTGCTATGATTTATCGATTTTCGTAGCAATGTAAAATCAAAAACTTTTGTTGTTAAAATAAAAAATCCCCAACACAAAAATGTACTGAATCGTTCCGTTTTATCTTAGTCACACTGTACATAGTCACAACCACAAGACATCAAAATTAACACCTTCAGGTTCTGCTTTTGTTACTTTATTGCAACTGAAGCGAAGAATTGAAGAATTCAAGAAAATCATTAGTTAATGCATGTTTTTTATAGAATTTCAAAAAAAAAAATATATACTTTTTACCTGGCTAATTGGGTTTGTTCGAAAAAATGCCGAAAGAATGTGGCAGTGAACGTAATGAGCGTAGATAAATTTCCTCGTTGCAAAGCTATCATGAGAGCTTTCGACTCATGCACCAAGTTCCGAAATTCGTTACGGGCGAACCGATAGCAACGGTTTACATAACATATTTATACAAATGTTCAGTTTAACAATTGTAGAGAATTGCGTAATACGTACGTTACGCTAACTAAATAGCATGTATCTCAATTAACAAATAAATTTCCTGATCGTATTCCAAAGCCGGCAAACTGGTTTATATCTTAAGATCAAAGTGCGAGAGCGACAAACTAAGACAATTTGTGACGTGACAAAACCTCGACAAACAGAAGCAGTGGAATCAAGAGATACGAGAGGGAGAAGAGAGAGAGAGAGAGAAAGGCGATGCTAAGCGTAGCCCAGGGCAAGGCCATTTGATCGTTACACATTTAGAAGAAATGCGAAACTGAGAAAAACTGGACGCCAAAAAGTAGTTCAATGTACGCAATACAGATAAGCCAAAAGATGGAAGGTGTTAATGAATACTAAGGAACACATACTTTCTTATCTTGCTTGTTGATTTACATCAACTTGCTATAAAAATGTACGAACGCCAGAGCAAAACAAAAACAAAGTAAGAACAAAGTTCACGTCAACGTTTTTCTCTAATTTTGTTATTCGATTTTTGTTTGTTACTGGTTTGGTTGATGGTGTTTAATAATGATTAAGACCGTTTTTTTTTTAAAATATATTTTTGCTTCATGCTTACTTAATATCGTTTAGCGCCTGTGTGTTGAATTCTAGGTCAGTAGAATAATCAGATAAATAATCAAAAATGAAGTGGCCCAAAAATAATGGGTAACAAGTAACAAAGTGAAATCACATCAAAAAATGTCTGAAATTAGCCCATTACATTTATGTTATGATTTATGACGTTTATAGTTTATGAACATTTTGAATATTAAAAGGTTTTTGCAAAAACTTGCGAAACTGTGCATAATTAGGCCAATTAAATAAAGTGCTAAAGAGCGTAAGAGCCGTTACTTGAAAATGTATGCGGGATCAACAGCAGCAGCTAACTGTTGTTGTTGTTGTTCCGCTCTCTCCTGTTTACTCACACTCAGTGCTGCCATCAGCCACCAGTTAATGCGGTCGCTGGATTCTAAGAAAAAAATAAGCTTATTAAGTCACACTTATATCAATTGACTTATCGAGAAATAAGCAAAATTTTGATCCTATGTGGGTTTTGCAAATTTTATAAGCTTTTCTATTTTGAAATAAGCTAGATCTAGCCTGAAATAAGCTTATCTGGCAACACTGCTCACAAGACACTTTTTTAAGCAGTGCTCGAATCTCGTACGCACAAAAGCCGAACTTTACCGAAGTTAACCGAAGTAAGTTGTGGGAAATGCGTTGGCATCAAATGTGCAAAAAATATTTCATCGCATTCCCCGCAAATGCTGCCCGCTTTGGTGGGCGACAGCAAAATAAATAGATTCGTAATTCGAATCAACGAGTTATCAGCGTCAACGCGTCGACGTCGCCGTCGCCGTCACAGCATCCGTCAACGTCACAGTTGCTAGCGCGGAAGTGCACAGGCGCGAAGAAGAACAAGCATAAAGCACGAGGCAAAAACAAAAACAAAACCTTGCTGCGAGAGACAAAATTGTTAGCTGAGAAGAACTTTGACTTTTATTAAGAATTGGCTTGCGTTAATAGTACAAGAAAAGTAGCTTAAAGAGGAATATTATGACATTCTTTTGATATAAAACTCTTCGAAATTAAGTTTTTTTTTTCGACTTCTGCCAAAAAGGCATCACTGCTCATGCAAGAGCGAAGGAGATGGCTGCGTAATTTTCAGCTATCAACGTTGCTCAAATGAAGAGGGACACATGTGAGTACATAAAATATATTGACTCACCTCTTTGACTTTGAGACGCTTCTCTTCCATGCCAGCGTCGCCGCCATGCTCCCCCGCCGCCCGCTCTTTGCCCATGCCCATGGGCAACTTTAACGTGTGTGCATTGTTGTTAGTGTTGTGGGTGGTTGGATCTAATCCTGGCATGGAAACACGATTCACCTGCATTGGCATCGAATCCTCAACCGGCTGCTCCTGCTGCGCTACCGGCGCTGGTGCCTGAGCATCAGTATCTGCTTGAGCTGCTTCCTGTGCTGCTGCCGCCGCCGCCGCCGCCGCTGCTGCTGCTGCCGCTGCACCTGCCTGCGGCTCATCTAAGATATCGCCCAGTTCGGCAATGATTTTCTGTTGCAGGCGCTGACGATCACCCATAAAATGGGGATCCTCGTTGCGGGATGCATGAGCGGCCAGTGGCGGGGCGGGTATGAAGATCTCGGGACCGGCCTTCTGGAAGTGCTTGTAGACACGGAGAACGCGTTCGCTGCCGAAGTTGTCCGGCAGCAGGAAGATACCGCCGAAGCAGAGGAAGCACAGGGTGATTAGCACGAGTCCAATTAGGCATTTCTCGCGCGAATGGAAGTTTGATTTGCGTCCAATTGGACCGATTCGATACATTTTTGTAGCGGTAGTTATTGTTGTTGCTGTTTGTTTATTTATATTGTATATAGTTATATGTTTGTGTATATTTGACGTCTCAGCTGTTTCAATAAAAGTGCCGTTATGCCGGCTTGATAGTAAACACGCACACTAACGCGCACACAAACACTCACAATGACGCAGGCGCAAGCAGAGCCCTTCAATTTAGTTCAGCAGCTGGAGTTGTTGTTGTTTTATTGCTTTTGTTATTACAACTATAACTTGGCTATTTTGGCTATTTGGCAGTCAAGCACAAACGAGTGACGTCCCCAATAATGCCACGAAAAATACATATACTAAAACAAATTTACTAACAACTAATTTAAGCAGCGTGTCAAGTTTAAAAGTAACGGCAACAGCGGCGCAACGTTCGAGTCTGGTAGTATGTGAGAGAGGAAAAAAAAATTAAGAATAAGTATGTATGCATATGACAGGCAGACAAACAGACAGAAGCAACAACACACGCAATTTGCAATCAGCAATACTAGCAACAACAACTAAGCAGCTCTAGTTATTACAGAATACCGTTAGCTCAATGTACCGTAGACAGACAGAGAGTCTACTACGAGTTGGGGAGCGTCAAAGATGAGAGTTTTTCCCCAAAGGCACCGAAACGACGACAAATATTACAGCTGTGCCGAATGCGAATGTGAATGCGAATGAGGGTGGCTGCTGCCGCTGCTTCTGCTGTTGAAACTGTCTGGACGCAGACCGTAGCGTCCCCACCGCTGACGCTGCCGTCGCTGCCAACAGCGTTGACGTCTGCTTTGATTATTTTTTTTTTCTTTTTTGCAAATGACTTTCGTTGCTGCTTTTGTTGTTGTTGCTCTTGCCGCAGCTATTGTTAATGTATTGGGCGCACTTTCTATTTGAACAGCAGCAACAAAAATAAAGCGAGAAAAATTAAATGGACAGACAGTCTGATATTTAAGTAAATGTAATATTGTTTACAACAAATTGAACACACACCAATAAAACAAACACAGCGCGTCTCGGTCTTAAAATACAATTTAACGCACACTCGCACGATATTTAATTTATTTAAAGTTAGATCACAGTAAGAGCAGCAACATCATACGAACGGGAGCGGTAGAGCGTTCAAAATGTTTCGATTCCTTTCACGAACATTTATTGTATTTTGTTTTATACTTGCATTTCGCATATTTTTGTTGTCAAAGCGTTGCCAGACTTTGTATAGAATATGCTGCCTCTTAGCACGTTATGCAGCACTGATTTTTTGTTTAGCATTTCAAAGCAAATGCATTTTAACAGCCCCTGATGAAAGAATGTACATTAATTAAAATGCGATTTGAATTTTGTTTATAAATATTTTAAAATTAATTCTGATATCGAGTAGTTGACAATCATTTTATACACTTTGCCGCCTCTTCACAACTTTATAGCAGCCAGCTTTTGCTATGCATTTAAGATGAATTTGTCTGGCAAACTATCGCCAAGTACAAAATCAACAGTTCTCGATGACCGTTTTGAACTAGTTATATTTCGCAAAGTTATTAATTTGTTCGTCGGCACAAAATAAACATATTACCACCAAATTAGTCGTGTAAGTTACATCGGTTTGTTAAATCTATCAAAGTCGGCGAGTTTTATATTTGTATTATTTCGACAATCCCTCATAGCATTGTCTCGGTACGGATCTAGGCAATTATGGAAAAGTGGCTAAGCGAAACGTTATCCAAATGCCTGGATTGTGTGGTCACCGACCAAATGATGGCGTAAGTGCTTGCTTCTAGCCATATACTATATCTAAACAATTGACCTATTTGTTTTGAAGCACCATATTGGCCATTAAAGATGATCGGGAGTTTGATGATTACTTTGGCAATCTGTTGTGCGAGGAGGATGAGGAGCATCGCTTGTTTCTGCACAACTGTCGTCGCATGTTGCTAAGCGGCAAGCAGCCACGCAGCCAGAATTCTAAAAAGAAAACCCCTCCGCCGCCGCCAACTGCTCCAAATTTTCAGCGCAGCAGTGCTGCTGGCGGAGCTGCCAAAAAGCAAGGCAAATATGTTAGCTTGTATTCCGGCGAGACCGGCAAACTGGCTGGCGAAAGCATTCTGCTTAAGGGACGTCGCATATGCGATTGCCAGGCGGCTGATCATCCGCTGATTAACAATTGCCTTCGCTGCGGACGAATTGTGTGTAAGCAGGAAGGCAGTGGTCCCTGTCTCTTCTGTTCGCAACCCGTCTACACCAACGAGGAGGAGAAGCAGCTGCTGGCAAAGGCAGCGGCGCAGTCGGCCACGACTACCAAAGCCTCGACAAAGGCGCAAAAGAAACAGAAAAAGCAAACAGATAAGTTGCAGGAGGCAATGGCGCAACGGGATCGCCTGCTGGAATACGATCGGAACAGTGAAAAGCGTACAACTGTCATTGATGATGAGCTGGACTACTTTCAAGAGAACTCCGTATGGCTAACGGACGCAGAGCGTGCCAAGTTCGAGCAGCTAAAGAGCGAAATGCATGAGATGAAGCATGGCAGCCGGATTAAGCGTAAGATCCAAGTGGATTTTGCTGGCAGGGAACTGCCCGATGAGTCACAGATTAGCAAGGAATATGAACAGCGAATGTTGAGGCAATTGTCAGCTGTCAGCAAAGCTGCTGAAACTTCTAGTTTGCTAACTGGACGCTCATCAATGGGGCTGCCATCTAATCTGGATGTAGCCCAGCCGCCCATTTTCAAGGCCAGCAAGGAACAGACGCCGGTTACTGCTCGCCTCAACGATGGCCTCGAGCGTACCTACAATCGGGTGCAGGACAAGGAATTGCTCGAAATGCAAGATATGCGTCAGTGCCTCTCCATGCATCAACCCTGGGCATCACTCCTAGTGGCGGGTATTAAGAAGTATGTCATCTTGTGATATCTTATGTTTTGAATTCAATGAACATGCATTCATTCATTGTAGGCACGAGGGTCGCGTTTGGTATAGCGAGCATCGTGGACGTTTGTGGATTGCCTCAACGGCCAAGGAGCCGCATGTCGATGACATTGCCCAAATGGAACAGTTCTATCGATTGCTCTACGATGGTAAAAAATTGAATCCCGAAATATTTAATCCCGAATCACAAATCGTTTTATGTTTTTGTTTGACAGATAAGGATCTTAAATTTCCAGAACATTATCCAACTGGCAGCCTGCTGGGATGTGTAAACGTAGAGAACTGCCTACCCCAGGAGGAGTATCGTGATGTGTATCCTCAGGGTGAATCTGATAGTCCGTATGTGTTAGTTTGCACCAAGCCGGAACGATTGCCTGTTTTACTGCCAGTGCAGGGTGAACACAAAATCTGTAAGTGTTATTTAGTACTTATAGTATATTATGGTCATAATAATGTCAATTTTCAATTCCCTGGCGCATTGCAGATGAATTGCCGCTGAAGACACACAATGCTGCGTGTAAAACATTGCTGCGTGCCCGAGTCAATAAAGGATAAATAATCGGTTAGATAATCGCAAACTATCGATTTTTTTTTTTGTTACTTATATTAAAGGCATTCCTGCAACAATTAATTGTTTTGTTTTGAAAGAGTTTTTCCATGAACGAAACAAGTATGTAAATATAAATCATTAAAAATTAGATGTTATTTTGAGTATTATTTATTTTTATTAAAAAACAAAGATTATATAACTTTAAAGTAGACTCGCAATAATATGGAATACCAATAATTCAACTTAATTTGTTGTCGATATAAATTTTCGATATGGTTAATGTGGACATAGAATATTGGCAAGATTAGGTTTAAAAACAATTATAACTTAAATCATTAACTAATAATTATTAATTATAGCGGTACTTGTAACTTTTCAATGCAATGCCAAATGTTGCGACAATTTCTGGTAGATGCAGCGCCTGGTGTTGAGGTTACCTGCCATCAGGGACGACGCGGTTCGTTTGAGGTAATGATTGATGATCAGCTGGTGCATTCAAAGCTCGCCAGCTTGGCCTTTCCCCAACACCAAAGTGTACTCGCCCAGGTGCAGCGTGCACAATCCGGCGAAACACTGCAACAGGTGCAAGCGGCGCCCATCAAAGATTGCAGCATCATGTAATATTAAAGATTTAATTAAATTATTCCACATAAAAGTTCTTTAATTGTTAAATGGTTGGCGGTGAAAAAAAATAAGTTGTTAATCTTAATAGCGTTTAGCGCCTGTAGCGATAGCGCTTGAAATGGAACCACAGCTGAAAGATGTTGTTGTGGAACTGACAACGAAATCCGCGTTTATAACTGAATTCCCATTCGCGATTGACGATCTTGAAGGCGATATCCTCGTAGGGTGGACCTGTGTGAAATCGAAGTACCGCAAAATCGCCATTATCGGCACAGGGTGTTAGGAAGTATTGTGGCGTTTGTGACTTGTCCATGAGATCCGGATAGAAGATGTTAAACTTGTAGCCCTGCACAATCTTTGGCGGCGGATTGTCCATGTCGTAGTGCGTCTGATTGTATTTGTTCCACTCGAAACCGGTGTGGACGCGATTAAAGTAACGCGGCTTGCGCGGCCGATACTTATCGGTGGCCAGTTGAGGCACTGCATCCAATTGGGTTTCCACACTAAATTCCGCCTCATCGCCTTGCATGCCTTTGCGCGCCTCACCCCGCATTCGTTGCTCCTGTGGCGTTAGTTGCGTACCCGCTTCGGCCGCACGCTCCGGATAGATGAGCTGCAAACGCTGGCGCTGCACACGTCGCTCATCATCGCTGTCCGCATATAGCCCGCCATCGATGTTGTCCTCATCGGCAGCTGTTAGACGACGTCCATTGAAATCCTCCTCACGTATATAGGTGGGACTATAGTTGCCCAATTGGTACATTCGCACAGCACTCTGCAATTCCTTGAGCGGATTATCGATTTCCTGTTCTTCCTTTTTCTCCTTCTCCTCCTCCTGCTCCTTCTCCGTGAGCTGTTGTTCCAGCTCCTCCGACTTGTTCTCCTCCTGCTTAATGGGCTCCATGGCGCTAGATGTTGTTGCACCATCTGCTGCTCCCGTTTCGTTTTCGCATTTGAGCAGCTGCAGCTTTTCGCGCAGGAGTGCCTGATGTCGATCACGGAGTCGAGCACGAGCCATGTGCGCCTTGAGCTGCGATAGAAGGCTCTCCCAATAGCTAATGTCAACGCCATCGGCACGTCCACTGATCTTGGCCTCGATGCGGCCACGCATCTCCTCCAGCTGCTTGGCATTCTTGCCACGAAAAATATCCGCCACATCCTTGACAACGCTCTGATGGATGCCATCGCGTCGCTGATTCAGTGCGTTCGCCTCGCTCTGCTGGATCTTTAGCTGCTTCTGCAGCTCATCCTGCACAATGGTGATCATGTCGTTCCAGAAGTCAATGTGCCTGCCCTGCTCCAGCTCCTCGTACACCTTGATGTCAACGAGCAGATCCTCTAGCTCCTCCATATGCAAACCCTGCAACAGCATGTACGGCTCGTGCATTTGCATCTCGAGAGAATCCTCCATCGCCGTCTCTGAGGTCCCCGCAGCCACATACTGGGCCAGCAGATCAATTGGTTTGGCACGTCCATCACGTATGCGAATCTCGCTGCGTAGACGGGCCTGCTCCAGATGGAATTGATCCTCCTGGCGTTGCCAAACGCGAAATTGTACTGCCTCCTTGGCGCGCTGCTGCTGCATGGCGTCATCCTCACGTGCCTGACGCTCTAGTTCACGTTCCTGGCGTCGCTTCTTTACCTTTTCCAGCTCGCGACGATTTTCCACCTGCTTTTGGAGCGAGAGCACCTCGACGGTTTTGGTGGATAGATTGGACAGACCCTCGACCTCGAGTTTCTTGCCCCAATGGAATGTCGAGGTCAAATTGGAGTCACCAAATGGATTATCCTCATTGGAATACATTTGGTATTCATTGTCCCAGCCCATGCGCTGACGGCGTCGTTGCTCTTTTGCCTGCTTTTCGTGCAAGCGTCGCGCACGTTTCTCCTCTGGCGTCTCTTTCGATTTTAGTTGCTCCTTGATGCGTTGGCGCTCCTGTTGATCTCGCATTCGGCGCTCCTCCAGCGTTTGCAGCAATTTTATTGAACTCATTTCGGAACTGGGTATTTTGCGCCGAGGTGGCAATGCTGTAGCTGACGAAGATGACCTGGACGATGATGAGGATGGCGAGGAGGACGAGGAAGAGGAAGAGCGTTTCCGTTGTTTCTCTTTGCGTTGTGATGGCTGCATCTTTTCTCTGTGCTTCTGTCTTTGACGGCTATTGCTTCTACTACGCTGCTCGCGACGCTTGTGTCTATCCCTATCGCGATCCCGCTCTCGGTTCAACTGTGATGTGGATGCTTCCTGTTGCTTTTCGCGGCTGCGCTTGTGTTTGGGCTCTGCTTTTCTGTCCCGGCTGCGACTGCGTCGTCGCGACTTATCCTTGGGCATATTAGAATGTGCAAACGTTTGCAGAAAACCTTACACAAAACAAAGTGTGTGTGTTTGGATTGCTCTATTGCAATCAGCTGTTTGTCATCGATAGTTGCACTGTTGTTCTGCCATATGTGTGACGCGGTATCGCAATAGTTGAAACACGAATTACATTTCAGCTCATCGATTAATCGATCGTGGCATTAATCGACATCGGTTATTTCATAAAAAAATTCAATTCCCGGTTGCTTCTAGCATTTGCGTTTATTTTCTTTCAATATTGTTGCAGTAATAATGGGCGAGTACACGGCAGAATTCACTGCTGACGAGCAGGCGTCCATCGACACAGAGTTCGAACGTTTGGAGGGTAAGTGGCGAAAAACTGATAAGAATCAATTGTCAAATCAACTGAATCATCCACTAATAGATAGCACATACCTCGACCATGCGGGCACAACACTCTATACCAAAAGACAAATAGCCGACGCAGCCCAGGTGCTTCAACGCAATGTGTTTTGCAATCCACACACCTGTCGCATCACCGGCGACTATGTGGATCAGGTGCGCTACAAGTGAGTAAACTTATCAATAAATGATTGCACAGTAAATGTGGTATAATTCTTGTGTCGACAGAATCTTGGAGTTCTTCAATACGAATGCCGATGAATATCATGTTGTTTTCACTTCAAATGCAACGGCTGCACTGCGTCTTGTTGCAGAGCATTTTGAGTTCCAAAGCAATGGATCTTTTCACTATTGCCAAGAGAATCATACCTCGGTGCTGGGCATGCGTGAACTGGTAAAAGCTAAAAGTGTCTATATGCTCACTAAAGATGAAATTGTTTGCAATGCTAATGCCACACATATTGCACCAACACCAACGTCTCAACCAGGTAGCTCCAATTGTTTGGTCGCCTTTTCGGCTCAATGCAATTTCAGTGGCTACAAAATGCCGCTGTCTGTCATCGAAAAGATACAAACAAATGGTCTTCAGCTGCCTGGTAAATGTATTGCGCAAAACCCAAAAATCGATGATGAAAAGAAATATTTTGTTTGCCTGGATGCAGCTTCATATGCGGCAAGTAGTCCATTGGATTTGCAACGCTATCGCCCAGACTATGTGTGCATCAGCTTTTATAAGATTTTTGGTTATCCGACTGGAGTTGGTGCCTTGTTGGTCAGCAAGCGTGGTGCAGAGGCGCTTAAAAAGCGTTACTTTGGCGGCGGCACCATCAACTTTGCCTATCCACACCTACAGGATCATGAGTTTCGATCAACATTCCACGAACGCTTCGAAGATGGAACACTGCCCTTTCTGTCGATTGTAGAGCTACTCCAGGGCTTTCGGACACTGGAACGTCTTGTGCCCGGACGCAGCATGGAGCGTATATCGCAACATGTCAACAATCTGGCTCGTTATTGTGATCAGCAGCTGCGACAATTGCAGCATGCCAATGGTGCACCCCTAATCCAGTTATACAACCACGCCGGCTATGAGGACCGCACTCAACAAGGAGGCATTGTTACCTTCAATGTGCGCACTGCTAGCGGTGATTATGTGGGTTTTGGTGAGGTCGCCTGTGTGGCATCATTGCATCGCATTCTATTGCGAACCGGCTGCTTTTGCAATATAGGCGCCTGCCAGCACTTTATGCAGCTGGACGACAGTGCCATGGATTCAATCTATAAGCGTGCTGGACGCATTTGCGGCGATTACTTTGATCTGCTCGATGGCCGGCCAACGGGGGCGGTGCGCGTCTCCTTTGGCTATATGACACGCGTACAGGATGTGGATCGCCTGGTGGAAATGTTGCGCAAAAGCTATTTGAATGTCAAATCGCATGAACGACTCAACTATATTGAACAGCGATCCGAACAGCTTCCCAAGGAGCTGCAGGAGCGCGCTCAACGTTTGCGTCCACAATTGCTGCAATTGGCCATCTATCCTGTGAAGTCATGTGCTGCTCTAAAGCTAAACGAATCGGCTCTTACGGATCTGGGATTGCAGTACGATCGCGAATGGATGATTGTTGATGTCAATGGCATGGCATTAACCCAAAAACGTTGCACAGATCTCTGCCTAATACGACCACGCATTGTTAACGACCAACTGCAGCTGCATTTCCATGAAGACGACAACGATTTGAACGATTCGTCATCGTTTGTCAGTGTGCCGCTCTCACTGAAAGATCAGGCTGCTAATTCGTTACGTTGCCGTAGCAAAGTTTGCCGCCAGCCAATTGAGGGCTACGATTGCGGCGATGAGGTAGCCAATTGGCTAAGCCAGCATTTGAACATGGACGGCGTGCGGCTGCTGCGTCAATCTTCGCAGCGTCGCAGTGCAAACGGCGGTGACCAAAAGGAGCAGCAAAACCTCAGCCTAGTCAATCAGGCACAATTTCTGCTTGTGAATCGCGCATCGGTGCGTTCGCTAGAGTTTGAGGAGCAGTTGGACGAGACGGTTGATCGTTTTAGGGCAAATCTTGTCATCGATACGGGCGTGCCTTTTGAGGAGCTTAAGTTTGAACAGCTGCACATTGGTAATGTCCACTTTCAAGTGGATGGTCCTTGCCAGCGTTGTGATATGATCTGCATTAATCAGCGCACTGGACAACGTTCGCCCGATACCCTTACCACAATTGCCCGGCTTCAAAGCGGCAAGATGCGTTTTGGCATTTACATTTCGCGTTCCAACAACGAAACAAAAAAACACCATCAACTTGCGTGTGGCGATCCCATTGTTGTTATTGATTAATTATGTAAATAAATTATGCATAAAATCAAAAACATTCCCTTGATGATCCTGGATCCTGGATTAACCGGCAAGTGACTTTTCCAAAAAAAAAAACCAGTTGATGTTTCTAAACATTTATATTTTTTAATGTTGATTTAATTTACTTAACCATAACAGTAGTTTTTTATGTTTTTAAATCAAAATTGGTACAATAACCCTCTTATCGTATCATATTGTATGAAAATATACAAAACAACAACAAAAATTGACTATACATAGGATGTCTCTCTCGCTCTTACTCATGCAACGCAGTAATTGTGATTGAGTTTCAGATCTTGTATCATTATCTTTTATGTAATTAATATCTATAAATCTATATATTTAGTAAAAACAGCAAACAATTTTAAAGCATTAAATGCATGTTACAAATAAAATCGAAGTTCCATTGAGCCCTTAATGTTCATTTCAAACACGCGCTCAGCAACACTTAACCGCTGTCTTTGTAACGTCTATCGTCATTTATCGATATTTTGATTTGATTATGATGAGGCTGGCGGCGACGGCGGCAGCAGTGGCGGCTGTGAGCAGTTTGTGTCAATAAAGTTCCGTTAGTACACAAACGAAGCTAATAGCAAACGGACGAGCAACGGACAAGAACTGAAAGCAAACGGATACGGACACACACACACACGCAGTGTGGAGGCAAAATGGTGTGAAAGAAAGAGAAAGATAGCGCCTAAATGTATGCAGAACAAAGAACGGGGAAAACAGCAAAATATTCGTCTCTACAATTGGCAAATACACCAACAACATTTCAAGAGCAGCAGCACCAGCACCAACAACAAAAACAACGACAACTACACCAAAAAGCAGCTGAAATGTGAAGCATCCAAGTTGATTGTTTGTGTATATGTGTGCACATTTACATATATATGTTTGTATTTATGTACATATGTGCACTTCTGTTATTTACTACTCGCATTTTCATGCAAACAAATGCGCAATTATTTTTGGACAACGCTTTATTTTTTGAAACAAAGGCACGAATGAGAAGAAGAAGACGACCACAACAATAATAACAACAACAATACCACACAGCAGTCGCAGCAATTTGTTGTCAGTGCGTAAATTACACACACATACATACATGTGTGTGCGTCTCTTTGGGTGTGTGTGTGGGTACTAAAACTTTGATACAACAGTCAATAATATAAAAACAAACAAACGAAAAGCTTTTGTCAAAAAACCTAAATACAACGAATATTTATTTTGATACAAATTGATTTTCCGCATTACAAACGAAAATATAAACTTATTAAATACCCAAGTCAAGCAGCAGCTGGGACAAAGCCAGAGAGTTGTAAGCCAAAGATAACGGCAAAAGCAAGAGAGTGCCGAAAAAGAGAGAAAGAGTAAGAGAGAAGAAAAACTAACAACGACGACGCATAAACAAAACTGAAACTGAAAATATTTGCCCAAACGAATAACACACGCATATATATATATATATATATATATATATATAATATACAATATAGTATATATAATCTCCCCCACCCAAAATAAATAGAGGCGCAAAGGCGAGCAACAACAACGACACCAAAGAACAAGCACAAGAAGAAGAACAGCCGAAGCAAGAAGAAGAAGAATACATTTTGGAAGCCAGGTGGTTAAGAGCAAAGCACGTACGACACAGAGAACAAACACAAAAACAAAAAAATGAATATGCTACACAGTTTCAGCAGCGGTGGCGCCTCCAACGCCAACAGCGATGCCAATGGCGGTGAGTGTGAAAAAGTTTTTGCTTTACTTTACCTTTTCTTCCTGTATGCCATACACAATAACAAAATAAAGTATAGATAGATATAGTAGCAATGTTAATTACATATATACTATTAATACACTCTGAGAAAAACGTAGCATAAATAAGCATATTCATGGTAACTTCAACTATTTGCATTAATATTTTTGGCATCAAATACAAATATTTAGAAATTGAAAACAGTTAAATCAACATTATTCATATTTAATTTGTAAAGTCTTGACGTATTTATTGATTCAGATTAGATTCTTATATTATTCAAAATTAATTTTAATCTGAATTTTCATTTTTTAACACCTCGGAAACCTTAAGCACCAACGTTCTTGATTTGTGTTCACTCGCATAAGTTGATAGAAATGTGTTATACTATTTTTTTTGGTTGAATCAACATGCTTTATAGTTAAATTACAGTCGAACTTCCATATAACGAACTTCCGTATAACGAATTTTCTATACAACGAAGTCAAAAATCAGAACCCTGCAATTTGATTCAGTCAAAAACTCATTCTATGTAACGAAATTTCTCTATAACGAAGTTTTTTCTTGTTCCCTTGAGCTTCGTTATATGGAAGTTCGACTGTAACTACATTTCATAGTTGACGCCCGCATAGTAAAATCAACTATGTATTTTCATATTTGATTATCGTGATGTTTTTTTTTTTTTTTTATGGCTGTTATAAAATTTCAACGTAAATCTAGAGAAAAATCGGAAATTTAACCGTTAGAAACTTTAAATCTTACACTTGATCAAATTTATTCTTAACTTGTATCAATAAGCATCAATATTATTGGATCAAGATCAAAAAAGGAATAATTGTTTCCAAAAGTAAGTTTAAAAAATTATAGTTTTTTTTCAGTGCATTTTGAATGTGAGTGTGTGTGTGTGCTGTTGATGATTAGAAAGCGTCGGAGCTGAAGGTGAGCAAATCAAATGGTTTTGCTTTTTGCAATATAAGTCGAGTTTCCGAGAACAGATCTATTGAAATTTTTGTCTGTCTATGTGTGTGTGTGTGTGTGTGTGCGTATGTGTCTGCGCATGTGTGTACTATGTATGGGCATGTATGCATATGATAGGATATGATGGCCATGTTCGGATGCTGTATCAATGCCGGTATGCTTTTTGTAGCATACTTTCAAGCGAATTGCAAATGTTAAATGTAAATCAAAGCAACGTGCGTTGTGTATTCATGATATGCATAACTTTAGTTGTGATTCAACTGTTTTGATTAATATTGATTGACTTACTTAAGTTTAAGTAGAAAAGCTATAGCAAAATTGCTGTAAATATTTTCACATATTTTTACTAGTCAATTTAATGACCACCTTTTGCTATAAATAATATCAAAGACTAGCCATAAATGTCGATTTAATTATAGTTTTTTTCTATGAATTTATCAACTAAAAGTATTTCATATCCAAATATCCTATACAAGTTCAAGTTGATCATCATTAAAGCGTTTCAATTCGGACAATAATAAGTATATAACAATAAGTGGTTCTTAATTTGTGTTAAATACTCCTTTTGTTTGGCCTTTGGCCTTTGTTAACAAATTGGTCGCTGCTACTTGAGTGAGTAGGCCATTAATTGGCAGCAATTGTTTGAGTGCACTTACAATGGGAATCCTTTAACTGTACCAACCTCCAAGCCACCGACACCAAAGCTGTATAGCCGGCAACCCAAGCACTCTCTCGCTCTATCGACTTAATGCCGAAAGCCAATTAAATCACGCATACTTATAGAGTCTTGACGTTGGGATTTTTTATAATTATTATTTTTTATTTTGTTCAGCTTGTTGCTTCATTTCATCACAAAGTTCAAGGTCATGAAAGAAAATTTGCATTCATCAAATTGCCGCTATTTGCCTTGTGACCTGCTGTGGCGCGTGGCACGCTCGTTGAATCCTCTTCTGTCCGGTTCAGTCCATGCCTCTGCCTCTGCCTCTACTTCTGCCTTTGTCAGGCTAATTGAGCAAATATCGGCTTTTAATGCTAGGACTTTGCGGACCGGTAATTGCATTCACGCTCCTCACCTGCGCCAGCTTACACATTTATTATATCATCAAGCCTTAAATGGAATGGAATGGGGGATGGATTGGGTGGACAGGTGGATGGGTAGATGGGTGGATTGGTGGATGGGAGAATAGTAAGGTAAGGTGGTTTACAATGCCACCCATCCTTTTGAGAGAATTGGATACTTAAGAAATTGGCTAGCAGTTGAAGTAATCTGAAGCCCTTCTTTCGCACCTTGGCCATGAACACACACATAAACACACTAACTACACTGATTCTCTATTTCATTCTCTCTCCCTTTCAAACATATGTTTGGGTCCAGCTTCCAATTTACAATATGGCGTTGGCCCAATGCAACACTAGGACCTGGGGTGAGAACATACATGCATACATACATACACATATACAATTTATACGCAGCACCGGGCATTTGTTACTGACAGCAAATTAAAGGAACACGAGAAGCATTTGCCATCCCTTACACACGAGTTGTGTGGCATTGTTTTGCACGCCACGCGTAAACAAACGCCATCTTGCTCGCACCAGTAATGTGAGCTTTGGTGTTTGCCTGTCATCAGCTGTTTTATGTTGTTCAGGGTCAAGGAGAGTGTGTGTGCGTGTGCGTGGCAGGTGTAACTACTAACACCACACGCACACACATAAACACACGCCACAACACACCCTACGCTAGGTACATACAAACACACACACACACAGACAGTTACATTGTCTAGTTTACGATTCAGGCAAGCATTTTCATCGTTCTCATTTTTCATTATATTGTATTTCTTTGCCTTCCTTTTCTTTTCATTTTGCTTTTCGCACCGATTCAAGGTCACCAGTTCTCCAGTTTCCCAGTTACCCAGTTGCCCAGTTCCCATGTTCCATACATCCTCAGTTGCCCAGTCAATGCGTAGCTTCTTTGTTTCCTGATAATTGAACTGTTTGATGCATAATTCCAATGGATGCCAACTGGCAATTCAAACCCCATCATTAAAATATAACTCAAGACAATACAAATTGAGAGTATTTACAACTGTTGTTGGCATATGAAGTTGAAAGATCCGCATTGATTGTCAATTTTGAATTTTATATTTCGATAGAAAGGTAAATGTGTAATTAAATCGACACTTGTTCAGGGTATTATTATCTCTCTTGAATTGCCATATTGAAGACACAAGAATTAACTTGGTGGATTATTAATAGGTTTTAATTGCAGTTACATAAATAAATAAATAGATAGACTTGATTCGGCTAACTGTGACTGTCAATCAAATTTTATAACATTTTCTTTGTCATGATTTGTTTGCTTGTTTCACTAAGCAGATTATTTATGATGTAACAGAGAAACCGTTAAAGTAACAATGCTAAATGTAACACAGTATCGTGGTTTACTTAATGACGTCAGACAAAACTTTTGAAAATGTCGCCACTTTGGTTTGATTAAAAAAAACTTAGCGTTAAGCAAAAAGTAGTTGTGGACCTTTTAAGCCAGTTTGGAAAATAGTCTTTATATTGAAACTTGCTTTTGCATCATATTTTTAATAGGGTTACCATGTCACGTACATATGTACATACGTACATACATAGTATGCTATCCTATGCATGCAATTTCGCATTTCCATTATAATTGGAAGGGCATGGCGTATTTCATGCATAGTTCACTTGCCTATACATACATACGTACATGTAAGTACTTGTTGATAAGGATAACGGTTTGTGCGAAGAGTAGAACTCAGCTGAGGAAATTAAATTGATAATGATGGCAAAATGATTGACATCTGCCATCTGTCTGAATTTTGTTTCAAAAGCAAAGCGTAGCAAGACAAACTTAAGCAACGTTTGAGGCTGGTTGTTGCGGCGAGCTATCAATCAAGCCTGACCAGGGGCGTGCCAGATGGGCGTAATTATAATGCAAGACTGAAAGCTGCATATGTTTATGATGTTTGCTGTCATCAAAGGATCTAATCGCTAAGCCATAGACTATGCGCCTGCAGTCATCGTGTACGGTGAGAAATTGCACACATGCTTGGCTAAACTTAAATTTTTTGATACATCTTGTGTTTATTAACCGATTTCAATGAAGAATTGCACAGGTTTTCATAGTTATGTGCATAGTTTCTAAAACAGTATTCACAATTTAGAAATTTATGACTTGTTTGTTATCGATAAGATGTGTGTATCGAAAACCAAAAGCTTTATCAAAGTTTCAAGAAAAGGCATAAATTTGAAAGCAAAATGTTTGGCCATTAATAAAGTGCTTTGTGCTTTTTGTGGTTGTCTTTGCAGAATGCGAGCTAAAGGAGCGTCTGATTGCCAGCGTTAAGAAGGAGGTGAAACAGCTAATGGAGGAGGCAGTTACCAAGAAGTATGTGCACGAGGAAAGCAGCTCGGTAACCTCGCTCTGTGGCGCCGTCGAAGCCTGCCTCAGTCACGGCCTGCGCCGTCGTGCTCTGGGTTTGTTCAAGACCTCGTCGACAACAGCGCTTATACAGAAGATAGCCAAGATATGTCCGGAGGCGGACTATGTAACTCGTCGTTTGTTGGAGCTGGAACTGGCCCAAGAGAGTCATGCTGTGAGTGGCAAGCGCTCATCCTCCAGCAGTGATAGCATCATCAAACCCAAGCTGCTTACCAAGGGCAGCAACAGCAGCAGCAACTCTGTGACGACCATCAATACGGTTGTTGCAACAACAGGTGCCAATGGTGCTGCCACACCGCTGGGCAAGTATCTGTGGATACGTTTGGCTCTGTACGAGAAGCGTCTGGCCAAGATTATTGAGCATCTGGTCGGCAATGCACAGAGCTACTATGATCGTGAGGCTCTGGTCGCCGATCCTGATTATGGTTCCATACTCAGCTCCCTGCTGGTTGGTCCCTGTGCTTTGGAATTTACGCGTGCCAAGACTGCCGACCATTATTGGTCTGATCCACATGCCGATGAGCTGGTTGGTTTATCAAACGAAGGGAGACTTTCTCTCTCTCTTTTTCACACACTTCCCCTCCCTCTCTCAACCTCTTTCTCTCTCTTTCGCAGGTGCAACGTCATCGCATCAGCTCGGGCAATCGCACGCCACCCACCTGTCATCGACCCATCATCAATTTTAAGAGAAGTCTCCATACCAGCTCAGAGGATACGAGCAGCGGCAGCTTTAAGGCCTGCTCCCCGGCGAGTGTGGCCAAGGATTATGTGGAGTCTTTACATCAAAATTCACGCACTACTTTGCTCTATGGCAAGAACAATGTGCTCGTCTTGCCCAAGGATGTGGCGGAACCAATGCCTGGCTACCTCAGTCTGCACCAAAGCATTCAATCCCTAACTATCAAATGGACCCCAAATCAACTAATGAACGGCTATAACGATGCTGATGGCAGCGACAAGACCTTCTACTGGGGCTACGCACTCAATATCAATGTGGATGAGATAGTCTATGTGCATTGCCATCAGAATCGTGGCGGCGACACTGGCGGCACCATTATACTCGTTGGCCAGGATGGCGTACAGCGTCCACCCATACATTTCCCAGAGGGTGGACATCTGCAGGCGTTCCTAAGCTGCCTGGAGACGGGTCTGTTGCCACATGGCCAATTGGATCCTCCACTATGGTCGCAGCGCGGCATTGGCAAGCTCTTTCCCTGGCCCAAGAGCGTACGCCGTCACATTTTGCCCTCGGTAATGGAGTCATCCAGCGATGAGACGCCCATCGATTATGTCTTTCGCGTGGTTAGCAAAAGTCAGCACGAGGAGTTCCGTAAGTTTTTTCTATTGCACCATTCCTATAAACTATACATGTGAAACTATTTATTCTTATAGTGGCAACTCATCCTATTCTGGAGCTGGGTCGTTCAAGTCCAAGACGCAAGCATCTTGGCAGCTGCTCCACCACGGGTAGCAGCGATTGCTCCAGCAAGAGCCTGTCCATTGAACAGAGCAGCAGCAATGCGGACCCACCATTGGTCCTGGCCAGTCAAACGGCCAGCATTGAGTTGGTTTGCTCCACTATGCGTCGCCAGATTATCTCACGGGCTTTTTACGGCTGGTTGGCCTACTGTCGCCATCTATCCACGGTGCGCACTCATCTCTCTGGCCTGGTCAATGGACGCATTACACCAGATTGTAAGTAAAAGTTGAGCTAAAGGTTTCTTTCTAGAGATAGGCACCGGATTTCCAATTCTCAGGGTCCCTCGGGAATAAGAGTGAATTGCAAATTTGCAGTCAGTATCGGTCGGGGAAAATAAACATGGGGTCGGGATCGGAATCGTAAACTAACTCCCTTGCCCATTTCTAATACTTTACCGTGCGTCTTAGACATAAAGCTAATTTATCTTTACTTGCACTTTCACTTGCAGTGGCTGCGGATGAAGAGGGTCTTACCCGACATAAATGGGAGCAAATGCATGTTGATGGTGTAGTCGCTGGAGAGCTGGAGCTATATCGTCTGGTTTACTTTGGCGGAGTGGAACACGAGTTGCGCAAGGAGGTTTGGCCCTATTTGTTAGGTCATTATTCGTTCGGTTCGACGCCTGTGGAACGTAAGAAGCAGGACGAGACCTGCAAGCACTACTATGAGACCACAATGAGCGAATGGCTGGCCGTCGAGGCAATTGTGCGCCAACGGGAGAAAGAAAAGACAGCACTGGCAGTGGCCAAGCTGACTGCAGAGCAGGCACGACTAGCTGCCAATACGAATGCGAATGCTTCAGATAAGCTGATGCTTCTGCCCAATGGCAATAACCAACAGCAGCAGGGGCAGAAGCAGCAGCTGGAGCTGGAGCTGGAGCTGGATCTAGAGTCGGCCGATGAGTTGATTGAGGGGGAGAACGATGTATTTGATGATGAGAACGATTTTTCGGATATAACCGATCCGGGTGATGAGTACGATGATCGTGTAACAGACAAGAAACAGCAGCCGGAGCAAGAGCAAGAAAATGTTGAGTTGCCACAGCTGAGTGAACAAGTGGTGCTAGAGTTCCAGAACATTGATGACATGGAACCGTTTCGCATGCAAGAGAACTGTTTTGCCGACTCGGAAAACGAAGGCGAACTAGGTTTAACCCTTGACTGCAGCAACAACATTTTGCTGCTAAGCATTAAAAGTTCACCCTCTACCAGTAGCTATGAGACAGTTGGCAATGAGTTCACCGATTTGACAGATGACAAGGTTCTAGACGAGGATGAAGTGGATCCAGCAGCAGCAGCAGATCCAGACGCAAATCCCGATACTGAGGGGGAGCGTTATGGTCAACTGAGTAAATTTCATAGCGCCGACGATGTGCGTCATGATGAGGAGCATCCAGCAACAGCTGTTATTATCACTGAAGCTGCCTCGCTGGATGATCTCGATGCCCAAGGCAATGACGACGAAACCACCGAGGAGTTTACCTCACGCAAAACTAGCCTGATGTCGCCAATGAACGATGACATCACTGTCGTCGCTTCACTGGATGCCTTGCAGGAGCCAAAATCAGCCTGCGTCTCACCAGCCAGCTCCAATGGTGGCGTCTACAGCGTAGAGCTCTTAGAGCAGTTCGGATTGAATCTGCATCGGATTGAGAAGGATGTGCAGAGATGCGATCGCAACTATTGGTACTTTGCCAGCGAGAATTTGGACAAGCTGCGCAATGTGATATCCACATATGTGTGGGAGCATCTGGACGTTGGCTACATGCAAGGCATGTGCGATCTTGTCGCTCCGCTCCTTGTCATCTTTGATGATGAGTCGCTCAGCTACAGCTGCTTCTGTAAGCTCATGGAGCGCATGATCGAGAACTTTCCCAGCGGTGGTGCCATGGACATGCATTTCGCTAATATGCGGTAAGTGATCCCCAAACTATTATTCACCTATCGAAATATTTATATACAGTCGAACTTCCGTATTACGAATTCTTATCAAGAACCCTGCAAGTTGGTTCAATCAAAAACCCATTCTATGTTACGAATATTGTCTATAACGAAGTTTTTCCTTGTCTCCGTGAGATTCGTTAAATGGAAGTTTGACTGTACTATATAGTTAGTGAGTGAATCCTTTTGTTTTTGTGGACAGTTCGCTTATTCAAATACTCGACTCGGAGATGTACGATTTGATGGATTCGAATGGCGATTATACGCACTTCTATTTCTGTTATCGCTGGTTCCTCTTGGACTTTAAGCGGGAGCTGATCTATGACGATGTCTTTGCCACCTGGGAGGTGATCTGGGCAGCCAAGCACATTGCCTCCGGTCATTTTGTGCTCTTCCTGGCTCTGGCGCTGCTCGAAACCTATCGCGACATTATATTGTCCAACAGCATGGACTTCACAGATGTCATCAAGTTCTTTAATGGTAAAATATTCTTAAATACCTTTGTTATCGATACATAAACTCAATGCATTATTATCTTATTTGATTTCAGAAATGGCTGAACGACATAATGCCCAGTCAATTCTGCAGCTTTCACGTAGTCTTGTCCTGCAATTGCAGACAATAATTGAGAATAAATAGGTGCAAAAGAATCATCATCAGGTTGGGAATGCAATTGGGAGCTAGAAGATCTGGCACTGGATTTATGGCCCATCTGGTTGCATGTGCTTATCTGTTTGCTTATGTGTGATGTTTTTCATTTTTTTAATGTGTGTGCTTGTTTTAGTGAAAATAGAGTGTTTAGTAGTGTAGAAAGTGTAGTCACCGCACATAGAGGGCTCAAGAAAATCGATTAGCTTTCGATTCGCAGAGTCGCATGCAATAACAAGTAGCATTCGTACTTCCTAATCAGTATTGGAATTAAAGTAGAGAGCACTTAAGAAGAATATATTCGAATGGAGAGATTGAAGGGAGCAACCGATGAACACTATTTAGAATGTAGAGAAGTAAATGTATGGGAAATGCACCGTTAGCACACACAGAACGCTCTTGGGGCAGCTGTTAGTTAGTTAAAAATAATAGTCGAAAATAAAAACGTTATCGATTCAATTTAAAATTATCGGCTGAGAATCGTTTAAGAAGCGCAAATAACTCGCCACATTATTGTTAACAATATCTCTCTATTCTATTGAAAAGTTTTGTGCTTTTTGGGATCGTCGTCGTTATCGCCATGTCAGCATTTATATTGTGTTGCCTACTTTGAGGGTGGACGAGTAGGGGGCGGAGCCCACTAGTCAAATTATATAAAATTAACAATGGAGAAAGAAGAATAAAAAAAAACAAAAGCAAAAAACATTTTATTAAGTCAAAGACAAAATGCATTACGAAACTAAGCCATACGAAAATGTAGTGACCTGAAAAGAAAAACTAGTAAAAAAGCATAACAACAAAATAATATACATATATATATATAAAAAATTATACGTACACAATATACATAAATACATACACATACTTATATATCTATATATATAAATATACATACATACATTTATATATGCATAAATACCAATTTAGAGGCAGTTGCATAATATTTATACCGTTTTGTATATGCAGAGAGATGAGAATATAGTATTATATGTACTACATACAGATATATATATATATATATATATATATATATATATATATATATATAAACATATAGATATACATACATATTATACATACATAAAAATAGATATACTAAGGACTAACTACAATGCTGTGCGGGGGGGTGGGCTTTTGAGACGAGACAGTTACTGTTTCCATATAATTGTTAATGCTATACTGTTATTGTTTGTCACACATCCAACAAAAAGGAGACTCTCACACACATATATATATATATTCTATACCATTTATATACACATATATATGTATGTATTATTAACGAGTACTAAAATATTATTACAATGGTTAATTGGCGGCAAGATAGTTAATTTAATTGGTTTAGGTGCTGACTTTTTTTTTTTGTTTGTTCTTCAAAACGGAGCGCCAGTTAACTTTGATCCCAGAGTTTATATAATACGACATTGACCAGATCTTTGCCCCGTTTTTAGATATAGATAACGCTACTCTGTGTAGATCGAAAAACTGTAGTGTATTATGAAATGTTACAAAAAAAAAAAAAAAATATATATAACCGTGTTATAATAATGCATGAATATGAGATATTCTGAATGAATTGAATGGAATGCCGATCGTAATATATGATTTAAACATTTATGTATTTTGCATGAGCATTTATACATATATACAAATTGTTATAGCCAAGAAAAGCAGTTATGTTCAATAAGTTCAAAAAAAAAAAAAAAAAAAAAAAAAACCAAATTAAACTTTTTTCCGCTAACTGCGATGGAAATACTCTCAGGCATTTGTCTACCCTGTACCTATCAAAACTAAAAACAAAACAAAAACAACGATATATGACGTAAGTTTATGCATACATATATATTGGATTTGTAATGCCGATTCCCCAAAAATTGTTAACGAAGACCAAGTGTGTTTCAAATAGATTTTCTATTTCTGATACTCAGTTAAATATATACAAGAATATTATTATTTATATATATATATATATATATATATATATTCCCAATAGTTAACATATGTATAAAATATAGATTTGATATATGTATGTATATGGGAGAAGCGATTTTCGGATATCGGTTGGGACATTGGTACAGGGTATCTGCTAGTCGAGCAGACACGACTAGAACGCATATATATATATTTGGTTTAATATGATTGTTATTGTTTTTATGGCAAGTGCAGGCACACTAAAAACTCCCTCCATTGGGCTAAAGGTTTGTTGTTTACACACATGTAATGCATATACATACATACATACATACATACATATATACATATATACATATATATATAAACATACAATAAATAAACGCGAGTAGCACGCTTTTTGTGTATAGAAACCTGCCCACTCCCACATTTCCCAAAACAAACAAAAACACACAAGAAATAAGTGAAAAAATAAAACAAATATTAAAGGCAAAAAAAAAAAAAAAAAAAACGTAATGTGATTTCTTGTTGCTTCTTTGAATATTGATATTTTTGTAAGCGCTAAAAGAAATTTTACAGAAAACAGAACAAAAATACTATAAATTTATATAAAATTTAAAGGTCACACGCAAAAAACTAGATTCAGCTGGTTAGAGTTTGAGCCCATGCCGAAGAGAAAAAAAAAAAAATATAATACAAGATGCAAATGCAAATTTGAATGATTTGAACAACTTTTGATACACATATTCGACGAGCAGAAATGGCAAAAATGGAAAAAACAAAGAAAACAACTCTCAACTCTCTCTCGCTTTATATAGTATACATATTGTAAAATCGTCGTACGTTAAAACATACAAACAAACATACATACAATAAAACAAAATTAAAGCTAGAGTTTATCCAAAACTTTAATATATACATATACATATATATATATATATATATATATATATACACACACACACACACATATATAGTCATTTACCTGTGCTTGTATGTGTGTGCAAATTCATGTGTATTCAATATACATTACACTACAGAAGTTACAATTGCCATTCCATAAAACAAAAGTGAAATAAATGTACGATATGAATAAATATATGTATATACTACATACTATATATAAAACAAATGATTGAAAGAATTATACAAATAAATGTGAAAATATGCAAAATTGTTTACAACACCAAAACCAAAAATCAAGTGTTTTGTGAATTTGAATTAACTCCCATACAATACTAAAAATTCTGCAAGCGCCTACAATTATGGATTATATTACATTTATAAACAATATACAAATGTTTTATAACATTATTCTTTTGCGATTTGCGTTCTGTCCAAAGTAAGTAAGTTTAAAACACTACCAAAAACTTCCACTAGAACAACAGTTGTGTTTGAAATGTTTTGAGCACGGTCCAAGCTGACATTCTCTTTTTTTCTTTTTTAATAAATTTTTTTATTCCATTGAGAAAAGTTTTCGGGTATCTTTAGTTTTATCTAGATTTACAGCTGACATCCTGCGGGAAAAAATTGTGTTCTTTTTTTTTACCTTAATGCAAAAGTTTTGCCAAAGTTAAATTCAAATGATAAAGTTTAGTAAAAAGTTTTGTTTCCACGATATTTCAAGGATTGCTAATAATTTATTTGGCTAAAGCTTGGCTTTAAATTAGAAAATTATATTTTTGAGAGTTATATTATTTTTGTAAATATTTCATTTCTTTGAGTGTACAAAGTGCAAAACGCTCGTGTGCACAGAAAGAGTCAACAAAAAGCAAATCGAATATATAAAATTCTCGTGTCCCAGGGCTTGGCCGAAAACTCGTCCTAAATGGATGGACCGATTGTGATGAAATTTTGTGTGCTTATCGTTTAGGTCTGAGAATCGGCCAACATCTATTTGTCATGCCCCTTAAGGATGGTCTACCAAAAACATTTTTTGGATTATTTATTGGACAAAGCAATATAATTTTCATTTAAAGTTACATTCACCCATAAGTTATTCTAGCCAGGTGTCTGCCGTTGCCACTGCTCAACCAGCATAAATTAATTTAAATAAATAAATGGCAGCAGGCAATTTAAAAAACATATCGACAAAGCAAAGTGTGGCTAGAAATTCTAGCATTCAGTCCAGCCAATTAGTTGTGAGTGGAACTAAAATAAATTTCAAACCATCAATATTAAAGTTGAAATCTGTGTGTGAAAAGTTGGTTCAATTGGATTACGAAAATACAACTCTTGCTTTTAAAAACGAAGTCTTTGGTGCGATGAATATTGTAAGGAATATTCAAGGTTCAAAACTCTAAATAAATGTGCGTTTTTGGGTGCAAATTAAATAACACATTTTTGTTCCTTTCCTCTTTGGCATTTCAACCATTTTCCGGTGGTCGAGAGCAATAATGAAAGTATTTTATATTCTTTGGCTAGACGCATCGAAAGTTTAATGTGGATTGTATGTAGGCTTGCTTAGGGTAAATTGAGTAATTTCGACGCAGTAAATCGATAAAAGATAAAAGCTTAACGACAGATTCTGGTTTAAGATACAGCTGTGGAAGGAAGAGGTAGGGCGAGGGTTACAGTACCTAAACTCGTACAGCTTTCGTTATTAGCTTGATGACAATTGTGGTAGGGTTTTTTGTTTTTCCCTGAAGGTAGACTTCAATATCATACAGGTTTAGGTTCAGCCGGGGCCGAAGCAACAGGAGTTTGAGTTTCGAGATTTGGAAAGCGAAGTTTATCGGTTGGTGGGGAAAGTGTAACGCGCAAGCTCGCAAGGAAAAGAAACACTATGAAGCAACAGTGGCAACCGAATTTGGGGCAGGCTCATACCGAGCCTGGGTAGCCGGGGTAGAGTAGCTTCTCCTGTTGCTTGTGGCAAGATGTTTCAAACAGGGTTCGACGTCAGCATCGCGCACATTTACATCTACATACACACACACACACACACACAAGCACACATATACATATACACGTAACTATACATGCGCATACAGATACACGAAAGTATGCTAGGCGTGCAAGCGAGGGAGCAACAGCCAAAGGACAGCACAAAAAGCTCCTGAACCAAAACGAACACGTTGACTGTGACAGAAAGGCAGAAGGCAGAAGAAGAAAGGGCTTTGGCGCCGCAGCATGAGGCTAGGTGGAAACTGTCAGTAACAACAGCACCAACAGCCGCAACAGCGACAGCAGCAGCAGCAGCGGCAACAGCTTCGTGTTGTCGTTTTCTGTGGAACGCACCGAATGCTTGCTTTCAGTATAGCTTTCGAGCTGCTTGCGTGCGGACATAACGCTCCTTCGCTTAAACGACACACACAAACACCACACTCACATACACGAAGAATTATTAACGTGCCATGCATAGAAAAAATTAAATAAATAAATGAATAAAACACCAACATTTATATACCACAAGTGTATTCGTATAGTTTGTTCGAACAACAAACAGTAGTAGTCGTCGTAGTAGTAAAAGGCGACCCTTCGCAACGCTGGCAATGGCAGCAGCAGCAGCAGCAGCAAAACCAACAACATCATCAGCAACAGCGAACGTTGCTCCCCAGCGGCATTATGCCAAATTATTTATAAAGCGCAGTCAGCCAGCAACTAGTAAATAAGCTAGAGTACCAGAAAGGGGCTAGACCAGTGAAAGTGAAAGCAAAGGACTTGTTACTTTATTGTAAACAGCAAAAAGTAAATTACACATACGCTGCGTAAGCCAAAACGGTAACCACAACCGCACAATAACAGTAAAAGCAAGCAAACAGTAAAAGGTGAAAACGAAAATCAGACATACTACATAACATACATACTATATACACGCACACACACATAAATATTTATATATATAAATATATATTTTTTTTACGCGCGCGTGTGTAAAAAGCTTTACAGCTTTGGTTGCTGACAAAATGGTGCTAACAACTGCAGGTACTTAAATGCTTTACATATACATATATATTTATACATTTTCGTACATATTATCTATTAAAATTATCCATTATTATGCTCACAGTCATAAAAAGTACAATGTTGAAAAAAAAACCATATGTTTCCTTATACGCAATATTAAGTGCCTTTGCTTGTTGCAGAGCAATTGGTAGGTGATAAAAGACCTTGAAATTATGTGCTGTTCTCTGTGTGTGTGTGTGTGCAGACATATCAGCACATCGGCAGAAATGGCAGTCAAAAGCTACAACACAATTCATTTTCCTTGTAATTTAAACGTGGAACAGAAGCGCGCTTATTGAGCCATCAGTAGCAGCATAACTGTGTTTTCCACGAAATTCACACCCATTTTGAATTCGCATGAAGCTCAGATGCAGCATTAAGCACAACTGCAATAATGGTTATTGCGGCAACAAGGCTTAAAGGCTTTTAAGTTCTTGGCTATTGTGTGCACTTTGGCTAGTTTAAGCTTAGCGTTTGTGAAGCTGAATGCTAATATTTCAGTGAAGACGTTTTCTTTTCCTCTCTCTCTTTCGCTCTCTGTGTGTGTGTATAAAATTTGGTTTCGCTCGAAGAGTAGACAAAATATGATACTGTTATTCAAGTATTATTCGTTGATATTAATTACTTAGGAAAAAATAAGAACATTATTATTAGTTGTGTTTAATTAAAATGAAAAACTTGGTATTTTTTCTTTAAATTTTAGAAAGAATGATATTGCCGGCCATAAAAATGTCTTATTTTAGTAGAGCTTCTACTTACATTAAGTGGCGTCGATTAACTAGAGTTTCGCTTACTTAAAGTAGCGTTTTACTCTCTTAAAGTCAATTTTCATTTTATTCAACTTAACTTTTCACAAGAAAGTAAAGTTTCCTAAGCAAGAAGTACAGCTTGAGTTATTTGAAGTAACGTTTTACTTGGTTTAAGTAGAGTTTCACTTGAGTCATGTAAAGTTTTATTTTCTCTTTGGAGTTCTTCTTCATTCAAAATTATTTTCTTCTGTTTTAAAACCTTTTCTAATTGATTTAAGTATTTTATACTTATTTAAAGCAAATTTTACTTAAATAAAGTTGGAATCAAACTCAGCCGAACGAGCTATAAATAATTTCTTTTCTCTTTCATTCTCTCTCTCTCTCTCACCTAGATAGAGATTATAAAAAGTAATTTAGGATTTTCTGACTTTGTTGAAGGATTAGTTTCATTTATTTCTATTTGCCACAGGGGTTCTATTCTATATGAATGTGGAATGTAATAAGAATAAAGCCGGATAATTGAATATATTTAGAGTCACCCTTGGGCACATTGGCAGGTCTTTGCCGTTTTTCACTGCACTACTGCCATAAATAGAAATAGCAATAGCGGAATGCATAATTAGTTATACATTATAGCTTGCGTACAGGTGACGCATCATAAAGGGCTTGAGGGAATTAAGCATGGTGTCTTCGCTGGACGAAAAGTGAGTCTTATCGATGTATCTAAGTATTGGCGCTATCAATCGCCTGCATAAGCCAAATGCAGCTTAGGTGCGAGAATAGATCCTGAACGCGTAAAAGTATTATGAATGAAAAGCCAATCGTCAGCACAATTTAGCATAAAAATGCGAGGCACGCTGCCGGCAAAGCAGACAATCAAGTGCATAGTGGGCGTTTGTTTATGTTTATACTCAACTCGAATTCGAACTTGTGGGCGAATATTACGTACGTACAGCAAAGTCGGCGAAAGCAGGGAAACAGCTGAGGCTCAGCTGCAGCTTAGTTGCAGCAATATAACTCCATTATGAGCAAATGCTCTTACAACACAGGGTATTTGATATATGTATATTTGTTAGCTATATTTGTGACATTTCTTTATTAAGCTTATGAAAGTCAGATGTCAAATACAACCCACACGAATAAAAATAAATAAATGATTACGTGCAGGATTGCAATTCTCAGTTGAGATTACTATATAAATAGCCCCATAAAGGGAGAGAGCATGTTCTATCCTATCCTATATATAAATATATATAAAGTACCATCAAAGCGTACTTAAAACGCATTCCACACATCATCTAGTACTTATTTCGTCATACAAAGTACAAAGCACGAGTAAGAACACGAGCAGAGGGATAATTACGCACGCACACACATATACACACACACACACACACACATACACAGAAGAGTCTTGTACTATGCTTGACAGAGCACAGAGCTAAATGCTTGTCACATGAACGCACGCACTGCATACTTTTGGGGGTTAAGCGCATGGCAAGGGATTCGAGAAAGACGTTTGGGGCACGTTTTGTGGCGCATGTGCCTGTGTCCGTGCGCGTGTGCCTGTGTCTGTTTGCTGCTAACCATCCATTAAACATCCAGCATCAAAGCATGTGAGGATGTACGCGGCTTACTATTAACTACAATCAGTCCCTGTCATTCATTATTTCTTTGCGTCCAAGTCACATGTCCTGACTCAACTCTAGCCCAAAAACACACACGCTTTTTGTCATTTAAATTGGAAAATCCACTGTCTGGATATCATTAATAAACACGTCTGACACTCAGCCAACGGCAGACGAACAAAACACCAATTAGGCTGTGCTTCAGGCTAGATTAAAATTTAAATTGAAGATAAGCCATTGCTTAACAAAATATTTAAATGCAATTTAAACAAGTGGAAACGTTACAGTCGAACGCAACCGACTGCGGTATACTCGTTACCAGTATTAAAACCAGTAGCAAGAGGCCTGATTGCAAAGGAGTACGGATGCGGCAGGGGTGTACGCTGCCCTAAATATTCTCCGATGCGCATGGGGATGCCACCAGCTGTCTTCCTTCCAAATTTGGTGTCTCTAGCTCAAAGTTTGTAAAAGGTGGGGGAATGGTAGTGGTATGGATGGGCGTGGCATCCAAATTTTTGATGCAGATCTTTGGGGATCGTTGTCACCTATTTGATGACTCTAGCTCAAAAACTGTGGGAGATATAGGCTTTTCTGATTTCAAAATGAGGGCGGGCCGGGGGCGGAATGGGTGGGCGTGGCTCCGAAATTTCTATCTTTTCACCAAATTTGGTAGTTCTAGCTGTTAAGATGTGCGAAATAGGTTGATTTATCGATTTTGAGCTATGGAATTTGTCAATTTGCCATCTCCCCAGTTATCGTAGAGCCCCAATCGTGACTTTATCTGTCCCAGCCATAGATAATGATATTTGGAAAGTTTCAAGTCTCTAGCTTGAAGGGTGTGGGAAACAGTTGCGTTTATACAGACGGACTGACAGACACCATGACGGACATCGCACAAACCCAATATACTCCGTACCTTCGGTAACGAGTTTAAACAGCTAAAAGATGATATACATTTGCACAAAATAGGTAAAAGAATGTTAACAAATAATTAACAGGAAACGAAATAATATTACTTGAACATTTAAATGAAATTAAGTAAAATGTTCCTGCCTCTCGCTAAAAATATTACAAATTCATTTCCAGAACGCTACAATTTGGTTGAGATTCGTTAAATGGAAGTTTGACTGATATTAATCAAATAATTTCTCAAGACAGTTGAGTGGTTTTTGAGTTTATCCGAAACAAGCATACAATCAGAGGTTTTTGTTTGCATCTACTTATTTTTACATTCATACGGAAATATAGATTATCGTAGGCACTGCTTTACCCGGATTGTTCGAATGCTAGTCCATATGGTCGGTTTTTTTAATTAGTCCAAATGCTCAGTTTTATAGACTTGTCCACGTGGCTGCAGAGGCGTCCGCGACGTCCGCTCTAACAACATCCCCTAGTTAAATGGAATGGAAGAAATACATAGAAATGGCTTAGGTGCGGACTAGTAAAAGCCCATGTGGACTAGTCAAAACACAATGTTTGGCCTAGTCAACATAACTGCAGGGATAACTTGTAACTGTCGACAACAGTACTACATTTTATTTTAGCAATCTGCAACTCTTACTTGCGTAGTAATTAAAATCATTTCACTTGAATTCACCCTGCACTTTGACCTTTGTGAGTTCATAAAAGTCATGAGCATGCGTTTTTGTGTAGAGCTTAGGACGTTCATTTCCTGAAAGTAAATTCGATGCCAGATTGTGTAATGAAGTGAAATTGTTCAGACACACACAACCCACTCATACATGCAAAGGGTGCAAGTGAATTTCTAATTAGCCAAACTGCAAAGCTAAATGGAAATGAGCCGGAAAATCGGAGCCCCAAAGTGCACTTAGAAATATATATATATATATAAGTATATATGTACATATAGTTAGTTGGCAGCTGTTGCTGATGTTAACGATGAGGCACCGATTTAATTAAATTCACTCGCTGGCATTTCCAAATAGCTGACCTTATGCTACAAACAGCTGTCGCTACATCCGCTGTCGCTACTACCGCTGACCCTGTTGGATGTCGCCCAACAAACTATCTAAGGAAAATTTCAAAACTTCTTGCGCAAAAATGTAGGCAATGTTTTTGTCCAAAAACGTTCACGCAGCCTGGCCAGGCCTGGGCGAAGGCACATACATTAAATATATAAAAATATATGTATATATATTTATTTTATCATATATATACATGTTTAAGATACCTTTGGCTTTAATTAATGTACGGCCAAAGCCATATATTGTGTGTGTGTGCTTTAGTTAGTTTATTTCCATGCGGGCTTGGGACTGTTTTGCTGCTGATAGCAAATGGAGCTCGTTTGGCAAAAGCGCTCACAAGTAAAGAATGTCACGAACACTAGCGATAACAGCAACAACAATAACAACGACATAGAGCAACAGTTGTCTGATCCCTAGAGTTTCGAACCCGCACCTAAATCCGGAATACGGCCTTGTTTTCCATTCATATTTAGTTATTTATTTGTGTCAGTGCTTTTGCCTGGTTTGTGCCTAATTAAGTGTTTATCTCAATTTTATGAACATTCTTGTTGTTGGCAGCTTGATAAAACTTATGAGGCAAATAAACAGATACTGCGAATTCACATAAGCACATAAGCTTTATGCATAGATTGTCTATATATATAGATATATTATATATAAACTAATAAGCGCACAATGCCAAAAGACTTTTCAGTTAATTAGCCAAAAGTTATGAAAAAATTTAATATTTCTGGAATAAAAAAAAATTGATATAAAGTGTCCGCAACAAGGTGATAAAAATAATTTCTACATTTAATTATAATACATTTACTCACAAAAAAATGATATACCAGCTAATGAGAAATAAATATTATTGAGAAATTTTATCATTTTTAAGTACGCTTTTTTTCGAGACAATGCCAATGTCTGTGTCAATTTTCATAATTTGTTGTACAGTGCAATCAAATTTTTTGCGTGCCCATCTGGCAACAAGAGGGACATCGAGAGCCTGGGTAATGACATTCAAGGGTCAAATCATTTACGGCGACAGCAGCCCAAAAATAAAAAAAATAAAAAAAAAAATAAATAAAACCAAACAAGAGTTGCCTGCCCGGAAAATATAAAAATCAAAATAAAAAAGAAAAATATGCGATTATGGATTTATTTAAGTATTTTTGGCATGCTTTTGTCCGTGTGCCAATTAAAAACCTTGCCAGACAAGCTACGAGCCATCAATTTGCTACTTGGGTGGTGTTCGGGTTATTTTGTTGGTTGACTTAATGAATTTGCTGCAACGAATAAACAGCTGCTAGTTAACTTGATATTAAGCCGCGATTTACGAATAAAATGCGCAGAATTCAAACTTGAAAAACTTTTTGATTAAGTTTTGTGTGTGTTCAATGTTCGCATGATCGATTTTAGCTTTAATTCAACTTTGAGTCTAAAGTCAAAAGTTTATGTGACAACACACATACGCCCCATGTTGCCGATAGGGATTGCAAGTTGCAACACTGTCCTCCTCCCAGTAATGTTGCATATGTATGCACATAAGTCTGGTTTGTTCTCGTACCCAGACAATTATCTATGTGTTGTTCACTCATTTTTCAGGCGCAAACAAGCAAATGTCAAAGGAAAAAATGTGTCGTAAAAATATGAACTTTACACAGTTATTTGCATATGATCCTTGTGCTTACATGCATATCTTTCTCTACCATTCACATTGCCATTTAAACTTTGCTAACTTTGAGCTTAAAACAAAACTTTGTCCTTTTATGCTGTAGTTTGTGTTACATGCATTTAAATAATAATTATGTGCTATAGAAAACTGTGGCAAATGTGCATATGAAGAACAAAAGAGCAGCAGCAATTAAGCACATTTAATAATGCTGCCAACAAGCATTAAAGACTCTTCCCTCTCCCTAGACTCTCTCCCTTCTTTTATGGAGCAATTGACGCCAGCCAGCCAGCCAGGGAGCCAGCTTGTAGCGTGTTGCACTCGTGGCATTCTCGTGTACGCATATTATTTTAGCATGTGGCCTGAACTGACCTCATGCCCCCGCCGTCATCCCTTCCGGCCACCCGGGCATTACTATTCAATGCATACCAGACGGCGTATTGTCGCCAGTGCGACACATAACGGACGCAGCACCCTGCTGACTTTGTTCCCTGGACTGGCAGCAACAACAGCTGCGTCGTCTACAAACAAATACACACACAGTGTGAGGCACATAACGCAGTTTTAACACAGTGTGTGCCCATTTCGCTGTTTGCAAGACGTCTGCATAAATGTGGGGAATACATAAATGTGGAATGTGCGTTTAGCAAATGTTTGTTCGGTGTGTGTTTTGTAGCGATTAAGTTAAAGTGACTTGTTGCCAAGTTGCAACAGCTCCATTTGCCACATGACCTCCTGTCTTGCTTTAATTCCATTTCAAGCAAATTGACATTTCATTTGATATTTGCTGTTAAATCATTGCTCATTAATCGCAACAGCCTTATGCCAAATCCTCAAAGTTAAGCAGTCAACCCACAGAATGTATAGAAAGATTATTTCAAGTAAATGCGCTTCATAAAGTTAGGTGCAGTAGGCTTTTCATTAAGCTCAGACTAAGCCTCAGGAGTAGCAGTCAGCAAAATTAACAAAACTAAATAGTATACACATAACATTGAGGCCAAGGTCCCAGCGCATCTCAACATAAAGTTTTAATATTGTTATAGTATTGACTTCGCTGTGTATAAATTATAATAAATATGTATGATTATTTGATAATAAATTGGCCAATAGTGCATTCATTTGAAAAAGCTTGTTTATTTATAATGTCAAATATTTGAATATGAATTTATTTATAAAAGTATGTATTAAATTTTAATATGAGACTGAAATATTAAATAAAAGCATATTTTTCTAATATTTTTTCTTATTTTTAATCAACGTAAAATTACATTCATAATAATTAATTGACTACGATCAAAGCATGTTGCTATAATCAGAAATATATTTCCTAGAACATTTTAAATTAACCTTTTACTGTGAAGTAAGGTAGAACACAGTTTACACAGTCGACTGCTTCTGGTGACTTTGTATGAAGTATGTATATAATAGCTGTGAAACTTTTAGTTACACGCTTGCATTTGCCGTTGATGCGGCTGCTGTGTGTCGGGATGGTGAGGGGGGGGGGGGGGGTTTCTAGCTGTTGTAGATGGAAAACAATTAAAGAAAATTAAATTATACGTAGCCGAAAGCCATCATGAATTTTGAGTGCAAATGCCATTAGCATTCGCTCAACGCTCAATGTCCGCAAGTATCAAACCTGTCGTTGTAGTAGAAGCTTTGGTGTGGCCGTACTCTGGTCAGCGACAGTGCACGCGTGGAGGGTGGGTTGTTCTCCGTTTTTAATACATACATATTTATATAAAAGAGAGACAGAGAAAGAGAATGAGTGTAGTCAGGGCTTTTAACACATGTTGAGCATATTGAGTTTCAGCGCGTAATGGCGACAATGGGCAACATGCAGCGTGGGAAAAAGTGGAAGAGTGGTGGATGGGAGTCATTGCTGTGATTTGGTTTTAAGACCCCGTGGGGCTTTGCTTTTATTAGATTCGCTTGTCGTTCACCGTTGGTAGCCGAACGTTGCTAATATTGACTCACTTTTTTTGCTACTTGCCTGCTGGTGCAAATTTACAGATGCCGTCGACTATAAGGAGCGGCTTATTGCCAGCGTTAAGAAGGAGGTGAAGCAACTAATGGAGGAGGCAGTAACCAAGAAGTATGTTCACGAGGAAAGCAGCTCGGTAACCTCGCTGTGCGCAGCGGTCGAGGCCTGTTTAAGCCAGGGATTGCGCCGACGTGCTTTGGGTCTGTTCAAGACCTCGTCGACAACAGCCTTGCTACACAAGATCGCCAAGACCTGTGCCGAAGCGGAGCATATTAGTAAAATGGTGCAGGCCATTGAGGCCAGTGATCCCAATAAGCGTTCGTCTTCGAGCAGTGACAGTTTCAACCGACCACCAATGCTCAAGAAGGGCAGCAACAACTCCATGTCTATCACAAATGCAACAACATCAGCAGCAGCAACAGCCACAACCTCAACAGTCTCAGTTAGTGCCAGCAACTCCAGCATTTCGCTGGCTACCATGAAGTGAGTTGAACAAAAACCCCATTTGAAGTCTATTTTGGCTATCCTTCATATCCTTGCTCCCTTCAGATATCTGTGGATCCGCTTGGCTCTGTTTGAGAAGCGTCTGACCAAGATTATTGAGTATCTGGTGGCCAATGCTCAGAGCTATTATGATCGCGACGCCCTGGTCGCTGATTCCGATTATGGTTCCATACTCAGCTCCCTGCTGGTTGGTCCCTGTGCCTTGGACTTCACGCGGGCCAAAACTGCAGATCACTACTGGACAGATCCCCATGCCGATGAGCTGGTAAGCAAAGCACAGAGAAATCCAAGCTATATACTGTATATAAAATCGTTTTTAAATTGGGTTTGCGATTTATTTATTACTTTTTAGTTTTAAGAAATAGTTTTCTTAAGAGATTTGCTGTGATTTTGGTACAATTGAGCCTTTTGCTCGATTAAAAATGTTAAATTTTTATCAATTTATATTTAAACACTGATAAAATGTTCAGAGTGTGCTTGGGCGAAAATCTATGAAGTTCATACTATGATGAGCAGCATTTGAACTTGATGTTGAGCAAAACTTTTTCTTTTCCATCTTCATATTTAATATACTTTTCTTTATAAGTTTTTGAATTTGCAACGAGCCCAAACTTCTATTTGACTGACAGAGCGATTATATATCTAAAGGCTACAGCAAAAAGTCAGCTGGCAAAGATATTGGGAACGCGAAAGGTGTTGTAAGCAAATCCTTGCTGCGTGTGATACTAACATATAATAGAATTATTGACCCAACTTACTTCCGTACTTGCTACGAAGTTTATTTCTCACTAAACTATTTATAAACCTAGTGTATATTTCGTTCAGGTCCAACGTCATCGCATCAGTTGTCGTCGTTCCTCTTCCACCTGCTCCCGACCGGCGATAATAAACTTTAAGCGTAGTTTGAACACCAGTTCGGATGATGCCAGCAGCTGTTCGTTTAAATCGATGGCATCGGCTAGTGTGGCCAAAGACTATGTGGAGTCACTGCATCAGAATGCCAAAGCCACACTCCTCTATGGCAAGAACAATGTGCAAGTGCTGCCCAAAGATGTGGCAGAGCTAATGCCGGGCTACTTAAGCCTGCATCAGCACATCCAAACGCTGACCATTAAGTGGACACCGAATCAGTTAATGAACGGATATATCGATACCGAAGAGGAGGAAATTGAAATTGACAAGGAGGCCTACTGGGCGTATGCCCTCAATATCAATGTCGACGAGATTGTCTATGTGCATTGCCATCAGAATCGTGGCGAGGACAGCGGCGGCATTGTTATACTCGTTGGGCAGGATGGCGTACAACGACCGCCCATACATTTCCCGGAGGGTGGACATATGCAGCAGTTTCTTAGCTGCCTGGAGACGGGTCTGTTGCCGCATGGTCAACTGGATCCTCCACTTTGGTCACAGCGTGGCATTGGCAAAATGTTTCTCTGGCCCAAGAGTATGCGTCGTCGCATACTGCCCTCCGTTATGGAGTCCGTGGATGAGACACCCATCGATTATGTCTTTCGCATTGTCAGCAAGAGTCGTCACGAGGAATTTGGTAGGTTTGCCATGCCAACCGATCTCATCTTAAAGCTCATTATAGTTATAATTGTTGTTGTTCCCTGTTTTAGCTGCCACACATTCGATTCTGGACTTTGTCCGGAGCACTCCGAGGCGTGCTCAATTGAGCAGCTGCTCGACAACAGGCAGCAGCGAGTGCTCCAACAAGAGTTTGTCAATCGATCAGTATCCGTTGGAATCTCCGCTGTTGCAGCAACATAGCCAGAATACCAGCATTGAAATGGTCTGCTCCACAATGCGTCGCCAGATTATCTCACGGGCCTTCTACGGCTGGCTGGCCTATTGTCGCCATCTATCCACAGTGCGTACGCACCTATCCGGACTCGTTCACGGTCGCATAACTCCGGAGAGTAAGTAGTATTTTTAAGATGTGGTCGAACAATCGAATATCGATTTTAATCGATTGTTACTACCATCTTCTTCATAGTATTTATAAATCTTATGTTATGATCTATGTATGTTCTTCTCGCCAAAGTGAAAGCTGATGAAGAGGGACTGACCAAGGAGCGCTGGGAACTGCTCAATGCAGATGGAACACTGCAGAATCCCACCGAGTTCTATCGCCTCATCTACTTTGGTGGCGTTCAGCCAGAACTGCGCAAGGAGGTGTGGCCATATTTATTGGGACACTATGCCTTTGACACCACACAGGAGGAGCGACAAAAGCAGGACGAGACCTGCAAACACTATTATGAGACCACTATGAGCGAATGGCTTGCCGTGGATGCCATTGTGCAGCAGCGAGAGAAAGAGAAGACAGCACGGGCTGTTGCCAAACTCAGTTCGGGCAGCAATAGCGGCAATGAGCGAACAATTCGTGCCGCTGATCTAGATGCGGGCGGTGAACTCGAAAATGAAGTGTTCGAGGACATTTCGGATATATCGGATCCAGGTGATCTGGAGTTTGATGATGAGCACCGACAGCAGCAGCAGCAGCAGCAACATCAGCTGCAGCATCAGGAGACAACAGCAGTAAGCGCCTCGCATTTGAGCGTCAAGCCCATACCACGTGCCATGAAAACCAGCACCGATTCCGGGCATGTTGACGAAGGTCTCGATGACCTAGACGAAGAGGAAGAGGAAAAGATGAAGGCGGAGGAGGAGGAGGAGGAAAAGCAGCGTAATAAAATTTTCCAAAAGCAACAGCAACTTAAACAACATGAAGCAGCCTTAGCTAAGTTGGTGGAGAAGGAGCAACAGGCAAGCAACTCAGCATCGACAACTTCCTCCTATGAAACAGTTGGAGGTGTTCAAGGCAGTGTACTCAGCCCGGAGTATCTAAGTGTCGATGATATGCAGGCACAGCTGCCGGACGACGAGGAGATTGTTAAACCACCACAACATTCCGCTGTCATCATTACAAATGCTTCTGTGGATATCGCCAATTGGGAGCGAAGTCCGCAAGCTGGAGAAATTAAACAGATGCCGCCGCTAAGTGAACAACTGGAGAACAGCGCTAATACACCGAATATGGATGCACTGCAGCAGCCAAAATCTGCCTGTGCCTCACCAGCCAGCTCCAATGGTGGTGTCTATAGTGTAAGTGCTATGAAAAAAACTCTAAATCAAATCAAATCCAAATCGCCCGAGTTAAATTTTTATGCTTTAGAGCGAGAAAGCAATAGTCCACACTACACAAAGAGAAATAAAGTTATTCTTAGATAGAGTTCAAAGTCTAAAACTGAATTTACCCCAAATCAATTATTAGCTTTTCTTAAACAGAAAGATATAGTTCCATCTACACGAAGATAAAAAATCGCTTTAAAACGAAATTCAAAATCAAAAATAATTTAAATTAATTCTCTATTTGAACTCAGTTTAACATTAACGTCTTCATATTCGATGAATCAATCTTAAATTTTGAATCACGAAATTTTTTGACTCTACGCATGCCACCCACGAGAGAGAGAGAGAGACACAAAATCATATTCAATATTGTCTGTTACACTCTAACCTAACATCTCTCATTTGCATATTATATTAACAGAGCGAGCTGTTGGAGCAGTTCGGATTAAATCTGCATCGGATTGAGAAGGATGTGCAGAGATGCGATCGCAACTATTGGTACTTTGCCAGCGAGAATTTGGACAAGCTGCGCAATGTGATATCCACATATGTGTGGGAGCATCTGGACGTTGGCTACATGCAAGGCATGTGCGATCTTGTCGCTCCGCTCCTTGTCATCTTTGATGATGAGTCGCTCAGCTACAGCTGCTTCTGTAAGCTCATGGAGCGCATGATCGAGAACTTTCCCAGCGGTGGTGCCATGGACATGCATTTCGCTAATATGCGGTAAGTGATCCCCAAACTATTATTCACCTATCGAAATATTGATATAGAGTCGAACTTCCGTATAACGAATTCATATCAAGAACCCCGCAAGTTGGTTCAATCAAAAATCCATTCTATGTTACGAATATTGTCTATAACGAAGTTTTTCATTGTCTCCGTGAGATTCGTTAAATGGAAGTTTCACTTTACTATATAGCTAGTGAGTGAGTTAATCCTTTTGTTTTTGTGAACAGTTCGCTTATTCAAATACTCGACTCGGAGATGTACGATTTGATGGATTCGAATGGCGATTATACGCACTTCTATTTCTGTTATCGCTGGTTCCTCTTGGACTTTAAGCGGGAGCTGATCTATGACGATGTCTTTGCCACCTGGGAGGTGATCTGGGCAGCCAAGCACATTGCCTCCGGTCATTTTGTGCTCTTCCTGGCTCTGGCGCTGCTCGAAACCTATCGTGACATTATATTGTCCAACAGCATGGACTTCACAGATGTCATCAAGTTCTTTAATGGTAAAATATTCTTAAATACCTTTGTTATCGATACATAAACTCAATGCATTATTATCTTATTTGATTTCAGAAATGGCTGAACGACATAATGCCCAAGCGGTTCTTCAACTGGCTCGAAGTCTGGTTCTGCAGCTGCAGATGATCATCGAGAACAAATAAATCAATAATCGTTTTAACACAACAAATATATAAAGTTTATAGATAATAGAAGTCGTAGTTGTTTTATCTATGTTTGCCAAATAACTGAGTGCCACACATTCTCCCAAGAGGCACAAATAATTAATTGATAAATACCATATATACATATATATTGGTAAGATGTAATCCGGATCTTTAACTCTAACTGTAACTGTAACTGTGACTGTTGTTATACATGCATATACTATATATTTTATGTAAATGTTCGTAGATGTTCTCCCCATATCCCCGAACCTATTGAGCAAAGGGGCCGACAACGTAAAAGACTACAAAGTGAATTTGATATACTATAACCAAAGATTACCAGAACTTCAGACATCAGGTCGTAAATATTATTAGTAACAAGTTTAAATGTTGTTTTTTTTTTTTGTACTTATAATTGTTCCCAACTGGAAACTTATCAAAGGAAATCAATCAAATAATTATCAATGTGTGTAGTATAAAGTAGAGTAAAATTATTTAAAAAACAATTTATTTGTTTATTTATTTCAAGAAAATAAATACATATGTATACAACGTGTATGTACGTAACATTTAATCAAAAACCAATAGCTCTTGTAGCAAAACGCCTGCAAAATTCAATAAGACATGTACCAATTGTAACTCTTTGATCAATAAATGAGAATACTATAATCAATAAACAATCAGTTAATGATAAGTGAAACAATTTCGATACACATATGCATTTGCATAACATACATACATAAACATACAGTTAATGCCATGTTAATCGATTTAAATTGAAACGATAAATATAATAATTTATTCAATATTATGTAGAGAATCTACAATTGTTAATCTTTAATCCAGTCAATAGATTTAGTGGTCTCACTTCGTTATTAGTTTTGACTTTTGCCAACTAATTTCACATTTTATAAAGCTGGGCTCGTTGTTTATTAGAGATTTAAACAGAATATGTGCTGCAACAAAGACCCTTGAATAAAAAGGTAATGCAATTGGTTAAAAAAGCCTCTGTCTCAGGGGTTTGCCTCAGAAAGATTTCAAATGGTATACAGAATAGCAAAAGCAGTAAACCATAAGTTTGAGGGAGCGCGAAAGCGGATAGCCTGTGCAGCCGTTTTTGTTTCAGTTGCCCTTGCACTCAGCGATCCGTCAAGTATACGACAAGCGGCAGGCCAGCGACCAGCAACCAAGAACGATAAAAATATGTCACTGTTTGTCACTTCTTACTGGGCCTGCTTGTATAGAACTTTTATATTTTTCATATTTTGGTTTTTCTGTGTCGGTAAATGACATCTACAAGTGCTTTACTGAATACACTTTCGAATTTTGTGTGACTCGCTGCAGAAATTGCGATGGCATAATTTGTGTCTAGTCTCATAGAATTAAATAAAAGGAAAGAGTATGAATGACCAGCAATTGCTAAACTGAAATTTGACTGTTTGAGTACATCTATGCCTATGCAGCACCCTTAAATGTGAGTGTGGCAATTGTATATCGTTTATGGACCAATCTCAGCTAGATATATATGTATATATATATGTTTAATTTGACCATTTATCAAAAAGTTAGAGAAATTCAGAAAAAAATGTTAAGAGCATTGCAGCAATTTAAATTATTTATATAACTGTATCCAATCTAATTATAGTAACAGGGGGATTTATTAAAAGGGTGATCAATGTAATATAGAATATGCAGAATGCACTCACCGGTAGCAGCAACAACACTGAAACACTTCAATGCAAGTGCTCTCTCTTTCTCCCTCTCTTTTTATTTCACTGACCACTCTCACAAAAAAAAAAAAAAAAAATTAAATGAGATGCATCTCATCTTTCTTTTTTATACATGTACATATGGTGTGTGTGTTATTTTTTTTTTTTTTTTTTACAAAAAAAAAAAAAAAAAAAAAATAATAATTAATACCACCAATGCTTGCTTATTGTGTGTGTTATTCACCGCGCTAAACGCAACAACAACACATTCGCAACAAATTGGCGCGCGTTTCTCCACCTTCATTTGCTTGAAAACACTTTAAAAAGCAATTGCACGGCGATTCTATTATGTTATAAACACTTTGCGTATGTTCAGTGCGTAATGTAAACACAATTTGACAATTAATATAGGGCAAATCAATTGTAATTAAATAAATAAACGGACGATAAACTCCCAGCGATGTAGAGACGCGCAAAGTTCCAGGCTTACTGCCTTTGTGGTTAAAGCGGAACAAGTGGAATCAGGGCACTTGCCGAAGGTAACGATCGCTCTCTGCATTTAGAGCAGGACAGTTCGTTTTATATCTCTATTCACGAAGTTGATGTACATTCGTGTGCAGCAACAACTAAATAGGAAAGCATTATTGTTTTTGCATGTATTTTATATGTCTAGTGCAATTCTGTTTTGCTTCTTTTGTGAACACGCACACTTACAGACTAACATAGACTTCTTTAATAAGAGAATGAACTGACGAATGATGAACCCAAATTCAGAAATCTCCACACTAAGCGAAGCATTGAAGATGGTATTAATTGCATTACTTTTTGTTTATTATTTTTTTCTTGTGTGTTAAATGCAGTAAGTGGGTGAGAGGTTTTTGTTTTTGTGAGAGTGGTCAGTGAAAAAAAAGTTAATAAATAAAAGTTAATAACTTTCAACGCAGCTCATTCGCATTTGTTTATGTGCCCCATATACGCAATCAATCGATGCGAATTTGATTGTCTACATAAGGCTGCAGTTGAAATCGATTTGTAGAATTCTTCACTTGGCCAGTTTAATTGGTCCATCCAAAAATGATGGCCCAGGAAATCTTCCGTTTACCTACCTTAAATAAGATTATTCAAAGTTGTTTGTGATCATGGATCATGTTAATATGGCTTCATGCGAAAAATCATTAACATTAGTGAATGGTTTAGGAAAACTTATATTGCTTTATTGAAACAAAACAAATGCAGCTATGAGACCAATTAAATCAAGATTTATTCTACCGTTGAATTTTAAATTGTTTGATTTTTCCGCTTCTGTGTCCCAAATTATAAAATCTTAAGCAACTAGAATGGCGACAAACAACTTTAAATACTTACACATAAAACTTTCATATACAATTTAAGCTTTCATAAACCGATAGGGAGACAGAGAGAGAGAGAGAGAAGAGGAGAAGTAGGAAGCCAAAGCTCAATTCGCAAGCATTCCCAAAGCTAAAGCTTTTGCTTTGAGTGTGGTGAGTTCAGTAAACAACTGTGCTTGGAGCGAGCAAGTTGAATTAGTAAGTGGCTTTATCTCTATCGCTTACTTGCTTGTTGTCGCATAGCTCTTCGCATATTCTCTTCGTCTCTCTCTGATCAAAGGTGTTTAGTGTGCGTAATGATCTTTGCACCGGCCTGATTGATTTAAGTGTCGCTAGACCTTTGTTTTTTTTTTATAATTAGTTAACAGTTACAAACAGATAGGTGACAAAGTTGAAGACAATGTCATCGCTACGTTTCTATTATGATCTGATGTCACAGCCCTCGCGGGCGCTCTTCATAATCTTTCGCCTCAGTGGAATGCAGTTTGAGGATTGTGTTGTGGCCTTAAGGAACGGTAAGTGGTCAAAACCACTAATCTAATCCCCACAATTACTTTGACACTTTTGCATAGGTGAGCATCTGACGGAGGAGTTCAAGCAGAATATTAATCGCTTTCAGCGTGTGCCCTGCATTAATGACAATGGCTTTAAGCTGGCGGAGAGTGTTGCCATCTTGCGTTATCTGAGCGCCAAGGGCAAGATACCAGAGCACTTGTATCCAAAGTATTTTGTCGAACAGGCGCGTGTCGATGAGTTCCTCGAATGGCATCATATAACGCTACGTGTTAGCTGTGCTATGTATTTTCGCACCGTTTGGTTGGATCCATTGCTGACGGGACGTTCGCCGTCCGAGGCAAAGGTCAGCAAGTTGCTCAATCATATGGAACGCAATCTGGACATTGTCGAGCAGGTGTGGCTGGATAAAAGAGAGTTCCTCACTGGACCTACACTAACCGTTGCCGATTTATTTGCTGCCTGTGAAATTGAACAGACACGTAAGTACATCATTTTAACTTGTCATCCAACTTTAGATGAGACCTTTGATATCACTTTTATCTACTAGGCATGGCTGATTATGATGTGCGTATTAAGTACCCAAAGATACGCGCCTGGCTAAAGCGAGTGCGACACAGCTGCAATCCACATTACGATGTTGCCCATTCATTTGTCTACAAGTTATCGGGCACGGGGCCACAAGCCAAGCTTTAAGAGGAGCATTCCATATTAAATACATGTACACATAGGGACTGCTTTAATATGATTTTATGTACATATTGTTTACTTTTTCTTTCATATTTTTTTTTTTTTTTTTAATGCCATCGTTATCATGAATTAAGTTGCCATAGATTAAATTTAAGTAGATTAAAAACATTTAAAACATGAAACTTAAATACTCTTTTATAAGTATTGTGCAGTTTTTAAAGATAAATCTGAAAAATAAAGTCAGTGGATTTTCTTGCTATGGGCAAAAAATAAAATCTTTATTGATTGGAAACTAGTTTCTTTTTTAAAGATGAGATTAAGAACATTGAAAGAATAATGCTTTTGCCTGGCCAACTCCATTGAACTGCATTTAACATTTTTGGGATGGATGAAAATAAGCTGGAATCACAAATAATTTACAATATGTTCGGCTTTACCCATATCTCCGTTAAAAAAGCAAACAAATTTACCTTCCTTTGACAATTATTTAAATGATTTTCTTTTATTGTGTCGTCATTGTAGCTTTTATAAGTTCACATTTATTGAAAAAAAAAATTACAATTTTAAAAAATAACTACCTAAAACTAATAAAAAATATTAATAATATATAATATAATATATATAGCAACGTTACGCGCTTGGTTCTCTAACATTTTGCAACAATTTATTTTTTTTTCTTTCTGTTTTTGCGATAACAAAACATAATATGTATAAGTAAGGTTTACAAAAAATAGTATGTATATAGGGAAAATGAAAAAAAAAAATTAAATAAATAAAAATTTTATACACAAAATGAAAAAATAAGAAACATAAAAAAATGTCTATACAATATGCATGCGTGTGTATAAACGCAATACAATAATTATTTATCCTATATAAGCACAAATATATAATTTGTAGTGTGTGTGTGTGTGTGTGTGTGTGTACATACGCATGCATGTGTGCGTGTTTGTGTTTGTGTATATATAAAACTACATACAACTCTAGACTATATATATGTATGTATATTTACTTAATACTAATAGCATATTGATTTTTTCGTGTTGCATTCAACTTAAAATAATACAAAAATATACAACTACACAAGAATATATATATATGTATATATATGTTTTGTATTGTATATAGATTAGGTATGTATGCGCATTTGTGAAATTGTTATTATTGATTCGTGTTCTGTCCTGATTTCGGATACATTCAAAAATATATGTATATGTTATACTCTATTTTAAACTTATGCAGCAATTGCTGAATAGCTTTTTAAATATATATATATATATATATATATGTATGTAAATATGTATAGCAGATTGTTTGCCGAGGGGATTATATTTGAACGAAATGTTTAGATTGTTGCGTATTTTAGCGTATTTGCACCTTTTTCACATTTTTTTTTCTTTTTTTTTTTTGTCGCCTGTCACCAACTCTTTCAGCAACTGATTTGTTTGCCCTATTTTGACATAGTATGACAAAATAAACAACAAGAAAATAAACATGTTCGACTCTCCTAAATTTAAATGACACGCGAGCACCAATTAGCAACAAATTTGGCCAGTGTGTTCCCTAAATCATGTGATTAACAAATTTTAAAGCAAATCAATTAAGGCACCAAAAAGGTTTGAAAAAAAAACAGAAACAAACAAAATCTGTTGCATCTATGCAATAAAAGATATGTATGGCATAGATAGGTACAGGTACAAATTACATATGCATACTTGATGACAGTCAAAATCCAATACAACATCAGCCGCATACAACTCTCTCACTCTCTCTCTCTCTCTCTCTCTCTCTCTTTTTAAGCACTAGACAGGCGACATGGTTTGATTGCTTATATAAATATTATATATATATGTTTGGATATACAATGTTTGTTTGTTTTGTTTATATGTATAATTATTTATGACTCTCAAGAGTTTTGCGCCAAACTGTAGCTTATATACTCCGTATGTATATGTGTGTATGAGTGAATATATGTATGTTCATATATTACAAATATATGTTTTTATGTTGAATATGGTTCAAGCATATTTCGTACTCTGTATACATTTTACAAAATAGTTATTCTCTCTTTCTATCTGATTCTATACCAGCCTATCTTCTATATTGTAACATTTGTTTTAACTTTTTGTTCCCTCGATGTGTGTGATTGTGGTGGTTTTATGTATGTGTGTGTGTGTGTGTTTGTTTTTTGTTGATATAAATACTTTCGCCTGAATATAATTTAATTGCACACCAATTGCTGCAATGTTATGTATATGGTTTGTATATACTTTGTTTTAATACTACGATTTTTATTAATTTTTTTTTGCCAATATGTTGTGGTTTTCAATTTTAGATTATATCTGCAAGTGTCAAAAGTTCAACAATTAGTTTTGAAAGTGTGTTTAAAATATTGCACGAAAACTTACCTAATTCAATCCGTATTGTTTTTTGTATTCTTTTGCTTTTCTGTTTAGTAGCGCGCTCGATTGATGTTCTTGATTCTAATGCCAACTTCGAGCACCTGATCACCGCCAGCTGCGCCAACTACGCCAACACTGCTACTGCTTGATGAGTTGCTATTGCTGCCAGCACCACCACCGCCGGCACCACCACCACCACCACCACCAACATTCCCAGAGCTGTTGCCAATGCTGCCATCGCTTAGTGGTGAATTGTTGTTGTTGCTGGTGGAACTTGTGCCGGAAACAGGCAATGCCACATTAGTCTCAGTGACAACTGAGCTAGCACCACTAACATTTGCACTAACACTTGCACTGGCACTGGCCGCAGGTGCACCCAACCGACGCAACACTGTGGTTGTTGTTGTCGTTGTGGTTGTTGTTTCGGCGGCAGCAGCACCATTGGCGCCGCCAGCACCGGCACCGCCCAATTTCAACAGCTGCTGCTGATGATGCCGATTGTGATGATTATAATTGATGGCAGTCAAATCGTGACCAGCTGAGATACTGGTTGCTGCACCACCACCACCACCACAACCAGCACCAGTATTGGCCGCATAGTCATGCGCTCCGCCAACTGTGTGCCGTCGCTTAATCGAACGATTCTGTTTATTTTGTATCTGACGCTTTTTGGTCAGGTTCATGTCAGTCTTCTCGTCCTTGGTCAGCGCTGCAGCGGCATGTGCCCATGACGATGACGACGACGACGTTGGTGAACAGCAGGCATTGGCGGCGGCTGCTGCCGCTGCACTTGAATTGCTGCTGCTCATGTGTCGCGTCGAATAGTTGCGACAGTTGAAGCTGGCGCTACGAAATAGTCGATGATCGCGTCGCTTTTTATTGTAGCGCTCGAGAAAAAACGACGGCGATGGTGCGGCCATCAGTAGCTTCTCTTTTGGGTCACTGGTTGTGGAGCCTTCCGAGTCATCTTCGGAGCCGGCACAGGCACCGGCACCGGCGCCAACACCAACACCACCCCGTTCGTATGCCAATGAGCTGCTAAAGCGCAAGTTCTTGCTGCCATACGAGTTGCGCTGCATGGAAGCAACAACACCACCTATTTGGGAGCTAGGCGTACCAGCCAATGGCGTTGAGGCGCTGCTTGAGCCTGTGCCAGCGGTTGGTGTGGCAGCGCCACTTGCCGGCGCCGTTGAGCTGCCCTGGTGAATGGGCGCCGTTGCTGAATGTTGCAATTTATGCGCCGCTTTGAGCAAACTGGCGGGAAGTGGTGCTACTGTTGGCTTCATCATTAGCTGCAGCTGTTGCTGATTATGATGCTTATCTTCTTTGGGCTCTCCCAAACTGTTGGTGGCCGTGCACGAGCGGCTCAATAGCAGCGAGTGTGGTGCGTCCAATGGACAAAAGTTGTGGAACAGTCGCTCCGGCGACTCATCTGCATAGGGAATGTTTTCGGAGTGCAAGTGCAGCGGCTGGCCCAATGTGTGTCGGCGATTCTTTGGAAATTCCGGTGAGCCATTCTCATCGTTTGACTCGGAACCGCTGCGCAAGTTACGCAGCTTGCTGTCCAATGTGTCTGTTATGGTAGTCAGCGACATCGAACCTGTTATAGCACATCCAAAAATTAATATTCAACACAAAGTCAAAGCATAATAGTTCTTTCTAGTTTACCCGTATCGCTTAGACGACTGCTGGAATCATCGTCTGTGAGCAGTATGGAGATGTCAACGCTGCTTCGTTGTTGCTCATGTTTGCCAATGCTGCAAGCGGAATCGACGCTGCCCGAATCCTTCTCATCGAGGCTGGCTTTGCGATTCTGGGCGTTGCGTGAACTGGAGCTGGATAGAAAGCCACCAGTTGTGCGCTTCTTGGTGCTTGTCGACGCACCTTTGCTTGTTGTGGATGATGATGCCGTTGCGCTGTGACTGGATGAGCCCATGGCCGAGCTGAGCAGTTTGCTTGTGGTGCTGATTTTGCTGCTGTGGAGCGTGGAGCTGCTGCTGGTGCTGGTCGTGCTGCTCGCTGATACCTTGGCGTAGTCCAGCGACTGAAAGTGAACAGCGGGCAGGATTAGACCAAAATCGCATATGCTTTGCACAGCCTTGCGCTGCAAACGTCTTTGGTTGTTGGTGCGAATTGTGGTAGAGGTGTTTGTGGTGGTATTGGTGTTGTTGGTGGTGGTGATGCATTGAGAATTGGCTTGACTAGTGCCGCTTACCAGAACACTCTCGCCAGAGTAGGTGTCAGAGCTGACAGCGCTGCGTTTTCCATGGGTGCGTCTGCGTAGCTGCGGTATAAATCTGGAGGAGCGAGTCTCACGCTCTGTGATGCGTTCAATCTTAGACAGATTGTGCAGCAGCATGCTCGTTTGATCCTCCTGCGTCTGCTGTGGTTGTGCGGGACTTGGTGCCGCAGCACCTCCACTCAAATCGGCCAGTTCCGGCAGACTGCCGCCCTCAAAGAAATACTCGTACTGCGATTAAAAAAGAGATTTTAATTAGTGTAACAGTTCTTGGAGTCGGAGTTGGAGTTGTGGGTAACCCACCTGTGTGACAAGCAGCTCGACAATGCGACACTGATGCTTCATATCTTTGACGGCTGTTTCCAGGGTATCGTTGGGTGTGCGTATTATGGATGGCCCAAAGATAATGGCCAAATTCTTTGGTTCCATGCGATTGACTTCGCAATTGTCGCTGACGCGGCACAAATGCCGTATCAGATGCTTCATCGTCTCGTACGGATGACGCGGCAGCGATTCGACAATCTCCTTGAGCAGCATAATGCGCTCCATGCCCGTCTTCTTGTCCGCCTCAATGAAATTGATATAGAAACTGGCCGGCATCAGTGCGTCCGGCAGGCTGCGTATAAAAAGCTTCAACAGACTGCTAACCACATTCACATCCTCCCATCGAACATCGGTGGCACAGCTCTCGAATTGGAATTCCTTAGTGTTGACCAGCTCGGAGAGCTCTGAAATGGCTGCCTTGTTGCCGGGTATGCGATAAATTCCCACTACGCTCAAACCCTTTGTTTCCACAATATTGGTGCACACCTCGACAAGATGCGGCACATATGCATTATTCTTGGACATAGGACAGGCACGCAGCGGCAGACCAATGGAACCGCCTGTCTTATTACTGCAGCCCGAGGGTGAAGCTAAATCGCCATGGGCGGCGCCACTGCCGCTGCCACCACTACCACCGCCACGACGAAAAAGCAAATCTTTCCAATTCTTTGACTTTGGTGATCCCAAATCCTTATCCGGTATATGTTTGTGGGAGGAAGGTTTGCGCAATTTCATTACCGGCGATATGGAATCACCGGTGGTAGCTGCTGCTGCTGCAGCTAAAGACGCCGCAGCTGGTCCCTCCAGCGGACCAGCGCCACTGCCCGAATGCGAGCTAAGCGGTGAGCTATCCGCAGCGCCAGCGACATCATCCAAATAACTGCTTGTGGCAGCTGTTTTCTGTGGCTCCGCTAACTGCTTGCCTGCTGCCGGCTGCTCCTGCACAAAAAAAAAAAATCAATTTAGAAAATCGCTAAGTGATAAATCTATACGCTTACATTATCATCATAGTTAAGGCTATCCTTCCATTGAAGCAGACCAAAAAGACGCTTCATTTCGTTGCTGCTCTTGGTTTTGAATAGAATTTCGGTGTAGGGGCCACAAGATGGTGCCGTCGTTGCTGGCGTTTGTGGCTCGGCAGCGCTGCTGCTGCCCGATGAGGTCAGCTTGTCGTGAGCGTCATCCAAATTAAGCTCATTGCCCAATGTGGCCAAATGGGCAGTGCTGGTGCTGGGCTTCGATTGCATGCGTATCAAGTATTTCTTTTTGTCCTGCGACTCGTCGAAGAATTTAAAATTTCTAATATCAAGCTCTATCACCTGTCGAATACAAAAGGATATTAAGCAATGCATTAAGTTTCATTATTGATCGTGAGTTACATTCTGCTCCGACTTGGCATGACGTCCAGAGTATATGCGCAACATATCGCCTTTAATCTCCAGCTTCACCTGACGCCAAGAACGATACTCGGACATGCGCTGCAATTCATACAAAAATGTGCTTGATAAATCTCAACATGATAATTCAACAATTATTAACTCAGCAACTTACCTTGCCATTTATGCAGGAGGATTTAATCTCAATCTCTGTCTCAAAGGCCTCCAGCTCATTGGGCACATACTTGCCATTCAGCTCTGCATCAATATGAATGCTGTTCAAATAATTGGACATAAGTAAGCAACTGTTGCGAAATGGATTTGTATTCGTATTAAGCTCACCTGCTGCGCATTTCGCTGTTCATTGAGGCACGACGACTGCCATGGAGTGTGGATAGGCGCACATCCTCCAAGCCATTGGGCGTCTCGATAAACTCGTGGCCAGCGCCACCAGCCACTACATCGTATGTGGGATCTGGATGCTCTTCCACTAGCACTTTAGTCTTGTGCGGTTCGACAACAGCTGCTGCAGCAGCTGCAGCTGCGGCTGCCGCAACAACAGCTGCTGCTGCTGCACTGGTCGCTGTTGCACCATCGGCGGCTGGTCCATCTCCATGATACTCTGCCTCATTGTTGGTTGCGCGCAGATATGAGATGCGTCGCACCGGTTTGCCTTCGTCAAAAGAGCTAGATGTGAGCGGCTTATAGCGTCGCACCACATTGCTTACGGACACAGATGCGGCATCAACAATGGCAGCGGCTGTAGATAAATTATATTGAGAATTTGGATTTGAGTTGTGATGTGTGTCAAAATTCTATGCTTATAAGCTAGAGACAAGATTTGGACTTAGATAGGCGTTGTTTTGAGAATTGCTTTAGTTTTGATTAAGATAGGACTGCAGAAAGTTTTGACCTAAGATAAAAACTTATCCGACGTTCTGTTCTTTCTATGGCCGTTATAAACAATAGTTATACGATTCGACAAAGAGTTTCATATAGACATCAACTTGGCAAGCGATAACTGAGTTTGTGAACGTCTTCCTGGCTGGACAACCCTTTGGCTGGGTGTTTAAAAACGTCAGTAAAATAAGCTTAATTACCGCTGCTCTCGGCAATATCCGCCAAAGTGGCCACTGTATGGGAGGAACTGCTGGCAGGCTGCGAATGCTCCGGCACATTGCTTAACTCTGAAAGCATTAAATAAGTTTCAAGTCTTAAGATATTTAATCTATTTGTACTAACTGCTTGGCATTGACTCAATGGTAGCATTTGCTAACGTTGCCTTGTGCAATTCCATGCGACTTTTGGTCTGTCCATCGACAGCACTGCAGCTGCTGCTGCTGCTGCTCTGCTGATACTTGGCCTGCATCTGATGCAGTGGATGCTGCTGCAGTGACTCGTAGAGAACACTTTGCTTTTTGGCAAGCGCAACGGAGGCGCTGCTCGATTCGGAGGCGGCGTTTGTATTGATTGACAGCGGCTTGAACGGATCAAAGCCCTTGGACATGTGAGAGACCAGTTTGCTCTCAAATCTAAAAATATTAAAACAAATCATTAATAAGCTTAGTTTTTAGATGAGATATGTGCTTGAACTAACACTTTGTTGGTTACTCCTGTCTCCTGCAGCGTCTCAAAGTAGTCGAGCTCCTTGGCATATTTACCACTGCTGCTGGCCACGCTGACAGCCATCTGTCGCTGCTGGGCGGGCACCGCTCCCAAGGAACGTGACGCCATCTTACTGCCCGTATAGCTATTGTACATGTCGTAACCGAGTACAACCTGTTGCTGCTGCTGCTGATGATGATGATGTTGTTGCTGTTGCTGCTGTTGTTTGATCAACACTTGCTGACGTCCTCGGGCTACAACGGCACCACCTCCTCCACCTCCAGGTCCTCCAGATGGCGTATGCGATGGAAAAAAATGTTGCACCGATTGCTGCTGTGGCGACGATTGCAATGCGTTGCCGTTGGATGCCGATGCTGCTGAAGCGGATAGCACACCAGAGGGTAGCGGAGATTTGAGAAACTCCTCCTTCTGTTTAATCGACTCACGCAGTCGTATCATTAGATCGCTGTTCTCACCACCACCACCGCCACCGCCAACACCGCCGCCATTGGCATTCACTGCATACAATGCTTGACTCAATGCAGTTGCCGATTTAGGTTGGCGCGTTGTGGGCGTGGTTGGTGTTGTGCTTGCTAATACTGATAGATTTGGTGGCTGATTGGCGCTGTGAGCAGAAACAAGAAAACATAATAAAGTTAATAACAGTTTAAGCAGCAGTTATGTGGATAATTTCATTATTTCATTTCTCAAATATTTCTATTAGTTCTATAAATTTTGGTAGACATCTGGCATCTTTGCTCCAAGCGTAACCCAACGCCACCTGATTGTCATACAAAAAGCTCGGTTGTTTGGCGCGTGCCGTAAACGTCGACGTCTACGTGCGGCGGCACGTGAAGAGATCGTCGCAGTGTATTCGTTTGGACGCTTGAATATCCGAATGCTTTGGGTATGCTGGTCACGATAATTGACTGACGACTGACTGACTGACTGACGAGATTGGTTGTTGCCCAAATATGCGTAAGCTGCGCAATTTTGAGCAAAGCAAATCCAGCTAAAGGGGCAAGCATGCACGCCCCCGCTCTCTTTTCATCCAGCGTTCACTCTGTTCGCATCCGACAAATGGATCGATGCTATTTGTGATTGTGAATGCGTTATTTATTGTTGTTGTTTGTTTATAACAAAAACGAAAAACGTATTTGTTTAAGAATTTGTTCGTGCAAGCATCCAGATGAATGCAACGGATCATTTCGAGATCTTTCTTTATATTTATTTTTTGTTTTTGTATCGTCGCCTCGGGCCACAGGTGCGCTTGGCCATGTCCATAAATAGATAACAACAACAGTCACAATAAAAAGCTGAAGAGAGGGAGTGAGTGATGGAAGGAACAAGAGCTCGTATGAAATGTCTTCAATTAATATTATATACTCTGAATTTTAGATGTTTTAAGGATGTAAATGGTAAATGCAAGTTTCTTGGCACTAGGCAGATCGAAATAAAGTATTCCATATTTGAAGTTTATGTCATGCTTAATCTTAGGCTTATGTAATCAGATATGCTAAACAAATTTGTGGTCTTTAAGCAAAATTCGGTGAGAAGAACGCAAAGTAAACTAAAGTAAGCAAATGGGGAAGTTTGTAGGGTAGGCAGAGGGAGGGTTTGGTATGGTTTGGTTTGGTGGCACAAGCGTCAATGCATGACAAAAATGAAACAACAATGCAGGCGGACAGACTAATGGCCATGACCGTGACATGACCATGCTATACCAAATAACAGCAGCAGTCGGGTCTAAATGGAATTATAGTGTTCATTCTCTCTATGTGTGCCATATGTGTGTGTAGGTGTGCTCGACAAGTTTCATTTGCAGCAGTGCAGCCACAGAAACCCAAACGCTCTCGTCACTTGATTGAATTAGATTGCAGCAGCAGCAGAAGCGTCGAACTGTCATGGCATTCAAGTTAACTCAATTTGCTGTGAAAGGATGCTTTACGCACATAGGTTACAGGAAATACACAGAGAAGACTTTCTGGCTTCCTGAGTAGTATGGTATAGTCTGTCTACCAACAAAGCAGCTACACAAAACGAATGCTACATAGCTAGCTAGCTCTAAGTTCTCAATTAGTTTAACTCATTTAGTGCAGTCGAAAAGACAGGAAAAGCAACTTTAATGTTCACCCAAGCAAAATAGATAACCTTCATGCTAACCAACCACCTAACCATCTAACCATCCATCCACCTATGTACACAGATACATACATATATTGATGTGTTGCAGGTGCACTTGTTAATTAAAAATGCTTTTAGTAACGCACGAACGTAATTGATTGAGTTTCAAGTTTGAGGTCAAATTGATTTATGAACGCACTGCAACTAGTTACTACTACTTTTACATTGCAACACATTTGACCGAGAATCCTAGAAAATTAAATATACATACTAGTTTATTTTCGCTCTCTTTGATGTCAGTGTTGTTGCTGTGAGTGTTGTTTTAACATCAAATGCATGTTGTTAAATGCATTTGCTGGGCTTAATTAAACGTTTTACACATGGCTGATTTGATTTGATTGCAAAAGTTAAGGAGCTGATACCATCATAAATTGAAGATGTAAATTTAAAGCGTATTTATTCAATATAACGCCAAAAGCAAACCAAAGCAAATACTATATAGTGCATGTAGTTAAATGTATGTATCTATGAAGTTGTATCTAGTATCAAAGTTTATTGTTATCTTTCTATAAGCTCGAAACACAACAATGGCTACAAAAGTAAATAGATTCATTGACAATGCAAGTGATTCGATATACCTTCTATATCGTAGACTCTATTGTGTTGTTGGTGGTTATTAGTTGTTGTTGTTGTTGTTGTTATTATTATTACTTTTACCGGTTGCTTATCAGCGAAAAGTCAGGGCCAAGTAAATGAGCTGTATCTATCAGTTTAACATGTGTATCAACAAGCAGACACACATCAATATTACCAACATCTCTCTCTCTCTCTCTAGTTCTCTTCCTATCCCTTTGCGCTCTCCGTATTAGTTGTCGGCTTTCTCTTAACGCGCCTACTGAGAGTTTCTTCTTATTGCTACTTGTTTTTAACCGGTCTTTTCTCAGTTATGTCTCTCTATTTCTCTCTCTGAAAACTCTTTTAACTCTCTGTTCTCTCTTTGTCTCTGTCTCAAAAATCATTTTTATCGATCTTTCATTGTGTTTCCTCTACGCTCGTATTCTAAACTAATTCTTTCTTTGCTCTTTTTCATTTCCTCTCTTTAAGCACTCTTTTTTAGCGGTATTCTAAGCTCTCTCCATCCCATTTTTCGCCCAACATTCATATTCTTTTACTTTCCAAGTGATATATCTCTCTTTTCTTCTCTTAATTAGCTGCCTCTCTTTTTCTCTAAGACGAAAATGTACAAAGTGTCAACCCGCATTCCAGAGTTAACAAAAAACACTTAAATATTGAGGCAATCAGCCATTGTTGTTTATCAAACGAACATTAAAGAAACTTTTGTGTTAAGGCGTTTTTGTATGTTGTTCGATTTGATTTGATATATTCGATATATTCGCTTAGCACAACTTTCGAGCTATTATTATAGATACTTAATACACAAAATGCATTTCAAGCTCTATGTAAAACACTTTCACACGTAAAAAAAAACAAAAAAAACTTACTAGATTTAAGTGGATTTTTGTTGTGATGCGAAATCTACGCGCTCCACTCGCCATCAGCAACTAAACTAAAGTACAACCCAAAGTCCATACGACTAAGCTAACAATAATAAGTAAATAAAAAAAAAAAAATAGCAGATAAATTCAAGCGACGAAAAAAAGAAAAGAAAAAAACAAATACAAAATAAAAGAATCCACTTTGTATGCATGTATGAAATTCATATTAAGCTCGCGACAGCAGCAAAGAGACAGGCGGAGGACCAATTGAAAAGAGCCCCAAGCTATTGAGTGGGCAAGAGCGTCGAACAATCTACCTACCGTCAAGCCAGCGACGACCCATCGACCCACCCAACCACCGAACACGACAACAACAACAACAACAACAATAGCAACAACAAAACGCTCTTCTTTCCGTCATTTTTTGTTGTTTTTTTAAAATATTTTTTACAACCAATTGTGCCACGCGCACATAGTGCAAAAATATTTCATTGTGCTGCACACAAGGCAGATAATACACTACAATATGCTACTGCTGCTTCACTTTGTAAATGAATGCATCACGGGCTTAATGGTATACATATATGATGAAAAAAAGAAGAAGAAAAGAAAGTAAATATGAAAACAAATATACATATTATACTGGGAATGGAAATGTATACAAATTCAGTTGGTTTCAATTGATTGAAATGAAAACTAGGCGTGAAAGAGATATTTAAGAATCATCAATATTCACAGGAACCCTTTTTGGGAATGCATTTTCATATCGAAACATAGCTGTAATCAAAGATTTTTAGAAATACTTCAGAATCATTCGATTATTAGAACATAAAATCTGTCATGCATCAACTTAACAATTTTAAGTAATGAAAGTCTATTTTTATAAAGGATTTGTGCATAGTGCACCACTGTGCATGTGTGTGTGTGTGTGTGTGTGTGTCAAACTTGTGCCACATTCTCACCAACTGACAACATTTTGTCAGCTCATCCATCCATCAATCATATTAGCTCAATTCAAATTGACACAGAACACAGCTTGAAAAAGAATAAAAGGTCAAAGAGGCGCAAGCGCTCTCTCTCTCTCTCTTTCTGTATCTCTCAATTGTACACGATAATCACGCAGTTGTGATCATATCATCATGATGGAAGAATCAACAGCAGCGCATTATACAATTACAGACTCTTAAGTAGCCAATAATTTATGTATAAGTAAATATCTTATTTTTCTTATTTTACGATCATCATCAGCAACATCTCTATCTCTCTCTCTCTCTCGCTTGAGTCTCAGTATTATCTTATCTTTTTCAGTTACTATCTAGTAGTACTTGTTAATCTGAGATGAGGGGAAGTGGTCACAGGCAGACGACATCCAGCCAGGCAGGCAATAAATTGAAATGCCATTCCACAGCAGTTGGAGGTTTTTATTTTATTTTGTGTGTTTGCGAGTACAAAATTCAATTAAATTTGTCGTAATCATTTAACAATGGAGCGTTAACAAATATTCGTGTTGTCATTGTTGTTGTTCATTTACACTCAGCTTATGCATACACATACACATAAGGCTTTGGCAATTTTGCATATGCGGTTTAGTAGCTGTTGTTGTTGTTGTTGCGATTAGTCAATGAGTTGACGTTGACGTTATTGTGGTGACAATACACATATATGTATATACATAACGTATACATACATATTATAATTGATTGCAACAACACACACACACACACACATAAAGATGTGCATACTGAAATATGATTTACGTACAACGTTGCGTATACGCAATTGTTTGTTTGTCTTCCCGTGTACATGTCGAAATGTGAACGTCATAATGCTCAAAATACACTGAAGAAAAGTAAAATTGTGATTTGAATTTCAACAATCTAGACACTGATATTATATATGTGTGTTTTTTTATTGTTTTTTATATTTATTTATTTATTTTTGCGCATTATTTTTTTTTTTTATATGTGGCTTGCAAAGCAAAGCAAACAATAGAAATAAAGGAAGTGTGCTTGACAAGGCGATACACTGCTACAATTATTCTGGTTGCTTTAAACAATTCAATGAAAATGTTGTTGTTTTTTGTTTTTCTTTTTCGTCTCAAAGAAAGTCATTTCAAAGCCAGCCAAAAGGTAAGCAAATAGCTAAAAGCTGTTCATAGTTAAAACATACAAACATACACATGTACATATGTACATGCATATGTGGGTGGTGCCTCAAATGGTATTTTTTTTTGTAACAAAAGTTCGCAACAAGTTGCCAGCACGTAATTAAACACGATAACTGCCAGAAACGAAATACGAATCGAAAGACAAACAAACACAAGAAACTTAAACCACGTGCCAATAAGACGACGAAGGCTTCGACAGAGACAGTTGATTCAGCAGTTGATGACTTAAACATTGTTTTACAATTAGCGTGTGAGACAAGCATATACTTACAAACAATCTTTAGCATAAGAGATATTCACTAAGTTCTTGTTGTAGCCAAAAATGAATCACAGCAACTGAACTACTTTCTACCGAAATATTTATTACTTTTTAAAGTTCAATTGCATTGCCCACGATGGGAGCAAAAGTTTTTCGCATTCCAACGTTTTGAAACTGTCTATTGCCCTATCCATAAACACACACACACACACACACAAAGCACAAACACACAAACGATACGAAGACTGAGTGAAAAGAGGAAGTTCGCCTTGTGGCCAATGGCCAATGGCATTTTTATGCATGTGTTTATTTTTGCTTTTTTGTATGTGTTTTTTGTTTTTTCTTTAAACACGAGAGAAATATGAATAAAATATGCATTTGTCGTCATTGCCAAATCAAGACACAGTCTAAAAATCAACACCAAGAAGATCAGAGCGAGAAAGAAAGAACAAATTGTGAATGAAAAATGGTTGTGGAAGTAAATAAAACTTGTCAATATTTACTATTGACATGTTTGAAACAATTCACAAGACCTTTGACATGAAAGAACAAATCGCAAAGTAGATTGAACCAAAATCACTTTTTATCCAGCTACATTTTGACCAAATGGAACTGCCAAATAGGTATAACAGTATAAAGCGAATGTACATTGTACGTACGGACGATGAAATCATCATGTGTGGTAGTCTCAGAGTGTCGTCGTTCACATTTAGCTGCTGTGTGGATGTGCGTGTGTGTGTGTGTTTTATAGTTTTATGGGCCGTCGTGTTCGTCGGTCAAAGCATGGACTCGTCATCATTATTATGCGCCTACATAGAGAGAGATAGATGCCTGTTGTGTACATATGTAATGTACAAATTAATGATAGTGAAAAAGTCTGGCAAAGAATGTGCGAAACAACATTTATTTGATGCCAAATGCAAAAAACAAAAAAGCTTGTGCTGGAAATTAGTCATGGGAACCAAAGAGGGGGAGGGAGGTGCATACTGTGTACACACAAAGTTCATTTCAACAATTGTTTTTAATTATTGTTGATGTTGTTGTTTGTTGTTGTTGTTGTTGTTGTTGTTGCAATTGTTGTGCTTAACAAATGTCATTTAGAGCATGAACTTAATTTTTAAATTTTACAAAATGTATTTTTTTGTATTTTTATATTTGCTATTTGATTACTCAAATTAAATGCATCTTCCTGTGTCTGCTGGACATTAAATATTATTTGTTTGTGTTTCGTTTTTTTGTTTTTTCGTTGAATGAAAGTGAAATAATGTGCAGGATGCAGGAGAGAAGCTAAAGGTAAGCAGTCTCTTGATGCCACCATAAATCAAATATGATCAAGTTCATTGAAACCGCTAATGGCGACGGCGCCAAAGGCTGTTGGCCAGTAAACTGTCAATTTGTCTCGCTCGAACATTCAGGTGCATATAAACAAACATTTATATGTACATACGCGTATGCATATGTCTGTATCAGTTGGCCAAACGTTCGCTGTCGCCCGTCTAATTGCACTGCTAAACACAGCCATTTTGGCTGTTTGGCAAAAAGAGAAAAGCCCGTGGGCAGTGAGTGTCGTCACAACCTGCCGACTGGTAGACTGATAAGATTAACAGCCGTTTCTGCCAAATGATCCACACATAATCAAGCCTATTGCCCAACCCTCTCGCACACCCTCACTTCCCTTGCTGACGTCAATGGGCCAGGTGAGGCGAGTAGTTTACACTTACCGCATAAAGCTACTCGACAGTAGTTGCTGCTGCTGCTGTTGCTGCTGCTGTTGCTGCTGATGATGATGATGATGCTGCTGCTGCTGGTGATGATGTTGTTGTTGCTGCTGCTGCTGCTGATGGTGTTGCTGCTTTTGTTGTTGGTGCTGGTAGAGCTGGTGCTGCTGATGCTGCTGACGCAGTCCATGGGCCATGTCACCAAAGTCGATGCTGCTGCTGCCACCAGCTAACGCCGGATGACGTTGCGGATGCAGCTGCTGCTGTTGCTGATGGAATTGATGGTAATGGCTATTGTTGCCAGTGCCGCTGGCATTGCTTGTGATGCTGCTGGAACGACTGCCAGCATGGAGCGATGACAATGGCGGCCCTGGCGATATTGAGGTCGATGGCGACGACGACGAATTAGCAACAGCGGGATATGAGATCAACTGTTGCTGCGGAAATGTCGAAATGTTGGCGCCATTCGACAATAGAGCGGGTGAACCTTGTGTGGACATCGTTAAACGATTCGATTCTGGTGTGTGGGCAATCGATGTATAATGCTGCAACAAGACAAGGCAGAGAAAGTAAATGGACAACAGATTAGACAGGATTCAAAAACTTCGATCGAATGCAATCTGTTGATATACATATATAGTAGTATATATATATATGTATGTTTATTTGTTTTTTTGTTTTTTTGTTTTTTTTTTACTTACCATCTGAAGCACATCGCACTCCTTGGGCACTACGTGGAGTGTTAAGACCGCTGGCGTCTGCTTAATCATTGACACAATGGTGCTGTAGGCAATGCCAGCGATCGGCGTGTTATTCACCATTAGCACCCGATCGCCCGTCTGTAGATTGGCGTAGTTAGCCGGTCCGTTCGCTTGCACCTCTTTGATGAAAATGGTCTCCATCGCTTTCACTTGGTATGGCAGCAGCGACGTTGGTGACGTTGGCTCCATGCCGCCGCCGCCGCTGCTGCCGCCGCCAATGTTGTTGCCACTGCCACTGCTGTTTCTGTTGCCGACAACGTTTGTCGCTTCCTACACAAAACGTACAAAAAACAAAAAAAGCCAGAAACAACAACAACAAAAGTAAGTAAATGAACACACATTGAAAAAAAAAAACGTGAAACGACAACAACATAGCAATAAAATAAATGGCAACAAGGAGAGCGGCTCAGAGAAAGAGAGAGCGACACAAAGAGCAAGAGAAAGAGAGAAAAGAGAGAGCGAGAGCGCGAGATAGAGAGATCGCAGAAGAGAGTGCTACCGAAAACTTGGAGTTGTAAAACGAGCAAATCGCAAATTAGTGGAAAGAAAGAAAAAAACCAAGCCACCCCGAGAGAGAGAGAGAGTCAGAGAGCAAGAGAAAGAGAGGCTCTTCAAATCATAAAATCAACACAACGAATTTCAAATACTCTTACTGACAAGACGTTGTATTTTAATTGTAGTAATTATTAGCCCAAGTTTATAGAAAAATCAAGGAAAAGTTGAAAGCTTTAAGACGCTAGCTGAAACTGAACTTGGTTTTCATAAGTTATGAATAAACTGTATAAAATAAACTATTAATTAAAACTAGCCAAAAAACACTTTAAGAATTAATCTAAAATTTAGAGCATACTTTTTGTTTTTTTTTTTTTTTTTGATTTATTTGGCTAACTCAATTGTGTTTTTTTTTTTTAGTGTATTGACTTTAACACACACTTTTCTTTGGCTTTGTTGTGTTGCGAACCGTTCGGCCAACTCGATATACTTTTGACTAGTCTCAGAGTCAAGAGCAAAAAGAAAGCAGCAAATGGACATTTGAATAGGCGACGCGCGCGTCGTTTCGTTCACGTAACGGCAGCGACTGCGACTGCGACAGCGACCGAGGCAGAGACAGTAACTGCGACAGCAACAGCGACTGAGGCAAAGACTCGGCGAAGAGCAAAAACAAAAAAAAAGCAAAAGTGCCAAGGCAATCGATGACTAATTGGAGATGCAGGCACCCAGGCTATGTACTACACACACACACACACACACACACACGCACACACACGCAAAAGCATATGTATGTATGCAGTATGTAAGTACCGGCGCGCTTGCGCAGTTTTAGCGCGCTCTCTACACTCTAAAAAAGAAGTAGACAATTCACAACTCTCTGTCTCTCTTACAGCTGATCAATATTTTAGTAAAGTTGCTTTATTTTCCAAATTCAGGATTTCTTTATGATTATCGATAACATGTGCATAACGGAAAAGCAGAAAATTATCGATAACTTGAAACAAACTTGATCTGCCTATGAATGGCAAAAAAATCTACAATCAATTACAGAATTGTGCCTTGTTTTTTCTCTCTCCAAGTGTACTCTCTTTCTCTCTCTCTCTCTCAGCTCTCACTCTGTTTTAACCCCACGGTCTCCTCCTCTCTCCGCCACATCGACTGCAAACGTTGACTGCGACGCTTACCTGAGGCCAGCTGGCGGCATCATCTTCCGGTGGATAGGCAATAAAGTGACGCAGCGTAAAACCGAAGCCCTGATTCGGACGCCTTCGTATGACAACCAGCTTTGGCTGTACGGATGACGCGGCAATTGCCGCAGCAACTGTTGTGCTGGGCAGCGCTGTTACTCCAACTGCATTCGAGTTTTGAAACATTTTAGAGTTGCACTTTTTGCTCTTTTAATAATTGTTGTAGTTGTTGTATTTTGCGATCCTGCTGCTCTCTGCTCAGATCAGGAGATGCGGCTGCTGCTGCTGCTGCTGGTTTCGTCTGGTTAGTTGATCAACCTGCTGCTGCTGCTGCTTCTGTTGCTGCTGCTTTGCTAGTTACGTGTTGCACCCTCATTTGTATGGGCGTACGTTGCGCTCAGCGCTGAGCAAAAAAGAAAGAAAACACCAACATAAATATCCAAGTCGTCTGTTTTTATGTTTTTCTTCTGCTTCTGCTTTTAGTTGATCGTCACCTAGGCTCGTGTTTCCACTTTTTCTGTTTGCCTTCTACTTAAAGTTGCTGTTGTTGTTGTGTGGCCCGATCTTGGGGCGTCAGGACGCCCATTATATAGCTCGAGGGGAGCATAGCAATCTTTTTTTCAGCGTTTAAAGTTTCCTAATAACATCGGTTGTGCATTTATTTGCTGCGAACTAAAAGTAAAGCAAAATAGAATTTATTATTATTAAGTTTATATGGGTTTAACGTTAATAAGAAAAGGGGAGAGTGATAAAAATTTGAGGCTCTTGGCTCTAAATCGGTCAGGACAAGGAATTCTATAGATTTTAGCTTTATACGACCTTTATTAACCCTTGCACATAGTCAAAACCTACAATCAACATTACCTAATGAGCTTCTTACTTTATCTTTATGGACTTTTGGTTTATGGCCAAGTTTTGTTTTATTGGTAAGTGTGTAAGTTGAGGTTTTTAACTCGTAAGTTACCAACTTTCCCATTCTCTCTTAAGAAATTATTTTGGCATCTCCCAGCTCCCAACCACAATCTACCAATATATTAAGTACTCGTATGTTACTCGCTGTTTCTTTAAATCTACAGTTACTTAAGTTAAGCTTTTTAATATTAAAGCCCCCCAAAAAGCTTTAAGACTTACAACATTCAACGACTTCAACTACAAACGCCATCAAAAACCAAAACCAAAGCAAAACAAAATTAACATAAGAAACAGCTGCAACTAATGAGTGTGTGTGTGTGTGTGTGTGGACATTGACCGTCAAAAATGTTGGCAGTTGAAAAGTGTAACACGCCTTTTCACATTTTCCTCAACACCCCACCGCCATCTTTACCCTTTGCCAAACAAAGTGACGGCCTGGGCTTAACGTAAGTTTATAATTAACATAACAAAATTTTTAAGCTTTCTTGTTTGTTGTTTTTTTTTTCTTTTTGGTCAGATAGAGTTATGCTCTATCATAAAAAAAAATACAGTTATCATGAAGTGCCACCAAATGCTAAATACATTTAGCACAAACTTTTGGTTATGAATGGAATGTTATTAAAGTTGTTCTAAGTAAAAAATAGTTTAAGTGGGTCATTCACCAAACAAAGTGCTACAGCTTTAACACTTACATAACTTAAGTATTTGTTGCTCGCATGACAAGGCTAAACTTTGAGCTAATGCTCGCTGGGGAGAAGGAACCACCCGTTGAGTTGAATACCATTAGAATGGGTGGGGTGGTAAGGGGGGAGGGGCGTACTATAACATGGCTCAAAAGCCAGAGTTTTTCTTCTTCTTTTTTTCGGTAAGATTTGCTTTACATATACTAGCTATTGTCCGATCAATGCCCTCCCTGTGGGTCAAACCTTGAATACAATTTTATGGAGGGGGGCTTATTTTTATACTCGATACCGAAGGTAAAGAGTATATTGGTTTTGTGCAATGTCCGTCATGGTGTCTGTCCGTCCGTATGTGTGCAAGTTTTTTTCCACACCCTTCAAGCTAGAGACTTGAAACTTTCCAATTCTCTTTATCTATGGGATAGTAAATTAAAGTGTCAAGATGGGGGTTCTACGATAACTGGGGGGCTGGCAAATCGATAAATTCGATAACTCAAAACCGATAAATCCACATATTTCACACATCCTTACAGCTAGAAGTACCAAATTTGGTAAGGAGATAGCTATTAGCAACCCCCAAAAAACTGCATCAAAAATTTTGATGCCACGCCCACCCATACCGCCCCCAGCCCCCATTTCCCTACATTTTACAAACTTTGAGCTAGAGTCACCAAATTCGGAAGGAATATAGCTGGTGGCATCCCCATCTGCATCGGAGAATCTTTAAGGCAGCGTACACCCCTGCCGCATCCGTACCCCTTTGCAATCAGGCCTCTTTTTACCGGTTTTAATACTGGTATCGAGTATGCCGCAGTCGGTTGCGTCCGACTGCAACGTTTCTACTTGTTTTTGTTTTATTGCGGGCGAGCAGCTTATGGATTAGTTGTGTTTATGCGCTATTTGTAGTATATGTGTTTTATTGTTTTTATCGTAAAGTCGACGTAATTAAACAACAATAGCAAACGACAACAACGAACACTTTTGTATTTAAACACGTGTAATTAACAACAGACAATTAAAACAAAAAAATAAATAAATAAAGAATATAATCATTCAAATACTGGGGCTATAATTGTTCCATTGTCATTGCAAAAGTGTCAGCGTTAAACGTTTATAGGGTAAGCTGTCAAATGGTGGGCTCGAGGGGGTGTATTCGTACAAGTAAAACACTTCACTTTTAATTGTAGACAACAACAAAAAATACTAGTTCTAGCAATGAAAACGCGCTCAAGTGTGTCGGCCAGCTATTCAAGGAAAAACAACAGAGTTTACATACTTTTGTTACGAATCTTTCTAGTCTTATCAATAGCCAATAGTACTTTAACTCTTTTCAAGGCATTCGAATACAACAATTGTACTTGGTTTATAGCTACACATTTTGAGTTTGTTGTCAATAAACCTTGGTGCTATTGCTATAATCTTGCTTTAATTTAGAGTAGCTTTGGTTAAAAAGTGAATAAAAGAACACAATAAGTAACATAGATGACAGTCAACACCGATAAAAATCGATTACAAAAATACAGTTCGGCACAACGATTAACAAAACGACCAAAAAACAATCGATAGATTGTCAATAACTGAAATCATTGATGGTGATTTGCCTGTTTTTCCAGCACTAATGCAAGGATGTTTTTGGTCAATGATCTTCAGTCCAGACATTAACAAGGTAATACAAATGATAATCACGTGACTTTGAGATCACAAATCGAAATATGTAACTGATAACGAAAACACGACTGATAATTGTAGTTCAAAGTTGCCTCTGATACGATTTGACTATAATCGAAACGATCGCTTTATATGCTCGATGTATAAAACACAAGATTGTATACCTGTTATTCACAATGAGTAAATAATAAAAAGAAAACACACCACAACCCATTGTAATCACAAAGACACTGAGCTTTATTGACTATACTTGAACGTATGCCATAAAATGGGTAAAAAGGGTATAATGGTTTTGTGCAAAAGTATGTAAAAGGCAGAAGGAAGCATTTCCGACCCCATAAAGCATATATATTCTTGATCAGCATCAACAGCCGAGACGATATAGCTATGTCCGTCTGTCCGTCTGTATGAACGCTCGATCTCAGAGCCTACAAGAGCTAGAGACTTCAGAATTTTAATATAAGTTCTCCTATACCATAAGCAGAGCAAGTTTGCTTCAATTTATCGATAAGTATTCTGGTTTCCGATATACACATGGAATCGATAAAAAAATATCGAATTTGGAAAATGTAAAAATGGGTGTTGAAAGAATGGGTAACGATAGAACTTTTCTGAAAATTTCGTCCAAATCGGTTAAGAAACACCGGAGATACCGAATCGATTGAAGTTAAGTCAGTATACCAAAGTCTAATATAAATTTCATATATTTATTGCAACTGGATTCAGGGTATCTTCTAGTCGGGCTCTCCCGACTAGGGCCTTCTTACTTGTTTTTTTTGTTATATTCTTCCATACACCTCGTGATAACAATTAAATTGATTGTTTTGCACTGCGAGTTAGAAATGGAGAAAATTGAGAAGACAAAAGAACATGCGTGTAATGAGCGAACAAACGGTAAACGTATCTTAAGGTATTCAAAGTATCTTTCATAACATCAATCAAAGCGTCAAGGGGGCGGTGACCAAACAAGCAAGTAGAAAAACAACAACTACAAACAAACATTAAACTGAAAAGATAAAGAAGAAATAAGAATTTTTAATCCGTATCACGCAAAAACCGGAAAAATGATGAGCACACCAAATGGAATAATTACAAAAATGATTCTAAAACGGATTGAAACAACATTGCGTTCGTATATCCCGTTGAGGTTGTTGCAATTGCTGTGGCATAGCTAATGTTATGTTTCGGGTTAAGCAAATAAATCACAGCAGCGAAGCTCTCCCATTGAACATTTTACACACACGCACTTCAATCAAAAGAATGAAATTTTGTAACGAATTCCATCTTAAAGTTGTCAACTTTTAATTGCAGCATTTACAATTCGTGGTAAGCGACTGTTGTTGCAGCAACACATTGAGTTAACATCTCACTGAGCAATGTTTAAATGTATTTAAATAACAAAGCAACTTATCACGAACTGTGCTTTCTGAGGAATTTCAGGACAATACAGTTTACATTCCATTGTGCAAATTGCAAACATTCTCTATAAAATCTCCGAGTGTGCAGGTTATAGTTAAGGTGGGCGATGTGTCATGTGTGGGCATGCGATAAGCTCAGCCTTGACAATTATAGACTAGCTTTAGTTTGAAACTGTCACAACAACATAAATTGCGAATGGCATATCATTTACATATAGCACTTATCATAACGCGATTACTATTGCATGTCGAATGTTTCAAACTTCTCATATAGTATAAACAATGAACATTATTGACAGGGCGTGTTCGAAAGGTGAGAAAGCTCAAAGCATATATTGTAGCTATCTTATTGAAAGATAATGAAATATAAAACAACAACAACAAAGCAGCATTCAATATTTTCTATAAAAGGCAGTTAGTTAAACCAGTTTAGCTAATGATAAGATTGATATGAATGCAAAAGATCGATAGCATTATCAAAAAAGTTTGAATTGTAAAACTTATTATATGTAGAGCATGTTCTTAAATGTTTTGCTCTTTTCGTCATTACGAATAGATTGAAATTGCCATTGCCGCCTTGGCACATGGTAAATTAAACACACACACGCACACACACACGCTTGTGTGTACGCACATCAAAGCATTTACCGGCGCAACGCGGCAAGTCTCGAGTATTTATCGACAACTCAAATAGTCAGTCGGTCGTTCGATCGATCGATCGATCGCTCGTTCGCTCGATCGGTCAGTTCTCTGTCCGTTGGCAGGTATACACCATATGCATACTATATATATATATATAGGTGTATATATATTTTGACGCTGGCAGGAGCACAATATGGGCACTGTGCCTAGAAGTGGGAGCTTGTATGTATGATTGGGATGGGATGGCATTCAACTTGTTGCCAAGTAAGAAGAGATACGCCAGAAGATACTACAAAAGATACACTTAGATACACTCAAGAGATACAAACGAATGTACGCATTGACGCTCTAAACTCGCACTCCCATCCCATGCTGTTCACATTTTCAATTTGTTGTTGTTTTGCTGTTACGTTTATTTTCGAATTGTTTATTTTATGTTCGCGTTCATTTTTTTTTTTTTGGAGAAAGAGTGTGGATAGATGGGCGGATGGCAATATAGGTGGCGATTGCCGAGCCATGCAGCAGCAGTCCCAAATCAAACTTTAACCCGGGCGAGAGAGAGCGAGAGAGAGAGAGAGAAAGAGAGACATTAAATTGGTCCAGCCGAGCATTAATAATCAAATTTCTGACAATTGATGGCAAATCAATAAGTCAAGTGTTAAAAATTCGCTACCCAAATATACGTTTTGAGCGAGAGAGATTGTACTAAAAGAGTGTGGGAGAGAGCGAGAGAGAGAGAGAGAGAGAGAGAGAGAAAGCAGGCACAGAAAGAGAGAACGAGATACCTTGACCTCATTCAGCGACCTTTTTAGTGACAGCTCTACGAAGGAAGGGAAGGGTGTTAAAAGGTGTTGGGGGGGAGCGGCAGCATATTGCGCATGTATTATTTGCGTGTTGCGTGTGTGTGTTGCAAGTTGGCGTGGCATAAACGGGTATATCTTAGCTATGGCAATCGGCAATGTTCCTATTTAATTCTACTATTTATACATTATATCATCAGCAGCATCAAAAGGTTTCGACATTTACCGTCAAAATAGCAGCACAAGGCAAAAAAGAAAAAACATAAACGATATACATCGATTTTGGCAAACAAACACGACCTAGAGACACCCTGTAACTAACTCTTTACATAAAGAAAACATTTTCTAGTATAAGCTAACCTTTGCTGTCAATTTGTATATAGGGTATTAAGAGCGAGAAATGCGAACTAAAAAAAAAAAATGCCCCCGTCGCGACGCGTCGATAGAGAAGCGCCAAGGAAGCAATTAGAAAATTTGCTATTGTTTTCGGTTTTTTTTTCTTTTGTATCTAATATATATGTGTGTGTGTGTGTGTGTGTGTCAATTGCCGATATTTATGAAAACGTATTCCATAAGCAAATAAACACACAACGAATGGCCACAAAATAATCAAACTTTTTGCAGTGTGAACTGTGCAAATGACACAGCATCCATAAAGAGAAAGAAAGAAAGCGAGAGAGAGAGAGCGAGAGAGAGAGAGAGAGAGAGAGAAGCATTATCATCATTTGGGATTATAGTCGTAATAAATCACAAATGCTCAAAATGCTGACAAATGAATTGCGGCTTTTGAAGTCGAGAGAAAACAAAAAAATATATTGTATATATATATACATACATACATATATTGTGAATAAACAATGTGAGAGCACAGCACAACTCAAAAATGTTAAATATAAATGTTTATATTACTTATGTATGTATGTATGTGTACCTAACTAAAAGTTAAAGGTATTTAACATTTCAAACGTTTATATTTTCATTGCTGTGATTTTATTTTGCTTCAGCAAAACCATTTTGTTTGTGCATAGAAAAAGAAAAAAAAAAAACACTTTCGACTTAATATAAAAAACAATTTAATGGTTTCAATAAATCGATTTGTAGGCAAAGAAAAAAATTCTCTTTTCTTCTTCAACTTAAGATAAATAAAATACTCTGATGAACATAATAGTTGGAAAAGAGTGAAACTGAAACAAACCGAAGGCAACACAAGCACACAAGGTAAAGCTAACGACTATTGAATACCTAGTGCAGCAACACGAACACTCTGATACTCTATAATAGTGGAAAATATCTTGTTGCTTTATCAAAAGCTTAAAAATACATATTCGATTATTCGATTCTAATGTTTGTTTATCTTACATGTTTAGTGGCGACGACGTCAGCTACCCTGTTTGCAACTAGTTTATGGCTATAGGGTATAGAAAAGATAGAAAGAAGAAAAAACTCACGACACCAAACGCAAAATAAACAACGTGTTTTATAAGTAAACAAAAATGATATTGTACGCGCGCTGTCTTAGGCTAATATAAAACAACAGAAAAAATAATTAAATCAAGGGGCGGGAACGCAACGCATGGGCGGTATGAGCTGCTAGCTGCTAGCTGCTTGCCGCTTGACGTTGAACGTGCAGCAATACCAAGGCCCTGGCCCTGCCACGACCCCGGCGCAAGTTTGAAGCGTGCGAGGCAATTGAAACCGACCGAAAAACATAAAGAAAACAAATTACAAATAATAAATACTGTCAAAAAGACCTGCCCCAAAAAAAACGAAAAAGAAGTTTAAGAATGATAACCCCAAACTCCTTCTCTCTCGCCTCCCCCCCTCCCACCCGCCACGAACCACTCTCGAGAGAAATTTCTTTCGCTCTTGTTGTTCAAGCATTTAATTTGCAATTATTCAGGCCTTTGACCAATTTATTATAGAGAAAACGGCGAAACAAAAAACTTAAAAATAACAGAAAGACGAAAACAAAAAAATATAAAACATAAAATCGTGTCCAGACTTTACAGACAGCAACATTGTTGTTTGTTGTTGTTGTTGCTGTTGTTGTTGTTGGGCCTATTGACATGATTTTGAGTTCAATTGAAGTGAACTGCAAAAATGGCGAGAAACAAAACCCCATTAAAATAGTCATCGCAAACAACAACCGACCGACAACAACGTCATCTAAATATTTAAAGGGAAATTATTGAAATTGTCTTGAAAAAAAAAAAAAAAACTGTCCGTCAATTGTTCAAAGATAATAACTGTGCAATAATATAATTGGCCCGTCGTAAGGCAATCAAATTTCAAGTTCAACTATTGATTAAGTAATTGTAACAAAATTGCTGTCATTATTATACGACAAGTTTTGATGTCTTTGTTCGTATTTCTCTGTGCCTTCTCCACCCCTTTCACCTTTTCACCATTTCACCCACTCAACCAACCAACCCCATGCCAAATTGCCGTGTCATTTGAGACGGCACACAACTCAATTAAAGTCCTGCACTAGACGGCCGATTGAATTGCTTTGATTTTGTAACAAAATCCCTGTCAGGTGGGCAGATAATTGCTCTCAGCTTGAATCAATCGAGACTTGATTTGCTATGCCCTAAAGGCCAGCTAATAAAATACATATATATAGCTCACGTTTAAAGAGAAGGCTTTAAAGTCGCAAAAAAAGGACAAATACAATTCCCGGGAAGCTTGAAATGCAGCGGTAAGCTTAAAGCTTCAAAGGAAATATAAATATGGAAATTGAAAGAAATGTAATCCTCTTTTTTTTTTTTGCATATTTAAACTGAGCTATTCCTGGAAAAACCCTCAAAGCAAATATCAAATACCAAGAATTATGTTTTGTATGAAAATAAGAGGAGAGAAAAATGATTTTTTCTCATAGCTGTGTTTAATGTTATATTTTCTATTTATTTAAGATGCATTTGTTTGATTAAATTTGTTCTCCAACACAATCGGAAAAGATATGTTTGATTAATTGATAAACCAAAATGGTATGAAAATCGAAGTTCACTTGGGATTCACTTGGATAGGTAGATAATTTTGTGATTAATGTGCACAGAATGCAGTAGATCTAGGGTTGTAATGCTCTCAGGGTTGCAAAACGCAAAGTCAATCTTAAGCTGCTTAGTTGAGATGAATCATCAAAAGTTTCGATTTCAAAAATCCCAAAAAATCCCATATTCACCGCTCATCTGCACAGTATGTTTTTTGTCATAACGGTATTTAACCCGGCAAGGGACTGTCTCAAGTGGTAACTGTGCCTAAAACAATGTACAGCACATATGTGTGTGTTCGTGTGCGTGTGCGTGTGTGGCATATGTATATATTTAATTTCATAATGAAGACCCTGAGTACGCCTGCCAATTGAATACCTAACAACCCCCCATAGGCAGGGGCGCATAAGGTGGGTGTACGAGGGGAATGTGGTGTTCGCAACATACATAGCTTAACTATCCATAACGAAAGAAAAAGAAAAAAAAAAAAAAGAAATGAACTGCAGGCTGGCCAGGATTGCATCCACTTTAAAATCCATTTATAAATGAAAGCACAGCTGCCAGCAGCAGGGTGGCTCACTTGGTTGGATGGGTTTTGGGTTTGAGTTGGGGCGGGGGTGGTGGTGGTGGGCTTGCATGTTTTTAAGGGTGGCTTAACGTAGCACTGGTTGGGTGGTTCTGGTGGCTGACCAAATCCCAGGGCTTTGCGTTCCTGTGCGCCTATGCAAAGTACATTAATAATGAGTGTTAAAATGCAATCGAGACTTATTTTGTACTTAGCTGGGGCTGGGGCTGGTGACAGCCACAAGGGTTGTTGCAGCGGGGAGCAGTTGATGTAAACATGGATATGCATAATGAAGCGGCGCCAGCAAACTGTTAATAGATAAGCTTTGCCTGGACAACTCTACTTGCAGATACACTTTGAAAATCTCTCTTATTCGACTCTTTCTTTCTCTATTTCCTTTTCTTAACTTTGGGGTACAGTCTCTGTTACATCTGCAAGGCTTGTGGGCATTGATAAATGGGATACAAACTCTCCCGGCTCCGGCTTTTGCTCTCTCTCTCCCTGCATCGAGGCCAAGTTAATGCTGTTGCTGCATTCAGTTCAATGCAATTTGCAATTGCAACAACTGAGAGCGAAGCAAGAGAGACAAAAAGACAGCATAAAGTAGCAACCAAGAAGATGAACAAGACGAAGTAGAAGAAGAAGCTACTGCTGCTGTTGCGTTGCAACTTGCAATTGAAAGGAAGGGAGAGATTGAGGCTAAATCTTAACCAGAGTCTCTCTGCCTTTTGCCCCAGCTGTGATGAAGCTTGACGCTGAGCAAAGCGGTTCAAGGACCAGGCCAAGCCAAGCCAAGCCAAGCTAGTCTCCAGGCCAAAGAGAGGCCACAAAACAGGCCGAGGCCGCTGCCGCTGAAGCAACAACACGAGCCATAATCACAATAAACCGGCTCCAAGCTGGAGAAGAGCTAAATCTGAGCACCGAGCGCATTGTTAGGACGCAGGCGCATCAATACACCAACACACTAACAACAACATACACACATGCATATTTCATATAGACGAAAGACACAAACAACAACAGCAGATGCTGCTGCAACTGCAAAAGAAACTTCACTTTTTATACCCATTGAACCCTGATAAAAAAAGATTGTATAAAGTTGATTTATCGATAACTTTTACGTATCGATACAAAAAAAAAGCCTTAAAATGCTGGCTATAAATTTAGCTATGGAGAATATGACACATTATTGATCATTTCAAGGGTATCTACTAGTCGAGCTCTCGCTCTCTCTCTCTCAGTCAACTCAAGCTTTCTTGTTACTTGTTTTTGTATTTGGGATCTAGGGTTCAGCATCTCTCAGAGCTCCAGTTTGCCCCGTTGATTGCCGCATCGCATCCTTCTAGCCATGCAACACTTATTTGTTGTTGTTGTTGTTGTTGCTGTTGTTGCTGTTAACTGGCAGAAGTCGTTACATTGTCAGACGAGCGGAAATTGCGCACATAAAACGCCAAGTCACAGTCAAAGTCAGAGTCGAATCGTATCGCATTCGAATCGCATCCAATCGAATCGACTCGAAACGAAACGAAACGAATCAAATTGTATCGATGATAGTAGCATTCGCAATTGTTGTTGTGCCAAGTCATTTGGATGCTCTGGAAGTCCCTTTTTTCTTTATTTCTTTAAAAGCGCACCCAACCAATAGTTGCGAATGCAATTGGCACAAAATTCTGCTTCTCTCTCCGGCTCTCCCCCTGATCAAATGATTCGTTTCAAGCAATTTCCTGTGCAGTTTGCCTTGCAATCTAAATGGAAAGTGCTTGAGATTGAGAAGTGAAGTTAAGGATGACGATACTACTATATGCATTGATAGATATACTATAGGCTGTGCTGTTGTTTGTGTTAATGGGCTAAGAGTTTCTCAGCTGATTGTATTGATAGTCAAGTGGAAGCCTTCGAATGAGAAGCACTTCATTCAACATTCGATTTCCATCGATTTCCTTTTATAATTTTTGATTTTGCGCAAAACATGTTTAGTTTTTGTTCGAACTGGAACCCTAACAATGTTGGATTGAAATATAATGTAAGTATATGAAAATCTCTTTTGGCGCTGCTGTTTCTGTTGAACATTTAACCCTGAAACTCCTTGCGTACTTATGCTCTGCATTTACCCCTCTATTTTTCACTTTACTTTCGAGAATATCGATCGATATTTGACTGCCTATTGCAGCAGGCCTACTGGTTAATGTGCTGTTTGCTAGCTCGCTTGTTGTTGGTGCGATTGTTGTTTTTGTTGTTGTTCAGTGTCAACGGCAGCAACAACAAGCTAACAACAGTAAGCAGCAGCTGCCATTGTCAAGTGTTCTTGTTCTTGTTGTTGTTCCTGTTGTTGTCCTCCAACGCATTTGCGTTTTTGCTGTTGGTTATCGCTCAATGCTACCGTTTATGACATACACCCCACCACCACCCACCCGCCATCCCTCACCAAAGCCGAACGAGTCTCCAACATTTTCATCACCATAGATCCCACCCCACACACACGCCCTCTGTGTTTTGTTAAGGTTCGTTTGTTCGTTCTTGTCTGTAAATTGTTGTGTTTTCTACATTTATGTATCCCCTTTCGAACTTTATAATATTTTACTTTAGTTTAAAGAAAATATCTTAGTTAATCTCTTTGCAAATCGTACAACAAAAGCAGTGTTTAGTATTACCTAACAATCTAATGTTAATACTTTATATTGTTGTTTCAAACTTTGTTTTTATTTTCTATGCAAAGAGTATTTAAACTTCGTTCTTGTGCTGTTTGTTGCTTTCGTTCAACTTTGTGTTTATTTTTTTGTGTTTTCTTCGTCCAGGTTTGACTGTCTCAAGTTAGTTGGACCGTCTCCTGTGTCTTCTCGCACAACACCCTAACAACACCCCAATATGTCGCAAGGGGCGACACATTCCAAGCGTTCCTTTGCACTGACAATCATCAGATAATCACAGCGCTTGAGTTGTTAATAGCGACGTTGATGAGTTTGAACCTGAAGCAGAAGCAAGAAGCCCGGGAAGGCAGCTTAGCAAAGAGCATCAGAATTTTCATTAAAAAGTATGAGAAACAAATAAGTTTCTTTGTCACATTTTTGTTCAGTGTAAGAGCGGAGAGAGCGAGAGAGAGAGAGATGACCTCTTGTCGCTTTCGTTGCATTTGCTTTCGTTGAATTCTTCCGGCCCGGCGTGAAATGTAATCACGTTGACAAAGCCTCGACATGACTTGGCCCGGATACCTGTGCGTGCCAACCCCAACCCACCTCCTTTCAATTCAATATTTCCATCTCCTTTCACGTTCAGGTGTCGGATTGCAGGCGACACTTGTCCGCAGCTACCTCTCCCTTCTTGCTCCTTGCACACATTCATATGCTTGATTTTTTATTTTTTCTCATTCAGCTTTTTCTTTTTTTTCTTTTTTTTTTGCACTGGCCTTTGTTTGGGCAGCCGATAAGCTAGCTGATTGCGTTCGCTTGTGCCCCATTTGTTTGGCTTGTGCTATCAGTCGACAACTGCTGCGCTACCGTACCTCTATCCCCCCCCCTCTCTGTCACAACTGCTGTGTGTGTTGTAGTGTATTCTATCCCTGACCATGAAAACGAGATTGGTTAAAAGGCAGGAAGGAAGCTGCATTGCTCGCGTTGTACTATTATGTCTTATGCAATGTACATACATAGATTGAACAATGAACAAATTCTAACTGCGAACAGGTTTTACTATTTGCCACAATAGCTTCTAGATGCATGTCAGGACACGTTTTGAGTTCCACAACCGAGAATAGAATAGAAAAGCGAAGCTTGTCAAATACTAAGCTGGCAGTGAAAAAGGTTGTGATAGTCACGTTTAGGCTATTTCCTAAAAATAATCAAATAGTTTTACTTCAATATTTTAGCAAAATCAAATGGGTTTAGCTTATTAGCAAATCGATTAAGTTTCGAGCGAATGAATTCAAAACATTTTTGTCACATTTTTTATTTTTGTTTTTGTGTAAATTTAATTGCGTTTTATTCCATTTATTTACTTATAGCGTTTTATAATAATATCTTGATGTTGCTGTTGTTTTTGCTTTTGGCGCGATAAGGTAAAATTCTAATGAAATGACAAACTTTGGTTAACTAGTAGACGGCTCTGGAACGGAACTGCGGCAAGTGCAAGACACATCGAGACATGACAAGTGCTTGGAAAAGCAATCGAGCTAGTTGGCAAGAACGAACACACACACACACACACACACACACATATTGTAGTGTGGCCAAGTAACGATCAACGGAAATGTGCCAGCAACAGAAACAACAACAACAACAGCAGCGACAATAAATCAACAAATATAATAAAACAAAATATATTTAACATATATTTTTATTTTAACACTCGATACCGAAGGTATATAGAGTATATTGGGTTTTGTGCAATGACTTGAAACTTTGCAAATATCTTTAGCTATGGCCGGGACTGATAAAGTGTCAAGATTGGGGTTCTGCGCCTACTGAGGGGCTGTGAGATCGATAAGTCCAACTATTTCGCGCACCCTTAGCGATAGAGTTACCGAATTCGGTGCTACGCCCACCCAGTTACGCCCCCAGCCAGATCAGAAACGTCTATTTCTGTCACAGTAAAGATCTGTATCAGCAACTTTGATGCCACGCCACCACAAAGTATGCCGCATGCCCCATCCCAGGAACGCGTGTTCTTGAGTTAGAATCCCCGAAAGAACTGCACCACAGCCAATCTTTGAACGCAGCGCACACCCCTGCCGCACACCCTTGCCACTTTGCAATCAGGCTTCTTTTTAGCCGTTTTCGAACAGGTATCGAGTATACCGCAGTCAGTTGCAGCCGATTGCAACGTTTCCACTTGTTTATTTTGCGCGCGCAATTTGTTTTATCGGCGCCTAAGCCCTATTGTAGTATATTAGTGCGAGTACATAAACAATAATACACACAGAGCTATGTGTGTGTGTGTGTGTGTTAGTGGCATATAAAGCGCAATGTAAGGTTATGTCATCATACCTTTATCGTGCTATTCAGTCATGCAACAACAAGCACCGCAAACAACGCAAAAAACACACAAACAGAATTACTAGAAACAACAGCAGCAGCAGCAATAATAAATTGTTAATTCTAGTATTTAAATTGTGTAACGCGATTTACGAACAGTTGACAAATGGCCAGCAAAGTGCAAACAATAATAACAATAACAACTACAACAACTAACAACACTAGAGTAAGTGTGAATAATGTACTAAAAGGGGTTACAACTGCAGCCGCTAGAGGGCGTTGAGCTCAAATAGCTTTGATTTTGAATTTCGATTGAGTTTGGAATTGCTTTAAAGACGCAATAAGCAGCACTTGGGCTTAGTTAAAAGCACTTATCTACAGATAAAGTTGAAGATCTTGTAGCTCAGACTGATGGATCGCTGTTTCATAAGCATTAAGATAACAAAATACTGGTAAATATAGTCATCGAATGAATTTAGCATTGCAAACATTGAAACGCCCCCAAATTATCCAATATCAAGAGTATTCGGAAACTCGTATTGTGTACGAGTTGTAAAAGTCAATAATAGATAATTACACATAACGAGCAAAGAATTACAATTGTTGCAACAATGGGCCAAATGTAGCGGGCTAATACTTAATAATAGTAACGGACTGTCTCAGCTGCTAAGCAAAAACAACAACAGCAACAATTAATAATAACAATAAACAACAACAACAAATGTAGCCAAATCACGACTGTAAGAAATCACCTTTTTCTTTATAGTTGCTGTTTTTTTTGTTGTTTTTGTTTTTGTTTGTGGATTCGACCAACACAACACACGCAAGAAGCACAAATGAAGCCAAATAATAACAAGAATGCAATTGCAAAGGCATGCGCGACTTACAAATACCCTAAACAAAGATTTTTAACATCGTTTTGGGACAACTTTAAGCCAAAAGTTAAGGTTAAGAGCTAAATTTTACATTCAATTTATCTTAATGCAAACACATCGAAATGAATATCTCAATAAAATTGTTTTAATAATCTTTTTGAACAGAACTTGCGGATATTTAAATCAAAGTATACCCATTTGGATGCACTTAATGGGAGTGCACCGTACAATAAACGTAAACGAAATCGACAACGGCAAACATAATAAGTAAAATTAACAATTACATAAAACCTTGGAGCAGTAATGCTACAAACACACAAACACACATACACACACACACACATACTCGTACTCGCACGTACATATGTACATATAATACAAAACTTGGGTTAACGGGCATGGGAACTGTCTTCGCCTTTTGATGGAATCAACGACAAACCGATGGCGAAAAAAAAACAAAAACAAAAACAAAGCAAAACAAAACCGTTCCAAGTAACCAATGAATGGACGGACAATCGAGTAAACAACAACAACAACAACAACAACAACAACAACGGGCTTGCCTAGTTGCTTGATTAACCTTCTTTTTTTGTTTTGTATTTGTATTTAACTACAATATTGTTGTTGTTTTTTTTTTTTATTATTTTGTTTTCTGTTCTTTTTTTCTTCTTCTTCTTTTGCTCTGTTGTAAGGGTTCAAGGTGTTTTGCATAGGAAATGAATTCGCTGGCATATAGTACTGCACCCAAAAACAACAACAATAACAACAATACAGTGTGTTATATGCATTGCAATAAGCGTTGAAAGAAACACTGAGTGTACAAATAATGTACAAATATCATCATTCTTTCACTTTTGAAAATGTCTTTTTGTTCAACCCTTTTTCAATTCATTGGGCTTTACATTTTTTAACTCCTAAATACGCAAAGTGTATGCAGAATCATAATAATACATAAAAGAAGAAGCATTGTTGCTTATGTGATCATGGACTCTGTGAGTCAAGAGTTGGGATTACTTTTGTGTAGCTAGTTGGAAAAAGAGTATAACTTGGTAGATAACAATTTGTATCGCGACATTAAATTGCTTATACTGTAGCTGTTTTTAAAGCTTAGCCGATTTAAGACTCAGAAGAGGATTTAACATTCCTAAAATGTTGGAACGAAGAGGGGAGTAGGTATTTGCATTTGCGCGTCTTCCAATGATCTGCACACACACACACAAACACACTGTAGATTCTACATACAAACTGATCCAGCGATGGGGAAAGTGAGAGAGAAAAAGAGAACGAAGAATGGTAGCAGAAGGTCGTAAAACCGAAATTTGCATATGCCCTTGCTGACAGGAGTTGTTAGCTTGGAAGAGCTTAGAGGAGCATCAAAGAGAGTGCGAGAGCAAGTAAAAAAAAAACTCAATTGGCAAGGAACGATTGGTTGTGGAACGAGTGGGGAAAAAAAGCAGGAAGACAACTTTCGCTGTTTATGTACAACGGGAAATAAGTGTGTGTGTGTGTGTGTGTTTGTGTGAGTACAAAATACAAACCGCAATAACAACAACCACAACAGGCAGCAGAATGTTAAAAGCAGCTCATAAGCAATGAGGAGAAGGGCAGGTAGGGGGAGTGAAGTACATAATTCGTTTTCGTTTACGGATTGTTTATGTTTTAACATCAACACGAGAATACATTTAAATGGTACACAAAAATAAACAACAAAAATTCACATAATTTTCAAAAAACAGACTTACCAACGACAAAACAGACGGCGGCTTCAATTGCACTCACACACACACACACACAAAACATGCACAGAGAGCAATTGAGAGCCCGTTGAGAGGCCGTTGTTTTGACTGAGAATTCTTTCTAAAAAGAATAGCGTTAAAAAGCCGAAACTGAAATAAAGATTGGTGCAAATTATTTGCCAATAGCAGCTAATAAAAATTCCCATACACATATACCAATACATATATGTACACTATTGTAGAGATGGAGAAGGAGCCGCAAAATAATTTTTGGCTGTGCTCCCTCTTCCTCATGTGGCGCGCACGCAATATAAAAAAAAAAATTACTAACTCATACACACACGCACACACACGTCCTAAACAAAGAAGAGAATGTGGAGGAGATGAAGATGATGATGATGTTCACAAAGATAATTATGACGAGCTTGACTCCCTTTACGGCGGCAGCAGCAACAGCAACAGCAGCAGCAGTTTTTAATGCTTCTTCTTTTGGCTCTTGGTAACTATGTACTTTGCTTAAACTTGTTCATTTTCAATGAATATAGTCAACTGTTATTAACAAAAAAAAAACAACAGCAGGAGCAACGACAACAACAAGAATACTTAATAAGAGAAGCGAACATTATGTGGTTTTTTTTCTCAATATGCAAAGTTTGCAAAAGTTTGACATTTAATTTCTTTCACGTTGCAGCATTTGTTGTTTTCGTTGTTGATGTTGCTGTTGTTAATGCTGCGGTGACACTGGCGTCGTCGGCATCAATGGCTGCGGCGAAGAAGACGACGACGGGCATTAATTGGCGGCGTCGCCTTCAACACTAGCAAAATTGTGAGCAAATGCTGTCGCCGCTAGTGCTGCTTCTGCTGCTGCTGTTTCCCCAAACCACCCCCCACAACTATCACAATCATTTCGTTTTTCATATATTTAGACGCACTTTTTTACTCGCCTTTTTTGATTCGTTTTTTGTTTTTGCTACAAACGCAAAATTTCACACACGCACAACAAATTCCCGATTCCGATTCACGCGGGCCGGAGCACACTTGTTGTTGTTGTAAATTAATGATTTCGGTTTGTGTTATCACAACTTTGTTTGTGTGTAGTATGTTTAAGCACAGTTATCTTATTTGTTTGCATTTTAATTTGTATTACGAGCGTAAAAAAAAATAACAAATAAATATTCTTTTTTTGTCCGAAATTGCATCCGCTTGGCAAGCGAGCGCTTGAACGTATGAGTTAGAGATGGTTACAAACATCGACAAGACCTTGTCGTTGCATGACAACTGCGATATACGCTTTTGGACGATGTTTTAACTCATATCGATATTTTATTCGGAAGGGAAGCAGTTAACGATATATTGCGTGCAGAAGAAACTTGTTATCGGATAATCGCCCGGTTAATTAAAGTGATTTTATGATACAGTGGGACAGCTATGCATTTTTATTGACAAATCTGCTACACGCCAAAAGGAGAACGCTAGAAAACAGAGCCAGCCGCATATGCCACAAACTCAATGCTTTATATCATATTGGAACAAAAACTTGCATTGTAAATTATTTAAATCAATCGCTTAGCATATTATTATTTCCACCACATAACAGGTATGCCTAACAATAAATAACAAACATATGATAAATCTGAAAAAAATATTTTCTCTGTTTTCTATCTCCAAATAGTTATTTTAAAAATTTGTGCAATAAATAGCAAAGATGTTTGCTCGATGGTCAATTTATATTTTTGAGGTAATCGATGAATGGCAGCACGATTTTTGTATGTAACAATCGATTGCTATTTTAATAGAGAATTCACCTGTACGTGCGTAGATTGACTGAGTACATGGCATATGCTTTGGCAATGTATAATATGCCATATGATGGCATAAGTTATGAAACTGCTAAGACAAGATAATGTTTTACACATATTTTTCTAATAACTTATCTATCCAAACCTAATAATGGGTTATGTATTGCAATTTGACGTCAATAAATATCACGATGATTTGTACACCGTCGATAGTTGCGATATTTCGGATGAAGATCTCAACCACTAGCCAGACAACGACAAACGAAGAGGCCAAAAACGCAAAGAAAATGACAAATATATGTTTGAAAGTTTAAGGATAGCAATTGAAGCGCAAAATATTGACTTAACGGCACTTGTATTGGTCTTGCTGCCAATGGTAGCGTTGAGGTCAACGCCAGCAACCGCAGTAAGCAATTTTGGAAGATGTGCGCAGCGTACACATTTGCAGCGATTCATTGCTGGTCGATATAAGGAAAAAGGAGGCTCCAAAACATACCCAAGTTAGGCCCAGGACCACAAGTGAAGGAAACAAGGTACAAGCTCAATAAGACATTTGCTGCTACAATAACAAGAACAACCAATAGAAAGAGGAGCTGCAGGTAATGGCCGCCGCCGCCGCGTCTCCCGATGCACTACAAGCTTTCAATGTCGACTTTAGCGAAATCACACTCGGCGAGGTAAACCCTTGTTATTTCTTTGCATCCCAAAGCATAATTTTATGTAACTGACGTACGATGCTTTCTTTCTATTTTAGAAAGTTGGCCATGGATCGTTTGGTGTTGTTTCCAAGGCAATGTGGCGAAACCAGCTGGTGGCCGTCAAGGAGTTTTTTGCTAGCGCTGAGCAAAAAGACATTGAGAAGGAGGTGAAGCAGCTGTCGCGTGTCAAGCATCCCAACATCATTGCTTTGTACGGAATCTCCCTCGCTCAGCAGGCCACCTTTCTAATTATGGAGTATGCCGAGGGCGGATCATTGCACAATTTTCTGCATGGCAAAGTGAAGCCTGCTTATAGCTTGGCGCATGCCATGAGCTGGGCACGCCAGTGTGCCGAGGTGAAATTTACACCGTCTCAACTGAAATGCATAAACTTGATTAAAACGTGCGTTTTTCAATATATAAATATAGGGCGTTGCCTACCTGCATGGAATGACGCCCAAGCCCCTGATACATCGCGATCTTAAGCCACTGAATCTGCTGTTGACAAATAAAGGGCGCAATTTGAAGATTTGTGATTTTGGCACCGTGGCTGATAAGTCCACCATGATGACAAATAATCGTGGCAGCGCTGCCTGGATGGCGCCCGAGGTAAGCACGAAACTAAGTTCAAATCCAGATTTAGAACTCCTGTAAAATGGACTAAGTTAGTTTGGTGTTTGTACAATATTAAGCATAATTTAGATGGAAGATGATATGTTATTAAACTGTTTTAAGTTATATCTCAATTGTGTGCTAAAGCCAACCTTTGCTAATCAAAATATGCAATTATTGCAAATATATTCTATAACTACATATCCACAATAGCACTTATATTTTATTAGGGTATCCAACACTCATCATTCGTCTAGTGCATTTCTGTTTTGCTTCTTTTGTGAATGCACAAAAACTCACACATTTTATTATAGCTAAATTTAATTATTGCCAACTCATTATTCTATATTAAAAATACATAAATTTATTATTATTAATTGCCAACTCAGAAACCCTGCTCCTACAAATAAATAAGCTTGTACGTTATAGTACTTTCTTTTGTGGTTGTTTGTGGGCATAACATAATCAGCAAAACCGCGTGACTCGACTGTCTCAGTCGGCTGCATCTCTGACTCAAAGCACAAACAAAACAAAGCGAATTCAAAGCACAAAAAAAAAAAAAAAGCGAATTCAAAGCAACAGACAACAGCATTCGTTAATTCACGAGCGAGACTTCGTCTTATACGACCACTTTTCTCTGCCGCAGCACCAAACCATCATATTCGTTTGCAAGCAGAGACAATTGTTGTACAACAACCACATACTATTTCAATTTTTGACTGCCTATCTGTGTGAGTTACAGCAGCGAGTTATAGCAGAGAGTTACAGCGGCGAAATAACGCAGCGAGGTATGCATGAGAGTTACAGCAGAGAAGTTTGATAGTGTGTGACTTTTAATAGTCACGCTACCGCGCGTATAGATGTTAAGACATCAAAAAGCTTTACAATAACTTTACTATAATATTAAATGTAAATGCTTTACGATAATGTTTGCTTTGCTTTAAATAAGGTCTGTTGTTATCGTAATTATGCAGCCTTACTACCACAGTTAAAAGCTCTTGCTCTCTTTTAATCTTAACATTAAGCCTAAGAGTAATCGAACTTATGCTTGTCAGCGTTTGTAACACTTTTGTAAGAACGGCCAATATTACTTCCGTTCGATTAGTGTATGCAAACAGACGCACAAAACTTACCGTTACAACATTTGATTAGTAAACAATACAATTCAATGAAAACCTAACCTAATATATTCGTCGGCAAATAGTGCGACTGCGGATATAGTTGTTTCTCTAAACAAATACTTTGAATACATATTTTTAATCTATACTTTAACTAGCAATCATTATAAACGTTAATAACCAGCCAGTTTAACTGTTGTATATTTCCAAACAATTATAACAATTGTACTTCAAAAGTGTATGTTAAGTAATACTTTTTTTTTGTTCAACAGGTTTTTGAGGGCTCGAAGTACACGGAGAAATGCGACATCTTCAGCTGGGCAATTGTGTTGTGGGAGATGCTGTCACGCAAGCCGCCGTTTATGGATATTGACAATGCCTACACCATACAGTGGAAGATACACAAAGGTTTGTTTAAAGCGGATCCTACGCTTGCACGATTATAGTTATTATTATTAATATTCATTTTGTGTGCAGGTGAGCGACCCCCATTGCTGGATAATTGTCCACGGCACATTGAGCAGTTGATGACTGCGTGCTGGATGACAGCGCCAGAGGATCGACCCTCAATGCAATACATTGTGAGCGTAATGAATGAGATTATCAAAGACTATGTTGGCGCCGACAAGCCGCTGGAATATGCGTTTATCAATCAACAAGTGAGTGTGGCAATAACAAATATTAAATATATATGTATTTACACACGATTTTTTTGGGCAATGCAGATTGTGACCAAAGAGAGCGACGGCACGGTGGCTGCGCAATATGATAGTCTAAGTCATAGCTCCAGTGACATAAGCCTTGCATCCACACAGCTAACACCGACCAATGGGCGTGGCATGGCAATTGAGAATGGAACTGAAAGTGGCACTGGCGCTGGGTCCAGCAGCGATACCGAATATACCTCATCAGAAAGAACGCCCACTAATTCGGGCCAATTAGACAATAATGGACTGTTCCATATGAGCAGCAGCAATCGCTGGGATGCCATACCCGAAGAGGATAACAGCGAGTGTCAAAACGATAGCTTCAATTTAACATCATCGGTTGAGGCAAACAAGCGTTTGGAAACCATACGCAATGACATGATACAAAAGGCTAGCAGACCAATGAAACAGCTTACCCTCGATGTTGAAGCGGTGCGTCACTTATTCTTATATACAAATCAAATATGTTTGTTAATACTTCTTCTATATTATTATTTCAACAGAACGGTTTTGATCTGAATCGTAGCGAGAGCAGCCGCAACAGTTTGCATGGTGAGTACCAGATCTCAACTATTGTCAGCATCGTTCTTGTTGTCGCTGTCGTAGTCGTGTTGTGGCGTTGTCGTCAAATTGTCTGTGTTGTTCGAATGATTCACACGCACATTAACACACTCTTATGGATGTACACGATTGTGGCATGGCATAGCAATTGTTCTCATTTGTTCTTGTTGCAAATAGCTCAGCGCATTGTCAGCATTTGCATTCTGTTCTCGTCGGGTCTCGTCTACAGTGTGGCAGATGTTTGGGTTCGAAAACATGACGCACCAACAGTAACAACAACAACAATTAACAATTTACTTGCCATCTCGCTGTGTATCAAGATTTTTTTTATGTTTGTTTAATCGCTTGACTTTTCGGTTAATTAGTCGCTGCATTGTTTTTATTATTATTATTGTTATTATGCAAAAAACAAAGAAACAGCAGACATTTTGTCAATTGACCAATGCCTCTGGCTGCGAACACTTTATAAATATGCGATGTGCTCATGCAATATATGTAAATAAATGGCACAGAATCAGAGAATCACCAAAGTGCAATCTCAACAATGCACTTGCCAACAAATATCTGCACCACAAAGATAATACCAACTGATATGCAATGTGCTTGAGTTCAAAACCAAACTAAAAATGTAAATCTTGTGACTGATGACAAATCCAAAAGCAATCTTAAATAACTAGATTTACTGAAAGATAAAAAAGGAGGAAGAAAACAAATAAAAACAGACATTTTCCAAACTTCGAAACTTAATCTTATACCTAATCCAAAGAACATAAACAAGTTACTCAATAATAACAAAAGAAATGTCTATTTAGTTGTTTCTTGAAGTTTTCACTTGAAAGAGAACTTGGTATTGTTTAAGTACAGTCGAACTTCCATATAACGAACTTCCGTTTAACGAATTTTCTATACAACTAAGTCAGAAACCAAAACCCTGCAATTTGATTCAGTCAAAAACCCATTCTATATAACGAATTTTCTCTATAACGAAGATTTTTCTTGTCCCCTTGAGATTCGTTATATGGAAGTTTGACTGTTAAAGGAAAAAAAGGTAAATAGTTAATTTTTCTTAAGATTAAAGGGTTGCCCATTAATAATTTTCACAATTTTGTTGTTACTAAATAGAGAATTAGGATTTCTGAACTTTGCATATGGAAGAACTATATCTAGGACTTCACCCATTCAAAGTTTTTGTTTTTAGTAAAATGTTCGAGATTTCTATAGAACATAAACAAAACATTTTTATTTTTTTCGTGTTTGTGTTACCTCAAAACGTTTTATAGGTAAACCGATTTTGATGCTCCATTTCTTTTTTAAAACGTGCTGCCTTTCATGTAATCTTACATAAATTTGGTTAATATTTTTTTTTCTAAATACATGATGAAATTTAAAGCTTTTCATTTGCTACAATAATCTAAAAATTTACATTTATTTTTGTAAGTTTTAGTTTAGGATTGAAACAAAAACTTTTGTATTGTTATTTTAGTTGGCTATGGCAAAACGCGTCCGCAATTCATGTTGCCCAACTAAAGAAATATAGTGTATTATACTTTTCACTCATAGTTGCACATTACGCTGTGCACAATTAACGTATTGTGTAGTTTGGCTAGCTGTCTAACTGACTGCCTGGCTGACTGCCTGGCTAGCTAGCTGGCTAGCAATTTCGTTTAGATTTATAGCCATGACATGCACCGTCACCACAGTCGCCTCTTTGGTTCCCAAGCATAAACACACACAGCAAGTCGAAACAAAAATAAAAATTCGAATTAGAATGTACAACCAAAAAATATTGAGCTCTAATGGCTGCGGCATGCCAGAATAACGCTCGCACCACACACATACATACAAAATGACGAGGCCGACAATCGGGCAGCCAAAATCTTCTAGTACGCCCAGCCAGCTCCCCATCTACCCTACTTCACCTCCTCCTGCTGCTGCTTGTGCCGTCTCCATCTTCAATGAGTCATTCGGCAATAATCTCACTTTTATTTTGATTTTGTGCAAATACTATACTTACATATATATAAGTATGTATATATAGACATGAATGTATATAGATTCAAAGAGCGAAAATTATATTTTAATGGGCACGGGGACAAAAAAATAAAAAAAACCAAATCACGAGCGAAAAGATCGTTTATGAAATGACGACAATTCAATTTTGCATTTAATCCCATTAAATGCAACGACCTAGTCACACACACTGCAAGTAAATAATACTTGTCGGTGGGGGCGGAGTGGAGTAAGGGGCATGTCATTGGCAGGGAAGATTTCCCAATCGCATGCCAGTCGCATTATTCATTCACGTATTTATCAAAAACCAAAAATGCTCATCGGCTCTCTTCTCAATATGGCAATGTTTTATTTTATTTTTTTTTTCTTAAGGGTTTCATGGGGCATGTGTATGTGTGTGTGTGTGTGTGTGTGTCGTGTTCGTGTTTGCTCCACTCTCCTAGTTTTGTGCTCGTCATCTTTAGCTTCCTCTTTTATTTTTTTGTTTTTTCACTATATGGTTTTTCTTCGATACACGATGAGTGTGTGTGGTCTGAAAAGCAGAAAATTTTGTTGTACTCAGTCAACGTTTGAGCGCCGTGCCGTCGCAAGTTGTGTGCCGCAATGTTACTGCAACTAATGAGAACGCAACGCGCCAAAGATCGTCGTCGTACTCGTCGTCAATTGCTGTCAACGCCGGCTGTTTAATTGACAACCGCACCCTACCCCAAAAACCAAAACAAAAAACCTTTCAGACCACATCTTCCCTACCCTGCAGAACCACATATTCCATTTTGTAACACATTCAAAAAAAGAATAAAATCTATGAAATTATTCACTTTGTGTGCTGTGAAAAATCGAACTAATAAACATTGGAGCAACAAAGAAAGAAAGAAGGAAAAAAAGCTATCGAAAATTCACTAGAAAATGCTTTTGTATGTCTATAAAGAAAAATATAAACGTCATCAGTGAGACGAAGGATTAAATATAAATTTATTTTTTTAAGTAACATCTAAAAAACCCAAAAGAAAATGATCTCGCCCCGCACATAATTCGTACGCCTCAAAAAACTTATAATTATTATCAACTAGAAATTAGTGTAAAACAAAACAAAATGTGCGATACACGCGCCCTAATCAACACCAAACAGACCAATGATCTGCACAGTTGCTGGATCATTTATAGTATGTTATAGTATTTTAGTATTATAAATTGTACTTGAATTAAGATGGCTTTTTGTGTTCTCTTTCTGTTGCAGCCAAAAGTGATGGACGAGAACGCTTGACAGTGACGGATACAAAGCCGATGATCATGACTAGCGGCAGCAATAGCAATAGCAACAGCAACACCACAGACCTCACTAACAACAACAGCCATAACAATAACAATTATAATATTAATAGTAACAACAACGAATTCAATACAAATGGACTGCTTAGTCATGCGCCCAATGCAACAAACAACGAAACAAATGATTGCCTCGATGCCACAAGCTCAATCGATGAGGATGCAGATGTGGATGCCAGCTGTGGTTGTACCGAGCAATCGTTGGCCGAAATATTGGATCCCGAATTGCAGCCCGAGCCACCCATACCAAATAATCCCGAATCGCAGGCAATCTATCGCAAGCATCGTCACATGGCCAAGGAGTATCTGAGCGTTGATACGAACCTTTACTATGCGCAGGACTTTAAGGAGAAGCTAATACTGCAAATGGATCGCAACGAACGTGAACAGAAACAGGAACTGTTGCGCAAAATTAAAGACAAGGTGCAAAGTTATTTCTTTCTTTTCATAGACCAAATCTAAATCGAACCTTTCTACTATTTTCTACTCAATTGTTTAGGAAGGCCTGCAAAGTCTCTACAATAATTTGCAACAGCAGTGGGAGAAGTTGCCAGCTGCCCGCCAGGCCAATTCTCATGGACGTTTGCAGCCATCCACAGCTGTTGGGAATAATAGTCAGGAGCTGACTCCTGGCATTACCAGCAGTGATTCTGTGGAGAACGATGGTTGGGTCGTTATAGCGCCGCATCACAATACATAGCCTGGCCTTCAATTGCTTTTTAATATATGTAGTAGTATGCGTGTGCTTGTGTGAAATCTATTCTATGTAACCAGTAGCTGTGTATTACTGTTTGTGTTTGTTTACAAATTATTATTATACACATTTATTTATACAACTCTAATTTTAGCTATATGTATGTACTCTGTCGTTTTTTAAGTTTATGTTCATATTGTTAAGCCTTGTAATTGTATCTATATATAGTAGTATATACACATCTATGTTTTAGTTGTAAGTTTTTTCTTTTTTTTTTTTAGCCATATTGCTTGTTTATGTAGACTTTTTTTGCATTAGCTATGAAACTTTTAGTGTAGTTTTTGTGTGTTTATGTGCAATTCATATTGTGACGATATATTTCATGTGACACAACATATGTTTATCAAAAATATATTTAATAATCTGCCATCGGTTCGTATCCGCTCCGAGTTTATGGCAAATCCCAAAACAAATACCAACGCTGTTTCAATAACCTAAACTTTCACTCATGAAAGTGGATTTAAAAAAAGACTTCTGTTTTGTTTTGATTTTCGTTTTGTGATATTTTTATTATGAATCTTTTTTTCACATGTATAATGAAAAAAATTAGTTTAAAGACGTTTTTGTATGAGAAACCAATGAAGTTTCATGTTTTAGTTTGTGGGTGCAGTTTTCAGTCGGTTAGCACAGTTAAATACATTTATATAAATAATTTTTTAATATATTTACTATATAGAGACGACACCAAGATAATTTTCTTTCACATAAATATAGACATCAAAAAGTGTATTTAACAAAATTTTCTAATTTTTAATTTTGAAATCGTTTCGCTAAGTATTTTTTTTATTTTTCTACTAAGTGTTACATCTTCGAACGTTGACCGGCTCTGTTTTTGTTTGGTTTTTTAACAACAATTGTTGTTGTTGGCCTTTTGTTTGGCACGTTTTATTCACTGTACAGTAGTAACATATTGGGGTGGGCATGAAGTTGAATAAATGGTAGCACTTTAAGGCTAATCACAAGCTTGGATGGGATTAAAACATTTGTACACATAAATGTTTCAAGTATTTTGCATTGCATTGCCATTGAATTTCATTCTTGTTTTAAGTGTAGTTTATAGGGAATTCGCTTAAATTCGTTGAAGCAGCCGCACCTTAGAGGGCTTCTTTCGCTGCTAGGGATCAAAACTGGGAACATAGATGGTGGCACAGGTTGATTCCCAAACATCGTTGGGCGTATCCCATGAGTCCTTGCGATGCCACCAATCGCCCGTATCTAAATCATATGCCATTGTCTCTGAACTGGCGCGATCAATGGACTCAGTTGAATCAAGTCCACCTACAAAAAAGATGGTGCGCCTCATTGAGGTGACGCCCGAATAGAATTTGGGTGCGGGTATTTTAGTTTCAACGCTCCACGTATTGCTTTTAATGTCATATGCATAGATGTGCTCGACAAGCACACGACTCTCCCTCATCGTCTCATGCCAGCCACCGCAGGCATAGATGCGATTATCAATGGCCACGAGGACATGGTCACAGCATGGTGTCGGCATTGGTGCCAGCTCCATCCAGCGTTCGCTCTTCGTATCGAAACACCACATGCTGGCCAATATGTTTGCCAGATGTATGCCACCTGTTAGCGACAGTTTACAGTTTACTTACGAAATAATAATGATTTTTCTTTCTAGATATAAAGTATACCTGATATATAGAGCTTTTCGCCAACAACAACACCAGCATGCTGGCTGCGATTCTCTTGTAGGCTTGGCATATAGGTCCATGAATTGTTGACCAGATCATAACGCTCGACATTGGAGATGCGACGCAATGCCTCCTCAGAGTTATCATCATGCTCAACGATGCCGCCAACAGCATACAAATGCTTCTTGCCAACCGCATTGAGTGAGAAGCGGCAACGATCCAATTGTATGGGTGCAATAGTGACCCAGGAGTCGCGCAGCGGGCAATACCGAAAACCAAATGGATGGATATACTCCTTGAGGCAGACATCATAAGCACCGCCAACAATGAACAGTTCATTGTTAAGAACGGCTGTACCAAAATTGCCTGTAAAATTTAATCTTAAATTAAAAGCTGTTGGATTGTAGAATTGACAGATGTTTGTTGCTTACACTGATCAATATGCGGTATGGAGGTTAGCTCGTACCACTTCATTTTTGTGGGTGAAAAGCACATAATCTCATTGGTTAGACCCTTCCATTCGAAGCCACCAATTTTGAGTAGACTCAGTTCCATGCCGCGCATATTGGTGGGTCCCTGTTCGGGGACACACTGCTGATCGAGTGGCACTGTTTTTTGTTTGCTTGAGCCCTCGCCGTTGGCGTTCTTCTCCTGCAACTTGGCCAGACACTCCTCGACCAGCGAGTAGTTGAGTTGACGCAATGACTTCAGTTCCTCACAGCTAACATATTGCCATTTGATGAGACGCAAGAGTTCACGCAACGAACCGTCCTCCAGCTGCTGATCGCGACCATAGGTGCACAGCAGACGCACCAATTCCAGTTCGCTAACATCGATCGGATAGTTACTGGATAGTATATAGTGCAGTTGCTCCAGCTTTACATCTTTGAAATCACCGCTGGCGGCAAACTCTTTAAAATGTGCGCATATATAACGATAGGCGCGCTCCGCCAGCGCCAATTGACCATAAATCTCAGCCATGCTCGCAATGGCCAGGCAATTGTCCATGCTAATTTTTTGCTCCAGGAAAACGGTGCAGCGTTCGATGACTTCCTTCACTTGGACATGAGTGGCTGCCGCTAGTGTCTCCTCCACATTATCAACATTTAGCTCCAACAGCGATGTATATATATAGACAATAATGCGACTCATCGCTCGCGCCGTAACGCCATAAAGTGTGATCTCCTCTTTGCGTGACTCGATCATGGCACAATCTGCAAACATGGCGCAAAAATAATCGCTACTCGCAGCCAACACAACGCGATGGGCCTTTGGATATATGGAACTATAGTTAATTTAGCGGTGCTTTAACTCGACCTCACTTACCTTGAAGCGATGCTCGTCGACGATGAGCGTTACATCTGTTAGTTTGCCTTGGGATCGCAGCTTATTGAGGCCACGCAATAAGTTCTTCTCCCCGGCACTAGATGGCGTTGCCACCGCCGCAGCCATATCGACCGCCTGCCTTCGTTCTCCGTTGCTTCTTATCAGCGCAAAATGTGCAATGACCGACAGGCAGACAGACAGAATCTTACCCTTACTCAATATGTGACGATGACGCTGCGATGACGATTATGATGATGACGCCTCTGACTAACCGTTGGGTGGGTTAGCGATAACAAAAAATAGTACTACTCGAGCGTAGTGCACAATTACTTATGCATTATAACGACGCGCGCACACACATATACATATACAAGTGATAAATCAATGAATTACTTGTTGATACTAGAATGTTGTTGAATTTTAATGTTTACAATTGTCGCCAACAGCTGTTGCCTTAGGTATGCAAGTAAACATACATATATTTCTCTTAATTTTGCACAGAGTATATACAAATGTATGCATTGAAGATATGCTTTTCTTCATTACACATCTTTATATGTATGTATGTACATATGTTTGCATTTATGTACCCCTTAACCACAGCACTATTATATGTATATATTATATACAGCTAACCACATTTGAATATATTTGAATTTTTAATCAAATTTTGCTTTCTCGAATCTCGTTTGAAATGTTTGCAATAATTTTTTGTTGTGTGTGGTTGGTTACAATATCTTCATGTTGAAAGAAAGTGTGCGTATGTCAGTGTTGGTGTCTAACTGTGTATATATATTTATTCATAGTTATAAGGTGTTGGATAACGTGTCGCTGCTGCGGCGAATTTTGTAAACAGCTGAAACAGCGCGTCGTTGTTCAACACATCACAAAACAAAATTAACGTTACAATTTCAAACGAAATTTTATCTTGATAAAAGCTGCAGATTTAAATGTATGTTGATAGCTTGTTAAAGTCCATAGCCGATTGTTATATTAAAAGATTTTTGTAGTTGGAATAAACCGGAAAAACTATACCTTATTAGCTAATAATTTGTTGATATTTACTATATTGTGAAAACAAAAAGCTTTCATAAATTTTCCAAAAGAGGGCGACAGGGAAAAGACAATTCAAGAAGCTAAGAAAACATTTGTTGGCAATAAAGCTTTAAATGAGCTTTTTATGGTTTTTCGACTTTTTTGGTTGATTATTGTTGCCATTAAGCTTTCTTGTCCTGTTAAGTTCATTGGGGTATAGAACTTAGGTAAAAGCCTAAAGCTTTTTGTGCTCATTGATTGTATATAACATATACAACAAAAAATAACAAAGCATCGTGCCCTTTAAGTAATGAACATAATATATTTCATTATTATTTAAACATTCCAAACGTAGTTAGTCACACAAAAGTGACAAATTTTTTTTATGCGACATGTTTTTAATTTTTTTTATTTAACAAAAGTGTAGACATTGCTAGAGACTATTTTTCGTATCAAAAAAAGACGCTGCTATGAAACATTCAATTGCTAAAGTTCAAGGATCCGGTCCGCTGATAACACGCCATTCACCCACATGGGCATCTGTGGTGGCCCAGGGACTGCCATCGAATCGCCCATCAATGCGAAAACATCGCATTCGCTCTTGGCCAAAGGTGATGGACATTGAATGCTCGTCAAATGATTCGTCGAAGAAGACTAACTGGTCGCCGTCTTTTGCAAGTGTGTTGACCCATGGATTGCCATCGAATGGTTCGTCAGCCAAACGGGCACCGCCACCACAAATACTAACACCGCCATCAACACCAAAATCATCCCCAAAATCGACACCAGTTGTGTCTCCAACTTTGACGTTGATTTCGACGCCTGATTCGAAGCCTGTTTCAAAGCCTGATTTGACGCCACCAATCTCACCAAAATCTAAGGAGAATGATTTGTCGTCTGTATCGGAGAAGCAAGCAAAGCCTAAAGTTACAAAGCAGTCAAAGGGATATGTCAATGGTTCCACTCGCAACTATGTTGTACGGCAACCAAAACCGTATATCAACTTGCATGTTCCGAATTATGGAGCATATTATCATCATCCAGTATACGTTCCGGTCATGCAGAGCATAGCGATTCCAGTGGGCTGGCAGATGCGTGTACCACCTCCAGCCATAGCTGGCTATTATTATCAGCTGCCGCCGCAGCCGCAGGCGCAGCCGCAGCCTATAATACAATATCAGAATGTGATACGTGATCAGGAGCAGCAAAAGTGTGACATATTTATACCAAGTAGCGAGCAGCCGCAAGAAGTACAAGAAATACAAGAAATACTAGAAATACCCCAATACGAAGAGATTAAGTGGCAGACAATCGAAGAGTCGCGTCAGGTGTGGGAGCCACTGGATATGGCACAACGCAGTCAAGATCCCAGCTGTGATCTAGGTGAGTAGCCCAAGCCTCAAATCATTCCATTCGAATGTACTCAAACTATATCGTAAATGCAGCAATATTGCCAAAGGGCTTTGAGGATGTGTTGTTCGGCAAGCGTTCCTTGTCCATTCGTGCTCGACAGCTGCTCGGGGAAGAGGTGACCAGTGGGCCAAATAACTCATATCCCACACCAGAGCCAATGAATACCGAATGGGGTGATGTGACTGAGCAGCAGCATTTTATAGGTAAGATGTTTCGATTTCTCGATCGAAAATTTACAGATTTCAGGCTTTCGGTTCGATTACTCTGGCAAAATATTTGTTGCAGCGAAAGTTCTCGCTTATTGAATCTAACCTGTTTTATTTGCTTATTCGAACCCATAGCAAACAATGATACACATTCAAATAGTCAAACTGGGCAATTGAAAGTGATCAACGGTACCACCGGAGACGGTTACTATGTTCGTGGAGTGCGTAAACTGAAGCCAATGGGGGAGAATGGTCTAGCATCGAAAAAGGGTGCACAATATTGGCGATGCAATCAAGACTCGCAAGCAGAAGTCTCGAGCAAGAATACAACTTCATCCACGACTTCAACTAACGATACGTATCCGGATCACTGAGATCAAATCAAAAAACGCAGCCGCAACCTGTCCTTTTAGTAGTTCTTTTACAATAATCCGTTCCTTTTAATTCTTTTTTTTTTTTGTCTTTGGACGCGCAATTTAACGTAAATTTTAAGCACTTTTACTTAATGACCAATCAAAAGAGACCAAATGCATTCGAAATACTTATAAGACGGAATTTTATTCAGCTTATATTTATTGGAAAATAGTGTTAAAAATCACACACAACATCCTTTTGATAATAGTTAAGTGAATGTGCGTTTTTCAATTGTCATTTGATATATATATATGCTATGTGTCTATGGTTTTCACAATATGTTGACTGACTTTCATGTATTATAATAAATAAATTCTCAATGTAGAAAACAAAACAAATTGTGATTCGAGGACGATTCATTAAGGTTAAGATTTTTCCCCCATCTTTATTCATTTCAATGTGCAATTAAAATAAAAGCTTGCAGAAAGCAAACTTGTGTCTGTGTGTGTGTGTGTTTTAAAGTCGCTTTGCATACCATTTTTTTTATTTAATTACACACACACACACACACACACACATGCTCAGAGTGACAAAGTATGTGAGTAGGAGATGGAGGATAAAGGAAGAAACGCACAAAGGACATTTGAAGCATATAGTATAAATGAAATGAAATAAATTAAAATAAGTGTCGAAGCAAAAGCAGGACAAAAAAGGACCAAAGGACTAGAAGTACAGGGACACAAAAAGTAAAAACAAGGCATATGTGGAGTTCACATGATACGCATAAGATTATATCCCACACACACACACACACACACACACACACACATGTAAATCGGATGGGCTGGCGCTCTAATGTGTATGCATTTGTAAAGTTCGAGAATCCTTTATTTTTAATTTTTGCTCATGTTTTTGTTGTTGCTGTCTTTTTTTTATATTTTTTTTTTCCAAGGCAACCCGAAGAAAAAGCAACAGCAGCAAAACAAAATTGCTGAGTGCGGGAAATGTGGGCGGAGGGCATGGCTGGCCAGCCATAGTCTCGGACCTGGGGACCTGGGTACTGGGACCGGGAACCCGGACTCTGTCTCGGGTCGAGCAAAGACAAATTCATGTTGCATTCGTAGCTTAAGGATATTATTGTAGCATCCTTTGTGCCAGATGCTTTTTGTTTTACTTTTTGCATACTTTTTTTTGTTTTTTATATCCTGCGCCTTGTTTCAAAGTCTTTTGCACAAAAGCACAAAAAACAAAAAGTAAGAGTAGCAAAAAAGCAAAAACTGTGCAAAACTTAAAAATAAAACATAAAATGCTAAAAACAAAAAGAACTTTAGCTTGCACTTCGAATAGTGAACACGCTTTTTTAAAGGGAAGATGATTGACGTAAAAACTGAAAATTGTCAAGATAATCTACACGATTATCTCTTTCATCAAAATGTCTTGCAGAACCAGATGATTTCGTTTCAATCGGGATTATATTACTATAATATAAAATTGAATTTATGAACAAAAAATAAAAAAGTTTAGTTCCATTTTGAAAATTAATCATAAAACAAGCAAACATAATGCAGATTCTCTGCTTTGTTCTTTGCTACTATTCGCTGTTAGAGCATTAGATGTGCGAAAGGACCATACACTACGCGCACAGTGTACACCAACACACATACAAATGAACATATGCATTATGCATGTGGGCATGTAAATGCAAAATAAAACTGCGTTGCCCAACTGTGGCCGACCCGCATCCTGCCATATCCTGTCATATTCCAACCATCTTCTTTTTGTGTGTGTCTGTGTGTGTCTGTGTGTGTGTGTGTGTGTGTGTGTGATGGGTGTGGAACTACTATATCCATCAGCGTTGAGGCTTTGAGGAATATGCGAGTTTTAGATTTATTTGTAGTTAAGCACACAAAACAAAATCTCCCCAACTTATCCAGGATCTAGTACATGCATATGCCCGTAGTAAGAGCTTTATTTTAATTTTAACTGTTTTGGGCAGCTTGTAATGCAAAGTAGTCAAAAATAAAACAGAAATGGATACGCGCCGAAAAGTTGTCGGATTGTTTGTCAGACCATTGACTAAATGCTGTTAGCCTTCGAAGAAGAGGACGCAGGTGCTGAATGTGTATTGAGTTCGATTGGCGGCACTAACTGTCGTCCAGCCATTGTTCTCTAACGAGCGGGAGAGAGAGCGAGAGAGAGAGCTAGTAGTTATACTCGTAGCACAGAGTCTCGTTAATGGGCTTGCCGCACTTTACAAATTGGCTCAATTGCAAGTTTATGCAATGCCCGGACGGGCACGGGCGTTCAACCAAAACGCCTCGATAGACCCCCCCCCCACGTCCTGCTGTGCGTTTGCTATTGTTGCTAAAACTAATACCGCCATATGTGACCAGAACGACGCCGGCTCGTTATCCTTTCTGATTGTGTCGGCATGGCGTTTTCATTTCATTTCTCCTTTCATTCTTTCGGTTTTTTTTGTTGTTGTTGGTTTTTTGTTTTTGTCGTCGGCATTGTTATGGGTATCATGGAAAAAATTGTATTACACCTCAATAACAACACCAGGACATGACAATAAGTGAGTCCTTTTGGGGACGCGTTATTGGTATCTCTTTCCCTTTCGCTTTTACTCAAACGCCTCGTCTGCTAAGTATGTGTGACAAGTGATGCGTGTTTTGTTGCGGGCAACGCTCGTCGTTGGCTCCTTAAGTGCTGCTCGCATGTGATGTCCCTTTTTTTTCTTTTTATGAGTTCGACTATGAGTTCGACTATCATGGCACGTAGGCCGCCTTTCTGGGCCCCCCATCACACCCATCTCTATCGCGTTTGGGTCATTTTTTTCATGCTTAATTGAATGGGTCAGTCATGGACATGCCAATGGTGCCAATATATTGGTATGTATGTGTGCGTGTGTGCGTGCGTCCTGTCATTGTCCTTACCGACACATGGTTGCCATCAGCGTCGGCCCGGAAATGTTCAAATCAATTTTTTACACCCGACTCCTTCGAGAGAACGACAGAAAGAGAGAGAACGAGAGAGAGAGATAGTTCGGTGCGGTTATTCAATATCAAGCACGTTCTTCCTTCCTTTTGTTGTTGTTGTTGTTTTTTTATTGCTTCATCTTCTGGTGCGCTTGGTGCGTTTGGTCATTATTTATATTATCGTTATCTGGCGCCGTGTTCACTCACTTAGTCACTTATTATTATTGTCCTTATTCTTACGGTTATTGTCGCCATTGGCTGCTGTGTGTGTGTGTGTGTGTGTGTGCCAGCTCTGACCATTAAAACAAATATGAGTTTTTTAGTATGCGCAGCACGCAACATACCGAATCCAAAAAAGTTTCGCTTAAGTTTTTTATGAATTCTTTTTTCTATATTTTTTTTTGTAAAATTGTTGCTTAACTTTTTGAAAAATTAACTTCATTAAAGTCATACTTAAGCTTAAAATAAATGATTTTTTTTTTATGTACAAAGTTGAGTTGGTAAATGGATTACCAAAGCCTCGCTGACAATTGAAACACACCCTTCAAAGAATAGAGAAAACTCCTGTAAATTTGTGAACTCCATAATCCAATCGGCTGCAAATGGCTTCAATTGCCAAACGATTTGAAAGCCATTTGGCTTGTAAAAGATTTGCCAAAATCAAAACAAAGGCTCAATTTGTAAAACATTTTTCAAATTTTTAACTTTCTTAAATACAAATTCCCATGGCGCATGCGACTCATGTGTCTCTTCAATCTGCGTCTCCGTCTTTTGTGTGTTGTTAGTATTTGTTTTTGTTGCATGTTTCGTTTTTTTATTATATGTATGTTAAATCAACCCTCACGTGCCAGTCATAAGCCTTAAAGAAGGCCAAACGTTAAATGTCAGCGATTACACACATGGGAGCTGTAAACCGCGTTTTATGATTTGTTTTCATTGATCAAAGGCAATTTTGTTTGTTGTTTTTGATGTTTTTTTGTTCGGTTTTTGTTTTTTTATTGTAGTCATATACGAAATTTGCGAAATACTTGACGAGCAACCCTCATAAGTAGTTTTCAAATTGTTCTTTTCTTAGCTCACGATTCTTGTTTAATCCATTAAACGATTTGTACCTTATGGCACTTTTGCGACCAAATTGAAGCTAAGGGAAAGATCTAGCAATGGACATGTTGTACATACTATTAACTGAATAAAACGACAATCTAAAATACAAGCCTTACTTTTTTACAGCACCAGTTCATATATCATGTAGCCTTAGGAAAGTATACTATAACAAAATTGTAGATCGCCAAGAACAACCTGAAGGCAGAACCTAGCTTTCAATCATCAAAAAGAACCAACGAAAACTCTGATACCTGTATAAAAACGGGAACGCTCTGGGTTTTGATGCACATCTTGGGGTATATCGCCCAGCTAAATTGCCACCAAATGACATAGTACAGACGGACAGAGACCAATACGGACCTTCGGTATCGAGAATAAGAATTTGTACAGACGAAACACACGTTTATAGCACTTTCCTGTTATCCAGGAGTCTGGAGTCCTACTATGTTCTTATTTCATCAAAATGTATCAAAATCTTGATATAGTTTCTTTAAACCTACAATTTTAGCTCACCATCATGAAGAAGAAATCTGTACGTTTTTGCTATGGGTAAACTATAATGGAAATGTATCTTTTTTCATTCTATATTAATATACTAAAAATAATTTGTATCTATGAGTACAAAACACACTTCAACTACACTTCTGTTTCGGGCAACTCGAACAGAAGATCCATTCTGCTTTTAGGTTATGCATACGTATGCCCCAAATATATAAATATGTACATATACACTCCTTCCTTTGCTCTCTCTCTCTCTCTCTTTCCGTTCCCACACTTCTTAGCCAATAACAACACGTGCTTTCTCGAGTGTTTTGTTGTTGCACTTGAAACGCGCTGCTGACAAGGGTATTTGACACAAATTCGCGTAGTTTTTCAGTTTTGACACATGTCACTCAAAACACACACACACATATACATGTGTAGGTGTTGTTGTTAAGTCTCTCTCTCTCTCTCTCTCTTTCTTTTTGAAAAATGACTTGGCCCTGGCGTTTATTATTATCCCAACGGGCTTAAGGCCTCACCTCCTGTCACACACGTACAGAAGATAGAGAGACATGCCAGCTAATAAATAATAAACGTTGCTCATACAACCTGTACAAACGAGGTTTTTGCAACAAATGCGCCGCCTTCCTTTCAACCCATTCCCATCATTATGGCCCACATCCCAGTCACTCTTAGCCAGGGCTTGTAGGCAACCCTTTTGTGTGTGTTTTCGTGTAGCCGCCGTTGGCTGGCTGACTCGATGGCTGGCTGGCTGGCTGGCTGGCTTGGCGCGACTTTGAGGACGGGCGCTGAGGTTGAGGTTGACAAATGTGTCAGAATGCAAATCCGCAACAATTAAAAGAAAAATCAACACACAAAAGCTGCCAGAAGAGCCGTCAACAGCCGACAGCTTTTGTCGCTTGTCATCGCTTTGCTGGCCATTAAATTGTGTGTGTGTGTCTTCTGTAAGTGTGTGTGTGCTACAACACCACCCACCACCAGCCGTACCTGTCATACAACCGAAGCGTCGTTTACTTTTTACTGCCTCTTGAATTATTTGCACAAAATCTTTCAGGCAAGGATTTTGCTGTTGTTACACTTACTGTTGTTTTTTCACTCTTTTTTTTTTTTTTTTGGGTATATACATATTTTTAACTGCCCGCCTTAAGTGCAAGAACAGTCAACAGTTTCGCCACTCCACTGCTCGCCATCAACATCAACATCTACAACTTCAACTTCTTCCCTTGCACATAATTGTGTCGCCTCGTCGTCGCAATTTGTCGGGGTGTCGCTTCGCGGTCGTCCTCTTCTCTTCAACTCGCACTCGCATTCGCACTCTCAAGCATTCTTTTATTTGTTCGTCTTTGTACTCGAATGCATTTGGGTTATGTCTTAATTGGGCCGCTTCAAGGCGCTGATAACGAGCCATGCCGTAGGTTTCCGGCCACTTACCACTTACCGATCGTTTTGTGGGCGGCTAATGATAAGCATACAAATCCTTTAATACCAACATACAAACAAACATATATAGCAAACATGTTGATTTTTGTGTCCATATACTTTAAGGATATCATACAAGCAAAATCGAAAGAAACTTTACTTTCAAAAAATGTTATTAGAATTTTATCTCCTTGCTTCTAGGTTTGTTTTTAAATGAAATTGCTTAATAATAAAAAAACAATGTAATAATTCAGCTTGAAAAATTTGTATGTACTTGGATGGGAAGTTTGCAGTAACTTTCTTAAAACTGATTCGATTTTCAGAAGAATTTATTTACAGTCGAACTTTCATATAACGAACTTCCGCATTACAAATTCAAACATAAAATTTCTGGTCTTAAACCATATTTAAACTCTTTTGCAATGAAATTTCATACGGGAACGGTTCAAAACTTTATTTTTGGCCGCATCTTTGCTAAAACAAGACCCATTAGAAGTAAAAAACGAAATTATTCAACACTGATAAAAAAAGTTGAGCTAAAATTAAGTTCAAATGTCCTTGAATTGAGCTTGGCGGTTATATGGAAGTTCGATTCTTTGATTTAAGTACAATCCTAAATGAATATATAGATACTTAATTACTTAAAACTTAAAAAAGAGCACGCAGCATTACTTTAAATTCAAACAAGTGAACATTACTGGTGTATAACTTAAAACCAGTACCGCGGGTTTAAGTCCCACCTCTTTTTAAATGAAATGTCTATTTCGGGAACTGTTAAAAACGATTTTATGCGAATAGTATATTTGTTCGCATCTTTGCTAAAACAAGTACGATTAGAAGGGTATATTGAGTTTGTCAAAAATCTGTAACACCTTAAAGGAATGATGGGAGACCCCATAATCTATATATCAAAATGATCTGTCCGTCTGTCTGTTTCAACACGATTTCCGGCCAAACGGCTGAACCGATCTTGATGAAACTTTCACAGATTGCTTAGATCATATCGGGTTTGTTCACTATGAAATTTCATCCCGCTCGGATCACTCTACTATCAATTGTTGTTGCTGTCGTGCACTTTCAAGTACCTACATATAGCTCATTTGCTTCAAAAGTAATATAACGCAAAAAATTGTCAAATTGTGTGAAGGGTATCATAGTCTTGGCATAGCCAAAATTAACTATGCGCCACTTGTTTTTGTTGTAAAAATGCGAAATAAGCTGAGCCAAATTAGGTTCGTTTCAAATTAATATATGTGTCAGGAACTGACTGAACAGCTAAGCCACCCGCCGCGTTAACGAGAGTACAAGTATACAAATTCTTGGGTCAAGAATAAAAATGTTATGACATTGCATTACATACTTGAATAAAGAAAAAAGTAACTTAAAAAATCATAATTGAATCATGCAGTAGTAAATTCTCGATTTCAGTACTTTCATTCTTATTGAGAAATTAAGTTAAAAACGTTTCGTTTTAAGTACGAAAGCATTAAATATTTTCATCAGTGTAGAAAAGTTATAATAATATATGGTATATGTATGTAAATAAATCTTTACTTAATAAAATAAATATATCCCTATATTGTCAATAGCTTAGATTGTAGCTATCTAGTCTTGTATAACTTCAACTTTTGTAAAACAAATCCCAAGGAGACAAGAAAATACTTGGTTATAGGGACAATTTGTAATATTGGGCGGGTTTTTGAACGAACCAAATTGCAGGATTCTGTAAATGAATTTGTTGTATAGAAATCTTCGTTATACGAAAGTTTGTTCGATTGAATTTCCATATTTTTTTTTTTTGAAATTGTTGCTGTTAATGAAGTTGCAATAAGGACATTTAGTTGTTTGATATTCACTTTATATTGAAATTGCTTTCGAGCCCTAAGATATGTGACCACCATTTTAAGTGTTGTATATTTTGAGCGATTCTCTCGGTTATTTGGAATGCGGCGCTGCTCATTGGCTCTTGCGAGAAGTCGTTTGGTTGGCTGTTTGGGTTTGGCTGGATTCGAATTTTGATATAGTAATCAACCGCAGCGTATAATAATTCTTGCGGTTTCATTATGCCAACCACACACCCTTCGACATGTTTGGTGCGCAACCGCCGACTGACAACACATACTACCACCACCACCAACACCACCGCCACTACCACCACCATAAGCAGTAGCAGTAGCAGCAGCCCTTTCCCTTTTTTGCAAGTCGCGCGTTCGAAAACCGCAAAATGTAGGAGGGTTGAACGTTAATATGCCGAAACACGCCGTTACTAAAAGAAAAGAAAACTCCGCCCTGGTGACAAAAAAAAAAAGAAAAGAAAAACGTGCGTTTGAGTGTGTGTGTGTGTGTGAGGGGAACATCCTATGCTCATGTGGTTAGGCATTGCAATTTCTCACTCAACTTAACCAATTCGAAGGAAGGCGCAACACAGCAGGCATCCAGTTAAGATTATGGAGAGAAGAGCACCTAATGCTAGAGTAGAAGCTTTGAAGGTATTGCCTCGTCTTTGGCCGCAAATGGCAGCCACAAGATTTTACCGTACTACCCACTACTACTTGTATTTTCGACTCTTTTTCGCTCACACACATTTGCAAATATGCTATCTCACGTTGTCCCTCTCTCACTCACTCACTCTCTCTCTCTCACTCTTTCTCTCTCTCTCTCTCTCTCTCTTTCTGTCGCAGTTGCTCTCAAACGGTTGACTGGGTGGCAGACACATTCTCTGGTTAGCAGAGGCTCGCCGCAAAGCCGCGCGCCAGTTTTATTTTTTGGCCAACGTCTCGGACTTGCAATCTTGAGGTCGGTGAGCCTGTGCTGCCTGTGGGGAGTCGCTAGTCGCCTTACTTACTTACCACGATACGCGTAGCGTTGAGATTTTTTTCTTCTAAGTCTTCTTTGAGTCAAAAAGTCCATAAGACGTTCGTCGCAGCGCACTTCCAAGATGTCTTAGGGGTTGTTAAAGCCAAGAAAGAAAAAAAAGCAAAAGGAAACGTTGCATAGAAAAAAAAAAAAACGAGTGGAGAAGCAGGTTGGCAACAGCAGCTTCCAGAGCAGCAAAGAAATTCAACTCGATTTCTTTGCATTTTTTTCACTTCCCTTGTGCACCCCTCTCGCTCACGCTTTCTCTCTCTCTCTCTCTCTCTCGTACTTTAGCATTTCCAGTGGCAAACAGCTGGCGAAGGTGTTGTGAGTGCCAAAATTGAGCGCTTTTTTTTGGTTCCAATCGTTTCCAGCAAGGGGGAGTATTGGGTTGGGGTGATCGGAGGTTGATTCTTTGGGTAGTTGGGGGTTACCAACTTGAAGACATCGTTGCGGCCTTTCTGCTTGTGGTGTAGTTGACGTTTTTGGTTTCGGTTTCGGTTTTTGGCTTGGCTTTCGGCTCGTCAGCGCTGCGTCAAACGTTGACGTCGACGTCGCCATTGCCATCGCCATCGCCATCGCTATCGAAATGCGCGACGCTGCAGTCGCTGTTTGCGTCGCTGCTGGGACACCACAAGTAAAAACCACTGCTACTGGTTCTCGTGGTAAATGTTAAGCCAAGAAAAAGAATTATATACCCAACGCGGTTGCTTCGAAAAAGCAAAAAGAGGCGGCACACTCGCACTCCAAATGGCGGTTGGGCTGCGGCATCGTCGCCATTGACTCCGACTCTGACGATTCTAATACAACAAGTTAAAGTCCCACCGTCTTCTGCAGCATCTACGACCACATCTACATCGCATATAGCACATTCACAGCGCACATCGACGTCGCTGATGCTTCGGTGTTGGTGCTCGTCCTCGTCCTCGCACTCGTTTTCGTCCTTGTCCGCGTCGTGATTATGATGACGCGCCGTTGACTTCGCTGTCGGCGTCGCCAACCGCTCGTAGCGGTCGCGTTCATGGTTACCGCAAAAAAATAGTTTAATATCTCCGTGTCGTTTGATTCGATCGCCAGCCAGCCAGCCCCAGAGCCCCAAACGAGAGAGAGCCAACAAGCTGCAAAGTGTCACAATATCAATCTAAATCTAAGTCTCAATCTTAATCGCAATATCAAGTTTCATTCGCGGCTCTATCAATCAGTGCTTATACAAGTGTCTGTGTGTGTGTGTGCTTTGTTATATATGTATTGAATATCATTATATTAATATAATTATCACAATTAATAATCGATATTTTTTTACTGTGCACATTTGTGATATATACATGTATAATTCAAATTGTGTTTTTTTTGTGTTTGTTGGTTGGTGATCAGAAAAAAAGAAACACAAATTTCATACATTACCCATAAAACAAAAAACAACAAAACAAAACTATAATTCGCCGCAAAGGTGGAACAAAAATGTAAGTTAACCAAGTGCAATATGCACTTTAAAGTATTCCCTATTATCGAGCCAGCCTTTGGCATATCACATAATTAAGTTTGATTAGGCTAGGATAAGGGATAAGGCTTAGGGATAAATTATTACAGAACAAAGTAATAGAAGAAACCTTACAGTTGAATGTATTTCTTGAACTTAAAGACTTCTTTTTTATATCAGCCATAAAATCTTATGCAAAAACAACTTTTTCGTTTAACAAATAGTTTAATTTGTATATGCTAAACCTGACGATCGTTAGATAATCTTTCCCTACCGAGTATTTCGCGTATTATTATCCATTCGAGAAGGTATTGCTTTGAAAATGACCATCACAAATATTTTAGATTTTATACAAATAACATAAAAACAAAAGCTTTAGCTGAGGATCAAATAATAATAGTAGTTATTATGATAATGGAAGTTTTATTAGGAGATAAACCTTTAAACTTATAACGGGAACAACTGACTTAAACAATTATTATTGTTTTTAATAGTGGTAAATAAAAGCTTAAGCTGAGAATCAAATAATAATAATTTTAATAATGAAAATTGTTGTGTGTACCCACTACTTCAGTCAAGTCTCTCAGCATTTGGCTCGCAATGGTGACCTGTCCCCCCAACAACAACAACATCAACATGCAGTTCCCATACCAAAGAAAAAAAAGGATTCTCATTTTGCATTGTCTCTGTACGCTTGTGTGTTGTTTGTGTGTTCTGACCTGTGTCCCGTGTCCCGTGTCCCGTATCTGTGGCCACATATGTCGCCGCATAGCCACTGGGCAAGCTCATTTGTTGTCCAGCTGCGCTCTGTCCTGTTTGTCCTGTGTGTCCTCTGTGTCCCGTATGTCCTGCATGCAAAAATCCAAACGGAAGTTGTAAAAAACGAGTACATATACTACCTACAGATTGTGCCAGTACACACACGTATGAGAGTGTGTGTGTGTATATATAAACAAGAATAAAAAAGTAGTTGTTGAAAGGCACAAAAAGCAATGCGAAAACAAAACGCATCGAGGAAGGCGAATTATTTTTATTTATACACACAGAACGCAGCGATTCTCCTTGAAAAATTTGTGTACATGTGCGTGTGTGTGTGTGTGTTTGTGGGTGGGTGTGTGATTGCACATTGTTGATTTTTTGGCGGCCAAACACAAACGGGAAACAGCTGGCGCTTTATTATTATTATATTTTTTTGCTGTTGCATATTTTCGTTTGTTGATATGCATTTTTTTTTTATTTTTGTGATGTGCCTGGATGTCCGCTTTTTCAACATATATATTCCATTACATAGTTCGTCATCCATCTTATTGAATATGATTTTTTAATATTTAATTAAGCTGCACTCGCCGGCACCGGCTTAAATGCAAATTGTTCGCAAAGGTGTGCGGTTGTCCCGGCGAGTCCATCGAATAATAAAGTTGTGTGACAAAAGTGTTGCATACTTATGCGGGCAGCTGCTTTGAAACAATTGTGTCTAAGTCAAGCAGTTGGTTTTGACGCCAGCGCTTAGAAATCGTTGTTATAGACCAACAAAATAAAGAAGTGTGTTGTTAGATTATAGATTGTGATGAAAGTAATAGTGAGAAATTTACTTAAAGCTCAAAAAAAGTTTGTTAAATCAAACAAAATATATTTTTAAATAAATGGCAACTAAAAGAGTGAATAATGATGTCAAATTGCAGCGTGCTTTCCTTAAGAACTTTTTTTCTGTACATTTTTTTTTTTTGTGAAACTTAATCTTGTGGACAGATTTTAATTTAACATTTCCTTTAAGGCCTAAAGGCCCTGTTTTTAGATAAGAATAACTTAATGACCATCATTTGTGACATAATTTTGCAAAACAATGTCGACGCCGGGCTATTGCTTAGAAAAACGATCGTATCACATATAACTACCTCAACTAATCCTGTGTCCTAATTTACAGATGATGAAGTGCGCGGCTTTTTGAAGTAGCTTAGGCAAAAACAAATAAGAAACGTAGCAAAAGAGAAAAAAACATTTCGGAATTAACAGCAATAATGCACATTTCGGCTGAGGTCAGTTCGACCACCTCAAATCAAACACACCAGCAGCAGCACTCACAACAACAACACCAGCAGCAACAACAAACAACACCACAGCAGCAGCATACAACGGCAACAACAACAATTACAACAACCGGCGGCACAACGAAGCGTCGAAGTAATGCCGAATCAAATAACAACAACAATAGCACAAACAACAACAACAACAATAGCACTACCAACAATAACAATAATAATAGCAATGGCAGCAAAAGCAAACCCGTCGATACAAGTCCATATTTGACGCCCGAGAATCTGATCGAACGCACCGTCGATGTCCTGCTAGCCGAACATCCTGGCGAACTTGTCAAAACGGGTTCACCACACGTTGTGAGTAGAGCTTAAGACAATTTAAAACTTAAATATTATCTCATTCTCTTGCTTAAGGTGTGCACAACGCTGCCCACACATTGGCGCTCAAATAAAACTCTGCCCATTGCCTTTAAGGTCCTGGCGCTGGGCGAGGTCATGGATGGCACCATTGTTACAATACGTGCCGGCAACGATGAGAACTTTTGCGGTGAGCTGCGCAACTGCACCGCCGTCATGAAGAATCAGGTCGCCAAATTTAATGATCTACGTTTTGTGGGACGCAGTGGCAGAGGTGAGTCAGTCACTGAGCTAGAAATATAAAGGATATGAAAACGCCAGGAATAAGAGAGATAAAGGTAGAGGAGTGTTGCTTCAGTTACTAGTTTGCTTTGGGTTGTTGAGTGGATTAGGGAAATCCCATAAAAAAAAACCAAATCAGACGTATGAAAAGAAGTTAGTGGTTATAGTTAGATAAATAAACAAGTAAGAAGGCTCTAGTCGGGTGAGCCCGTTATTTCAACCCCCATTTTTACATTTTCCAAATTCGATCGTTTTTTGTAATCGATGCCATGTGTGTATCGCAAACCAGAATAGTTATCGATAATTTGAAGCAAACTTGTTCTGCTCATGGTATAGGAGAACTTGTATTCAAAATCGGAAGTCTCTAGCTCTTGTAGTCTCTGAGATCCACGCGTTCATACAGACAGACAGACAGACAGACAGACAGACGGACAGACAGACAGACAGACAGACGGACGGACAGACGGACAGACGGACATGGCTATATCGGCTTGGCTGCTGATGCTGATCAAGAATATATATACTTTATGGGGTCGGAGATGCTTCCTTCTGCCTGTTCCATACTTTTGCACAAAACCATTATACCCTTATTTACCCATTTTATGGGTTAAGGGTATAAAAAGGATTGATCTAGTTAGTACAAACAAAACAAAACGATTCATGTATTAAATTGTTGCTCGAGCAACGATCAAAATTAATAGGCTAGTTAGTTTTTTTCCACTCAATAGCATCGATAAGTCGATTCAGCTTGACTTAATTCTCCAAAAAAATGTAGATTACATAGCGTTCATTTACCTGAAGACTGTCATAAGAGAAAAAACGCGATTTTATATTTAAAGTCAAACTTCCATATAACGAATCTCAAGGGGACAAGAAAAAACTCCGTTATAGAGAAAACTCGTTATATAGAATGGGTTTTTGACTGAATCAAATTGCAGGGTTCTGGTTTCTGACTTTGTTGTATAGAAAATTCGTTATTCGGAAGTTCGTTAAAGGAAGTTCGACTGTATATACTGTTAACTCTCGTCGTGAGAGCATTATTATTTTCATTTGTTTTATGACTAATAAAAGTCTTCAGGTAAACAAGCGATATGTAGATTTCACAATCTTAAGGAACTAACAAACACATGAAAACATTTCTAGCAAGCTTCTCTTTCAATGCATGTATTAAAGCTTTAAAATCTTGGATAATAAAATATAAGTTCTAATTCAAAAAGAAAGTAAATATCTCAATATCATTAGCTGATCATCAATCTTAAGTTTAATGTATGTATTTATATATGTACGAAAATTTCTATGGAGACTAGAAAATTCGCAATTTATTGCAACAAAATGATTTGGTAATAATGAAATGAAAGTTCAACTGTTTATATAAATATCCCACCCAATTAATTGCAATTTGAGTAAAGTTTGTAACATTTTGACGTTGTTTGATTGTCCAATTGTTTGTAAGAAGGCACCTGCTAAGTAGCGCTCATTAGAGAAAGAAATAGGTAAATTTGTAGTGTGGTTAAATTGAAATGATGAACTGAAGTAAATGTGAAAGCGAAAGTGGCGAAAGGAAACATTGCGCACGAATAATTCTATTCAGCGTATCATTTGGCTTGATTGTCTGCTTCCTGTCTACGCACCGCCTCCGGATACTTGTAGCATATTGTAGCATCCATATCGCTATACAGCACGCAGCAAGCATCAAACACCAAGCACCACACACCAAGCACCACACACCACCACCAACGCATACATCATCGAAAAAGGAGCGGACAAACATTTTAGCTTGGCTTCCGTTCATATTCCATTGAATGACTTGGCTTGCTTTTGCTTTTCTTGGCTCCTGTCTGAGGGTTTTTTCTTTTTTTTTTTTGCTTCGACTGCGTCAACAAATAAGATAAGTAGTCTGTAGTTAATTTTTATATGTCTATTCAGGGGGCGCTGGCTTGACAGTTGTCAATTTTCTTTACTCTCAATGTATGCGTGTGTTTATTTTTTATTTTTTTTGTATTTTTCGGTGGCGTTATTGCTGTTCATTTCGTCAATTTATCACGAACGCAATTTAAAAATCAAATCGAGGGTGACAGACGACATACTGTGATAGAATTTTTTTCTGTTCGTTTTTTGCCAATGATTTGGCTGCGTGGGCCTTCTGTTCTTCTGATGCTCTGACCCTGGGCAATGGCGAACCAAATTAAATCAGCGTAACTGTTTATTCAAATCCCCAAACATGGCTAACAACAGTTACGGCGGCAACTTTTACTTTTCTTTTCCATTTTTTTTTCTTTTTGCTATCTACTTTGCTTTTTGTTTGCCTTCCTTATCATCATTTTTGTTTGCTACTTTTCGTCAAGTTATTTTTCTTGTTGCGGGGCGCGTCATTTTCCAGATCCCGGCATGTTTAAGTGCTCGCTTTGCCGCGGCATTTGACAATTTGCTCATTAAGTTTGTCTGACCCCGAACCATCTATGCGTTGTGGGTTCTTTTGGGTTTGGGGTTGCTACACTTTGGCCCCTTTTTTTTATGTTTTGTAACAGTCTTTCTTTTTTTTTGGTGTCACCCTCATCAGCATCGACAGATTCTTGTTGGCATTTTTAAACGTTTCAAGTGGCAAATAATTCCTTGGGATTTACTTGCAAATCTTTTTTTAAACATTTGATTATGGGACCCGGTTACGGTCCATTCTTCCCGTGCTATCCGTGCACTTTTCTTACTAATTACCAGAAAAATGAAATACAAAAATACCTAAAAAAAAAAATAAAAAATAATGAGAAGAAGAAGTAGAAGAAGGAACTCTCAATAGCAATTGAAAGGCAGCAGCAAATGTTGTACAAATGGATTTAAATTATCTGACGACGCTTTTCGTCCTTTTTTTTTTTGCTACTTGCTGCTGCTGTAGCTCAGTCCAGCCGTTTGTTATGTGCTACAAAAGGATTACTTGGGTCAAGTCCCCAGCTTCTTTCGACCCCAACTTACCCCTTACCATTCACTTACTACTGCCCATGCTTGTAAATATTTGCTTAATTTCAATTAGCAAACAAATGCAAATCCCTTGTACTAGAAAAAGTACAATTTGTTGTTGTTGTTGTTGCAACTAATGCCACTTGCAGTCGTCAAGGCTGCAGACGCTGTACGCCCCTTAATCGGCAACGTTATTTGGGATACACAAACAGACATCCAAACCTATGTTCAACATGCGCTTCAATGGACATTTAATCGCTAATCGTGGGCTACTCATAAATTCAATAATAATATACAGCAAGATGTTTATTATAATATAGATTTCTCGGCAAAAGTTTGGTACGTGGGCGCGTCCTAAATCGGAATACAAAAAGCAATTAAAGTAGCGATTTTTTCTGGGTAAAAAAACCTGAATGAAGTAATTGGATCGTAAAATGTCATTGTTTCTATTCAAAAACTGTTCAAAGTGGTAGAACAGGGTATAGAAAATGCAAGTATGTTGTATGTCAACTTACAAAGCAGCCCTCGCTGCTGCACTAGTCTAGCTATGGCCGAGGGGGGCCTTGGACTTGAAGTGAGGGAAGTGCTTAGGGGGTTTGGGGTTTGCTTTTGCATTTTTGTGCACTCGTAATTTTAATTATGTGTACTATGCTGCGTATGCGTAATGTGGGCGCAATTAGATAAAATGGCGGCGGCATCGATAATTTCTATACTGTTGCAGCAACATCTGCAGCAGCAGCAGCAGTTGCAATTGCAGTTGCATTCAAGCGGAAACTGCATAATCCAAACACATGGGAAATGCATTTGGCCGCTGTCTACTAATGAATTAAAATCTTCTGGACGGCAAACGGAACGGAAATGGGGAAGGCCAACGAGCACATGTAATTATTGTTGCTATACACATACACATGTAAATGAGTTGTGCATAATGCTGCATGTTGCACAATGATGTGTAAGCACTTTGAAGTGCATTACCAAAGTGCATTAGCAGCAGCAGCAGCAGCAGCAGCAGCAAAGCTACTTCAGCTTAGTTTCTTGTTGTGCTGCTGCAGCTGCTGCTGCTGTTGTTGCAGTTAAAATGTAATTGTATTTACGATAATATATTAATTAACTCAAAGTTCGGCGTACGCTGTGATTATGGCATGCTTATCGTTCAGTTGATTTTGACGCCTTGCCACTTGAGGCAAGCAGCTTTGATGCTCCGTGGCAACGAGCCTAACTCAAAATTACCGTTTAGCCCCCCCCCCCCACACACCCTTGCAATTCATTAGTTAAGTGCACTTGAGTCCCATTGCAGCACAAGTGAAATGGAATTATTTGGCCATTGTACTTAGGTTAAGTAGGTTATGAATTGGGTTTTTCAAGGTGCTTTGGTCACAGCTAAATAACTAACAAGTGCAGTGAGGCCCAAAAATCTCAATGCTCATTCGAATAATCAATTAAGTTTTCAGTGTAGCGATTTAAGTGTATTTATTATCAAATTAAAATTACTTTCAGTGCGAGACTTTCGTTTGGTAAAATACCCTGTAATATGCTGTTGTTATAATCACAAGGTCAAGGCTTATTATTATCTGTTCAATTCTGTCAAAGTTTCATCTGATTTTAACCAAGATTAATCACTTGGCATGAAAACGCTTTGGCCTACTGTGTTTTTCTAAGTCTAAGTTGAAATTTACTTGATTCGATAAATCGATGGGTAAATGCTTTCTTCTCATATGGAAACTACATCAAGTCAAAGCTTATTCGGAATGCCAGTGCTCTAAAAGTGAGTTTCTTAAACCCTCCCCAAGCAAACAAGTTAATATGACCTTTGCAAAAGGATTGCTCTGAGAGCCTGAGGATACTTTCTGAGAAATTGTGCTGGCAGCTGGCGAGTAAATAATATGTTAGCATACTTTTTTTTTTTTTGGGCGGGGGGGGATATGGGGCTGAGCGTATTCCGTTACTTTGGCACTGTAGGGCTTTTGGCATATTGTTTATCTTAAAGCTTCCGGCATCCATTAAACTTCATTAAAAATTAAATATGCGCCACAGCGTTGCGAGCTGCCAGCTAGCAACAAGCAACGGGCGACTGGCAAGCGATTTTTGTTTTTTTTTTTTTTTTTTCGGGCTTCTTTGTGCTGCTGCTTAGCGCTGGGCGTGGCAGTTTGATCTGCTGCTGATCCGAAGTGCCCAACTCCGGCCTTACCGCCCACGCCCACGCCCACGCCTTGCCGCCTGATGGAACCCTTTTTTGGCAAAGCTAGAGCATCAATTTGCTGCCTGAAAATGCTTAAGACTTTTAATGAGATGAGGGCGAAATTTCATTATGAAGTTGCCTGGGGATTTGCACGGCAGCAGCATTTCAAGATACTTTAGCCTTAACCCCTACCGCTTCTCACACCTACCGTTCTCTCTTTCTCTCTCAGTCGCTGGGTGTGGTTGCGAACGGTAACCTCGTTAAGCTTAATTAATAGCAACAATGTGATAAACACCCGGCCGAAATGGTTGGCACACCCAGAGAAAGGCCGACGCGTCGCCATTTTGTTGCGCCCAGCAAACGTTGGGTAAAAACTTTCTACCAGGTGTCAGCTACAGCTACAGCTACATCAGCTAACTGTGGCAATTGGGGCAGAGTTTATTCTTCGTTTCTTGGCTTTTCTTCTTGTTGTTGTTGTTGTGCTTTTAATGAGCCAACGCCAAAGCTGACTTCGATGTCGCTGCTGGCGCTGACATTTGACAGATTTGCAACGGAAGCCGCTTAGATACCCACAGCCAACACTTTTCTACTTATTTAGGCATTAGTCCTGGGCCCAAGGTTGTCATTTTTAGACAGCTCATAAATTAAATCCATTTTTCTATCAACTACTTTATAAATTGCAATAGTTATACGATATAACGTTTTTGAATTAATATAGAAAATCAGCTTAGACTTAGAAAATATTCTTTTGCATTTATCATTCATTTAACTGATAAAAATAACTGTAAGCAACGATTGATTTTTGTTTTAAACTGTCCATTCATTAACGTCAGACTTTACAACATCCACAAATAGTAATGATATGTTCGAACATCAACGAACCTTTCGCTTTTTGGAACCTTAGGAACGTTATAAGCGAATTAGTATATCTTATCTTTGAGGAAGCTCGACTGGGAGATACCCCGAACTCTGAAGCAAGCGTATACAGAAAGCTTAACTTAGCTTCAATAACCGATAACTCCGGTGTTTCTCAACCGATAGATAGATAAAATATACACAAATGCTCGTACTTAAGTATATAGTTTTTGATTTAAGTTTCAAAATATTCAAGTTTCCTTATTATGTTGCTGTCGATTGCATGTTTATATCGGAAACCAGAAGATTTATCGATAGTTTGAACAAACTTGACATGCTAAAGTAAGTTGAATAAAGCTGCTTTCAAAGCAAGGATATTATTTTATTCTGAGCAATCGTTAAAATTTATACAATTTTCCAGTAACCGAGAAGTTGCGTGCAACGAGGGTTGCGTTGAGCGTGGTCGTACTGTATTTAAGCGTTATTTTTTGGTATATTAAAGTTTCTATTTTGTTTGTCTATTTGCTCATAATGTTTGTGTGCAGAGCTTTGGTGACTGACTGTGTGTGTGTGTGTGTGTGTGTGTGCTGGTGTTTGTCTGTGTTTGGTTGGTTGGTTGGATGGATGTTGCCTTAAATTCTTTGTCGCTAAAGCATTTTGGCTAGAAGAGCAGCAGGCGAGTCAAAGGCGGCGAGCTCGCTGCAAATATTTGCCGAGGGACAAGTATGCGCAATTAAAATTTGATTTAATACAAAAGTACACACACACACACATACGCACAGTGGCTAGCATATGCAAATGTGTATATATATGTTTGTTTGTTTGTTTGCTTGTTTGTTTGCAGTTGGCATACAGTATCCAATTTCCGAAATTACTTGCGCGTCATCAGTTGAAAATTCCTTGAGTATCGAATGGAATTTAATTGAAGTCACGATTTCCACAAATTCAAGCAATTCTACAAGCATTACACACACGCACACACACAAATAGACATACATGCACACGCATGAGCTTAACATAAATAAATCAGATAACACATTAACACTTCTTTCTGTAGAAACCTTACCAGAACCAGAAACCCAGGCCCCCCCCCCACTTTTCATTGCCATCCCCCATCTACATTTAGCTTGAAGTATATTTGGGTTCTTTGGTACGTAACACCAGCTCCGTTTGATGTCGACGAATCCTGTGTCGTCCTTCGTCTCTCAGTTTGATGTTGAATTTTTAATTTTCATTAACATTTGCAGCCTTGAGCCCAGCCCTTATGGCATATATGTATTCATGTATTGCATGTGTGTGTGTATGTTGAATGGGTGTGGAAATTTCGCTGTGTCTTGTTGCTGTTTTTAATGGTGGTGGCGGAGATGATGCTGTTGTTGGTGGTGGTGGTAGCAAATGTCCTTCGCCTACACTTACAATTAGTATTTGCAGTTGGCTTAATTGATATTTGTATAATGAAATGTGTTATAGGCTTTTCTTGCCCGCATCGTTTCACAGGTGGACCAGCTTGCAAAAAGCAACTTAGCGAGACGGCGGCAGACAGTTAGAGATTCAATGAAAGCCTTGCTGTATTTGAAGAGCCATCCAGATAGTAAGTTACCGAAATTCTAACTCTAGTCTCGCTAAATATGCTATGATCTATGGTTCTGAACCAGTCTGATGACAAAAACAAAGCTGTACCACTTTTAAAACGATCACTGAACTAGTTTTGAATAGTTTACTTACCCATTTTAGTCTAGTATTAGTTGAATAGAGAACCGGTAACTTTTTCTTAACCAAAAATGACTTCCAAAATCTGTTTGTTTGGTTCGGTTCAAGGTCTAATTAAACATAATAATTCTCCACCCCAATCCAATCAAAACTTAACAAAATAATTAAACCTTTTATGATTTTATATGCATTTAGTTAATCAAGTTGTTCCATCTTTTTCGAGGTTGTGCTTGCTTATCATGTGAAGCGTCTACAAATTGCGATTGCAGCGACAAATTTATGTGGCATAGTAGCTCTCTTCCTCTCCTCTGCTCCCCATTTATTATAAAATAAAAGACAAAGCCGCAATCAATGTGCTGGGTCTGTACACAAAAACGACCAAAAGGAAACAACAAATAAATTTGTTATATTATTTTGGTTGTAGCATTCGTTTTGTTTATTGTTAGACGCCTGTTTAAAATGCGATAAATTAAATTAAATAGCAAGCGGGCGAAACGATTTCGACCAAGGACCAAGACCTCAAACTTAAACTCGAATTCGACCAAGACCAAGACCAGAACCAAGAGTCACTTGGCTGCGGGCGCTTTTATTTAGCTACTTACAGATTATGTGACATTTATTGTTCACGCTTAAATCTTGAAAATTGCAATTTAGCGGCCTCTGTCTGTGTGTATGTGTGTGCCCGTTGGTCATTTTGAGAAGGCTTTTCAGGAGGGGAGTTGCTCTTGTTTATTTTTTCTTTCGTTTTTTTGTCTCTGCCATTTTTATATGTGTATTTTGGGGGGCGTTGGTGTTGGCTTATCAGTCAGGCAGCATCAGGATTTAGTATAGAGCCGTCGTCCAAGGACATTGTTTGCCAGAATTATGTCCTTGGCATCATCGCGTTCGCCTTTTGCCTTGTCTGCATCGTTGTCTTCATTTTCATTTTCATCTTCATCTTCACCTCCATCGTCATCTTGATCGTCATCGTTTGGTGGTGTAGTCGCGTTTTCTACTACTTCTTCCATCCTTTGCCGCCGCACAGTTGTCTCGAGTTTCCGTTTTAATAAACGTCGATTCCGGCTTCCTGTTTTGGCGTCATATCCACGCGCTATATACTCGCATATTAAGTTGGAAAAAAAAAAAACAAACAAACCCTCCACCAAACGTTGATTTTGAGTGAACGTAATTGCAGAGTCGCTTCTCTCTTCACATTGCGTCTGCGACGCGTCTGCTGCTGCGTCTTCATTTATTGCCAATATAATTTTTGACTTTGCTGGAAATTTAATTTCCTCTTTGCTTGCTGCTGCCGCTGCTGCTGCTGCTGGCACTCCTATTGCAGTTCGACTTCGCATCTGTGTTGGCATTTTTGGGAAAAAGTTTTGCGCGCACATCATTGGTAGCTCAGTTACAGCAGTAATAATAGCAGCAGCAGCAGCAACAACAACAACAACATCAAGTATAAAGTCAATGTCACTGACACTGCCCTTGGGCCATGTATTACAAATCGGGTTAAACGGCTGCCAGAGAACAAAACGGATGTCAACACAGCAACAACACCAACAGCAAGGACAAAAATGGCAAATGTCGCGCTAAAAAGGGTTAAAATTTATGATTATTAAACCATGCCCGGAACACCCTCTGTCATCACGCCCGCACAGTTGAAACCCAACTGAAACAGCACAAAAAGCGACGACAAATACTAAAAGCCAAAACCAACAAATGTTTCATGTGCAGAAACAAAAACGAAAAAATGTTCCGAACATTGAATACTCTTGCACGGTTTAATTTTAAAAAATATTTAATTACATGTCTTGAATGAGAAATATTTTAGTTCTTAGTTGACAATATGAAAGCTTAACTTCAGAATAAAAGTGTTGTGTGGAAGAGTATGATCCACAAATTGCTGTACAACTTTTTCTAGAGAGGTACGCTAATGTTATTGTCAGGCCCGCAAGTCTACAAATAGCATCAACTGGAAATCTCAGCAACGTAGATTGAACGTGTATTAAATGTCCAAGTCCCTAAAAAGTATTCATCTTCTTAAGTCGTACTTGTGCCGCAAACATTTCAGACAACACATTCACATCTATTAAATGTTAAGGTCTTAGAGGTTCTTAGCGAGACGTGGAACGAAATCCCAAGCCTCTACTAGCTCAAAACGTTCCAAGGGCATTAGGCAAAGTGTTAAAATTATGATCTGTTAAGTGTCTAAATACGCACAGCCGAGCCATACGACGATGAGCGGCTGCTTAATAGCTACTAGGTGGGTTAAGCGTTTGTTTGGGTGGTTGCATTTAACTACTGGAGGGTTGCAAGAGACTTTTCGACCATTCATTGTCAAGTCGTGTCGAAGCAGGGCCCATAGCCCATTGCCTTGCTGGAGTGTGTATTTAAAATGTCATTTTGTTGTCAACCTCAGACTTCTTGTCTTATGTCAAATTATAATTATGGCGCCATGCTACTAACGACATTACAACACACACATTGGAGTTGGAGGCATTGCCATTAAATTGCCTATGCGAACAAACGAACGAACAAACGAACCCTTGTTCCCAGAGAGCGTTGTCCTCAGCTCCTTTCTTTGGCTTCATTATCAGCATCGAAAGTTAAATCGCAGACGAGAGCCAACGAGAGCTAACAACGCTACAATTTCTATTACACTTGGCAAAATTGTAACGTTAAACGTTTGAAAAACTTTGTTTTAAAATCACTTAGCGTCTGCAACACACACATACACACATATGTACAGTGGTGAAAAGGGTGCAGAGAGTTTCCTTTTGTTGCTGCCTCTGTCGCCTTTTGCAAAGTGGTGATAATTTTTGCTTTGTTGCGAAAATGACAACATTTTAACCCGACTTTCCAACTGCCATTTCAGCCCTGGCCTGCCCTGCCCTGTTACCTACCTGCCACACTCCCCACTACAACCTTCACCCATCGCTTTTGGCATGCAACGGACGCGAGTTGTGTCGACTTTTAATGGTTTTCATCTTATTAGCAGCAAAGTTCTTTGTCGCCGTTACTGTTACTGCTATTGTTGTCGTTGTTGTTGTTGTTGTTGTTGCCGTTTTTGTTGTTGCCACGCCCACGCCTCTGCGCTTTTTTTGGTCGACACTGCACAAAATGGCTAACAGCAACAGATTTATTTGCAATTTTTGCTCATTTGGCAAAACGAAGACTTCAACGTCGACGGCAACAACATTCGAGCCTTGCCTTTTGTCTTAGCCACTTTGAACCCCGTCCGTTTGCTTAACCCCCCTTTAAGTTTCTCCTCCTCGCTACTTCTCCCACTCTATCTCTCCCATTCTCTTTACCATCTCGTTAGTTTGTTGACGTTTGCTCAGGCCCACGCCAAGTTTTCCTCCTTGTTGTTGGTCGCTTGTTGCTCTTCGGAGTTTGATGGTTGGTGGTGGTGGTGGTGGCGTTGACAGGGGTGGAGGTTAGGGGGTGCCGCTGAGGGCTGCATAATTAAAAAGTTTCATTTCATTTTGTTGGTTTTCTTGGTTCGTTTCGCCTGTTTATGTTCATTTGTTTTCTTGTGTAGGTTTCTTGGGTTTTCTTCTTCACTGACGCCGCTGCTGCTGCTGCTGCTGCCAGAAGCTGGCAATATTTCTGTTTTGGTAAGGCGAGAAAGACGAGGGGGGTATGCTGTTGCAAAAACTGGTAGCTGTTGCTGTTTTGCCGCCCTTGTCCTAATGATCACCGCCTTCTTGCGTTTTTTGCATGCTTCGTTTAATTTAATATTAATCTAAGAAGTTTGTTTGCGTTTCACGTGTTTTTCTTGTCCTTGGTTGTGTTTGCTAACAAAATGGCGTTGATTTAGACCAGAAACTTGCAAATGAGTTACGGTTTTGCCATGTTCCCTAATGCCAGTCTGTTTTTGTGTGTGTGTGTATCTGTGTCTGTGTCTGTTAGAGAAGTTTACATCATGCAATATTATGAGCTACTCACAAGTTGTCTTCTGGGCCAAGTGGTGGTAAATGGGTAAGTGGTTAACAAAAGTTTTCCCCACATGCTGAATCATGTGTCATCGATACGTTATAAGCGGCATATTGGGCATAAGACACACAAGCATATGCTGATAGACTTGTATTTTTTTAATTTTGATTAAGTGTTGTTGTAAATTCACTTCTAGCGACAGTAGAAAACACATAAAAGTAAGAGAAAATCAATTTAAAGAACTGAGGAATTAAAATTGCATTGGGGCATGCCACATATTTCCATGTTAATGCTACACAAAAACACAAATATAGATTTAATTATCACAATTAAAATCGATTTTGGGATTTCAAATACTTAATGCAAAGTCATTCAAAACATTTACTTTCGTAATAATATCAAATTTGTCTAGAACTTGAATGGAATTATTGGATAATGCGTAACTATAGAATTCGAAAAAAATGAACTCAGTTGACTTGAAATTTATGTTTACAAATAACAATATTTAATTTAATGGTCAATTGTGGATGATAAATCGAAATCAATCTGCATTGATAATTCTATGATAACAAGCAATTTCTCATTTTTATTAAGCTTATTAACTAAAAATTATTTGTGCCAGCTGCGATAAGCTCTCAATAATATGTATCTAGCCCCTTGCACTCTTCGCTCATTTTTGCTGATTGACTCGAACCGAGTTTGGTATTCAAAGCGTTTGCATTTTGCATTACGCGCCCCAACTCAAGAGGCCAGTTAGCTGGGCTTTGTTCAAGTTAACGACCCCGAGTCGATTTCACAGTTTCCATTTTTGCCCATACCCAAGCTAAAGTCCGGACACATTCCCATTCTTGTGCGCATTCAGGTTCGCGCCGACTTATGAATATTCCAAATATTCATGCCCGTGCTTCGAAAGTACCAAGTTGCGAGTCCATTGACGTGGGTGCTATGGCAACACACTGGGCTTAGAATAGTAGTTGCCATGTCAAAGTCGCCGCATGCTACTTAATATTGCAGTGTGCCTGAGCATTGCATTTTGGGTGAAATGCTGCTGCTGATGCGTTTCAAACTCACACACACACACACACACACACACATGCTGTACATAATTTTTTGGCCAAATGGTCATTCATTCATTCACTTAGTCGTTCATTTATTCATTCACTCGTTCGTTCGGTCGGTGTCTGCGTGCCAGCATCATTTTTAATGATTGCGCGCAAAATTTTGTGTAACTTTGCCAATTCAGCTGGGGTTAAATTTGCATTGGGGCATGCCACATACCGCACATGGAGCACAATTCGCGAATTCGCGAATTCCGTACTTTAATTTCAGTGTATCTGCCTGACAGCAATCATGGCAGCAGCCATGGCAACCATGCTTTTCGCCTCGTCCATTTCAAATCTATAAATTTACGCTATAATTGCGTTGCGCTTGGTAGGGTGTTCCTTTTCTGTTACCTCTGCTGCCTGCCCTTCCCCGCCACTACTAGTACTACTACTATGTTGTGATTTGAGCACAGAAATAGAGAGAAATATATATACTTACTATTTTATGTTGCTTCAATGGAAATTAATATTGCACAGGACTTATTTTAGGCGTGATTTCAATGTTCGCACTCTTCTTTATTTCCGAGCAGTGTTAACCATTTTTATGGCAAGATCTGGCCACTTTTCGTTTGGGACTTAATCCAATTCTCTATGTGTTCAGAGTTTTTAAGGATTTAGGATTAGGATTTAGTTGGCAGTTTCTTGCAAAAAGTAAACGGTGTACACAGTACGCAGTGGAATGTGGTCTAATTGAACTCTCTGCCTTTGTGTTTTCCAGGTAAAAGCTTCACGCTGACAATTGTCATATCAACGAATCCCATACAGATCGCCACCTATACGAAGGCCATTAAGGTGACAGTGGATGGGCCACGGGAGCCACGCTCTAAGGTGCGTCATCAGGGCTTTCATCCGTTTGCATTTGGACCACAACGCTTTGGGCCGGATCCACTTATGGCCGGATTGCCCTTTAAGTTGCCAGGTACGTAATCTCTTTCTATCTCTCGACTCACCCCTTTACCCATAATACCACCAAAAATCCAAAAACCCAAAAACCGAATTGCCTCAAGCGTTTTGCTGCTCATTAGGACAGGTATTGATGTCAAGGCCAGTTTGGGATGATTTGGCGGATAGACACGATTAGCTGTTATTTGTAAATTAATATGCCTATTACAAGGGTTTAATGAGCTACAGCCGCATTAACGGCTCCATTGCCCAAAGGCAGTCAAACTTTTTCGGCTTAAAAGATTTTTGGCTTTTACTAAGATGGGCAAATTCGGATGTTGGTTATTTTAATAATTCTTTATTTGTTATGAGTCAAAGGAAGAGAAAAACGTTTTGAATTGGTTTAGTTGTCTCGCTATGTTTTAATGGCTTCTTATAAAATTAAAGAAAAAACTACCCTTACGCTTGCAAAACTTTATCGATTTTTATGCTTAAAGTTAAGTTTGAATAAATTTCGAGACGGCTTACACAAGACTATAAGAGTTCAGGGCTCTTCACTTGATTGTTCCAAGCAACCGCTAGCTTATACTTGCAACTTGTTACAGTTATCGAGCTATCATTAACAGCCCGAAGACATTAGCATAAGGATGATGACAAATGTGCAGGCAGTCAGGCGCCGAGTCCTTTCGACAACCGTGCAAACAAGATTCGCGTTGCCTTTTTGTAACAAAACTTTCGGTGCAAGTGTTGTTGTGTATCTGTGCCCTATTTATGCGCCCATAATGCACACACACACACACACACACACACACACATAGGCAGAGACACTTTCACACAATAGAGGCGACAATTATGTAACAGAACAACAGCTTGAAAAATCCATTAAAATGATTTTAATCCTTTAACGAGTCACAAAACGGCTTCGACAACAACAACAACAACGACGACGACGATGACGACTTGCACCTTCCTAAGGATGAGCACATTGTATGGGTAAGGGTGCAACCCCTGAGCTGAACAGCGAACAGGCAACCCCGCACCCCTGATTGACAGTAGCAGCAGCCGCAGCAGCAGGCATATCCTTAAATTATTTTAAAGCGCTTGAAACGCGAGCGACTGTTGCGACAATAAACACGCGATTTAACCAGACTGTGAACAAGGACCAACAAGGACGATGGCAGCAAGGACAACGCAGATGACTGCGAGAAGTCGTTGCCGTCGGCATCGCGTCGCCTGGTGAACAAATCTCGTTTGATACGCTTTGATTTTATTAAAATTTAACAATTTCACTATGAAATTTATGAGGCAAGTCGGGCAAAGTGGGTGAACAATTTTTGGTGGTGCGCGTTGTCAATTCAAATGCCACTGCCACTGCCACCGCCACTGCCATTGCCACTGTCACAGCTACTGTCTCCATCACTTTCTTCTTTGTGTCAGTGTTTCTTTCATACTCAGCCAATTGCAGGCGGCTGTTAAATGTTTTCAACATCAAGCTTCCAAGAAAGTTTCTAGCGAACTCAAATCGATATTAATACTAGTTTGTATTGAATACTTTATTGTTTTTGAAAGTGACTTCGATCAAAAATTTCGTTGCTGGTTATTATTTGTAGCAAATTGAACGGATTTCTATAGTTTTATTTGATTTACTTGATGGAAATCCCTAAGCTAAAACTATATTCACATGAATCAATTTAATGAATTTATTTAGTTTTCTTTCTTTTGTTAAAGAATGCAACTGCAAGACACGCTGGGCGGGAATAGTGAAATGTTTTTTTTATTTTGTTTTTCTAAAAAACTTTGACGACCAAAGTTTTTTGCATTTGTGAACCAAAACTGCAAAGTGACACAACAAGAAAAAAAAAGTGTCTCAAAATTACATTAAAAACTAAAAGGCAGCCAAAAAGCACCAGGCATTATATGCGAGTGTGCGTGTGTGTGCATATGTGCGTGTGTGTGTGAGTGTGTGAGTGGAGTAGTTTTTTGGCATACACAAAATGTAGTTGACACTGGAGTGCTTGCTGCGTGTCACAGAAAGTTTGCCAAATGATTAAAAGGACTCTCAACGCTGTTGCCTGCTGCTAGCAAAGATAGTTTGAGCCCGGACTGTGAAAAAGGCAAGCCAAGTGCTTTTCTTGATGGAATGAAATAAATATATAAAATGGCGTCGTAAGCAGGGCACATTAGTGCCACGCCCCCCGCTCAACCCAACCCCTTTCGTTGCTAGAGTGCAAGGTGCTCGGGGGCCTTGGCATGAGTGAGTGTGGAAAGTGGAAAATTTGTAACTTCCGCAACGGATATCCTGTTTCGCACACGCGCGACCCCACTTTTGCCAGCGAATGTGTGTGTGTATGTGTGCGTTGCCTAGTCTTTTGAACTTGCCTTCATCATCAGCAGCAGCAGCAGCAGCAGCAGCAGCAGCGTCGGCGGTGGCGGCAACATAAGCAACTAAAAAAGTTTCGCTCCCTCGCGTTTTTAGTGAAAATTATATTAAAATTTTGTGCTTGATGTAATTTATGTCATAAAACCCATTGGCAAGTAGACGCATGTGTGCATAATTACAAAGCGTGTGTATGTGCTGGTGTGTGTGTGTGCATGTGTGCGGGCGTTAATGTTTTAAATGAATTTTCAGCTTGAATACATTTTCCAACGCTTTCTCATTGTCTTGAGCCTGACAGCCCACAGCAGCCCATATAAATACGGATACATAAAAAAAATAGCGAGAGCTCATTTGATTTAAGATCTCCTGTACTTATACCATATATATTTATTTAAAACCCTTTTTTGACGTCTGCCGCTTTTGTGTGTTGTTTGCCTTACACAGGACCTTACTGCCAGGCTGTGTAGTACGTCAAAAGCAAGGCGAAAGGCAAAGATCAAAGTGCGCAACACGCACACGCCATCATTACACACACACACACACACACATTTTTTTCTTGTATGCTCACTTAGGGCTATAGTCCTTTAAGCCTTTATAAGCGTATACTTATTATTTTGTTGATCAGCAGCTGGCACTTAATATGATTTAATCTCAAACATAACTTATGCTTTTTTTATGCATGCAAATCTTGTCTTCAAAATAGTTTTTATAAAAAAAAAAAATATACAGCTATAGTAAAGATTTGTCATTATTATTCGATAAATAACTGTTAGGTTTAAACTCAGAACTTTTTATATTTTTTGTAACACGGGTTGCGTTTTCTTTTTAACATATTCGATATGTCTTTTTTTAGCGCTTTAAGCTGTTTGCCCTTAAAAAAGGGTTAAGTCATTGAATCTTTAAACAACTTGATAAACACTCGCCCTTTCCACTTGTCCTTGTGCGTGTCTTGCAAAAACGAAATGATTTAGTACATATAATCAAACATGCAGACAGACAGACAAATTTGCACAGTCACAGTCGAGTGGAGAGGGGAGCTAAAAGAGGCCTACAGCTTAATTTGGCTCGCAAAAGTAAATTTTAAAGTCATCGTCCTTGCTTGTCTCTGGCCCTGACTGCATGTGTATGAGTTGGGGTGTGAGCTTTGTGCCGTTGCCCCCCAAGGACATATTACAGCATTGATTCAATTTCATGTCAATTTACGTGTCAATGCGACACTAATACGCCAAGGGTCGTGGCTGTTGCGCTAAGCTGCTCTGACCCCTGACCCCACAACAGCGACCTGACATGTGCCACGACTCGTATTGCTGGCGCGTAAGGAGAGGGCTGGAGTATTGGGTGGTGGATTTGGGCAAGGTGTACGTTTAAAATTATTTATAACATTTGCCAAAATATGTTTGCCAAATGCCAACAACAACTCCCCCTCGGCTGCGTCGCTTTGCAATTTCTTTTTAGCGCGCCCTGTAAAGTATGCTACAATTTTTTTGTTTGCCTCTCCTTTAACTTTTTTTTTTGTAATAACTTGCGGCCTGTTACGCAGCGGCCATGTGTGTGTGGGTGGGTGAATTGGAATGTATGTTACGCCAGTCCCCCCTCTTCCGGCGTTGCCAATTCCCCAACACTCGCATGTGTTGACAACACTTGTGTATCGGTAAATTTGTGCGTATTGTGCGTGTGCCGGAGTCGGGAGGGAGGAAGTTGGACTGAGAATCGAAGGGTATGGGTTACTCTATGTTTTTGAATTTGAAATTGGGGTCTTGTCAAGCTCTTGGCATGCTTTGCAAAATAGCAGCAAATTTGCCAAAACAATTTGCAAATCTTCGGCAAATACTTACGTGTAAATACTGATATGACAGCCACTTGACAACAAACTGACTTCGAAATTGATAAAGACAGACAGACAGACATACGGACAGACATACAAACGGACAGACAGGCACAGCAGAAAGAAAGCCAGTGTGTAAGAGGAGAAGACAGAACGAGAGAGAGGGGGAGGAGAGCTCACCTGTAGCGGTGCAAGAATGGAATGAAATTGACTGGCTGCCTCGCACTCACAGCTGGTTGAATGTCTTCATTAAATGCTACACCATTTTGAAAATTGGTGGAATGTGTTATGAGTATATGTAACTGTTGGTTGGTATGAACTTGCTATGAAATAATTTGTTTATTTTAAAAACATGATAAGTGTTTAATATTGTTTTAATTGTTGAAATTAATATTGCAGTTTAGAAAATGTTTTAATTTTTTGTTTTATTTTACAGAATTATTATAAGTAAACAACATTTTGACAAGACTAAAATTGTTTTAAAACATTTTTGGTCATATAATTTTTTATGTTGTAGCAATATGAAACTTATTCAAGAATCTGATTGTGAGTCTTGTGAGATATTAATATTAAGTTCAATTACGCAATTAGATAATTTAAAACTCAAATTTGGATGATTGTTACAATATAAAGATCGAATTATTATGTGATATGGAACTTCTAGGTTTTTCTGGTTGGCCAAGTGAACAAAAGTTGCGCACAAGGCACAAAATCAATAGGCTTAAGCTCGCGGACTTTAAGGGCACACATACAAACAAACAAGAATATGGATGCGGCAGTTGTTGACACGCACACACACAACGTCATCAATATCATTATTATTATTTTGAAATTTAAGACGCAGTTTTATACCACTCACAAAACTATATCTGGCTTTCGCTTTCGTTAGTATTCCCATGCCAACCAAGCCTCCCCACTTAAAAGCAGCAGCCACAACGCAAGCACTTTTGCCTGATGGCTCAATAACAGCTCGGAAAACGGCTAAAAGCAGACAAAAATGAAACGGATTTTAAAAACAGAAAAATCATTTACCGCATAGTGCGCACCAATGTAACCAGCCGACTGCCAGCATTCGAGCATTGAAGGATTTGAGCGTCCGCGCTAAAAAGTAGGCAAAAGAAATGCTCGTTGCTTGATGCTGCAGCATGCTGTTGCTGTTGCTGTCGACATTGACTACGTTGGCGCAGGCGTCAACTTTGAGTGCAACTAGCTCTCTTTCTCTCTCTTTCTCTCTCTGTGTGCTACTCGCTTTCCCTCTCAGAGCTGAGTTGAGTGCAAGCCAGCGACTAGCGAAATTGAGTCGAGTGCTATTGAATAACTCATATACTTTAGCGATTTCCCCTGATTCGTTGGCCAGCTCAAACTTGATGTGCATGTGTATGTGTGTGTGTGTGTGGGGAGGATGGTGGTTTTTGCCTCAAAACATGCTCACCCCCAAACACCCACCACACATTGTGGTGAGTTAGAAGCCGACTTGCTTGCGACGACGATGACTTGCGACTTGCTTTTTTCAAAGACTGCGTCTTGTGGTGAGAAATTGTTGCGCGCTGTTTTGAGTACAATTTTTTTTGCAGCTTTCTCTGAGCGCCTTTCGTTTTCATTGCGGGCACATTAAGGGTGGGGAATGGGGCATGCTGGTTCACACGGCAAATGTTTGCGGCGAGTCGAAATGCCGTCGGTAAAACATCGCAACTGATTTTTCAGCCGACGGCAAATGCAAATGCGTTCTAGATTCTTATACTATTATTGTTATTATTTCATATGAATGTTATAAAATTGTGAATGCATGTCATACAAATTAAAGCATTATACTATAATTCGCGACTTAAAAAAAAAAATCGATTCGCATAAGATTTAAAAAATATCTAAGGAAAGCTTTATTTCTTGTAAGGGAATGTTAATGTGCCACATTCAACCCTATCACACACACACGCACACACACTCACACTTATAAGCTCGCAATTTTACATTGCACTTTAAGACATACTATTTCACCCCATCCTCTGCCAGCTGCAGAATCGTTCCGCAATGCGGTGTCCAAAAAAACAAAGAAAACCAAATGCAAAAAAAAGCGTGGGAAGTTGGACTCATGAAAGCTTTTTGTGGCGCACCAATGGCACCGCGTTATGCCCCGCTTCACACACACAAATACAAATAGAGTATGCGCTCACTCATGTATGGGGGCTGGGCTATGGCTACGACACGCACACACATACATATACCACACCAACGCCACCTGGGCCCCCACCGGCCCAGACGAGAACGCCCGACACCAACTCTGACTCTGACTCCGACGAATACCGTTACGTGGCGTGCCGAAGAAAGCCCGACCCCAAACTGACACCAAGCGCGGCTAACCCTTTATCGCACATAGGGTTTCCTTACAGGACCGCATATTTAGGTTTTTGTTATGGGGTTTTACTGTCGCCATCCTTGGTACGCCTTCATGCGGTCTCTCTTTCTCTATGCACACACATGTATGTTTGTGTGTGTGCGTGGGCAGTGGCCAAGCCTTCACACACACACACATACGCAGTAGAAATTTTCTGGGGTTTGGGTTACCAAAATCGACGTGATGTTATATTATATGGAAAAAGACGATTTGCTCAATGCCTGCCGCTGCATCCGCCGCATCAAAATCGTTGCTGATGCTGCTGCTGCTGCTGCTTTACCGTCGGGTGCCCGCAGCCAGCTTTCAAGTAGCTCTCAAGAGCGTGGGCGTGTCTGTGTACATGTGTGTGTTAGTGGGAGCTTGTGATCGTCGTAGTTTTGTGGGCTGTTACTGCTGCCATTTTGTGTGACACAACTAAAACCCAACTATGCCCCTATAACCCAGCTGGTAATAGTATATAGCAGTTACTCTCTCACACACACACACACACACAGCAATAAGTGTGAATGTTTGTAGTATATATAGAAAGAAGCAGTTAGTGCAGTGAATATGCTAATGGCATGAGTACACACAGCAAGCAGAACTTTGTAATGATATAAAAATAAATTAAAATAAATACTATAATGAGTGCTAATGCATGTTTGGCCATAGGATGAAGGAGGGAGTACTTGCAGCAAAAGCAAACGCAGAAACAGTAAACAGATGCAGCAACAGAATACGAAAAGATAAAGAAGAACAAGGACAAAGAACTGCTTAAAAGCCTCAAATGTATACCACATCCATACTATACATAAAAATACTATTTATAAAGTACTCTAAACTGGCTTAACTGGCTTCAGCGATGCAAATGCAATATCGACTTAAAAAATCAAAAGCCTTGCGAATATAATTCAAACTAAAAAGCTTTCTTTTTCACAACAAAATGCACAAGCAAAGTCTTAAAGTAGAGCATAATGTTGTAATTGCTTAAATAATACATATTTGCATTTATTTAAACAGTTTTAAAGGGCAGATTTGTTGATGCGAATACAAAATAAATTTAAATCAAATCAGAAATGCATTCGAAAAATGCTCTGCTGTTTACATTGACTTTATAATTATTTGATAGGGACAACAAACCTAAACAATGCCTGCTTTTCGCCACCGTAAATCTGTATTGTGTTGCAAAAACTAATGCCAAATACATTTGCTCTGTGTTTCAAATAAGGGCACAATTCATCCACACTTCGGAAACAAGGCATCATTATCAAACTCATGCTTTATAATTTGTATATAATTTTACTTTGTAATTAGAAAATTGTATATGGGCGTTATTTGATATAAACAAATGTCGTTTTAGGTGGAGAAAAACCAAAAGAATGAGGTTTAATGTTTTGAACTACAAATTTGGCATCAAAGGAAACAAAACCTGATTTCAGGAAAAAAAGTTTTAAGAAAAATATGTACAAATATTTATGCATTTATTCTTAGAAGGCATTGCATTGGTTTTAAAACATTGTCCTAAGAATCCTTAGAAAATTGAATAATAGAAATGTCAGGCCTAAATGTTCAAGCACAGAGTACTTGCCTAGAAGCTACCCTACAACTTGACATTTTTCATTAAACAACATAACAAATTTCCTCTTAATTTTAGACGATTATTTTTCTTGGTATGCAAATTTTAAACATTTGCAGTTCATAATCAACAATATTTGTTGCAAATGACAGTATCAGGTGTCCCTTTTACTTACTACAAACACAATGCCATAGTCGTCTGTATGTACATATATAGAATTTATTGAATGAATTCATAACTGAATTCCATGTGAGACAAAGACGCATCCCGAGCGCATCAGCAATGATGCAAGGAAATTCCTTTGATTATCTGACATTGCTTTGTCTGCTGACACGCAAATTGCAACCAGAAATCCGAATCCCAGACAGAACACACACTACTTCACTCCAACACCCACTCCAGGCAAGCGCAATACAATTGTTTGACCTACATCAGAAGCATCTGTTCTAAGAAGCATTATGAAGTGCCATCCATACACTATGTTGTTGTAGTAGTTGTAGTTGATACTTATACTTATACTTATGTGTAAGTATGTCAGAGGATACAAAATAATGCAGCATGCCAATCAAGTAATGCAGCAAAGATGCTTCCAGTCCGTCTCTCTAAGATATATATATATATATATATACATATGTATATGTCTATAAAATGTCTTTGTGTGCGTGTGTTTTTGCCACATCTTAGATGCTTTTTGGTTGTCTCTTTACTAGACATAAAGACTCTTAGACAGACTTTAGATAGACAGACAGAGAGTGTCGCAGCCGTTTTCTTAATATTTCGTATACGCATATACCCTTCCCTACACTCATCCCTCCAGCGTCTCGGCTGCCCTGTCTGACTGGTTGGTCTGGTTGGTTCGTTGGTTGGTTGTTGGTGTCACATTTTCGGTGAAATTTTGGTTGCAAACTTTGGCAAAACTTGGCCAAGTATTTCGCCTCAAGTGCGACAGAGCGGGACAGAGACAACCAAATTGAGAAAGGCTACCAAACCTTACTGTGTGAGCAAGACACAGACAGAGATAGAGAGAGAGAGAGAGAGAGCGCCATAGCGATTGCAATTGAGAGCGCGCATGTGGGCGTCGTATGTGTATGTGAGTGTGAATGTGTGTGTGTGTGTGTGTTGTGGTCGGTCTTCGTCTTGAACTGTGCGAGAGGAGCTAAGCAAGACGAGATTTTCTCAATGTTTGCTGCCTTGGCATTTTCTTAAGTGCGACGAACAAACACACACAAAACGATAACACAATGAGTCTGAACTGTTGTAGCAGCAGCATCTTCAGCGTCAGCGTCGCCGTCAACCGCGTAGTATGTTCGACTGCGGCCTGGCATTTGAGGCATTTAAGACTGGATGCAAGCAGCTTCCTCCTTTTCAGCTGCTGCCTACCAACCTACCTCCGTTCCTCCTCCCTCCAAAACACTCTCTCGTTCACAGAAAGACAACGTTTCCTTCGCTTGCCCACAAATGTGGGCTGCCACTTGATGGCGGGCAATGCCGTAGGAGTTGAGCTTCTATGAGCGGGTCAGGGAGGTGGCAGACCCGCCGTCCAGACGGAGCAACGACATCGGCGACTGGTATAATTTTAATGAATTTATTTAGAAGTTTGCCTTAGAGCTTCTTGTTCCTTGCACAACGGCTCTCTTTAGCTCTCTCTATCTCTCGCTCTCTCTCTCTCTCTCTCTCTCTCTCTCTCTCGTTTATATTGCCAGATTTGGCCAAAGACGCATCCAGGCAAGAGTGTCTGCCAAAGTCTATTGCTACTGTCTGCTGCCTGCTGCCTGGTTTCTTGTTCGTCTGTTCCCCCTTTTCGCAACCTAAAGGTGGAGCTCTTATTGGGCGTGTACATACGCAAGAAGAAGTAGAGAGGAGCTGTAAGGGAATGGGATGGTATGCATTTACATAAGCAGCAATATGGCGGCTTGTTGATCACATGATGGCACCAGAAACAGGCAAGGCGAAGGCGAAGCCGAAGGCGAGGGAAGGTAGTAGGCGGGATTATGTTGCCCAATGTTGTTTTGCAGCGACCAAAATGTGCGGCAACGTTTTTGGTCTTGCACAGTGGGCTATATGCGGTCTGGCGGGGACGTAGCCTTAGTTTTGGGCTTGGCATTGGACTTGTTTTTCCTTGCTTGGTCCTAAGTCTTGTTCTTGCACTTGAAAGTGTACTCTCATATTTGTTGTTGTTGGCTTATGATGTGTCTCAGTTGCTATCGAAAATGATAAATGTTACTTTTTGACATGGCTTAAATTTTTCAAAAGTTCTGATTATTTTGGTTCCTTTTTTGAAAATGCCTTTAGTACATCTGGTTTTGAACACAATTCTGCAGGAATAATATCAATTTGTCTAGTCCCACAGAATTTTTACTTCAACTTCTTCGAATAAGGAACTGTTGCTATTTTATTTTTATACCCTTAGACCCATAAAAGTGGGAAAATAAGGGTTTAATGGTTTCTGTGCAAAAGTATGTAACAGGCAGAAGGAAGCATCTCCGACCCTATAAGAAGTATATATATTCCTTTATCAGCATCAATAGCCGAGTCGTTTTAGCCATGTACATCTGTCCGTCCGTCTGTCCGTCTGTATGAACGCGTGGATCTCAGAGACTACAAGAGCTAGAAACTTCAGTATTATTTGGATATAAGTTCTCCTATACCATGAGCAGAACAAGTTTGCTTCAAATTATCGATAACTATTCTGGATTTCCGATATACCATGGAAGTCGATAACATAAAAATATTCGAAGTTTGGAAAATGTAGAAATGAGGGTTGAAAGAATGGGTAACAATAGATCTTTTCTGAAAATTTCGTCTAAATCGGTTAAGAAACACCGGAGATATCGAGCTTAAACGATTGAAGTTAAGCAGTATACCAAAGTCTTACATAAATTTAATTTATTTTTTGCAACTGGGTTCAGGATATCTTCTAGTCGGGCTCTCCCGACTAGAGCCTTTTTACTTGTTTTGAATTGTTGCCTTGAGTATTTAATGTATTATTTACTGATCCTCTTTTCAGGATTCGCACATCATTTGGTTGGCATGCACAGTCATCTGCATGCACCCGATTGGCGGGCTCATATGGCGCTAGGTGGTCGACCCGGCTTCCCCGCTGGCCCATTCTTTGCGCACCACCATGGCACCACGTTTCCGTCAACGGCTGCAAACGGCATGCGTGGCTTAAGCGGTAACTAAAGAACTCAATATTTCAAAATCTTTGCAATTCACCTAAGCTCACTTTCTCACGCTCTCGACAGATAATCAGCAAGCGCTTGCGACTGTGGGTGCGGCGCATAGCACCACCAGCCCGGAGGGTTCACCCACAACAACAACTACGAGCGCGACGTTGAGCGCCTTTGTGCAACCGGCAGCGTGCAATGTCAGTGCGGGCAGCTCGCCGCCATTGACGCTGAGCAGCATGCAACATCATGATGACAATAACAACAACAACAGCAGCAGCAACATCGATGCGGGCTTCGAGAGTGACAGCATCTCGGTGACAGGATCACCACGCAAGAGCATCAGTTCGCTAACCCACGACGATGAGGAGTCCCAACAAAATCTAGATCCCGAAGCGGACGTGGAGGCGGGTCGCAGTCGCAGTCCAATGCTGCTTAGTGCGGATGCCAGCAGTGTGGCAACTGTAACGGAACCAGCATCGGGCAGCGGTGGCGCCTTCACAGCGCTCATCCAACGTAGCAAGAATCCCACAGAGCTCTTTGGCGGCTTTGCGGCCGCTGGTGCCGCCGGCCATTTTGCGCCGACAGCGCACAGTTTCAATCCGGCGCTGGCAGCGCAGCTCTTCCTACAGAGCCCGCTGTTGCCCCAATCTAGTCAATGGCTCTACACACAGCTCTATGGCAGCTACAGTGATCTTCCCTGGTTGCGCAGTGCAGCGGCAGCAGCAGCAGCAAGCACAGCACCACAACAACCGCAACAGCAGCAGCAGCAGGATTCAGTGGTTCTACCAACGACAGCTGGTGATGCTGATAGTGTGAACCTGATTAAGCGATGTGTCACACTGATTACGCACAATCCGCCGGATGCAGAGAACGCCAATCCGAATGCATCGCCGCCAGTTAGCTCTACACGACGCTCACCCTCGCCCGTGGAGACAATTGATTTGGACGATGTTAGCACCACTTCAAGATCGGCCAGTGGCTCAAGTGGTGCTGGTGGTCCAATACGTAACCGTACGCCCAAACCGACATCGGATGTCTGGCGTCCTTACTAGCGACTGGCTGCCGCCTTGCTGGGCAGTTGCCTGGCAGCGCGTGAGCAGGAACAGGAGCAGGAATAGCAATGGGAACAGGGACGTGAATTGCGATTGGGAACTGAGTCAGCAATAGACTAAGCGTGGATTGTGGTTTTACTGGGGGGTTGGGGGAAATTAGGTCATATCTACAATGTGCAAGAGTTGCTTTAATGCTTAGAGTTGATCAATGAATTCTTTTTAAAGTTTGCTTAAGTCAAAATTGAAAGTTATAATCAGTTAAGATCAGATCTTTAATGAAATTGTTGAAAGAAATATCTTGTTTATAGCTTTGCCCAAGAGCATTTATTCAGATTTAGTTAGAATTCTGTCAAGGTAAAATAAATAATGCCATAAAAGTTGTGTAAAATAAATACATTTAATTCAAAATAATCATGTTAAGGATTAAAGTCTTTATTCTCTTAAACAAATATATAAGAAACATTTTTACTAAAATTTCCACTTCATATTACAAATGTTTCTGTTTTCTGTTACTTATTTCTCTCAAGTTAGTTTATGATGATAAATTTCCGTAACTTTTTGCAAACAAAAATCAAAAAACTATTTTTAAAAGCAACACTGAAAGCTCCTTAAGCAATTCTCGCACATTCTATTGGTTTATTTGTTAATTTAGTTTTTAGTGTCTTTTTTTTTTAGAGAACTCTAAGTTTAAGCGGATCACATATCGAATTTAAATCAATTATAATTGCCCAAGGGAAAAGCTCAATTGTATTTAAATGCGTCCTTAGGGGGATGGAGAAGGTATAGAAGGTTTGGCAATAATTATATGGATAACTATAGAGATACCATCTGTGTAAATTAAGATTTTTAACATATTTTCCTCCACAAAAATATATGTATTGCAAGCGTTAAGTCGATAGGAAAACAAAATAAAATTTTTTTTTTTTTTTTTTTAAGTTAAGAGAAAAACCCAAAGTAATATTAACAGTAATGCAAACCAAATAAAATATCAAATACAGAATATTAAAAAATTTATTGAAAATAAAATAAATGTAAGCTCAGTGAGAACTTGTATATAATTTCTTAAGTAGCGCGCCAAGTTACGTTAATAAAAATTCAAATTAATATTAAAAAAAAAAAAAAAAAAAGAATATGCAGTTGAGAAAGAGAACGAAGACAGAGAGAGAAAGAGAGATAGAGAGAGAGAGAGAGAGGGCGAACTGGTCAGATAATCAGCGCCGCCAAGAAAAGCTTTTAAGAAAATTAATTTGCATTTCTTTTGCACTGCGTTCGCCGCCCACCAACTCAACCCCATGCCGCCCCGTCCCGCTCCAACACACTCAACATTTAAGGGGTTAAAAAGGCCGGTCGAATTTATAGCCGGGTCTTGAATGTTGGCGTAAATAGAAAGCTAGCAAATAAAAAGTTTAAATTAATGGGCAAACTTGAAAGCGAAAAACGCCAAACAGCCAGCGACTGAAAGACAGCCACTAACCAACCGAGCTCTGATGCCACCGGTAACGGGACATTCACACACACACACAGTATAATAAGGATATGGGTGTGTCTTCCTGTGAGTTTCGTAACAATTGCATGCATTTTAGCTTATTCGTTTGGGTTTTGCTTAAGACGGCGATTTATAAATGGCTGTTAAGCGCATATTAAATGAAGCTGACAGATTCAAATAAATAACATAATTAGCCAAGCATCCCAAAAGAAAGCTAAATAATCATGGCAAAACATTTGCTGCAAGTGGATTCTTCGGGGAATCATTTGAGACTACAAAGTTGTCGAGAACTCTGGAGAAATGTTAGCAATCAGTGTTACTTAACATCATAAACTTATAACAATCAGTTTTCGAAAAAAAGCAGTTTCATAATGCAAATCTTTGGTATTCGGCTGCTTTTGTTGATGGTTAGGCCTGAGATCAACACCGATAACTCTTAATAAGTATGTGTATTATCTATTGCTACAGCATAATTATTTAAGTAGTATTTTAAAATATGTGTTTTGTATAGTTATCTTAATCGTAGTGTTAGTATATGCTGTGTTAAAGTCATAATATATCGAAAACAATTTATTTATTATTTTAAACTGGTGGCAACATTTAAAATGCGCCCAATTAGAATAATAATTTGCTGCAATTAGCACCAAAAATTATTTAATAGATGTGCAACATTTTCGAGAACTGTATAACATACACACACACACTCACACACACGCACATTAGAACATGTTCTGCTTGACAGCGGAATCATAATAAACAGCAAACAATTTGCAATACAAAGAGTTAGGGGACATCAGCAAGTGCCTCCTGCCAAACCATCAAACGCATAACGCATGAGACAATGACATTAAAATTTATTGCATGCCTATGTGTGTGTGTGTGTGTGTGTGCGAAAATGTGTCTCTAATGATAGCATAATTAGCAAAGGCGCCAACGGTCGCAAGATACTCGAGATACTAGCTGAATTTTGTGGCCTGAAGAGGCGAACAGTTAAAGGCGTTGATAATGACATCAAGTCAAATTGCTAACGTGCCGTGTGCTATGCATGCGTTTGTGTTTGTGTGTGTGTGTGTCTTTAGGAAGGCGTGTCAGTATGATAATTGAAAGCCCACTTATTGCAATGAGTACCCGATGTATGCGCTCAAGCGTGTGCCTGCATGTGCTATCTGTCTATCGTGTCTATCGCACTGTTGGTGTGGGCCAATTGATGTTGACAAGGTTCTAAGATATTGTTGGAGTGGGTGTGCATGTGGGCGTGGGTGAGTGGCAAGCAAGTGTTGCCCAGGTTACCAAGTAGAGCTATAAAGTTTTCTATTTAACGCTTGAGCGACATTCGCTCAGTTTTTGGGCAAAGTCTTCGTGAGTGTGTGTGTGTGTGTGTATGTGTGTGTGCTTGGGTGTACTTCAATTTCGAAGCTGCTTAAACCTCAAACTCAGATACGGGAAAGTTTCTGTTGCCCTTTGTTCGCCTCAGATGTGCCATATTGTGTTGTCGTGCGGGGCAACAGTTTATTAGGTTGTGTCATTATCGTTTCTTAAGATGGCCTTGCTATCCCAAAAACTGGCTGTTGCTGGAGAAGTGGAGAGTTTCTGCTCGTCGTCGCCAGGACGACTGATGCCTTGTCAATTGTCCTTGCTCACAGCCACAGACCAGCCAACGTTGCATGCAATCCAATTTCAATGGCCAAGCCCGGAATGCTTCGTCATGCCAATGACCAGCCGGTGTCAAAGGTGACATAAAGACGACGACGACGTCAACCAATTTAAAGTGAAACAACCCCAAAAGAAATAACACTAAAATTTCACTCTGACCTGAGATTCGAGTACACATTTAACGAGAGACTCACAGAGACGGAAGTCCAACTTGAACCGAAACGTGTTGATTTGCTTCCGACAGCCGGTTTAGATTTAGGACTAACTGCCAATGCCAATGCCAAATCCAAGATTCAAGGTTCGCTTTATTCGATGCTATTCATTTTTAATTTCTACCTCTACGATTTTTTTTTTTTTTTGAACATTTTGTGCCCAAAAAATTTGTTGTAGTTGTAGCTACATGTGAGGGTTGTCGCTGGAAGTAGAAGGTGGGGCACATCATTTATTTTAGAGTATGTTAATTTCGTATTTTAATGGCACAGGCACTACGATATCTTTGTTGACGATTTGTCAGTTCCAACTCATAAGCCAAATTTAATTTTATGCTATTTGTTAGTAATCTTAACACGCTACATAAAATTCTCATCGTATATCCTTTTGCAAAGGTCGGTCCTTTCTACGCCATTCTGTCACTCTGTCGCTCTCTTTCATTGTGATTTTTCTATTTGGGGATGCGAGCCACATGTGGCCATGATTTGAGTGGCATCATGGGAAAAGAATTACAATGGAGCTGTGCAATTCAGTATTTAAGTTAATGTTATTCGTTGACTTCAATTAAACTTTATATGCGGACTGCAAGGATTAAAAGACTAGAAAAACTGTTATTCATTTCGAGCGAAAATCTTTCGAGCTGTATGCTCATTACAAAGACAGGCCAAGAAATATCTTATAGTGTTGGTTAATATATTTTAATTTTTGTATGTATCGTGCTTCATTTAAGGTCTGTAAAACAGCTCTATAAACACTGAAGCACGCTTTTCCAACACTCAGATACTTAACTCTGATTTCTTATTAAAGCCTCATTTTGGCTATGGGGTCGGTCTCTCGCCCCTCTTTGGTGTTGCCTACTACCGAACCTAAAATCAACAACCAGCCGGAGGCACAAACTTTGCAACAGGAACCACAAAACATTTTGTTGGACAGCAAACGGCCGGCAAAGGACAGCAACAATAACAACAACAACAACAACAATAATAGCAACAACATCGCCTGGTTGTGCACCGTTGTCCGTTGTACGTTGTCCATAATATGACAGGTGGCCCAAAGACCCAAACCAACTGTTTCTCTCTCGGCAAAGAATAGACCCAACAAAACGCAACGCAAAGCACAGTGCCCAGTGTCCGTTGTAGTAGTTGTGCCGCTCGAGCAGCAGTCCGTGGCCGCGCTTTGTCACAGGAACTGTTAATAATGTGTAGCCCGTGCGCAGGAACAAAATCAGCGTCATTGGCGCACCTACAACATGCGATGTTGTGGTCAGGGACAACTTCGTGCCGTATCAGCGCGTCGCGAATAAAATGACCGAAAATAAAAATGCACCAGCAACGGGCAACGGCAACGACAACAGAGAGTCCTGGTCCAGGATGGTGAAGCAGCGGGTGGTCTGGGAGGTCAACTAAAACCGAGCCGCTACCCATCGTAACCACCCAACGCCCCGACACCCCCATCATCATCATCATGAGTGACGGCGCCGCTGCGTCAGCGGCATGTAATTTTCACGGTTTTTCGCAAATACGAAAAACGAGAAAATACGTAAACGAAAACTTTCGCTGCCCAAAAACTAAACAAGATGAAAGTTGACATATCAAGTAAGCGCATGTGAAATACTCTTACGGAAAGTAGGACTTTCAACTTTTAATTATTATATTATGTTTAAGAAATTATTTGATTATTTTGATTATTTACATGTGATGTCAAGTTTTTTTCTAATAAAAAGTAAACGTTGGAAAAATAGCAATAAAAATGGTAAAATAAATTTACTAAATCTAAGGTTATGCAATTATAAGACTTATGTTTCCAGAACTTACTCTAAGCAAATAACTGATCCTTTGTTCGTGAAGTGTAATCAAAAAGAAGAATAAAATTGTTCTGTTTTGTACTCTCGATTCGATTATTCTAATACCGCTTTCTAACCAGTTCCTTAAATGTGACAAGATTATCTGGAGGTGGAATATTTTTTATATGCCCCAAGTTAGGTTGGGTCATATTTTAACAACATTTTTTTAATCGCTCTTTTTCGTAAAGTTCTTCTTTCATCGAAGAAAATTGCCAAGAAAACGATTTTCGGATGAGAAAAATATCTATTTTTTTTCAACAACATTATTTACAATTTCTAAGAGACGAAAAACTTGATGCAAAGTATATGAAAACACATTTTTAACATTTTGTTTTTTGGTATACAGGTTGAAATATTGTTATATCGTTGGAGCGGCAAAAAAGCTTTTAGGAAGCTTGTTTTAAGTTCCAGAGACTTAAGTAAAATAAAAATAATAGTAAGTGGTTTGAAGCTATTTCTTACAAAATGTGCATTGTTTGTTATTATCAATTTGATGGATAAATCTTTGCTTTAATGGAGCCCAAATAGAAATCTTAACATTCATAGATGGTGATCTACGTTTGATTTGAGAGCCATGATCTCTTGTCCGAATTTTGCTTAGAATTGTCCGTAGATATAAATTCAAGGGTAAGATTTTCGAAACTTCCCCAATATACTAGCCCTATGTATATTGTATATAGAGAGAGTCTAAAATGCTGTTGCGGTAGGAAAATGTTGGACCAATTGCTGGCTTTAGCTGAGTTTCTTCACGTGACACACCAATTTACTCTCGCCGAAGCATAACAAGCCTGACCTGCTCCAAAATTGGGTTCACAAAAGGGTTATAGATGAAAGCGAGGGTTCAGAGGGAGGGTGGTGAGGCTGTTTCGTAAAACAAAAGCCAACAACGCGCTCTGCGTATGACAAGCAAAAGAAGAGAAAACTAGAGAGTGAGAGAGAGAAGGCAGAAATTGTGGGTGGGTGGCTCTGATGGTGTGGCTGGTGCAACTAAAATTATGCAACGCCACGCCCCTTATTACCACTCCCCCAAGTGTGTGTGTGTGTGTGCATTATAGCGTGCAATTTCTGGCCGCCTTGCTGTGAGTGTCATTTAATGAGCGCAACGTTGAAGCTGTCCGCGGAGTCAGCTAAAGCAGGTGTGTGATAGAGGGTAGGGAGGTATGAGGAGCTGGTGTGTGGAGGATGGTTTTATAGTTCCATGATGTGAAAGAACAACGCTTTACAATTTTCATAGGCATTCCATGCATTTTGGTCAGTTTGATGTGGGTTTCGTTTTGGGTGTCGCTACGGACTCCAACATGCGATTGAAACAAGAAAAGCACCAACAAAACAAAAACAAAAACAAAAACGAAACAAAAAAAAAACTGGAGTTGAGAAAAACCAGAACAAGAACTGAACTAGTTCGCTCACATGAAAAGCGCTCGCTATCAACGCCAACAAATGGATCGATCCCTTTATCCCCAACATTCATCCCACCGACTCTAACGTATTTTTGGGTAAAATTCGCGCCAATGCAAACACTAACACACCAACAAACCTCGTGTCCCTATTCATGTCCAGATCCAGGCTCTGGACCGTGTCCACGTCCACGTCTATGTCCGTGTCCATGTGTCCATGGGCCCCATTGTCGTCGCTAACAATAATGAGTTCGTAATTTGATGTCGCTGCAGAAAATTGTTGAATTTGGCCAAGTGTGTGAGCGTGAGCATAGCACATGACAGCCACTGTACACCAAGAGAGGGAAGGGATTGGGTGTCGAAAAGGGTATTGGAGAACAGGTTTTTTTTTTGTGTGCTTTTGTTTGCAACGTTGCGTTTTCAAAGAGCCCGCGATAGTCGATGTTGTTACACTGTGGACTGTCCACAGTCCACGGTCTTTTCTATAGAATAGCATACATATGTGATTTATCAATGTCCGGACATGCCGTCATCCATCTATCCATAGCCCAACATCGCACCCCGTCGCATCTCATATGTTCGTCTTTACTACAACTACATAGTAAAATGTGTCAGCGGCATATGTTTCCCTCTTGGTTCCCTTCAAAACTAAGTACTTGGCCACATAAAGTAATGGCGATGCTTCAATTTATAACTATGTATTAAAGATGTTGATACTCCAAGAATATCATATTTGAAATATTGGATTATGTTTTTATTTCGGTAAAATCTTTAAACTTTTAACAGTCTTAATTTCCCTTAGCAGGAAACGCAACATCAATTCAATTATCTAGATACGCAGTGACTCAACACATTGGTCTATGTGCTATAAGATAAACGATCCAATTATATTCTCGTCGACTTAAAGTTTCGTCCTGTGAAATCTTGTGGTTAGTGACGTGTCCCTTGCTTTGGGCTTTTTACTTTTTTGGCTTTTCTGGCCAACATGTAAATGTGACAAAGGTAGCTGAAACGGCAGGGACCAAGCTCTAAAGAAAAATGGCCACAATCTTGGACACTGAAGGAAAATTAATGACTGCTGTCGTTTCACACAGATTTGATTAAAAATTTACAACAGAAAGAGCGAGAGAGATAGAGAGAGGGAGAAATATGAGCGCCCAAAATGTCACGCCGTCTTCAGCTTGACTTGACACATTTTGTGTCAGCTTGTCGTCCAGACTCCAGTTCAGTTCAGTTCAGTTTTAGTGGGCAACATTGTCCTGCCCATTGATTGTCTCACATTTCAAGGGCATCTTATCCATATTTTTCACACTCTGTCCACATTGTCATTTTCGGGAAGATGATGACATTTTGCCATATTGAGTTACCTTTTGTGTCAGCTGACTTTAATTCTATATATAGAAAGTAAAAGTCAAAGCCAAACAGAGACCGATATTTATGTTCGTTATATTGCAAAGCGAATATATAATAATAAAGGATATCAATCCTTAAGGACTTTATATAGCTATTCTGCAAATTAACAAAAAAAATAGCCATAGCTTCAAAACGCTTTAAGTGTCAAGGTAATCACCATTCTACTTGTTCTCTGTACATACATATTTATACGGCCAGGGGGCAAATTTCACCCAAATCAAACTCAACTTAACTAAACACGCCTTAAATGGGTATTATCTGCTGGCCAGCACATTTAATTTCAATAAGCCAACTCGGAGTTGACATTGGGGAGACCTTCTCTGGGTCTAAACGACGGCCATTGCATTGGTCAACTGAGCTGAAGGACTTGGGAAAGGAAAGGGCCACCTGTGACCAATTTCGATTATGAGACTTGGCAAGTTTATTTTTTTTTATTTTTGTCGTCGTCGTTGGCCGCCTCAAGACAACCCCCAAGGCGTTGTTAATTTTTGTGCCTCATAAAACTCAACCACCCGACTGTTGAGGCTCCCTTTTGCCCCTTCTACGCTTCTACTTCGACAGGTTGCCAGCCAAGTTCAGTTTATTATAGCAGTAGGTGGGTTGGATAATGGCTGATGGCTAATCAGCTTCCGCATTTTTATAGCAAGCTGCTGCTTTGTTTTTTTTGTTTTTTTTGTTGGCCGGCGGCCGTGTAACGGAAATCGCAAGTAGCTTAGCCTAATATGCTTTGTGTTTTGCTGTTTATTTATTTACGCTACTTTTGCTTTGTTGTTTTCTCTTTTTCGCTCCCTCTTCTGGGTTTTTGTTGTTATTTTTTTTTTTGGTTACTTTGCCTTTGCCGACCTTTTTTAATGTGAATTCTTTGCGAAGGCGACGACGATTGTTGGGTCATTTGTTTTACTTGGCCTCAAATAAATCCAAATCTATAATTCATGACGTTGAGTTTACTTTAAGGATTTACTTGCGGAAACACAGCCCCCAAACCCATAAAGCTGATTGACCAGTTGAGCGACTGAATTATGTTCAAGATTGCCGAAAAATGCACACAGTACAAATACACTTTATTCCATAGTTTTATGAAGTTTTTATACAGAATCTTCTTATCGAAATGAAGTATGAATGTTTTCATAATATTAAAAAGTGTTAAAGAATTTTTTGTTTTGTTTAATCTTCAGCAAACAAACCCTTCGATTAACTATTGACTAAGCAAATAGGAATTTTTTTCCATATTATGAAATATGTACTAATTTAATAAATATTATTGATTAACACGAATATAAATTTCACTAGATTGGTTTTCTATAAAACCTTAGATCTTACGCTTGAATTATAATCAATATCCACTCTATATATATATGTATATATACATATATAATTGCATGAAAGTCATTTGATATGTTTCAACTACATTATGCATTCAAGTAGATTGAGCAAATAATAAATTTCATTGCGTTTGGCTTCCACCGATTTGTGTGCGTGTCCCGTTGACCGCCGGTGAGTTATGTTTCCCGTTTACACTTTGGCGTATCAAGAAGCTGCCTCAATTGGAGTTGGAAAGGTGAAAGCGAGAGGCTGGAGTGAGTTTTACCCATGCCGGCAATCGAAGGCGCCAATCGCGACAGCAATTGAAGAAATTAATCAAAGCGCCAAAGTTGAGCCAGCAAAATGATTTATGTGCGAGCAAATAACTTGGACATAAAGGTAACAAATACTTTGATAATCATAAATCACAACACGACCCAGGCACACACACACAGACACAAACACACACATGTAGTGTGAGTTCATGGTGTCTGGGTAGTGCAAACCGCACACTGGACCCCGAAGGAAAGATAAATGATATTAAATATGGTGGAGTTGGAGCATTCGGTTACCCAAAAAGATCCAACTAGTTGTGTTTGGTTGCTATAGCATAATGTGTGAAACATTTCATTTCATTTCATTTCGATGCGTTGTTCAGCAAGAGGCCAAAACAAATTGCCTATTGAATGATTAAAAGGCCAGACCGAACTGAAGCCCAAGTCAAAGGACCAAGGGCCAAGCACCAAGGACCAAGGACCATGTCTCGTAGGAGTGCCATCGCCTTTCATTTCGTATCCGCGTCCGTCCACCATAAATCATCGAGGCCAGGGCTTGCATGCTGCTGCCTCGGCAACATATGAATTAGAAATTGTTACAAGTTTCTCAATGAGCAGCAGGACAAGGAAGTGATGGTGCTTCAGTAACGAAGATACGGAGGTACAGATACGGATTTTAGATGCGAATGCGAATACAAATACAACTACGAATGCGAATGCGAATGCGAATGCGGGTGTTTTGTGGAGCGTGCTGTCAACGCCGATGTCGCAGCTCAGCACGTGTTGACGTGCATGAAATTCTTACGGTAAAGGATTTCATTACATTTCCTTTCCTTTCTATGCGTTCCGTTACGTTTCGTTTCATTTGCCCTTTGCCGCACGGCTTAGTCCAAGGCTTGAATTCATTCACTCCTCCCTCCCATTGCTGAAAGCCCGTCAGCGCATTGCCTCACGTAATATTTGGCCTAAACGCCGCTGGCATTTGCCTGTTATTCTCACCAGGCCACCAAGGCTCGAGTCATTTTCTTGCTCTATCTGTATTTTTAATTTTTTGCTCACTCTGTCTTTTTTCTTCTCTCTTTCGCTCGGTGTTTATTAGTCTGCGTTTGGCGGCTGCTTCTTTTGGCCATAAATCCTGCAACGTGTCTTGCATTCAATTTTACGTTTCCCCTTTGGTTTTAACTATATTTCAACATTTGTTGTTGTTGTTGTTTCTGTTGGTTTCTCATGTCAGGTCGCTTGATTACGCGACTTTAAATGCTCACACTTTCTCATAGAATTAAATAAGAGGACAGAGTATGAATGACAAGCAATTGCTAAACTGAAATTTGACTGTTTGTGTACATCTATGCATATGCAGCACCCTAAAATGTGAGTGTGTCAATTGTATATCGTTTATTGACCAGTCTCAACTACATACTATATATATGATTTGACCATATATGACAATGTTAGAGAAATTCAGAAAAAAAAATTTTAGAGATTTCGATCATGAAAATATTTGAAAAGTTTAAATTAAGCAATATACTTGTCTTTTGAAAGTGTATTAAAAAGTTCAAAGAACAATTTTTATACATTGCAGCAATTAAAATTATTTCTATAACTGTATCCAATCTAATTATAGAACAGGGTAAATTATTAACAGGGTGATCAATGTAATATAGAATATGCAGAATGCACTCACCGGTAGCAGCAATAACACTGATACACTTCAATGCAAGTGCTCTCTCTTTCTCCCTCTCTTTTTATTTCACTGACCACTCACACAAAAAAAAAAAAAAAATTATAATTAAAAGAGATGCATCTCATCTTTCTTTTTTATACATGTACATATGTATGTACATTATTTTATTTTATTTTCACTGCATTTAACACACAAGAAAAAAATAGTAATGCAATTAATACCATCTTCAATGCTTTGCTTATTGTGTGTGTTATTCAGCGCGCTAAACGCAACAACAACACACTCGTATGAGCGCGGTTATCCTCTCTCTTGAATTTTTCGCGAGCCGGCAAAGCAGCAACAAATTGGCGCGCGTTTCTCAATTTTCATTTGCTTAAAAACACTTTAAAAAGCAATTGCACGGCGATTCTATAATGTTATAAACACTTTGCGTATGTTCAGTGCGTAATGTAAACACAATTTGACAATTAATATAGGGCAAATCAATTGTAATTAAATAAATAAACGGACGATAAGCTCCCAGCGATGTAGAGACGCGCAAAGTTCCAGGCTTACTGCCTTTGTGGTTAAAGCGGAACAAGTGGAATTAGGGCACTTGCCGAAGGTAACGATCGCTCTCTGCAGTTAGAGCAGGAGAGCTCTTTTAACCTGTTGGAATAACATATGTTAATAATTAATAACATAAGTTATTCCATCATGTCTTTTAACATCTCTATTCACGAAGTTGATGTACATACATGTACATTTGTGTGCAGCAACAACTAAATAGGCGAGCATTTTTTTTTTTTTTTGCTTGCATATACATATTTACTATTGCCTTGTTCTTGCATTCACAAAAAAAGCAAAACAGAAATGCACTAAACGAATTATGAATTTTGGATACCCTAATAAAATATAAGTGCTATTGTGGATATTTAGTTATAGAATATATTTGCAATAATTGCATATTCTGATTATTTTGAATAGCAAAGGTTGGCGTTAGCACACAATTGAAAAATAACTAACAACAGTTTAATAACATATCATCTTTTAACATTATAAGAGTATCCAACATTAACATTCGTCTAGTGCAATTCTGTATTGCTTCGTTTGTAAATACACACACACACACACTTACAGACTAACATAGCGGATTTCTTTAATAAGAGAATGAACTGACGAGTGATGAACCCAAATTCAAAAAGTAAACCCAAATTCAATAACATATTATTTTTGTTCAAGAAAACGTGCTCATAGCAATAATACAGTTACAAACAGACCAACAAACAGGTGTTAACACATCGCCCGTGAGTTGCAACACTCATTGTTTTTTTTATTTTTATTTGTAGTCTTTTTAACATTATATTTAAAGCAAGAACACCGGCAATAGTAAAATACATGAAAAAAAACCAAAATGCTCGCCTATTTAGTTGTTGCTGCACACGAATGTACATATATACATACATCAACTTCGTGAATAGTGATATTGAAAGACACAGTGGAATAACTTATGTTATTAATTATTAACATATGTTATTCCATCAGGTTAAAATAGCTCTCCTGCTCTAACTGCAGAGAGCGATCGTTACCTTCGGCAAGTGCCCTAATTCCAATTGTTCCGCTTTAACCACAAAGGCAGTAAGCCTGGAACTTTGCGCGTCTCTACATCGCTGGAGGCTTATCGTCCGTTTATTTATTTAATTACAATTGATTTGCCCTATATTAATTGTCAAATTGTGTTTACATTACGCACTGAACATACGCAAAGTGTTTATAACATTATAGAATCGCCGTGCAATTGCTTTTTAAAGTGTTTTTAAGCAAATGAAAATTGAGAAACGCGCGCCAATTTGTTGCTGCTTTGCCGGCTCGCGAAAAATTCAAGAGAGAGGATAACCGCGCTCATACGAGTGTGTTGTTGTTGCGTTTAGCGCGCTGAATACCACACACAATAAGCGCTGAATAACACACACACCATATGTACATGTATAAAAAAGAAAGATGAGATGCATCTCATTTAATTTTTTTTTTTTTTGTTTGTTTTTGTGAGAGTGGTCAGTGAAATAAAAAGAGAGAGAGAGAAAGAGAGAGCACTTGCATTGAACTGTATCTCTGTTGTTGCTGCTGCCGGTAAGTGCATTCTGCATATTCTATATTATATTGATCACCCTGTTAATAAATCAACCTGTCACTATAATTAGATTGGATACAGAAATAATTTTAATTGCTGCAATGTATAAAAATTGTTCTTTTAACTTTTCAATACACTTTCAAAAGACAAGTATATTGCTTAATATAAACTTTTCAAATATTTTCATGATCGAATAAATAGTCAAATTATATACATGTATGTATGTAGCTAAGACGGGTGCTGCATATGTAGATGTACACAAACAGTAAAATTTCAGTTTAGCAATTGCTGGTCATTCATACTCTGTCCTTTTATTTAATTCTATGATATAATGATGCCATCGCAATTTCTGCAGCGATGCACACAAATTTCGAAAGTGTGTTCAGTAGTGAACTTGTCGATGTCATTTGCCGACACAGAAAAAACCAAAATATGAAAAATAGCAAAATTCTAGACAAGCAGGCCCAGCAAGAAGCGAAACACACGCACACATACAGTGACAAATTTTTACCGTTCTTGGTTGCTGCTGGCCTGCCGCTTGTCGTACACTTGACGGGCCGCTGAGTGCAAGGGCAACTGAAACATTAACGGCTGCACATGCTTTGTGATATCGCGCTTCTTCACACTTATGGCTTACTGCTTTTTTTTATTCTGTATACCATTTGAAATATTTCTAAAGCGAACCCCTGAGACAAGGCTTTTTTTAACCAATTGCATTATCTTGTTATTAAAGGGTCTTTGCTCTCACTCTTTCTCTTAGTCTGTCTCTTTCTTACTGCCCCTTACTTCTTACAATAAAGGCTCAGACTTTTAAGTCGCTTTAAAACCTTTAAACGATTTTCACATCAATTGGCAAATTGTAATTTCTAGAAAATTTTGCTCATAATCTTAATTTAATTCTTACAATGATATCATACTTTAAATATTTTCATTAATTTCAATTAATTTCGTAAGTCTTAAGGATTCATATAAACTTGGGAGCCTTCATGGCGAATTTTGTTTAGATTCATCAATTTTAAAGCTTCTATAATTTTACATAAAGTATTTTCAGGTCATTTTATATAACAGTCGAGCTTTTTAACAAGAACTTCCGTATGAGAAAGTTTTCTTTTGGTTGAACAAACTATGCCAAATTTTGCTCTGCCACGAAGTGTTCTTGAAATTCGCTATATGCAAGTTAGACAATATTTTTGTTCTTCTCCTCATGCTGATATTCAGAGACGGGAAATTTCTGTCAATGGGTAACATTAAGCACATCATGTTCCTTCTTTTATTATTTTTATTTTCTGTTTTGTTATTTATGTAACTGCGATCAATTCTGGGGCCTAAGCAAAGCCCCAAAAACGGAAATGAGCTTGAAAAAGAAAATATCAGAAGGACAACCGCGGCGACATTTTAAAACGTGACTTGTTGACTTTGGCACTTGCCAGCGCTTTTCTCTCTTTTACCAACCCTCTGCCGGTGACCAACCCGCTGACTGGCGCGCCTGAGGCTATGTACAATATTTGGTTCGCATTTCTCCTACTTATTTGGTTTTCATTTTGGCCGGAAGCAGCCGGCATGCCCAAAGGCACCTCTGCATCCCTGTACTTAAATTAGAGGTGCGGTATATAAATATGTTGGTAAAATAATTTCGAAAGCTTTTTTCATCAACGAGCTATTATAAATAATAAATAGATCTCTATTTTGTAATCAACAAAGTTTTATTATTTTCTGGTTATTATTAAAACAGGGTATCTTTAAAACCATCCTTGGCGTTTTTCTATGTGTTGCTGTTCGGCTGTTTTTTTTTTGCTTCTCTTTCTTTTAGCGTTTTTACCGCCAACACAAGATTTAATTAAACCAAAGACTTGATTTATGAACGAAAGGATTCGATGTCCGCACTGCCTTTGCAACTGTAGATTGAGCGGGGGGCGTGGCGGCGCGGCAGCAGTTGAAAAATGTCGAGCAAATGGGGCGCACGGCTTACGGCGCTCAAAACAGCAGCAAAAGGCAAGGGCAAAAGCAAATGCAGAACCAGAAACACAGAAGCAAAAACTCAAAAACTGAAACAGAATAGGAAGCAAGTGCGCTTAGTTCGTATTGTTGCTGTTGTTGTTGTTGTAATAATGATTTGGCTAACAGGGGTGGGGCTTGAAGAAAGAGAGAGAGAGAGAGAGGGGCGGGGGTCCTATGTGAATGTAGCTGTGGTACAACAGCTGAACGGGCCGTTAAAAGCGTTTCCAGAGCATAATACACATAAAGTATTGTTTTGCCAAGCTTCAACTCAAACTCCCAAAACCTCTACCCCCCCCCTGTCTCAGACGCTGTGTTGTATTCTTGTCCACGTTGTTGTCGCTGGTAACATTTTCTATTGTTTTAACCCTTTTTCTATTTAGTATTTGTATACATGCTGCTTTAACTGCTGCTGCTGCTCCTCGTGCGGAAGGCAAATGACGCTGGCAAAGGGGCAGTGACTTTTGTGGGCATTACATGGCATCGATTTAAAAACAAAACAACAACAAAAAAACTAAACAAAATTCAATTGAATTTTTACAGTTGAGGAATTGTACATATATAAAATAAATTTCCTGCATGGAATTTATTACTCAAATATTAACAAAAACAAACGAAAAGTAAGATTTGGATAAAAATTATAAAAAGAAGGTTTTAGCATATTCTTAATAACTTAAAAGACTTTATTTATTATTGATAAAAATAAATTTGATAACTTGTTTTGATTACCTACAATAATTATTTGTCCTATTCAAGACAAGTTTCAAGACAAATGCAATGAATAAAACTTTAAAACAAAAGTTTCTAACTTAGTTTTGTTAAGTCCAAAATTGCACGCGCTTAACATTATCAAATAGCTAGTGAACCTCAAACAGAAGGTTATTCAACTTCATTGTAAAAAGATTTGATTTTCTTTAATATTTTTTTGTTCCTTTTTCAATATTTTAAGGATTGCTGTCATGCGAATTATTTTAATAATCTGTGCTAGGATATTTGGAAACAATGGAACAACTCGACAACTGAACTATGAAGTGAACTTTACATCTTCTTCTTGTGGATTTGATTGTTAATTTTGATGCCATTCGTTCGTTCAATGTTACGGTTACAGTTAGTTGCCATGGTTGCCAGCATATATTTTATTAATTTATTAAAACAGTTATTTGAGTTTCTGTGATTTTAAGCTTTGCGTCTACTAATTGGGTTAGGCGGCGTTTTGGGTGGTACATTCTATTGAATGCTTACAGTAGATACCACAAATATGAATGCAACCCTGGTCAGTTGGCCAGCTCACTGCTAACAGCATTTTCAAGTAACAACAATCAACAACAACAACTGCAACTAGTACAACAAAGTCTGCTAAATTTCTCATAAAGTTTGCTATTTCAACCACCGGCGGCTGCGACGTCAGCAGCAGTAGAAACTTTATAAGTATCCAACCCAATGCCAAAGTATATCCTAGTCAACATTTAGTCCTACCACCCACCCACCCACCACCTCTTTACGGTCCCAACACTTATTGCTTACCACAACCTCAGTTTTTGCTAATTTTGAGTATTGCCATCGTAAATCTTTTCATTAAGAAAACTTTGCATAAGTTTTTGCCGCTTGTTGTTGTTGCTTTCATCACAAACTCACATCCACACCCTTCCCTCTTTCCACCCCCTTCCTGTCACTGTCTCTACCATCACCCCTGTTGTTTGGCCATTTCTTTTTTGCCCAGCCGACTTTTCGTCGGCGTGTTTTCGTTATTAGTCTGATTAATTTGGCTCTTTTCATAAATTGCCAAGAGCATCCTAGCCACAGTTTGCTTAACCACCCGATACCCCAAGCCATCCAGCCCGACTCCACCACCACCCTCGCCCCTTCCCCCCAACAAGCCAGAAAAGATAAGTCCGCAGACCCAGCTCCATTACAAAACAAAGTGAAGAAGTCAAAAATAAAACAATTTTGTGGCACAACGAAAATTCAACACACTTGCAAAGTAAACTAAATCAAATATTATCAAATACAATATATCAGATATATTCCGAATGTTCGTTCCTCAAGGAGCAAGGCAGTTTTGTGCAACGTTTTTTTTTATGGCTACCTGTGCAAGCTGCTCGCTATAACAATGTTACCCCTTGTGGCAAAGTGTATGTTAAAAAACCAGCGGCAACTCAACAGTGAACCTTTTTCCGACTTTTGGACGTTGCTGTTATTGCTGTTGTTGTTGTTGCTGTTGTTGGCGTTGCGTGAAGAGGCAAACTCTTCAGTGAACCACATCATACATTATCCTAATAAAGGATAATTCATTAGTATTTGAACTTTTTGGCATTTTTTGAAGTCTTTTGGCTGACGGCGCGGCGTCGGCATCGTCGTGGAAAGGCCAAGCGCCATTTTAATTGCTGACGCTTTTCGCCTTTTTCACTTCAAGTGCTGCTACTGCTGTTATCCTTCTTTCTCATACCCTTTCTATCATCATTATCAAGTACTTCCTCGTCTTGAAGCATAGCATTTGATTACGTTGATTTGTGCGGTTGTTGCTCTTGTTGCTGGTTTTCATTATTTGGCTTATTTTATTTGATTTTTTTAATATTGTTCTTTTTTTTTGTTTTTTAATATTTTGGGAAGCTGGCTTCTCTATTAAAAATTCCGCAGTGTTTCAATTTTACTGCAGTCTGGATATTTCACGAATGTTTATTAATAAAAATTTTATAAAATCAATAAAAAACGGCGGCAGTAAAATGATGATGGTGGGCGGGGGGAGCGGAGATCTGGTAAGAGACGCGAAACGAGACGAGACAAGCTAAAGCTACTACTTGACGAGAATGCGGAATATTTTCTTTTGGTAGGGGGGAGTAAAGAACTTTAAGCTGCTCTGGTTTTATGGTCGTCGTCTCTCAATCTCTTAGTTTCATTAGTGCGCCAACCACTGCCAGCTGCTGCCACCCGATGCCCCCTCTCCGGACAAAAAAAAAAAGAAGAAGAAAAGAGCATTGTGTGGCAGTGTGAAAAATGGCATCGTCGCACGTCGCACTTAAGCCAAAAGGTAAAGTGGAAAAGTGTAAAGACAGCGCACAAAGTGTATGTGTGGTATCTTATTTTAAGCTGTCAGCTGTTAACCCACCAAGCACCAGCACCATCTATCCTACCAGCACCACCCGTCACTCATTATGCGCTGTGGCATGCGCTGCCTTTTGCCTGACATATATTAGTATGGATTTTTAATGGATTTAACGTTAAACTAATGTCGCAAGCTTGCTTCAAAGTACAAAGTACATACTAAATACAAACACTACTACTACTACATACATACATGTGGTTGCTGTGTGTGTGTGTGTGTGTGTGTGTTTGTGTTTGCTTTCCAAAAACTAACGTTCGCCTGTGGACCAACATATTGTCGGCGGTTTGCGACTTGAAAGGCGATTCGTTTCAACTTGGCAAACTATTAATTTTACAGCAACTCAACGCAACTTTAAGCTGCTGCCTCGCATTTTTGAGTTAAGATGCTTACTTTTCGACGCTCACAGCTAATTTTCTTTTTACATACTTTAAATCGGAACCGCAATCTTGAAGAAAATCAAAAAAATACGTTTATAGTATTTGTTTTTGTTTTTTTTATTGAGTTTAGTACAAAATGAAGTTTTGTCTGCTTTCCAGTAGGTGTTTCTATTTCCACCACAAACACACACACACACACACACACACATACACACACCCAAAAATAACCTCAAACCTCACTTCCATTTCGCTCTTTGGCTCTCTGTAGCTAAAACTATTGCCGGCCTGCTCGCACGCACGTTCAGTCAGGCATATGCCGAACATTTTCTTGAATAAATGTTGCGGTTAACCACAACTTATAATTGGTTGAAATGCCTTACGCTCGAATACAGATTATGTGACTCTCAATACGTGTGTGTGTGTTTGTGTGTAACTTACCCTTATAGCACTTGCATGTATGCGTGCATATGTGTGTGTGGAAATAATGGCGATATTGTTTGACAATCAGTTATTAGTTTCTTTGCAGCGATTTGCCAAATTACTATAAAAATCAAAAAAAAAAATTAAGCAAAAAAGAAGTAAATATTTTATTATATGCACATTTTAAGCATGAGTAGCAAAGCTTTCGAGCTAGCGCCATCTGTTGGCGCGCTGCTGCAACAGTGCTTATGAGCCAACATAAAAAATGCACAGCCACGCCAAGCAAAATAAAAATTGCGCCAAGCAAAAACGCAAAAGTTGCCGCCTTGGCCAACGTCTTGGACTTGGAAGCGCCAAGACGCACAAACGCCAAGGGTCGCGACCCTCGATGAACTTATGCGCAGACGCGCACGAAAAACACCCACACACACACACACACACACGAACACTTGGGACAACCCTTATATAATTCGCAAGTGATTTTTTTTTTCGACGACAGCGCGCTTTTCTTAAGCCCAGAAAATGTTAAGAAAACTTTGCAAGCTTTTTTTCGATGCGGCTGCTTATGAAAATTTGCTAGAAGTATTTTTATTTTGTGCTCTCGCCTTTGATTTAGCTTGTTTGTGGGCTGTTGTTGTGGGGCCGGTAGATGGCGCCAGGCGTGCAGTGAGCGCATCGAAAAGTGCAACGAGCCACAAATGTTTGCTAATAAATAAACATGCGTAATGAAAACTAATGAATAATGTAATCATTTTCCATTTTCTAATTTTGATATTTTAATTAAAATGATTTGCAGCTCGTAAAAACCGCAAAACGATTTCAAATCATTCGGGCCCGGGTCCCCAAAATGTATTCAAATCATATCACACACACACACACACACACACATCTACACATAGGCATTGTTGTGTGTGTGCGTTGTTGCTGACATTTTGTTTTAAAATGATCGCATTTATTTTGCAATTGCCAAAAATCAAAATCATTTTTGCTGCCATCGTCGCGGCTGCAGCTGCCAAAAACATGCCCAAAAACAATATTTGTTTTTGGCCGTAACACACAGTCAGTGCATGTGTGTGTTAACCTTTTATGTGGTAAACAAAACGAGTTTCGCTTTTTGTACATTTCGCCAGCTGGAGTGGTCGGCGCTTTGAATGTTTAACTGTTTGAATGCTTTTGGCCGAAAATAATAGAAATATGCTTAATATAATGAATATAATAATAATGCATGCAGCGCATTTTATTAAATATGAAATATGATTTTCGCCGCCAATTGAAAATAATGTATGCAAAAATTCAATGTGCTGCACATAAACCTTATAGCAGAAGAGCATATCGAATAAAAAGATACACTGTAAACATTTGAAAGTTAATCAAATCACTCGAAAAGCAGATATATGAATTATGTATTATTATGTATATGTTCGGATATAGTTGAATCATTTTTTCCAGTTCTGATTACAGATTTGAGTTTCTACGATTTTAGGAGGCATTGGCAATCGATCGATTGTTTTAGTGATGTGCTGAAAGCAGAGACTCACAGGAATGTTAAGAAAAAAGTTCGCTAGCCTTAGCTTAGCAAAAATACGAATCAGTTCGATTATCGATTTTTATCGATTGTGACCAAGTTCGACATTTTTGCAGCGCTACTCACTATACTTAGAGGTAATCACCATATCGGTTAAGAACTATAATATAAGTCATGAACGAGTATTATTTCGGGCTGAAGATCTGTAAGTTCTCTTAGATAGGGAATCTTTTCTTTGCTAAAAATTAGGACGTAAGTTCATAACTAACTTAAAAAAGCAACTTTCAATTAGTGCCTATCACATCTGTGATTATCCTAAGATAATAAAAAAAATTGCTTAATGCCTGCAGTCATACATACATATGCAGATGCCATAGTGCGACCCTATCTTTGCCAAACAAACATGCAGCTGTGCAAATGCAATCAATTTAGTAGCAAATTGCATAATTCGACTTCGATAGAAATTTTCGTTCATTGCGTCTAACTAAAATGTAGCCAAAGTGTCGCGCGTGTGTGTGTGTGTGTGTATTAGTGGGTGTATTCATGTGTGTGATTTTCGTTTGTAGTCGTGCATTAAAATTAATTAGATTCGAGGGAGTAATTCCAGCGACAACCGCACGAATTAATTGATTCAAATCAATATTCAGCATTTCGGGCCATGCTCGAAAAACTAACCAAAAAACCGAACCAGCAGCCAGCCCTCCAAATAAGGTGACACCCAATGCACTCCAATATTCCCAATACCCCAATACCCAACACTCATCCACATCATCCGCATCATTCGCATTTAGAAGCAGGAGCAACGCCGCCAGCCTCAGCGGTGGCCACACTAACAAACCATATTGAAAACGTGCTCGAATCGTTTGAGAGTTCAGTTTGATTTGTCTGACAGTTTTCGATTCAACTCCCAGTTCGCCCACTTCACACACACTCTATCCTCTCCTCATTCTCTTCCTGTCTTTGCCTCTCTCCCTGTCTCTCTCTCTCTTTCTCTCTATCCACAAAATTCGCAAACGGACCGCAGTCCTCCTGTGTCGCGTTTATCTGTCTTGCCCAAAAATTGCAATGCCAACATGGGACACAAATGCGGCTGATGATTGCCTGTCGACTGGTCAAAGGGGGGCGGTGTGTGTGTGTGGGGGGGGGGGGCGTTCAAATAAACAGAAATCGTGCAATTGAAATGCATTTTAATTAGTTGATATAGGAATTGATAATAATACAATAAGGCGCTGCCCCAGCCAGACGAATCAGTCCATGTGAGCGGGTCACAATCAGATTGTCCTAATGCTTGTATGTGTTTTTAGGTAAGCTGATTAACTACAAGCTATACATTATAATTCAACGAATTAAAGTGCTGGATTGGAGTATGAAATGAAGTTCATTAAGATATATATATATATATGTTTGGAGACAAGAAACCTTTTAGATTTTCCATTTCTGATCATACTTGGTAAAGGATAATACAATAAAAGATTGCGAGTATAATAATTCATACATATAAAAGTGATTAATAAGCAGAATTACTATTAAAAGTAGTTTAATTATTTGAAAAGAGTTAATTATAAGTGGATTTCAGCCAAAAGAAAAAGTCTCGTTTGCAGTTCACACTGCATTGAATTTTGGCATATGATTAAATCAAAGAACAAAAGACAAACCCACAGCTCAACAATGGCATCAGCGTCATCAGCAGCATCAGCAATAATGCAACACTGACAATTGTAAGTTTGAGCTCATTCATTCTGCTCGTTTGGCCTATTCTGAATCTGTGGATGCTTGTGAATCTCGCGAGCTACGAACTACGATACAACCTGGCGATTGCCATCCGCGCCGGGATGGCTGTCAAAGCGCGAATGCCAAAAATGCAACGCCAGCGAAACGGAAATGTATAAAAACAATAAAAACCGCAGCAAAGAATGTTTTCATACCTTTTAGCGAGCACATTGCCTCTGTGTGTGTGTGTGTGTGTGTGTGTGTGCGTGGCGAGGTGCAAATATGTAACAGCCGTTAAATATTTGCGCGTCGAGAGTAACAGCAACTGATTTCCAAATGCAGAGTCGAAAGAACTGAAGAGAGGAGAGATAGAGCGCTGCCACATAATTTGTTTCGACCAAAATCACTGCAATATTTTGTTGGCCATTCACCTGCATCAGCGGGCATTCGAGAGCCATTCAAGTTTTCTTTTCATTCGCATTGTTGTTGTTGAATGTTGTTGTTTGTGGTTTGTGGGCTTGCGAGTATTTTTAAATTTTTTTTTTTTCGTTTTCGTTTTTGTATTTAAACTTCTTTGTTGTTTGCAGTCAGTTAGTCAGTTTGACTGTGTCAATGAATACTGAACTTAAATCGCAGGAGTGGTGGTGGGGGAAGGGCGGGGGGGGGAAGGGTGTCGCGATGTTTGTTCCTACATAAACAAGTTAAATATATTAGCACATAATTAAAAAGTTTGTTTTGCTGCCTTTGAAGGCAAGTAAGAGTGTGTCGGTGGAGGGGTTGGAAAATTGTTTATTATAGGTGTTGCTAATTAAGCCAGCGTCAGGGTTCTTCCGGCAAGAAACAAACACACGAGTGGCTCTAATTGGTATCATAATAATCACACACACACACACACACACACACTCATCACTTGCATAATTGAGACAGACACAAAGTCTCAACAGATGAAGCGACTCAAACAAAGATGATTTTCATCATTATGAATGGAAGATGCTTGAGGGTTGATCCAACTAAATTCTCAAAGGCCTCATATATGTTTGCATGAATGTGTGTCCATATATCAGGCGTATCTTGCGTATTGCTTCATTTCATTTAGCTGATTATCATACTTGTTTTATTTAATAAATTCGTCTTTATGATTCCAAAATGTAATTTAGAAGATTTGTCAAAACAAATTTATGAGATTAAGTTGGAGAAAAAACATCAGCGTATAAGACTTGTACATAAAAATACTCATAGTTCAGTTGGAAAACGTTTTTTTTTTTCGAATATTTTGCAGGGTATAGAAATAAATCTAACTGTATGACAACAAAGAACAAGCATGTAAGCATTTTGGCTAGCCATTAATTCAGTGCAGTTCAACTTAGTCAGTCAGTCACTCACTCAATCAGTCAATGTGGTTGCCAAGGGACTCCTTGTTGCTCATACATGAAAAGTGTTAATATGCGAGACACGAGGCACGCGGCACGAGGGCGGTAGGCAAAGCAAACAAAGGCAACAGTTAAAAGAGTGCGAGAGAAAGGCAAGCCTGCTTGGGGATTCACAGACAGCATCTCAAGTGGTTTCCTAGTCTCCTTGCAGCTTAGCTACTTCTGAGTATATACTTTGAGTACCTATGTGTATAGATGATGTGTTTGTTTGAAATTTTATCAAGCGACGCAAGTAATGGAGGAAATTTTTTAATTATTTAACCCCCGCACACACAAACGCACAAACACACACACATAACAACATGCATACATTCAGGCTCACACTCTGTAAGAGCATTTAGGTTGGGAGGAATATTTTTCTGCTGCATACTTTGGGGCGCTGCTTGACTGCTAATTTGCTATGCAAAACATCTTCAGAATTCTTATAAGTAGGCACGAATGAAATAATTAAAAGTTGCGCCACACAAAAAAAAAAAAAAGCAAAAAGAGAATAACAGTGAAGTTAAATTAAAAGTCTAGAGATTGGTATTTACAGCAGGAAGTCTGTGCTGCCCATACATAAGATATAGTTTGCCGATCGAACACTCTAATTAAGCTGAAGCTAACAAACCTTTTGCGGTTATTGCCAGCCGGCTGCATACGTGTTGCCATTTTGGCTCCATTTCCACTCATTTGTTACGCTTCTACTACGGCTCAACCCATCGCGTTTCTTGTGCTCTTCATTTTTACGAGACTTATAAAGTCGAACGGGCAACGAAGCAGGAGTACAAAGAGGAGATAAACGTGAAATTGTATCGTATCGCATCGTTTGCCAATGTCTGGGTCGCGATGGGCTGCTGGTTGGTTTGCAGCTTAATTGGATGCCACAATGTGAAATAAATTGAGCAGAAAATTACGTAGCCCGCCAATCTAAACCGCAGCTAGACGCTCTACAACGTTCTCGATACAATTTTACCTTTGCCAATTGTCCCGATTGTGTCGTTAAAAGTGGCAAGCAATTTGTAATGCATACCTTTTCATTTTGTGCAAAGGTTATTCGATTCCGACAACACATCAACATATCCCACATACCCACACAAAGTACACACACCCTTGAATAATTCTTATTAATTTTCATAATGATTTTATTAATGTATTTCGTTTTATTAAACTGTCTTTGATCGTTTTGGTTTTTTTCAACTTGCATTAGATAATACATAGAAATTTTATTGCACAAAAATCATTACTTTACATATACATATTTATCTTTATATATATATACGTACGAATGCATTTGAAAAATTTCCAATTCTTCAAGCTGACTTGACATTTTGTTTTTCTCTTCTATTTATTTATACACATAGTTTTTGGTTGTTTCTTTGGTTTTTTTGTTCATTTTATTTGTAATATTTTTTTTGTTTTTTGTTATACATCAATTATATATATATATATTTATGTACTTTACGATCAGTTTTCAATATATTATATGCATTTACTTTAAAGTTTCAGAAAAAAAAAGTGTGCTACTGGACATTTGCAAATGAGCAGATCTCTAAAACTAATACCACAACACTATTATGTGGCTTGTATGCGGCGTTTGTTGCATTAATTTTCTAATATATTGTTTTTTTTTTTTTTTTCACTTTGACAACTTTAGAAGATATTAAAATTCGCAGCACTCATCCGAGTGTATATATGTGTGTGTGTGTGTGTGTGTGTGTGTGCGTGTGTGAATCTAAACTCTATATAGTTGTAATAGATCAGGCCATAATGGGATTCCAGCTAAATTTTTTGACTTTACAACATTTCTTTTGATAAGCTGGGAATAAACTCTCATTATTTATGATCATTATCATCACCATCATCATCACCGTCACCATCACCGTCATCATTATCATAATCAACTTTATTTTGAATCTGAAACTTTTAGCCAATAAACTTTGCTTCTGTTCGAATTCACTTAATTGGTAAGATACTATGTGCTAGCAAAAAAAAAAAAAAAAACAAATAGTTATTATAATTATTTATAAGTGTTTTGCAATTTGTTTTTCATTCAAGTATGATAGTATAATTATAGTTTTTTTTATTAAGTACGTATACATATATTTAATAGTATTAAGCTTAAATTGCACAGATTTTTATACACATTTAAAGTACATACACGCATATCGAAGCACATGAAATGAACAGTAAACAAATTCACGAACATGGATTACGGTTTAGGAACTCATAAACAACGGCTCTTCTTCTTTTGCATTTGCACCAACTCATTTAACTCCTCAACTCCTTCCCTACCTACCCAATTCCATCTACTCAATATGTTACATGTGTGAAATTAAAAAATACATAACAACAAAAAAATAAGACATACATGAATTCTAAAATTAAATAAATTCTACAAAAACTCCTCTATACTATAAATATTGAGAACTACATCAAAAATCGACATCGTAAGCGATTGCTTCAAATTCGCTTTCCTATAATTTGTAGTTTTGTTTCTTTGTAAGTGTGTGTGTGTGTTTGTTTTGTTGTTGTTTCTATGACTAGCTTTTGTGTAGCTTTATGGCTCGGGCATACCACGGGCCTGGGACTGCTGCCGATAATATCCTTAAGGGATATACACACACAAACAGACCCAATACTGTCTAACTTTAGTTAAGTTACATCTCTGAACTACACAAAATAGTATCTAATAATAAATATATCTGTCGCTAAACGTTACGATTTCGTAACGATTTCGTTACGCCTCGAGACGAAAGCGAATTTGAGAGCTTTGACTCTCGCACCATCCATTTGCTAATTAAGTAATTTATAGCTGGTTTTTTCTTAAACTTTTCTTTTTTGTTTCCATTTGACTATACTTGTATGCTATACATACATACGAGTGGATTTTCTTTTGTTATATACTATGTTGAGCTTTTATGATCAGCAACAAATTCTACTAAAAATGTAATTTTCTTACGTTTTCTTATCATTGGGATTACAAAAAAAAATATGGTTTTTCATATGGCCTATATGTTTGTATGTACAATAATTTACACTCCATATTCCCCACAAACGCTACCAAGTCCAAGTCCAATCCCATTGCCAACGCCACCCATCATATCCTCACCCATGACGTTTCCAATTCCATCGCCATTACCAATATCATGCCCATTGTTTTGGATCTGTGTGTGCTGCTTCTCCGTTACTTGCCCCTCGAGGTGCTCGTGGCACTAAAGGACGGCGGATCCACACCACAGAACCTGACCTCAATATGGCCTCCAAACGCTGCCCCCATTGTCAGTTGGGTTGTGGTGGCCGCGATGGGCAGCGAGCGCGGCCACCTGACGATTGCTATTCCCATCCTCAATATTCCTCACCGACGCTCCACAATTGCCAATCAGCGTCAGATCACCCGGATGCGCCAAACCACCGCCAGTCATAATATTATGCTGCTGCCGCACACCCACATTGCTTATGTGATCCATAACACTCTGCAGCTCTCCATGCACCGAGGAGTTCGGAGACGCATGCGCCGGCAGCGTGTGCGAGTGAAAGCCATGCGCCGACTGATTGGCGGCCGTATACAGCTGCGAGTAGAGCAGACTGGCGGGTAGCACCGGATACAATGAACCATTGCAGCCGGCTGCTGATGCACCAGCACCACCACCATGCCCACCACCGACGCCAACGCCAACGCCCACACCACCGCCATAGGCCGAGGCAGAGGCATGCTGCGGCTGATTGACAATGCCCGGAAAGTTTTGATTGGCGCCCAGCATGGCGGGATTGACAGCGCCCGCGGATGCCACCGAAGAGGCAACACTGTTAGTGCCAGCAGCACTGCCACTGCCATTGGCAGCACCACCGTTTGTCGCACCACCGCTGCCACTGCCCAAATTTGGTGTATTGGTCGACAGCAGATCCTCCTGCACCGGCGACTCGGCCTGCGAGCTGTCGCTCAAGCTGCGCGGTCCGTTCTGGCTGGAATGCACATTGTAGTCGTTGCTGGCATTGGTGTGATATCGTGGCACCAGTATCGAATTAGCACCACCGCCACTGCCAGCACCCGCACCACTGCCAGCGGTTGCCCCGCTGCCAGCGCCTGCTCCATTCACCGTCGATGTAATGGACGTTTGTCCACTGGCGCCCAACAGGCTGTGGTGCGACATCTGGCCACTGGTGGATCCAACCAGACTACTAAGATGCTGATCCAAGTCACTCGCCGTTGAGTCAGGCAGCACTGTTGAAAAAAAATAAACAAAATAATATTGGAAACAATATATTTATAGAAGAAAATGTATTAAACTTATTGATTCCCAGAAAAACCTGATGGAAATAATCATATAAGACGATTCGTGTTCCAAGATTTTGTGTACTTGGTACAAGTATGACTATCTATATAAATTATAATCAACAAGCATCCCGAAGAATACTTTTTTTGCTTAAAAATCTTACTTACTTGGCACACAGTCGCGATTGGTGGCGCCACCAAAATCCTGATTGTTGCTCTGATCGTTTGAGGAGCAGGTGAAGCCCAGCGCTGGATTATTAAACTGGGCTGAGGTGGGCGTGGTGCACGATGATAGTCCGCTGCTGGCTAAGTACGGGGAGTAGGCAGAGGCGGCCGATCCATAGCCCCAATGCGTATTGCTGGCACCTAAACCAAATTGGGACACATCTTTGTTGTTGGTATCGTTTTTTGTTATTTTTTAGTTAATTAGTTTTTGTGCGTGTGTGAGTGAGTGAGATGAGATTAGAGAATAAACAAACAAAGGGAAGAATGTGATCAAAACTAGAATGCTCAGCAGATGAAGTATACGACATGTGTGCAAAACTAAACTTAAAAAAAAATAGCAAAACAATAAATAAAAAGCAAAGCCAAGGCAAAACTAATACTAAATGCAAAAAAAAAACACTGCATACAATTATCGTCAATAAGAGAACACCGCCTATGACCGACCGTGTTGGGCGTGTGTTCTGGCTCTGGCAAATTGATGGCACATATGGGCCACTAATTGGAGCCCCATCATGGCCATTATGCGGGGCTCTCTTTTAGTCATAGCCAGAACCGGTAGCCAGCGCATAAAAATGACAAACAAATCTGATGCGACGCCGGAGAGCGGAGCCCAAAATTGCTATCAATGTAAAAGCAGGCCAAAAATCACAATTTTAGGCTCCAGTAGGGCAGAGCATGGGAGACTGGGTAATAGATAGATAGAGAGCTAGAGAGGGTGAGGAAGGGGGTTTTGGGTAAAACAAACGCGCTTCGGATGAAGTACAGACCACGTTGCGGGTCCAGACTCATGCACAGATAATTAGGCTTAATTAATAGCCCATTCGGAAATTATTAATTAGTTTTTATCGGCGACGGGCGCATTTTCGTATCCGGGTATTGATTTTGTGGTGGCTTTATTAATGCTATTGGCTTAAATGCTTCTACCTCCATTAATTACGTTGCTTTTTGTGTACAGTTTGTTGCTATTGCTGTTCTCTCATGTTTTGTTGCTGCTGCTGTTGGTGGTGTTGTGTTCTGTCTGATGTTTGTTGTCACGCCGATTGACTTTATCCATTGCATATGTTTATCACTGAATTATTAACAAGAAATTGAAAGCACCAAAAGTTGAAACGCTCACAAAGCCAATTCAAATTTTGTGGCCTGCCGCCAACAGCTGTAGCTGAATGCTGACCAATAACTGGGGGCATTATGCCTATTTCTTCTTCTCTGGGTCCAAAAGCTTACTTATCAAGTCTTTAAGAAATCTATCTTGTTTTAAATTAGCAGTAAATCAAACACTAAATGGTAAAATTCCCATTGAACACGCTACAACAACTTATAACATGTAATGCGAAGAGTTTGCTTTTCCTTTACACATATCATTATACTATGGGCATATTTCAGCTTTATTTGAGTTTCCAATCTTTTTTTTTTTTGTTGCGAAATTAATAAAATATATGCCAGTAATTAAGTCAAGCAGCGACTGTCAATAAAATTTGTTAATAAATAATTCAGGTTATTTTGCTTTTTGCATATTTACAATTAAATTATGGGTAATCAGTAACAACAGACGCTTTCAGTAATCATTATTTACACACGCACACAGCGTGTCTATATGTGACTGAATAACATATACTATATACAGGATGTACATACATATACATATATAACGTATTTTGTGTGTGTACATAAATGAGAAAGAGCCATAGATTGCAATGGTGCTTGAAAAATGTCAGACTGTAAATCGCGCAATTTGCATTTTGATTTGTGCGCTTCACGCTAGACATTGGGTTTGGGGCTTGTAAAAGGGGTTCGAGACCAGAAAGGGGCAAAGAGGGTAACTGCCAAGTGAAACCAAGTGCAAATTGACAGTCATTGCTAGGGTAATTTTTGTGTGCTTTCTGATTGAACTGCATTTGATATATTTGTTTAAAGAGCCTTGTTTTTTGTGCTCAACTTAAATAATTATATTTCATAATAATTATGGCTTGATACAAAAAAAAATAACAACAACTAATTGTGTTTTTATGTTCATGCATCTTAACTTTGTTAAAACTTAATAAAAACCAACAAAATTAATATGCTACGACAAAAAAATAAAAATAAAAAATATTGTTAAATATAAGCGAAAAATGCTGTCATGTTTGACTAACGATTTGTCGCTTGTTATTTGTAGTTTTTGTAATGCAATTATTTGTCAATTTAAATTGAAACATCAAATTTAATATAAATGCATGTCTATAATTAAATTTAGTTCACCTACAACGCAGACAAAACAAAAAAAACACAAAAAAAATATTAAATATTGCCCACAATTTTAATTATTGATTTATAATTTGAAAGCCAGCAGTCAGCTCCACAAGCATTTAGGCTTACTTTCAATACTAATGTAAATGTCATCAATAAACTGTTGTAGTATTTAAATACCACAAAGGAACAAAGGAAAAAAATCTTTTTTGATTATAGAAATTTTAAAATATAGTTTATATGTATAAATGCCTTTTCATATATGTCGGAGAGAAGATTTTTATGCCAATCGACATACATATATACATTATTTGACATTAGCTTTTGTAGTTTTGTGAATTGAAATCATAATTTGCATGGGCCACGTGATTTATGCCCATTGCTGCACCACCAACAATACAATACAAAATGTTGACAAACTCACACACACACACACACACAGTTACGTGCAGAGACAGACAGACAAATAAATAACAAAAGCAATGCAAAAGTTTTTTTTTTTTGTCGCCAGCTTTTTATGCTGTTTGTCGATTGTCAATGCTGTTGTTGTATTTGACCAACGTTTATTTGTTTGTATAGTAAACTTTGGTTAAATAAAGTGGCCAACAGTTCAATAGCAGCACAATAACAACAACAACAACAACAACAAAATGTCACCCAATTTTTTATTTTAAATACTCTACAAAGCACTACAAAATACCAGCTGATGGGTTTTATCCGTTCCGATAGTTATAGGTAACTGAACTAATCAAAATAAATTAAAAAAATATCCTGACATAAGGAAAAGGTTTTTGATTTATTTTCCTGCAACAGCAGAGTATAGAGCAGTCGAAAGTTTTAAGCTCCAACTGGTTTTTAATACAAAAAAATACACAGAACTTAAAAAAATTAATATAATTGAGCCCTAATTAATGGAGTCGCTTTAAGCGCCTGCAAAATGGATGTCAAGATTTATTTGAATATTTATTTCCACATTTACTTATATAGTTTATGTACTTTTTGTGCATTTAAATTTAAATTGTATACATTTTTGTTGCTTTAATTTTGTTGTCGTTAGTTTGTGTGGCCGCAGCTTAAAACTGAAAATTGTTTTTGTTATTGTTTGAGTTATTTTTATTTATATATTTTTTTCGGTTTTGGCTGTTGCTTTTTTTGTTCTGTTCTGTTAAAGCCTGCCACCTAATCGTTTTGTGTGATTTTGTGCGGTTGCATTGGGGCACACCACACAGCGCCTTTCCCCCTCGAAACGAACCAACCCCTTTCAATAAACCCACAATTATTTTTGTAAGCATGCGGTTTTTTTTTTACTCAAGTGTTAAAAGAAAAGCCGAAAAGCAGAAAAAATTTTAGAACAATACAATTATAGAATGATGATTGATGTTAAAATGAATAATATAAATGTATGTAGAATATTGTTGAATATATTGATATGATTGATTGAGAAAGATGTGATATGAATTGTACTTACTCTGACAGTTGCCAATTGGTGGCATGCGAAAGCCGGACAATGGATCCGTTGAGAAGTGGAACGGTCGCTGGCCGAAGGCGAAATGAAATTGTTGTTGTTGCCCTAAAAGGGATAACACTAAGTTTTTTTCAGTTTTAATTATCTGTCCTTAACTAAATGTTTCATTTGCTTTTGTTGTTTGTGTGATCTTTGAATTGATTTAAGTAAAGTGTGAGCTCTCTGTCTTTCCTTTCTCTCTCTCTCTCTCTCTCTCTCTTTCTCTTTCTCTTTCTTTCTCTCTATTTACAAGCGTTGTCACCCATTTGCCAGTTGCCGTTTTACGGCAGATTGTATTCATTATAAAATAATAACCTTTTGTCTGACGTTGGCGGCGGCAGCTTAAAACCAACTGGCATTTATGTGCATATGTGTGTGTTAGTGTTTTTTTGTATGTGTGTTTGTATGTATGTATATACCGCATAAAACTGTGCCCTCTGTTAAAAGGCAGAGTCAAACGTTGCAGTCTGGCATCTAAGGATATAAATCATGCCATGGATTGAATTGTTGCTGCTACTCGGACCCAACAGATTACACCACTGCCAACAACAACAACAGCAACAACAGCAACAACAGCAACAACAGCAACAACTACACAAACAAACCGACTCCTGGCAGCTACAACTGTTGTTAGTCTGTGTGTGGATCTGAGTCTGAGCTGTTTGGGTTTGCCTTAACATATGCAAAGTAAAATATTTGCATGCTTATAAATATGCATTTGCAGCTGCTAAACGAACGAGTCAACACTGCTTATTAAATACTCTGCACAAGGATACAAAGGACCTAAAGAGACTGAATACATCAGAGAGAGAGAGAGGGTGAGAGAGAGAGAGAGAGAGAGAGAGGCTTCTGTGAGTGTTGTGTGTTTAGTGCTTTAATAAAGTCTCATTCATTGTGAAAATTAATGTACTAGATTTGCTTATGTAAGTGTGTAAATGTTTGTGTGTTTGGTGCTGTTTGACTATTGGCCATTGGCTTATAGTCCATTGGCCATTGGCCATTTGCTGTTGCATACTTACTTGTCTTGGAGCGAGGCTCGCGCGGACCATCGACAGTTACTTTGATCGCCTTGTTGTAGGTGGCTATGTGTGGTGGATTCGTTGACACGGTGATGGTTAATGTGAAGCTCTTCCCTGCAACGAGTTAAGGCAAAAAGAAGAAAAAATAATTTATTAACACGAAACATTAACAAGCTGAGCGCAGCTCTGTTTCTTAATTGGTTCCAGACACGCGCTACACATTTATGGCCTCAAAACATCGGTCGATTGTCACATCGTAAATATCAACAAAGAAAATGTTCAGTATGCAGACAGTTGGCTGGTTGCATGCAACTAACAATTAAATTGTCATAGAAAAAGTCTCTGGTGCGGTTTATAAGAAAGGGAAAGCGGAATCTATACAACTTGATGAAAGATTCGTTTCGTTAAGAAAGTTAAAAAAAATTAAGCCCACAGGCCAGCTCAAAATATATTAAAAACTAATCTCAGTTTTTAAAGGTTGCAAAATGGCTTCACTTGAGCAATTTCAAATCAAAGAAAAAGGAATTATGTTATATAACTAAAACGGACTATAAACGATTGTTAATTTTGTAAAGAACTTCTTTCTATGTCGCATCTCCTTTTTTTGTTTTCCTAAATTTTTTCTAATAAACTCCATTGCCTTTATCTGACTTTCCTTCCTTGCGTCTTTTCTACCTATTTGACAAACGGGTTTTCGGTTATTAATAATATATATCGCTTTTTTGGCAAGTTTTTTAGCCACCCAGCATTCTCTCTCTCACACACTGTGTCGCCCTTTTCACAATGAAGGAATTAATTACAATTCAAACTCATTGTCTGCAACACATGACTCAAACACACACACACACACTGCCACTCACACACTTTCACTCACATACGACGCTCTTTTGGGAACGAAGAAGAAGCTGAAGACTCCCCAATACATGAAAGCGAAGATTTATTTCATTTGTGCCACACAGTTTTCTTTTAATTAACTTGTTACGCCTACCTGCCTTCCCCCTGCTCTAAGCAAGCCCATTATACACATTTGAGATGGACCTGCCCCAACCACTTTTGGCTGAGTTCTTTTTGCCATTGTCAAATGTTGCCAGGCCCACGATGAATTTGCAGCGATTCAATTAAAAGCATTTCATCCAAGTTCCCTCCCGCCAACTTGATAGCCTTGGTTGAAGTAGTCGGGGTGAGGTTTTTTGTCCTTTTTGTCTATGACAACGCGGCGTATGTGCAATGTCTTCAAGTGTTTTTCGCCCATGTTGCCGCCGTTTGCTTTTTAAGTTGACAAACAAAGCTTAAATCATTTCAGCACACACAACAACAAATAAACCACCAACTCACACACACACATAGACCAAGGCTTACACATGTTGCTGACACACTCCAATGCGCCTGCTAACAAAACGCCGCCGCCTTGATTTTGGTCTTCATCGTTGTTTCGTTCTTTTTCTCTTTCTCACTTACTATATGGATTGCTTCCCCTTAGTTTCTTGTCGCTGATTTTCCAACTTTGGTAAAAAATAAACTTCGTCTTGAGTCTGTTTGCACTTGCCTCAAGTTTCATTTTGTCTTCGCCATTTGCTGCCACTACCTTCATTCCATTTTTCCGGCAGCTGCAAAATGCTTTTTCACTTTATTCTATCACACTTGGCCTTTATTGTCATCAACTTTAGTTCATTGTTGCGCTATTTTTTGCCAATTATTTCTTGATACTGTTTTGGAGTAGGCAAATTTAGAGGTTAAACTCAGCTTTTAAGCGAATCACTGTTTCGATTTGGCTTAAAGTCATAAAATAAATTCATTCTGTGAATTAAAAACTAAATTTCTTACATTCGTTTACATAATTTCGGCGCAGATGGAAGTATTGATAAATAAATGAATTGATTATAGCTTTCCAGAACAATTTTATTGCCAATGCTTTAAGCCCTCATAAGTCAACAAGTATCGAAGAGAAGAATAACTCAACAAAGAACAAAAAAAAAAAAAACATAAGGAAGAAAAACGATGCCTTAAGAGACAGCTCAAAGGGAATCCAAATAAGCCACAAAATGCGTTTTTGTGTTGGCCGACTTACTGGCTGGATTAGAAGGCTCAAAAAGCTTTTAAGGGCTTACCTGTAAAAAGGTAAAGAACAATTTTCAAATTTGCCTGCCATGTTTGCAAATGGCTGAAGCAAAAAAAAAATATATACTTATACATATACAAATAACAAATAAACATGTGTGCGTGCATTGGCAGCAAAATATGACAAACGACGCAAATATTTGAACAAAAATATCAGAGTTGTTAGAGATGAGCCAAAATTGTAATTGCAAATAATCCGCAAATTGTAAATTTTAAGCCACGAAAACGATTATGTGACTAAGTTGTCTTTGTCTGTGTTTGTGTGTGTGTTTTCTTATAAGTGTGTGTGTGTGTGTGCAAAGGATGTGTCTTTTTCTGATTTGTGATACAGCCACAACCATTGACAGACATTCAGACAGATACTACATGCATGTATGTACAAATGTACCTGCATCGTATATCGTGCGAATGTGTGGCCTACTCCACTTTGTCTTACAATGCCGCACACATCTCGAACTACCTACCAACCCCTCGCACCCTTAACATCAGTATCATCACACCCCGACGCATGACACGTGTTTGCGTTGTATGCCTTTCATTACCCAATTGATTTATGACGCTTGTTCTGTAAATTGCCAAGGATTTGCAACAAGGATTTCAGTTATTTGTCAACAGCTTTGATTTTAATGTCGCACACAAAGTGTTTCCTTCTTCTTCTCCTTCATCTTTCATTTTCAAATGTTGCAATTAATGCTGTTGTGCTGAACAAACAAATTTCAACTAAGAACAAAATAATAATCTATAAAATGTGTTGAAAATTCAATTAAAACTTCGAGAGAGAGATGGTGTCAAATCCTTTTTCAACCATAGGAAGAAACAATAAAAGAATGAACAGTTAGAAGACGTTTATAACAAAATAAGTAACATTAACAAAGCAGTCACGATACGACTCATATCTAGATCTTAGCTTAACTTGACTTGTTATTTGTCACGCCGAGTTCTTTATAAGCGAAGTTCATCATAATTGTAAGTGACACAGTTTAATGCCAGCTGCCTGTTGCTTTCTTTCCCAAGCCCCCAAGACGTCGAGCTACCCAAACAGTTCACCCACAACAACAGCAACAAAAACACAAACAACAACACGATAAGGACCCCACAATAAAAAGCCAAAAGCAAACTGTGCGCGCTTACAAAAAATATTCAAGACTCAAGGCGTGTTCTTTTTTTACACACACAGATCCTGCCGCCGCACCATTGAAGCAGTCAAGGTGTCAGTTTGTAGAAGTTTTTTATATGGGTATTGTATTAGGCTTTGTTTTTTCTTCGTTTCAGTTTGGTGTCTTGCCTTTTTAACGCCTTCTTTTTAACACTAGAACAAAGTTGATTGAGGGTGTTGGATGATGGAGTCTCGACTTTTGGCTGGCATTTGTCTTGCCTTTGACAAACCCCCACAGCAAGCAACCGAACCCAAGCCCCAATTCAGACCCAAAAAAAAAGGAAACAAAAACCGTGCGCCCTTTTTTCTGTCGTTTGTCGTTTGTCTTTTTATGCATTAATACATTTTGTTGGGGCAACGCGCCGCCTTTCACTTTCGATTGTTTGCCTTTGGCTTGGCTTGGGTGGCTTTGGGTAGAGCGGAGTTCATTTTGCGGCTGTCTTAAATGGCTTGAGAGAGTTGTGTAAATAAAAACCTCAACGAACGAGCGAAACCCCAAAGCTTAACTTGCCATCCTTATCGATAATGTTGATGTTGGTGGTGCAAAGTGGTGCGTTTGCTGTTGATGTTGTTGTTGTTGTTGCTGTTGTGATATGATGCGATAGAGAAGTTATTGACGTGGCAAACTCTAGTAACAATCGCCAGCTGGCACCGATTGTGCAACACCCTAACCCAGCTTAGACTTCTTGTGTGTGTGTGTGTGTGCGTGTGTCTGCATGTGCATGGCACTTTGCTAATTAAAAGTGTAGCCTAGTGCAGGGCGCTGGGGCCAAATAAATCGATGCCTGGGTAATTAAATTGCATGACGCGCGCACACGATATCCAAAGCGCAATTTGATGGAGTGAAGTGGGGGAGGGGGGTGGTGGGCCATGAAAGTATAGACGCATGAGGGGGTGTGGCGTGCATTTGCTATTTTGCTATTGTAATTAGCTGGGCGACAGCAGCAGAAGCTAAAACAAAATGGCGACAACGGCGATGGCGGCCAAGCGCCCAGCACAACGATTAGCGGCAATGCCACACAAATCACTCATACGCAGCGTTACACAATACCAGCAACCGAACTAAATCGAACCGTAACCGTTATCGTAACCGAAACCAAACCAAACCACAAGCGAACCGTTTTGCAATTAACACAGACGCATAAAGAGAGAGAGAGAGGGGGCGATGGGTAGGCAAATGCAAATCTTTGCATTTGACACTCAACCCTGGAACCCTGAATCTTAGGATGTTTGGTTAATTTACTTAACCGTGGCACACGCAATGTGTTACAGTTTTGATTCAATAAGAATAGGGTTGCCAAAACAATAAAAAAAAGAGATATGCAACAGCCCACAATTTATTTATCCTTGCTGCGGCTGCCTGTCAAAACGAGACGCGATTGCGGCAAAGCTGCAGCTGGAAGGGGGGTCTCATGTTACCCAAGAGGCATGGGCGTGATGGACATAGTCTGCAGCCGCTTGTTAACCCCGGCCAGACGAGGCCTAAATGAATGTGGAAATTTACAATTAAACGCCTCAATGCAAATGCGAATGTGAATACGGAATGCGGAATGGAAAATGAGAAATGTGCAGAAGATGGACGACGCGTCTATTGGCATGCCCAATGAATGACAATGCATGAATGGACATTCGGGCAATCGGACATTTGCTGCGGGTTCTATCTCTCTCTCTCTCTCTCTCTCTTTGTCGCAAATGCCGCAGTTAAAGCTTTGGTTTTTGCGGTTCTACCGCAGCGGATGCGTATGCCCCACGCTTCCCTAACCCAGACCAACCCAACCCAACCAGCTCGTCTGCCTGTTTGACATGGCAAAAAAAACAGAAACAGAACAAAAAAAATAGCCAGAGTTGAGTTGAGTCCGTTTTTGGGTTCGCCTGATTCGCCATTTGTGTCTTTATCTGTAAAGTTTGGTTGCAAAAAAAAAAAAGTAACAGGTATTTAGCAAAAACTTTCACAGCCTTTTGTAATTTATAAAGCTGATTCAACTACACTTCAACCATTTAGCCACAGTTCATTTCGCTTGACAGTTTATTAAACACTTTAAGATGAGGACATATACCGGATGACTTCGGAACTCGCAACTCGAAACTCGGAGCTCGTCTACTAATGAACTGCTGACAATTTGTGCAGCGCTTTACAAGCGGTTACAAAAGGATGCAAAAGGATGGCAGCAAAAAAAAAAATGCTGTGATAAAAAAAGAAGAAACAAAATGTTCCCAGCACAAAAAGTGGCTGAATAATGCTTGGACAAAAGCAAGCTGGGCATTGAGGAGAGCGCACTCAAAACTTTTGCCACTCAGCAGGCGCGGATGAAAAAGGGCGGACAAGGGAGGGGGCGATAATTGAACAAATTGTTTCGAGTGCATTTTGGCCACAAAGGAAAGAAAAGGCCGCCACCCCAAACTTACCTCCAACAAGAAGAATTACACCAACAGCTACAATTGTGAATAAATGGCACTTGAAAAAGTTGTTTGGTCCCAGAAATGATAGATTCCAAACATGAAGCGCAATGGGGATAACGAGAAAGTAAGAGAGAGTGTTACGCTTAAGATGTTTTATAAAACCTAAACAGTTAAAGTTAAGCAACAGGACTCTCTGAAGGGATGTAAATGAAACAATGGGTACAAAAAAAGACAATAGTTAAATTTTCGGGTCCAGATAAACCGCAATGGAATTTCTAAGATTTGGATAACAGTTGTGCGGAAGGGAAAGTCGAGGGAATGCTATATTTTCAGCCTTCGGCGCTGACTGCTATTGTTCAATAGCTGGACCACAAGAATATTTTCGAGATTCTCTAACCTGTTTCTCTTCCCTATAAGTAGCCTTCCACCATCGTGCACAAAACTTTAGATTAGAAAGCCTAAATGATTTTTATGTCGGAGGTTGCCAAGAAGCTCTACAACTGAATGCCGTACTTCCAGATCGGTTTTAGGATTGTTTGATAAATCAACACCTTGTTGCGAAGGCTAAGCCATGATCCCATCTAAGCAGACAGTGCATTTGAACCTAGCTCTAAGCGTGGTTCTTTTGTAGTAAGCCTGCTATCCATGGCAAGCCCCAGGCACTTGGCACATTTAGTTTTGGGAAAGAAATAACAGTGACAACACTTTTAGTGCTTAAAATAATGAACTTGGCAGCTTTTTTCACACCTTCATGTTTATTTTTCTTTGAAAAGCTTGAAAACAATTCAAAGGTCCCAACGTAGTCATTAAATAAAGGTTAAATCATGACTCAAAAGGCATGTTCGTACTTTTACTTATATTCCTATAGAGTCACGATATTACTCACCTCTGCCGCTGCGTCCAACAAACCGCAAATCATTGAATTTGGCAACCTGATTCTTCATTACGGCGGTGCAGTTGCGCAATTCGGCGCAATAGTTCTCATCGTTGCCGGCACGCACTGTGACCATGGTGCCGTCCATGATGTCACCCAGGGAGACGACCTTGAAGGCAACCGGTAGCGTTTTGTTGGAACGCCAATGCGGTGGCAGGACGGTGCAAACGAAGAGGGGACTGCTTGTTCTTATCAGCTCACCAGGATGTTCGGTTAGGAAATCGCCCAAAGTGCGTTCAGCCAAAATGTCTGAGGTCATCTTGGTGTACGCCTCATTTAGTAGTTGGGCTGGTGTTGGGGGTGTGTTTTGTTCTGTGCTGTTGTTGTTGTTGTTGTTGCTGCTCGAGCTATTGTTGTTGTTGGAGCCATTTGTGTTGCTTGTGTTGTTGTTGTTGTTGCTGCTGCTGGAGTTGTTGTTGTTGTTGGTTGTGTTGTTGCTGTTGTTGTTGTTGTTAGTGTTGCTATTGTTGTTGTTGTTGTTGGTGTTGGCATTTGATGCCGTCGAATTAGTGCTTGTGGTTGTCAAATGCATTTTGTGGCTGTTGTTGCTGTTGTTGCTGCTGTTGCTATTGTAGATGATGTTGTTGCTGTGATGTTGCTGGATGCTATAGTGATTGTTGTAGTGTTGCTGATGATGCTGTTGCAGTTGGTGTTGTAGTTGTTGGTGCTGTTGCTGTTGCTGCTGCTGCTGCTGCGAGTGTTGCAAGTGATGATGGGAATAATGTGATGTTGTGTCCTGCTGCGGCTCCTGCTCAAACTGCTCCAGATGTCCTTGAGCGTGAGCCTGCACTTTTTTTAATCGCACAATCTTGTCGACTTTTGACCAAAACGATGTTGAATTAACGAAACTAGCTCGCCCCGTTGGCCAGCTAAAAATAAATAGGAAATTTTCATTTGAATAATTATGTATTGAAAATTTTCATATCGATTGTTTGGCACTTACTACTTAAATAGTAAGAATCTTGTGGTTGACTTATTGCTTAACGAATGTCTTTAAGGCAAGTACGACGATTTTCTAACAGGACAGTATAGACCAAGAGTTCACCTAGTTAAGCCAGGAATAGCTAGTAGCTTCAGGATTTGCGACATGAAAGGAAAATTATCCTTGAACTTTACAGCAGACTAAGCAAGAAAAAAAGTTGTTTTCAAGAAATGTCATCCATATTAGGCATAAAAATAGCTTGCTTTTATGCAGGAACTGGGTCGAAAGGAAGAGCTTTAGGTCGCAGTTCATTCATCCTCAAACTTAATAATTATAATAAGACAAGTTCAGTTAAGGAATAAACTTCACTACGGTAATTTAAACAAGTATGAAAGATATATACGGTATACCGAATATTGCATACCCTTGCAAAGTGTGCATGTTTTTCGTAGTACAATATTTCTACAGATCTTGCATTTGTATGGCGGCTTTATGTTATGGTTTTCCGATCTTGCTGATTTTGACAAATGATCTTACTTCAGCGAAAAGAAGAACACGAACAAAGTTTCAGCTCGATAGCTCAAAAACTGAGGAGTTGGTTTGCCGATGAACGAAAAGACATAGCTATATCGAATAATATACTTATATACACCTCTATGTGGTCGAATATGCTGCCTTCTATGCGTAACACGTTCCATGAAAAAATATAGAGAACGAGATTTAACTTAAATTAAATTTGACTCGATGTAAAAACCCGTTAAAATCATTTTATGATTCCTTTTTTTTTGAATGTTTTAGTTAAGATATCATCGTTGGGATGTCAAAATGTCAAAATAGATTGTAGTTTTTCCCTCTCTTTGGTAGTTTTGTCATACCATAAGCAGAAACCAAACTGCGGATGGGATTGGGTGTTGAATTGACTTAAATTTCAGCTTGTGTTGGCCACCAAATTTGCGGAGCCATCATGTTAATGTCTTTAAATCACAGCCCAAACGGCATTTTACATGGCTATAGTTCATGGTGCATGCTGCATGGTCCTTTCCTGAGAGAGAGAGAGAGATATCTGGACAGCACACATAAACACAAATCAATTGTCAACCACTCGACGCAAGGGCAATGCCAATGGCAATGGCGTCCTCATCATCATGAGGATGAAATGGTTGATGCTGAATGTTGAACGTGCAACGTCCAAGTTTGAGCGGAACGCAATTTGCGTTGCACTTTTCAATTTCCTGCAAACGCGACAAAGGACATTGCAACACAGGAAGGCAAAAGAGGTGTGGGCTTTAGGCAGACAGGATGAACGACAGGAACTGAGCACACAGGACATGTGGCTAGATATGGCATGCAACTATCCAAACGCAAATCTAGTCCTCATCCGCGTCCATCAGCACAGCATACGACGACGATGACGCTGATGACGACTGCGCCTCGCTGTAACCAGTGTCAAAATGATTGTGGACTCACGGGTGAGAATTTGTGGTTTGATACTTGCATATTTTGTCACTTGTCGACGCTCGTCGCCCAAAACGTCAACTCCTCAACCTCTCTCACACATCCCAGCAACCCATCATCAGCATCAGTCAGTGCCAGTTTTTCTCCCATATGCCGTCTCTAGTCTGCAAAACAGACACGCACCAAAGTAGTCATGGTAGGGGGAAAGGTATAAGGGTGTAGGAAGTGTATTCTGACCGCATCCGCTGACCTTGTCGGCGGAGTTGTCATTGTTATTGTTGGGTCATGTAAGAACTTCAAAATTCCTAGCTGCAGATTTTTCTTTTGTGAAAACCATGCAACCCCAACGACGATGCCACAAACAGTTGCCTCCCCTCCCACTCTCCCTCGCCAATTTGAACGATATGCTCCCCAATTTACCCCGACTTCAGTTGACCGATAAAAATTACTTAAAAATGCCACAGCTCATGGGTTGACTTTTGGCCAACAAGAACAACGAACAAAAAAAAAAAAAAGCGAAGAGAGCAAAGCTGACAATTTGGAATGAAAATGGGCAATGGCCAGGGACATATGTATATGTAAATGGCTATGGAACAGCGCGAAAGGAAATCGCGGCGAAAATCCAACGGAAGCCAAACGTGTCGGCGCGTGGGCAGCAAAGCACCAAAAAAAAAGAAAAAAAAAAAAATCACCAAAGGGAAACAGCGAAAAAGAGCAGCAGCAGCAGCAACGGAAGAAAAAAAACCTGCAGCGACGGCAGAAAATGAACAACGGAGGCTGCGTGTCGCAGACATTTCAACATCCGACATTTGCCATTTCTCCACTTTTACTCGTTCTACCATCCGCCATTTGCCATTTGCCTTTTATTGTAAATTTACTTTATAAAGGTTATTACCAAGCCGAACATAAAATTCGAAGAGGAGCAGGAGAACAAGAGTTGGACAACAATTGAGAGTCTGCTCTTGTGGGTTTGTTTAATGACCTATTCAAAACTGCAGTATTTATTTTATGTCAACCTTGACTGTTTTTCTTTTTATTTTTTTTTTTTTTTTGCTTTTTACATTTAGTAAAAACAGGATAATGCCATTTTCAATTTACCGAGTTCTATCGATAGTAAAATAGTGTGGAAAGCCAGTAAAAATATATAAAAATCGTTTATAGGAACAAAAAAAAAATTGTAGACCTGCAAAAGTTATTTTACCCACACAATGGAATACTTTCCCCATCAATATATCCTTTTATATTAGATCATATAACAAGATTAATCAGGAAAACATTTTTAAACGAATTGCGATCACATAAATAAACCCATAAGGATTGTAAATCTTAAAAGCTATCCATCAAATTTGCAAGAAAAAGTTAGACAACTTAAATAGTTTCCAGATCTAGGTAAAAATATGCCAATATTTAGGTCGAAAAATTAAAACTTGTTTGAATAAAATTCGTAATACTTAAATGTTTTTTGCTCAAATAATCCATATATTGAATCAAGTTCACTTGCCTCTGTATGTAATTATTTTTCTAAGTAGCGTATTGCAGCTGTTGGTCGAGCCGCACTTTGATGCATTGTGAATGAAAAAAGAAAGATTAAAGACAAAAAAAAATACGTTGACCAGCTTGAAGCTCAGCAGGAGAAGCGCGCCATAATCCGTGCTTGCCGACACCATAAACGTTCGTCTCATCTTCTTCTTTTTCGTATGTATATATATTTTTTTTGCTTTTGCCAACTGGGCAACGTTGGATCACGCGTGGTTTGTCACCTCGTTGTTGTTGCTATTGTTTCCATATATTTTGGAATTTTTTTGTGCGACTGGCAAATTTTTTTTTTGTTTCAATACTTTAGCTTGGGGAACTAAATCAAAATTCATGGTTTTGTTAGAGGCGGCGACGTTGGCGCTGCTCAATCGCGCATTGGTATCAATAGCTGGCCAACACACACACACACACACACACACACACACAGACATGGAGACGTGAGCAGACGGTTTACACGCAAGCTTAACCCTTTGATGGCCCCACACACATGTACAACATGTAAATTGTTTCAATTTGCGGCATTTGCCGTAAAGCTGCGCAATTTTCGACATGCCATGGATACGTAGCTACAAAGTGTGTGTATGTGTGTGTTGTTTGCTCATTGTGTGTGTGTTCCTTCTTCACATGTTTTTTTTTTTTTTTTTGCTGTTGTTGTTTGTTGCTCATAGTTGGCATGTCCATTCATGTACGTGTCCAGCTGTTGTGCTCCCACAAAGCAGTCGAACCCAATCCGCACCCGAACCCAAAATACTAAACTTGTTAAATGTTATAGCCATATATGAGAGTATATATAGCTGTGTGTGTGCGTGCGTGTGTGTGTTTGGGTGTGCGTTTGTTTAGGTGTCGTCAATGTCTCATCTAAAACAGCTACTGATGCGGTGGCTGCTGCTACTTTGATGTAGTTAAATTTTAATTGGACTTTGGGTTTTTATTCCCAGTCTGTGGTATTTCATGTATGCGAGTGTATGAGTAGGTAAATGTATCTGTATGTGTGTGTGTTTTTTTGAATCCTAACAGTTATTTTGGTATTTGGAAATTTAACATTTTATGTTAACACATTCCGCAAAAGAATGGAAGCTAAACAAAGTCTTTAACAACTGCAAAATTGACAAATGGGTCAAAAACATTTTAGAGCTTCAATTCCGAAGAAAGAGATTTGATAGAATTATCTTTCCCAAAAAGAAGCCAGCTATGTTCTGCCTTAAGGAGCTAAAAAGACACCAACTACTAATCGATCGGCATATGAGTATCGATAAGAATTGCCTTAAAACATTTGTATCTAATAATAGTAAACTCCGACCACGCGGTGCTGTGGTGATTTTAGATGTTTACTCTGTGAATAGGGAAAACTTATTATTCAGTATAAGATCGGCTGAATTTGTGACGAGAATTGCAAAACAAGTTTGTTAACAATTGCATTGAAATCATATTTGTGTTGGGAAAATGAAATTGCAGTGCAATTCTTTCGGTAAAACCCTGTAATGGCTATCAGGAAAAACGTTCAAGCTCTTTCGTGACCTGGAGAAATACGGGTTCATTTATACACATTTATATATAGTTAGATAGATATTCTACATAAACATAACTTGATTAAAATTTCCAATAATTTTTTTTTTTCTTAATATTTCTTCCTGCTACGATTACTATCTATAGAAAAGATGTACTTAAGATTAGACCCTTAACATATTGTTGATCTTTACTCTCCTTTTTTCTGTCTCTCTTTCACTCTCTCTCTTTTATAATGATCTTAAATTGCACTCATGTTGAAACATCATTGCAATCTGTATATATTGTATGCTCTTTACGGCTTCTAAATTAACAACAATTGCTACTAACTAACAGCAAATTAAGCTATACATTGTTTATAAAAGCCCAAGTGCAGGACGAAGGACCTATCTGCCTGCAGGCTGGATTCGCTTTAATGCCTAAATCAACTAACTTTGCGGGCAGCAAACTTATTTCCGGCATGCCGAGAACATTTCCCAGACTTCAACACACGCACACACGCACATGCAACCAGACAGAGAAGGACTATGCTGAAATCAACAACCAAAGAGAAGACACCAAATTCAACCATAAATTGATACAGTAACACGCCTCGGAGTCACGCCCCTCACCCTGCCCCTGTTCCGGTACAAAATGCAGCAACAAAAAAGGACTTGCTGCATTTTGAGGACGATGCAGTGCAATGCATTGCAATGCAATTCTTCCGGCTGCCCTTCTTTCTCCTTGTTGCTATTGTTGGTCGACTGCCTGGCTGGCTGGCCGGCTGGTCAGAAAAACCAAAAACGAGCAACCAACAATCCCAAGTTTTCGGTCAACTTTGGGCCAAAACAATGCTTCCAGACAACTGCAGCAGGCGCCAACCACCAGCCAGCCAGTCAGTTGGCAGAAAGGGAGGTTAAAGGGTGTAAGCTGAAAACCGAAAACCGAAAAACTGAATGCTAAAAGGGGCACACTACGAGGCACGCATCTTTTGCGACCCGTTCCCTGACTTGTATTCTCTTTACTCCTTGCTTGTCGTCCTTCTCGCCTGCATTAATAACGTGCAGCGGCACACGTTCTGTGTCCGTGGCTGCGTGTGCATGCGTCGTCCATTAGTCCATTTGTCCTTGTAGTGTGCGTGCACTGTGTATGTCCTTGATGTCCTTGGTGCACGCGTGTTGTTTGGGGCAGCCCGAAAAAGGCAACTGCAACTGCAACTGGAACTGGAACTGGAACTGAAGAGTTGGACTTTCTCTGGTCAATTCGCGGTTTTGCTTGTCACTTAGCCGACGCGCTGCCCAACGGCGTTGCCCGTTGGCCATTTGATAAACGACGAAGAAACAGAACGATGCCAAACGAGATGCCATCACACACACACGCACACTAACAAACACACCAAGTGTGCAGGCCACAGCCCAGAAGCCACAGCTAGCTGAAGCTGTTTGCCGTTGTTGTCCTCCAGACGACAATGTGATGACATTTTGTGTCCATTGAATTATCTGGTGTCCGAAGTGTCCGAAGGGTGTCAAACTTGACTGAATGACTGACTGACTGACTGACTGGCTGCACGACCAACTCCATCCACTAACCAAATGCTTAGCCTAATGACATTCGTGATATGATGCATGCGTACAAAACGTTAATTTTGTTCAATTTGTAAGACAAGTTTGAGTCCGATAAAGTTTTAAACTAACCGGAAAGAAATGACTCGATAAGATTTATCAATCAATGCAGCAAGTTCATAATACAGCACTGCATATGATCTTGGACATGTATTGAACTGAATATTAAGATATATAAAAAGTACGTTTTGTTAAGCCAACGATGAGAAATCTTCTCATGCCAAAGGTAAACTGAGAAGACAAAATTAAAAGTCAATTGGGAAATCCCTAAACAATAACTTGCAAATTATTTTAGTATAGTTTTATGAATAAGTCCACATAATATACGAAAATATTCTCCTTTTTAAGTAGATTTAATAAAAGTTTTTAAGTAAAGAGTATCAAAAGTGCGTTGTTCCAAAATGTGCGTAGAAATTGTCTGTGTTATTTTTAAGCTTTAAGTGGCGTAATAAGTCCAGATTGCTTTCGTTGAGAGCTCTGCCTGTGCCCGGAGCTCGAGTTGAGTTCGAGTCCAAGGTTGAGTTTGAGATTTGGAGTGTGGGGGAGTCGAGTCGTTGTTTGTTTGCGCCTGCTGCAGAAGCTGTTTGCTTTGGCTTTTGCTTTTAAGCCGCCCAGGACAACGAGGAGCTAACAGTTGCAGCCGGTTGCCGAACGAAGCAGGCGTTTAACATTTTTGAGGCTTGATTGGATTTTACACAGGCCTCTGGCTAAAGTGAAAAATTGCATTTTGAGCAGCTGCTGTTGTTGCAATTTCCACTTTGTTGCTATTTGCAGTCTAAAAATTGTTGTTGTTGTTGTTGTTACTGTTGATGAAGTCGGCTTTGGTTTGGTTTGGTTTGGTTTCATTTGGTTTTTCTGGTCAGCCAGCCTGCGGCTGTCTGTTATTTTGAAATACTCGTTGAGTGGCTCGTTTGCGGTGAGCATGCATGTGGCTGGTTACGCCAATACACAATTCACCCACCCACCCAGCCACCCAGCCGCCCACCAACCTGCAACAAAAACTAAACAATATGTCCGCCCCATATCAAAAATAAAAAACAAAACAAAATAAATCAACCCAAGCATTGCTCTAACGCATTTTAAGCGATTTAGGCAAAGGCCAACCAAACAATTGTGGGGAAGGAGCTTGCAACGCCCATTAACAGTTTATTAGCACCTCAAGCTGTCTCCACCTCCAACTTGGAACCGTATCTACCCCAGCTACAGCAGACTGTAGTCAAGTGCCAAGTGCCAAGTGCAATGCCACGCCCATGTCTGTGTGTAAATGCAATATTGCATTTCTACGGCAATTAAAATGAATTTTCCGGTTACTTGACACATAACATAATTTGCATATCCGGCGCCAGGCACGCCCCCCAAAACCTTTGGCCTCCTCACGCCCGCACTCTCTGATACAATAACAACACTTGATGGGCCACCCTGGGGCTTTAGATTGTTTAAATGCATAAATGATGTAATGAATGCAGCTTCAACTGCAACACAGCAGCAACACAATAATGGCAACGACACCAATAGCAACAGTAACGACAAAAGCATCGTGCAACCGCATACGCATGCAACCCTTGAAGGCGCCGCCTTTTTCAACCCTTTCCCCTACTTAATATGCTAGACCCTTAGATATTTGTGTGCCTTAGTTATTGCACTGGTCAGCCAGATTTTGTGATTGTTTTGTTGATATTATGATAATAATTAAAGATACTTTTAAAGTCTTCTTTGTTAATGATTTAAGCTTTAATTTTTCGTTAAATAAACTTTATCAAAGTCAATTGAAGACATGCCTTCTTAATAAGCTTCATTGAATCATTATCTTGATAAATAAAGTAAGTCAAATTAAAGCAGATTTGATGGAGTATGCTTTCTGCCTTGCAACAAAAGTACTACATTAAAAATTATACTTTCTGTATGTTCAAAAGTAAACCCTGCGTTTGACAACCAATTGACGTTTCTGTCATTCGACCAGTCATATGATCCTATGTATTATAGGAAGTAGTCGGATTACATTTTGATTATTCGTAATTGCCATCAATTTGTAGTCACAGTTTGTTTTGCGAAAGGATTATGCAAGTATAATCCGCTGAGTATTTTTGTTTTTTAAATAAGTCAATCGATTACTTTTCGTAATCGTAATTAACAGCCCTGAAACCATTTTTCTTACAAATCGATAATAAAGTTTTTAGTAAATTCTTCCAAAAAAGAACCGGTCAAGGCAACAACACTTCAAAGATTGCTTAAAACAATTACCTTGTTGTGCAGTGTAGTCACTTTAATATGCATGTTGTCACCGTTGTCGGATGCAACTCGCTCAACTCTTAACATCTCTGCTTGCCTTGCTTGTTTGCCTGCTTGATACCTTTGGTCTACAGGCCACAAAGCTTCCCAAACTCTACAATTGACATGCCGACGCACACACACACACACACACACACACATTAGCACATACACATACATACGAACACTTGGCGAGTTTGTCCAAATCACCGAGTTTAACAAATTAAATGACTTCTAGTGCGTACATTGTTTTGACACGTATGTCCCCACCAATCCAATGCATGTCCTTGCATTGCTTTTTGTGCAAAGGGGTAGGAGAGGGTTGAGAGAGGGTATGGGCAGCGTCTGGGCTTTGCCAAATTGCTGTTGATTGCTCGGGCTCGACACTCCCAGCTGGATGCCCACCTGCAATATGCAGCATTTGACAGGCAACAATTTCTGTTCAACATTGCCACTTCTATGGAGATGGTCCTTGGAGGCAGGGGCAGGGGCAGAAGCAGCAGCAGCAGCATTGTTATTGTGGTTGGGTAGGTGCACAGGGGCAGGAGCAGAAGCTGGCGGTTAGGGAATTGCCGCCCTGAACTTTTGCATGACATGTTGTCGAATGCAGTCAAAACGTGGCACGAACACAACTCAACACAAATCATAAAAATATAGCTAAAGAGTTTTTAATGCTGCCATCTGCCAAGAAAGTTGAGCGAGCTCCTTATTACGAACCGCTGGACCACCCAGCTGTCTTGCAACACGCGGCCGGCCGCCTTTGATACGCATCATCATCATCAAATTTTTATTTTTATGGCATTTGTCTTGCGCGCCCCATCCAGGTTTAATGTCTTTATAAATACACACACACACACGCACACAAACGACAAAACAACACAACAAAAATATGATCAGCGATGTTGCAGCGTGAGCCATATGAGTGTTGCGAGCTGCCTCATTTGTTTATGGCAATTACAATTACAATAACAACAGCTCCAAACAAACAAAACAGCATTTTCTTTTTTCCTTTTTTTCGATACAAACTATTTTGAGACGGCTGTGAATGGCAATATTATCAAATTAAAATGTTTTTGCATTAACATTAACATTATTTATTGTTCACTTACTTTATGCAGTTCAACTCACAATCAAAACAAAAGTATCACGAATGCATTTTGATCAGCCTTATTTATAGCTTAACTTGCTCTGTTTTGGGGCTTAAGTTTAGGCCAATCTAGTTTGATATATGTATTCTAACATTTGTTTGTTCACAATTTGTTCATTTCACAAAACTTGAATATTTTAAATATTTTTTTTATCACTTTTTTACTTTAAAATTGGATGCTTTCAAAGACAATTTAATTAATTAATATTAACACACTCGTTGGGTTTTGCTAAATATTTGTTTTTGATATTTATTTAATTTTTTTTTTTTTTTTTTTTTGTGGCACATTTTGATGTTTTATTTCTGTCATTGTTTGGGCGCCACCGCAGCTGTGACTGCTTCGCGCGTATCTAAAACTGAATTAAGGTTGGAGTCTACCTCTGTGTGTGTGTGTGTGCAGTGTGTGTGTGTTATGACTGTCCGGCCACATGTGTGTGTGTGATGGCTGTTGTTGTTGTTCTTATATTGTTGCCAGTTGAGTTGCCGCGTTAACTTGCCTCGTCTTGTGTGTGTCGTCTCTGACGTTCAGCTAACCAACATTTCATTGGATCTCGGTGTAAATTACACACATGCCATTGGATGTGTGTTTGTGAGTGCTGCCTTAGCATCGTTAACATTTGTTCTTTGGCATCCACTATGCTATGTAGCCACATTTGAGTCGTTGCCGCCTTTTGATGACACGAGTGCGCTTAAACATTTTAACAGCGTATTCTATTTTTTGTGTGTTCTGTTTTTTATGGGTTGCTACTGCGAGTGAGCAGGTCTCAAGAGAGTAGTATATGTGTGTGTATGTGTGTGATCTGCATGTGAGTTGGCTGCTTTTTAATTTGTTGTTGCTGTTAACTCACTCAACACTGTTTAGTTACTCACTCACTCTCAATACAGCAACAAAACAGAACAGAACTGAATTCAACTCAACTCATCTTAATTTAACTCAACTCGTCTCTCAATTAGCAAATTAAGTATGCTCCCTCTTCAACCGCCCCAAAAACTCACACACACATTCATATATCACTCTTAGCAAGGGTTGCAAACTTGGAGCTCTTTTTCTCTCAATTTGCTTTCATTTTGCACTCAACTCAAATTGTTTGGAGCTCGTTGGACTCCGCCCCCGTTGCTCATGATCCCACTGCAGCTTTGCATACATGCAACATATGTGTGTATATATGTGTGTGTGTGTGTGTTTGAGTGCGGTCAGCATTGTGTTCTGTTCTGCATTATTTTATTTTATTTTTTTCTTATTTATATTTGTATATTTTGGGGATGGTTTTTGTTGTTGCTGCTGGCTGGTTTTGTATATTTGCGGCACTGATTTTATTATTTTGCGTATGTTTTTGTGCAGCATTTCGTTTCGTATGTGCAAATCACGCAGTGACCGCCCCTTTCCAAATAAAAGCTTGGCTCCCCGCGCACGCACCAAAGCCCACCAAGCAGCACCAACTGTGCCACAAATGCCGCCCACAGCATTTTGCGGTATACGTTTGTGCCCCCAGAGATAGAGAGAGTGAGAGAGGAAAGTGGAGTCGCAACAGGCTGCATGCAAAATAGAAAAATTAACACAAAAAACACACAACAATTTTGGGGGCTGGACATGAATAGAGGAGAAGGAGCCGAGTCTGCGTTGTGGTGGTGGTGGTGCATGGATTGTGTGGTGCGGTGCGGTGCACCGGTCAAGCCAAACCGGTGCCAACATTTTTGTGTGCAATTTTTAGTTAAATTATTTTTACACTCCCACACACACGCACACTTACACAAACATACACAGACAGACACAAGGGCACAAATTCGATGCAATTTCTATTTTTAGGCCCAAATGCAAAAAGCTAGTGCTGTGTGTGTGTTGTGTGTGTGTTTGTTTTTGTGCATGTACTTTTTGCCGACTGCATTTGGGGTTTTTGTTGTTGTTGTTGTTGTTGCTATTTCAGCAACAAAGTGGCAAGTGCAGATTTGAAGTTATTACCAAAAACTAACCAACGTTTTGTGGGTTTGAAGTTGTGTGGAATAATATTGGTAGACCTAAAAAGCCTTTGGCTTTGCTGTTGTTGTTGCTATTGCTGTTGCAGCTGCTCTGCTCGTGTTGTAAATATTTTGTCGATTTTTGGCAAACACACACACACACACACACACACCTACACATCGAAAATTCTACCTTGCACCTAGGAACACAATATTTTTGTATTACTGCATGTTGCAATATGCAACAGATTTGCATTATTATGGAAAAAAGAAAGAAACCTGACAGAGCAGCACATTAGAATGCGGAATCATCTTACAAATCAACTGGTGAACTGCATTGGCATTGCTTTTCGAAAGTTAAGAAACATAATGAACTTAATGGCAGACTGTTGATAGATTAACAAATATATCTGAGCTAACATTTTGTAATACATTTTAGAGCTATATTTCACTTGATTTTGTTGCACATTATTTTGGGGATAGAATATTCACTTTTCATTATCATTTTCCTAAACACTTTTGATTGAAAACTGTTCACATTTGCACATTTACTAGTAAAATTATCTTTTTCTTATTAGTGCTGTTATTTCTTAAAGCCCTTTCGCACAGTTCTTGGATTATTATTAAGTTTGAGCAGTGTTTATTTCGCTCCAGAATAAAGGTTTCAAATTAACAAAATGGTTTTGCGGCTAAGATTTTGTGTCAAATCCCCGTTGCTATGTTTCAACAGATTATATTCTCGTTAATGCAATAAGACAGCAATTGCTGTCCCCCCACCCCTTCATAAGATGCAACACAACACGAAAACAACAATATCAAGGACAAGGACTATTTGCGGAGCACGTTAATAATTTGTAAAGACACCAAAATAAAAGAAAATAATGTAAAATGGTTAAGCCGCCAAACACACACACACAAATGCACACAAACAAAAGCAACGACAAACAAATGCAACAACAACAACAACAACGGGGACAAAGGTTGCGTTGTGGGTACAAAAAATTACGAAACCAAAAATCAGCAACCAAATATGTGGTTGCCACCAACAAAAGGACCAAACAAAAGGCAACTGAGAATGCACAATCGAACAATGCGCACAACTCAAAGATACCCTGTACCAAACACAAAAGCTTCAACTCGATTATATTTGAAGTTCAATGAATAAATTATGAGAATCATATGAAGAATTAAAACATTTGAACAATGATGAAAACATGATCAAGTAACTATATAGATGATATAAAGCACGGCCGATACACACATACAGTTGACAAAGCGGGGCAACCGTATTGACAAGCAGTGGACAGAGAATCATGTGAGCAGGTGAGTTGTTTGGCGATCGCCAACGTCAAAGGATGAGCTCAACAAACGAGGAAAATCCAAAAAAGAAAGGAAAACAACTGCAAAGCGAATGAAACATTGCAGTTTTTTGCATTAAGAACAGCAAACGGAAAATGCACAGCAATCCACGAACTGTGGCATAATAAACACACTGTGCAACACGCGTGTCCAGCGTTGGTGGGCTATAACAATGAACGAAGCGGGCGGTCTTCCTGTTACAGTTGTTGTTGTTGCGTTACGGCCTGCCTCATCAGCATCAGCAACTGCAGCAAAAGCAGCAAAAACAGGCAAGCCAGGGGTCAAAAAGGTGTGAGAGCAAACGAAGGGCTGACAGCTGTACAAACGCCAGGGCTCTGCAAACAAGGCGGACGGACACGGGTGGGAAGGGGTGATTCCGGTTGACCGGGGTTAAGCAGGACGCGTTTGGTCAGTCGCCTGGTTTCCGCTGCACACACGCCGCGTATGCGTAATGTGCGAAAAGCGCAGCAAAATGAACACAAAAATCAATAGGGAAGCGCAAAAAGAAGCAAAGCGTATTAATAAAAAAAAGAAAAGAAGAAACGAAACAAGAAAATGGAGAAAAGAAAACGCAGTGTAATGCATACAAAAAAAGAAAAGAAAAAAATGCAGGCAGGACACGCAGCCGGAATCAACGGCAACGTGCGCCGCAGCATGCAACCCACCCCAAACCCCAGTCATCCATATGTCAGCGTTTTTTTTTTTTTTTTTTTTTTTTGTTTTTTCTGCTGTTTGCAACATTCAACGTGTTCATTGCAGTCAAACTTGTTGACAATGCTCGCATGCAAGTAAACGAGCCACGGCCTGTGCTCCCCTTTTTGCCTGCCACACACACAACCTTCCCTGCCCGCCGCACCATTGCTATACCTTTTACTCTGGCTTGTTCTTGTTCGTTTTTAAGGTTTTGCATTTTGAGGCCAACATTGAGGCCACGAACGGCGCTGCCTTCCAGCGTGCTGACAACAAGAGCAACACAACAACAACAACAACAACAACAACATACCCATCACCAATCGCAGCCCACAGAAGCTGTTCCTGTTTCTGGTTGATTCTGGTTGATTTTGGTTGTTGTTTCGTTCTTTTATCTTCATTTTTCTTTGGCCTTTATTTTTTTGTCGGCCTCTTTGTTTGGCCAGCATGTAAATTTATGACGCTGGTCAAGTAGTTGTGCCAGTTGCCTGTTTATACTCTTTACACAACAGAGTCGCTAGGCTTTTTAATGCATTTGGAAATAATCCAAGAAGTTTATTCAAAAAACGCAATCAAATTGATGTTATTATAAATCAAGTTTGGAAACCACAAGAATAATAAATATAGCTATATAAAAATCACCTCATCTTCTGACCAGAAACTAAAATTTTATAGTGCATTCAGAAGTCTAACATAGAAAATGTGCATTTTATTTTTCTCATTTTTGACGCTTGCATTGTGTGTGCGATGTGTGATTTTTGCTGGGCAGTTTGGCAATTTTTTAACAGCTTGTTAACATTTTGCCGCCTATCAATGCACAGCGTCCGGACGGAGTAGCCCAAAAGGCCGACAGTTATCGTTGGGCAGCTGATCTGTTTGCGGTTATACGATGGGGGGGACAGGTGTCCTTCAATTGAGCATGTGTATGTGTGATTGCCGTGTTGTTGTTTGGTTTGTTCCCTGTGATTCGCTGATTCGCAAGGATTCCCCTGTTGACTGGTTGTTGCCTGTGAACGCCAACCGATTTTCGACTCCTCTCGCCCACTCTGTCGCTCAACCATCAAATTGCTTCTGGTATTTAGTGTGCAAAGAAAATGCCTTAATGAAGTGTTGCTCGAGAGCTCATTATGCATTTTTCTCACGTTTTATATTTTTAATTGCATTTTGTGCCCATTTGCAGGCTGTCTCTCTCTCTCTCTCTCTTATTTGCCGCCATCGACTGTCTACTAGTTAGTGCTTGCCATCTGTGTCCTTTTATTAAATGTGCCGCACGGCAAGCGATTAAAACGACCGCCGAGGCAGCAAATCGAATTAATTTTTGTAACGTGCAAATGACCGCAGCAAGCAGCAACAGCAGCAGTAGCATTAAGCAGCAGTTTGCCTGGGATACTCATACACATTAAATCCTTTGCCGCACACAACACATTTAAGTTGATGATTAAGCTGGCCGCTTTATACGGCATGTAAACAAACATATAGTATTGGCGACATTGCATTGCGCTTCATGTGTACGTGTACATTATGTGCTTAAGCACATAAAGATGTAATGACCTGTATACATGACCACCACCACCACCAATACCAATACCAACACCATCAGCAGCAGCAGCATTATTGTGAGCGACACCAAATAGCGGCAGCTGATCTTTTGGAGCAAGCTTTTTGGTTGCCGCTTAATAAACTACATGAGTCAAAGGGCAATTGTGGGCGTGGCATGCACACATGTTTTTTTTTTCTTCTTCTGGTTTTTTGTTGTTGTTGTTGTGTATATTTTAAATGCTTTTAATTGAAACTGCGCAAATTGCGAAAAGGATGATGCAGCAGCAGCAGCAGTAGCGGATGCAATGCCGAATCACAGTGCATGTCCCGGCCGGCCGACCGTCCGTCTGGCTGGCTGGCCGGCTGGCAGGCATATTTTAATGAATATTGAGGATTAAAGGAATTTGCGGATTTTCATTGAATTATGCATTTTGGCCGCTCGTCCTGGCTGCGGTTACCAGGCACCAACCAACAGCATCAACAGCACTACTAGCTGCAACATCAGTAGGCAAGCACAGCCATCATGGAGCTCGACCATCGTATATTTCTTCGTCGCACGCGATGATTTATTAAGTCATTAGCACTTGTGCGGCTGCTGCTGGTGGCTGCCCACGCAGAGCTTGCAGCAGGATGCAGCCAGCCAGCCAACCAACCAGAGCCAGTGTCCATACATGCATACATACATACATACATATGTGTATGTTTGTTTGTTTGTGTCGTGTAACTTATAATTCTTATTAATTGTGTGTTGCTCTTGCAATGCTTTAAACGTATGTGCATGTGTGTGTGTGTGTGTGTGTGTGTGTGTGTGTGGTCGCATATTCAATATTGTTCAGGGGACGGCATCGCAACGGCTGCTCATTAAGGCGCAGGACATTAACTGCTTAACCAAAAATTCATAACCATCTGTAGACACACAACATTTATAATTATGATACTTTGTTTTGTATGTGTGTGTGTGTGTGTTTGTGTGTGTGTGTGTGAACGACTTTTATAAAGCTTGATTGATTCTCATATTTGTAGCTCAAGAACTATGTTAAACATTTAAATAAAGTTTAATGCGTACTTTCCAACACTCGTTTCGCTAAATATTAAAATATTACTTTAAATGTAAATATTTGAATACTAATGACATTTTATTCTAATAATAATTAATATATTTGAATATAATAAAGTTTAATAGGGTATCAACTATAAGGTTGATAAAGTTGAAGTACTCAAAGGACGATAGAACTAATTTGTAGGACTTTTTGTTCCGTTTTTTCGCACTGTTCTTGTTTTAGTTCACCATAAAAATATGTTTCGAATTGCTGTGTTTGAATCCAATGTATGAAAGGAAAATCACAACTATAAATTAAGTTTTAAGTTTGTATTTATTTTTGTGAAGCTGAGTTTTTAAGAACCCACTGCCTAAGAATGACAAGTTTAGCTTATTTTTCAAGTTTCTTCGCTTTTATTTCTCAGAAACATTTTATTTTAAGTATTGTACAGTTTCTTATGAGTTACAACATGAGAATCAGAAAAAATTTTCCACAAGCTTTAAGCCAATTTCGAAGGCCATTTAAGAATGGCTCCCGGTCACATTTCGAATTCGGTTGAAGTTTGGTCTCCGTCTCGGGAATTGAGCTCATTGGAAGCGAAGCGTATTGTGGAGCCATGTGTGTGTGTGTGTGTGTAGCGCGTAGTGAGGAAGTGTCTGCTGTGCTGTGGAGAATGTCAGAAATGCGTGTGAAAAATAAACGAGATTTTCGCAACGCGCTTTTGATATTTTTGCATGACAGAAGCCAAATGAGAAAATGCGATTTTCCGCATTGCTCCGGCCAATGACATGAGCATGAACATGGCGGCAATGGCCACCGACAGCCGCCAGGCGATGTCCAATGGCCTACCAACTTAATGTGTTGGCATTTCCTGACACACACACACACACACACACACATACACGCACAAACATGCCTGCATACACATGATGAGCACACATTCATACAAAGACAAACGTGGAGATAATTTTTACAATTTGCAGCAATGCGTTTTTAATTTAAATCGATAAAAGTTGCATTCGCACAAAAACAAACCAGACGAAAGGACAACAACAATAGCAGCACAATGCAAAACAAATTGCAAGCAACCCTCAATAAACTCCCCAAACTCCCCTCCGTACCACCACGGCTGCAGTTCCAATCCCAATTACAATCCAAATCCCAGCTCTTTTTCAATCCCTATCTAAGCTCTGGTCTCCATTCTGCTTGCACTCATAGGCAACAACTTTTAATTATGACAATCAAAAACACTTTGAAAACTTTTGTTTAAAGCCCCAATTATAGCAATTGAACGATTGCGCAAAAGCTTTGTTTTAAGATTTTCTAGAGAAGAAATATAAATGCAAAAAACTTATATTTATTTAATTTATATTTATTATTATTTTGCGATAAATATATATAAAATCACATGAATCTCATAAAATGGTTTTGTTTGAATTGAATTTTAATACTTATATTTCCAAATTCAAAAATAATATTTAAATTGAACTTGATTGTTCAAATCTAATCGTTTTCACTGCTTCAGAGTCTTAGAACTCTTTCGAAAATGTTTTGTTTTGCTTTTCGAACTCATTTAGATATTACTTAATTTAACAATGATAAGGTTGCCTTTAAATTTTACGCTTTTGCATATCCGATAGTCGCTTTTAATTATTATAATATTATTTATCTAATTTTTTTTGTGGAACTGCGTTAAATACAGTAATTGGCCAGCATGTGGCAGCTGCAACAGAGCTGCGCATTTGCAATAAATATTTGGTATGTGTGTGTGCATGTATTCAAATTAAATCTAATTTAATTAAATGCTATGTACAAAAACCAAGCCAAACATTTAACTAACGCCGACGGGTGCAACAAAATGTGTTGCCTACATTTGAGCGCCGGCAGCGCTTTATTCTGAAATTGTTATCCGTTGTCGTTGTTGCTGTTGCAGTTGCAGTTGCAATTTGTTTTGTTTTTGATTTGACTGCCTTGCCACACACACACACACACACATACACAACTGTTTGCTCTTGTGCATATATATTTGTATTTGTGTGTTTATTTTATTTTATTATTTTTTCTCTTTTGCGGTCAACGAGTTGGTTGACCACTTTCAAATACAGCCAAAGCCATAGCCACGCCTACGCCCACGCCTCGAAAAAAGCAACCATAAATACGTACACACATACGTACATATACGCATGTATGTACGTACAAAAAAAAAGTGCAAACAACTTGAGCGGTGAGCTCGTCTGAACCCTTTCCCCAATACAGACGGCTGTTGTTGTGTTTGATGTGTGTTGATTATATGCGCAATATTTGTTGCCAACTTTTATTTGTATTTTATTTGTATTTATTCGCATTTTTTCTTTTCTTTTTATTATGTGCAATTTTTGTATTTTGTTCTTGTCGCTCTTTTTTTTCATATTTGTTTTCAAATATCACATTGCTGTGTGTGAGCTTTTTTTAAAAAAACTTTTGTGTTGTTTTTGTTATTGAATGCCTACACAGTTGATTTAAACGTTTTAAACACCCGCGTGCCAATGTTTTGCCCTCTCACGCGCTTTGTTTGCCGTTCTTGTTCTTGTTGCTGTCGTTTTTTTTTTTTCTGTATATTTTTTTTTATTTTTGGGTTGGGTTAACCGTTGAATTATCAATTTCGCGGTAGAACTTGCGGTGCATAAGTGCGGTTCACCGATGAGTTTTCGAAGGTATCATATTATGCACGTACTTTTGTTGTTGTTGTTGTTGTCGTATTTACCCATTGTTGTCTGCCGTTTGTCAGACCGAAATAAATACGTTAAATTTTAATTAATTACGTTAAGTAAAAATTGTTCATTGCGTCCATTTCGCGTTTGCTTTTTGACATGTGAAGTGGGTCATTAAGCGTTTATCTTAATGGTTACAACAGCCTCAATAATAAACGTTACATTCATACATTTTTTTGCTTATTTATGCTTAATCATGTTGTCAATCAGTTGACAAATCTTTTCAATGTCAGCATTTTTTTTTTTTTAGATATTTGTAACTGCCTGTTTACAAAGAAACTTATATACATTTATTAGCCCCATCAATCTATAGTTAGTTTTCAGAAATGATCTGCAATTTAATTTAGTTTAATACTTGTTTTTTTTTATATTTTGCTCAGATCCAAAAGAGCACAATATGGCTGCCATATGCCACAGAATGCATTGACCATTAAGATTCAAGTATAAAATATTTATCCACAAAGACACTCGCACAGATTTTTTTTTTTTTAGAAAATCCAAGAATTTTTTGCACATAAATACATTTGTTTGGCCATATTTTGATGTGCGGATTATGATGTTGTTTTTGTAAAAGACGAACGAGAAATAACTATAAAAAATATTATAATATTTTTATACTGCTCTACAGATTTGTTTGTCAAAGAAACAAAAAAGAAATAAACTTATACACAAACAAATTTATTCGAAAATTTTTAGATAGCAAATTTGTACTCAAAATAAAAATGTGTTCAAAAATAATCAATAGTTAAAAAAGAAGTAAATACATAAGTTATAGCTCGTTATTAGCATAATATAAATAATAAATATAGCAATAAATGTTGAGAGACAATTAAATTACGTCTTAAAGTAATATATCAAATCTATACACTTGAATCTTGAACTGTTCTGCAAAGAACGACAAAACATATAACTTGAGAATTTGAATTAAATTCACAAAATATATTTATTTGCTTGAATTATTCAAAAGTTCAGCCAAACCAAGTTTTGAATTATAAGAAATACGAGAATTAAGAAAACTTACCTTTTGACAGGAATTTGCAATTGTTATTTGCCGTTGTCGCTGCAGCTAGATGCTAACAATATTGTTTAATTTATATACACATATATATTGTAATTAGATGTATTTGTTTTTTTTTTTTGGTTTAATTGCTTTTGCTGCTAGCGATTGGCAGGCAGTTGCTTTGGTAGAATCGTTGGCTGATCAGAATATGCACTTGATGCAGGCCATGGAAGAAAAGCAATCAAGCAATCAATTTTTTCATGAATAATAAATGCAACACCAACACAAAAAACCCACACACAATTGCGTTTGTATTGTTTAAAAAAAAAACATGAACAATATTTCAAATATATACAATATTTTGAGGTTTTTTTCTTTTTTAATCGTTATCGAAATTGACAATTAACGGATAACAATTGTGATGATATCGATATCGATATTGCCAACCGTGTGCTTTATCTTGTTGCGCATAATAAGACGACTACGACAATAAAAAGTAAAAAAAAAAATCGACGAATTGTACGACGGACGATATTTTGTGATGTACGCCCGGAGCGGAGAACGGAAACGCGGCCGCCGAGTTAGTGGTCAGAATGCAAAGTGACACATGGAGCTCCAGCTCCAGTTGCTGTTGATGATGGCTGCTGCTGCTGCTGCTGCTGTTGCTGCTGTTGCCGATGCTGCTTGTCGTTGTCGTTGCTGCTGCCGATGCCGATGCTGTTGATGATGCCGATGCCGATGCGGATGCGGCCAATGTTGGCTCCAACTGCATTCGGCAATACCGAAGTCACTTTGAGCGCGCCCGATTTGTGTGTTGCACTTGCCGAACGTCCTCAAACTTCAAAAATGCCCACACACGCAAGCACACAAACACACAAACACACACACACACGCGACCAACGACAACCGCACGAACAAGTCCGATACGAACTAGAACCCGACAAAAACGAAGCTGTGATTGCCGTACACACACGAGACCAGTTTAAGACCGTGTCCGTTAATAATAGTATTGTTGTTGTTGTTGCTGTTGTTGAGTTGTTGAGTTGTTGCTGCTGTCGGCTGCGTGCGTGCGCTTTGAACCGGTTAACAGCACAATTGCAAATGATAACACGCACACAAAATGCTCGATGAAAATTTTCGAAATTTTCACACAAAAAACTTTTCAAATTTTCAAAGCAGCGCCGGGGACGCCATCAACGTCGCTGTCTGTCTGTCTATCTGTTCACATGTGTGCGTATGTGTGGGCGTACATATAACACAGACCACACAAACACACACACACATGAACACGCATGTGTGTTTTCTGGTTTAAATAACTCAAAAGGGAAATTGAGTTTGAGTGCAAAATGTTGAGCGAGCGCCCCCAAAACGGATTACGTGTGTGTTCTCAGATTTATGCAACAATTAAAAGCGGCGATATGTATGTGTGTGTGTGTAAGTGTGTGTGCGTGCGCGCGCTCCTCAACTGTAAGCGGAAACGGAAGCGCTACCAAAATAATGCTCAACAATAAGCTTAGACTAAACTGGACCGGTCAGTTTGGGGCAAAGAAAATAAATGCGCGCCTTTTGCTCGCAGATGAAAACAAACTTATGACTTCGCGGGTGTGGTTAAAGAGGTTTGGGTGTGAGGGATGGCCGCACTTTTTTGGGGCACTTAAAGGTCAACCCCTTTTGCATTTAGCTTGGTCACTTGGTCAAGGGTTGGCGCCACTTGCCACTCAGCTCATAGCTCAGCTCAGCTCAGCTCAAATCAACTTAACTCAGCTTAGCTGCTATTAGCTCTCGTTCGCGTTCTCATTCTCTTTCTCCGCTTTTCAGTTTACAGTTGTCCCCGACATTTTCACTCATTTTTCGGCCGGCCTGTGAAAATCAGGTTTTATTTCTACACAAAATACATAAATTTTGCATCATTATCAAACGGGTTTTTTGTGTGTGTGCGAGCGAACACAACTAGATGAGATGTTGTGTGTGTGTGTGTGTGTGTGAGAAAACCACCCAAAAAACATTCAGTTGAAATAATGGAGGAGATGAGGAGGGGCAAATGTTTGGCAAATGAAGCGAGATGGCTATATTAATGAGTGTGTGTGTGTGTGTGTGTGTGGCCCACATGAGCGAAATGCTCATTATCATAAACAACAACAACAACAGAACAGTAGCAACAACCATCCACCAACAAATTGCTCGCTGCAACATTTTACATAATATACAAGAAACATTCAGAGCTTAAACATACACAAACGCATGAATGTACATGCATACATACGTATGTATGGATGGTATGTAGATAGTAGTGTATCGCCAGTAGTTGGTAGATTTCCACTAACATACATAGTATATATATATATATATATATATATGTATGTATATAGTGGCATTCATACTTAGTGACTACCAAATGCCGCTCAAATTATATACAACTCGAAACCTGAGCGAACTGTTGAGAGCATGCATAGTGTGTGTGTGCGAGTGTGTGTGTGTGTAGTTGAAGTTTTGCATATAAAATGGATTTTAAACTATTGGGAAAACTATCGTATAGCTGGCCGCCATTTGCCACATTAGTTTGTAGCTGCGTTTCAACTTGAAACATTGCGGGTAGCAAAAGTTGCAAACGTTAGCTCGAACACTCACACACACACTTACCCCTTGCCACCTCCCACCATACCCACACACCCGTGCCAACAAGAAGCGCTTAACATTCTACTCCTTAGCGAGCGATAGTTTTGATTGGAGGTGAGTGAATGTTGTTGGGTTGTGGGAGTGGAACGAGCGAATGTGAAATGTGAATGAGAATGCGATTGTGAATGTCAGAGTGTGTGCGAGAACGAGAGCAGACGAGACTGTACTTAAATATGCAAGTGCCGAGCACATCTCTATTTAAATTGATTGTTCTTTATTTTCAATATGTATGCATATACAATATCCATGGTTGTTTGTGATTACATAATATACACATGCATATGCACTGTGACTAAATGCAATTAAGATTAAATTTAAGATTATTTAATAACTATAATTAGAGCAAATCTTTTAAAGAGATAGTTCCATAAATAAAGATCTATCAAATCTTTGAATACAATAGAAAGAATCCAAGCATTTTCATATATCTGGTTGGTAAATACTTTAATATAATTAAAACTCATAACACAATATGGTAAAGTGTATAAGAAATTCCATTTCTGTTTCCTCTTAGCTTTAATTTTTAACAATATATTCCAAGCATTCGAAGAGTTTACATTGTACAATATGTAGAAACTCCCAATTTGATCTCTTTTACAATTTGTGATTTTACTTTATAATAAACAGAAACATTATTTTTGAACTACCAGAAAAACTCTATATTTTATTAACACTAGTTGTATATGCAATGCAAGTTGAACCACTGTGCTTTTATGAGGCCACGACTGTGGCAACAGCAACGCGGTCGTTTTCACATGTGCTACAAGCAGCAGCAACACACACACACACACACACACACACACAGTTCTACTAGATGCCACACTTTTTACCCTGACCTCCAACGCATGGCATACAAGCTCGAGCTTTGGATTCAGATTCAGATTCAGCTTTAGCTTCAATGAGCTGGGCTAAAAGGCAGACGGCGATGGCGACGACGACGACGACGACGACCATCATCAGCATTATCCTTGCACACACACACAAACACACACACACATTTAAAACGGCCGCTGTGTCAATGCGACCTTTTCCAACTTTATCCAGACCAAAGGGTGGGTAGATGGGACGGGGGCGTGGCAGGTGGGCACGGGCCCATACATGCGCCGCGTATTTCTGATGGGCATTTCTAATTTTCAAAGTTTCAAAGAAGTGTGCATGTGTGTGAGTGTGTGTGTGTGTGTGTGACTTGCCTCGGCTGTGTTAATGATTAGAAAAAGCTTTGGCCGGCATTTGCCTATGCATTGTTGTTATTGTATTATTTACTTCCTCGACAATTAATGTGTGCAACATGCGCGTTTTAATTTAACGCGACTCCTGCGTGTCCCACATGTGTGTGAGTGTGTGTGTACGTGTAGCCAACCCCTTTTACAAAACTTTTGTTGTTTTTTTACAGCAAAAATGTTAAATGCTTTTCCACACACATCGAACAACCTCATTTCCCTGCGTAGAAAAACTAATCGGAATCCAACCAGTTAAGCAAGTTTTATGTACAAAAAAAAAAAGCAGGACCTATTAGGTGTGTGTGTTTGAAGCGATGCGTGGTGCATTTCGAGGGCGGTTTGTATGCGTGCCCCAAAGTACGCACGCACATGAGATTGGCAAGTTCCGCTTCATGCCATGTTCAGTTCAATGGCCAACAGAGGACAGATGAGTGAAGAGGTTGCCTCAACTGGGGCAACAATCATTTAGGTAGTTCCCCCCCGCTAATGTAATTGCAAAAACACAGCCTCAAAGTGCTATGATAGGTATTAGCATACCATTAACTAAACCTGCCCAACCCAAGCTTTCCACTAAGTAAAACCTGCAATCGCTGGGCGGAACAATTGCACTTATATGCAGTTAAAAACCTCACACATTTTGATTATAATTTGATGTTGCACATAGTTTGTAGTTTGTTTATTAAAAGAACGCACGTTTCTCTACACTACACTGCACTTAAATATTCCCATTCCATGTATGCGACTTGATTTTTGCAAGAGTCGCATTTAGCCATCAATCCAACTCATTCTCTCTTTCTCTCTCTCTCTCTAACTCTTGCTCTAAGGAGCTTTAGCATTGTGGCTTGTTTACATTTTGTGCCACGTGCCTGTTCAAATGCAGCAACAATAATAGCGGATTAAGTCAGAGTAGAGTGCTCGATTATACAAATACCCTGTGTCAAAAGTACGAAGCGAAAAACATTAGAATTGAATTTTAAACTTATAATATAGAAATTTTCTAACATTTAGAGAAAATTCCATTTTGTATGGTTTTATGGTTGATTAAGAAAAAAGTTTGTGACAGCCTACCCCTTTGAAGCCTTTACCTTTACAGGGTATTGTATAAATCAGAACATGCGCCCCAAATAACAGTTGAGTGCGCAAAACGGGAGCAACCGAGCAATTGCACTCAATTTGCGTTTGACATCAACTCAGCATTAACAGGGTTGTCAACATTTCGAAAGTCGCCTAGGCCAAGGCACTGCCCACTTTTTGTTTGCATAGTTTTATAATTTTTAAAGCAGATCTAATGCAAACTAGTTAAGAAATATGAGTTTTAAGTGAATTTGATAAAATAAAACAAAAAATTATAAACAGTTTTTTTATAATAAAAAGTTATGATCATAAGTTAAATAGATTTTATATATGGTTCTTTGTTATTTTTTGTTGGTCACTAAAAAGGTGACAACAACTTAAATATTAAGCTTTGCTTTATAATTTAAATTAATTTAACTCATGTTTTTCAACTATTATTTTAAGAGCATTGTCAACCCTATCACAGAGATGAGCACTCGCTCAGGAGTAAATTGCTCAGCGCCGCTCAACACACAACTCATCATTCCGACTGCTTGTTCACTGTTTACACTCACGCGAATCGAGTATGGCACACAAACACACACACACACACACACACGCATATACAGTTGCATGCCAAATGTGCTGAGCATCCCCGGACGCCACTTTGGCTGTGCAACAAGAGCAACAGCAACAGAACGGGCGGAGCAGCGTCGTTTTTCTAGTTTATTTCTGCGCCTTTTTCTACTCTTGTGCTCTGGGCTGGGGCACGAGAAAAATGGGATCCGCTGATTGGAAGAGGGCCGCCAACGATGTGCGGCAATGCTTATGTAGTTTTTGTTTTTTCTGTTTTTTTTTGTTCTCCTTACCCCCCGCACCATCGCTTTACCAAATACACGCACACCCCCACAACCGACTCCCACCAGCTGCACTTTTGTGGCTGTATGCCACTGGCTGGCTGACGTCGTTGGTGGCGCCTCCGCGCGCTCTCGGTGTGTACGGGATTTTGCGGGACTCTGCGCATACTTGTGGGTGACAATTTTTCTTATTTTATGCAACATCAGCTACAGTTTGAGTTGATTTAGTTTCGTGCAGCGTTCGTGACGCAAGGAAAGATTAAATAAAATAAAATTTAATTTGGAATTTAACAAAATAATATTAACCTAAATAACAAACTAATAGCGTTTTCGATTGTAAAAAATAATGCAACCCTATAATAATGTTACACTTAAAAATGCTGCCAAAACATTTTTCAGTGCTGCACTGGTTTTGCATTTTTAATGGGCACAATCGAACAAAAAAAGTGCAGTATGAAAAATGCAGCACTCTCGATTTTGACAGTGTTGAAAATGTTGCCTTCTGCACTGTCAAAAGGCAACACTGATTAGAATCGAACACGATAACACTTCAGAAGGGCTGCCTGATATTACAATCGAAAATGAAAAAAGTGCAACCCGGAATGAATGTATCAAAAATTCTACATTTTTTGGTACAATCGAAAACGCTATAAGTAAGCAAACCTTACTCATGTATTGTATATTTTTGTAAACTTTTTTTATGCATTTTTATACAAAATAAACTAAACTAAAATTTTAAAATTTCAGGCAAAATTCAATACGAATAATTTCATATCAAACTAAATTATGTTTTTCTTTCGTAGTTCAAGCATTAGGAAATAGAAATTTTATCAAAAAAATAAGTAAAAAGGCTCTAATCAGGAGAGCCCGACTAGAAGATACCCTGAACCCAGTTGCAATAAATATATTAAATTAAAAAAGACTTTGGTTTTGGTTATTATGTATCAATTTATTTTGTTAAATGTTTTTATTGTTGTTAACTGACTTAGCTTCAATCGATTCAATTCGATATCTGTGGTGTTTCTTAACTGATTTGGACGAAATTTTCAGAATAGTTCTATCGTTACCCATTATTTCAACCCCCATATTTACATTTTCCAAATTCGATCTTTTTTTGTAATCGATTTCATGTGTATATCGGAAATCAGAAAAGTTATCGATAATTTGAAACAAACTTGTGCTGCTTATGGTATTTGATAACTTAGTATATTCAAAATCTGAAGTCTCTAGCTCTTGTAGTCTTTGAGATTGACGCGTTCCTACAGATGGACAGACGGACGGAGATGCTTCCTTCTGCCTGTTACATACTTTTGCACAAAACCATTATACCCTTTTTACCCTTTTTACGGGTTCAGGGTATAATAAAATACAAGAATTCTGCATAGAGACAAAGTTCCGTATTTTATTAGAATCGTTTGAATTGGGAAAATGTATATTTCGATAATAATAAAAAATAATTTTGTTTTCTGAATAAATTACACTAAACTTAATTGAATATTAGCTTAAATTGGATATCGATTTTGTTTTTGAACTAACGGTTTATTTATTTTATAGTCGATCTTTCCTATAACAAACTTCCTTGTATCGAAGTTTTCGATACTACGAATTCGTTTCCAACTTGTTGCTACCAAAAACCCATTCTATATTACGAACTCAGCCATGAAGTTTTTTCTTATCCCCTTGAGATTCGTTACATGGAAGCTCAACTTTATTTATTTTACATATTTTTTTTGAGAATTTTTGGTCCTCTGAAAAAATCATATACTTACTATGTAATTAGGTAAAGCACTCGTTCTTCACTATATCTTTACTCATTAACTTTAGAGTTGCATTAGCATTATGTTAGAACTACTTACTTAAATCCCTTACTTTTATAAGGTTTATTCCTTTTCCTCTTAGATATACGCTTACTTTTATATAATAGTAGTTAGTAGTTACAGCGTCTTTGTCAGCCGTTGCAATCTATTCAGGTTCCTTTTTGCGTTGCCTGCCGCCATTTTTAAATGCTCTCTAGTCTAGCATCGAATAAAAGACCTCGACTACTGCCTCCCTACTCCCTCAAGCCCCTCCTTGAATGTCTTCTTTTGAGCATGCAGGCAGAGTCGCTTTTGCCGTCGCATCGTTCGCTTTTATGGCTCTTCTAGTTTTTTGTTTCCCTTTCTTTCTTTCCATTTTTTTTTTTTTTTGCGTACATATTCAATTTTGGTAGGGAACATGCGCAGACTTTTTTAACACTCCCCCCCCTCAGTCAACCACTCCCATCGCCAACCCGCTGAGCGCAACAAAAATTGCAAGTGAAAAAGCAACAGTGACTTCCTACTTTAACTCGTCCTTGTCCTCGCCCCCCACCCTCTCAATACTCACATTCACATCGTTGCTTTTTCTATACATAGAGACGAGACTCTCTTCTGTGGCGTAGGTCGGGCATGGCATGGCATCGCATCGCTTCGCATCTGGGCAAAGGGAGGACAAAAATAAATGCAATGCAATGAAAATTGTGAAAAATAGAAAAACGAAAGTTTTCGTGCTTTTCATTTGCTGTTGCCCCGTTTGGCAGCGTCTCTAAGTGGCGCCCCCTAGTGGCGGTTCGGTTTGATGCGATGGTGGTGCGGCCTCCAGCGTGGCTGTGGTTGGCTGCCTCAGCTTCTGGGGGCGTCTAACAAAATAAACCAAACAAAAAACAAAAATTACAAAAATATACAAATATATACAAATATGTGCAAATATATACATATATATATATATATATATATGTATAGCTCTAGCTATAGAGTTGGCACAGCATTTAAAGTGAATGCGAGAATAGGGACAGAGGGGCAGCGGGGGAGGGAAAGGGGTGTTTGTGTGTGAGGAGGGGCATCCACTATTAGTAAAGCATTAATTAGTTATGGCAGACGATTTTGAGGTTGCGCTGCTGCTGAAAGCTTTTTACTGTACGTCAACAGAGAGAGAAAAGATAAGGCACATATGTGTGTGTGTGTGTTAGTGTGTGTGTTCGTGTTAGTGTGTATGCTTAAGAAGCGTATAAAATACAAAGTAAAGCAAGTAAACACAGCGAAATGTTTGTTTTGGCAAAATGCTGCTTGATTAGCCAGCCCCCATTTTGTTGTTTTGGCCTTTTTAAGCATCTTTCAATAGATTTATTCATTAAATATTTATTTAGATTCTTTCAACTATTCAGAGAACATGAAAAAACAGAACACAAAAAACATACCCCAACCCCCTCTTCGCTTAGTGCAGCATACACTTGAGTGGCTTTCAATTAGTTGCGCCACAACAACTACTACAACGAGCGGTCTCTTTTGTCTCCCTTATGAAAGCTAACCAACCCACACCGCCACTACCCTTTCATGCTTCCTCACACACACACACACACACACACACACAAGAAAATTCTCCACTTTATTTGGTCATTTATTTATTTAAAAAGCAATAAATTCATGGCAAGTTTTATGCGCAAAATATCTGGAAAATTAAATGAGCAGAGCCAACAACTTTTCCCTTTTTCCTTTTTGTTGTTGTTTTTCTTTTTTAATTTTTGTTTTTTGGGGTTGGTCAGTCAAGTTGACCACCCACAACACCACTCCGCCCGCCCGTACCTAACCGTTGCCTAACTAAAACCCTTGCCCTAAAGGATGCTTGGGTGGCTGGGTGGCTACCATGTTAAAGTCAATGGTGGTCAGCAGTCGTCCAATGTCCAAGTCCTCTAAGCTCAAGGCAAGCAAGTGAAAAAGCAAAGCAGAAACAAGCTATCAACCCTTTCAAAGGCACCGCATGCTTAAGAGATGTTTGATGGGGGTGGGGAAGCGAGAGGTGGAGTTCTTCGTTCCGTCTGTCTGCATGGTTGTTTGACCATTTCGTTCATTATCAACACCAAAAACTAAACAAAATTATTTGCCTTGCCGGAAGTTGGCAATAAATTAGTTTTGGGTTACAAAGAGAGAGGGAGGTAAAAATGCCATGCGACCTTCTTACAAAAACACAGACCTTGCCCAGACATCCGCCATAAAGCATTCATAAATCCCAAAGTAAACTAGAGTGTATACACACGCACACACACACACACACACACGCTCACTGTGACTATGCCAGACTCTTGTGCAACATGCGGTGGGGTTTATATTCATTCATCCGTTCATTCATTTAACTCCTGACCATATTTTCGCCTCCACTTTCTGTGTGTGTGTTGCTTTCTATCGCACTTTATGGGTGTTCCACTTAGCCACCAACGACGCGTACACACACACACCATTCCCTCCTCTTACCAACCCGCCGCTACTCCATTACCTTTTGCATAGTTTCACTTTTGCTTTCATTTCGAGCCCCTTTGGCACTTTGCATATGGCTCCAGAGTCCAGAATATCTCATTGAGTGCCCGCGTGAACGTCGTCGCCATCGTCGTCGCTTTGTATGTGTGTGTGTGTGTTTGATTGTGTGAGTGTGTGTGAAACAGTAGCTAAATGTGGAACTGGGTTCACTTTATCCACTGGCAAATGTCCACTTCGTTAGTTGTATTAGTATGGCAATTGTTTGAATTCTCTCGTTCTCTCTCTCTCTCTCCCTTTCTCTTGCTCTGGCTCTCTCGCCATTATGTTTGCCTGTGTCCAAAATGTAGATCCTTACAACCTTAAATTAACCATTGTGCACATGTGTTAGGTGCCTAACTACCTTAAACCAATTTACCAAACACTAAACTTAATCGCCACATTTGCAAAACCCAAATTTCACATTGTTCAAATATTTTCAAAACCCTTTTGAAGATAATTTTTAATGCAGATATAATCTTTAACCTAGGTTTTCATCTAGTGTATTCTTAAAATAGTTTTTGTAGTCATCAATTTATGACTGAATAATGAGAAATCAAAATTTTGCTGGGTTCTGTTGCATTACTTACACAAAAAACACAAATATATAGCGCCCTCTTCAGTTCGTGTTCATAACCATTTAATTTAATGTTCCGATCAGCGCAAAGTATGCAACACTTTTTGTGTAAAATATAGTTGTACCTGAACTTAGGCAGCACTTAAATTTTTTTTTTAGGTGCCTTTATCAATGCAAAACTAAATTCAGTTTATCAAATTAAGGCAAATAAAAATGCTTACCAAAATTTCGAGGGGGACACAGCACTGTGGAGCAGGTTCAATGATACACATCCTACAGGCCTTTGATGAGAATACTGTAATGATTTATTCACTGATATGCAACAAGCATTCGATAGAGTTTGGCATGTCGGCCTACTTAGCAAAATTAAAAAGCTGTTCCCAGCAACAGACTACTGAGTTTTACGGTCATACTTGGAGGAAAGGAAGTTTATGGTCAGGGTCAGAAACACCTACTCGACTCCTTGCCATATGAAAGCTGGAGTTCCACAGGGCAGCGTCCTTGGACCGCTGCTCTACTCAATATATACTGCATATTTGCCCTGCCCAAGCGTGCAGCATATGGAAGTTCCCAGGAAAGGTCTTTTTGCTACTTACGCCTATGACATTGCCTTGCAACAAGAGTACCTTACCACATTGGTTGCCTGGTGCAAAAGATGGAATTTAAAGGTCAATCCACAAAAAACCACCAATCCCTGATTCACCTTGAAGACCTTAATTTATCGTACCCCACCAATACAATAGGAAGGCGTTACTTTGGACCAACTTTCGCAGGCTAGATATCTTAGGATCAAACTTGATAAACGATTCACTTTTGGCCCTCACTTGAAAGCTACGGCTAAGAGATGTGGTCAAAGAATGCAACAACTGCGGTGGCTGATCAATAGAAGAAGCTCCATGTCACTCCGAGCCAAAAGTGCAGTCTATGTGCATTGTGTGGCCCCGATTTGGTTAGTAAAAGTTACTGCGAAATCGTGCCATGCGTGCCATTACGGACTGTCCATATTATGTACGCTGCACCACCCTTCATCGTGACCTGAATCTGTATACAGTGGAGGAGCAGGTTAAAAGGCACACAAGCAGATATACTTAGTGATCGACTAGGAAGTCACTACAGTACGCTTGCTCCCTGCCAGGCCCTTAAGGCGATTAGAAAGAGTTTTTCGAACAACTCTAAAGACCCCCTCGCAATATGAGGTTACCTGGTTACATTATGCAATAAAACTTTTTTTAGAGCATTTATTTTGGCGTAAGAACATTCGTGTGGGACTACAAAAGAGCCCTAAAGAAACAAATATAGTGTAGTTTGTAGCATGTTAAGTTAATTTTATTGGTTTACATAAACTTACATATTTTTACATTATACTTTCTTATTAGTATATCTTTTTTAGTAAGTACTACATATAAAATGAACGTGTTTCAGTGCTTAAATGTAATTATTGCAAATCAATTGTCCCCAATGCATTTTAAACTATGAGTTTGCACTTCATTTCAAAACGCATTGTGCTTAACATAAAGGATAGATCTTTTACGGTGCACTTTATTTTTGTAAGGGAAACCTATTATATCAATAAACAGGCGCATCATAATTGATGAAAACAAATAACATAAAGCATTAAACAATTTACAATTTACCATTTAAACTCCCTTAGCCTTAACAAATAATTAGCAGGGCTCGAGGCACGTTTGCCGTCATCGTTGTCTTCGCCTTCGTCTGCGTCGTCGTCGTGTGTGGGTGCCACAGGATATGCCAGATGTTGTTGCAAGCAGGCATCAACTTCGAGTTTTGAGATCGACAAAGGAGTAAGCTGATGCCCGAGACGCAAGGCGCTAATTGAAACTCTTTCTGAAACTCTTTGAAACGCGTGCGCAACAACGTTGCAACAATCTTTGGCGCATGCCATTTCCTCTGAGCGAGGGAGAGTGAGAGCTCCAATGCAACGAATATAATCCTTAGACAGTCTTACGCTCCCCTCTCAATCCCTCGTGTTTCGTGTTTAGTTTGTCTGTCATGGTTCAATCGCGACGTTGCGCATCCTTTGCACGCTCGTCCAGCCGGAACTGTAAACAATAAATATCCAACAATGTTGCCGCTGATCCTCGAAACGAAGCCCCTTGCTCCCTGCAATAATCTAACAGTTGTTGTTGCTGTTGCCCATTGATCGTTAATTGATTTATTATACGCCTGCGCCAAAAAAATAAAAACCGGACTTGTTGTTGTTGTTGTTGGCCCGTGTTTTGAGCTCATAGCTTTATTAGTGTTATTTAATTTCATCTGTCATTGTTTTTGTTGGCATTCAGCCCGTCAGGGGTTGCCCTGTTACTCGCTTCAACAAGACGTAGGCTAGCATCGGCAGTTGTTACATTTTTTTTTTTTTTAATGTTTTTTGGCACATGAAATACGTGGAATTTTTGTTCAATTGAAAGTGGGAATCGAGAACAAATAGTCGAGCAATACGTTTTCATAAATAATATTGAAGAAACGTTTTTTGCCCGTTAAGGCGCTGACATGCTGTCAGGATAACGTAGTAAATGCAGCTCCCTTTTTTATTTGTTGAGTAATTCCCATTATTGACTCCTCAGCTCAGCTTAGGCCACGTCACGTGTTTCGTTGTGGGCGTTGTTTTGCCTTTTTTCTTTATTTATTTTTCAATTTTTTCTATTTTCTTTCATACAGTGAGATTAAAAGGTGTACAATTTAAAGGAAAGCATCTGCAAACCCATAACGTGTATATATTCTTAATCAGCCGATTCGACATCGCCAAATTCGTCAGTTATGCTGACTTGCAACATAAAGATATGGCCTTAAAAATGATCGTATGCAACGCGAATTAATAAATTTTTTGTCTTTGAACCAAGTATAACAATACTTTATTTTTTAATGCCCGAAAGATTTGTCTTCGTAATCTACTCAGCAAGTGCGTTTTAGACTTCTTATAAGACTTTTCAAGTGTGAAACGTATTTATAAATTGTAAGTACTATTCCGGATAGTTCTAGAATAAAATTCCTTAATTTAGAAAGGCATTTTTCTTTTTGTTCATAAGCTTTTGTGATGTGTGTAAAATGTGACAACAGCCTGTTCAGCATGTTGGCTAGCATTTCTAAAAACATTTTTGAGTGTTAGGTTAAGACTTGGTTTTAGTCGATCTCTATCTCTCTCTCTCCCTCTCTCTCTCTCTCTCTCTCGCTGTCTATCTCTCTCACCTCTTTCGATAAGAAGCAATCTTATTTGTTTCGCTCTTTTCTCTTGCTGCTTGGAAATTGTTTAATTAATTTTACGCCACAAGCTCAAGTGGCTTTTCGGGGCGAAAAACTATCGCATTAATCAGGCGGGTTAACTTTCAAATTCAGCACACAGGCAACAACAACAGCCACAACAACAACCCATCAAAGTCGATGCCAATGACGCTGATAATTTGTCAAAAGTGACAGGGCCGCGAGACAACTCTTTGCCGAAGCATCGTCTCAGTTGTCACTCATTCTCACTCACACTTGCTTCTGGCATACCCATTCTCCACCCTCTTAATGCATACGGCGCTGCTCTAAGCCCACCCAAATAGACCAACGATGTGTGTTGCATATGTGTATTATATGTTTTACAATATGTATTCTAGTATGTGTGTGTGTGTGTGCATATGCCTTGGGCACTAAACTATGAGGCTTTTAATCTAAACAATTTAAAATTAAGTTTTTTTGCGAAGCGGGGGATAATGTCAGCATGTGTGTGTGTGTGCGCGCTGGCTGTTTGCTCATTAATTATGTTTGTGCGGATGATTTTGCTGTCTTTAAGAAGCCGCTTAAAGTATTATGTACTCAGTTGCACGAGGGCTGAGCTTAAACTAGAGCAAACAAAAGAAAATTAAATAAATAATAACAACAGAAATTGCACTGTAATAATTCAATAAGCATGCAAGAATAAAACTGCGTTGTCGGCCTGATGCCGTTATAACTTACTCAATTTAAATTGCTCAAAATGTAAAGCCTTTTCTTTTTGCAGAAGTACACCTCATACTGTTCACCACTTGGCCGCGTCTTTGAAATCAACGATTTAGGCATTATTCTTGTTTAAAAATTAAAGTTTCATTCTCATATATTGTTGTTATTGTCATTGTCTTCATCAAGCGGTGGTGAAAAGAGTTTAATGAGCCCTACACCACTAAAAAGCTTTATATATCTCTAGTTCGTCCCATCCTGGAGTAGGGATCTTGTATGTGATCCCCGTAAAACGGGATTCACCAGGATAGAGCTGAATTTGTGCAGAAGATATTCATTCTTTTTGCGCTTAGAAGTTTTGACTGGGTTCCTGGAGCTGACATACCCCCTTATTCAAGTAGACTCCTAATAATTAATCTTCCCTCCTTGCTAAAACGTAGAACAATGCATCGAAATCGAATCATCAGCTCTTTTGAATCGAATAAAATGAACTGTCCTAAAAGGATCTTGCTGATAAATCTTTGCTCGAGCAACTATTTAATTCATGAACCATTTCGTGCTATATGCTCTGACTATAACAAGCTTTATTCTCTTGTCTCCTTGGAGCCATCAATTCCAGTACTTAAAAGATCGATTCTATTTTCTTTATCCAAACGAAACCACAAAAAGTTTAAGTTGAATCAAAATTTCTGATAGTTTAATTTTAGCTGTGTGTATTATGAAAATTTGAGCTGACTCCAAATGAGGATATTCCTTAAAAGTATGCAAACCACTGATATATTAATGATGCTCTCATTTGTCTTAACCTAAGTAATGTTAGAATCATTAGTTAGCTTAAGACATGCGACAGTCCCTGCGCCCTTTCGCTGCCTGTTGGTCTCTCAGCTTCATAAATCATGAAGCATATCTATCAGCAGTCGGCAGCAACGTTTGACATTTATGGTTTGGTCATAATATAGAACACCCATCCCGACAAGAAACACAAAAGAAAAAAAAACAACAACAGATCGCTTAAGTTTTCAAGCGACAGGATCTCCATCGTCAGATTTGAAATTGGATAGGCAAAGTTCCGATGCCGCCAGACAGTCTGGCCAGATACCCGCATCAATCGCAGCAGTAGCTGAATCACTCGTTCCCGTCCTCAATCTCAAGCATGTCCTGGTCAAGTGGGCGGCCAATGTTTGTTGGTTGACCGCCAATTTTAAAGCCGGCCGGAAGCAGATTTATGCACTTACCATCAAGATCCTCTGCTAGACAGAATAACAGACATTTGTCAGTGCCAGACAGCTTGGCGGCTACTCAAGTGGCCACTTGAGTGCAACAAAGACAACAACAACAAATACAAATACAGGGAATCAATATCCTTACCCGATCCTTACAATAGCAAACGTTATAATGTATGCATATCGAGCACACAGACCACACATGGCGCATTTGGCGGGTCCAGTCTTAAATTTCAGAACAAAAAAAAAAATTCAATACGGAAGCGGATCTCCGTGTGAGAGTCCTTTGAAGTTGCCTGCACAAAAAGTTACTCAACTAATTTCCTCGACGAACATAAAACATTAAATGTCTATCAAGTGAGAGTCTTTTAGCTACAGTTTGGAGTTTGACTAAAAAAGATTTTTTCTTTTTTATAATATTCTGAGATATAGAAAAGTTTATAAGATGCGAATTTTAAGCTAATTTTAAAGATTGTTTACTACATTTTGATTTAATTAGTTTTTTAAAACCTTTAATATTTCTTATTCTTTTGAAATACTTAGTAATTTAGTATTTTAATAACAATCAGAACCCAATACAAATTAAAAGAAATTATAAAATTATATAGAACAATAAAGCTTCATAAATTATTTAAGTATACGGAACTTTAAAATATTCGTGTACTTGAATGAAATGTTTGCTAGAGTATTTTAAGATTGGTTCTTGCAAAATATTTTTGTTGTTTTTTTTATATGTTTTTTGTTGAACTTATTTGAAACTCTTGCAATTAAAACGCAGCGCTGAACAATATCGACATAATGAGCAGACAAAGCAGCGCACTTTGTTGCTATTATTGCTGTTCGAAACATGTGTAACAATTCATTAAATAGTCACACACACACTGACGCAGACACACACACACACACACACATGCGCGCACAACATATGCTAAATACAAAGAAGGGTTACAAAAGAAAATTAATGCGTGTAATTCGCAAATGCGCAAAAAACGTCTGGTGGATTGAGAAAAAGCAAAAGAGACGAGACAAGCGGAAGGACTGCAAATCGGGGTTGGAGAGCGGAGAGCGGACTACGTATGTAGGTAAGTGGGTGGCTTTGGGGTTAATTTTTTGGGTGGCACAGTGTGTCTGCGCCTTGCAGGCAGGCAGCCAGGCAGTCAACTGGCAGGCAGGCAACCAACAACCGGCAACCAAGGCAAAAAACACCAAGTGGCATTAAAAAGCCAATCCCTGCGTTCGTTTCTTTTATTTTTTAAATCCTGCTGCAAGGGTCTCTGCTTTTATTTAATGAGCAAACCAACGCACACATATGGACACACATACACATACAAATTACACATAGTACATCAGAAATGCAGACACGAACTGCCAACCTTAACCCCCTGCTGCCCCTCTTCGTTTGAGACCCCTTACCAAACCCATTCATTGCGTTCTGTTTTAAAAGTTACTAAAGTATTTTCCCTCCACATGTTGTAAATAAATCGATTGTAAATTTAAGCAGCAAAAGACTACAACTCACCAACTAACTGACGAAGAAGCAAACACTGAGTCCTTCAACGGTTAGTTCTTCTTTAACCGCTTTTCAGACTATTAAAATCCAGCGGCGTCGACCAAAGGGACATTGTCGTTAAGAGCTTACTCAAAAGCTTAGCTAATTTACCTAAAATAGAATGAAATTTGTTGAAAGGGAAATGCAAGTATCGCCAAACTCGAGATTCATTATGTTCTCGACTTAAGAGATACAAGATTTGATAACATAAAACTCTGTGTAATAATTGACTGACTACCCGATCAAATGGCTAAATGACTGACTGCTATCAACGCGAAGTCGAAACGCTAAGAGATAGCGATCCAATATTTTCGCACATTTGAAGCAATTTTATGACGTCAGATGATATTATACCTATAACAAAACGGTATCTTGGTCAAATCCAAAATAGTTCAACTAGCTTTACCTTTGCTGCGGATAGGTTGCCATGACAACATAACCTCAGGTGATAATAAAAAAGATAAGTTTTACCTTCGTATATCGTATCCGAAAGACGCTTTGATTCGCTCGTGTTCTCTGACATCGGCTCTAAACTTACTTCTCGTAGTTCGTGTAATTTAGACGTGCAATTTCCATTCTAGCTTCTCGCTGTTCGTCCGTTTCTGAGGATCGTATTGCAGCGAGTTTTTTTCAGCTTTAATTGCTTTCCGCTTTCCATGCATTTTGCGTCAAAAGATGCTCGAAGCACATAAAACAGTTGAAACTTTAATAATTTTTTATAGATTTTGTTCCATTCCGAAAACTTTTTCAAATCATGGCCGCCCTGCAAAAGCTCGATAGAAAATCGGTATGAGTGTTTGGGAGGTACCCGAAAAATCCAAATCTTTCGGCATAACTTGCCTGATAGTTTTGGAGATCATAAGGAACAAACAAACATAAAATCAAAGACTTGTACATTTATAGACATAAAGTTTGCCTTATAAGAGGATTCAAATTTGATAGATCGCTCAAATCAGTGTTATAAGACTAAATAAAATAACCTTATAATTCTCAACTAGTTTCTATTTACTGATGTGCGCCGTTTAAGTTCTTGATATGGATATTTTGTTTGTTGTGCTGCTTATGCTTTTACTGTTGCTATGGCCTTTGTTGCAAAAAAAAAACACACAAACACTCGCGCACACACACATGTGTGTTGAGGACAAAAGTCAATTTGCCATTATTATTATGCAATTCCTTAACGCACAATTATGCATTATATATTATAATCATGTTCAATAATATTCAATTTTGAATGAAGTCAACAAATTATCCAGCAACAACAACAAGGGAAAGTAAATTTAATAAAAAAGTAAAAACCATCAACAACAGCAATTGAATTAAGCACAACAAAAAAATAAATTTAAATTAAATATTGCAACAGCAAACTTTCAGCGTGCCCAAAGCATGCACAAACCAACAGCCCCAGTTCCCGCTAGCAACCAGAAGGCCGCGTGCGGGGGAGGTGGGGGTGGCAATCAGTGCCTTAAAACTTTACGAAACAAAAATTGCTACAAAGGCGACACCAAACAAGCGCAGCGCAACCCTTTCGCTTTTTAAGCCAACCATGGCGCCAAAGCTTTCGCCATTTTAAAATAAAAATGCTTCGTGCGCTTGATGGCAGCTGCCGCCAGATGGCGCTGCTCGGCCGGCAGGCGTGCGTTTTTTAAAGCGACTTCCAAAGCAAAATTAAATGCAATTGTTGCAAGAATATACATTTCGTTTGTTTATCAACGAACTAAATTTTATTTAAATAGATGTTAGTTAGTTTTTATACGCCAAACTCTATTTTTAGACTTTAAATTGGCGCCTTTGCAGTTAGCATAAAAAATAACTTAGCTTGCTTGTTACAAGCGAACCGCACCAGATGGCGCCAGTGAAAACTTCTTGAAGTTTGTGCAAAGAGAAAAAAATTCTTGCGTGCGTTTTAATGTGTTTTTTTCTGAATTTCGAACAGGAATATTTTGTTGACGTTGTTAGCTGACTGACAATGCTGTTGCACGCACAAACACACAAATTTTGTAGTGCTTGGCAACTGAACAGACATGGATAGTAAGAGAGAGAGGGAGAGAGAAAATGGTCCCCAATCAGACAACGGCTAGACCACAAAGCGTGGTGTCGTCGTCCATGCGTCTGTCGCTATGCATCCGCAAAACGACCAGAAATGCTAACCAATAGACCAACCTACCAAAAACCCGAAGCACAGCAGCCCAGAGACCATCTACAAACATATATGGGTTAGGTTTTGGTTGGGAGCAAAGCGACTAAGTACTGCAGTTGCAGTTGCTGTTGCAGTTGCAGTTTTGTGCGTGTGCAATTTTTGATTGCAATGTGCAACAACAAGGGGGCAGGCACTGTTGCCGTGGCCATTATAGAGAGCTAAAGTTAGAGCCAGAGCTAGAGGTTTTGGGTTAACTGTTTCTCTTCATCCCACGCAACATTTGGTTCGTCGGACTGGCAACTGGCAACTGGCAACTGGCAACCGGCAACCAACAACAGCAACGGCAACGGCAGCTCACTCAACCGGAAATTGGAGGTGTGCGGCAAAACACGACGTGACGTGACATTTCCTCTTCGTCAAAATGTCAAAATGCAGTAACAACAACAGCACCGAAACGCGACATGAAGCCAAATAAAGGTGTTGCCCTTTAACTCTTTTAACTCAACAGACACAACAGCAAAAACAACAATAATGAAAGAAACATAAAAACAAAACTTAACATTTTTATATCATATTAATGAGCGACGCTTAAATGAATCCAACAAATGGGGACACTATGTGCAAAAGCGTTGTTCAGTTGTAAGTTCAAGTTCTGAACGATAACGTTACGTATATATTCCCGATATACATCGCGAGCTGATTCAATATAGCTATGTCCATCTGTTTGTCTGTCTGTCTGTTTCTATGCAACTACTAAGTCCCTCAGTTTTTGAGCTTCTTCTTTTTGTTGAAGTTGAATCACTTGTCAAAATTGGCCTGATCCATCATAACCATATCATCATACCATAAACTAACATATGCAAGATCTGTCAAAAGATTTTGCTAAGAAAAACATTTAGGCTTTGCAAGTGTATATAATATTCGGCATGCCGAATGTAGCTTCTTTACTTGTTTTATTGACAAATTTCATTTAATTTCAATGTCTTCAAATAACTTAGAACAAATTTAGTTTTCTATTAACTCCTAATTCATCATTATTGCATGATTATTCAAATTGGCCAAGTTGTAGTTGAACTTAAGCCTACAAAATTACGACAGCTGTTTTGTCAGCTCTTTTAAGGCTGGCCACGCCCCCATTTCCCTTCTATTTAGTATGTGCATTAGGGTGCGCTATGCTGGGCTTGCTGCATGCTTCGATGCATGCCTCTCTCTCTCGCTCTTTCCTCTCTCTCTCTTTTTCGCACACTTCTCACAAGATGCCGCGAAGTTGGCGAGTCCCGTCAAAAAGACATCCAAGTTCCAAGTGAATGGCCAGCAAGTTTGGTCAACCGCAACGGAGAGCGTACATAGGTGCGGAGGGGGGGGGGGTTTGAGAAAGCATAGAACATAAAATTGATTAGTCAGCTTGAGACGTGGCGGGAGTATGAGCAACGTTTATCAGCTTGACGCAGCAGCGCGGCTAAAAAAACATTTAAAGAAAAGAAAAAATATTCAGCGAGAATGCTGTGACAACATAATAACATAATTAGCTGCTTCCAAAGCGGTCAGAGTGGTTAACAAAAAAAAAGAGTCGAAATAGGGTAGCAGAGGGAAGAGGTAAGAGGCAGGCGGGGGGGGCAATGAAAGAGAGTGTTGGGCGGACTCGTCAGCTGTTTGAGAACCCAAAAGAAGCGAAAACATAGTCAAAAATGATTGAATGCTGACATTGAGCCGGCCTCAGCTGTCAAGCGCATTTGCTAAAATGCATTAAACCAACACACAAATAAACATACACACACACACACAAACACACACACACTCACAATGGGAAACTACAAAACGAATGTCAAACTCAAATGGAGCCTGGCCAAGACAAAAGACACTATAAACAGAAGCCAGCAGTGAATGCACTGAGACAAAATTATGAACAAGAAATGGTGGAAAACAAAATAGGCAAAAATAATCAGGATTCGTATGAAAAAGGGATAAGTTTAAGTTTAAATATCAGATCAAAGTTAATGTAGGAAAAATTTAGATTTTTTCGAATTGCTTATTTCAAGATAACTTTGTTTTAAGATACAAAATTCAGTTGGTTTCAAATTAAATGCTTCTTTAAATCACAAAAAAAAACTTTTACCTAACGCCTTTGACTATAATAATTATATCCTAAGCAGGATAAACACAGAAGAAGCATAAATATTGTTTCTGTCATGTTGTCTACACTTTTTCTGTAAGTGTATGCAACTAGGCAAGGACACTTGGCTAAGCGGATTATGGCAAATGAGATGAGAGTCGATGTTAGAGTCGGACGACTCAGAGCCCAGTTCGGGAGTCGGAAGTGCATAATGCATCATCTTGCATGCGCTCAAGGCTCAAGGAATCAGACAAGCCAGAGAAAAGGACAATGCAGCTAACCGTGCGCAAGCGGCTCAGCTCCGTTTCGCACAGATAACGGCGGCAAAAAGGACACTGACACCAGCAAAAAACTATCATCTTCATGGGAAAGTCGTCGGCATGGTGACACAACCACACAACCTGTGTCAATGCAACGAAGGCAAGTTGCAAGTAGCACATAATGAGGCAGATTGATTACCCAACCGATTACGATGCGATTAGTCAATGATTTCCCATCAATGAATGAACCTTGCTACTTCAGCCAGCAGCCATTTGTGGCGGCATAGATGACAAACCATTCAACACAAACCAAAGAAGAAACTGATCCTTGGGGGACAGTATTTTTTTTTCTTTCGGTTTTTAGGCCGCTTATGCGTCTTAACCTGCCTAGCGGCTTAGCTGCGCTAATCCTGCCGCAATAACATGTTGCTAAAAACAAACTTAAATGCACCATGAACCCCAAATCTTAATACCAATCCCCACTTGCTGTGATAATTTACGAGAGAATGTCGACCGAATAAACAAGGGAAACCCTTTCGAACGCGAATGCGCGTAAATTGTGATTAAAATCGCTGGAACGCCATTTAACCGCGGCGGCCATTACCAAAACCCCCAACCCCCCTTCCCCCTCACCATTCCCATTGTGTTTCCGAGGCACTTTATCAACATTTCCGGAAACATTTTTATGGCCTCCAAGGAAATTCACTTGACACAAAAAAAGCCAGAAGACAAGGACGGGGCCTTTCGAAATTGAAAGAAAAGTTTTAATTATTTTTAATTTTCATGATTAGTACTTTGCGTTTGCAACAGAACCCCCAAAAAACCCAGCCACACACCACCCAAACCACCCACTCAGCCCAACCCAACCCAGCCCAACTCAACCCAACCCAACCCAACTCAATCCAAGCCAAACCACCCGCTTGTTAATTAAGCGCAACAATGGTGAGCGGCTTTTTGCTGCTCCTTGTTTTAGCCGGTTTGGTGATAATGATAATTTTCGCACTTTTCCTTCAAGGAGGGGATCGAGGAGGGTTGGCGAGTTTCTTGGGGAGCTCTGCGCCTGACACAAGTTAATGAGTTTCGCGCTTTTGCGCCTGCCAAATGCCACCATCGGGTGCACTTAATTCCTAACAACTTTAACTCATTCCCTCTCACTCTCCGTCTCTGTCTCTCCATCTGTCCTGTCGCTCTAAGTGACTGCTATGCGGCTACCCCCAAAAGCATTTTGGGTTTTTTGGGCAATTTTTTAATTGTTTCTTTATGCTAAGTGACAACGATTGGATGGGGCAGATAGCAGTTAACAGTTATCGGGCTGCTGGATTTAGCGGGGTGTTGAAAATGTTAGCTCATTAATATAACTTCACAAATACCTGGCTGTGAGCCCATAAATCAGCTAGCGTTTTAAGCCTTTGTAGCTAAAAACTTTTTGATGCTCGTTCAGTGTTTCAGTTAAAGAAAGAAGATTGTGAGACTGCAAAACCGACTTTGAATTGGCTATTTTTCAATAATTTTGAATAACTGCTGCACATAATAAAAGCAAATTCCGAAGACTTGGGAACCTCCTTCTTCTTTTTTTTATAGTCGACAATTCCAATACCAAAAATCTAATTTCTACGTTTTAAACTATTTACAGATATTTTTCTGACAGCACAATATTTATAGGTTTTGGTTCCAGGCATTAAAGAGAATTTCTAACAACTTATTAATAGTTTTGATTATTCTAGCTTAATATTTTGTATATGATGTATACCAAATGTCCTGTTTTCTCCTTCAAGATGCATATTCACTTCAAGAACAACAATTGAAATACATTTGATATAAAACTTGCCTTTGGTCAGGCCATTAGGACTTTTTGTTATGACTTTCTTTGTCGATTTTAGTAAAAAAGTAACAACAAACAAACTAACTAATTTAATGAAAGAAGTTCTTAACAAAATGCAATGTGTAACATGTGTTGACCTTTCTGTCAATTGTGCAACACAATTTGTTGCACGCCCGTATTGAAAGAAAGTACAGAGAGTGTTGCCGCCACAATAAATTAACCTTCCTCTTTCTTTTCCACCTGCAAGCAAACTAGTCTCCTGCTCCTGACCAAGGTGTGATTCCGGTGAAATTGTGAGTACCCCTTGCGGCCCCTACATTGAGGAACAGACATTGAGACACCATCATCAAAAATCGTAACAAGTCAATTTGAGTTTCATGTGTGCCGCGGCAAAAAAAAAAAAAAATGAAATGAAAAAGAATGAAAATTGGGATTTGGAAAAAAGAAGTAAAGAACATAAAGGCAAGCGGGTCAGACAAAGCGGCAGGTCAAACTGAACAGAAGAGCCTGGGCAACAATGAGTTGGTCAGCTGGCTAGCCATTGACATGTTTTTGGAAAAATGTTTACAAAACATTTGGCATTTGGTAGTCGACTCAATTTAAAGCAAATCAAAGTCTCATTGTCCACAGTGCAAAAACCGATCTAGTCAAATGGGGCGTGGGAATCGCAATTGCAAATCCGATACAAGAAATTGTAACAAACAAAACTAACAAAAACCCGAAAAGGAAAGGAAACTCTAACAAGTGAATCATTTAGGCATACTTATATACTACATATATCTAAGAATGAATAACTTAGGCAAGATTTGTTTGGTCATTAAATTCGACTTTTGCTACTATTAAATATATATTTATGCATATATGTACGTGAATATAGCATGATTTAGTGCTATATATTATTATTATTCAATATTTGTGGCTCGCCAAAATGCGGCCACAATTTAAAGCGTTGCCCCGCAAAATGGCCATGGCATAAATCATTCGCTAAAACCATCCAAATAAACAACAACAAAAAGCTCTGCGTATAATGCTATATATATATATATATATTGTATATGTATTGAGTGTGATTCTGAAACGCATAAATCTTGAGCTAATAATTCTCGCATGTTTTTGTTTTTGTTTTTTTTTTTTTGCATATGTAAATGCCTTGTGGGCAGAATTCAAAAATAAATTGTATAAAAATAAAATGTGATTTTTTTCACATATCTAAAGAAACTAGATAATAAAAAACATAGTATATATTTATAATATTTATATGGGTTTCCAACTAAAAAAATTCACATTAAATGCATCATTGTAACATAAGAAAACGTTCGACAAGCTCACAAATAATGTATTGTAATTATAATAGAAGTAAAAAAAAGGTAGCTAATAAAAATTGATTGAAAGTAAACAAAGTTCTATTAAAATTCATAGATATTCTTAGCTAGCTACTTGACGGATCTTTTGTTCTTGTTTTTTGGTACACATTTAATTGAGTTGAGGAGCGTAAATTAAAATATCTGAAAATGAACAGACGTCGATGACGTCGTAAATAACGCAAATCAAACTACAATATGGCAGGCGAGGAGCAGAAGCAGCAGCAACAGAAGATAAAACTGTTAACGACTTTGGAAAATCTATTGACTTTGGCCGGAGACAATGCGACGTTGACGTGACAAAAGCGACAGCGTAAGCAATGGACAAAAGGACGCTGGATACGAAGACATCAACGAAGACATCATATATCGTTCGTTGTCTTCGTCTCCGCATTGTCTGACAGAACTGAAAACTGGGCGCTGATGGCAGACACAAAAGGGGGCTGATCGTGTATACATAGCAAATGCTTCTAACGCGAAAGGACATTGTTGACTTTGGTCCTTATTGTCGTTGTTGTTGTTGTTGTTGTCGCTATAAAATTTCAAAAAACGCCAAATATTGTAGGCATTTGGTGAAAAATGTGTCTTGTCAACATTTTCCTTCTATTCGAATGCGCCCATTGTTCTTCTACTCAGGGTACGTTGGTTCGGGGGTACGTTGGTTCGGGTCTTCGGGCGTTTAGAATCAATGAAAAACTGCTGAATGAAAATGTGATCCTTTGGCGAGCTGTGACAGTTTTTGGGCTGACAACAAATGCAATGTTATCCCTTTGTCGTCAATGCTACTAAGAATTATGTTGCCGAAACACAAAAAAAACCTAGCAGAGAACAAAAAACTTAATGTCCTTTTCGCTGCAACGGATGCAACGGCAAATATTTGTAAACGCGCCCTTTTATTATTATTCCAAAAGTCTCAGATACCTTTTGCTGCGATTATGCGACATTGCAACCAAGCCATATATATATATTGTATATAGTAGTATATTCATATAAGTATCTATGTATTTATATGCGACAACAAGCTGTGCAGCACAAGGGGCTGCTCTTAACGGAGCTGGGGTAGCAGTGGCATTAAGCAGTAGCAGTGGCAGACAGACAGGCAGCTGAAGTGGCAAACTGCACGCCCAGACACTTCAGCAGCGGGTAGAAATGCTTTGTTGCAACAGCAGCTTTTTGGTCACACCCCAAAAAATGATTACAACTCTATACTTAGTACTTAGGGCAATTCTAATAGGGTATTACAATGCTCGGTACATTTTACATTTGTATAATCAATAAGAAACAATCAAATGTGTTTATAGCAAATAAATCATATAGAAACTTATGCCAGGTGTTGAGTTAATCAAGAAGAATTGAAAGCTATTCATTAAAATTACAAGATATTAGGTTAAATGATATATCATTAACATTTAAAACTCCCTTTGTTATGTTTGAATAGATAATCTTAGTGAAAAGTCTGTAATAGAGTCGAAGTTTTGAAATATGTTTTAAAAACTGTTTTAAAAAATAAATTTTGTGACAGCATAAGCAAAAATTTGATTTAAATAAATATGATAAGGATAGACTACAAATTAATACTTTTAATGTTTTAATTATATCAAAAGGTCTTTAATATAATCGAAAGAATTATCAGTGAAAAAACTCTGTCAGCATATTAACTAAAGCTTTTGACGGTTGGTGGATTGGCAGATTTAATGTTTTTTTTTATTATTATTATTAAATGAAGCGTTAAATGTAGTTTTTATATTAAAAATCATGGATAGTTATGCGGAATTGTTTGTTTGTTTTTTTATTCAAAGCTTAAAAGTCTTTTGTTGTTCTTGTTTATTTTTTTAAAGATCCTAATTCGAAATATAAGCTTAAAATAAATATTCATCATTAGTTTTTAAACATTTTGTCTTGTTTATTTTTATCTCAATGAGTTTTGCCATGCATATTTTCACATTCATTATATGTCTATATATATTTGTGATATTTTGTATTCTTGACTTTGATGAACGGGCGGTCTGCCCGACACACACACTCTCTCTCTCTCTCTCTCTCTCTCTCTCTTTAGCTCTACCCCTATTATTATTATTATCAACACTTTTTGGTCCCAGTCACACAATGCCACATAGATAAACAAAAATAATAAACATACTAACGCACACACATGCATAATGACACGCGGCAGCTACCACCACTCCCAGCACCAGCAGCAGCCGCACCACCAACCATCACCAACACCACCACCACTGACAGATTTTCTTGATATTGTTGCTGTTGCAGTTGTTGTTGCAGTTGTTGTTGTTGCTGTTGATGATCATCTGTGGCACGCCGTCACCAACCAAAAACGCGCGGCCATCCACACACTCACTCACACTCTTCATTTTTACCTCTCCCATACACACACACACACACACACGCACACTCACACTCATGCTCAGCGTGAGAGCCACGCGGTGGTTTATGCTTGTTAGGACGAGCTCTTCAACAAACAACAGCAACAACAACAACAGCAACAACACACAACTAAATAAAATCGAAGCGGGGCGCGCGTTTTTCTTCTTCTTTTTATTTTCCTCCTCTGCCTTCTTGTTTTTGGGGTGTGCGCTGGCTACTTTGTATTAAGCAGGGCGCAAAATGGCGGCTAGAGTTGTTGTTGTTGTTGTTGTTGCTGTTGCTGCGGCTGTTACAAAAATACAAAATCATCAAGCGAAGAATGATGAGAGGTAGTATGAGGAGTAGCGAAAAAGGGGAGGAGTGAGAAGCGTTGTGTGTGTGTGTGTATGTTTGTGTGTGTGGAATGGGAACCGTGGCAATCTGCGGGTTGCAATGCGCACCGCGCTTCTTTGGCCAAAATGGTTTTTTGTTTGGTTTCTCGTTTTTGGTATTCATTTCGATTCTCCTTGTTGTTGTTATTGTTGTAATTGCTGTTGATTTTTTGGCATGTGTTCAGACAATGTAGAAGGAGTGGGGGAAAGGCCCGGACTTCAATGAAGTTCTTAGGGGAAAAACAAAAATTAGGTTAGGATTACAATTTTTGAAATGCGAATTTAAAGTACTATTTCATATTTTTTCTTGTTGATTTTGAAAAGGATTTAAATTCGAAAACAATGGGAAATCATAAATAAATTTCACTATAGTTACCAACAACTATGTCATTTGTAGTAAAGATACAATTTTACAATAGATTTATGACAGAACTAAAAAACTTAACACCAATTTGCTGTGCAAAGTCTCAAAAGTAAAGTAAATTAGAATAAGAATTTACTCTAAGACAAGCTTAAAATGTGACAAAATAAAAAAGGTATAAGAAATAGTTTTAAATAATTTAATACTTACTTAAAGTAAGTTTCTAGAGCTTAAAACTTGCTAAGAATGCTATACGTTTAAAGTGTTTGTGTCTATCGATGATGCTAAGTGGATTTATGCCACATTGCTAAGCCATCTATTGATTCCACGAAATTGAGCATAGGCACACACACACATATATATATACATATGCATACATACATATTGATAGATAGATATATGTATGTGTTGTATACACAGATATGCGTACTTACACGCAAGCCGCAACCACATCCACAATCTGCTCATAAACCCACACACACACACACAGGCTCACACACACATATTGAGTGCTCATGTTGCGCTTGCCCCATAAATCTAAGCATCAAACGGCATCAAATCGGCAGCTCGAGGCAATCGTGTGCCGCGACAAAAATAATAAGAAATCAATACAATCTGCGTAATATGTTTTACGCCCGCGAACTTCTTCGCCTGCTTCTTTATTTCAGCCTCTTTTCCACACAATTGACTTTGATGATGCCCCACACACACACACACACACACACACACACACACATACTGTAACAGCTTCTGTGGCTGGTTTAGCTGCTGTCTGGCGGCATCTTCGATTAAGCCACAAGCCAAAAAAGAGAAAAAAATTAGAATACAAAAAAAAAAGCGTTCATGACGTGACTCTTGTGCCTCCGTGTGCCTCTTTGTCTGCCTTCAGTACGATAATCAAAAATCAGACGCACACAATGGACTCTGTAATAGTTGAATTGAATTGCGTTTGGGGAGTGACTTTCACTTTGGCGTGCTGCATCGTGGTTGTGAGGGTGTGTGGTAGGGGGGCGCAGCAAAGTTTGCCCGCTGGTTAAGGGCATGCCGCTTGCTGCTTGCTGCTTGCCTCATTGTCTCTGACTGCCATATCTTCCCTTTTTTTTGTACTTAGAGAAAAGAACTTAAACATTTTTTGTTCAAGGTCAAAAAGTTTTAAGTTTAAGTTCAATACTATTGTTCGTCCTTCAAACATTGACAAACATTTAATCCCTCGAAGAAATTAATTAAGTTGTTTTCACTTTTTAAGCATAGGAAAAATTTAAACATTTTCAAGTATCTACAAATGAATTCATAGGAAAGATTGGAAAGTTGGTTTGCAATAACAAAATTTTAAATAAAATATTATTAATATTTTTTCAAATTTACTTTCTAACTCAGTCTGAAATAAGATCTACTTAACTTTAAGAACGTTTAAGATCGCAAGGAACACAAATTTCCATTTAAGTTTCACTATAACTTTGAACAGCATTTTTCTGCAAGTGCATTTTTTACCCAGTTGCTATGCCTTCTAGTACTATTGTCTCCATCTCCAGCTCCTTCTCCTGCTGCTGCTGCTGCTGCTGCTGTCCTGCTTCTTTAACTCGGCATTTTGGCGAGCAGACCTCATGTTGACTTTATTGGGCTCATTGCAAAGGCGCCGCGCGCACACAAGCTTCAACCTCTCTTTCGCCTCCCACCAAGTGACTTGTATGCGGCACTTTGACATGCTTTGACACTGCCACGCCTCCTTCTAACCCCCCTTCATACGCCTTACCCCCAACGCATCCGCACAGAGACGCCCATAAGGGCACATGGCATCATTACACGGCCGCTTCGCACGCAAAATTATGCGAAATTTGGTGAGCCGCGTGTGGCATAGTCGTGTGGCAAATTCAATTCGCAAACTTTTAGAAGTACGTACACACACACACACACACACACACACAAAAACATGCCCTGCGTTTATATAAAAAGGGTGTCCATAAACGGTCTCTATCCGTGTCCCCTGACTCCGACTCATTTCTATGCCTGCCGCATCAGCAGCCCCAATCATTATTTTGTGTGTGTGTGTGTTCCCCTTGCATCACGGAGGGGGGTAGTTGAAAGTATCATACAACTTTTTGCGTCAATCAGTTGAATAACCAACAACAAAAAAGAAAACTACAAAGATTGTGTGCGAATTATGGAGGTATTTTCACTGCTTACATCATGCAGTAAAAGATCGTTCCAAAGCCATTACCTTAAACAATTCTCCATCGGTTGACAGTTTGAATAACGAAATGGTAAAGTAAAAAGCTAAAATAAAGTCAAAGTTAACTTCTCCACTTTATTAATGATATTTATTTTGTGCTTTTTGAATCAATAAGTTAAGAATATGCAATAAAAATTCATTTTTTATACATCAACAACAAAAAAGATAAAATTGCATGTGTCCTAAAAATTAAACAGTATTAAAATCTTATTCCTTACGCTTCATTTTAGACTTCATACTAAAAATTATATCAAAATAATTGTTAAATGAATGCATAAAGTTTTTTGTTAGTGTTTATATTTTAATTCATTTTCATGAGTTTTTATGAGTTGTTTTTGTTTTTTTTTTCGTACATAATAAATCAAATTTTAATCTTTAATCATTTGTTTAATGATTTTTCCTCTTCTCTAACAAGATTTTCAATATATTTATGCAAATTTGTTTATTTATTTTCAATTAGCCGATTAGTTTTGGGCGCTACTTTTAATATTGCTTTGTTTGGAACGTTGTTGTTATTGTTATTTTTGAATTTCGATTTTTCATTTTCGTTTTGCCATACAGATTTTGTTTTCTTTTTGTTCGCTCGACTGCTTTTATACTGGCTATAAAAATGCAGCGCCATAAAAATGCTTTAAAAAAAATGTTTAGGAAGCAACAGTATCTGGTTTAATATACGTACTCCCCCTCTATCCCCCCATTGCCCAGCTCTTTAACGATTAGCCCATTGGGTTATTGAGTCTTGCGTTCATGGTTTATTTATATCGTATCAATCGAGTACTTGTTCCTTTGGCGCCTTGCTCTTTTCGACATGACCAGAAAACCAAATATTTTCCTTTTGGCGATTTGTTGGAAAATGTTGTTCTCTCTCTGTGTGTGTGTGTTTGTGTGTTTGTTTGTTGTTCTTGTTGTGTGTTGATTTGTTTACGGCACAGCTTTTATGACCGCTGGTCGAAAGGCGTGGCCACGACCAAAAGTTTCTCACGCCAAGCCAGTCAGCCAGAGCCTGGCAGCAAATGCATAAACAATCCAAATGGCAAAACATTCAAAACACATGATAATGGTGTATCCAACAGATACACAGCTAGTACATGAACTGCAGTACTTTGTTTATTATCAGAAAGTGGCGCCAATGGTTAAAGTTTTTGTTGTTGTCGCCGATCTAACGCAGCACAATTGTTTACAATGCGCTTAAGCGCATATTGAGGGAGAAGAACTAAACTAAACTAAACTAAACTGCATCTGTTTAGCACTACTGTTATGTATGTATATTAAAAATTCAGTGTATGTGCAGCTGTTTGCAAGATTTATGTGCATTTAAATAAATTTGATGAGATTTTCTTTGCCCCGTAACTCTTTGGCAAGCAAACTCCTCAGCCAAAGTCAGCTCCAAAAGAGTTGAGCTGCCACGTAAAAGATGCCATAAATCTCTTTTGCCTGCTAGGAAGCGCGCGCGCCAGCTGCGATCCCTTTTCTTAAATCAACCTAAATACACCATCATGCTACACACCTCCCAGCCCCTTCCCGCACAGCCCCCTGTGTCTGTCGTTTTTGACGAGTAGTTTTGTTAAACGAGCCTAAGTGGATTTTCCTATGGCAATTTAACCAAAAACAAAACAACGAAAAACGAAAATGAAAATGAAAAATACTAAATTGTTTTCGTGTTTTTAAATGTTGCACGTGGCATTTGTTGTTGTTGTATTAGTTGTTGGTGTTATTATATTGGTTTGTGCTCGAATGTATATATTCTTGTCTCTGCATTTCACGCATGAACTTTGTATTAATTTATTTGTATACTCTTCAAATACGCCCTACCAACGACCCCTTCCCGACTCTCAAGCTCACATTTCTCATGCACAACAAATATTTTCTGTAAACTATATTCGAATCTGATTTCAAGATGCCAAAATTGCTTACTTAACATTTGATAACACAGCAATTAGAATGTCTTAAATATTCACTTCTTTGTATTTAGTATTTTAGTATTTAATTTAATCGGAAATATGGTTGGTTCTTGCCAAACAAAACTTTAACTTGCTTTTTACATATTAAATTGATGTGTGTAACGAAAAAAAAGTGGATGAAAAAGAAAACATTACAAAATTAGGATCTTGGGTATCGAATTTTTCAAAGCATCGAGGAAAACTTCTTTCGCTCCTATGGCTCCTATGATTTGAAGTGGCCCCTCAGCCAATCACTCCCTTATAGTAAATGATTTTATCTGGTTTCAGTGCAATCCCAAAATAGCCAAAATACGCAACCAAATTGCGAAAAACTTGCCGCTAATTTTGAAATGCTTTTGAGGCTTTCACGGCCTTGGAGCATTTTCGCCAATTTATTTGTAAATTTATGGCAAACACAGACTGAGATTAGGTGTGTGTGTGTGTGTGTGTGTGTGTGTGTGTAAAAGATTTTAATGTGCGCCTGGGAAAGGCAGCAAAACGGGTAGCAGCAGCGGGTTGCGGGGTGCGAAAGGCGCGAAATTGCAAAATTAAATTTGCAGTTATTGCGCAACCATGGAGAATTGGTTACACTGTAACGGTATAAATCGGGCATTGGGCGCCGGGGCTTCCCCTAATTGCCAACACACACAGACATAGCTAACGTGTGTGTGTGCGTGTGTGTGAACTGCTTGGAGTGAGTTATATCCAATAGCAACTTAACAATCCAATGTGTGTAAAATTGCGCTCCTTGGCAAACTTTTATTATGGCTGTCAATTGTGGCACTTTGTGCATTTGCATTCAAATGAGAAAATCTGGTTAACCCCAAAAGTTGATAGCCTCGCTATTTGCTATTCACAATGCCTACAACAACAGTAAGAAATTCAATTTCTAAGCAATTTGTTAGCTTTAATACTTTGCACTAGCATAAAAAGTACAGCAAAACTTAAAGTACAGTAAAGTGTGTTTGATGGTTGTCCACTGTGAAGGAAGTTTGTTGTATTTAAGTTCGACTATAGATAAAATTAATGTATGTACAAAACTGATGTGCATAAACGCATTTAGCCACAAAAAAAAAGAGAGAGAGAGAGAGATGGGAGAAAGATGAAGAGAATCATTTACTGATTCGGCTCTATAGAGGCATTTCACACCGTGCCACAACACGCCACATATTCCGCAATCCTGCATTCCGCATTTGCCTTACATATTCTACACAATTTTCAACTGATTTCACTAGGTCCTCGACCCAGGGCGCAGAACCCTGGACACAGACACAGACACAGACATAGAGAGAGAGACAGAGAGTCGACGCCCACGCGGAGAGTGCAAACTGCATGTTGAAATAATTATGCGTGTGCATTCCGTGGCCAGGCCGAAATGAGCTGCGATTTATGAATGCCAATGTTGCAGCATAGCCGCCAGCCCGAACCGCTTACCCGCCCCTTCATCACCAAACACATGCAACCATTGGACCGTAGAGAGACCCAATCTAGGACAATGGCTGGGGAATGTTGGGTAGAGTTTGCTGCAATGCTGCCGTGCACACGACAAGCGCAGACATTATAATTATTAATAAATGCAAAAGCAGCGCCAGCGGGAGCCATGAATGCAGCTTCGCCACATTGCTGGCACTGAGGAGGGATGAAGCAAGTAGGTGGTGAACTATTTACGGCATGTCCATGTCCTGACGCTCATGGCTGCTGCTGCGAGAGAGAGAGAGAGAGAGAGAGAGAGAAAGAGTGCGAAACTGGAATTAATATGTGGCACCCAAGCTACGACCAAAGCGCTGCTTCTGACATCAACACCAAATTGGGTATGGTTTAAAATGCGTTTGGCGGGTGGGCAGGCATTGCGGCCAATCCTATTTTGTTGTTGTTGCTGTTGTTGTTGTTGCTGTTGCTGTTGGGGTTGGAGTTGGAGTCTTTCGCTCTTTGGCATTTTACAATTTATGATACGCAATTGATTTTATTAACAAACACGAAAATATTGCCTTCTCTTTGGCCGGCTGCATTAACGACATGCTTCAGCCCGGCTTAATTAGGCTGCCAAAGAATGTGCGTTGCATGCAACCAAAAGAAATTATTTCACACACACACACACACAGGTCACGAAACTGTTTGCTGTTTATAGTATGAATGCCATCATTAATCAGGCACTGGGCAATACAAGGCGGAGAGAGAGGTGGTTCTGGCAAGGTCTTAGTTAAAGCAAACATTGCGGCTTGTGCATCAGATCCTATACTCCTGCTCCAGCTCCTGTTCCATTCACATGCACTAAGCTGCTGTTTTGGTTTTGAAATTTTGGTCCAAGTGGCTTTTGCTGCCTGCACAGAGGCTTAGGTGTCTAACTACACTCGAAAAAAATAAAAACAAAATTTGCATGAGTTTTGTTTTATTTTCTTCTCTAATATAACTAGAAATATATATGTATGTTTAAAGATTGCAAAATTAGGTGCATTAATAAACTTAGGAAAATACTTTTAATTCTTTAAAATAATTTATTATTCTCTCAAAGAAATATAGTTTGTACTACTTTCAAACATACATATTGATGGTTTTTGAAATATTTGTTGATAAATCAATAACGAAACTAAAACAAAAATTAATTTACTTAAAAGTTTAGGTTTATAATTCAACTTAAAGGTATTTCATACTTTGGTATCTTAAGAATATCTTTCAGATGGAGTGCATTCTTTTTTAACTTCAGGAAACATTTTATTGACTTTAGGCAACATTTTTATAGGTCATATCTTGTATAATTTTGTAATTTTTTTCTTGATTCTTTTTTCAAGTGCATTTTGTTGCACTTTTCAAACGGCACAAGTGCATAACAGTTTTGCGGGCTTGCACTTGTGGCCAAGTGTTGGCCAGTCGGCTTTGTTCAGTTTAGAGACATGGCCACGACGACATGTTGATTGAGTCACCTCGACACAGCCACACAATGCCCAAAATACGTTGCAATACTCCTTTAACCGGGCGAACAAACAGGGAACAACTGCATGCCACTTGGAACGTCAAAATGTTTGCTAGCTTACTTTAATGTGCATACAAAATACGAATGGGAATGTTGCTTGTGTGTTAGTGTGTATGATATAATTGCACCAACAGTTCCTTGCTTTAGCAACGAGTAAGTTAGTGATTGACTAATTTTTTAATTAGCCTGACTAAAGGGTTAATGAAAAAACAGTTTAACTTTGCTTTGGAATGCGTAGATTATAGGAAAAGACACTTTAATCTTAAAAATTATATCATTTGATTAGTTATTATAAGTTTAATTTTTAGTTTTTCGGAACAGGATTAAAGAAAAAACAAGACCTTGGAAATTGGTCCTAATTTAAGTTGAAGAAGGAAAAGTAACTAAGTCAGAAGTAAGTAAGTAGGTAAGTGAGAAAGTAATTAGGTAAGTAAGTTAACTCACTAAATAGATTTTTTTATGTAGAAACTGCGATCTTTAATCAATTTAACACTTTACCAAATGCATTTCCACTTGTTTTGCTTTATTTTCAGATTGTTCCCATCATAATAATATCAATTTATACGCTTCTTTCGGCACTTTTGGGATCCCATTGTCTTGTCTGGTCGCATTTTGGGTATTTTAAACTGACCTAACTAACAGATAAATATAGCAACAAAAACAACAACAACAACAAAAGGCAACATTTTCGATAGCAATTTGTACAAATTTGTTAAGGCTCATAAAAATGTTGAGCGGCATGCAACACATGGCGGCATGGTTGCGTCGAAGCCCTGAGAACGCAATTAATTGATGAAGAAAACCGGAAAAAATTAAAAGTGAACGAAGGCCGCACAGTGAGAAAAACTTTAGAAAGGAAAAAAAAAAAAAAACAGACAGCAGCAGGTTAAGACATCAATTTTTAAATAGCTTCATATTTTTCTTAATTAAAATAAAAATATTTTTTTATAATTTTGTATGTCTATTGTTTGGAGGCGCAACGAAATTTCTAACTTATGCGACAGTTTTATTGGCCCGAAAACTCAAAGGGCGGCGATCTAGGGGCACAAAGGGGTTAACGTTAATTGCGCCTTTATGTTAAACAGTTGATTTTCCACAGCCGCAGCAGTCAGATACCGAGATAGCCAAATGAAAAGTCAGTTGGGATCTCGTTGTTACCATTTGCTCACATTTTTTTTACTCACTTTACAAGTTCCGCGTAGTTGTGCTGAGTTCTGTGAAGTAGTATTTGCATTACTTAACCCATTTTGACCAGAGTTGTAAACAATTTAGAAAACTTGCTGCCAGAAGGGGATTACAGCAACCAAATGGCCAAATAAAATGACATTTAAAAAAGAGACGAAAATGAAGGCAATAAATAAAACCAGTGTAAAAAAGACATACACACACAGTGTGCCAAAATCGTACAGTTACAGTTACAGTTAACCCTTGGCCTTTGGTCCTTCGTCGTTCTGTTCCACATCTTCTAATTTATGTCGTTCCGAGGTTTATGGCTTTATTGTTTTACGAGCGCGCTAAAAATAAAAAAATAGGGTGCTGTTTTTTTTTTTTTTTTTGATATTTTTTAACCCCTTCGAAACAACGACAATTTGCAATTGTGCGGGGCAGTAACGGGTTAAGGCGTGCCATTACCTACCGTTAATACGAGGAAATACATTTTATGCTTAGGATAACTTCTTTATTTTTTTGTGCTCGTTTTTTTTTCAACTCTTTCCCTGAACTGACCCAAACTATTTAGATTTCTAGGTTTTCAGAGCACAACGAGCAAAGATCTATTTTAGTTTTTTTTTTTTCTTGTCCAATTCATCCTTTTTTTTATGATACATATTTTGTGTGTTTTTGGTTTGTTTTTTGGTAGTTCCTAGAAGGTTTCGACAACACAGTTTCGACTTCCTTTTAACGCCGTGAATTTTATTTTTAGTTTATTTCTTGGTGAAAATAAACACTTTTGCTGCGTTTTGACTTTGCATTTGTTGGGATTTGACTTAATGACCAGACTGGTAGCTAATATGACATTTACATGCATACAAAAATTGTGAAAAGAGAGTGTGAGAGTAAGACATAGAGAGAGAGAGACGTTGATAGTCATTCAAGTTTTTTTGTTTTTTATTCTCTGGGGAAGCGCAATTCGAGGTGGTTAATGGTGTTACCCCAGTGGGACTTTTCAACTACACTACTATGACATAATCATAGTTAGGTCCATTAATTGCAATGCATTTGGCTCTATTTGTTCATGCAATTTGCTTTCATCAGCCGTCGAGGCGTGTCTAAAAAAAAAAAAACAAAATCGTTATAGAAAAAAGAAATGTTTAAAGAAAACGAACTCGGCCTCTTTGGTCTTTTTTCCCTTTTGGAAATTGCTCAACTTAGGCGCGCATCATTTAACTTTGAGCAACGAGCAGAGTGGATTACACACATGACAGAGCATTTCCAATACAGTACACAAAGAAACGAGAACAAGAACACATATCGCAAGATGCAGATAGAGAGAGAGCGAGAGAGTGAGTACAAGCAAATAAACAAACAAACTGCGTGTGTAATCGAAACCCGTCAAAATGGCAAGCGAAACAATGAAAACGGCACCGGACCCAAAGGAATGGGACGGGGAACGCGAACTACCGGTCCAAGATCAACCCAAGGTGCGTCGCCTCACACAGGACACACTAAGCACATTACGCACTCTCTGTATTCACATTTCGCATTTCGCATACTTATTCGCATTTTGATTGCAATCGTAGAGCAACACACACAAACATGCACACACATAGACACACATAAGATAAATATCAGCTGCCTGGGTTTTGGAATTTGGGTACTTGTTAGGTATACCAAAATCTTTACAATCTCCCTCATGTGTTTGTGTGTGTGTGTTTAGGCCATGGCTAATGCGAGCTGACAGATTATTATTAGCGTAACATTAACGTCAAATTACGCATCTATTTTGCGCACTTTATCTTTCGACATCAATAGAGACCGATATCTCAATCTCAATCTAAATCATAGCAAACACACACACACACATACGTCATATGTTGGCCAGCATGTGTGTTGGCACTTCTATTGTTTTTTCTGAAGGATGCAGGTGCAGGTTAGCTGATTGACCAACAGCGTAGAATGATATTTAGATAACCATAAGCGAATTTTAAACAGATTTGTACAGTAATTAACAATGTAATTATAAATACAAACATACATACATGTGTGTGTATTTATTCAATATTCAAAATCCTTCCTTATATATAAATGTTAATGATTTAATTTAGCACACAAAAATTTGAGCGAAGTGAGTGTGTTCTAGTCGAAACACCCTGTAGCAGGTGGTGCTCTCTCGCGCTCTTTTGCGCTGCTCCATTTACAGCTGCATATGTATGTGTGTACATTTGTAACTGTTTTCTTTGCTTACTCTCTCAAATTCAATCAGCCACAACTGTGGTTTGAACAAGTGTTCCATGATCTCGGTAAGCCCACAAATTAATGAACATATACGTATGTACATATGTAACTACTAATACTGAAACAATCCCCATAATCATTACGTTGTCATGTACATACATACATATGTACATATCTACTACTATAGTAGTATGTTCCAGTTCCGTGTGGAACTAGGCAAAACACTTAGGGAGGCGTAAGGGCGTTTGAGTGTTGCCACCTGACGCAACTCCCATAAGAAAACCGAAATGTCAACAGTCAAGGCGAAAAAAAAAACTACTACTTCTGCGCCAAGGATTTGTGTCAGGCGTGAAACACTCCTTATTTGCTTTTTGTTTAGGCTTGCTTGCGTGCAGGGCTGCGAGTTGTGTTGCGTGACAATAATTAAAAGATTTCTTGTGTCAACAGCATAAATGGAATCAAAACAAAGTCGCTGCCAAAACTAAATGGCACAAGACGCAGCCCAAATAATAATCCACCTTTTATGTCTCCTGTGGGTTCGCTGGGTGGCTCGGCGGCTGGGCATGAAATGTGCACGTTGTTTGTTTATTGAGCAGGCTTTGATTTCTGCAACCAGAGTTGAGCCCAAAAACCCTGAGTTGAACTGTATTTGATGCATGGGGCGTTAGCACCACCCTCACGACAAGTGCGCTAGTGTTTGTAGAGCCGTTGTGTGCATAAGCAACGCCGATTATTGACACATCACCGGCTACGCGATGGGGTGGGGTGGGAGAAGAGAGAGAGAACTCTCGAGCTGAACAGCAAACACTTTGCGCGAAGAAGACAAATGCAAATCGAACTGCAGTCAGCTTACGTACATACATATGTACATGTGTGTGTGTGTGTGTGTGTGTGTGTGTGTACTTACATCCCAATTCCAATTTCGATTTGTAGACATCAACCTTCTCAATCCCCCTTCTCATGCGGTCGTGCGTGAAATTTAATCAAAGCAAGGCGAACGCCCCTTTCCCACCACATTGCCTGTTCTGTTGCCCTTGTTTCTACACACACACATACGCACACATAAAACACATAACCCGCTCTCAGCCCATCACTGTGGCCAACAGATTTTGGTATCCCAAACTGAAGCAAGCGGAAATGTTGCACATTTGTAACTGTAACTTGCTTCGGGTGTTGTCTCTTTACAATATGGGCAGCAAGATAAAAGGAAAAAACTTTTTTTGTGATTTTCTTTTTCCATTCCATGCGCAAACGTGTGACGAATTTTGCACACCCTTTTTATAGCAATTATTAGCAAGGCATATTTATTGGCATCGATTTGATATACTTGCTGTGAATGAATGAACTTAAAAATACACGAGAAAAATCCAGTATATATTATTATTATATTGGATGCTTTGCTAAGTGAATGACTTAGTGGTCAAGCTGCTGTTCATGTTAGAGCATTGAACACAATGGGGGGGAAGGCGAACTGGACGGAACGTCAAAGTTTTACACACAAGTGTAAATTTCTGTCAATTGTTGTAAATGGAGTTTCCTATTTCCTGCTCTCGACAAAGCGTCGTCTGTCTGTCTGCAGCAATTTGCCCAACAATTGGTTGGGCGGCAAACGATTTGTTGAATTTTAGTTGGCTTCAGCAGGTTGCCAATGCATAGATTTAATTTGCGCGCACTTCTCAAACGATGAATGGTATTTTGTAAGCGTAGAGTAGCCACGGCCGCAAACAAAGTATAAAAAAAGAATTGTGCTTGCTTGGTAGTTGTGTACGCCCTACGGTTTGATTATTATTAAAGAGGAATGTGTGGTAAAGAAGAAACGAAAACAAAAACAAAAAATACTAACCGCAATAAGAACATCAGGCGAGGCGAACTAAAGCAAAGAACATGCGTTTATTTTTAAACCAGAAACGACGCTCTCTCACTCTCTGGGCAGTTGAACTTAACAAATTCTCTCTCACTCTCAATGCTGTTCACTTTGGATTCTTCGGAGCGCTGTTTGTTTTTGTGAAAACAGCTTTGTCACGTGGAGTTGTTGTTGTTGTTATTGGTGCTGTCGCAATCGTTGTTTCGCTTTTAATATTCACTTTTATTTGCGGTCAGGCATTTGTGTCGGCATTCCTGCTGACAGTGGGACAGAGGGAATTGAATGTGGTAAACTTTTTGTTATTCTTTTTTATATTGTATGTGTATAAATATTTTAATTTTATCACCAGAAATGTAAGCAACGATCAACGATCAAACAATTCCAGTTACATATAAAGTTTATATTATAAACCTTAATATGTAAGCGAGCGATCACTGTGTTTAAAGTTTGTTGTTGATTGCCTAATTGTCAAGTATGTATGTACATTTGTACATATGTGTCATAAGTTTAGTGACAGTGTGCCGATGGTGCACATGTGCCGATTCCAGCAGACCTTTTGCTTTCCTCTCGCTCTCGCTCTCTCGATGACGGTGTTCTGTCGATGGGACTGCGCTTTGAGAGAGCGTAAGTAGATCTCAGCGTTGCTTGCTGGCAGCTGGCAGCTTGCCCGCTTTTCTGCTTTGCTCCTCACCAAGCGTGAATATTTTGTGGTTAATAATGATGACGGGGGCGTTTGGCGACGCCAGTTGCGGTTGTTGTGGCCTGTCAATCGTTGGCTTTGCTTTGCATTCTGCTTTTGTTGATAATCGGGAGCGGCGACGCCGCCGCCGTTGTCGCCGCGCATTGTTCACAATAACTTTTTGGGGCCCGCTGGCCCAGCACTGTTTGCGACGTCACGTCAGTTCATTGCGTCGGCTTGCACAGCTTGCTAGCGCGCTTTTTTTTTTTACTTTATTTTGATTATTTTGTACTAGTACTAGTTCTCGCCATTCTCATTCGCGTGTGCATGTGTGAGTGTTGCTCTTCTGTGACTGCTAATGTCTGCTTCTTCTTGCCCGACTTTGTTGTTGACGATGTTTTTTTTTTTTTATTGCCGTCGATTGTTCGCTGCTGTTGCCGTCGTGGCCGCCGCGCAGACCAAAAAAGAAAAGATAACTCGATTGTGATATAATTTGTTAAGTATTTATTTATTTGTATTTGGCACAAGCGTGCCACGACGGACCACGACTGCATCTAAAAAACAACAACAACAAGAACAAAAGTGCAGCAGCTCTCTCTCTCAGCTGCATACACTTATAAAAACAAAACAATAAGCTCACGCACTCGTTTCGCTCGCTCGCACGTTCGCTCACCCATTCACGCGCTCTTTGTCTCGCGAGCACGCACGCCGGCCACGCTGTCTCGCTCACCCGCAGCAATGGTATATTCAACGAACATATTGCTCTGCATTGTGACCATATTGACCGCTGTGTTCATCTGGTCCCGCCGCACCTACGTCTACTGGCAGCGACGACGCGTCAAGTTTGTGCAGCCAACACATTTGCTGGGCAATCTCAAGAAGGTACTCAAACTGGAGGAATCCTTTGCCTTGCAGCTGCGCCGCTTTTACTTCAATGAACGTTTTCGCAACGAACCCGTCGTCGGCATCTATCTGTTCCATCAGCCGGCGCTGCTCATACGCGACCTGCAGCTGGTGCGCACAGTGCTTGTCGAGGATTTTGTGAGCTTTTCGAATCGCTTTGCCCAGTGTGATTTTCGTCATGATAAAATGGGTTCATTGAATCTATTCTTTGCCCGGCAGCCCGAGTGGCGGGACATTCGTACAAGACTCTCTTCGGTCTTTACCGGTGCCAAGATCAAGCAGATGTATTCACTCATGGAAGAGGTGAGAGAGTGCGACAGAGAGAGAGAGAGAGAGAGAGAGTGTGTTTGTGTGCGAGAGAAGCAATTAAGCAATAAACTACACTAAACAAACAAAACACTGTGCAACAAAATTGCAAGACAAACTAAAAATATGTAAAAATATTGAAAAGTGCTATAAAACAATTTTGCTATGATATTAAAATAGTTTCCGTTTGAAATATCTTAAATTTTGAACAAAAGATCGGCTAAAGTAATAACTTAATTTGCAAAAAATATTTTCATAATCTTAAAAATTTTCCACACAACATTTCTAGTCATCTTGAGTCATTATATAATTATACATATTTGTTTTGTAACAATAAACAACATCCGTCGAAAGTTCAGTAGAAAAGCTACTGAAAAAAAGTTGAGCAACCTGTTCTGAGATATTTTTGACTTTTAGAATTTGTACTTGCCGCTCTAACCAAGTTCAACAAGTGTGTGCAAATAACATTGTTATGACAGTTTAGATGATTCAATCGTATGAGCTTGTTTGTTTTGCTTACGTGGCCTTATTGAAATAGGCATTAATTGTTTTTTTAATTTTATTTTTTTTATTCCAAGCGTTTTGTACCGCATTAAAAAGTGCAAGTGTTTTACTATATACAAATATAATATTATATTATATACTAAAAATATACGATTTTGTTGCATAGTGTTTTTTCTTTTTCGATTTCGATTTCGTACTTATTGTTAGTTGTTTTGCAGATTGGTTGTGATCTGGAATGGTACCTAAAGCGTTTGACACGCGACTTGCGACGCGCCGATGCGGCGCGAGGTGGAGTCGTTGTAAGCATCAAGGATGTATGCGATTTGTATAATACAGATATGATAGCAAGCATTGCATTTGGATTGCGTTCGTATAGCCTAAGGAATACGCAGTCCGAAATTGGTTCACATTGTCAGGATATATTCCGGCCGAATGTGCGTCGTGTTATTGACTTCTTTGTGATATTTTTTTTGCCAAAGTTGGTGCCACTAATGCGTGCCAAATTGTTCACCGAATCGCATTCGGAATTTCTGCGCCGTGTCATTCAGCTGGTGATTGAGGAGCGGGAACGTGGCGGCGATTTGCGCAATGATCTCATCGAAATGCTGCTCACACTTAAAAAGGAGGCCGATTTGCAGCAGGACAAAACACATTTTACCCATCATCCAGACTTTTTGGCCGCCCAAGCGGCTAGCTTTGAGGTTGCCGGCATTGCCACATGCTCTGCCACCCTGTCCTTTGCCCTCTACGAGCTGGCCAAACAGCCGCTCATCCAGGAGCGTTTACGCCGCGAGATACGAGGCGCCTTTGCCGCTGGGTCCAATGGATCCTTGAGCTATGAGCTCATCGCTGGCATGCAATATCTCGAGATGGTTGTAGAGGAAACGTTGCGCATGTACCCAATTGTTCCGCTACTCGAACGCGAATGCACACCAATTAATAAAAAGCGCTTCTATTCGCTTCGTCCACATGCCGAATGCTATGCGAGACGTGGCATGCCCGTCTTCATATCCAATCTGGCCATACATCATGATCCACAGGTAAGATAGAGATTTAACTAGAATGAAAAATGAATTGTACAATTAAAGAACTCTTTCTTTTAGTACTGGCCCGAACCCGATCGCTTTGACCCGGAACGCTTTAGTACCGAAAATAAGCCAAAGCAAACGCCAATGTCATATTTGCCATTTGGCGCCGGTCCGCACAATTGTATTGGCCTGCATATTGGTCAGCTAATGATTAAATTGGGACTCATCTATTTTTTGCGTCAGCATCGTGTCGAATTCTGTGACAAGACTGTCGAACGCATCAGTTTCAAAGCCAAGTTTGCTCTGCTTGCAAGTGAACATTGTATTTACCTCAAAGTTGTTGACTGTTTATAGCATCATCATCATCATCATCATCAGCATCAGCATCATCATTATCATAATTATTATTGTTTGCATAATCATGTTCATCAATACAACCGAATTCAGTCAATTGTAAATACAATATTTATACATAAAAATATACTTAAATATATTGTTAATATAGTATATATACTATAGTATAAAGACATTCACGCATAGTATATATTCTATATTTGGTATGCCACAAATACAAATTTGCTGCGCTCTACAAGTTGTTGTTTACGTTGAACCAATCTGTTTGTGTGTCAGTTTGTTATTGTTATTATTTTTATTTCTTACCTTTGCCCAGTTCCAGATATTTTTTTTATTTTTTTTTTTTATATTTTTATCGCCTGGTCATCGCTCCCTCACTTGATAGCTTATCAGTTTTTTAGTTTGCACTTTGGCTCTAACCTGGTGGCCTGATCGCCTACAGTTGCCTGCCCACACCTACTTAAACACCTCCCTCCTCCCAGCACCCCAAGCACACTCTCTCCATCGCTCTATTATAGTGCGCAAAAGCTTGGAAGGTTTTATAGTTTGCGTGAGTTGATTTTAACGTTTCTGGAAAAGTGCGAAAGACAATTTTTTGATAAATAATAAAAGAAATAGTTAAATTTTAAGATTGTTTAATTTTGATATTGAAACACAAAAAAATACAAAATGAAAATAATTTCAACAATATTTACAAACTGTACGAACATACCTAGATTATAATAAACACCTTCTCTTTATGTTTTATACCCTGAACCCATTAAATAAGAATGATCTTATCTGAGATAAGATGATATTATTTGTTTAACATGTTTTTTATTGTTTCCTTGAGCTCAAAAGCATTTCTGTTCTTTAAGATAGGAATTTTACTGTCGAACACCTGAAAGTTGAAACTGTTTCAACTGAAGAACAACTAGTTGATAAGGGAACTGGGTGGCAAACAGCTGTTGCAACCTTACATGTACTATCTATTTGTATGTGTTTGTGTGTGTGTGTTTAAGTAGCACTGAGCGTTATGCAAATGCTCACACCCCGAGTAAGTAGTACAAAGTGAGAATGCCGCTGCAAAATGAGAGAGAAGAGAAAAACTGTGTCGTGATTTCCATGGAAAAATGCATTGATTTTTCTTAGCATTTAACACGATGCGGCGGCGGCGGTATCGGAGGTTGTGAAAGCCTTGTTAACCAAAAAGTCTCAACTCTTTGGCTGCCCAACACAACAAAAAAAACAAAAAAAAAAAACCTTTTCAAACCGAGCCTGTTTTATTAGACCGCGAAAAATCAACAGTGGCCAGGGTGGTCAGCGGTCTATCCAAGAAATAAAAAAAAAAAAAAAATGATGAAGAAGGATATGCGTATGTGTGTGTGTGTGTGCTAAAAGGGTTTACAACAATGTCATAAAGCAATGCACATTCCATTCCTTTCCTTTTCTTTTTTTTTCCCCTTGCGTTCTGCCTATGTAAATTAAATAAAATTCACTTTTTCACGTGAATGAAACGCCGCGGCGGCGGCAAAGGCGAAAGAGTTGCTCTTGTTGTTTGATTGTTGTTGGTTGTTTGCTGCCTTCTAGGAATCATTTATGCATTTGAAAAGGACGCGCTGGCCAGCTAATTTACATAAATCTATATGAACACAACACTTTACAAATGTACCCAGAGTATGTAAGAGCAATTGTGTCTTGGATATACGAAATTGGTGAGTTGTAGTGAAAGCTTTAATTAAAACTAGTAGAAATACTTTAGAACTACGAAAACATATTATTATTACTTTTTGTTGAGTTTACTGACTTGAATAAAGTATGTAAACCTCGTTATAATAAAGCAAACTCTTTGAACTCTTTTTAAGTTAAAAGCTAAAGTACAACTGGTAAAAAAAATTCAACAGACGATTCTTCTCAGAAAACTAAAGACTTTTCCATAATAGAAAAAAAAATTTAACAGGAATGGCTTAAGATTCGAATTACGAACTTCAAAAATCTTTGAGAAAGTATAGTTTGGGGCAGGGTTAGAATAATCCTGTTGGCTTTTATCGCGATGTACTTAGAACTGTTTAGTTTTCCTATTTTAGTTATTATTATATGTATATCGAAATTTTAACGATATTTCGACTGTTCTTGCTTTGAAATCGATTATGAAGTGTCAACTTACATATATTGTGAGAAAGAGATAAAACTGTGAATGGATATTGCAATAATTGGCTTACTTTTTACCCAAAGAGAACACAGAGAGATGTTTTGAGGGCCTCAGCGTCAACAACAGCTGTTGTAACTAGCTGCATTAAGCCCTAATTAAAGACAGCGAGATGGAGAGAGGGGGTGTGGGGATCTCTGACCTGGTCAAGTTGCGTTCAGCTCCCACGCGCACGTGTTAGCCTAGACACTTGTTTAAGCGGGAGTACCCTTACCCAGAGTCTTATTCTCTCTCTCTGTCTTAGCTGAGATGTCTGACAGTTGCTGTTGTTACGGTTCACCATGACCAACGCCAACAATTACGAAGCCGCGCTGCTTGCCGCAATTCTATTGTCTTTCGAATTTCCTGGCTGCGTTTTAAGGTTTTTTCTGTTTCTGTTTTATTGCTCATTTCCCACATGTTTCGGAGTTCCACTTGCTCCCTGGGGCCCTTCGAATGACACTTTCGGTTAGTGTTGTTGTCACCCCCACTTCTCCACTCTCTCTCTCTCTCTCTCGCATGTAAACGTTAACGTTTTGAATGCGTCCTCGCCTTTAAGCAGCGGAACCATTTTAATGATCACAAATTGCTTTTAGGTTGAGCACAAGTTCAATCGCCCAATCGTCAATGGACAGGTCACCACACTTGTGCACATGCCATGGGCATTGGAATGGTCTAAAGCGGATGTTGCCCTTTAACTGTTACATAGTTATTTAGTTACTCAGTTACCATTTAGCAGTTGGGTCTTCCCTGCGAGAGAACGTTACAAACTAATTAAGGCTGTCAAATTTTTGTTATTTTGTAGGCGCCTTCAAACAAAATTATGCATTTTTTAAAATTCAATTTTAAATAGGTTTTTTAATGATTGTAACAGCTGTGTACGTTGATAGCAGGTAGGCACTTGCCACATGCGGCATTGAATTGTTTTCAATTTATAGTATATCAATTATACAAACTTAAGTAAATGCAGTTTCATAAAAAATGTGACTCTGGAGAAAATGTTCGTGGGAATGGAGCATGGAAATATTTATGATAATATTTCTTTAGAAAAAAAGTGACAAAATATGAAAAAGTGTTTGCAGGTTTTTGTTTCTATAACCTTTTCTAGTTCATATTGATTTTAAAAAGGCTTGAAAATGTTTTTTTCTATATTAAGAACAAAATTGCATTTAAAATATACTAAAAATATTTATAACTTAAAAAAATATACTTTTTCTTAAGCTGTCAATCTAAGAAATTAAGATATTTCATACGTTTGAAATGATTTCACTCCTCTTTCATCTTACCATCACATTTACACTCTTTATTTAATAAGGCTGCATTTTTCTTACTTACAACAATGTTTGCAACATGTTGGCATTTTTTATGTGGTCGCATTGAAGGGGCGCGCCACTTTGATGTAGGCAATGCCAGTGGCTTCTCCTCCAGCGATTCCATCAAAGATTTACATTCAATGCACAAGTGGCCTGATGATTTTTAACGACCTGCTGCCAAAGCGGATGAGAGAATTTCGCAAAAGAGACATTCGCACATTATATTAATCTCTATGTAGACTATATCTGTATCTGTATTTGTATCTTGTATTTTGTTGTAAGTCTCGTCTCGTATATCTTTGTGAGGTAAACAAACTCATCCGTTTGCCTGACATAATAATAAAAAGAATTAAGAAGACGAAGAAGCAACTGCACAAAGATCTCGCTTAGATTTTCATGAATGAATATGAATCTATCTATCTATATACAAGTATACTGAATGTCTTCTCATTCACATCGCATTCATTGTCGTCTCTAATGCGCTTAGGACGGGTTGTGACGCATTCTCATCATCAGTTTTGGGTGCGGGCGGCACAAATTGTGACAGATTTCGATATAGATATACTTTAAGCTGCGACGAGAAAGGGACAGAATGAGTATGAGATGGTGGCATGTAAATGTAATTCAAGTAGCCGGTCGGATGGATGGATGGCGCTATCAGTGCGGCACAATCAGTGCCATTTATATGCAATGTATCTATGAGATACTTTCTCTAGCTGCACTTCCGCTCTAGCGTGCCACAGTTTTAGTTCCCATTCTACCTGCCCCTTCCATTTCTTACACAAAAAACGTATTAGCTTGCTGCGTTTTCTCAGTTACATCATCATCATCATCATTATTGTCCTCGTTCTCGTCATCATTTTGAGTTGCTCCCAAAGGAAGTTCCAATTTGTTACGTCAATGAACCATGCCTCTTGTCAGTAAGTACACCACCCCTCTGGGTGTTGTTTCAAGTATTTTTTGATGCCGTGTGCAATCCTGCTTTGCATTTGACCCCATTCCACAGTTTGACAAAATATATATGTACATATCTTTTCTTTGTCACCTTTCTTTCTTTTCTTTTCTGTTTTGTTGCTGCTTTTTTGATGCGGTGCTGACTGTTGCCTGTCAACCGAAATTATTATTTTCTCCGAGGGTTGCCACAAAATATTTTAATAAGAACAAAAATATTTTTTATTCAAAAATGGTTTATTAATTTTTGTCACATATTGTTGGAAATATTCATATGATTTTTGATTCGATCAAGTTAACTATTAAATCGATTATTTAGCTGTGCAAACGCTTCCTCTTATTAGTTAATTAAATGCAAACCTGTCACAAGCAAAATTGCAATACGTGTCCCCAATTTTATTAGTTGGACACTTTCCAACACTATCAGTCAGGACTGTCATTCGGTTAACGCAAGTCATTGTGTTAACGAACAACTTAAATAGAAATTTGAGCTAGTTTCGTGCTAAATTGCAATACGTGTCCCTGCGTTTCTAAGTTCGACGTTTTTCAGCACTATCAAGCCGAATTTTCATTCAGCTAAGGCTAGTAGGCGTTGTGTTAACTAACAAATTTGTGAAAAATTAAAGCTAATTTCGTGCCAATTGCAATAAGCATAATGGATGGTGGTGCTCACATTGAAATAACATTGCCGAATCTCGATCAAATCTATCCGTATAACCCCACTTATTATGGGCATGAACATGAGGTTGGCAAAAAAATTTTGCCGGATCCGGAACAAATATTGCCGGAAATCTCAAATGGGCCTAGCACTGGGCTAAGGTCCTTTTTATTGTATGGCTTATATTTGGCTAAAAAAGAAGCATTTCCGATTCCGCATCGCGACAATTGTCCACCATTTCAACGGGGCCTTTGATTATGGTTAGTTTTTTTTTGTTATTTTTTTTTTTGCTATTAATATAATATAATTAAATATAAATATTTTCAGCTGCTTTTTGGGGAAGCCAAACAGACAGGATGATTGATGTGATTTTGCTGACCAAGCAACAATAAATAATTAATAAACAATGCAATTTATATTGAAATTTAACTCTCAATAGTAATAGTAAATACATATTACAAAAACACATCTCGCATGAACTTTATTCAATGTGAAGACATTAATTTGCCTGTTTGCATTAAATGCATAAATTATGCAGAAGTTTATTTTTATGTTTTTTTTTTTTCGTATATTTTCTCTTGTAGTCATAAATTCGCTTTGATTTTGAAGTGGCAATTGTCAAATACATAAAATATGTCCAACTGAATATATTTATTTAGACATCGGCCCACCCTTGAAGGTTAAATTGATAGGAAGGCAGAGCGAAATGGCAAGAGTACAACAACTAAAGCGAGAAGCACAATTTTACAATTTTTACTTTGTATGCATTTCATTTCAAACCGTTACGTGCGTCGATTTTCCACACGGTTTTCATGGTTTCCCATTTTATCCTACTACATATAATGATAAAGTTTGTTTTGGGTCATTTGATGTTGACTATTTTCAACCCCCCCGCTCGAGTTGAGAGTGTCTCTCTCTCTCTCTCTCCTTTTATTTACCTATTTGTTGTTGAATTCACACTGTGCCCCCTCTCCCTTGGACATAATCCACCCCAAATCATGATTAATAACGATACTACGAGTGTGATCTAATTATCAGTTGTGATCCTGAATGTTGCTCAAGGATTAAAAAAACAAGAAACATATGTAGCACAAAATTACAAGGAAATAATTCGAAAAACAATTTTTTCTTCATTTTCCTTGCAAAGAAATATTTAGAGAAAAACATTTTTTTTTGTCATTTTCCTCATATTGAAAATTGTTGACAAAAAAAAAAACTTTGTGTTCTCGTTTTTGCAGTATCAAAGTAGGCCTTGAACAAATTTTAGACGATTCTAAAGCAGTTCTAGTTTTAGTTTCACAAAATACACATCAGTTCATTTTATTTCCTTTCGAAATTAACACGATTTTTCTCCGATTTTATTTTGTTTTGTTTTTTTATAAATTTTCAACACATTTTTTTTTTTTACATATTCAACGAAGGAATAAAATGGCACTTTTTAGAAATAACTCATTTAGACTCATGCCTGTTATGGCGCTAAGAACACGTAAGTTGAACAATAAAAGCTTGCAAATATCGCAAATATTTCAACATTTTGCAATATTTGACGAATATTTGCAGTGTTTGGCGAATATTTGCGATATTTGTGCAATATTTTTGCAAATCAGTGCAAAACTATTGAATACTAATAAATTGTGTTGCATATAGTCTCGGTCAATTGCATGTGGGCACGCAATGCGTCGTTCCGTCCGATTTTGCCGAAGTTTCCATTTCCCACTGCTGATATTATTACAAATAAACGTCAGTTGGTGAAGCCTTGTGCAACGCCTATTCCGAAACTAGATTCGAAAATAGTTGTCAAAGAGCACATACAGCCTCCGATTAAGAAGCATATTGAGTTTCTACGCTTTGCTGACGAAGAGCCCGATAACGATGATAGCGCTGTTTCTGTTGTTGAAAAGGAACGCGAATCTGACAAGTACCAATACCCAATGAAGGGTGTCAAGAGTCTGGCCCAGCTGGTCTCAAATATAGCTAGTGATTGTCTGACATCTTCCGATCGCCGTCGCCCAAGAGAGCCCAGTTGCAGTGCCGTTGTCCAGGCCAAGCACGAGCAGGAAGCAACAGTACCAAAGCTTCGCATCGATGATATATTCCTTGGTAAATTCATGAAGGTTCAGCAGGCGAACATGCAGAAGTTGCAAGAGCAGGACAAGCGGGTGCAAATGCACATGAATGATGTAAAGAAACAGGAGCGCATGGAGAAATTAATGCAACTACAAAAGCAAATGGAACAAACGGAAGCAATCCTAATTGAACCGAGACGTTCGGGCACCAATCCCTGGAACTCCCACTCAAAACGCGGCGTGCGTTTCGCCAACGAGACTTGGCCCATCAAGACAAATACCGCCGCATTCTACAAGCATCCGTTGGACCAAAATCGTACCGAGCAGGTCGATTACCAGTCTTATACACCGGCCCATAAGGACTCGGATAATGGGGATGTACAATTTGGTGCCAAAAACACAATCAAGCCTAACACACGTCGATCAAATGCTACCAGCTTGGATAGGGAGCACAAGCCAAAGGTTTCGGACAACGAGTCCGCCATATACAAGATATGCAAGGGCCTCCCTATTGCCAAAGACATTAAGCGCAAGTATTAACACTTGCACAACCCAACCCAACCAACACAAAAAAAAAAAAAAAACCCTTTAGATTTTATTAGTCAATGAATAATATTTCGGTCCAACTTGTGTGCATAAATTTAAATGTTTAAATGTTTAAGTCAATCAATATGTACAGTATCTTTGTCATCAAATAAACAAACCATGTCTAAATTATATTGCTCAAAATGTTTTTATTTTAAATATTAATAACAATTTGTTAAATATTAAATCACAGCAATGGTCGCTGACGACGAGAGTTGGAAACAATTCTTAGTTTTCAGCAAAAAAAAAATAAGTAAAAACTAGAATTTTTCATCGAACAAGGTCCTTATGGGATTTAATATTGCAACAAATGAAGTTTCCTTGAAGTTGAGGAATGAGTTAAATGCAAGGAAACAGATAACCTCGACTGTGAATGACGGCGATAATGGCACCACATTGAAGCTAATAGAGAACGGAATAGCAATAAGAAAGTTTATATAGTCAATGCATGTATATGAATATTATTCAATATAGTATGGTTTACCTCATGGTAGAGCTTCACGAATTAAAATTGATAAAAACAGCGATTAAAAGTCTTCCGATAATATGATTGATTGATGATAGTAATTTATACCTCGGTTGGTGTCTGCATGCTTGTATTGTGCGCTGTGTTGTGAATGGAATATGGATAAGAGGATGAGCGGAGCTACTAATTGCTTTCGATATACGAACCATTTAACCAAGACGCTGATGCGGCGGCAGCGTTTTAAAGAACGAATGTTTTAAGGCTTTAGCTGCAGTGATGCGCGAACGTGGCTCGTACCTCAACATCTTTTCGATCAGGCTGAAAAACTCACAATGATTCTGGTCATAGAAACGTTGACGAAGTGACAACGGCATGCAATGATGTGGTACATAGCGATAGTTGAAATGGTTCTTGTTAATATTCAATTTGCCACTTCGAAGGTAGTACTTGGACGTGGCTCTGCTGTTCTTGTTGTGTTTGCGTGCCATGCGATATGGCATGGGTCCCAAGGTGCACTCCATCATGGCTAGATGCTGGAGATTGTCTTCAGTATAGAACAGTGGCTGGCCCGTATACAGCTCGAGCAAGATACAGCCGACGGACCACAGATCAGCGGAATTTGCCCACGGTAGCTGCAGTATAACCTCCGGTGCACGATAAAGTCGCGTTGAGATTGTTGGATAATGATAGCCGTCATCATATGTGGCCGAACCAAAGTCAATGAGGCGGATATCAGTGCAGTTGATACGGTTTAAGCCATGGCATCTGGTGGAGGCCGAATTGACAAACATCATGTTCTCCGGCTTGAGATCGGTGTGCGTTATATGATTGTCGTGCAGGAACTTGACAGCATGGCATAACTGATAACCAATGTGACGCACTTGGTCCAGCGGATATGGCTCAAATTTGTTTAGGCGCAAAAAATCGTAAACGCTTATACCAAGCATTTCAAAGACAATACAAATGTGGCCATAATAATCAAAATAGTCCTCAAGTCTCACGCACAAATTATCACCACTTGGATCCTGGGCTGCTATATTCCGTAGCATAAAAACCTCCAAAATGCCAGCAGTTCGGTATTTTTCAAAACTTTTGATTATCTTCAGAGCCACGTACATATTACGTGCTTTGTCATAGGCCTTGACAACATGTCCAAAAGTGCCCTCACCCAGTGGGGCTATAATTTCATATCTGTCGTTCAATGTATCACCAATATTGTAAATGAGAAAACCACGTGAATCATCTTTAATACTGATTTCCTTGCTGTCACTTGGCGGCTCATCCTTGGCCTTGCTTGCATCAACAATCCCTTGCTTGCCACATGCCTTTGGATCCATCGAGTCTTCACCTTGTGCGCTTCTTCCCGACATCTTCGACTGAGTTAAACGCCAAATATGTATGTGTTCTCTATTCATTTCAAAGATATTTTAGGTGGACAAACTTGCACTTATTTACTTACTTTGCTTATGTAGTTGCGTTAGTTTCTGTTAGTTATGCTTTTCACTATGCGAATAACCGATAAAAATTTTAGTTTTTATGCTAAAAAGCCACACAAAAAAAAATAAAAGAAATGCCATAAAAAAAATGTACTTAGTTAAAACGTTAAAAACGGACAAAAATTTTATTACAACCAACAAAGGCGTTCAGGCCAACTGCTACTGTGATTTGAAAAATTAAAAAAAGAAGAAAAAACAAAATGTCTATTTAAGTTATACCTTACGGGCAAAGCAATGTCAATTAGATTTAACAAAATGCTTTAAGGCCAATACAAAAAGTTATAATGCGTTCACAACTTTTTGATGGCGTTACGAACTGCAGCTGTACCCTATTTTTTGGTCTGTGAAAAGCAAAAGTGAAATGGTTTACAGGCCTTTTGACCGTTGCTTTTCTTTCAATGCGATTTTACAAATATGTTGGGTTGAATGTTGTAAAAAGTTGCACAATTCTTTTAGTTTTCGATCAGCTGATTTAAACTGTCACAATCAATAATTGGTTAACAACTATCGATATATCGGTAAATGTCAAGCCGCCTATGAGTATCGATAATGCACAAAGATTATCATCATAATGCGTTAATTTATTTCATGTCTTTTCCACAATTAGTCACAAATTACAGCTCTGCAGGCTGCAGCCATGAAATCGGAAGCGGGAGCCTCAAACGATTCGCACGTTTTACCCAACGCTCGTCGTCGGCTCACTTCCCTTGCCAACAAAGCAAAACTTGAATGCAATTGGTAATCAAACAGACGATTTTAAAGTCCGGTCGTGATAAAGTCGCCAGTAAGGAATTTCAATCTTATCGATAACATGTTTGCTAGAAACGGAAAGAGCCATTAAAAGACTGTAACAAAATGAATTAGTTTTATGATGAAGAAGAGCTTTTATTCCAAACTCTAAACTAATAGACGCATTCTTAAGTGCATACAGAAAATTGGACATGATTGTATAGACTTGGCGTCGATACTTATCGGCAATACTCTGTTATATCAGAGATGCTTTCTTTTGCCTGTCACCAAAGACCCTTTAATAACAAGGTAATGCAATTGGTAAGAAAAGCTTTGTTTCTGAGGTTCGCTTCAGAAATATTTCAAATATTTTCAGTTGCCCTTGCACTCAGCGGCCCAAGTACGACAAGCGGCTAGCCAGCGGCAACCAAAAACGGTAAAAATGTGTTAGTATTTGAGTGCATGTGCGTTTTTTACATTTCTGATATATTTTCTTTGTCTATTTCTTCGAAAAGTGAACTACTGAATATACTCTCGGAATTCGTGCTCATCGCGACATACATAACTGTATGGTAGTTGCGGTGGCAAAATCGTTGGCAAGTGTCATAGAATTAAAAATTTTAAAGAGAATGAATGACCAGCGATTGCAAAACTGAACTTCGACTGTACGTGTACATCTATGCATTTGGTCTCAGCTCTTCTCACAGTATTATGTTTGTTCAATAAAGAACGGCATTTAATATAACGCAAATATGAGCAAAATTACTTTCATCTTGTTCATTAACATATTTTTTGATGTGTTAACATATGTATGTATATACGCGCGGGTAGCGTAAAACCACATATGTCAATTCGCAGCGTTAATTCGCTGCTGTAACTCTCTTCTATAACTCGCTGCTGTTACTCTCTGCTGTAACTCACACCAATAGGCAGTCCAAAAGAAGAAGTCTAAGTCTCGCTCGTGAATTAACGAACGCTGCCTGTTGCTTTGAATTCGCTTTGTTTTGTTTGTGCTTTGAATTCGCTTTGTGCATTGAAAAAGAGATGCAGCTGACTGAGACAGTTTTGCTGATTATGTTATGCCCACAAACACCCACAAAAGAAAGTACTATTACGTACAAGCTTATTTATTTGTAGGAGCAGGGTTTCTGGGTGTGCAATTATTAATATATTTATTTATAATAGAGAATAATGGGTAGGCAATAATTAATTTTAGCTATAATAAAATGTGTGAGTTTGTGTGCATTCACTAAAGAAGCAAAAACAGAAATGCACTAAACGAGTGATGAATGTTTGATACCCTAATAAAATATAAGTGCTATTGTGGATATTTAGTTATAGAATATATTTGCAATAATTGCATATTCTGATTATTTTGAATAGCAAAGGTTGGCGTTAGCACACAATTGAAAAATTACTAAAATCAGTTTAATAACATATCATCTTTTAACATTATAAGAGTATGCAACGTTAACATTCGTCTAGTGCAATTCTGTTTTGCTTCGTTTGTAAATACACACACAAACTTACAGACTAACATAGCGGATTTCTTTAATTAGAGAATGAACTGACGAATGATGAACCCAAATTCAAAAAGTAAACCCAAATTCAATAAAATATGTATTATTTTTGTTCAAGAAAACGTGCTCATAGCAATAATACAGTTACACACCAACAAACAGGTGTTAACACATCGCCAGTGAGCTCCAACACTCATTGATTTTTTCTTTGTTTTTATTTGTAATCTTTTGAACAAAATATAAAGCAAGACCACCGGCAATAGTAAAATACATGCTGCACACGAATGTACATACATCAACTTCGTGAATAGAGATATTGAAAGACACGATGGAATAACTTATGTTATTAATTATTAACATATGTTATTCCAACAGGTTAAAAGAGCTCTCCTGCTCTAACTGCAGAGAGCGATCGTTACCTTCGGCAAGTGCCCTAATTCCAATTGTTCCGCTTTAACCGCAAAGGCAGTAAGCCTGGAACTTTGCGCGTCTCTACATCGCTGGGAGCTTATCGTCCGTTTATTTATTTAATTACAATTGATTTGCCCTATATTAATTGTCAAATTGTGTTTACATTACGCACTGAACATACGCAAAGTGTTTATAACATTATAGAATCGCCGTGCAATTGCTTTTTAAAGTGTTTTTAAGCAAATTAAAATTGAGGACGCCATGTTGGTGCTGCTTTGCCGGGTCGCGAAAAAATTCAATTGAGAGGATAACAGTGCCAAAACGAGTGTGTTGTTGTTGCGTTTAGCGCGCTGAATAACACACACAATAAGCAAAGCATTTAAGATGGTATTAATTGCATTACTTTTTTTTATTATTTTTTTCTTGTGTGTTAAATGCAGTGAAAATAAAATAAAATAATGTACATACATGTATATAAAAAATAAAAAAAGAAAGATTAATTATTGTTGTGTGTGGGTGTGAGTGCTAAGTGAAAACAAAAGACAGAGCGAGATGAGAGAGAGAGCACTTGCAATTAACTGTACCAGTGTTGTTGCTGCTACCGGTGAGTGCATTCTGCATATTCTATATTATATTGATCACCCTGTTAATAATTTACCCTGTTACTATAATTAGATTGGATACAGTTATAGAAATAATTTTAATTGCTGCAATGTATAAAAATTGTTCTTTGAACTTTTCAATACACTTTCAAAAGACAAGTATATTGCTTAATATAAACTTTTCAAATATTTTCATGATCGAATAAATAGTCAAATTATATACATATATGTATGTATGTAGCTGAGACGGGTGCTGCATATGCATAGATGTACACAAACAGTCAAATTTCAGTTTAGCAATTGCTGGTCATTCATACTCTGTCCTTTTATTTAATTCTATGATATAATTATGCCATCGCAATTTCTGCAGCGATGCACACAAATTTCGAAAGTGTATTCAGTAGTGAACTTGTCGATGTCATTTGCCGACACAGAAAAAACCAAAATATGAAAAATAGCAAAATTCTAGACAAGCAGGCCCAGCAAGAAGTGACAAACAGTGACAAATTTTTACCGTTCTTGGTTGCCGCTGGCCTGCTGTGTGCAAAAGGCAACTGAAACAAAACGCTATCGCGCTCCCTCACACTCATTGCACAGTTTATTTCTAAGAGCGGAACTCTGAGACGAAATAACTGTAAAGCCTTTTCTTACCAATTGCATTATCTTGTTTTTAAAGGGTATTTGCTGTCACATACATTTGCACATTCTATAACAGCAATTTTGACTAGTTTTAATGGCAAAAAACGCTACACTTGAACGAGTGAAAACGTTGCGGTCAGTAAAAATACGGGTGGTAAGAAGTCTTCTTGCAAAAAGGGGAGTGCGAGGTGGGCTGGGATGAGCTCGGCGTTCGCAAATAGTTTGCTTCAGATCTTTGTGGGATGTTACCAGCTATCTTCTTACCATTTTTGGATAGTCTAGCTCAAAAACTGTGAATGATATAAGCGTTTCCAGGGGCTGAGGGCAGAAAGATTGGACGTGGCACTTACATTATTGATGCCACTTTTCGAGCGACGCCAGTAGCTATCTTCTTATCAAAGTCTGTGGTGCGCGTAGAAGCCCAATCTTGACCCCAATCTGTCCCGCTGATAGAAAAAGATATTTGAGTAGTCTCAAGTCTCCAGTCTTTCGTGTGTCGTTCATACAGACGAACATTGCACAAAACCAATATATACTCTTTGCCTTTGGTATCATAATGTATGTACGGTTAGGGGTGGTGGGGTCAGATGAAGTGAGGTGACGCAAATAGAGAATATAATACAACTTTTGCATAAATGTAAACCAAAACCTAGCTGATTGCGCTGAGTATAACAAAAATATATACATATGATTAATAAACATTCTGATCTAAATGCTTGATTGCTCGATTGCAGAAATGCCGCCGTACTCCCGCCAGGTATCAATGTCAATTGCATTACACCCGCTTTCAAACAACAACAAAAACAGTGCGTTTATTGTTTATTATAATAATTTCTTGGTGCTGTTGCCGAAAGTCTTGTGCCGTTTGACATGTCAACTAATCCAACGCGCCAGATGACCTCGTCGCTCGCTGCCTTTGTTGCCTTGTTGCCTTGTGCTGCACGTGGTGCAAGCAACCCTTAACGAGCCAATCACACACACACACACACACACACACACGTTGAGCGAGAGAGATCGGGGCCATATAATTAGTGTAATTACCTCAACAGCCTACTAAATTCGAGAAAAATGCAAACAAAAATTAAGAAATCACAACATTTATATCCCCCCTGTCATGAGGTAATGAATCTGCAACGCAGCTAAACAACAAAAGCAGCTCACATGAAACTCTATGCCCGATCAATGTGCGCGTATGTGTGTGTGTGTGTGGACCCTTTTGTGGCAAACAATTGAATCGACATCGACAGGCTGCAGGAGCAAAAGCAGAAGCAACAACACATCTAATGACAGGGTGGATTGCAATTTTTCGTTTTAATTTTCCAGTACTACAATCATCATTTTTTTGCAGTTGTTGCATTGTAACAGCGTAGCCTGTCCGAGATCCATTATAAATTGCAGTAGCTGCCACTTCCGCCTCAAGTCTCAAGCTAATTGTGCCACACACTCTCTCCTCTCTCCTTCTGTCTTTCCCTCCCTGCCTAAATGATTTGCGAAAATCAAAGAAAAAATGAAAAGTGCTACAACCTTATTATTAGTCAGGAACAAAATAAGTTGTTAGTCAGGCGCATTCCAGCGAAGAAGACCACCAGCTAAATTTGCTTATCATCCTTGTTCATTAGTTGCCCCTTTTGTCGCCTGGTTATGCGCTTACATGGAATTGCTTTATTCGGCGCATTCTTTGACTTTTCGTGACTGCCAATATTTTGGCTACTGTGCGGCGCAAACATAATTAAGGCCTAATGAAAATATTTTGTCTATCGGCACTTTGAAGTTGCAAAAAAAAAAAAAAACCATTAAACAAAACTAAACAAAACATATATTCGTAAACACATGGGAATACTTTTGCAGTTAACCACAGTCTTCTTTTTTAATGGCAGCACTTTTGTATTACAAGTTTCATGCATAAATGTTGAGAATTGTTAACATTCGTTTAGCAGTCTCAATATTTATGCAAAGATAATTTTTTTTCTTCACTTAGTTTATTTCATATGTACATTCTGCAGCAATTTAAAAATAATATTTGGCCACTAAAGCCTTAATCATTAACAGTAATATTTGTTAGGCTGACAGTAAACAACACAAAAAAACGCAACTTACATTCTCCAAATCAACCAAAGAGCATAAATCTCCTTTTATTGAAATGGCCTGTTCCATGTTACATAATCTTTAATGCTGTCCCTATCATAAATATGCCTATATATATAAAACATAAAAAAAAGAAGCAAACTCGAGCTAAAAAAATTGTACTTTCTCGGACAAATACGAATGCATTTTGCGTAATACTTAAAACATCCGAGAACTAAGTTTTCTGTTTTTTTTTTTCTTCGAATTTGTTGTTTCATTTTTTTTTAACTCTCGCGTTTATGCAATTCTGCCCGTTTTTTGTTTTTTTTTTTTTGGCTGTTTTATGATGCGTCCGCGAAACGCGCACATCCTTTTGTGTCAGCCCTTTGTGAGCTGTCGATTTTTTAGGCCGTCCTTTCGCGAGAGCGAGAAAGAGAGAGAGAGAGAGAGAGCGATAGCGAATCTGTGTTTTATGCAATTTTATGAGGCAGTGAAACTTCTAGTTGCGTGCAGTTTTCTTTCCTTGCTTTTCTTTTTTGTAGCTCTTGTATTATTACTTTTGTAGTTTTTTAGGTTGACACGCGGCGGTTGTGGGTGATTTAAGAAAAGGTTTCGCGGAAATACCAACGTAACTGTCCATTTATGGCTTACGTAACGTTTTCGATCCGCCCGCTGCCGTTGCTGCTGCCGTTTCTGCTGCTAAGCTAGATAATAGAGCAGCAGCGGCAGCTGTGTGCAAAAAAAAAAAAATAAGAAGCAAAAACAGGAAAAAGCGCATTGATGTTGGACAATGTCCTGGACACACACTCACACACACACACACACATATGTATATATAGCTGGAACACGGGGCAATACAATTGGCACTCCAGTTTTTGGCTTCCGGGGTGGCCTCAGCCTCAGGCTCATCCATTGACTTTGTGTCAAATTGAGTTATTCAAATGTCAGGATACACACACACTAACACACACACGCACACGACACGCACACATGGGCACATTTTGATAATGCGCTTCGTACATAATTCTCAATTGATATCCTGTTGCGTTGTTTTTACAAAATATTTACCTTTCTCATAATTGAAGTGTCTGTTCTGCTGAGTGACGTTCCCATATACATACATATATCCTTTAGCATCCTGGCGTGCAATTTTTGCGCCATTTGTGTTTATGCCCCGCTCTCACTTTCGCTAGTTCTCTCTCGCTCTCTCTCTTTTACGAATAAATGCTTTTTTTTCACTCGCAATCTAGAACCATACACTCGGAAAAATCAAGGCTGTTTAACATTCTTTTAAAATTGTTTTAGGTTTCATAAAATATTTTGGATTCGAATATTCCCAAAATGGTATTTAGAATGCTATATTGCTTAAATTCCTTAAATACGTAAAATTAATGCTTACTTTAGCGATTTTAATATATTATAGTCTTGTTAAAGGTATAGCATTAATATTTTTTGTAAAAAAAATCAAATAACAAGAACAAAATATTTGTTTTCCAATGCTTATTTCAAAAACTTTACGTCATGTTATTATTCTTTTATAAATTTGTTTGGCTTAGAAGGATATATATATATTGATTTTTAATATAATATTCAGAAGTATATCCGCTGACAAAACTTATTTTAAGTTTCAAAATGAAGCATTTAATCAATTTCAAATTGAGCTTGACTTAGTTTACCTTTACCATAGTTTTATCATATATTTTACATATATTTTTGTCTTTTGATTGATGATTTCAAATATGGATTTCTTATATCTCTTTAAGGTTCATTTAATACACTTTGGTCTCTATTTTGTTTTACTTTAAAACTCTTTTTTGCAAGTGTAGAATTACTGAGCTGACTGGCTGACTGACTGACTGCTGCCTTTTTTATTCTCTTGCCTTTTCACGCTACGCCGCACGCCGCACGCTGCACGCTGCACGTTGCACGCTGCTGTTATTCCTGCCCCGCGGCCCATTTTGGCAAATGGCTTCCAGCATTCTTGCACAGCGGACGCAGTGCACCCTGCTGCCCCATAGTGTTAACTGACGCTGCTGTTACTGCTGCTGCTGATGCTGTTGATTATGTTGTCGTTGAGTTTTGAGTTTGAGTGTGCGCTGCACTTGCAACAGCAAAGTCTCCCGTCGCCTAACGTATATATTGTAGTAAGGAAAAATCGCTGCTCACCATTCAGCAAAAATCTGAACACAACAAAATCGCAACAGAAGAAAAAACCTTTTATTAAAATAAAGGGAATGAAAGAGATGCATAAAATACGAAAGAAAAAAACATATAGAATAGAGAAAAACATTGGCAAAAGCCGTCAAAAATCTGCACTAATTGTTGTCATTAAGGTTGCTGCCCCGGGTGCCCCAGTGCGTGTGGTCAGCTGGCAACAGCAACAACAGCAACAACAGCAACAGCTACATCAACAGAAATGAAGTCATGAAATTTGAAAAATTGCTTTGTCACCTTCAGTTGTAGTGACTAAAGGCACATTATCAATGGACCACGGACCACGGACCACGGGCCACTTGAGGCAAAGCCTGGGTGGCATACAACAAAGGTTGGCAGCTCATTGAGTCATCAATGGCTAAGATTGAATAGGTTTTTGGTCAAGCTAATGATTATGTTTTATTTAGCACAAAAAAAACAAAACAATCTGTCGGCCAAACTCTTGAATCCTAACTGTACGATTCTTGCCTTGATTCTCAGCAATAATAGAGATCGACTTGGTTGTAGATAAAACTCAATAAAAACAGCTTTATGCATCCAGAAATCAAGCAAATATATATATATATAGAGAAGGATGCCAAGAAAAAAACTAAACTGTTCTAAACCAAAAATCAACAAAAAAGACATTGATGTGTTTTTAGGTGTCCGTTTATCTTGCAAAAATACTTTTCCATGTCAAGGTGCTAAAAGTTTATTTTCAATTAAGTTGCCTAAACAATTCCTTATCCCTTTTTAGCTCTACTCGCTGTCATGCCTAGCCATAATCTGTAAGTTTGTCGGGTAGAGTAGTACATCAGGGAAATCTGTTCCACACATGCAGCATAATCCGTGGCAGTTTAGATTGAGTGATCTGAGCATCTCTTTAGCTATCAGCTCATTTCATCGCATGAGAATGAAAGTTTTTTTTGTCTCATGCTCGTGCTTGTGCTGGCATATCTTAAAAATCACATAGATAAATTGCGGGTATTTGGGTGCATAGTAACAGACTGGGGACACGTGCGCTTGTGAGTCACATGTGTGTGTGCGGCGGGTGGGTTGGGTTGGAGTCAGTCAACCCTTTAACGTACGTCGCCAAATAAATTGGCATTATTACACGCACGAAAAGGAGAGCCGCGAAGCTCAGCGTAAATTGATTATTGACAAAGGGCACATTAAGCGCCGTTTTATGTGAGTTGATTTTTATTCCTTTTTGGCAGTAGCAGTAGTAGAAGCAGCAGCAGCGGCAGCATCCTCAGCCAGTTAAATGGATGCGCATATTAAGGTTCTTGATGTGGTTGCTGCGTTGTCCTTGAAAATCCTTTTGAGCAACCACCGAAAAGCGTCACAGAGTACAAGTTTTTTGTGTAAGGGCGACACCAGAAATCACTTTAATTTTCTTCTGAGCTTGCATTAATGATTAAGGCACAAGACGCGACGAGACAGGATAAGCAGTAGCGTCTCCTTTCACCCCCTTATTTGATATCCTTGCCACCTTACGCTTTTAGCTGGCATAATTGATCAAGTTTCAAATACTCAAAAACTTAACGCTCCCACATAATTATTTTTGCAAGTGTTAGCTGAAGGTGTTGTGCAAAAGGATCTGACAGAATATATATTTACAGTATGATATGCTTAATGGAATCAAAAACACTTTAAAATGCTTGTATATGTTGAATATTTTTACATAGATAATTATACATATTTATCTTGAATTTATTGCAATAGTTGTTGGCTAGTAAATTAAAATTATTTATTTTGAATATTATTCAAGTTTCAAGTCCTCATATTGTTCCTCTAATATCCTTGTTTATGCTAATGTAAGATCACAACATTTTTTGAGCGAATTTTTGGGCTACTGCAAAATTTAACTCTAACTCGATTCACTGCTCTCTCTCTCTCTCTCTCTCTCTCTCTAGCCTGTAGCGTCTACTAATTTCCTTTTAATCCTTTCGCAAGCAGATTTCATGCCCACTAATCCGGCCGAGTTTTACGGGGGTGTGCGGGCGCGGGTGCGGGTGCTGTTTAAAACTGAAGCTGCCAAATGTTTCAAACAATGGCATCATCTATAAAATGACAATTGCAAACAACAATGACGACAATCGAGACAAGGACAAACAGTAGTGTTTGCCATATACATGCATCCTTTGCCAGGATATCGCCCGCTGCCTGCTGCCTGCTGTCACTGCACGCTCACTCCTTTTCAATCCTTTTCGAGGCTCTCAAAAGGCACATCCTATTCATAATTAGTTGCAGGCAATTAAGAACTACTCGCGGTCGCTCACAAGGCTAAGGATCCTGCATGCTGAAAATTGTTGAAAAATCCTCCTAACTCGGTTTCCTATTAATGCCAAAATGCCACGCATGCGTGTGCGTTTGCAATTTGTTTATTTTGAAAACAAGCGACACCCCTTTCCCGTCGTGCTATGTGCAACGCTTGTGTTTGTATGTATTCGTATGGGTCACTGATCCGCACTCACTTTTAATCCTTTGACTTTTCGGGCTTAGCCCAACACTTGGCTTAGTGCGAATCAGTTGCAATGGACGTGGACACCGCCACCTATTTTTACGTCTTCGCCTTCGTTTGTGCCTTTTTTCCGGAAAGTGTGGCTTACTTTGGTTCCGCTATATCCAAAGTTGGTAATTAACATTTGCTTGCATCGCCCTGCTAAGCCATGCATTCCCAGCCCGGTCAGCCACTCCCTGAACAGATCTGGAGTGAGGGGCGTTTGTCGTTTCGCTCGAAGCCCAGATCGGCGAAAGGGGTTTAGCTATAATTAACTGACTTTGGACGCGCCTTACAAGCTTGCTTTTACTTACTCGTACTTGATAATAGTTGATCTACTTCTGATCCTTTAACACTCCTCTTTCAAACCCAACGCTTATTTTTTCGTCACTTACTCTCGCTTTTTGTTGAACAAGTGCATAAAGTACGTAATGGTTTACTCGGTTCTATAGTATTTAAAATGGATATAAGACAAAGTGAGGCTGCAAAGCATATTGCATGCTTGATACCATCGGCGTTTCTTAGCCGATTTTAATGTTATTTACAACTCAATCATAAAAGAATATTGAACTGAACTTCGAATATCCGAGTATATTAAATTTCTATAGCAATCGATTGTCCATTCGAGACTTGAAGTTTCGTTTCGTTTCGTCTCGACAAATCTCAAGTTATATAGCATGGCTCTGTGATTTTTCAAGTGTGTGCAAAATGTACAAACTGTTTGGCCCACATTTTCGGCCCAACTTTGCGACTGCTCAACCTCAGCGGTAGAACAAAAAGGACCTCTTCGTCTGTTGTTGCCGTTGGCTGCCATCCTCAAGTGGCCACTTGGCATTTTGGCACTCATGTAAATCGACACAAATCGCTCGACAAATTTGCGATAAATCCGAATCATTTGCCCCGAGATTCTCATTTCACAAATGTCAAATGCACATTAACGGCAACCCTCCGAACACACACACATACGTATTGACAGGGGCTAAGGCCTGAGATTACGAGTGGATAGAGGGGTGGATAGCGGATAGTAGTACCAGCAGTGTTGAGCGCTATGCGAATCTATCACGAAATTGAAAATATGACAACGCAATGGGTCTTATTATTATTTGTATCTCAATGTCCGTCGCTTATAGCGCTGGTCAATCTGTTGAGGGTCGCTATGGCAGTGGTAGGAGGTGGAGTACGGTGGAAGGGGTACTTCCTGTCCGCCTGCCTGCCTGCCCTACTGCCTGCCTGCCTGCCTTACTGCCAATATTGTCAATGCAGTTTGACAGTTAGCCCAAAAGTCGAGTCGAGTCGACTCAAACTGTCATCCATCTCTCTTGCAAAACATATAACAAAACAATTGAACATATTTTGCTGACATTTTAATTAATTTGACACTCAACGCACGGCATTTATACAGCATTTTTACCGGCTTAGGTTCGTTTACAGTTGCTGGTTTTCTGAGGGTATTACGCGGCTTTCCCAATCCCTCCGACAATCTCCCACATTTATTAATAAAAGCGTAAATCGTTGTGCAGTTGAGATTGGTTTTTAAATGTTGGCATTAATGCAATCTGCAATAAAATGATAAATAAATAACGTTCGAACAATATATTGTAGTTTTTACTCAGTGAATTTTAAACTTTTAGTCAAGGAACTTAAAGAGCTTCGATGTTTTATAAAGAAATCTAGCTTCAATGCATATATAATATTAATCCTTGCAGATATTAATTTCACAGAAAGTTATATGGGGAAAACAGATTTTTAAGCTCGTTGGCTATTAAGGTAATGCTACGTAAGGGTTTTCCTCTTTTAAAAATACTTACAAACATGCATACATATGTACATACATATATGTATGTGACTTTGCGTTTTGTTAAGCAAGCCATAAAAATTTGCACAGCACACAAAAAAGAAAAGAAAAGCACAACAAAACAAAACAAACAAACAAAAACAATGCGCAAAGGCGTTAAACAAAAGGCCCAAAATGGAATGCAAAATGTCTATCCTATCCTATTGTGGGTGCCGTGTCATGCATGAGCGAATCCATCCTTCCTTCCTTCCTTCCATCGTTACTTACTTACTTACTTACTCACTCACTTAGTTGTTCTTTTAATACAAAAAAAATAGAAATAAAAAAAATACTTCAAACCGCCTTTCAAGTTGAGTTTTCCAAAGTCGTCGGCGTCAACATTTAAAAAGGCAAGTGTTCATATTCGCGTTCTTTGTATGTGTGTGTGTGTGTTGACTTGTCTGTTGGTTGTTGGCCGGGTTGGCTGCATTCACGTCTAAAAGGAGTTGGCTTCCTTGGCCTGAAGCGGGTTGTGTGTCGGTTTTCGCAATTGTTAGGTTTGCTGAATGCGCCATAAAAACGTCAACGGAATTCGCAATCGCAATCACCTATTGTGTTGTTTGAGTGTTGTTTGTTTGTTGTTGCTTTTCGTGTTGCTGCAATGCAAACAAATGACAGCAGCAAGGACGTTGCTGACAAAGCCAAACGCAAAAATGTCAGCGCGCACAATTCACAAGCGGGTGTAATTTTTTTATTTTTTATTTTATTTATTTTTTATGTATATATATTTATAATACTCGCATTTGTTGTTGTTTTTTAAGGGGTAGAGGAAAGGGTTATTATGCAAAAAAGTCAGCTGAAAGTCTATTCAAATGCAAAATAAGAAAAGAAACGAATTGTGTATGCCCTTAAGCAAGTAATTCGAAATTATATTGCAATTTAAATTTATTATAAGAAAATTTGCTTAAGTATTAGCCATAAACTATAAATAACATAGAATTTTTGTGAATAATTTTGAGTTTTGGTAAAATCCAATCGCAGTGATCTCATAATTAGATCTCTATGTCTAAGCATTAAGGCTGTGCGTTGATAGCAATCAGTCAGTCAATCGGTATAAGGAATTTCATATCTATACTTGTTCACTCTTCAATTTATTTAACAATCATTAAATACATTCGAGTTTTCTATATTCCTAAGCACTGCAATTTGGTTCTATCAAAAACCCATTCTACATTTTACGAATTTTCCCCATAACAAAGGTTTTTCTTGTCTCCTTAAGATTTGTTATTCTTATTCTACGTTATTATGTCCGGCTTTTAGTTAAATTATAATATTTACTACGCGCATTTATTATAATGATCCAAACTTATTTCTAGCGTATTCAATATTCGTTGCATTTTATGCTATTTTACTTTTTTTAAACGCCTATTTTCGATGGCTCCTTCAAAGTGGTGGCGTTTTTTTGATTGTTTGCCTCGTGTTTGACAAATAAAATGTCAAATTATTAACACAACATGGTTGTTGTTGATTTTGTTTTCCTGTTGTTGTTGTTGTTGTTGTATTCTTTGACTCTGCCAAACGTAACGGTAGCCCAGTGAGCGCAAGCATGTTGGGCTTAGATGGCAAACGAACGCTTCGACACCCACCAGCAAAAAAATAACCCAAACCCAAACCAAAATCCAACCCCACCGGCACCAATTACATGCAAGGAGTCAGTCCACTGGGAACATGTGTACATATATATATGTATATGTATGTATGTATAAAAAATCGCGACATATTGGCAATAAACAGCAGGTGGCGCTGACATTGCAAATGAATTACACAACACCAACACCAATAACAACGACAACAACAAAAAACCCTCTCTCTCTGTCGCTCTCTCTTTCTCTACTTTTTCTGTCTCTTTCTCAATGCTTAAAAAATAATCAGAGCGTATGCCAAAGCCTAGATGAGTTCTTTTTCTACATATTGCTCTAGTTTTTTGACCAATTTTTAGTGCTCTACTTTTTATTGTTTTATGTTTTTTTTTTGTATGCCAAAAAACCTAAACTAGATCTGGAGGAATAGGCAGCGGGGATCAAGTAGCCATAAATGTAGCCCACCACCCGCCTCAATTAGTTTGAAATGCGGACGATAATCATCCCGTCACAATTCCAATTTTATGAGTGAGCTAAACAAGAAAAAAGAAGCAAAAATTGTGAAAACATTTTTAACACAGCGAAAAGCAAAAAAAAAAACAAACAAATTTTATTGTTTCACATGCAAAAAAGTAGAACATTTGCACAGCGGGTCGGTCGAACGGACGGACGGACGGAGGAGAAGGTGTGGTGTAGTATCAGGTCCTGCCATAATGTCCTGCGAGGTGCTCTAACGCAACGTTATGTAAGTATCCTCGAATTTTTACGACTCTGTGTGCTCTCGTTTAACACACAGCTTAGGTAATTTTTAGGCCAATTTTTTGTGCTCTGCCCCTGGTCTTTTGCCGGCCAAGGATCACGCCTTCTTTTGTTGAATGAAGCGACGCAAAACGAAACAGGAACAAAAAAACATGCAAATTATTACGCAAGTCCTCGTTTTGTTTCTTGGAAACACGAGCAATGTTTTTTTGCGCGCTGTTTTTCCATATCTTTTTGTTTTTGCGCATTTTCCTAACAACTTGTAGGCCGAGATCTTATGAAGATTTATGAGCCTCAAATGAGCTGGGAGTTTTGGATTTGACCTGATCTAGATTAAAAATAAGCATAAATAGATTTTTATGATTCTTTTTTAACAAGCTCATAAAACACGTCGTCCTCGTTTTTCAACATAATTAATCTCTCAGACAAATAGAGAGAGAAACACGAAGAAGAAGAACTCTCGACTTTTCGCTTTACCCAGAATCCTTCGATTGTCCTTTTGTATGAAGAGAGAAAAAAAATATATAAATAGCACAGCATACAAAAAAACAGCACTAAAAATTGGTCAAAAAACTAGAGTAGAATTTTTATGTGGCCAATCGCCCTGCTCTACATTTTGGTTTTGTTGTTCTTGTTTTTTTTGCTTTTGTTTTTTGGTTTTCTATTTTTTGTGTGTTTTTTTGCGGTCAAGAGAAGAACAGAAAAAAATGTGTGAAAGTCTCGGTGGTGGGAGAAAGGTTATATACATATAAATTTCGAAATATTGTTTAGCAGATGTTGACATTTAAGGGCGTGATAAGTCGATGAGGTAAGAAAGAATCTTAATCAAGTTCTTTTTACACCTAAGAAACTAATTTTGAAAAGTGTGATTTTAGATGAATTATTTGTATACCCTGAACCCATAAAATGGGTAAAAAGGGAAAAATGGGTAAAAGGGTAAAATGGTTTTGTGCAAAAGTGTGTATCAGGCAGAAGGAAGCATCTCCGACCACATAAAGTGTATATATTATTGATCATCATCAACAGCTAAGTCGATATAGCTATGTCCGTCTGTCCGTCCGTCCGTCCGTCCGTCCGTCTGTCTGTTCGTCTGTATGAACGCGTCGATCTTAGAGACTACAAAAGCTAGAGACTTCAGATTTTCAATTGAAGTTTTCCTATACCATAAGCAGAACAGGTTTGTTTCAAATTATCGATAACTATTCTGCTTTCCGATATACACATGTGATCGATTACAAAAAATATCGAATTTTGAAAATGTAAAAATGGGGGTTATGTAATGGGTAACGATATAACTTTTCTGAAAATTTCGTCCAAATCGGCTAAGAAACACCGGAGATATCGAGTTGAATCGATTAAAGGTACGCCAGTTTGCAGTAGTCCTTTCACTTTTATACCCCGAGCCCATGAAATGTTTTTGTGACGTTAGGTTATTTGTTAATATCAGAAGGTAACCAAGAAATAAAAACATTTAAAAATATAAATTGATACATAATAACCAAAACCAAAGTCTAAAATAAATTTAATATTTTTATTGCAACTGGGTTCAGGGTATCTTCTAGTCGGTCTATCCCAACTAGAGCCTTCTTATTTGTTTATTTACTAGTTTTAAGGATTGAAGCTAAATGTTCATATTCGGAACTTAAGACATAATCGAGTGCTTTATTGAATGGGATTGTAAGTAAGTGAAATTTTACAATTTTAGACAGTGTTCCTAAGTCGGACACCCCACCTTTTTTGGCGAATTTTGTTATCAGCGCGCTCAAATTACTGTCTTCGAAAGCTCTCAGTGTCGGCTTGCTTTACATGTGGTCTACAGGTGTTTATGCTTAGTTTTGCTCCAGAGACAAAAAATAAAATGGCGATTTTTCGATCTTAGCTTTGTTAATTCTCTTTCAAGTTCAGTTTGGATCTGTCTGTTGAAATTGCTAAGTGTCGAAACTTGTGAAATTATAAAGCTAAGCATTGAGTAAGGCACAACAAATCAGTTAACGATTTCACAGGATTTTGCAGAAAAGGAATATAATTTTCATGCAATAAAGAAATCAATTTGATCAACGTTTATATATGGCTTTAGCAGGGCCTTTCCCTTAAGAATGTGTTGTTGGTTTAATAAAATATTGTCCTGATGAGACCTATTATTATTTATTTCGAATGTTATATAATAAGTGTTTTATCCTAATCATCAACAAAATCATTATCATTCATAGCTATATTATGTTACTAACAACAGCAACAAAAACTTATCACACATCATTCTTTACAACTATACTGTTGTTGCTGTTGTTTTTGATTGTTTTTTATTGCAGTTATTAAATGGCTTGTATTTCAAACGATAACAGTTAATCAAGCATTTTTGGTTAAGTCAATATTTTTTTTATAGCGGTTTCATGTGTGGTTGTATATTCGTATGCGTGTGTGTGTGTGTGTTGACCAATAACCAACCACGGTTAACCAGACAAAAGGCCACAAAAATGCCACGAAAATCCCAAACTAAAATGCACACAAACAACAACAATGCGCCAACATTTATTGTAAGAAAGAGATAGCACCATAGAGTGAGTAAAAGATAGCAACTAGCAAACGAGAGTGACAGAGAGAGGGAGAGAGCAAGCCCCAAACTGGGTTGGAGAGCAAAAAACTGCGCAGCGATGGCGCCCACCACAATATATTTATATATGTATATATGTATATCTGTGTATGGAAATTATAGATATGAGTTGACAACATCCAGCACAAGACAAGGGAATGGAGGTGGGGTTGGGGTTGGTTCCGTTGTTGGCTGGCGTTATCCAACACTTGGTAAGTGTCAATAATGACTCTTTAACGCTGCACGTTTTATATGGCCCAAACAACCAACCATACCCTACCCCTACCGCTACCCCTAGCCCTAACCCAACCACCGCTCAACCCCTTTAGATAACCCTTCGCTATTTCGCTCTCTCTCGCTTTCTTTCGCTCTCTCTCTCGCATACTCTCTAGTGACAGTCTTCTATTTCACTCTATGACATTCCCACGTGCGGTGCGATAAAGTAACGACGACTCTGGCCAAAAATACAAACCAACAAACCGCGTTTTGATTTGCAACCCCTAAAAAGCTCTAAGACAGCCACCGGAATAACCAGAGAAAAACCAGAAAAAGTGGGTGGAAAAGTCGGTTTTGTGCACAGCCGCTGACGCTGACGTTGACGCTGTCAAAGGGCCCAAAGCCCAAAGCCAAAGCCAAACTAGTTTTGTGGCAGCCCAACTCGGCGGCGGCGGCGGCGACTACAACAACAACAATGTTGCAAAGCGAAGCTAGTGTAGCTATGGTTGTCCTCAGGAGGATGGGGTGGTGTGAGGTGGGTTTTGGCTAACGACAAACTCTCGCTGCTGCTGCTGGTGCTTCGAGCCCAACAGTAGCAGCAGCAGCAGCAACAACAACATCAACGTGAACACAAAAAAAAATGTAAATAAATATATCGGCGCTGCGACGCGACTGAACATTTCCAAGACAACGACTGCGACGTCGACTGTGACAGCGACTGCGACGCTCTCTTTGCTCTCCGCTCTGCTGAGCATTTCCAGGCGCTCTCACTTCCTGGCCTGCAAAAAACAAGAAAAGAACAAACAAAAATATTGCGAAAAAAAAAGAGTTGTCATGGAGCCGCTTGTGGGAAACGAAACCAGCGGCGTCGTTGTCAACAGGGATTTCTTAATATAAATAATATAAATAATTCGAATTGTTTTAGATGAGTTCACTTAAATTTAGTACAGACCTATACATTTATCAACATTTAATGCGATCTCAGTCTCAATTCTAACCATTCTTAAAGGGAAAAATCGAAAAAGCTGATATGAATATAGTAACTGGTATACTATGTTCTAACGATCTGATCTTTTCAGTATGACAGACATTTGTTAAATTAATTGTTTGTTGTTAACGGTGCTATCTTTTCCCCCTTTCTGCAAAGGACGCCTCTGCACTTTAGTCAGATGAAACACGAACGACAACAAACACGGAGAAAAAAAATCATGTTCGAGTGCAAGTGGCGCTCCACCGAGCATATTCCACACATTCCCATATGCACTTTCCCATTTCCACACTATTCCCCGCCCCACCCAAACCAACATCAGAAGCTATCGCTCGCTAGTTAACTACCGTTATGCTGTTGCCCTTCAAAAGAAGCGGCATTTTGTATTTGGTCAGCGATATGTAACCACAACAACAACAACGAGACGAGTTTTACCATTTTGCAATGCAGGCAGCAACTTCAAAATGGCCGCCAATTATATGAAATTTGATATTTACTCAAAATTCATTTCAGTTGTATGTAAAAATTGGGAATAAAACTGGTTTCTGGTTCCTGTCAGTTATCGTTGATGATGTTGCTATTGTTATTATTATTATTGTTGTTGTTGTTGCTGCTGCTGTTGTTGCAACTTTTTAACATAGGGCGCAATCGCATTAAGGGCCCATTGCTAGGCTTAACGGATTTCAGTCTTTAATCTTTATATTGTCTACGCATTTCTCGAGTGCCGTGCGGCAAAAAAAAAAAAAAAAAAAAACAGACAGACAGGGAAGGGAGGGTATGTACATATGGTATATGTATTTAGTGAATAGTGCCCTCGAGTGTGTGGAGTGTGCTCACTCTAATATTAGCATCATTATTGCTAACAATACCTTATGCGTACGAGTGTGTGTAAGTGTGTGTGCGTGTGTATCACATAACAATAGCCGAAAGTTGCATTGCGCAACTTAAAAGGGAAGGGAGAAAGCTGGCTAAAGCTAGTATATACATAAATATATACTTACGGTACGACCTCGCTTAACGCAACCCTCGATACTAATTGCAGCACCCGAATTCTTAATTCTTAACATTTTCGACTGTTTACGCAACTTCCCAAGGAAATCGTTTTTACCACTTTTCTAATGAAAAACAATAGGAATCCTTGCTTTGAACACGGATTTATTCGATTTACTTTACTTTTTGGAAGCAGATTACGTAAAATAGATTAAGAACTAAATCAAACTTGTCCGAAACTAAGCGTTATACCAATATTTTTATACTTAAACGTTTTGTGCAATTTCTACTTAAATGATGGAAAAACATAATCTCAAATATATACGATATATACTAAGAATACTTAACACTTAGTTTTTTTTTTATTATTTTTGATTTATTTGAAAACGCAAGCCAACGAAACAAAGTCAAGTTTTCTAACCAGTAGCCAAAATTTACTTTGCTAAATCCGAATCTGAAGTTCAAATATTTTAAACACGTCAGATTTTCTAATCTTAATCTTTAGGATGATGACCCAGAATTCATGTCAGATTTCTTTGAAAGACTGAAAATCAAATTTTCTTACCTTTAAAATCATTTTGTAAAGCTGAAAATAACATTATTTGAAACATTATAGCAAACATTATAATTTAAGGTTATGCAAGAAATCTCAAGAACTTTTTATGGACAAAAACAATGCAATAATGTAACAAATTTATTAATGTTTTTAAAAACCTTGTTGACAAGATTTCTTTTGTGTCCTTTCTATTGAAACTGTTGACTTCATATTAGTAAATCTTAAATAACTACGTTTTGCCCACCATTGTCTCCCCGCTTTCTTGCCATGTCTCATGCCACCGAATGACATTTCAACAACAAAAATCATTAGTATTTCAACGATCCGCAGCTGTAAACTGTCGCAAGGTGAAGAACACAAAATATAATAAACTATAGAAGCTATAGAAAATGATCTGTATTTTTTCTTCTTCTTATTTTTATTATAAGAATTTGTATCAAAAATAAATACAAAACAAAATACAAATTGAGTGCGAGACAGGCGTAAGAATAAATAGTGTATACAAATGCGAAGATAAAGAGCATGCACAAAGCGAACAGCGACATGTGTTGAGAGCAAAACAACAACAACAACAACAATAACAACAGCAACACGACGCAAGCAGCTGGAATGAGCATCAGCAATGGAGGTGGCGGCGAAGGCGGAGGCAACGTTGAGCCAGCCAATGCTTGGGCATTTGGGTCTGGCACCAACACAAACGCAAACATATTACACAAACTTGTGGGCCACAGTTGTCGATGTTGCGGCCACCAAGATGAGAGTGTGCCTAAGTATGTGTGTGTGTGTGGGAGTGTCACCACCAGCTGCCGCCGCACGCAACAAACATAACAGAAAATACAAAAAAAAAAAAAATGCTCATCTTTCAAACTCACCACAGCTCAAACTCTCCGCCAAGTAGCCACCCCAAACAGACAAAAAAAAAAAACACTCAAATCAAAAAATTGTTCCACGACGAACGTCAGTGGAAGTGTGACGACATTGACGCGCTCACTCGCACAGCAAAGGACACACTCACTCACTCACTCCCTCGCTCACTCACTCACTCACTCACTCACTCACTTGCTCGCTCACTCAGCCACTTGCCGACTTGCTCGCTCCGTCATGCACGTGAGAGCTCATTCATAAAGAGCAAGGCACCCAACAACAACAAGTTGGGAAAGAAAAAAGAATTCAAAGGCTGCCTCAATTTTTTGTTGTTGCTGTTTATTTTTTGCATTTGCTGCGCTCGGTGGTTGATCCTGGCCGTGACGTCAACGTTAACGGCAACGCCAACGCTGACAGTGGCAGCGGCAGCATGCGCCAACCAAAACAACAAACCACAATTCACTTACAAGCGGCGTTCGCGGTCGCTGCCAGCACTGGCAGCATTTTAAAAATGGCTCTCAATTGCACGTTACGCTTTTTTTTTTTTTGTTGATGTTGCTGCTCTTGCTGCTGCTGCTGCTTCTGTTGGGGTCTCAGCTGCGCCGTTGGAAATTGAGAGCATTTAGTGTTGCCTAGTTAACGGCGGCGTTTGGAGCCAAGCGGCGAGAAGCGCACGTAACTCAACAGCCGCTACTGCGAAAAAAATTATTGCTGATCGCACATTGTTTTTTTTTTTGCGTTTTGCTTGTTATTGGGGCGGAGCCAATTTATTTCGTTCTCTTGCTCGATCATTGGAACGAACGTTGCTCTCTCTCTCTCTCTTTCTCGCTCTCGCAATGGACGGCGTCTATTAATAAACAACCCCAAAATATAAAAATAAAAAAACACACACACACATACAAAGAGCAGCCACTGATCGTGCGTCGATATAAAATCGCGTGTGCTCGTGCTCAGGTTGGTTGTAGTTCACTTTACTCCATTCCATACGTTCCACGTTGGTTGGTTGCTTGCATTTGGCAGGCAGCGCCCCCTTCCCCTATTTGTGCTGTGTGTGTGTGCGTGTGTGTTAGTGAGAGGGTTGGGCCTGATCAGCTGCTTTTGCTGCTGTGTTAATTTTGATGTTGAATAGATTTTTACAGTTGCGCTCGCACTGCGTGCGCTGAACTCTACTCGAATGGTTGTTTGTCAAGATCATTGTCACAAAATGGAATATATGAAACAACGGTTAATTTATTGTTTCTTACTCTCTGTGGTGAGTTATTGCTGGGTATGAAAGCTTTGTTTGTGGGGCGGGCGTGTGCAGAGAGAGAGAGAGAGAGAGAGAGAGTTCTACTTTGGATTGGAATAAAAAAATACTTCAAAAAACGAAAGCGAAATTCTATAATGTTTTATAACTTATGCAGATGACCGTTAAATAGCTTATTATGATTAATGGAGAGTTGAAAAAGAATTAAATAAGATTATTAAATAGAAATAATTGTATTTTTGTATGAATATTTATGTTAAATAACATATATATGTATTTAATTGAACTCTATTAGATAAGTTTTTTTATTTATTTATTTTTCTATTATGATCTTTTCATATTGTGATTAGTGATTGAGCAGTGACATGAAGATAATATAAGGTAGCTTTACTCTTTACCCTCTCTCTCTCTCACTGGAAGTGCCAGGTATTTGCTAGCTAGAAAAGGCAACGTTCGGTACATCAGGTTTTTATGACCTCTTGCGGGGCGGCTAATCGCCCAAAATATTTGTTGGGCGTGCTGGATAATCCGTGCCGATTGACTTTCATAAGTAAAGGATTAACGGGCTGTAAATAAGTTTTGGATATTGAAGTACCTACTGCATTTCGATTTACCTGGTACATCAACTTATGTATTAAGGGGCTTTTGGTTAGACGAAGAGAAACAAGAAGTGAAAAAAATTCAACGATCATAAAAAAGGGTGGCTTGTATGTAGCTTAACTTAAACTACGCAGCTGTGTTTTAAGTTAACAGGTAGCTAAAAGATCCTCTCTCTCTCGCTCGCTCGCTTGGTGATCCTTTTTGCGCTCCTGTGGTGCAAGATGCGCGCGAGATGCGCGTGTGTTGCAAGCAGCTTCTGTGCAATAAACAATTGGAGATCAGCGGGTGTTGAATGAGACACACGAAAATGACATGGAAAAGCGACAGGATCGACAGGACCGGATCGAGACATACAGGAGCGTTTTTCATTGGATTCAATGGAAAACCAACAAGCCTTGCGCGTCCTTGTCGCACGCTAACTACCCAACTATAACCAGCAACAACAACAACAACATTTTTTGGCTCTGGCGTCCTTGCCAAGTTCTCTTGTTACATTGTTGTTGTTGTAATTCCTTGTTCACAGCAAGCGGGCGCGCACGCAGCTTCTTTGCTGCTAACAGCGACTGCAACAGCGACTGCGACGTCGACTGCGTCGGCGACCTTCCACTCCCGCGCGTTACAACCTCCCACTCTCCCAACTAGTCGCTTTCTCTCTCGCGACATTTTGGTTGGCTCAATGCAACAATTCCGGAAACACACACAATCTTGACTCGCACTTGAGTCGCATCCACACCTCTTACCCTCCAACCCCTTGCCCCAGCCATCCCTCCGTTGTGGTTGCCCTACCCCAAATACAATTGCTTCGTCAATCCCCCAACCATTTTACCAACCCATCCAATGGCAGTTTTTGTGGCCTCGTTTTAACCTGCTTGGCGCTCCGCAATTTTTTGGGCTGCCGCGAGAGTTTGATTTGTCGTCCTTGCAACACCAGAGGCGTAGTTTTTGCAAAAGGGTTTCACACAGTAGTCACTCGTTTTTGGGGAACTTTAAGGCAATATAACTATAATAATTTCTTTTTGTAGCATTTGTATTTATCTTTTGTATATTTTTATAAACAAGAAACTTCACCAAGCCTGAGAAACATTTGCTTAATACTTTTTCACTAAAAACTATTTAAATCTCATTTAAATCAACAAGTTAATTCCACAAACTATGGTATTAAGCTCTTTATATAAGTATAATTAAATTATTTGGTATAATAATTATTCAAATTTTATATTCTATTGTTTTGAATATTAAAAATATTTGATTTTTAGCTTTTCTAATACTTTTTATTAAATTTCTAATCGATTCAATTATCGAATTTTATAAAATGGCATTTTAATAATATTTTTTTTTTTTTCATTTAATTCTTACTTGTATTAAAGATTTGTCTTTTTTGTTGCCAAATATAATAAAACGACAGTAAAATACATATTTCTTGAACTTTTTAAATATTTATAATTTTGATATGTTTTTATTTATTTTTTTTTCAGTAAGCTGTAACAAAATGTTTTTATTTTGAAGTTATCTTAATTAAATTTACGTAAGAAAATATCCTTGTTTTCAACTTTTATTAGTCTTCAGCCTGGTTTTTCGCTTGATTCCTTCCGTAAGATTAGCTTTAGGGTTGTCAAGTGTTCAAAAACACAGAAAACCTGTTAATAAACCTATCCCAAACTAAGCTTTCACTTCCGTTCATATTTAGAGTTGTGGATTAAAGCTGATCTTAAGTAAGAGATGATCCTTAAACAAATCTTACAGATTATCCTTAAGTTTAAGATTGTTATTATTATAATGATTATTTTTTGTAATTATTTGTCGATTTTTGAGATGCGGCCCCCTCCTTGGAACCTCTATTATTACCGCTACCTGTGGCTCGAGAATTTTTTTTTTTTTTTACTGGTTATTCCAAGGATATTGGTATGGCTCCTGGTTAGGTCCTGGCACTGTGCACTGTGTGGCACCACTGTGGGGTGCCTACACACGCGCTCAGTTGTAACTGTTGCATGCCCATGTTGTTGGTGATGTTGAATATTGCGTGCTTTGAAAGAAAATACAAATTTTCCAGCCAGCGACCGCCCGTTGGCACTAAGCGTTAGAGCGAGAGCAAGCTAGCCAGCCAGCCTAGGTGTAAATGCAATGGCAATACATGCAGAAAGAGTGACAGAGAGAGAGAGAGAGAGTGAGAGAAAGAGAGAGGAGTGAGAGCAGAGGCAAGCGAAGAGAGCAAGATGAGTTATTCCTTGGCAGTTTTTTTCACTTTTTTTTTCGCTTTTCATTAAACCCCAAAGAGTGTTGTTGTGTGTGTGTTGGTGTATTTTTTTTCGCTGTAAATTTGTAAATTTTTTCTGCGTCCGCCTGCGCCTTTCCAATATACTCAGAGAGTCAATTCGCGCGCGCTCTCTCTCACTCTCACTCACTCTCTCTTTCACACGCTGTCTCTCTCGCAATGCCACATTTTTATTTTGCTTCCAACGATGATTTTTTTTGCCTTTGCTGCTGGTGCTACTTCTTCTTTATTTTTTTTCTTGTTCGTTTGTCGGTTTGACCGCGCGCCCCTGGCCACAAGTAGCAAAGGCAACAGCAACAACAACAGCAACAACAACAAGAACGCACGCCTCTGCCTCTGCTTTAAGTCTCTGCTGCGGCTGCTGCTGCTGCTGCTGCTGTCGACTTCCCTTATTTCTTGCTGCTTCTTGTTGTTGTTGTTGTTGTTTGTGCTGGCCGTGTTTTTCTGTGTGCGCGAGTGTACACCGCAATGGAAAAATGGGAAATTTTTTTGCTGTGGTTGTTGTTGTGGCAATGGTGGTTGATACCTGCCCCGGTCACCACCGCCACCGCCGCCGGCTGACGCTGCCGCTGCACCCTTAGCCCATACAAACACACACACACACACACACGCATACATGCATGCATGGATGGTTGTATGGATGGATAGGTAAGCGAACGAGCCAACCAAACCACGCAGCGACGTCCTTAAATGTTTGCAGCGTGTGCAAGCGAGCTGGAACGATTTGGTATGGGCTAGCAAGTGGAAGCGAGCGCGCGCGACTCTTTGGTAGTCTTGCAGCGGCGTAACAGCGACGCCGACAGCGACTGCGACAACGTTCAGCGCATTCTACTTTAAATACTGGCAACGATCGCAGTTGAGAAACAGTTCACACAGCGACTTTAACGTGTCGAGAACGCAGCCAGTGAAAGCGCAGAGCGAGAGCAGCAGCAGGAGCATATTTAACAGTTAGAAACACTATTTTTTTTCGATTCGCCGCGTTTTCAACTCAACGAATAGTGAAGCGAAACTGCGATTTACTTGACGCAAAAAATTTAATACGAAAATCAAACTTATGCTTAAAAGATAATTTTTTTGACGTGTGTCTTTGAAGTGGCAAAAAAACAAAAACAACTAAAACAAAACGCAGCAAAGAGCGAGTTAAAAGCAGCGGCATTGCCAGCTAGCCAAAAAAATATTATTATCATTTTTTTTGTGTGTGACGTGAGGATAACAAGGATTACAAGCCAAAAAAACAAACGCATCTTGGATTAACAAAGGAGCGCCGATATTTAATTTTTTTTTTTTTGAGCACGTGCAAAGTTATTTTGACTTGTAAATATGCATTTGCCTGCTGGACCCACAATGGTGGCCAATGCGAGCGCCCACACGCAGGTCCTGGCCGCGGCAGCAGCTGCGGCGGCAGCGGCCGCAGCAGCCACAAATGTTAGCACACATTCGGCGAGCAGCACTGGCAGCTCTACGCCAGATACAACCAACAACAATAACAACAATAGTACCAGCTCCAACCATAATAATAATAACAACAACAACAATAACATAAACACAAATAACTCAAGCTCAAACACAAGCTCTTCGAGTGCGGCGAACTCGGCGAAAATGCCTAGCTCAATGACAGACATGTTTGCCAGCCTGCACGAGATGCTGCAGGAATATCACGGCGAATTGGCACAAACTGGCTCGCCATCAATATTATGCAGCGCCTTGCCAAACCATTGGCGCTCCAACAAATCACTGCCAGGTGCCTTCAAAGTGATCGCCTTGGATGATGTGCCCGATGGCACATTGGTCTCAATTAAATGCGGCAACGATGAGAACTATTGCGGCGAATTGCGCAATTGTACGACAACGATGAAGAATCAGGTGGCGAAATTCAATGATTTGCGCTTCGTGGGACGCTCGGGTCGGGGTAAATCCTTTACGCTGACCATCACCATTGCCACATATCCGGTGCAGATAGCTAGCTATAGCAAGGCGATCAAAGTAACGGTCGATGGGCCGCGGGAGCCAAGAAGTAAGCAAAGTGAGTTTTTTAGTTTCCATTAAACTTTTCAGTTCAAGTCCTTCTCAAAACCTACCCCCTTCCTTCTTCCGCCCGCCACCAACGAGCCCCTTTTTAAAAAAAAAAAAAATATTATTTGAATTTTACTAATTTTTGGCCCGAATCGTTTCTTGATTTGTTTCCAGGCTATGGCTATCCACATCCAGGCGCTTTTAATCCCTTCATGCTGAATCCTGCGTGGTTGGACGCCGCTTATATGACCTACGGCTATGCGGATTATTTCCGTCATCAGCAGGCCGCAGCGGCGGCAGTGCATCATCCCGCCCTTTCGAAGGCAGCAACATCACCCAATGGCAGCGCCAGCGGTGTCATCTCACCGGCGGTGCCCAATGCCGCAGCCTCCGCTGATTATCCGCCACCGCCGCCGCCATCGTCGTCGTCAACGGTGTTGGGTGTGCCGCCTGCTTCGATGATGCCATCGCCGCCGGGTGGTGCGCCAGCGGCTGCCTATGCCATGCCACAGTTTCCGTTCAATCATGTTGCCGCCGCGGCAGCAGCTGCAGCCCATCAGAGCCAAAAGTCAACGCCGCATGCCTTTCATCCTTATAACTTTGCGGCGGCGGCGGGTTTGAGGGCACGCAATGCGGCTGCTGCTGCACTGCATCATGGCGGTGGCACTGTTGATGCCTCACACATGAGTCCTGCCTCATCGCGTCCATCGAGCTCCTCACCAACGCCCACAGCCACGCCCACGCCCCACATCCTGCTCAAACTAAACACATCGATCGAGACGAGCTCCATCCATGAACAGTCTGCCTCGGATGCGGATTCCGATGATGAGCAAATCGATGTAGTCAAATCCGAATATGAGCTCGACAAATCAATCGATTCAACACGCAGCTGCTCCCCCACACCAACCCATCAACATCCACATCAACATCCACATCAACATCCACATCATCCGCATCATCAGATCTCTGTGCCGCTTCGCATGCGTTGTGATCTCAAAGCACCATCCGCCCTTAAGCCACACTATCATGAATCTTCAGCAGCAGCAGCAGCAGCGGCGGCGGCGCCACGTCAAGCTTCGCCCGAGACAACGTTGCCGGCGGCAACAAAGCTCAAAAATGCCGTCGTGCAACAGAAAACAGTGTGGCGGCCTTACTAAAAAAGGAGAAGAAAATGGAGAAAGCTTTCAAACACAAACACACACACACACAGACAGCGTGATAGTTGATGAAGGAAGGATTAATGAAGGAAGGATGCAGGCGCAGAGCGGCAGCAATATTGTGATATAGTCATATAAGTTAGACACACGTCCAAACACACACACACACATCCAAACACACACACAGAGAGAGCACAACAAAAACAACAACAAAAGAAAATATCGAAAAACTCCGGCCGGCGAACGGAGTGTGGAGCAGCAGAGGAACAAACGAAAAACAAAACAAACAAAAATACAACGTAAACGGGAAAAAGGCGGGCAAAAATGGATTTAGTTTTGGGTAAAAGAAAAGAAAAGTGCGTCGAGCTCACTTCGAAGTTTTATGCTCGAGACATAAAGTCGTGCGTCGAGTTCGTTACACAACACTGGTAAACACACACACACACACTCGCACAAACAAACGATAGATAATTTCAAGCGATCGTCCAGCGGCGAACGTCAAGCAAAAAAAAAATAATTGTTAACTAAAGCCAACTAAAAGCCACGCCCCCTTTTGTTACCGCCCACCTTTCGTTGCAGCATTAGTTAAATTTTATGATTTTCTTATTATTATTCTTTTTATTTTTACATTTGCCATCCAAACAAAACACGTCTTCGTTAGGGTAAAAGCATACTAAATTATTTTTCATTTTATTATAATTATAATTTTTAATTTTTCGAATTTTTCACATTGATTGACAAACAAACTGCACCGAAAAAGAAAATTATAGCCGTAACGAACACTTTTGAATGTTGTATTGTAAATAGTAGCAGAGATATATACCCTATACATACATCTCGAGAGGGTAAACCTTTTTTTTTTATTTTCTTTTTTAAACAACGCGAATTTAGCTATTGATAATGTTTAAGTTTTTTTTTTCTGTAGTCATATAAGGGTATGTAAATGAAAAAAAAAACACAATTTTTTTGTATAGCTTTAAGTTTTAGCGCGAAAGAAAAACAAAAACAAAATTAACACAAACGAATTTCTGAAACCAAATAAAAAACAACAAAACAAATGAAAAAGGATAAAAACAAAAATATAAAAATCATGTTGTCTTATTATAGTTTTCACATCGAATTCCATGACTCTGGAACTCTTTTAACAAGAGAAAAATGTGCAAAGGATTTGTTCTTTATTCTTTGATATAATCTAAAACTTGCCAGAAATTGAGAGAAATACTCGGGCTTGAATGGAGAGTTTTGATATATTAAAAGAATACAAAATCGCTTTGCTGGCGTAAGATTTTACATTCAAAAATTGAAGACTTTCAAATGCATTGAAAAAATCGTTTGCCAAAAAGTAAGATCGTAAGTAAGAGCAGTCAATGAGTAAATATTTTACATCTCTATAGAAGATGTGTTTAAGTATGTTTTAAAGAAGATTTTTGACACAAAAAAGTTATGTTAGCATTTTAAAAGTGAAAAAAGAAGAAGCTAACTCTAAAGATGTTTTCAACATAAAATAGTTGACAAATATTTCTACACATTAAAGTAAGAAATCTCACATTATTGCTTTCTTTTTTAAGTACTTTTCGCAAACCTTGAATTAGTTCCCCTGTTTTGCTTTTAACTACAAACTGTGGTGCTCATTTTCTGGCCAATGTGCTGACATTACCACCTACCAATCTTCAAGCAAAAATCTTTTTTTTCTTTTTGGGACTGCTTAACATAACCAGAATTGAAGGACATTGGCAACCGCAGTGCGTACAATACGAATCGATAATGGCAATTAAAGCGAATAATTACCGAGTTAATAATGTGGGCGAGGCAGGGGGGCTTGAAAGAGCAGAGGATTTGTATTCGTCCTGGCAGTCCCAGTTATCCTGGTGGTCCCGGTGGTCCTGGTGTCACATCAGCATGTGCCTATTAAATACATTTACACCATTAATAAGCTTAAAATAAAAACCCAACAACATTTTCACACACTGCGACACCGCTCAAGGACATCGCCCGAGTCCTGTACACAGTCAATTTTGACCAACCGCAGCGCAATTTTGTCAAGACACAGCCATTAACCGCACCGCAAGTGTGACACAAAATGAGAACGAAAAAATTATACTGCTAAGAAAATCATAAAGATGATTCTAAGCACTAAGATAGATTCTAGCGTTTGGTAGAAGCACACACACTCCGCAGGACCACACACCGGGATAGTCCCAACCATCTCCAACCAACGGCCCCACTAAGGACCCTTTAGCGTTCTATGTGTGATACTCCCCTGGTAGGGTCAGCCGGTTCAACCTAACCTTACACTTAGATATAGTTAGTTCAATTAGTTATAGTCAGGGTCAAATTGTTGTTCAATCTAGTTGAGATTTATAGTTCCCAATGAAACTTTTGCTATTTCCTGCATTTGAGTCAGCAACATTGTATTTTTATTTTTCTATACACTATATATATATATCATATCCTTTTAGCTTTGAATAGTTTTTTTTAAGCATCTAGCTTTATTTTCACAGAAATTAAGTTCTGTTTATCAAAGTTATTAATGCATGATTTTTAATACACATAATTACATATGCAAGAGTATGTATCTGCATCTGCAACTGTATCTCTATCCGAACACAGTGCGTATTTTGCGCGCTTTTAATCATCGTTGAAAATTTGCACATTTTTACAATGTGTTTTACATTTTTGTGCATGTTTTTTGCTTGTTTGTTGCTGCTACTTTTATTTTGTTGCAATGCATTAAAAAGGTTTTTGTTGCTGTAAAATGCGGCGCGTGGAAAACTATTTGACTATTTAGCTTTGGCTGTTAATGTTGTTGCATTCTATGTTGTTGTTGTTTTTATTGTTATTCGGTGGCCGCCGCCGCAACTGAGGTTGACTGTGTGATTGTTGGCGGCGGTAAGCGAGAAACTCCGAAAGTCAAAAATGCCTACACACAGACACACACACACGCACACGCACACATCTGCAGATACATTTTGGGCGTATTGAGATACGCAAAAACCGCGCGACGCAAACGAAGAAGAAATCAACTGAAAATATAAACAAAACAAAAAAACAACAGAAAAAAAAAATGGCCAAGCACTGCAATGGAAAATGGTTGGCCAGAAATTACAAAGAGCGCATCAGTGGAAATGGCCAAAAGTATATGTAGTTGAAACGGGGGTTTGTTGGGTCCGCCCGCCAGCCCGCCGACCCGTTACCACACCATGGCCCCCCCACAATACAAATTACAAACGAAATGAGAGAGTTTTTCGGTGCGCCTGACATTGGAAAATGAATTGCAATCGCCTTTGTTTCACATAATTACACTGCAACTTATTTTGGGTACATCAGCCAGGACGGAGCGCTCAAAAAAGAACAGAAAAAACGTTTGGGTTTATATAAACATTGATGGTACCAACAATGGAACGGTGCAACGGACTCCGTTTCTTAAAATCCTTCGTGAATTAACGTTCGCATAAACCTTAAATCAACTGCACTCAAGTAAACCAAACAAGTTTGTTATGACTGCTCAAAAGAAGTGCTTAATAACCGTAGTTCTTCCATTTGTAAGAGTATTTAAGTGTTTGCTTTGCATTTGCATAAAATTTGCACTTGATGCGTTTTTTTTTTTTTGTTGCGAGTTGTTGGATTTTTTGGTTTGATTTTTGCTTAATTTAGCGCTAATGAAATGCGACTGGCGACGCTGATTGCATGTGGCCTAGTCCTGTTCCTCCGTTCCTCTCTCTCTCTCTCTATCTCTCTCTGGCACCTATTGAAGCCTTCATCCTCCCCTATCGCCACCCCTCCACCTCCTCTTTCCCAACACACTCTTTTAACCGCGACAAAATGAAGTGGATTTTGGCCGCATGTCACGCAAGCGAAGTCAATTGTCTGGGCAACTTTAAAGCTGTCCGGTTTACAATTTAAATGCCAATGTTGGCGATTTGTAACTTGTCACTAACCGGACGACAGGTCTTTCTCTTATACGACGACGACGACGACGACAACAGCAACTAATAGTAGTAGAAGAAGAAGAGGAAGTAGGCGGTTCGGGGTACGTGGGGGGTGCCGTCTATGGGTTCGCGGTTAGCCCGGTTTGGGGTTGGCCATTCTTAATGATTAGCCAAGTGTGTTTTTGCGTTTTAGTTTTTTCTATTTTATTTCTAATGCGCTTAGTTTGAGCTTAAAAATCAAGAGACCAGCTAATTAGCCGCTTGTTTCTTTCTGTGTCCAATGTGTGTGTGTGTGTGTGTGTGTGTGTGTGTGTGTAAGGTACCCTAATCCCCAATAGCTGAGATTTGCTCTACCTAAGTAACGGAGTCGATATCGATATCTATGCGACTTACAGCTTAGAAATAAACATCGCATAAATCTAAATCAAAACGACCCTCGCTCTCCAAACTACCCAACCCACAAATCACTACACTGCCACTTAATCATTATCCCACAACCTTATCCCCATTCGAAAGACCCCTTCATTGCCGCGAACAGTGGTACAAAACAATTCGTGCTAAAAGTTAAACGACAACCCTTCGAACTGGCCTCGAAGATCCACTTAATTTGGCTAATTAAAGTGCTGCGAAAAAATATTTTACGCTAATTAAATGACATTCAATTTTAGCACAAGGCCACAAAAAGCAAACGCCGAACTGAAAATGCCCTTATGCATATTATAAGTATTACTTAAAGGCAGATCTCATTATAAGTATTTTTTATAATTAGATCATTTTTCAACAGAATGTTATGCATTTTATTGTTTCTTACTATTTTTAATAAGTTCAAATTTGTCATATCAGTTTCTTTTCATTTACTTTATTTACCATTAGCCAATGCACAACTGAAGCTATTGATTAATAGATTTATAATAAGTATTTAATAATTTAGTTAAAAGTACATGCTCAATAAAAGCGTAATTAGTATTTGTATTGTGTTCAGTGTTAATTAAAAGAAAAAAGAGAAGGAAAGGTCGGAATGCAGACTTTGCTGGAATTGAGTGCCTTGAACAAATGAGAATTTATTAAATGAACTAACTGAAGAGCTGCCAACTTAATTACAGACTCAGCATGCCACGTCACAAACTTGGCAAAATATTAAAAAAAAAAAAAAAATGGAAATAGAGTTGGACAAGGAGAAGGAAAAAAAGTAAAAAAAGGAAGAGACGAAAGAACTTTTAGTTGAAAACCCTTTGGCTCTGTTGCTTTGTTCATAGTCAGCTTTGAGTATTGTTGATTGACTGAGCGACTGGCTGACTTATTGACTGATTGACATTGCGACAGGTTTTGTTCCCATTCAGCTTGTGTCCTTGCCTGTCCGTCTCCTGTCTCCTGTCTATCGCTTGTTATTGTCCTTGTTGACGCGCGACCGCATTTAATTTTTATTGAATTTATTAAGTGATTAAAATGTTGTCAATATCAAAGAGTCAGCGCATTGTTGCTATTTACTTTTGTTTGCCACATTGTCACAACAACAATGCTGCTGCTGCTGCTGTTGTTGTTGCTGTTGTTACTGCTTGCTGTACTCTGTCCACTTTAATCCTTGCTGTGGTTGCAAATAAAAATACAAATAAAAAAACACGCAGCCTCATCATGCCTCTCTCTTCTCTCTCTCTCTCTCTTTATTGTAACTTGTGTAGAGATCGCTTTTTCAATATTTTTCAACAGCTTTTTGCTGCAAAAGTTTATTAATGCGTATGTGTAAGTGTGTGTGTGTGTGAGTGTGACCTTTGTGGTCAGTGTGGATTATGCGGTCGGCTCACTTGTTGCAGAGATTGCAGTTCACTGCGGCAACTCAATTGCACACAACAACAACGTAGTAAATGGTACCTGTGTCCATCTCTCCATCGTCTCGACAATTAGGCTGTAAAATCACAGCGCGTCCTTGAGCCCTCTAATGGCGCGACCCAACAAAACTCAGACACAAAGCAGCCAGCACTTACTCCTAGCTGTACACTCACACAAACACCTTCAAACTTGGCCAGCATGCTCGACGAAAAATGCTACAAGATTTAAGATGCTTTTTTTTGGATTGGCAAACGCATGTATTTAGGGTTCTGAGATAAGCCAGTTCAATTTAAGTCACTTAACACAGCTCATTGAATGACTCGCCTTGAGCTTTGACAAAGAAAAACCAAAGTTAATAAATGTTTATATCATAATTAATACGCTTTGAGACGTCCGATCGACTTCAAAAGTTGTAAACGTGTTAAGCTTCGATGACAAGACAATCGTTTCATAAGTTTGTTCTCATGTCCTGCCGAGATTGCTAGCATAAAATGAGAACTATTATTTCCTTTTTAAGTAGTAAGATGAAATATTGTCTGTGTATGTTCCAAGGGTATTGAAAGAGGAAAACATTTATTTTATATTAATCTAAAATTGGAAAAACAAAAAATATATCGCGTTGATAAAGTAAAGAGCTAAAAAGATAATTCCTGCTATTTCCGGTCCATGTTGCATGGCGTTTCGGTATGACAATATGTTTGTATTGGAGTTTCTCGTTGTTCTACTCTTCTCTTCTACAAAGCGAGATAAACAGGCAGGTTGATTAACTGACTGACTGCTATCAACGCATAGATCAAACGGTAACAATCTTTTGTTTTTGCACGAAGTTATTGAATTTGGATTGTAAGTGAAGGGTTTCTACTGTAAGTTTCAGTTACACTGTTCATCCAAAGTTTTGAAAAGGATAAATATAATTTTTAAATCATTTATTCATTTACGACCAACTTTTGTGTAGATTTTGCCAAATATTGAAACGTGAACTTTTGTTAATTTGCTCCTGCAACAACTGCTCCTTGTTTACTTCTCTCTGCCTCTGCGTTCCTCTCTCTCTCCCTCTATCGCTGTCACTTTGTCGTCGTCGCTAGCTGTGAGCACCTTTCAAGTTGTTCGGTTCGCTGATAAATTTTTGGCCAATTCGTTAAAACACATTGCGCCATTGTGTAACAAACCAATTAGCAATCAAAATGAACTAACACGTTGCTCTGTGTGTGTTCATTTAACAACCCCTCCATTCCCACTCTCCCCATCATCAACTCCACCTGCCTTCCAATTCATCCATGCAGTTATTTCGGATGTGGAGCAATGCGCACTGTTGACATATCGTCGACGAATTATGGCAGAGAAGCAGGCTGTGGTCCTGGTTCTGATTCTGGTTCTATTTCTGTTTTTGCTCCTCTTCCTAGCTAGGGTAACAATATTCTTCACTTCTCTCTTTCTTTCTCTCTTTCTCTATCTCTGTCTCTGGCTCGGTCACCGTCAATAGCAACCAAAAAGCGAGCTAACATTTTACGTTAAGAGTTAAATTTTCAGAATTCACAATTCGCAAGATGGCAAAACCACTATGGAGAGAGAGAGAGACAGAGAGAGAGAGAGGGAGAACTAACTGCTAACTGACTATACGCTGGCCACAGTTGGATGATGGGGGGTGTGTGGTTAGCATAGGTATGGGGGCAGGCCACGGTAGCCATGTTAACAAGCTGAAATCATGACAACGTTGATGCCACTTGATGGTACGCTACTGTGTGTGGCATGGTCTACTGATGCTTCCCATTTTGCTCCTCCACCAATCCATCCGCACTCCTCCAACCTCTGCTCTGTGCTTGTTGCGCGCTCAGTTCATTAGGAGACGTATGCCGAAAAAACAAAAGGCTACGATGCACCAGGCACCACAGAACGAAAGGACACTCGAAAAAAATACATTAAGCAGTGAAGCTTAGGAAATATTGTATGAATTGAATTCAATTCAATGAAGATTTAAAGGTCCAGATATTATTTACTTACGCATTTAATTAAATTAATTACTTTATGACGTATTTAACTACTTTTCATAAATTCCAAAATGTATATCATTTGTTTTGCTGAGTGCAGCTGGCAGTCGGCATCATTGATCAACCGTAGGATAGCTGTTGCTAGCTGAAAGTCAGCTTTAGTCATCACTGATTGCACTTCTTAGTGCGATGCCATGCCACCTGACCCAACGTTGCAACAGCAGCAGTAGAATCAGTAGCACTGGGGAGGCGTGTGTTAGGGCACGGAGCAGCGGGTGGCAACAGTTTGCAGTTTAAATGTTGAAGCATTACATTTTTAATTTGATGGATCAACAGAATAAACGAATCGTAAGCGAGCCAACGTCGTGCATTGAGGTAATTGGGAATTGGCTTGGGTTTTTGGGTTTGGGTTTGGGTTACGGTTTGAATTTGGTTTGCCTTTCAGTTTGGCTAGCCAAAAGGGAGAGAAAGAGAAAGCAAAAGAGGGAATGAGAGTGATATATATATATATAGATAGACAGAGACAGCAGCTAACTAAAAGCTAGACTTGATTGTCACAGTTCATATATGATTTTCAGGGTGTCAGGATGTTGCGGAGATTTGTGACTGTCAAGGCAGAAGAGGGGAATGTTGTGGCTTTTTGATTAGCAGATACCAGTTACTCAACGATATGCAACGAATATGGAAAATAACTCAAATTACAACTTAAATTTACTTGCATTGAGCGCACACGATAGATTGTTGTCTTCTTCAAACAAGCTTTCGAGATATAAATGTATGCGGAATATTTTGTTATAAAGTATTTTTACTTTTATGATAAAGAAGTTGGCTTTTCGATATGTACTATTAAGATTCTGGTAAGAAGGTTGCACAACTTGCTTTCCATCTCTCTTTCCTTTAAATATTCAAACACTTTTAATAAGCACAGGAAGCATATTTCTTATAATTATTCATGTGATGAATAATCTACTATGAAACACACCGAAGATCGGAGAATACTTCCAAAAAATGTTTACAGAAATATTCGCTTTTGGGAAATAAGTGGAGAAAAGTTCGTTATATGGAAGTTCTACTTTAACATTATTCTTAAACATTTTGGCTAGCTACTAACTTAAGAGATTCATAATTTTCCTATACTATCTTTCATTGAAAAATATTATGTGATAATTATTATTTTCAGCTTTTAATTCCAAGTCAAATATTATTATTTTTTCTAAACTTACTTATTGTGCCTTCAAAACTATCTCACATTGTGAAAACTCACGAAATTTATGTTTTTGATCTTACTTTGTCAACTTAAGTTACGGGAAATTCAGGAAATATATGTTTTTGATCTTACTTTGTCATCTTAAGTTGCGGAAAATTTCTCAGAACACGAAGAAAAGAAAGATTTGTGGCAATTTTAATTGAAACTATCCCCAAATATCGGTTTGCTGCATATTAAAATTATGTTTTTAATACATTTGTAATAACAATATAAATTTACATCTTCCTTTAACCAGCCCTTCCCCTCCTCCACAGCCCGTCTAGCACTGCCTTTTGAGTACGTTTTAAGCCTTTTAGCTTATTGCCTCGAAATCTCTCAATTGTTGGTCAACTTTCGGGTTCTTTGTCTGATTCGGATTCGGATTCAATTTGTTGCCGCTCTCTGGCGGCCATCCCATCTTGCCGCACATACAGAGGAAGCGTGTGGCAGCTGCTTTGATGGGCAGTTAAGCTGCCCCAAACCCCTCCTTCAACCACCCACCTCCTATCTCTCGCGTCTACCCAATGGCCATTAATCATGTCATGTAATGCCGCCATAAATCCAACAACAATTTCAGCCATGGGTCACGCATGGGCAGCCCCTCTCCACGCATCTTTCACTGCTGCATTTTATTAAATGGCCAAATGAAAAGTCGCGCTTATTGTCTGCCAGGCGATGTGTTGCAATGCCAAAAGAGTCCTGCCACGGCGGGTGGGTGGAGGGCGTTGTTACACACACAGGTCGTAGATTGGGAGGGCTTGTTGCATATTTGCGGCGCGCATTAAATTTGGCTGACAACGGCGCATGAAACATGGCCATCAATATGGCCACGTCAATGCATCCACCACTCTGTGTGCATGTGTGTGTGTGTGCGTTTGACTGTGGGCGTGCATGCAAACGCAATATGGCGACCGCAACGCTTCAGCATTGCCAGCGAGGCAGAAGCGGGCAGCGAGTTACACACAAAAAGAAAAAATAAAAATAAAGTAAAATAAAGTAAAATGCCTTGCAACGCAAACAGGCGACAAAACAACGAAAACAACAACAAGAACAACAAAAGCAACATCAACAACATGGCAACATTGCCAACATTAGCAACACTGGCCGTGGCCCCCAAGCCATAATGCCACAAAAGCAAGAAAAACAACAACAACACCAACAATACTTCCAGCCAAAAATCAATTGAGTGCTAAAACCAGCAACAACAACAACAAGTGTCATTGTCGTTAACGCTCAGACAGTAAAATAAAATTGCATTCGTTGTTCACGACTCTTTTTTTTTTTGTTGAGTTAATGCGAGAGAGAGAGAGAGAGAAGAGAAATATTTCCTTTGGCTATTTGTGTTGATGTTTTCCCATCATAAAAAGGATCACAAGTCGAAGCAAAAGCTTTAACTGCAGTTGCGATTTGTGAAATGATGTTAAAAAAAAAAAATAGCATTCAATTGTCAAATTTAAATCTTATAATCAAGAAGAAATAATGTATTAAGCTCATCAAAAGCAATAAACTAATTAAATTCCAAATCAAAGTTTATTCAAACATAAATCTTCAACAAACTTGCTTGAAAAAGAATTGCCATAAGCGACAAAGTGAAATTATTGCATAAATATAGTTATATTAAGATAATTTGGATATTTAAACTATAAAGTTCTTGAAAATCACCAATAAAAAAAAAAGCCTTTGATATCGTTTCATTGAGCTCCCGTGGGATATAGATAATATGATTTCTAGCAAGGTTTGTTTAGGTTTGCCTTAAAAGAGCTGAAAATATGTAACTTAAAAGAATTATATCAATCTATAAGTTATGAGACTAAAACTATGTGTATATTATATATGGAATTGGATTATTAATTTTTATTTACGTTGCTTAATCCATTTAAATTTACGTTAGGATCTATTCTAGGTTCATTCATTTTGTTTGGAGGGATAGTTTGCCAGTCAGCGAGTTATTTAGCATTTACCTGCTTGACTTTGATGTGTCGACGACTGTGTATTGTGCTGTGAGGGGTGTGGTGAAAGGGGCGGGGGGAGAGGGAGAGGGGGAAAGGTAGGGAAGGTGAAACATAAAACATAAAAAAACATTCTACTTCTGCAATACAATGCTATGCTATTCTATGCTATGCTTTACGTTCGATAGACAAGTGTGCAATCTACTACAACAATATGTTTGCTATATCACACCTTCTCCCTCCTCCAACCCCGACAGCTCCAACCACCTAGATACACCCTTTCCATGCAGTGTGTGTCATTGTGTTTGTGTTGTTGTTGAGTGACAGGCAGCGGCTAATGCACTTTTGCAACCGCAGCAACGTCGGCAACTTGAAGCCGTCAAATAAAATTGTCAAAAAAGAAAAGCAACAAACAACAACAAAAACAACAACAATAGAATGCAATGCAAATGCAAATGCTTCATACTTGGTTGTAGTACAGGAGTAGGAAGGAGGATCAGAGGTGAAACACAATCGCAATGGCCAGATTGCAGGACAAACTTTTTATGGCCCACTCGACGTATGCGCAACACAAGGGGTGTGACTGCAGAGTGGCAAAAGGAGCGGGTGGGGATTGGGGCGAGCAGCCGAAAAAAGAAAGCACTGTAACGGCGAATGAATGTCACTGCGAACACGAAGCGACATGTGCACTTTATGGCGGCCAAGCGATGGACGCTATTGCCACATAAAGGGGGTTCGATGGAAGGGCGGTGGGGGGTGATTGGGTGTTGCATGTTGTATGGCAAACTGCTACGAGCCATGAAGCGACAAAATCAAATTGCGTTGCAACTGATTGCGCATTGGGATGGTTAGCAAGGGGGGGATGGAGCGTGGTGGAGTCGATAGAAGGGGAAGGGGGTAGGGTAGGCACTGCCTGTCAAGCACGGCGGCAGCTGTCACTTGGACAGTTGTACGAGCTGAGCGCGTCGAGCAAAAAGACACAAAACAAACGAATGAAATGAAGCAACACTAACAACAACAACAACAACAATCAGAGGCAGGAACAGCAGTCGCAACTAGTGTGAGTTGGGGAGTGGGGTCAGTCAGCGTGCAGTTGCAATTTGGCAGACAAGCAACTGTTTTTATTTTTTGTTCCTCTTCTTTGTTTTTTTTTTTTCACTTCACTTCGCTTTTTATTTTTCTTCTTTTGCTCTGTCTGTGACTTAACAGAAATGCAGTAGCAACAGGGAGCGGCAGGGGGCTGGAGGTGGGCTACGTTGCAGACTGACTTTCGACTCTCTGGTCAGTCAGTCAGCTGGCAAATCAACTCAAATTATACTATGTATGACTAAAAATACAAAAAAATATAGTTATGTAGAGAAAGTTAGAAAAGTTGCTCGTGCTGTTTAGTTGTTTGCCTTAAAACAGCCGCAGACTGTGGCATCAAATGCAGAAAGTCGTTGTACATATTTAATGTGCAAAGCACAGATGGAAAATCAAACTTGAGTCTGATGTGCATGTTGCAGTTGCAACTAGTTGAAAAACGCGGCGTATGCGTAATATATAAAACTCAATGGGCTGCAGGAAAATGAGAAAATTGTACTGCAACTTGCGCTGACAAATGTGAAAATCAAGCAAAAAATAATATAATTTATTTGATAAGTAAGGGAAATGTTCCCCTTTCGGTTTTTTTGACATACAACTGTCAAAAATGAGCTTAAAGCTTAATTGTTGGTATCGTTGGAAAGCTTGTTCAATTGCGCATCGATCTGTCTAAGGCATTATACACATCGTATGTTTTGAGAGATTGTACACTTAGGGCCAGTTTCTCAATGTCTGGTTAAAGTAAGAATTAGCTAACGACCAGATAAATTTAACGCTCGCGTTAAGCCAATTTGGTTTTCTCAATGTATGGTTAAGTTAAATCGATATGATACTATCGCATTGATGGTGCTGCCACCCTGATCGAGCAAAATAGCTGGTTTTGTTTGGTATTTTTTGTTTTGTGACTGCCAAATTCTTCTTTCAACTCAAAAATAACAATTAAAAAATGGAAATGAGAACACAAACAAGTTTAATGAGCTCAGTTGAGAACAGAAAGCGCCACATTGCGTGGATGTTAAAAATTCTTTGATGCGATGCCATTTTGCTTGAATAATAAAATGAAAACAATGCAAGTGTCAGCCACAGTCACCTGTTTGCCTAACGATGATTTCATCGATATTTATATCGGCACTTAACGAGAGAACAAATTTTAACCGGCACTCAGGCCTCATGTTAGTTTTATCACGAACAACCCTAACCAGACATTGAGAAACTCAATTTTGACTAACCATCAGATAGTTTAGCTAACCATCGTTAGTTAAGCTAACCAGACATTGAGAAACGGCCCTTAATGTAAATAAAATCTTAATTATTAATATTTTTTTCTTTGTTTTTTATTTCTTAGAGTTAAAGTTAGAAAAAGGTTTGAGATTAGTTTATTTTTCCTATACATAAATTAACATATATTTTAATAAATAGTTTTTTCTATTAAAAGCTTTACAATATACCAAGTTTAATGTTTTAACTTGTTTACAGTCATTGCCATCTTTAAATTATGGATTTTTGGGGCTAAATTTCGCTTAAATAAATATTTTCCTCTAACAAATCATTTAGATAGTTGAGCTGCATTCACAAACGATCGCTGAATATAATTGATTGAAGAAGAAAAAAGATCATTTTAAAGTTTAATTACTTATTTCGTCCTTTTATTTAAAACATTTAATATGCTGTAACTAAATTGTGTAAGTACATATATAATTTGGTTGCTTGAAACGAAGATGTTTGGTCGTATGCTAATATTAATTAAGGTATTAATGCAAGTTGTGTAGTTGCTTTGTTTTTGGCAAATAATAAACAAAGGCGCACACACACACACACACACACACACACACACACACACACACACACCTTTACACCCACAATGTCACAGTCACAGACAGATTCGGAGCCAGAGTCAGAGTCAGAGTCAGGGGCTAGCCACAGACAAACTTCACTTGCAGTTTGCAGTTTGCATAGCTGGCGGCTGTGGCCTCAAAAGGGAGGTGGTAACGTGGTTGCATAAGGGAGAGGGGAGGGGGGGGTGGGAATGGAGCATAGTGCATTGCATCCCATCGCGCAATGTCAGCTTAGCAGCGCCATTTTACCATTGTGTTTACCCCTCTGTCTGTCTATTTGTCCGTCCGTCTGTCTGTCTGTCTGTGTCCATGGATTATTTGCGCGAGTGAATATTAAATTTGAACCGCAAACGAACGAGCCGAACCGCCAACAACAAGGGGGTTGGGTGTGTGGGGGGCATGGAGAGGGGCTGTTGCATTTTATCTGGGGTGGGCCCTGGCACGCAAGTTAACTTCCGCTCTTGTGGCCGGCCAGTCAGAGAGAGAGAGAGAGCGAAAGGGGTCGAGATTGTGTATTGGGCATTGCATCGGCATAAAGTCCAATTATTTGGCAGGCAAGGTTGCAATTTCGGGTAACAGGAGGTTTGTAAAATACAATTTTTATGTATTTTGGTTTTTTTGTTTTTTGTTTTCTGTTTTCTGTTTTTGGTGCAGCTGCTAATGTAGTGGTGTTGTTTGGCGGTTGCGGGTGAACGGTTACAGATTCCCTCTCGACTCTACACAACCTTTTTTTTTTCGATGCAACTTTTTTCTTTCTTTTTTTGTTGTTGAATGTTTTACAAATGTACAACATTTAAGTTAAAAGTCGAACATGAAATAAAGAGAAATGTTACTTGGAATACGTTTTTTTTTTTTTTTTGCAGAACAATGCTTCGTATAAAGAACATTTAACCTGTATGTCTAAGCTTAGAATGTATAATATTTAAGGTTAAATTGGTAAGTTTTTCATTTCTATGCACTTTTTGTAAATTCAAAAAGTCAGTTTTGAAGTTTTGCCAAAGTAAAAGCTGCTTATTATGTTAAAATCGCATTTTGATTGCAATTTGGCAGCTTCAAGATCAACCAAAGATCAAACCAAAATGAGATTTCTAATATATTTATTGTATGTTTATTTTTCTCAGAGTGTATATCTGTGTGTACATATCCCTTGGCTATTTACTTATAAGCGCAAAATTCATATTAATTTGCTTTTTATATGGTAACCTATACATACACATATCGCATAATGCGGCAAAGGCAACAAACTTATAAATATTTATGTATATCCGGGTTGGATAAAATGTGTATATTCAGGGTGTCGATTTAGGGTGAACGCAAACGCAAACGCAAACATAACAACTATATCGAGTGGTTAACACACACACACACACACACACACGCATATCTGACTTACATATGTATGTATGTATGTGCATACATATACGATGCATGTACGTTGGATGAGACATCGTTCTCGGCATTCTCAATGGATTCGCGACCAAAGTAAATAAAATGCTGCGGCGCCCTCGAAAGCGTCGCTTGTTGTTGTTGCTACTGTTATCTTTTTTGGAAAATCGCTAACAATAAATAATTTATGTGCAGGGCAGAAATGATAATGAAAAACCACCCTGGGCATGGCCAATAACTCGACTCTCCTCTCCCCCTCTCTCTTTTCTCTATCACTCTCTCTCTCTCTCTCTCTTCGTACTTTGAATGTGAAACTGAATCTGATGCGACCGACTGCTGACTGACTGCTTCTCAGGCCGAGGCACAGGAAGAGGAACAGGCACAGCCCCCTGTGATTTGGGCACTGCCTTCCCGTACCCCGTCCCGGGGTTGCATTGGGTCGCGCGCGCGTTTTTCGCATTTCCGAAATGGACTGTTTAAGGCGATTTTCCCAGGGCCAAAGAGTCCGTTTCGAACGGCCAGTTGAGTGGCATTGAAATCAAAATCCAAATCGTACAACCACTTCAAACAGCATTTGCCACAACCAGGGGGGTGGGGGGAAGGTGGTTAAAGTGGGAGGTGGGGTAGTGGTGTCGGTGGTAGATCGTACATAGAGTTGAGCTTGGCCCGGATAACATTATCAAGCATATGCAGCCAAACGTTCGGATGGGAGGATTCAGTACGTCGCACTTATGATGAATTTCTCTCTACCCGGGATCGTCATCGTCGTTGGCGGCCCCCTGGCGGGCATTAGATAACCAAACAATGGCCGCACACACACACATAGTGAATGGGATGCGACGCGATTCAACAACAGTTGCCGAATGTAAGCCAAACAAACCAAACCAAAAGTGGGGGTAAGGGTTTGTTGGGTGGAAAAATCGTTGTGAGTGCTCTTTGAGTGCCATCATTAAAATGCGTGTAGCAAATACGATGAGAAAATTGTGAGCAGGGCTGAGGGGCGAAAATGTGAAGCACAAATGGCGGCCATAGCATATAATGTATGTCAAGGATTTGGTTTTAAATGCATCGTTCACAAAATTTGTTGTTGCCCGCCGCCAGTTAAGATATGTAACTACCTTTAAAATTGTATGGTTAAAAGATATACAGTCGATATTCGATGTAATGAACTGCAGTATAATGAAGTTTTCTACATAACAATTTCATTTCCAGCATCCAAAAATCCATTCAATACATTTCGAATTTTCGCCGCATCGAAAGTTTTTCTTGTCCTCTTGAGCATCGTTTTATGAAAGTTCGACTGTATTTGAAAAACATCTTAGTATAAATGTGTACAGAATATAGAGAAATCCGATTTATGTCCTTATAAGACCGCAAACTTGTCCTGTAACCACCAGGTTGCAAAAAAATAAAATCATTTTTCAAACTGCCTGTTGATGTTTCTCAAACTTACCCTTGTGTGTTAGCGCAGCTTGAATAGTTTACGCTCGAAAAGCTTTCCACATTCATGCAACAGATAAATTCAATCAAAGGCAGCGAACCACAAGCCAAAAGCCGAATTATTGTTAGTTTGAAAACGAGAAAAAGCTTAGCCTTCGTCAGTCAGACATAAGCATTCATTATATATATCATTTTATTTAAATGTTTTTCATCAACAAAAAAAATGAAAAACATTTTATTTTTGCAAATGTTGCAAATGTTGTGGTGCCACCATCACCAATAACAACAACAACCAACAACCAACGACAACAAAATGTTGCACAATTGTCTGGCCAAACAATTGGCACAACTTTGGTTGCTGCTATTAAATTATATATTTTTCGACTTCGTATAAAGTGATCGCATTTTGCAATGTGCCTGTCAATTTTGCCAATCATCAAGGCTTATGAAATTTCTAGCGAATACAAACGAAAGCAAATTAGGAAGTTTAAGTAATGAAAGCTTGACTAGAAGATACCCTGAACCCTTGACATTGCGTGTGTGTGTGTGTGTGTGTGCTACTCAGTAGTTTTTGGATTATGCTTCAAAGTTGTATAATTCAAACTTTCTTTTGTTGTTATCAATTGCATGTGCATGTCAGATGCTGGAAATGTTATCGTTAACATGAAACAAACTTGATCTGCTTCTGGTATAGGAGAGCTTACGGAAGGACTATTTGTCGGTTGTTGTTGATCAAGAATTTATATATATACATATATAGTTTAAGGGGTAGAAGATGCTTCCTTTTGTCTGTAACATACATTTGCACAAAACCTTTATACCCAGTCAGGGTACCATTATCAAATGGAAGAAAGGCTTCAATTATGGGAATCAAACTAAACGTACTTGCAATTGGGGCCAGAAAATTCTGACAATTTTCTGACAGCAAACATGCCAACACTCAAAAATCGTAGCATTCGTAGTACATTGAGAGACTCGGAGACTTGCGAGTAGATTGGATGGGGTATGGATTGCTTTGGTGGTTGTTTGGTATACATAGTACATACGTTGTTGAGTTTTTGTTGTTGTTGTTGGGGAGCGGAGTTGGAGTTGGAGTTGCGGTGTGGCATGTTAAATATACGTCACAAGCTAAAGCGAGCACATGTCTAGCGCCAAAAAAGTTTCAAGGATATAACCAAACGCCAACAGCCAACAGCCAAAACAACAATAACAACAATAACTAACAACACACGTTAAGTTGTTGGCAGCGGCAAAAATTAGCCAGTGGCACCCGAAAAGGGGTTGCCAACCGTTGTCCTTGCTAGGTCCTTGTACGGCGTCTGCTTCTGGTCTCTACTCATATTTCAAACGTGGACGGACACAAGCGACATTTTACTGGCACAAACGACACTTATTGTTATTAGCACATGGGGAGCTAAGCGTATGCCCTTTAACTCCCCTACTCCATAGCTGGCTGCCGGGCTGCCTGCCTGGCTGGCTGGCTGGCCAGCTAGTAGTAGACTCCTGGTTACCAGAAACGTGTTAACCTTTTGCCGCGCGTACATTTCAAAAGCCAATTACATGCGCTCTTAAGCGTGTAAAGTTTTGTAATATGATTTGTGTTGGCCGCTTTCCGATCTCCCGTATCCTCTCCTTGTCCCGTGTCCCGTGTCCTTTGCTCTTTTACCTGTGTTGCTTCTGCTTCTGCAACTTCTACATCAATTTTTATGAGTCTGTGTCCTGCCAGAGAGAAAGCATGCATAATATTGTAAAGGATAATATATCAGAAACTTTTTTTGTATGAGTTTTTTTCGCAAGAGCAAAGAACTTTATATAAATGAAGCATGTTTTGAATGAAGTTCATCATTCATGGTCCATGGTTTATTCTTGCCGAGTGTACAGGGTATCTACCAGTCATAACCACTACAATCATATTTTGTTGGGCAATACTTGTGTGTATAATTAGTATGCTTTGCTTTTTGATTTTGTAAGGAAGCATTTTTTCGATGGTTTTTCATCATTTATTTTTCGTCGTCATACGTGTCGCTTCAAATCTTTTCAGAAATTAGATCGGAGCTCGTTTAAGAATATATTTTAGTTTTATTTCGGGTTTACAAAAATTCAAGTCGGTCACATAAAACCACAATGGCGGCCAACAACAACAATAACGCTGGCAGCAATAGCAACAACAACATCGATAACAACAACGATAACAACAACAACCACCGTAACTGGTATGCCAACTTGGGTGAGCCTTTCGACCCAAACAATAATCCGATCCTGGTCAATATGCGCGCACAACATGCACGAATGTTTCACGAGAGATATATGCTGAGGAGGTTGGCGGATGTAATAGCACAGGTATCGTATGTGGTGGTGCCACCAAATGCTGAACAAGAAAATATTGCACTAGCTAATGATGCACAGCCAAATGTTGCACAAGAAAATATTGCTCACTTTAATGTTGCACACATAAATATTGCACATCCTAATGTTGCACGACCATATGTTGCACGAGCAAATGTTGCACGACCAAATGTTGCACGACCATATGTTGCACGAGCATATGCAGCACGAGCATACCTTGATGAACCGCCACCACCGTATGAGGCACCACCACCATATGAGTCCCTCGATTACTTTCCGATGCCGCCATTCCCGCTGCGGCGCAGGCGTGGACCTCACCGCGTCAGAACTCGCAACGTGCAACCCATTGGTGACTTTCTTGAGGCCGGTGATGTGTACCCGGTGGGCGATAACAGCAACGTGATTGGCAACCGAAACCTGGATCCACTCGCTTTTATGGCCAACATGGGCGGCGGCGATGCCGAAATGATGTTCAATCCGATGCGCCTGCTTGGCGCTGGCGATGGTCCACCTGGAATGGTGGCTCAAGATCCACCACCGCCGCCACCACGCGTAATCCGGCCAGCTTGGCGTGAGCCTCGGGAGCAGAGACGTCAGCGCTTGCATGTCCAAATTTTGCAAATGTGTGAGTTCTTGCAGTCGCAACTGGACACATTGAATCTCGCCATTGCTGATGTATCGCAGAAACTGAGGCAAGTGCGCGAAAATTGGTTTAACCCGCCGCGGGATCCCGATGCCATCTAGTGCATCATCCTCTACCACACACACACACACACACACACACACGCACATGGATCGGAGGCGTCTTTGAGCTCTCGCCTGATGTCGTCTGTCCTAATAATTGCTTATTGTTGACGTTGTTCTGTAATAGTTTCGTTCTATTAACATTGGATTACCTAATCAATTGGTCATGTATTATATCTTTGGACGCACTAAGCTGAAGCAAGTCAAATATATAAGCGCTCCACAAGGAATACTTGACTTTGACAACGATCCGGAATAGCGTTTCTGGAGAGGCAACAAATCCTTCTTGTTCATAGAATGAGTGGAAAATATGATATACCTTGGAAATTATTGAATTTATGTTAAGCTTAGGAAATACTTATAATCTTTAGTCATTGCGAATGGCTAAAGAAGGTAAATTTAAGTTGTGAAAATCAGGTAGAAGGAATAAAAAAATCGATAAATACTTTCTTCAATCTTATTGAATAAAGAAGAGAATGGTTTAATGTCTCTTCTACCAAACGTATCAAAAGATAGTTTTTACTATCGATAACCGGTCCCGTTTCCGAGGCATACCGATAAACATCTCCCTTAAAAGCAAACAATTAGTTGACCAGAAAATCCTTTGATTCTTCTTGAGTGCCTGATAAACATGGTTGAAGAATCGTAAGAAAAATATTTCGTGCTTAAAAGTGATAGAAATGTAAGTTGTTTAATACTGTTATCGGTATTGCGAAGTTAGCTTTCCAGGCTAAAATGGAGGCTTTGTAGGCTTGTTAAGTAATGTGCAAAGTGCATCCATCGTAAACTCATTATTGAATGCCTGCCTGAAAATGGTAACCCGACACCCACATACTAGATAAAACAGAAGCTAAGCCAAACGGAACACCCACAAACAACAAACAACAAAACCCAAAACCCTTAACCTCAACCCCAAGCATATACAAATACATATATGTATGTACATATATCGTATATATTTCGTGCAAAATGTTCAAAAATTTCAAGAGTGCTAAAGAAATGACATGCAAATTAGTTTTGTTCAAATGACTGACAAGTTGTAAAAACGTGCACGAACCGACGGGGCCAGTTAAAACTTGAACGAAGAACGGTGACGGGAAAAAAGGAGGGGCACGAGAAACCGGGAAACCAGTACGTACGGGTACAGGTAAGGGAAAAAGAATGGCCAAAAACGGATAGAGCTGAAAAAAAAAATATTACGAATTTCCAATGAAAGGCGCAAAAAGGGTTGTGTGTGTGTTTGTGTGTTTGTGAGAATGCCGACGTTATGGTAAGGTGCCATAAACCAAAGGGAGCAAGAGAGAGAGAGAGAATGAGAGAGGGAAGGCTATAAGCAATCACCGTTTACTTTGGCCACACAATGCGAGTGCATAAATAAACAAAACAAGAGCGAAGAGCGGCAAAATTAAACTGTCCGCGAGCCGCGAAAAGTAGAAAAGGATACGTTTTATGAGTGCCGCCTCACTCCCTTTTAACTCCTTCGGCCCGGTTGTTCGGTTTCATTTCGTTTCGGGTATTGCTTTTGACATTGAACATTGCCCGGTGTGGGCCATAAACCTCTGACCCGGTTAGCATATTGTTTTGGCTGACCAAAAACCAAGCTGCACATAATACATAAAAGCGCAAACACACAATACTTTTCCCTGTTGTCTTGGCTAGTTAGCTATTGAAGGTAGTTCTTCTACCTGCATTTAACCCATTTCTCTAGCTAAAAATCTCTCTATCTTGCTCTCTCCCTCCCGCGCACAGCTGGCGTGCATTTAATTAGCTGCAAATTAGTTGCAGAAGAATTTTTCCATCGTTTTTGTTTTTGTTTACTTGCGTGCCACGCCCACTTATAACACAGCCGCCCACAGCATGGTGCTGTGCTTTCGCCCATGCCAAATATTTGACAATTTAATTAGTCTAAAATTGAGATTATCTTTCGCTCTCTCTCTCTCTCTCTCTCTCTTTCTCTCTCTCTCTCTTCGTGTGTGTGTTGCACGCATTACGCTAGGAGCATTCCCGTTTTAGTCAAGCTCGTCCTGTTCCCGATTTTCCTCCTGGGGCTCTGTTGCAGCTTGTGGTCGCTGTTGCCGCATCAGCGATAGCGTTTGATCCTTTGATCCTGTTTTGGGGTTTCGGGCGTTTCAGTTAAGCTGCGATAGGATGAGGCATGGTGAATGGGGAGGTGGAGACAAATTTTAATTAAAACGCTGCTGCAGCTCATTTATCTCGTGGCCTTAGACCTTTGGCTTTTTGCTTTCACTTTGGCTTTGGCTTTGGCTTTGGCTTTGACTTTGACTATGGCTTTAGCTGTGTGCTTTTAGCTTTTTCTTTTAGTGTTCTTTTCGCTTTTCTAAAAACCCGATGCACCGTGGCCAAATTTTAATTAGCTTAGATTGGGCCACATAGTCCGAAAAAAATGCTTTGACAAAGGCAAAAAACAAAATCACAAACACATATGAGCACGCGCCACATGTAGCATCATTATTAACAACCCAGGAACACACACACACTCACACACATACACACGCACATGCATGTGGCATCTAATCTCCATAGCTCATGCCCTTAGGTCCAGTTTCGAAATGTGCCCGCCACCTCGAACCGTCCGCCCACAGGGGGGGCTTGATGGTGTTGGTGGTGTTGGTGCAGTCGATCCGTCCTTCTGTCTATCAGCGGGTTTCGGTTTCAGTTTCAAATGCGCGCTTCAGACAACTGCTGCCTGCTGCCTGCCTGATGTTGCAACGCGCTAAAAACAAAATCCAATAATTGAAAATCGGATTTTATCGAATCATGCGACAAGAGTGCCTAACTTGACAAACACACAAACACAATAGCTGCAATATAAAAACTAAAAAACAATCCAAAGGCCGTCAACAATGGGACAAAATTTACACAAACCCCAAGAAAAATCTAAATAAAAATATAGAATAAAAAACAATTGTTAAGGAAGTGACGTTATTTTCATTGCCAGTTGCATTCAAAATGCTCTATAAAAGATATAAGAAATTCAAATCAAGTAGATTGGATCATTAACATTATGTCAGATTATAGCTAGATGTTGAAAAAGGGAATTCTCAACAGAAAATTGACAAAGAAATGCATTGGCCAAATTTCGATATAAATGAGAAATCAACTTAAAAACTCCTTTAATTCGATAAAAAAAAAACAATAATTTTGTATCGATTCTTAGCGGTTTTTGCATTCTTATTAAATATTAAGCGGGTTATTGCTACCGACTTTCTTTTAAGTATATCGTAGAACATAAGATGAATGCTCTCGATTCGTGTTTTTATAATTTGTTGGCCATTTTCTCTAGATATCTAGAACTCGGCTTAAAATGTATTAAGAAAAGTATTTCTGGTAAGCTAAAAATTAGTTGATGAATAATATGATTTGTTGTTTTTTGGTGCTTTGTGCAACATGCAACTAACTGCTATCACTATAAATTGTAGTGCAATCGAAATAAAAGATAAGAGAGAGAGAGCTAGTTGCACGTACAAAACGCAACGGAAGTGCATGGGGCAGCGAACATCAACAAGCAACAACAAGAACAACAAGCAAACAAACAAATTTCAATTCGTTCACGCCGTTGTGTTATTGTTGCTGTTGTTGTTGTTCCTCAATTCGAATGCCAAATAAAAAAAGGAAAGGCACAACAAAAATGAGAGAGTGAGAGTGTGTATAAAGAGGTTGGGTATGGTTGGCGGAGCGGGGCGGGGCGGGGTGTTGCACAAGGACGTGGACAAGCGTTACGAGTGTCATCAAAGATTTGGTTATTTTTGTACTTTTTGCATTCAGTATGTTTTCTAAACAACGCTAACAACAATAACACCAACAACAACAACACCAAGTGCAACAGCAATATAAACAACAAGGCATAGCAATGCCTGCTGTTGCTGCCCCAGTAACTGCCACAGTTGCACTTTTTTCCAATGCAATCTAAACCGTAATCCAATAAAATCGACTACAGGAATGTTGAATGTATATCTCCACTTCCCCACCCCAAACACCTCCCCTTCAATAACGAGACACACACACACAAAATATTTGACAGTTTATTGTGTGTGTGGAAGGCGGGGGCCCAGGATGTGGCGCACGCAGTTGTACCAGCAAAAATCGACGCGACGGCAACCAAAAACAGTTACCAGAAATCCGTTACAATGCGCCCGGAAAACTGCCTTGCCCCCGCCACCGTGCACCCATCATCGTTAAAATGAAGTCAATTGCATGGGGCGGGGTTCGGTAGGTGGTTCGATAGACGTTTCAGGATCCTCTGTGCAGGAACGCTCATCCCTCAATTCTTGGCCTAAAGTGTTGAATGGCAAAACGAGCAAATTTCCAGATGCTGCTAGGCAGAATTGTTGCGAAATTGCTATTTGCACTCAATAACGCACGATAGAGAGAGAAAGGGAGAGAGAGAGAGAGAGAGAGAGAAATAGAGGAATGGGGGGTCGGAGGATGTGTACTCGTTCAGAGTTGGATAGTGGTGGAAACCCGCAACCAGAACCGTTCTGGCCACAAGCACTGACCCAACTATATCGGATACCCGCAAAAAAATCTCGCTACTATATAGTGAGTGAGCGAAAGGGTGAAGGAAGAGAGGTGGTGATGGGTGGAGTAGGGGTTGTTGGACAATTGCAGCATGTTGCAGAAAACAGAAGCTGATGTTGCACAAGAAACAAAAAAACAAGCAAAATTTGAGCGATAAAGCAAAAATGGTTGAGCAAAAAATCGATGCAAAAAAACGAAAGATAAAAATAAAACATAAAAAAAAAAAAAATAACTGAACTGACAAAGCGCAATACTAAACTGAAGGCAATTAAGGGCGGGTAGGGTAGTAAGATGGGGCATAGGCCACGAGCATTACAAAGCAGCTTGAACGTAGAATGTACAGTTTTTGTTCTTGTTGTTCGTCTTTGCACTTTGCTCTGCATTGATAAGACAACAAGGATAGCTTGGATACATGCAGATACAAAAAGAGCAAGAGATAAAATTGGGTAAGCAGCACAGCTATTTGTATGCTGCAAAAAGGAAGACAAAGGGGGGTTAGCAAATTAGTTAGAACAAGCCGATGAAAGCAACAGAAACGCAAAAAACCAAAAACTAATAAAAATTCAAGCTATTTGTGTGCATAGCATGGTGGATAGTAAGGATACAACAGCCGAGAATTCAGTCGACTTATGGATATATGCTTCAGCCACTTAAAACGCTAAGCAAATGAAATGTGGAAGCTACACAAGGTATAGAATCTTTAGCCGTCTGGATAGGTTCTTTGGTCGCGGTGTTCTAATATTCTCAACTTATATTCAACAAAGTAAAAACGAAAACTGCTATAATTTGTACCGAGCTGAAGGAGAAATACACATACTTTATCTCTTCGAAATCAGATCGAATGGTTTTAGTTTTCTTCTTCTTCTTGCTATAAATTTTGATTAAAGAGGCCGTCCCAAGGTAGCGTATTTAAAACTTTAGTTCTCAGTAAGCTTTATTTTCTCTTATAATAAATGGTACAAACATTATGCTTTAATCTACTTAATAATATGACAATTTTTTATCATTAAATCGTCACCGGAAACTATCGTTTTGGCAAATCAAATGCTCTGCATAAGGTCCTGCTCGATTTGTGACGTGTGAACAATAGATTGGTACAGCTTTGAACTTTTTGTGAATGTACATACCATACATGCATATGTGTGTGTATGTATGTGTTTAAGGCATAAGTGTGTTCTGGGCACCGCGATACAAACTCCCTACTCCTTGTCATTCTGCTCCTTTAAAGGTTAGGTGAGTTCTGGTCGCGCGCACAGCACGCTTTGGTCTCGAATTTTATCGTATTTGTAGTAAATGCACGCGACTAGCGCAGCGGTAGAGCACAGCTAGAGACAAGGTTAGCTGCAACCCACAGGGTGCTACATGTCCTGTATCCTGTCCAGCATAAAATATCCGGCATTCCACGCTCTGCCAAAAACCGTAGCGCATTCCAATGAAGCGTGTATCGTAAAGCTACAAGGCGCATGCAGTGTTCCCTAGAAAGTTGTAAATGAACGAACACTCGCTCTCCCTCTCTCTCTCTCTCTCTCTGGCGATATCTTTCGTTCGATTGCAATTCGCGTGCGCAGCTCAGCAGGCGACGAGAATGCTTCGACTGTCTTCGTGCTGTGCAATCGGGACTGAGTGAGTGGAAAATAGGTGCTGAAAAAGGTGCTGAAAAGGTAAGGCAGCTTCTGTGCACGCGTTGCTGCTGCTGCTGCACGGCACGACACGAAAGAAAGGTTCTCATTCGGATCCGTGGCAATGCCTCGCTGATTTTCGGCAGTTAGACCAGTCGAGGACATTGCTCAGCAGTTGGTCCCATTTTCATTTCCATTCGCTACATTCGACAGTTGCATTAGCATGAAAAACTCAGCCCAAGGCCGACAACAGCGGGTGAGCAGCAGCGTCAGCAGTGGGCGTGTCCAATATCCATCGATGGCAAACGCGTGCCCCGAGCAAGCAAGGAAGCAAGCAAGCGAAGGCGCCGCCACCTAGCGGTGATGCATGTCAAACTGTCAAACTGCAAATTAAACGAAACCCTAAAATGCCTAAAACTCTCTAATCAATTGACATGTGTGGCTGAAAAAACGCTTGGAAATCGAAACAAACTCTTTTTAAGGCGATCTGAAAGCAAACTAAATAATCCCCATTTCTAAGTGGAACACTAAGCAAACTACTTAATAAAAAAAAGGAACCAAACCAGGTCGAAAACTTGCATTTTTTACCATTTCAAATTAAACTAATCTATTTATTTTAAGAACGAACTTAAACAAAGCAAGTTCAAGTTAACTACAGCCGAAGCGCTTCAAAGACTACTTTGCGAACCTTTCAATTTCACTTCTTAGAACTTTCTTAAGCCGTCAACGAATGCAGCTTTGTTGTTAGATAAATCAAATTCAATGCCTTTCACTGTTTCCCAATCACACACGCAATTACACACAAGTGTTTCCCAGATTGGATTTGGGCTCGGGCTCGAGGCCAGTTGAGTCCGAAATGGGAGCGAACGGAAGCACAGAGGATATTAACACATGTTGCCAGCGACGTTAATTGAGTTAGTGTCTCACACGAAAATGGGCTAGACATATGTATGTATGTAGCAAATACTATTACATAGTACATTCTGAGAGGCGATTGGGCGGCAGGCTGGTAGGGGGCGTGTCACTAAAAATGACCAGAGGCTACAAATGCCAACTCATTTAGTCTCTGCAAACAGGAAGAGCAAAAAACACAAAAAAAAAAAAAAAAAACAGCAAAATAAAAGAATTAAAAGTAAAGGAAGTAAAGTTAAAGAGTTTTGTGCAGCTGCGTTGCGTTTTGGCGAATCCTTTTTTGGCCAAAACATAAAAACTCAATTAGACTCATTACACGCCCAATTATGTAATACACTATGTACCATATATGCATGCACATCTATGTATGTATGTATGTATGTATGAAATAAAGCGCAGGTCAATGAGTGATGATAAGCTGTGCTGGAGGTCACACACACCTTTATTCCTTCTTCTCCTTGCTTGTGCTCGCTTTGTGAATGGCGATCCTTCATTTTTTTCGTTTTACTTTTCACGGCCCAGTTGAGCAGCAAAATGGCAACTCGTAAATCGTCAAGCGCCAAGCGTTAGCCTTCCACTTTTTACCTCCACCCACCCAACTCAACACACTCCCCTCTCTCTCTCTCTCTCTATCACTCTCTTTCTCTCTCTGCTGTCTCTGTAAATCCTGAAACGGATTGTCGTCTAGGTGGTGGAGAGATGTTCCCGGTGCCTGGGTATTCATTGTTCTGCTTTAGCTTTTTCGCATTTTATGAGCTTGCCCTGGCTTGCCAGTATCAAAGAGGGGGTGCTGTGGGGGTGGGGGATGCAGAGTCAGCCTGCCAGCATATAACGGTACTCAACTAAATTGCCAAAGCGTTGAACATTTTTCACCCGATGTGGGCCAATAAATATAACGAAACTACCAAAGTAACTAAACAACAGGCACACTCGATGGACACTGGACACTGGACACATTGGACACTGGACACATTGGACACCCAACGATGCGATCCGATGCCATTTGATGTGGGTAACAGCAGGAGGAAAAACGTCAGGAGAAGTACTATACAACAAGTTGAGCAAAAAATAGAAAGGGGGTAACACACAAAGCTTCATAAAACGAAAACAAAAAGAGATCAAATGGTCTAAAGAATATTTGCATTGTTGGAATAACTGCAGCTGAAGATACTCTATAAAAATAAGTGCTTAAAGTTGAAATGGAATAGATTAATTCAAGTATGATATGACGATAGACAATAGGAGAAGTTTTAAAATTAAGAATTTGGCAAATTAATCTTTGGATAATCGAGCACAGTTCAGAGAATTTGACGAGATTTAATATGAATAAATATTTATATACATAAAAAATTAAAATCGATTAAGATACAGGAGCATTACTCAGGATACTTTAAGAATCAATAAACCAGAATTCGATACCCACAACACATACAAAAACCTAAATTAAGGTTTGTTATTTCTTGAATTATCAATTGAAAAGACTTTCCTTTCGTATATTTATTGCTTTTTTTAAGATAAGATTTCTTCGTTTTGTGACTAGTGCCTTAAATTTCATTTTCAATTTCAAATTTAATTATTATTTTTATAATATACTATTTACATAGGCAGTTATGTAAATTTGTGTTTAATATTTCTAAGAAATAGTTTAGTTAAAATTTCATCAAAAATTGAACACAATTCTTTTATATACTCATTTATGATATGTGCCATGAATTAGCCTCTTTGTTCCATAAGGTACTTTTCTATGCCATAGAGTATTGCTCAACTATGCAAAAAACATTTTTTTCCACTCTCTCTCTATCTGTGTTTTGCTCTTTTTCTGGTTGCGCCGGACTGCAGCTTCTGATGTGACAACCTCGCCAAGTGGCCAAGTACCCAGTCAGAGTTACACTCAATCCTGCCCCCCCCCCCTTACATCACCTCTACCCATTGATCTCCATGCAACATCCACAGCCGCGCCCACACACATTTGGTTAGCCATTTTTTAGTGCGGGCTTTGGATTGCTTGTGGGCGGTAGTGGGAGGTGGGTGGCTATGATTGTGGTGGTATGGGTTGAAAGATTGGTCGTTCCACTGGTTCCACTGCTTTCTCTCTCTTTCACTCTCTCGTTTTTTATTTCGGGCTTGTTACACGTCGGTCGGATGGTCTCCACTTTTATGGCCACAGGCGGTATTTATATGCAGACAGAGCGCCGCCCTCAACTATGCAGTTCCATTGCCGCCCAAACCCCCTTGCCAACCACTCCACAATTTGGTGCTCTTCTTCTTTAGTGAGCGGCACTCGAGTTATGTTGGCAATTGAAAGTGGCAACTGTGTCAAGTGTTGCCTACTTGTCGTACATGGCAAGCTCTCCGACTCTGAATCGGTTTCCCTCCTCCTCCGCCTCCTCCCATTTTTTGTGTTGTCTGCCAGCGTTTTAAAAACAGAATTTTTTATTTCCATTTCATGCTCGGTATGGGGTAAAGGGGTGGAGCCGGGATGGTGGCACGTTAGCAGCCACAGCGTTTTTCTTCTTTTTATTTTTCGTTGCTTTTTACTATTTGTTTTTACCTCTTCTTTTTTTTTTTTTTTGAAACTTTTTCTCTTATTTTTGCTCTATTTTGTTGCCAAACTTTTTCCTCTGGATATGGAAGTGATTTCAATTTATGAACATGCCGCTGTCCACACACACACCCACACCAAGTAAAACACACACATGGACATTCACACATGGCATTACATTCATCCATCAGAGGCAACGGCAGTGGCCATCTACAACTTCTTCCCCTTCTGCTGCTGCTCCTGTATGGCTTCTGCTCTTGCATCAGTGCTGGTTGAGGTCCTGGTTCTGGTCGTGGTCGTCGTCGTCGTCGTCGTCGTCGTCATCGTCATCGTCGTAGTCATCGTCTGTCTGTCTGTCTGGGGCCAACAACAACTCGCTGGACATGGGACATGCGTTTGGTCTGCTTTTTAAAACGAATTTAAATTTTTCTATAATTGGTTCTAGGGGAAATTGCAGTTCTGAGTTCAACTTCCGTAACTTAATGAATTACCAAAAGTGTTTTACTTACACATACACACATACAAACACGAAAAATGCCCTGTGGCTATCTGAATATCTCTATAAATGTTGTACACCCTCATGTAGTTGTGATTTTTCTCACACTAGCCAAACGAAAATAAAATGTTAACTGTAGCGAGGCTAATGACGCTACAATTTTCTTCTGTCTCTCTATATGTGCATGTATACATACCATATATAGATATCGACTGTTTGCTATATCCATAAATAACTGCTGTGAAATTTGCATCCTATTAGTGTTAATTGAAGTACTCATCAAAATTTCATGCACTTTTATTTTTCACTATTTTCAAACATGAAAAATCATTCCGTTAACATTTCAGTTGTATTTTGTGTTTTTGCATGTTATGCAAATGGTTTTTTATGCTGATTTTCTAAGCCATTTTTAATACAATTCTGAAATAGCTTTGTTCATATCTATGCTTATGAAAGACATCCTCAATATTCAATGTCTAAGTCTCCAATAGCAATGGCAAAGCATATCTCAAATAGTTTATCTAAAGTGGCATTTATTAAATTTTGAATATGGTTAATCCGGAACGACTGCTGGCACTTAAGTTTTTCAATTAACCCGCCAAACGTCTTGGCAATAATAACAACAACAACAACAACAACCCTCGTATACAAATATATAGTTTATTCATATTCATATTTAACAGGGCGTGCGACAACATAATCAAACAGCACAGACAACTAAATAGTAGATGGTAGATGGGGTATGAAAAGGGAAGAAGTTGGAAAGAGAAAAGGGCAGCGACAGCTACTCAAAAATGCCTCAAATTACACGAGTGTATTAAACACATGCGGGTAGTAGCACCTCCTACAATAGATGAGGGAGTTTGATGATGAGATGAAGTGTGGCAAGGATAGCTAAAGATGACGCGTGCCGTCATTGGCATCTTCAATGTTCTGATATTCGAGAAAAGTAGGCACTGTCTGTTTATGTGGGCAGAGTTTGAGAGAATGGAAGGAAGGGCTGTACACTTAAGGCAAGTCACGAGCCAAAAGTCGCACTTAAGCGTTTTCTAATCTGCACAGAGAAGGCAATTGGGAAGCGGGGAAGGGCGTAGCTATAAATATTTATGCCTAGACGTATTTTTGGGACCTGGGCGCCTTTTCCAAATATGTGACAACAAACTTAAATTAAGCCATGCGCATTACTCACGCGCCAACAACTAGTAAGCGGCTGCGAAGAGAAGGGGAACTATATACATACACATACATATATATAGTCAATGGGGTTGTGGGTCATGTGATTTACTGTGAAACATTTCAATGGATCTTCTGCCGCGCTGGCATTTAGCGCGCCTCATAAAAGCATCTCAAGAATGTTGTTTAACAAAACAAATAGACGACGTGTCTATCAAAAGGGGTGGGGGCTTGGGAAGAAGGGGAGGCTAGTCGACGACAATGTTTGTGTGTGGCATTAAGTGATTACTTGACAGGAGCATGAGCGGGGGGAAGGGGGGGGAGTGGGTTAAAGACGTCACCCCATCAATTGATTAGTGCCTTATTTTAGGCATAGAAGAACAACTGAGCGATTGAGAAAGAAAGAGAAAATCGTTTTGATAATTGTTCTCAAAGCAAAAGATATGACGCAATTGAAAGTTTGAATGATGGAGTGGGGAGTGCAGGAGGAGGGGTGGGGGGGGGGGTGGGGTTGCGATGGCGAAAGGCAGCTGTGTGATAAATGAGGCAACTTGACTAAACTACTTAAGACCTGAATCAAGCGACAACACAAGCAAGAGAAAGATTGAGAATCAAGGCAGCCTATTAATAAAATACATTTATCTAAGAAAAGTGAAGAACAACTTAAGTCTGTTTATATTTATGAACTTTAGACATTAGCATTTAGTACAATAAAATATTTCATATCGAAACTAATTAAATGCATTGAATAAACATTTACAAATGATGTTTATAGCAACAAAATGAAGTATTTAACGAAGAAAATATTTTAGCCAAAATATATTTTATCTTCGGTAAATAAGTTTAAAAAAAAGAATAAAGTTAATACACAAAACTCATTCATTTGAAATGCAACAAAAATTGTTTTAAGACCTTCACCTTAAACTCACTTATTTGTTGCAACTACTTAAGTAAAGTTGTTGCAACAAGCACTTTCCGCTTAAATTTTTTGCTACACTCAATTCTGATTCCAGTTCTGTGTTCGCCAGCACAATATGGAAAACGAGGCCAGTTTGTTGGCCAACGAGCCAAATGTTTGTTCATTCTCGACCAGCTTCTTGTAAATTGCGCTAATTTCACACCTGGTAACTGAAATGGATGGGGGGGGAAGGGGTGGCGCAACCAAGTGGAAGTGGATAACAAAAGTGCCGTAAAATGGCAACGCCAAATGCTAGCGATTTAATTCACTGGCGACACTGTAGGAAGATGGTTGAAGCGAATGGTGGGGGGAATACAGACCTGTAAGGACTTCAAATCCTTTGGGATACTCAGCCAAGCTGAAGCACACACACGCACACACACGCATACACACGCACACACTTACATACGCTCGTGAGTGAATCAAAAAGTCATTTATGCGTGTGTTGTTAGGCAGCCTCCAGCTTGGCGAACCAGTTTGTCCGGTTCCCGGTCTTGGTCTCGGTTTCAACTCCCCCCTCCCTCCTCCCCCCTTCCTCTTTGGCCAATCGTAATGACAAATGTGCACGCCCACCGCCCACTTTCTGTGTGTGCGACAAATAGTTTACGTGCAATACGAAGCACAGATGAGGACGCAACAAAAACGTTTGTAACCCTTTTTGTTTTTAACTGGGTTGCTTGGTTGTTCTGAAGTAAAGGCAATGTCGATGCCTTTTGTTGCCCCATTATGCGGCAGGGTTGAGATGACATTTAAGTTTTGTTTTAATGTTCCTTTTCGGTTGGCTTTTTTATGAGTTTATTATCAGCCAGCAAGCAAGCAAGCAAAAGTAAATGATGCGGCGATGCGCAGAATCTTTTCCCAATTTTCGAGCGGAACAGCGAAACGCCGGAATCGACAACGTTTGTGCGTCTATGCAATGTGCAACCCTTTTAGTTGTGGCAAGTACTCTTTTACTGTGTGTGTGTGTGTGTGAAATTATATAAATTATATTGCATTGCAAGCCGGGCGTGGACTGCACATGTGTTCTTACCTAGCTACCTATTTGTGTCGAGGTCTGCGCTTTGCTTGCTTGGGCTTTGTGTTGTTTAATTAATTATGTAAACATAACTTTTGTCGACAAACCCTTTTTGTTTTTTTCAACCCCAAATCTACTACTAACCTTAACTTCCCCATCCCAAGATATCGTCGCGCATTTATGGAAATTCATTTGCAACTGAAATTGAAATTGAAACCGTATACAAGTGAAGTTTCTGTGTCTCTCGCTCTGTGTTTGCCGCTCAATTGATAAATTAAGAGATTAACAACCGCCGCCGTAACCAACATGGGTCACATGGTCCACAAAATGGTTCAGAAAACTGAAAACCCCTTTTTTGTTTTTTTCTTTTTTAAATGGCTAAATGGGCGTTCCTAATGTTTTGTATGTCTTGTATCGTTTTGTGAAGGTGACAAGCGTTTTTTGTTTCATCCTGATTAGTCCTGTTTTGCGTTTTTTCGTAAACCCTTTTGTGTAATGGTGACTTGTCAAAGTTGACACATTTTTCGAAAGTTATTTATCAATTACCGAACGAGTATCATTTCATAATGAAGTAAATGAAGAAGTTGGGCGACCAAATTGATTAGCTGGCTTTCTGAGAAGCAAATAGTTAAGGCTAGAAAAATCAGGACTGATGTCACGCTGTCAATATTGCCCACTAGCCACAAAAGTTTTATGATGATGCCCACCCCCTGAGTAAAACAAATGGCAAGGAATACTAGAAAGGAAACGGAGAGGAAAAGCAACCGACATGTCAATAGATTGTAAGTCCGTTTGCCTCAACCCGATTGACGCATATTTGTATAACATTGCGACAAAAGGACATCGAGGTCGTTGAAATGGTTACCAAGGCCTAATAACCAATATTTACATGTTCGAACTGTGTGGCAAACAATGCTGCTGCTGCTGCTGCTGCTGTTGCAATATTTGCATAGACAGGAGAAACTCGATGAGAGTTGAAGGTGGCACAAAGGCTAAAAAGGATGTGGGCTGCGCGCGAGAAGTTAGACAGACGAGAAGGTAGAAATTCCAAGGAACGATTTCTTCGAACGACAGAGAGAGAGAGAGAGAGAGAGAGAGATAGAGGTAGTGATAAAAACCCGCTCGCTACGTTTCATTATGCTACGCAATTTTATATAATGCCCAGTTACCAGCACAAGTTGCCCTATAGTGTGCCCTAACTAATACTCTACCCGATGCAATTCCGGCGAAAGCCGATTACCGCAGCGGGTGAAATGTTAGAAATGCTTTCGAGTAAAATTGTTGAAATTTCGAAATATGCTCTAGTTTTTGAATTGCATCATAAAACTAAACCGGCTAAAAGGGGCCTCATAAACGAAGACAACAAACGACGCAATGTTGCGGACATGCCTTCTACGAAAAATCCTTTATGCAAATGCATCGTTCGGAAAGGTTGAGTTGACCTTCAGATACAACGACAATTGTCATTGTTTAACTAAAATTGACCTAGCTCAGTTTCTAATTACCATACATACAATCTATAACTAGACTCGCAACAAATTTCTTCGTCTTAACCATTTCTTTTTTTTGCTTCTCTCCTCGAACGAAATCAACCCGTTCCCTTGCCCATTTCGCACACTCCGATTACCATTCCCATTAACAGGCAGGACAAATCGCGCGCTCCGCCTTGTCGGAGTGAAGTTGTTCCTAGCAAGAATGATAATGCAATATGTTGCATGATTTATGTGCGCTTAAAAATTCACCATTCACCAGCTAGGAATGAGAGCTCTATGCACCCTTTTCGGCTAATATAGTATACAGAAATGTCTGTGTTTTTTATATTATTATTATTTTTTTTTTGGCAACATCATTTTGTGCTACTCCTGTTGCAATATTTTTTTGCGTGCTCAATTCGCGCCCATTAACGCCCGTTCGTTCCTGTGCATTCCCACACCCGTTGCGACAAATATTAACTTCAATAAATTTGACGCACACAGTCCGAATTATGAGTCAAAGGACGGCGAACAGATGAGTCTAACAACAAAAAGCTAAAATACAAAAACAAAAAAAGGGTTCGTGGCACATTGGCTTCACTTCAAACATTTAATAATCAATGCGCGCACAGCCCGTACAACCCGCGCACCCCTTTAACCACGGTCACATTAAGGGATCCAACCCCTTAGACGGCCGCAACCCATTGTTGGTCCTGCTCAATTGCTTTGTCATGTTCACAAGTTGTCGTACAGGGTGTTGATGTTGTACCGAAAAATTAAGCACTACGTATAATGAAATCTGAACGATATAGTATAGTAAAAAATAATAATAATAAAAGGTCAGTTAGCAAGCAGCATGCAAGGATAACAAGACAATAACGGGGTTCTTTTCCTGATTTATTTTTCTCTGTTAAGTAGACAGACAGACCGAAAATGGAGTGTGAAAGATTAATAAAAAATTGTGTTTATTGCGTATGCGAATGTGCGGTGTGGGCTATTACTCGAATAGTGATACCCTCTTTAAGTGAAACAGTAATTAAAATAAATGATTAAAAATTAAACTTTATACGGCTTATGAGTGGGATAACTAACTATAGGAATGCAAATGTCTTAAAGCATGCCCAAATAATTACGATTTTGTATCAGCTCAGCTTAAAGTTTTCTTCATTGAATGAATTTGGAAGGTATTTTGTTAGTTAGTTGAGATTTTTTCGATGTGGTCCTTATAAAAATATATTTCCCGAAGAAATATTACAAAGTACTGCAGAAATCCTTCGAAATAATTCAAAAACAACTTTTTTCTCTTACATTCTTACTAAGAAAATGGCTTATCAAGTTTTTATAGTCGACTTTGTTTAGTTTTTTGTTAAGTTTTTTCCTTTCTTTTTTTAACAAATTGCTAAAATTTAATGTATAGCATAAAATGCATGTGGGAAGCTCAAGCGGAAAGCGGAAAGCGGACAACCGGAGGCAGATTTGTTGTTGCCAAAGGGAATTGCAAATATTCTAAATTGCATTTTGTGCCTAAGCGCGCGTAAGCACACACACACACACACACACACACACACACACACACACACACACCCGCAACACACACATACAACTGCATCACGTGTTGAGTGAAAGGATTTTCAAACAAAAATGTGTGAAGCTTAAACAAAAATCAAAACAAAACAAAAAACAAAAAACAAAAACAAATAGATAGAAATAAAAACTCACAAATGTTTCGCGTTTTATTTTGCTATTTATTTATTTTATATCAGACACGCGAGTTTATTTTTATGGTTTTAAAATGATTTTTAACCCTGCTGGCAAACGTGCGGCGCTCTTCTCCTCTCTTCTCCCTTCACTCTACCTTCCAGCTAAAACGAGCAAACGACCGAGCGACCCACCAAACGCCCACACACCTCACCTTACCTCCGCTTACCACTCTCAGCCCACTCTGTATGTGTACAGTGCTTAACCGGAAACGGATGCGAATTGCATGCGTCACGTGACACACGAGCGCATGTCGACGTCGACATCGATGTTGTTGTGGAGCGTTAAGCTTTTAGCGGCTATACTCGCTGCTCGTTACTCGTACCCCAATGGTGCATGTGGCCATGTGGCCATGTGGCATGCCCCTATGGCCCATTGGAGAGGGTGTGGGCGTTGGCGGGGGCAGGACAGCTTCAGCTTCTGATGCGGTGCATTTTTATTTACTTTTCTCTCTGCCAAATGGCAAACTTCACAACACGTTCGCATTTCGGTATTCAGTATTGATTATGCAGTTTGTTGTTGCAAATCTCTGCACCACCATCGATGACGACAACAACAACAACAACAACAATAACACCAGCAATAGCAACAGCCAGTGGTCCAACAACAACAATCAACTGTAAACTCAATAAATCTAAATTGCGCACAAAAATAATTGAATCACTAAACCATGAATTGGCAAAAAGAAGAAAACTTTATAGAAGCAAACTAGCTTTTTTCCCATATGCAACGTTATTTCGTATACAATTTATATATATATATTCACTAGTGCATATATGTTTTGGATTTTTTTATTTTTTTTGTCGCTTCTATCTGTTTTGTTTTTTTGGCTTAGCATTTATATTGGTCTGAATATGTGTTGCAGATTTTGGGCAGCTTTGCACAGGTCGCTGCGCTACTTTGTGTCATTCATTTGGGGCTTACGGCTACCTACCAATTGGCTGTGATATGGCAATTTTGATGCGGCGGTGCGGGTTAGTTGGGTGGTGCTTAGAGAGTGTAGAAGATTGTCACGAAACAAATCGAACAATTGCCACGATCTAAATCAAAAACAATAAAAACGCATGAATAAAATGTGATTTTTTGATTTGAAGCCAAATATCAATTAAAATTTGCTGTGGATAAATGTGCTAAGATCTCTTAAATAAAGCTAACATGTTAGTAGAAATAAGTAAGATAATAATAAACCAAAAACCTTAACAACTTTTTATATTAATAAGTCTTATAAATCCTTGCTTCAAAGTTAAAAAGAAGAAAATATTTTAACTTTTTAGCCGTAACGCATTTATGTTCAGATCTAAATTGTAATAAGCATGTAAATAAAAATAAATTCATAAAACTTAATCTCTAACAATCTTTCGACAAAGTATCCCTTAGTTGATACTAATCAAAATTTTGCTACTGTGCTATTATAAATTGCCAAGTGTTAAATCTTTTTGGGGTGTTGATTGAGAGTTGAAAATAGTAAAATTGAAATAGGAAAGCGACCAACATTAACATATGCATATTTCATTTATGTGTTTGTTTAAAATCTTAAAAAACAGCAATAAACTAAACTTACAAACGTGCTCATAATGCGAAAATCAAACAGCTAGCGATAAAAGTTGCGGCAAAACAGCCCGCACAAAAGGGTAAAGCGGGAAAACAAACCCGAAAACCAAACCGTTGCAAACTGATCCCGCCTGATCCAATTCAAACCAAATCCAATCCAATCCAATCCAATGCAATCCGAACGGATCCGGCAAACACCTCGGAAAGTGTAACAAACTGAAAACATACATAATTTGCATCTTGTGTTCAAAATTAAAAACTAAAAAGAAAATAAATAAAAAAGGCAGCAGCAACGAAAGGAGTAAATAAATAAATAAATCCTACTTAATGTCACTATCAATCCGTTGCAGGACAATAGAGCGACCGACAACAGCAGCAACAACACCAACAACAACAAAAAGGAGTAGGCTCAGGCTCAGGCTCGGGCTTCTGGCTGGGTTGGTTACAAAACTTGCACAAAAGGCAAAGGCATAAAGACAAGGGAAAGGACGACGACCGACGACCGACGACTGACGACTGACGTCGACGACTGACGCAGAGGGCTAAGGTTGCTGAAATCTGAACCCCTATTAGCGCGCATTTAACTGTTCATTTGAAAGTTTTATTTGGCGCGCTGATGCGTTAAATCAGCACAACAACAACAAGAACAGTAAGGGGGCAAGGATATTCAGCGGGCGTGCGGCAAGCACTCAGCCTCAGCTGCTACACTCGCAACACTCGCAACTCTTGCAACACTGCTGCTTTTAGTCAGTGACATGTATAATTTTAATCCAGCTGTAACATAAGTTTTTGATTTGACAAATCCTCGAAGCGCCGTTCGCAGCCTGTGTCCCAACAAGTACAACGACGACGACGACGACGACGACGACGACAATACGAAACTATTTGACAGAAATTGAAATGTTGTTTTGTGGCCATGCCAACGTCAATTCGAGGGTGGACTTTCGCGTGTGTGCTGTGCTGTGATGATGCGCAGGGTTATTTAAATTACGCTCGAAGCTCATACGCAAATATTCGAAAAGAAAAAGAAAAAAAGTAAATTTAAAAAAGAGAAGCAAAAGGGTGGCCCACACCCCTGTGTGGCAGCAGCAGCAACAGCGTCAATCGCAAGGGGGTTGCATCATAAATATCTCAACATTAACATTAATTGCACTCCATGTCCTCGATGTCCTCTTGTGTGGGCCCACACAAGAGCCGCATCCTGAGAAATCGAACGGCTGGCTCTTCCCCTTTCAATCCCCCCCATCATCCACTCACCTCTCTCGCTGCTTTACAAAACATTTCGCATTTGCTTTCGCTTTCGCATTTCCATGCCCCTTTCGTCCCTCTCCTTGCTATTTGGCTTTTTTTGTTGAGGGTGCCGCATTGGCCACAAAACGCAGCCACCGCTTTCTCGATAGCTGGTCCGGCTTTGATGTGATCTCTCTCTTTCTGTGGCCATGCTGGCCATGTTCTCGTGGTTGTTAGTTTCGCCTTTGCACCCAGCATTGTGGCATTATTTCAATAATGAAGCCACTGCCGTACCACTTTGCCCTTAGCCCCCTCCCGCACGCACACATTCCTTCGACATTTCATTGCAGCAGCCTCCAAAGAGCCCGATGGGCTTTTCAATAATTTTTCGCCCACACGGACAAAGCACGCGGAATGGCATGAGCCACAGCTGCGCCAGACCGTCACAATATCACAATCCAAATCATAGCCTGAGTCAGCAGAGAGTCAGGACTTGTCTGCTACAGCTTTTAGTCCAGTGGTGGGCACAAACTAATAAGTTGACGCATTAATTGGCTTACAGGCATTCCCCGCATAGCTTACTCATTGCCATCGCTACTCGGTCCGAGACGTGGCTAACTGTGGACTTGACTCTCGAACCCCAAAGACAAAAGACAAAGCCAAAAGCGAGTTCGTTTTTAATACTGCCATATGGATATAGAGAGAAGGAAGACTGGAATCAGGGTTTGAAATTGATGCACGTATTAATTAAATATTTTGTAAAACCTAAGAAAATAATAGTAAGAAAAATAAAAAGAAGTTTCGAATAAAGATAAAAGCTTAAAATAATTCAAATTAATAATATCCTTAAAAATTTTTAGTTGGATTTTTATTGTTTCTAATAATAATAAAAAAAGAGTAAGCAAATGTCTATTAATTAAAACATATTTCAATAAATTTTCGTTATCAAATTATGTTTATTAATGATTTATGCGAAATGCAAAAATTGTAAATTTTTAATTGAAACGCATTTCAAATAGAAAAACATCATTTGAGATGATATCACAAAAGTTCTCAACCGCAAAAAAAAAAAAAATGATTGGGCAGCTAAGCCACAGACTTGTTGTGTTCGTATCAGAGGATTTATGGTCGACTGCTCGCCAATTTAAAGGCATATAACCTACATATTGTATAACCGCACGCCCCGATGTGTTGTTGTGTGTTGTGGACTAATCAGCATGCGGTGATCCATGCAACAGGATGACGAAAAGAAGACAAGGACATTGATTTTAACTTAACTGAGTGACGAGCCATGAGCCATGAGCCATGGGTGTGTGTGAAGCGGTGCAGGAGGGCAACAAGTTTGTCGCCTGCTGGACGAATGACACGTGTGCAGCTTTCTTTTCTTTTCTCTCTGTGTGTGTGTGCCTGTGTTGGGCATCGATTTAAGCCCAGGCACGAGCACGAGCAGTGGCAACAACCACCTACAAAAGACGCGAGGCAAGCGAGCCAAGCGAGCCAAACACTCAACATCCACCCACCCACTCCTGCCAGCAATTACTGTATGAATACGAATATGAGCTGTTGTGAAGGAGTAGGTATGGGCATAAGTATGTGTATGGAATGTGTGTATTGTTGTTATTGTTGTGCCAATTTTGAAGTAGTTGAAGGTTTCGGCTACGTGCCCGCTTATTGTTTGATGTGGATTTTAATTGAACTTAAGTTGATGTTGATGGTCTGGATGGCTGCTTGGGGTTGCTGGCAGGATGCTTAACAACGGGACCATCGACAACCGCAAATATTAATAAAAAACCAAACCAAAAACCAGAAAACACAGATGAACAGATGAATGCATAAATGAATGAAAATGTTTGAATGATGGACAGATCGAGAGTTACGGAGGGCTGGAGCGACGCAGCGACGCAGCGACGGACAGTGGGTGCTCGAGTCGACAGTCGAAATGTGAACAAAAACACGTTGCACTCATTAAAAAAGGCAGCCAGGTCAAACAGAAGCAAAGAACGCAAAGTACCGCTGAATATCGTAATTCACAACGCATATGTCACTCAATGAGGCGCATAAGGGGTGGCTTATAGTTCTTGTTGTTGTCGTTGTTGTCGTTGTTGTTGTTGTTGTTGCCTCTGTTACTCACTTGTCAGCACTCATTGTTAATGACAGGACTTATTGCCGAACAATTGCAGCGTTAATTTGAATTTGATAAATGATTAAGGAGAACTTTGAAAGTTTTAGTTAGCCAAGACATGAACCAAGCGTTTGTCTATGGTTTTAATTGTAGAATTATTCATTTCTAGTCTGACGTAAGATTAGATCGTTTTTGTCACAATTATGCTCATCCTTATTATCCTACGAAGTCGCATCCTGCGAGCTAAATCCTCTTGCGCAAAGTCAATTGAATTTTTGCACATTTTTTTTTTTTGTGTCAATTGCTTTGTTTGGAATTTACACTTATTCCTTGTCTTTTCACTGACAAAATGTCATGTAAAAGAGCATTAGGCAGAAAAAGTATATTGCAGTGTGCGTGTGTATTATGATTTTGCCGGATGTGGTTGCCGTGTCCAAACTGACAGCCACTTTGACGAGAGTCTTGTGTAATCTATCGTCACCTTGCCGCTCTGTCAGTTTTGTTAAAATGCATGTCACAATTTTGGACAGGGCGCCAAATTGCTGCGTTGATTGGTTTCTACTAGTTGAATGCGATCGTTGGCAGTTCAACAAACAAAGAGATGTCAAAAATGTCTGACTGGAAGATACCCTACAAACAGTTCCCAGAGCTATATTGTTAAAATCGATTTATTAGTATTTTACAAAGATTGTTGCATTTACAATTTCCTAAAAGCTTGTTCGTTACAGTCCGGCATAAGACTTTACGCAGTGTTGAGTGTCTGGCATTTATAATACAGTCAAACTCCCATATAACAAATCTCAAGGGGACAAGAAATAACTTCGTTATAGAGAAGGTTCGTTATATACTATAATGGGTTTTGGTTTGGACAAAAATGCAGTGTTCTGGAAATGCATTCGTTATACAGAAAACTTTGTCATGCGGAGGCTTTTACATATATTATTGGAGATAAAAATGAATGAAATAAACAAAAGTACATGCAAGGGTTAACCTTATTACTAGGTTGAAGGAATGGAACTATTTGTTATCGATTCATACCACAAAATCTTGTAGAAAATATAATACAATTCGGCATTTTAGAGAAAAATTATGTTTCAGCCTTATGTTTAATCGCTGATATTTTGAATTCATGAAAATTGAAATAATATTCATCAAGTTAAGACTATGCCAATACAAAATGGTTAAAAGGAGTCTCATTAAATTGCACAAATTTATGTTACAAACAAAAGGAATATTATATAATTGATCAGCATAAACAACCGAGTCGATTTAGCAATGTTCATCCGTCTGTTTGAAAGTGCTGAACGATTGTGCCATTTTCTTTCTATCGCACTTGCTGTGAAAATTAATTCCAAGATGCAATGCATTCAATGCAATCAAGCGACATTCTTCACTTAGGCTTTTTAATATAATATTTTTTAATTAAAGTCGACTCGTTTCGCTTTGACTTCGTTTTTTGTTGTTGTTCTTTTTGAAAGCCTTAAGTTGCAATGTGATGGACCACGTGGTTCGTTGCAATGCAATTAAATGAGCATCGGCTACGCTAACTTAGCCCCAACCCTTAACAATTGTCTCTCAAAGCCTTCAAACTGATGACAATATTATTTTTAAATTGCAAAGCGCGCAAATCAAATTAACATGCGATGCGCTTTTGTTGTTGTTGCTACTGTTGCTACTGTTGATGTTGTTGCTGTTGTTGTCTTTTTGGCCGCAGAAAAATGGTTGGCAATGTCGCTGCCAACCACAGCAGCAACCCCAAAAGGCGGCAACCACATGGCCGCCATGCCACCCCCAAAAAAAGTATAAGCGATGAAGAAGAAGACGAGCAAAAAACACACCGAATAGCATGGCAAATGAACAAGCGCCCAACCACCCGCAAACCCACCCACCCACCAGCTGTGACCGGCTGGCGGCGTTAATGACGCACAAGTGTGACACTTTTCTGGCGGCGGCAGCGAAGTCAGCGTCAGTGTTGACGTCGCCGTTGCCGTTGCCGTTGCCATCTACAGAGTTGAAACACGAAACAAGAGCAAATTGTTACAATTGCTTTTTATCACTACGCGTGTGAGTGTGTGTTTGTGTGCAAGTGTGTATGTGTGTGTTTGTTTGGTAGCAACTGAGCATGAATAAATGAAAGCAGAAAATAAGTTGATTTTAATATGGAATTTCACGCTGGCTGTCTCTTTCTTTTCTCTCTCTCTCTCTCTCTCTCTCTTCCCCCCTTTCGTTTTTGGCTCATTTTGCAGTTTGCCTTTTATTCTTCTTGGCCTGAGCATTCTTTTTGGCAGTGTGTGTGTGTGTGTGCGTTTTATTTCAACAACAACAAGAAAAGGAAAAAACGAAAACGCCGTTTAATTGAAAATTATCGCAACATGGTTGTCACGCAATTATTTCGCGTTATCACCGAGCTTGAGGCCGCCTGGGCAGAAAGAGCTGAGGGGTTGGGGTGAGGTATATGCGGTGTGCGGACTAAGTATTGGGGATGGGGGTGTGTGTGTGTGTGCTAGTGTAAGAACTCCAACTGAATGTTGAGACAACCCCCGGTGGAAAGTCTGTCAGCGATGCTGTGTATCATTTATATTGTTGTTCGCATGTCCCAGGCATGGCGAATGCGTTTAAGCAAGTGCAACAACAACAATCAACAACAGCAACAACAGGCAGAAACAATTACACATAACAGAAAACGAGTTTGAGTCGTGAAATCAACCACCTCGAAAACACCACCTGAGGTTGTCATAGCTGCCGCGATAATTTGCACATAAATTTGTTGATTGACACAGGCACAAAGAACACACACACACACACACACACAAACACAAACAAACATACACAAACACCAAGTGCGCTTGCGTCTGTTTCTAAAGCGTGAAATTTTAATTGCCCTAAAGCCGAGTTTCCAATCAAAAGTAATACAAAATATTTTTACAAAAAACAAGCAAAATAAATTGCCAACACCAACTGAGGTTAAGTGAGGAGGGGTGGATAATATTAAACGGTATATGACATGGGTCAAGCATGGTGTTAATTTAAGGTCCAAATGCGTATCGATTGCAGGTCGCTCAAGTTGAAAATTGTATTAATTAGCTATAAATTGTAGATGATTTAAAGGAGTAGGGTTGAAAAATTTAAAAAACGAGTTTCCAACATAAGTTTCTGTCTCAAATTAACATATTTTAGGCGAAATGAGAGTAAAAAGTTTTTTTCTTTAACATTTCTACAGATTGCTGAAGTAAGCAATAATAGTTGCCTACTTTTAAGCGTCGATTAAGTTTTTCTAACGTTTTGTTAGTAAATACATTGAAAACATTACTAATATACTGCAGACATATAAAATACAAATTTATTTGTTGCCGGAGCGTTTTGTAAAACAAGAAAACCAAGAATAACTTGAGGAAAAATCAATTTCTTATAGTTTTATCAAGCTAAAAAAGTATGAATAGCACTCCACTTTATTGACTTCCTGTCGAAAATTTAACGATTTATGCTGCTTGTTAACTCAATCTCTGCAGGCCATGTCTTCTAATTGACCCATTGATGGGTTTATTAAAAACCCACCGTGAAATTAAAGACAACACAACAGCAACAACGAAACGCTGGAATACCAACTTTAATACAAAAATACCAACTTCACAAAGAAAATAAGGAAGAAGAATGAAGAAGAAAAAATGCGCAGCCAAACAAGCCACATAAACAAACAAACACAAAGCTAGGGGAGTCGCTTCGAGCTGATCAAAAAAGTCAACTATGAGTATTTAATAAATAAAAAACAAAATATATGGGAGAGCCAAAGGAAGATGAAATCGTCGAACCGAACCGAAGCGATGCATTAATCAATCTCATCAGACAATAAGCGTTAGGCATTGAAAAGGAATTCAAGCGAACAGCAGTCAAGTAATGTTTTCATAAACCAATTTATACACAAACAATAAATCGCTGGGCACTAAAAAAGATTTTCCCTCCGCACGATAGGGAGAACATGAATGAAAGTGAAGCTGTTAGCTAAACAGGTTGGGAACTTGTCCACAAACAAATAATCAAGAACGGGGAACGAAGAACAATGCAAGGGAAATGGTCGTCAGGTATCTTTTCTTTGATTGCGATTGTGGCTGTGTTCTGGTCTCTGGTGTTTTTTTTTTTTTTTTTTCTTTTGGGTTTTCTGGTCAGGATCATGATGGGGTGTGTGTTGATGTTGTTGTTCTTGTTACTGTTGGCTCAATCAATGCCACAGTCAAACAAGTGTTATGAATGATTTGATGTTTTTATTTGTCATTGAAAGAGAGAGAGAGAGATAGCTAGACAGTACGACCTGCGACCTCAACAAACCGCACAAAGCGTACAATTGATGCAGTGGGGAGGGGGGTAAATCGAAAGAATAACGACCAAAAAAAAAACAAAAAATACTCACCAATAATAGTTTTGATTTCACTTTTTTTTCTGTTTTTGTTGCGGCCCCAGACGAACTGGCACCAAAAACTAAGCGACGACCACAGCTTGTGACATGATTTATGAACCAGAAGTGTTCCACTGTAAAGAAATAAAAAAATAATAACACCAAAGACCCAAAATCAAAACCATTGTCCTTCTGCAATACTCGTATCCACATGGACTTGGTTAAGAAATGATGAAAAATGTTTCAATAAACGGCTCTCGCACCAAGTGGCGAGCAAAGCTGATCCACCCCGCTGGGGTGTCCGTCACATTGGAGCTAAACAAATAGCCGCAGGGAACATACGGCTAACACACACATAGCCACACAAAGTCAGATGGACAGACATATCGCCGCCGATTCAGATGCCTGATTCAGAGTTTCACAGATTTACCGAATTCAGTTTCGGAGTCTGCCATGTAGCCATCATAACCGGTTCGTCAGTCGCATATTAACGGCTTAATTGACCACCGTGTGGCAATGGTCTGTGGTCTGTCTCTGCTTCTGCCTGTCTGTCTGTTAGTCGCTTTCTCCCTCTTGCTCTCTCTGTCTCTGTCCAAGTGGCGAGAGTTGGTCAGTCATCAACCTGGCTTAAAACATTCTACAGCTTCACAATTGTGTGGCAATAGATCAGTTTGTCTGTGTGCTCTTTATGCACTAACAAAACAAATTTAAAAAAAAAAAAAAAAATTAAACTAAATGAATGTACAACAAAACAAACAACATTTTGTGTTCAATGGCCACTTTCATTTTGTGCCATTGTTGAACAAAAAAAAAAAAAAAAGGAAATCAACAAAAATTCAAAAACAAACCAACAATAAACGATGGACTGGCTGTGCGGGAGTAGTATAAAGCAATGCGCAAATTGCGGCCTTTTATTATAGAAAACTAAAAAAAACACACAACTTATTTTTAAGCAAAACAAGCACAACTAAAGCAATATACACTATATACTTACATTGAAAAATGCTTTTGCTTAAGCTTATAATTGTGTCCATTGTAATATTTTCAAACATTATTTTCATAAATAAAAGTTGTAATATGTTTCATTGCAATACGTTACAAACCTTATGACAAAGTGAATATGCTCTCATATCAAAATCAAATATCATACGCAAATCGCCCAACGAACAAATTGCTGAAATCAGTCAATGGGCAGCCCTTGACAGGGTAATTTGCCTGACACTGGAAATCAGAAGCCAACCCCCAAAAAATAGTATCATCCACAAAAATAAGAAAAAAAAACATGCTTAGTTCCCAAACACCCAAAACGCCATATTGACTATGCCGGCTGGCTAATCAATGAGCCACCATTTGTCTGGCCCATATCGCCACCTCCTCCCTCTCCCACCACACCTCCTGCTCTCTACAGCGTTGACCCATAGCCATAAGGGTATTAATTCCTCAGTAACGCTATAAAAAACACATGAAATTCACTTTTTGAATATTCGTTTTTAAATTAGATTTAAATGAACAAATTTTTGATAAACTTTAACACTTGATTTAACTTTGTTCTTGTCTCATCTTTCGGTACGCATTTCCGATTGACCTAGTCTAAATTTCAAACTATTTTGTCTATTGGAAAATTGTTTTAATCAAATCTAGCAAATTTGTGAAAGCAACAAACACATTTAAAACCTCTCCAAATGGCAAAAACTTCATTGGTATAAAGTTTAAGCTGCTTATTTTTGCCAATTTGACTCAAAGCTAATTGAAATTAAGGATTCTAACATTACATTAAACAATTACAACGAGTCCCAAAAGCTAGAATAAAAGAGAATCAAATCTGTGTTTGCAATACAATGTGAAAAATATAACAAAATGTGAAATTTTCTTTTCTTTTTCCTTCTATGTCTGACGATGCTTTCTATTCGCATTTTCCTATTTAAGCACTTTGATTGTGAAAAACTACATTTAACTAGACCATCAAAAGACTCATTTTCTATGTTCTCTTTTGATGTGATTGCGAAAATTTATTGAACTATAATTGTTGGATAATAAACGTTGCAAAAAAAATTAAAAAAAAAAAAAAAGCATAACAGTGAAGAAAAAAACATTAACAAAGCTGTCCCGTTGAATGCAGTCGTAAAAATAAAAATAAACGGCTAAATAAACGGCTAAATAAACGGCCAAATAAACGGTTAAATGACTGTGAATTGAGTGCCAGCCTTTTTTTTCTTAGCTGCATTTCAATTGCAGTTTCCAAATGTTCGTTTATATTGCTGGCCAAATGTGAAAAGTATATATAGTATTTCCTTATCCTTAAGCTCGATAGGAGTGAACAAAATCCCAAAAGGAGTATTTTGTACATATGCCAAAAAGAAAGATAATAAAAAAGAAGAGTTTTTGGCCGCGTGTTCGAAGCGTGTCAGGTAGTCGGTCGGTTGGACAGTGCATCTTCTTGGTCTTCGTCCTGGCCAGGATATGTCCTTGACTTCGCGGACCGTTGCATAAAGTTGCCTGCTGCCTGACGCAATGGCCAACAACATTGCCCAGGTAGATGCTTATTACCCAGAAGATGATTCAACTCTATGCAACCCGCAAAACCTCAGCTCTTATGCCATAAACGACAAATGGACGAAAGGACGCGCCCTTGTGCTGGTAAGGCACACACACACATACACACATATACACTTACCAGTCTATCTATCTGCTATGAGCAAATGTATGTTATTACCGGGAAGTTGCGGCCAGTTTTTCCTTACCTTAAATAGAAACCGAATTGCTTGCTTTTGGTTTTCTAGTATAGTGTAATTGTTATGCGCTATGCGTTCTTAGCCAGAAAACTTGACAAAAGGCGAAAACAAATCTCTTTTTGTATCACGTCGATGGAAGCTTTCTTGGGGATGTGGTGGAGGCATCTTAAAGTTGCTCATTGTGTCATTGATGAAATTACCTTTATTGTGACAGACATTGCAGAGAGAGAGAGAGAGAGAGAGATATGTTGGAGATAAGTACGAAAGTGAGAATAAAATATATGTCGTTGAATGTAGTATGCCCTGTGCATGCAACATTTGTTTCCAGTTGACATTCTTTCTTGCAGCCTGCTGCGATTTTTGTTAATCAAGCGTAAAACTCTTATAGAGGGTTGCATCATAAAGCAATTGACTTTTTAACCGTACAAACAGACCACTAAGCATTAACAAAACGATTGCCGAAAAAAATACAATAATAAAAAAGAAACGGGGAAAATTCGTCGGAAAAAATGCGAAAAACAACTGCAATTAAATGTGCAAAAAAACGAAACATAAATGTAGACAGAAAGAGTGACGCGGAAAAAAGGATTTGTTCAACAAACGCGAATTCGCGCGAATTATATATTTTTATGGCACATGCATGGCAGGGTTAGAGCTAGGGTTAGGGTATAACCCTAAACCTAAACCTAAGCCTTAACACAAATACAAACCTAACCCTAATGCCCACATCGACTACCTGACCAGCGGCTTAATTATGTCATTTGGCGCAAGTCAAGGCTGCAAAGTCAATTGCCCAACCGACAACAGCAAAAAAAAAGGAGGAAAATTCCCAAAAAAAAAAATAGAAGAAAAAATTGAGCACATAATAAAAAGATGACAAACGATATGTATTACATGTCTGGCCATGCACATATGTACAGTATATTTTGTATGTATTTTTGAAAACCTCTCTGTCTCTGTCTCGCGCTGAGTATTGGCCGCCTGTGACACTTGCTTCTCCGCAATATTGCGCTGACAGCAACGAGAAATAATAGCCCAACAATTTATACAATTTATGAGCTTGTGAGAATGTGCGACAGCAGCAGCAACAACAACAGCAACAGCTTGGAGAAGGGTTACCAAAAAACGACAAGAAAAAAAATATACTTACATATATATTGTATTTTTGGGTGGTTGGGTGGGTGGGAGGGTTTGAGTTTTAACTCTGCTTGGGCTCTGCACAATAAAATCAAAACAAGAATCATAAATTCGGCATGTCTAATGACAATTTTCTTGGCTGCACATGAAAGAGAACGAAGAGTAGCAGGGAAAGTCGTTTTAACCGTTTTTATTATCGCTTTTATAGTCTTTGATTTGCTCCCTTTGATTTGCTCGTACATATTTTGATTTTATGAAGTCGCAATATCGTTTAGATTTCATACAAAGTATGTATGTCCGTCATTTATAAGTAGCTAGTCTAGTTTAAGGCATAAGGCAGCTGATGACTGCTGCCAAAAATCATAGTCTTATGGGCCAAGTCAAACGGCGGCTGCAAAGTGCCAGGCGCATCCGCAATATAAATCAAAAACAACAAACTCGAAAGACCATTGTGAATTGTGTCTATAACTCACCAAATGCAATAGAGAAATTGCAGGATACGCTGCTCCTTCTGCTGTTGCTGCTGTAGCTGCTGCTTAAATGAAGCAATCAAGAGCTGTGGCCAAAATAAGAAGAAGACGCTGGCATTGTAGCCTACTTTGACCCGGTGGTAATTGTTGTATTGTGCTCCTTGTGCCCAAGAATTATAATGGGCGATGATGTCACCACACACGGAGAGAGTAAAGAGCAGGGCCTTACGCCATTGTCGTTTCCTGTTCCTGTATTCTTATTGTCTAACACTCTTTCTTGTCATTTTACGATTATCTACACTGCCACTGCTGCCAAACATTAACTTTTATATACATATGTATAAAAGCAAAAGGCAGAGCTCACAACGAGGCCCTATCTGTTCTCTCTAACCGTATATATCCATTGTGGCCAGGGCACTTTAGGACCCTTATCCACAGCGTGGGTGGCGTCCATTCAAAGTTGTCACATTGCATTTAAGTCGCAATAAAATCGCATTTGTTGTGCCTATATTAAAGAGAGAAAGAGAGAGAGAGAGAACTAGAGATAATAGAAATCGAAAGACGATTGAGATGCTCGGCTTATTAAATCAGGCTTGCCAAAAGCTAACAAACCATGCCAAGCAACCAACCCCTTCAATAACAACAACAACAACACATTCAGCTACCATTTCGGTTCAGCGATTCTTGTTTACCCAAACTATTAGTTGGCTAAAGGATTTGGGTGCTCGGGGATCTCGAACGGATTTCATGCTTGTGCCTTTTGCGGCCTCTGCAGCTGACCAGCGATGGGACCAAATGAAATGCAAAATCAAATAAAAATGAGCATAAAATTAAATGTGTTACATTGATGAATGGCGCCCAAGGGGCAGGCTGCGGGAGTGCTGGCCAGTTGAAAGCTGCTTTTTCATGTGCACTCAAAAAAAAAAAAAAGTAAGATAAACTCAAATGTTGAAGTTGCAATAATTTTTCATTAGCAGACTTAAGATTCAAATCAATTTTTAACATTTATTATTGGTAATACTTGGATTTTACTTTGTCTCAATAATATTATATTTTCAAAAAATCCAGTCGTTGTATAAATTCACCAAACTTTAGATATTTTCTCAATTGTATATCTTTCTCTTTATTTTATTTTTATTTGTTTTGCGTGTGCGACACACACACACACACACAAACACACACACACTTAGAAATCGCATACGGTATCCAAATATGCGGCGTTTAGTTTGATTTCGTTTTGAATGTTTCTTTTATTGCGTGGAAAATGACGCCAACGTGGCCAAAGAAATGTCCACGTCGCCGACTTATCGGCTGACCTCCCTTTCTCCCCTTCCCTAGGGTTCTTCTCACACTCTGTCCTTCTCGTCGCCGTTGTTGCCCATCTGCAATTTCATGTCCTCTTCATGCCTCCTTGCCCTCTCACACACGCTTTTGCTCACTAATCTTGCCAGCCAATTGGATGAACTGGCTTAGTTTGGGCAACCGGCGGCCCATTTGGCAGGCGACGTGGACACGTCTCCAGTCGCTTTTTATGGCCACTGACTGTATCGAAAATTTCGTACGCAATAAAATTCAAATATACTTGCGATAAAAATCAAATCTTGTTGGACATTTAAGTGTCCCAACCCAACCCACCTCTCTCCTCTCCTCTCCTCTCCTCTCCATTCCTTGCCTAATCAGGCCGCCTAAACGAGCATACGGTCTTCATTCCCATTGCGGCTGTTTTGGCTTTTTCAATTTTCCCTTGCTGCTACTCTGCTGGCAAACTGAGCGAATTGCTTTTTATTAGGCCACGCCCAATCGAATTTTTTCTATTTAGCTTATAAGGTTTCTAAAAGGCAGCAGATGTCCAAGCGATTTATGCCGAACCGATCAATATTATTACATATTAAGATGAGAACCGACTTTATAAATATACTATTTCGTCTGAGAATGTCTGAGTGGCATCTTGCATCTTGAGAATATCTAGGAAATCATGTCATACAAATTAAGTACCTAGAAAATGTCGACCCATTAAAAATACTTGCTTTAGTGCAGGAACTGGATCGAATTGAAAAGTTATAGGCCTCAGGTTGCAGTGCATACATCCCCCACAATAATAATAACAACCAATTTTAAAATAAAGAAACAATAATTTCAGCAAATCGAAGAGTAAAATATTAAAGTACAACTGAAGTTAAACATTTGTGAGTTGAGTGAAGTCGAAGCATTCTATTACACACACTTCAATTATTCCATTTTATAGTAAATCTCTTGCGTGAAAGATCTTTCTTTCGGCGCAGGTTAACCCTAATGTCAGCAAGTTTTTACCACATTTGAAGGTTTCTGTTTTTGTCGAAACGATCGAACAAATTGAGAAATGAAAAATCATTTTGAAATGTGCAGTTGTTTTGCGACATAAGAAATGCCGAACCATTTCCAAGAAAGTGACCAACTGCGGTTTGTGATAGGACCAACTATATACATATATACAGATACAGATAAACAGTTGCTAAACGGAGACTGAGGCAGAGGCAATGGCAGGCAATCATCTAACAGACGTACGACACTAATGAAGTGCTCTCTTTCTCCCACTCGCCACACTATGACAAACGGGCAAAAGGGCAAATAAAACACCTACAATCCATGACAGACAGAGGATACAACTAGATAAAAATGGTTAGCAGGACATAAGAAAAAGAAAGGACATATAAGACGCAGCATGTTGCCAACTACAAAATAAAATAAATTCAAGGCAAGACAAAAGGCAAAGTGCAGCGCAATTCAGTTACAATCTGTTAGTTTTTTTTTTTTGGCAAGAGTCTGACCCCGTTGCGAGGAGAGTGGTACGTTGCCCAAACAGTAGGAGCCCTGGGCTGCCGACGGGTTGTCGCTGCAAGGCAATTAGAGCATTATCAGGCGGCAATAATCGGCTCGTTTGCACCCAAGTGTAGTCTCAGTTGCTGCTGACATTGTCGTCTATGGATGTGTGTATGTGCCACATGAAGTGTCACCGAATCTCAACGATGGAGGAGTATGTGGAAGAAACAACAGGATATTTTGTTTTGGTCCCAGTTACAACTATCTCTGTTGAGTTATCTACGGCATGGTGGAAAGAGAGAGAAAAGAGAGAGAGAGAGAGAGACGGAGAGTAGCGGCTCCTTTTGTCTCAGTTCGAATAGCAGCAGCAGCAGCAACAGACCAAAGGCTGCTGCAACTAGGCGACATTTGTGAGTGTTGCATATAAAATGTTGCAATGTTTCAACACGCTGCGTCGTCGGCGGCGACAGACGGCATCAAAGTCGATTACCACAATTTTTGGGAATTTGCCTTAAATCACGCACACGTCCTACATCTTTGTTTGCCATCATTATCAACAAAATCATACCATCCCCTCCTGGCATGCGTACAACTCAATTAAAATACCAAGAACACTTTGTGTTTATTTTCCTTTCTTTTTGTTGCTGCTTTGTAGGAAGTGTTTTTCTTTAAAGCGGTTCTGTGGTTTTGATGTTTAACTTCTTTGCTCCCCCTAATCCCTTTAATTAATGATACGGCGTGCAGCAAACTCGTAAATATTAACCATTGCCGGGTTCCAACCAAACACAAACACATACACACACATTCATAAAAGTTGTTGGGCACCGAGGGAACAACAAACAGTTGGCTCTCTGTCTGTAGTAAAGGGATCTGAATAATTCTAGCAAATCTTCAAATCTTCTTTAGTTTTATACATTTGTACTTTTCACAATGTCTGTTTGCACTTGCTTGTCTGTTTACCGGATTTAATGTCTCTATAACACATATATGAAATATGTTAAATTTGTATAATTTAAAAAATAATAATGCAACTAATATGGAATGATAGTTAAGATGCAATCAAGACCTACCCCTAGATCAAAGATGTCTTGACATGCGCACTAATAACCCTTTCGAAACAATGAGTCAAGATACCACAACCCTAACCTTAAGTCCGAGCCAAAGCCCAGACCCAATCCCCTGCCATGTGGAGCTCATGCGCTTAGCCGCAATGAGATGCAACCCTCTTGCGCAGATAAAACAACTATGATTATGTGTGCGCATTTAAGTGTGTGTGTGTGTGTGTGTGTTTTTGCGTCCGAGTCTGTGGTATAGTTTGAATGGGGCTGTGGTTGGGGTAAGGGTTAAAATTGAGTCCTGCTTTGGAGCTGTTATATGTGTATATATAGTATACATACTTCTTTTTTTTTGTCGCTTAAAGGGTTACAAGTTACGGAGTCTGTCTGACACCCAGTTGTTGCTGTTGTTGTTGTTGTTGTTGTGTTAAGTGCTCCTTTATTTTTATTTTTTGTATGTTTTTGTTAACCAGTCAGTTGTACAGATGTTGTGCTGATGTCGCGCTGGATAAACCCCGTGTTTATGTGTCAGTTGGGTTAACAGTGCCATGTTTCAAGCTGTGTGCTGCCGCTGATATCCTTGTTATTGTCCTGGCTGCTGCTGCTGCTGCTGCTGTTGTTTGTTGTTCCTGCTGTCCAGCGACAATGCCAATTTGCATTTTACACCGAGTGTTAGCCACTGGGTGACAGGCATTAAATAATTAACGTGCCTTAAACATTCACAAGGCCAACAACTAGACGGCAAAGAGATGGGGCAACATAAAACGAGTAAGAGTCAAGTTCTTTGGTATGTAGCAAACAAAATTAATCCCAATTTGCTGAGCCACTGCAAAGGCAAAACATTTAACATAAGTACCAATTGAATCAAACCAATAATATCAACCAAATAGTAAGCACAAAAACGGAAGAAAAACACATCAAAAAGTGCAAAGAAGGAATGATGTGTAGATATTTGTTTTTTAAACAAACATTGCAAAAATAGCTGAAGCACATGAAAAACCTGTTTAAAAAACAGAAAAGAAAAAACGTATCTATATATAGTGAAATCAAAGGTGAAAAGATGTGAAAAGAAAACAGACGTGCAACGCAAAGGGGGTGCGACACACGCTAAGCATTGCAACACACAAACACACACACACAGACAGATATACACAACCACACACACACACACACACACACAGACACACCTGCTGCCCCAATCATGTGAAGCGCACATGACGTATTGGCACAAGCGTGACCCCCCTTTAAACGCCTAACCATCCGTTTTCCAGTTTTGAGTCAGGTTTGAGGCTGTTCGTTGGGTCCGGGCTCAGATTCAGGTCCCAAAGCAGCGCCACTTGAAAGCCCGGCATATCTTGATTGTTTGCATGTAAATCTGCACAAAATCCCCAAAGTACCAATGGCAGCATCGGATGCAAAGGATGCCAATCCAGCGACAGCGACAACTGCTCTGCGCCGCATCGTTACCTTCTTCTTGTTAAAGATGATGATGATGCTGATGATGATGATGATGATGTTGATGTTGATGATGATGATGGGGAATGATAATAATGCCCTTAGCTGCGCGTCCCTGGCACACATCGCAATCGCACAATCCCTTGCACAATTGAGCTGAGTGCCTCCCGGGTGCCAATCGTCAATCTGCTTGGCCTGGTCAAGTGGGTGGCTTTCTCGCCTCACAGCCCAACAGCAAACAGCAACAGCAACAGTAGCAGTAGCAGTAGCAGCAACAGCAACAGTTGCAGCCAGTTGGAGTTCTCGAATGACCAACTTAATAAAGTATTTATAAATATGTCTGTCTACCTGTACAAAAAATGGAATCAATATGGATTTGTTCTAACTTATGATCATCTCATAAAATATATTCGTAATTAATATAACGAAACCTAATAATGTTGAGTCAAGTCCAAAATTATTCATATAAACTCTTAATATATCTAAAATATTTTATTATTATTATTTTCTTTTCTAAGCAATTATGAAAACTCATTTCCATATGTTTATAAATACTTTACAAAACTAGAATATATATATATAATATAGAGCATCATCAAAGTTCATCTGGCAGGAATACCAGAGCTTTATTTTTCTCTCTTTTTTTTTTTAGTTTGTGCTACCAGCAGTTATGCTTCTTTTCCTTTTCTTTCTACTTGCACTTCTTCCCGTTCAACGGTTTGTGTGTGTGCCGTTGCGTGGCCAATTTTCCGATTTTCTACGATTTTTGGATCGGTTTTTTTACGTTGTGTTGCGCACTTTTAGGCTGGGCGCTTGCCAAAGAGGCAGATGGTGTGGGGATGGTTGCGTGTGGTTCAGTTTTTTGGTTTCACCTCTTGGGCAGGCTTTAGCTGCAGGCACTTTTACTCCACTGACTGACTGGCGAGACGCTTCAACTTAAACTGCATTTATTGGAATTTCACAATAAACTAGCGAAGCGCCATGCCACCAGGCATGTATCACGTCATTGCTATGGATGACAAGGACGATGATGGTGATGACGACGACGACGACGACGAGCACAAAGGACACAAAACTACACGTTGGTATCTGATAGCGGCGGCGGCACTGGTGGTGGTGGGTGCAAATCATTCACTACCGCACATAGGCCAAAGGCAAACCATTACATTTGCGCAAGTCTTAAAGGTTTTGGTTATTTATACCCCGTTATCATGAACTTGCTAAGAAAGGAAGTTTTTTATAATATAAATCATTCAGATACAGGTTGCTTTCGAGCTTTGAGAAAGAGTTTCAATACCAAACATTATTTTGCAATATGTTATCAAAAACGTTTTTCTAAATCGATGAAGAAATGGATTTTTTTAGAAACTGTGCATACCTTATTTGTATGTTTAACTTCTAATGAGCATCTTGTCGTCATGTTGTGTTATTTGTGCAACTTTTCTGTTTGTGTTTTGTGTGTGTCTCTTTGCAGTTGTTTATCTTTTTTGTGTTTTGTTTCGTTTTGTTGTTTGCCAAAGGCGCGTCATGCACGGCGTATGGTTGATGCCGCCCTCGTTGAGGATGTAATTAAAAAACGGCAACAAAAAGCATGCACTGACAGCATGTAAACTTGCTGCACGACACCGACACTCAACAACCTCCTCCACCTTATCGTCTCAGTTCTCTAGAGTGGCAGCAAGCAGTCCCAAGCCGAATGCCTCCTCTTCGATGAGGACGACGACGACTGCTGCTGTTGCCATCGAAGCTCATCGATTCAGCAGCAGCAGCAGCAGCAGCAGGACACAAAGCAACGAACAAGCGATATCCATAGCTCAAAGCTAAATCTCTGCACTAACAGGATATATGTATATATATAGAGAGGGGCTGAAGTCAAAGTCAAATCCATCCAACCCCAACCCACTTAAAGTCCACTCTTCCCATCTCAACTCTCTTTAGCTCATTCTCCCCACTCTCAAGCTTCAAGCGTGCCGATGTCGATACCGCGTCCGTTCCGACTTGGGTTTTGTAGTCAGTCAGCTTTTGTTCAACAGTTTTTTTGCTTCTCGATGCTGCTGCTGCTGGTTTTTTTTTTATTTTTTATGTTATTTAGCTTGCCATGGTCGTGTTCTTGCACACCTCCTTCATCTTCTCTCTCTTTTCACTTCACTTCTGCCATGTGATTTTTTGTGGGTACTTTTTGTGATATTGAGCCGGCTGCTGTTGGGCGCACTCAACGGAAAGCCAAAGCTATCTCTTTGTACTTGTTGTTGTTGTCGTTGTTGTTAAGCTACTGCTGCAGCTGCCTTGACGTATTCGGTTTAGTGTGATTTGTATGCGTAGACATTGCCAACCCCGCTCCAATTCTGATACTCTTAAACGGATGGTGGGGCGGGGGAGGTGAACTAGATATATGGATCCAATTCGAAAACTGTGGAAGCTGGATTGCGATTTTACGAGCTCAGTCAAAAGCAAAACCAGCCAAAATCTGCTGCTGCATCAACTACTTGTGCACATCAAACGGAGCTGAAAGCGAAGCACTTAGTTGAACCATCTGAATGGACAACAACAACAACAAAATAGGCTGGTAAGGAAGTAAGGACTATTGGTTACAATCGTAGGAAAGTAGATGAAACAACAAGCGTTAAAATATCTACCCGATAATAATAGGTTAAGGTTCGTATTGACTTCATATTTATTGCTTACTACGTTAAAGTTACAACGATCTGCACGAAAGCAACCGAAATTGTTGAGCTTATGTTGTGTAAGGTTTGTCTCAAATATGGTAAATTTCAAACGCAACCTGAAAGTATCTCTCCGATTTGGCACAAAATGCATGCTAAGAAACTTAAAAGCAATCAATTGACAAATTTATTATATAACACTTTTAGCTCAATCCATTTTTGGTTAGCGAGAAATTGAATATGTTGCATCAAGAAATGTTAATTGTCCAACAGTTAAAAATACGGCTCTGTTAACTTGGTCAAATTGGAATCGTTTCGATGCACTTCATCCGAGGCGTTCCTTCGCGTTCCTGTGGTTCATCTTCAGTTAAATTTATATTTTTAAGGTTCCGTTGCTGGTGTTGCACTCGCATCCGTTACATGACGCTTTCTGTCAACCCGACTTCTCATTCGCGGTTTCCGATTGTCTCGCTTTGATGTTCGACGATTGTCAGGGGATGGAAAAAACTTTCAGTATTTTAAGACGTCGAAAAAAACTTTTTTGTTAAGCATTGCTTATTGCTGATTTAATAGGGCCAATAGGCCAACAAAAAACATTAAACATAGATCGAGAAATCGGATTAGTTGATCTAATCAATTTTGTCCAAGCGACCTGAATGCAGCGTGGTGCGCGAGATAAATTTCTTTTCCTGCTGCTTCTTGCTGTCTGTCCCCATGGTTAGCATCTTGAATCGCTCCTTGATGTACTCAACACGTCGCGGATCAACCATGCTGCGACGCCTCAATGGATTAAAGTAAGGCACCTTGCGCATCGGCTGCTCCGGCATATTGACCTGTGCCAACGATTGTGGCTTTGATTTCTGAACAGTGCTCGCATGTTCAAGCGGAACGAGAGCAACACTGTTTGACGGCTTCACTACAGCCATGTCGGAGTAGACGCCAACGTTGGCCCCAGTCAAATTGGCACTGCAGCGGTTCAGCTGTGCTCCGACTTCTTGTTTCGATTGCAAGGCTTCCACTGGATTCAGACAAACGCTGTATGAACGAATGTTGATGGGAGACTTTTGAATAGAAGGACCAATCTCAATGAACGGACGCATTGGCTTTGATACCATCTTGAGCAGCGGCAACTCAAACTGCTTTGCATCTAGGCGATAAGAGTTAAAAGGTTATAATGATTAATTTTTGTTAACAATAGCTGAATCATTGCTAATCTTAACGTTTGCTGGTAATGCAGTCGAACTACCATGTATCTTAGCGGACAAGAGCCAAATTGCTGGTACAGGAAGATTCGTTACACGAAAACTCGTTACATGGAAGTTCGACTGTCTATCTGAACATATTGATGGTTTTACTTACTGTGTGAAAAGCAGCGTCTTAGCTGTATGGCTTGAATGGGTGCTCTCAATTGAAGTTGACGCAACATCTTTTCCTATTTGGATGGTAATCGTAATCGGGTAATAAAGTTTCGGCACTTCAAAAATTTTGCTATCTAACTTTGAGTAGCTGTGTTGATTGTGTTTAATTCACTTTTTCACTATTAAAGTTTGGCAATTTACAGCTAGTTGTGTGTTCGTGTTGTTTTTGTTTGTTTAGTTTTTGTGCTCAGTTGGTTTTTGTGTTATTTTTTTCCCTTAGTCCGAAAAAAAAAAAATATTGATGTAGTGCCAGAAAAAAAGTCGAGCAAGAATGAAATGAAATGCACGACACTCTCTCTATCTCTGACAAATCGCTTGAGTGCAATTTCAAAGCCTGCCTCGTTTACGGCCAATGGACAGGCTCTGACGTTTCGGCCACACATACCTACACGTCCCTCACCACCACCCCATTCGATTGCTGTGCAAAACAAAAAATAGAAACGAAAAGAAGTGCATGCATATTTATAGTTCCGCTTGTTGACAAATATCGCGCAGTGTTGAATGACGGCCCGGCAAACGGAAGCTGCACTGATTAGAAACCTAGTGCTGCCCACTCTAGATTCCGGTCCAGGAGCCAAACAGCCAGCAGCATTCAGGAACCAACAACCATCACGAACCAAGCACCATGAACCAGCCATCGGCCGGCACAAACACACAAACAAATACGCAAAAATAGCTGAAAAACAACATACATAGTATATATGGCGGGGGAAAAAACCGAATAAAAATGCTTTTGGCATTGGCTTAAAAAACGCAAACGCCACTTTAGAATTGCAAAAAGGAATTAAACAACAAACAAACAAAAACAAAAAACAAGGCCGATGACGTTGTTACATCCGGGCAAAAAAAATAATTTGACATTCCTATGTTCTATGCACTTCTCTATAGGAGCTATAACGATGTGAGGCTATACTTTCTTTGATTATAAATTGATATATTTGAAGAAAACTAACTTCGAACTACCTAAAGCTTAAGGTCAAATATGAAGGTAATTGTTAATCTTTAGATTTTAGCTTTTTGTATACCTTACATGCATTGCCAAGGCTAGCATACCCTTGCGGCCATATTTAATGGGTGCTTATTTGTACTCTGTCACATATCCTGTTCAACGTCCTTTAGATATTCAATGCAATGAACAGCAATGGCAAAACGTGCAAAGTGAACGGAACCATCGAAGCGAATTCAAAATTTTAGGTTCGCATATTTTAGTGATTGAAATATTAATGGAGTAGCGCAACGAAAAAAGAATCTCAACTTCAAAATGAGAACCAGAACGAATAGAACATTAAGTTTTTCCAGCCTTAACCAAAATCTCTAAGCCTGAATTTGTTGTTGTTGGTTGGTTGGATCGTTTCGCAGCGCCGGCGCTATAGTTAGCATTGTTTAGTAATTTAGTTAACAATGGAGTTTGCAAATTTCATAAAAGGGCGGCACACAATAAAAGCCACTGCCCCATTGTGTATGGCTTAAGCCTGGCCTGATTTGGCCAACAATTGGGTTAGGTTTTGTGTGTGTATATTTCGCATGTGTGGCCGATGCTTTCACATTAGCAAACCTATTAGCATTTGGCTTATCCGCACTTAGGCTTAATATGAGTGGCACTTGTGTGTATGTGTGTGTGTGTGGCATGTGAGGATGCGCGCTAGACTTGTTGTCGGCACAGGTTGAGTGGAAAAGAGAGAGAGAGTGAGTGAGTGAGAGAGAGAGAGAGAGCTGAGCCTAAAGATCATAGCCCTTTATCGCAGTGCGATCGTGTATGTCCTTTGTTTTGGGCCATATGCACTTGCAACAACAATAACGAAGCATTGTGCAACCACCTTTTAAGCCCGGCTCGTCTCACCACTTGTTCTAATCCCCTTTTCAAGCAATGCATGGTCCAATGGCCAATGGACAATGAACAAACAAAAGCACACCCGGCCACAATGGGAACAAACAAAAACCTGAAATCTGGCACGTCATCTGATCCTCTCTAAAAACTAAACCAGCAGTAGCAGCAGTTCAATCGATCTATCGATCTACTAAACAAACGTATGTACATTCTACATACATACATATATATACATATTATCGTTTTGGTTGCTTGTTTTGTTTTGGGCCAATTGATCCACTCAAGATAAATTAGACTAGGCCACAACATTTATGTGTAAGCTTAGCCCAGGGATTATCCGAGCAGCAATTTTTGTTCTCCCAAAAAAACATGTCTTCCGGTCGCTTATCACCTACATACATATAAACATACATACATACAACAGTACTCTTAAGTATTCATTCTGGCAATGGATGATTTCAAACTTGGGGGACGGCGACCGTAGTACATACAATAAAAAGTTACAATACAAAAGTTTATTACAAAAATCCATGAAAATCAATGGAATGCGAGCAATAAAAGGCAACAATGCCAAACAATAATAAACAAGTTGGGTTGCAAAGGCGCTGGGTGGGGATTGTTGAGTTTGTTGTTATTGCTGTTGCTGCTGCTGCTGCTGCTGCTGCTGTTACTGTTGTTGTAGACTGCAATTATTAAAATAATGTCCACAGACCATTGAGTTCATAACGCGAATGAGGCCGCAATAAAATAAATAAATGAAGAGGAACTTGTCCTCAAATGAGGCATGCAAATGTTGCGATGACCAAAGCAACAACGAAACGGAACGAGACGAGACGAGAAGAGTAACAACAACAACAACAAGGAGCATAACACCAAAGTCAACAACCATATCATTGCCCCAACCAACAACGTCAATGTCCTCGTGGGTCATTCAGTCAGTTCAGTTTGAGTATTGAAATTTATTTTTATAAAAATATGAGAATAGCAAGTAAAGCTGGAATTTCTTTTCAGCTCTTTCCTCTTTCTTGCTTTTTTTTTTTGCCTTTATTAGGGGTTGGGTTTTTGTGTTTGGGTTTTGTGTGATTGTGATTGCTCGATTTGCCGTTTGGCCTGACTGTGAACTTTGTTTGGAGCCAGCTGTTTGCACACTTTATTAAAGTTGACTCTGCCAAGGGTTCTATATTTTTTGTTTTCTTTTGTTTTTGCCACAGCAGTATGGAGTGAAGCAAATTTAAATTTAATTTATTCAAGTTTAACCAGGGTTCAAAATATTACACACACAATTTATATAATACGGGGTTTATTTAACAATATTAAAAACGATGAAAAAATAAGTAAAAATATAGTTGCAAGTTTTGATCTTTGTTATCATTTGATAATATTTACAATTAGAAAATTATAAAAATATATCTGAACTATGAAAAATAATAGTTTTCAATGAAAAATTCAAATTATTTTGTGACAAGTGGTTCTTTATTTAAAGAATTAATACTAAAGACTTAACCTTCTTAATCAGAGTTGAAAAATTTCGTGTTTTAAAACCGAAACTTTTAATATGACCTGCATTGAACCTATAGGAATGAATTCAAACTCGATAATCTTGAAGATTTGAGCTTTTTTGAAAAATTTACCAAAATATGTTGCAATCCTTAACAAAATATCCCTCAATTTGGGTGTATGGGCAGTGCAGTATGCTTAACCTGATAGGCCAAAGTGCAAGTAGACACAAAACACCAAACAGTGAACACCACACACACACACTTAATCACACACACACACACACACACACACAACATGCACACGACCCCTGGGCAAAGTTAAGAAGTTCAAGTGTATAATTTCGTTACAATTGGGACAGTTTTAGTGCTTCGCCGGAACTCGTCGAGAGACGCGTTGGTGGCGGGGTGAAAAACTCACAATTACATGCACACACACTCGTATGTATGTCCTTCTCCTGCCATCTCTGGGTTCTTTGGTAACGCTTAAATGCGGTTTTGTGTTACACATGTGCGTCTAATTAGCGACTGTTTAACGACAGAGTCAGACAGAAAGACAGACAGAGCTGGAACGGGTCCTGTAACTAATACGGTTCCGGACCATGACCATGGTTTGTTGTTAACGAGCATGAAATTATTATCGAAATGCAATTAATAAGTGAGACAAGCGACAAACGAACAAGCGACACGGATGGCAGTGGTTCTTATTGCGTAAACACTTTTTAACACTTGTCCCTTTGTACTTGCCCCTTGGCCCCTTTGCCCCTTGGCCCTGCGCTCTTGTATGTAGTTGCCACTGTGTTTGCCCTGTCTGTTGCAAGATGAGACTGCTGAGTCAAGATGATGAGTTCACACGAATCCCGGCGCCAGCATTGCCTTAAGTGCCACCAACACACTTCCTATCTTTCAATCCGGCATATTCTCTTGGGGGAAAAATGCGACAAAGGGACCTCCAAACCGTTTTCTATGTGTGTGTCGCAATATATACTCAAAACTTACACGCATACTTTGCATACAACATCAAATCAAAATATATATCATATGTTCGCGTGTGAGATTTTGGAATGGGCATTGGGAATTGGGCCTGAGAGCTGTGTATAATCGTTGGCCCAGTGGGATGGACAAATCGGCTTTGGAGCTTAAGGCGCAAATAATTTGGACCCCGGCCATTTTGATAAGTGAAAGCTGCCGCTGTCCATTTGATCTGTAAAAGAAGACCCGACCCTTTATATATGCTTTGACATGCTCTACCAAAGGTCCTTGGACTTTTATATCTGAAATGCAAAACAAAGGGGTTGAAAACTTATCTTTAAGATGGTTACTTAACGCCAGAAACTATTTAAATAAATATATTAGACTTCGCGTTAGCGGACTGGACTTTATTGATTGAAAAAATTGAAAATTGTGATCCAACAGTTTATTGACTGGCCTGAGCAAGCATTCTTATCATTCTGATCGTATATGAAACTATAGTCTGGGAGAGGACTTAAACCTGGCATATCTCAATAACGAAGCGGAACCTTTTCCCCTCACGAAATCCTCCACCGGCTAATCACAGTTTTGCATCAACGATTGCATTTGTAACTCTAACACCAAACTCTAAAGCTTTTATTTGCATCACTTTATCTAATTTTCGACTCATTTCTAATTACAGGATTCAACACATGAGGTCTGTAATTGATGATAAGTAAGATAAGAAGCCTGTAATTGATCATAAGTTTGGTTTATTTTGCTCATCTATTAGAAAGCCCCCAATGAAGTATATTAAGCAAATCTTTGATTTTCTTTCTAACTCTTCTTGTTCCTATTGCTATTTAAGTGTAATTGTTTGTCGGTGCATGTTGATTCGGTGTTCTTTCTTGCCTTTTGTGCAAATTGAGTCAACACCCAACAGCGAGTAGAAATTTGTTAAAGAGAAGGTTATTTTGTTTTTTTTTCGGTTCTCTTCGGCTTGGCTCGGCTTGGACCCGGGCTCTACATCGATACCCACTTTGTTTTAATGCACGCTGATATGTGAGCCGCAGGGCTAAGCCCCAAACACACACACAAACACTCACATATGTGAATATCCTTAGTGTATTAGTCCAGTATATTGGCCAGCCCCCAAATTGGCAGCTACTGTTTTTCTTCATGCACTTTTTTTATTTTGTCTTTGTTGTTGTGTAACAAAAAAATAAAAAAAAAAAGATGAAAAATCAGCCCCTTACTTGAGTTAACTCTGTCTGGGGGTTGTTTGCAAGCAAGCGGGGGGAGGGTGCTGGTGGAGTTGTAGGTTGTGTGGGGGCAGGGTGTAGCCTTGGTGTTGATTTTAAAACCGAATTGGGAAAATTTGTTGGCTCAGATTCGTCGAAGCATAGACCATAATCAACTTCAGTGGCCGGCAACTCAATTTATATATATATATTTTCCTATAACTTGCAGCAGCTGTCCATATGTGTGTGTTGTTGTTGTGTACATATGTGTGTGTATGCTATAAAATAAAATTGAAAAAGGATTTCCGTTTGTCGTCCCGTCTCGGTCAGCAAGGCAACCAAAAGTCTATCACAACTGGAAGGCAACCGGTCAAAAGGTGTAAGTTTTATTTGAATTATTCGCCAAAGGTGTCAACAACAACAACAACAACAATGAAAACATATTTGTATTTAGCTTTGTTACGTGGCCGGCATACAATTTTTGCCATCGTCTTTCGTTCTACTATTTTGGTTTTTTTCATCTTTGACAATTTAGAGTCAGAGCCATTGAATTGGCTTGATTTAACTTCCGGTCATTCCATTTCCTTTCAGTCTCTACCAAAATTCACATATTAATATTACATACGTGCATATTATGTACATATGTATCTAAACAAAAATATGCTTAACCTAAAGTTTAAGTTAAAGTTCTCGAAAGTTACGGATTTTGATTAATGTTAAATAAAAGTGCATCATAAATCTACTGTAACAGCATTTTTAAGGAAGTTTTGCTATGAATTTTAGTTCGAAACTATTTGAATAATTGGCATAGTTGAAGATTGCGCACCACCCATGGCTCAATGGTTTAATAGTGATTCAATGGCATAAAATAGCTGAATGGCGGCGCATTGCCACGTTATTGGTTTAGATAACAATGGGCTGCTGGTCTGGTGGCTAGTCCAATGCTGCCCATTATTATTGGCAGCTGTGCCCAACAAAATTGGTCACACGCGGCCACTTAGCACTTCAGACGACGACGACGACGACGACGACGACGACGACGACGACGATGATGATGATGATGATGATGATAGCCAGGGAGTCCGACACATAAATGAATACATCATAGATCGCACATACAATAAAGAGACAAAAAGTGGGAGAGAGAGGGAGTTATTATGTGCAAAATGTTGCATGACAAATGCTTAGGGGCTAGTTAATAGTTACCCCCGACCGACCATAAATGGACACATTCGGCATGCTCATCAAATGGAGCTGCGATCTTTTAGGTTTCGTTACGTTCCGTTCCGACCCGATCCGAACCGAGTCGAGTCAAAGCGTAGCGGCTTTTATTTTTTGCCAAGAGTACCCGCTGTGGCCAAATGATTGCGGTCGATTTCACCACACATTGCTGGGACATTGACATTGTCGACAATGTCGACGACTACTTAGTTTTATTTTCTTTTTGAAATGATGATGATGCTGATGATGGTGCAACGAATCAATTGATTAGCTCTCTCTCTCTCTCTCTCTCTCTCTGTCTAGCTGTGTGGTGAGTGTGAAATCGTGCAACATTGCCGCATTGTTCGCAAATTGAAATTATCTGGCGAAAAATTACAATTTTCATGCTCAACATGCAGCAGAAAAGAAGGATAACTGAAACAAAACGAAACGAAAGGCAGGCTATCCATTTTTCTCCCAAAACTATTGTGCATCTTTCTGCAAATAATGTGATCAAGTTTGCCGTACAAATGTCGCCGTGACAAATCAAACTGAGACTTGGAATGATCCTTTGCTATGTCACGAGCTGTTTTTCTATATACGTTGGTCAAAAGTGTTTTACTTTTGCTTTTTGAGGTGTCTGCCTTTCGAGTGTGTTTCCGGCAGAGCTCTTATGTTGCTAAATCCCGCATCGCAACAGACGACCAAAGAGAGAGAGAGAGAGTTGTTCTTCTCATTTTTATTTGCATGCGCCTCGGTAAAGTTTCAAAGTAAAGTCAAAAAAATGCGGTTGCCCAAGCAGCGGAAACAAGAAGACAAGGAAGGTGGCATTGAATGGGATGGGAAGGTGAAATGGCTGCGTGCCGGGGCACTAATGCTCGGTCTCAGGGCGGTAATTACGAGCACAACAACGAACGAACGAACGAACAAACGAACAAACGAACAATGATGCTTGAGGCAAGTTCAGCTCTAGGTAACTGGGGCATTGTTGCCACATACTACAAACGCATCGCCCAAAACAGCTTCATTTTCAAGCCAGGCGGTCGTGACGCGGACAATAGCCACTAAAATATAAAAATAAGAAATAAGAGGTGACGGCAACGAAGCGCCCCTCCTCATCTGTCTCCTATGCGCATGTTCCAACCCGCCTCTCTGTCCAAGCTGTTAATCCGTTGCGCTTGCGCTGCTGTTGTTGAAATCGCCGCCAGAGAGCCTTTTGGTCATTTCCGCGGTAGACCAACGCTCTGGGTAATCAGGCCACTGGACACTGGACACTGGACACTGCAGCACCCAGCGGTCAAGCTCAATTTTGGGTTGGTCAACAGGGTTGAGCATTTATTCATTCACTTATTGTTCATAATCATCGTCAACGTCGTCCGACTGTGCCATGGAACTGGCTTATATCGTTTTAAATGTGCCCGGACAGCTGATTAGCAATCAGAGCAATGGCTGCTAAGCCACAGGCGAAACAGGATCTTAACTCTTTTATTTATTTATTGCCCTACATCTGATGTTTTCTAACAAAAATATGCAACGCGTATAGTTTTAGTTCTATAGCAACGTTTTGCGATTTCGATTCTTCAAAATAGCCCAAGTTGATTGTCAAGAATTGCTTTTTACATAATCAGCATGAAACCGTTTAGTATTTGCAGACAACCTTTTGTGCTGTGAAATGATGTAATGAAAGGCCAACAGCTGTTGCATCCATATCCATTTCTTTCTCTTTTTATCGTCTAATCAGTGAAATCGCATTTTGAGTAAGTGCCTCATTATGTATCGAATAATGCAGGCCGAAAAGTGAGATCAGGTAGCAACTCCATACTTATTTATAGCTGCCTGTTCTTGGAGGAAGGCGTGTTAAAAACGGCACCCATATCATCATCAACAACAACAACTCCAGTTCCAATTACAGCGCATTAGAAACAACAACTGCAGCAGTTGGCAGTGTCCATTTACAGTTTGTTGGTGTTGCTGATGTTGTTTGCCGCCTTGTGTCAAAACATGCAACATTTGAGTGCACCAGCTTCTGGCAAACAGTTCCTGGTAGCTGTCTGTCTGTCTGTCTGTCTGTCAGTGTTTCTGACCTCTCATCTACATCTTGTAATAAATGAGGCGCCGTCGTCCTTGTTGCACTTGGTTTTTTTTGTTTTTTGTAGCTCCTGCGCCTATTTGACAACTCAATTGCAAAGTGCTTCCCATTAATTCCTGGCCAATGTCAGCCAACTGGTGTTTAGTTTGCTTTGGTTTTTCTTTGGTTTTTGCTTTGGTTATTGGGCGCTTCATAAATTAGTTTCTGGACGCAGCTGTCAAGTGGCGCCTCGCTCTAGTTGCAGGTTCTTATCGACATTGTCAAAGATATACATATAACATCCGCTCTACTTGCATTTCAATATATTTTATGCATAAGTATCTTTTTACACACACACAAGCACAGCCACACACACAAGCACAGCCACACACACACATACGTATTCAAGCTTGAATAACTTTTGTGTACCCATTGTTAGGGCTTCATATTTATACATACCCCTTTTGAATGCCTCGTGCCCCAGCGTGTCCTTCATTAGCCTGAAACGACATTGTCACAGCGCAAATAGACAAACAGCCGAATACAATATTATTTTACAAAGGCAAACAACAAAGAGTTGCGCTCCAAAAAGGTAGCTGACGACTAACGACTGTCAACCAGGGAAACTCTTAGCTGAACCAAAAAAAAAAAAGAAAATAAATAAAAATCGTCAAAATTTCAATATTTAAGCAATAAGTAAATAAATATGAATCAAGCGAATCTCAAACAAATTTTATTGTTTCATATCGGAACCAAAAACAATACAAACCTTCTGTGAATATCTGAAATTTAGTTGGAAATTGTGACTTGAGTGTGCCGGAGAAGTCTAAAAGGAGTCCCAAAGCATGAGTTTATTATCTGAATATATTTATTTTATTCAAATTGTCTTCCTGAAGCTTCAAGTAGATCTAATTTACGGCGCTTATCACAATGATATTAATATCAATATCAATAGAACGAATACCTTAATATATATATATACTCTATGTTGCTATATATATATATTTAGTTTCTGTTGGTATTCAATATTTTAGTTTTACTTTTCATTTATTGTAAATGCCCTTAGAATGGTCTCAGCCCCTATTTATACCACGACAATGTGACCATTCACAATGAACTGGGTGTTCCCTGGCTCAAAGAGGTTATGAAGACAGGCAGCTCTCAACCTTCTGGACAGCAGTCAAACAACCAGGAGACTTAAAAGAACCCACCCTCTTGACCCACTTTCCTTGCAAGAATAGGCTTAACATACCTCATAACCCCAACACTTTAAATATTTTAACCGCCAATTTATGTCCAAAAATGTTATTATTGTCCTATAGGACAGCTTTTAAATAAAATAAGCCTAAGAGCTATCTTAACCTAGGTTCACTTCACATTGTTGTACATTTTTGTTTAAAGTGTATTCAATCCATGTTTTCGAGTCTTTTTGGTGCTTATGCAAACAGATGCAAATTAATAAAGGATTCTTTGTTTTATTTAAACGCGATTAATGCAATTTTTTGTTAGTCAGCTTGTCGGTTTTTTTTTGTGTTAGCTGAAAGGGAAAGGTTGGCTTGCTGGCGAGGGAAAACATGCTGAGCTTCTGTCGATTGTTGGCACAACACAAATCAAGTAAAGGACTCGTGAAGTGCGCTAGAAAAATGTAAAGGAGAGAAAGAGCAAAATAGTGGCCCCGCCAGGGCCGGGGTGTGAGAGCGAAAGACTCTAATAAGGTTTGCCAAAGGCAAGCGGCAAAGGCAGAGAAGGGCTGCGGCACTTGAATACGAATATTGAATGGATCAAGAAAAAAAACTATTCGTATGAATGCAATAAAAGGGGCGAGAAATGAATTCGATTAAAATTACAATTTTATTTTTTATTTTATTTCATTTTACTTTTTGTTGTTGTTGTTGTTGTTGTACTTTGATTTTTTGCCGCCTGCTGTTGGCTGTGCAAAAGAGAAAGAGATATAGAGGAGGGCAGAGGGAGCGCACAGGACGAGGTCCACGCAGCATGAATCCTTTTGATTGTGCATGAATTTGCAACTTGTATGCAACGCATTTAATTTTATTTAGTTTCATTTGCCAATCGCCCGGTAAAGTCAGAGACTCCCGAGCCATGTTGCATGCAGCATGTAGCATGTATAAGTCGCGTCGTCCAGCGACCCCTTTTTCTGTTATTTTCTTCTTTTTTTTTTTGTTTTGATGAACAGTGTCCTCCTGCCGTGTTCTTCACACGCCTTGCGCCACGGGCGCTCCTCCAGCCCAAGCCCCCTTTCAGTACCTTAGTGCTGCTTCTCTTCCTCTCCCTCTTCCTCTTCCTCGTGGCATGTCCCGAGGATCGCACGGAAGCAAAGCCGGCCGCGTTGTGGGCTCAAAGACCCGGCCACAAGCGAGGTCTACCAAAGCAACCCCGAAACATCATCAACAACAACAACAACAACAACATCATCATCATCATCGTCGTCGTCTTCGTCATCGTTGTCGCCATTTAAAAAGGACACTTGACGGGAACAACAAAAGCCGATGTTGCCGCGTCTGCGTTTTGCTATTTATTTCTATTTGCAACATTCATTTCATTCATTCATTGCATTGCGCACACCCATACACACACACACACAAGAGCTTTTGTGTGTGTGTCGTCGCTTGCTTGCTAGTATCCTTGCTTGCCCCTTTTCATTTGAATGAGTGCGCTCCTCACATAACGCTCTGCTGCTGTGCGCCTGATTATCCTTTCAATTAAATTGTAGCGTAACATTTTCCACGTCGTTGACAATAGCTTCAACACTGCTAAAAGCATACAATGAGAAAGAGAGCGAGAGAGAGAGAGAGAGAGAGACGAACAACTGCTAAACGGGTAGCGTGCAGAGGGCATGGGAAGGTGGGAGGGGTGGGGTAAGGTTAGCTTAAGGTAGACCAAAAATTCAGGGCAACATTTGCCCCTTGTAGCCAACTACTGCTTCTGTAACGGTGTGCAAGGACTTCTGTTGATTTAACTAATGCTCAGGACTATGCTTTATAAATGCCCAACAAACTGGAAAAAAAAACATATTTTCTAATAACTTTTCCTTTCTGATGCCTTTTACTAGGCGTGTCATATAAATGCAAGAAATATGCTGTAATAAAATAATTGCTTAACCAAACTAATAAATTTAAGTTTTTGTTTCTAATTTCAGATGCAGATCTTCGTATCTTCTTTGAAAAGTTGTAAGTATCTAGCTTTAAGCCAATGTTGTGAGCATGCAATAGCAGTTCGCTTATACAACACAATCCTGGCAATCCCGGCAGGAAATGAAGACAAACTAATAAAGTAATTGTATTCTCATCGATGCTTAACATTTTGAACTCGATTGGACGAAGTTAAGTTGCACATATTTGTTTTTATAAAAGCGTATTGAAAAAAAGACTTCTCCTTCTTCTTCTGTTGACATGCATTAAAGGCTGCAATCCATTTTAATGGTTAACAGAACTTACAATTAATATGAATTTATTTATTATTACATAGATTAAAGCCATATTTATTTATACTTTTCACTCTTTGGAGTGGCAATAACCCATTTTGTCTGATTTGGCTGAGTATCCTAATTGTATTCTCGTGTTGTCATTACACAGACACCCAACCTTTTTTTATACCCTTAACCCATAAAATGGATAAAAAGGGTATAATGGTTTTGTGCAAAGTGATGTAACAGGCAGAAGGAAGCATCTCCGACCCTATAAAGTATATATATTCTTGATCAGCATCAATAGCCGAGTCGATTTAGCCATGTCCGTCTGTCCGTCTGTCTGTCTGTCCGTCTGTATGAACGCGTGGATCTCAGAGACTACAAGAGCTAGAGACTTCAGATTTGGGATATAAGTTCTCCTATACCATGAGCAGAACAAGTTTGCTTCAAATTATCGATAACTATTCTGGTTTCCGATATACACATGGAATCGATAACAAAAAATATCGAATTTGGAAAATGTAAAAATGAGGGTTGAAATAATGGGTAACGATAGAACTTTTCTGAAAATTTCGTCCAAATCGGTTAAGAAACACCGGAGATATCGAGCTTAATCGATTGAAGTTAAGTCAGTATACCAAAGTCCTTTATAAATTTTATTTATTTATTGCATCTGGGTTCAAGGTATCTTCTAGTCGGGCTCTCCCGACTAAAGCCTTCCTCCTTGTTTTTTTTGGCAACGGCAACAACAAACTAAACAAAAACGAACGAGAATGCAATTTTCTTCCTCTCTTTTGGCTTTTTTTTTTGGTGCATAACAAATGGCATAATATGATTTGGCAGCTCTACATACGACATCGAAAAACCAACACGCAGTTTTTAATTTTTGACAAGTTTGTGCCTTTCCCTCCTTCCACTTATGGTATATCCCCTATTGCCACTAAATAAATAGACATAGAACACGACAATAATCTTATTCATAATACATGAGCTTAGCTTCGGGGCGGGTCAAAAAGGGCAGCTCGCTTGGCAATCACTCAAATGTAATAGTAAATAAATAAATCACAAGCTCAAAAAATAACAAAAACAACAATAACACGGCCTTTTTTAAAGGTTTTAGATGTGATTTAAAATTCGGATCTGGATTTTAATGTGATTTTTGATTTATTATTTTTGCTGTTGTTGCTATTTTGTGATTGTTGGATGTCAACTCCAACTCCTTTTAACCAAAGCGGAAAACAAGGAGTTTTTTTTAGATTGAGCAAAAACTTAAATATGTCGACAATAGTCAGTTCAATTGGATAAAACTCTTGCTTCAAAATGACGTCTTTGGTGCAACGAGTAGTTTAAGGAATATTCAAAGATCAAAACTCTTAATACATGTGTGTTTCTGGGTGCAGCATATATACTATATAAATCAGGCACTATTTAACTGACATTCGAGTTAGTGTGGCATGTGCAACGATCTGTGGCTATTGAAGAGCTCATCAGTTGCAATGGCGCCAAAGTGCAGCCAAAGTGTTTAATTTTAGTCCAAAACAAATGAGTAGCTCAAATGCATACAAGAGTGCTTCCACAAACAAGTTCTGAATGGAACTAACTGAATAACAAACTGACTGAATGACTAACTGAATGAATGAATGAGTGACTCACCAAACTAATGAAGCAAAGCCACCGTTAAATATACAACACTTTTTTTTTGTCAACATTTTGCATTGATTTGTCGCTAAAACAAATATATAGAGTGAATGATGTCCAGTTGGAGTTCTCTACTTTGGGAAATGCATTTCCGCTTTAAACAGAATAAAGTGAAAAATGTGTCGAAAAAAAGAGGCGCTTATCGCTAAAGGCTCATCAAATGCTGGATGCTTGGGTCGGGGTTGTTCTTGTCCCTGTTGCTGTTGTTGCTGTTGTTGCTGTTGAGGGTTAGAGTTGCAGATCGGCGGTGCGTTTAGTTTTTGACACTGGATACGAGTAAGAGCAGGAGCGTGCGGATGTATCAGCGAGGCATCAGCTTTTGACAATTCAATCAGCAGTAATTATATCGCACACACACACACACACACATACATTAATGTATATCGTTGCTTGAGATTATAAATTACACCGATTGCGATTGCGATTGTGACAATGTTGTAGCTCAGAGATTAGCTCATGTTGTGTTTTCATAACATCCTTGCGTTGCACAATTATGAATGGTGAGAACGACAAAGATTGAGTGAGAGAGTGGGGGGAGAGATGACTATCACATCAGCTTAATTACTCAATATTAATGTTACGTACGGGATAATCAGGTAAAGATCACAAATTCACTCTCTTGTTATATTGCCCTATCTTATTACTTTATCGATCGATAAACCAAAGGACCATCTATCGCATAATATTTCTACAAGAAGACTCTGTTGTGGCGCCATCTAGCAAAATCTATCTTCCTCTTAATTGCTGACCAACAGCCAAATCAAGCAGTAAACACAAAGCATTAAACTGTTCCCACATGCATATACACTGCTTGCTTGAGGACGATAAATAGCTGTTTTGGGCTCTAAATAAGGCCATACAACAAAATTTAAGTAATTCATATTGTTATTTCAACATGTTGATATTGCATTGTTTATATACATATATGCCAACTCAAGCAGTTTACTTAAATCATAAAAGTGTTATACGTTCGGATAAACTGCTTGCACTTGCAATGTGCACAGCTTGTTTGAAAAGCAGTGCTTCGAAATGCACTGCTTGCTGCCGTTTATTTTCGATCACTTTCGTTCACCGACAGATAGATGGCGCTATAACGCAACACTTTTCCATAGTCTACATTTGAGCGTTTGCCAACCCAAAATAAGAAGACATTATAATATTTATGTATATTTCGTAACAAATCGAAAATTGTTTTTATTACTTTCTGATCAAAATCATACAACGTTGTCAATTGGTTTTGTTTCATTATCTGTTGTGTTTGTTTTGTTTTTGTTTTTGTTTGTTTTCTTTTGGGTTTTTCATTAATAGTAATTTATAATTATAATAATTTATATAATAATATTTGTATAATATTACTTGGTAATTTATTAATTCTCATTATGCTCCATCGCTTGCTATCATCATTATCATTATCATCATCATCATCATCTTCATCTTCATCGGACATCAATCATAGCTGAATGACCCCAAATGAATCCTTTGACCGTGCCTATCAAATTGTTCATTCCTCATCTGCTCTTAATTGCTGTTGTGTGTACTTTACTTAACTTTTGCATTTACCTTTACCTTTGTTTTTTGTTTTTATTTTCATATTTTACTTTTACTTTGATGCATATGATTTTAATTTTATTTAGTTTTTGTTTTTTGGTTTTTTTTTTTTTTCTTTGCCATTTACTTGTTATATGTAATGCGATGTACGCTTTTTGTGTATGTATGGTATGCATGTATGTGTCTGCTTAATGTATGTGTGTTTTTGTGAGTGTTTCTTTGTTATTTACAATTGTTAATAATATATGTTTGTGTATCGATGTTTGTGTGTGATTGTGTTTGTATGTATGTTTGTATGTATGTACGTATGTATGCTTAAATTAGAATTTTACTATTGGATCTCTTAGCATTTCACTTTCCATTGTATTGTAGAATAATATTATTATAATATTATGTGCTATTATTATTATTATTATTATTATTTGTATGACATTACGTGTCGTGTTTGCTGCGCACTTGCCAATATATATATACATATATATATATATACATATATATATGTATATGTATGTAAGAATATGTTTTGTTGTTGTCAATCAATTTTCGGGTTGTTTTTTGGTGCCATTTTGCGCATGTTCATTCATGTAAGTATTTATTAGCTCGAGTGTGTGTGTGTCTGTGTATAATTTATTGCTTACACTGCTAAAAATTCACGTTTATATCCTCAATTTACGGGCCTCATATACATATATATACATACATATATATATATATATATATATATTTGATGCATAAGTGTTGCTGCCATTGATTTTGTTTGAGTTTCATTTGCTTTATATATTATTAGTATATATAGACTAAAAACTCTTGCCGCTATAGAAGATATATGTAGGTAAGTGTCAAATACATGTGCTCATACATGTATGTATGTATGTATGTATGTATGTAAATGCATATGTATGTGACAAATACTACTGGCATTCGATTTACCCAACTGGATGTCATTTTACATATTCAGCTAAGTTATGAATTAAATAATTTAGCTTTTTTGGGAAACGGAAACGGAAACGGCAACGGAAACGGAAATGGGCTTCCATTATTTCCATCCATACCCATGCTAACCGTAATAAATTGATTTGAAATAATTTTCATTTTAATATGTATTATGTACTTGTATGGGCCTTAAGTGTAAATACGTTACAATAATTTGTTTTGGGTTTTTTGTTTATTTAGTTTTGGTTTTTTGTTTTGTTTTTTGTCACTCATTTGAAAATTTATAAACTGAGGACGTTTCTTTCGCCTGCTTTATATATATATGAAATATATATACATACAGAATATGTACTATGTATATATACATATATATGTATATATAAATATATATAGCTTCAAATTAAAGCTTTATTAACCATGCTCGCGTTCTGTTTTCGTATTAACAAAATTAAACGTTTCATAATAATCGTCGTACACAAGATTTCATAATCAATTCATAATTTACCATATTAAGTATATATTTATTTAATTATTATTATTATTAATATTATTATAACTAGTTAAACTTCGATTCATACACAAAAAAAAAAAAAAAAAAATATTCCTTCACTAATCCACAGGACCTGCAAAACTGTTGCCTGTCTTGTCTAGCGCGCAATTTGAACTAGTTAATTATACTATATAATTTGTGTATGTATATGTATATAGTGTTGTTAATTAATTTATTTATTTCATCTTCCGTATTGTTTTTTGTATATGCTTATTAGAATTTAATGTAAATTAGAAATACGCTTACGATCTAATTGTAAATGTGTGAACTATAGTTAGAATTAATTACTTTAACTTGACTTTGACTTTTTGTTGGTTTACTTATTTATGGTTTTGTCCATTTTGCTTTGTGTTTTTTGTGTTGCTGCTTGTGTTTTATGTTTGTTATGGCGGCATAAGTTACAAATATATAAGTACTATATAGACGTGTGTAGTATGCGTGTTAATATGAATGAAAGGACTCGCGGGAAGAGCAGGGTCCTCAACTGCATCGGCTCGTCTATACGAAAGAGAGAGCAAGCACGAAAGCGGCGCACAAGAATCTATCAACCAGAGAAGGGTTTCTCTTTCCCCCCCGCCCCCCCCCCTCTCTCTCTCTCTCGTTCTCTCAAATACATATTGATTCTCGATTGACGATTTGTCAGCATTTGAAACTAAGCGAATTTCGGCATTGAAAAGATTGCTGGATATGTGTGTGTTTTTCTCTGAACAATTTCTTCTTCTTTTGTTCTGTTTTTTTTTTCTCTGGTTCAACAAATATGACAAAATATTTTGGGAAATCAAATGAAATGAAACTGAAGGTAGTTAGGAGACAAGTAATACAGGGCTTAGGAATTTCGATTATGGCTAGATTTCTAGTTTGATGTTTGTTGTTTGTGGATAAAGGCAAATATACTATGTATTTTTATGGGTAATGTATGTAATCTACATTATTATTGTGTATAAGTTGAATGCATCTTATGGGATTTATTCATATTAATATTATTATTATTTTGTGTATACAAATATGAACTTTGTTTTTATTCGCGTTTGTTTGATGATCGTGTTTTGTTTTAGTTACTTATTTTTTGTTATTTTTGTTTTTGTTGTTGCTGCTTTTAAAATCTTTGTTTTTACTTCAGTTCTTTTTGAATTTCATTATGTGTAGATTTGTTGTTCTTGTTCTTGTTCTTGTTGTTGTTGTTTTCTGCTTGGTTTTCCTGGTGTACTATTATCCCTCTCCTCTTCTTGATCTTCTCAGCTTTGTCATCCCATCCTTCTAATTAGTTTGCCATTCATCATTGTATAAATATGTTCGTAATGCAATATTTCATAATTCTCATTTAATATTTCATTATTAATTTTGTAATCAAAATTCCTCTAGTTGAAGGCAATCGGCGAATATATTTGAAATTATTTATGCAATTAATTTACATATTTTTTTTCATTTTTTTTGGTTTTTTGTTTAGTATTTGTATTATTATAATATAATTATTAAATTTACGTTTGACTAAACTTAAGAGCTGTGGAAAATAAGTTAAAATTACAAAAATCTTTTCTTTACTTTTAATTTGTTTTGTTTTTTTTTGTGTTTTTGGTTTTGTTTCTCAATTAGATATAGTATAATATGATCTTTGTCTGCTTCAAAAGTCATCTGAATATGGAAAACTTAATTGTAATTTTGTTGAACGTTTTGCTTATTACGATCTTATTTATTACAGAATACATGCCAAGTGCATTCGTATGTTGTATATTGTATAAGTTTATATATAAATGTATATATATGTATATATATATATATATGTATAATAAGTTATGTACAATTGTTTGTGTCTTAGGTGTTAATTAAAAGTCATGCTTACGCTTAAAATACATACGATTCTAATTATTGTTATTAAAAAAAAATTCTTTCCAATATTTTGTTTGTTCTCTTTCCCTTGGTATATACTAAGTATGTACATTGTATAGTTTTGTTAAATCGTTTATAATTTGAAAATCACTTTAAGGCATTTTCTTATACGTCAAAATTGTTTTTTTTTTATTTGTTGTTGTTGTGCTAACGAGAAAGGAACTACTATTATGCATATAAGTACGAATCGATGTTAATAAACTGCAAAAGCAAAAAGTTAAGGGATAAAATAAATGCCAAGTGTTGTGTAAGGGCAAATGTGATCCAAACCCAATCAATGATCATTATCTATATAGCTGGAATTTGATCTTTGGATACATTATAGGAACTACTTAGCGCCTGCCTGCAGCTCTGCCTGCATATCATTCGAAATCAATAAGCTCTCGTTTCAGTACGCAGCTAGCCTTAAAAACAGAAAACAAAGCAAAACAAAAAACATCCTGGAAGACAAAAGAAAATGCAAGTGCTCAGCTCGGCTCCTTCTTTCATTATTATTATGTATTTATGTTTTTTGTTTGTTATTATACCCTGTTTTCTTCTATACTACTTTGACTTGCATAGTTTTTGTTTCGTGCAGATGCAAAAGTTGTGCCTAACAAACCCAAGAGATACAGATACAAATAGACAGACAGAGAGAGAGAGAGAGTTAGTTTTTGATAGAGACACATACATTTGTTTGTGGTTGTAGTACGTTGGTGTGTTTAATGTGTGTTGTCCTGGCCGTAGTGGGTGTAGTAATTTAACGGTTAACGCATAGTACACACAAAAAGTTGCCTTTCGATTTGTTTTTTCTTCTTTCTATTTTTATTTTTTCTTTTGTTGCAAATTTACTAATTATTGTCTGCTATTTATTCACACATGGTACATACACACATACACAATCTGACACACATACACGCACAAACACACAAACATTATATACTTATATATATATATCTTTATATATATATAAGCCAAAAACTCGAAACCCAATAAGAATATGCCCGAGTCCCAAAATCATATTTTTGCCAACTGAAACATTTTGAAATGCATCCGACATGCGCCCACAGTAACGAAGAGTACAACAAAATACATATGCCTAATTATACTATAATTAATATTATTGTTTTTAGCTTTTTCTTCGCATTTTAAATATTCAGCAATTCTCATTGTTTGTTGTTATAGTACATATATATATACATATATAGATATATATGAATTCGTATTGTATATGTTTTTACTTTAATATGCTTGCAGATTTTAGTTAGATTTAGTTATTATTCTAAATATGTCTGGGAACGTGAATTGGCAGTTTCAGATATCAGAATTTTCCAATTTCAATTCGTAGTTATTCTATTTGTTTTTCGCTTTCGCTTTCGTTTTCGTTTTAACAATTTCGATTCACTTGGCTTGCATTAAAAAACATTTGTCCTAATAAAAAGTTTATTTGCGCTACTTGCACAGTAATTTTTATTTATTTATTTAGTTATAAGTATAATTTGTTGTTGTGCATATGCTAAATATGTTATTTTCGAAATTTATTTAAAATATAAGTTGAGAAATATTTCACCAATATTCTTCGTTTATTGTTGCTTTCTCTTAAACCGAGAAAATTGACCTACTTGCTGTATGGCGATTTTGATGTCGGATGTGTGATTTAAAAGACAAATAGAGCGAGAGAGAGAGAGAGAGAGAGAGATAGAAAGCGCGCGTTCTGGGTGTGAGAAAAGTGTTTAATGGCATCTCAATCTCATCATTGCAGGCTGCATAATTGAAAGGATATAAAACTAATTAAACAATGATATGTATTCGTTTTATTGTCGAATAAGCAATGAAAGAACAAAAAAATAAGTTCAAATCTTAGACAACAAAAGTATGTTTATCAAAAAGTTAAATAATGATTAAGGGAACGTACCCAAGAAATGTTAAGAAACCACATTTATGAATAAGAAAAAAAAAATGGGTCACTTTATGAGTTTGAGTTTAGGTTTGAGACTCCGTGAAAGCACCTTATGTTATTTGTCTTATACGATGATACGATAAAGAGGGCTTATTAAAAGATTCAGTGTCAGAATTATTGCTTCTGTTGACTTAAGAAGAGCAATAATAACAAGTGCTTAAAAAGCAAGAAAAAGGTCATCGAGTAAGTACTAAATTTTCTAGATTTAAGGTATTCTTCTTCTTTTTTTTTTTCTTAAAGGAGCAAAGTGGACTTTGGACTGTGAACTAACTGTCTGTAAGAAACGTTGTTTAGAAATCGTGTTGCTTGTAAAGTGGAAAGAAAAGAGTGAAAAATCGAATCATGTCTAAAGATTGGCGAAAGTACAAGTGCTCTGCTTGCGGCTTATTGTAGTAACTAGGGGTTTTGTTTTTTGCTTCATCTAATCAAGAATGAAATGTTCTCATGCTTATGTATGAACTATACTAAGTACAAGTAGGTTGTATAAGTATTATATTATACTCTAAGCTAATAAAATATGTATGTAAGGTTTTTGAATCGTACTCGTAGTTTAATAATGCTGCAAACACTTTGAAAAATAAAGTTTTGAATTGCAAAAGGAATACGTTGTGACATATTCGATTTTCGATGTTCGATATACGATATACGATGCTTGCGTAATCGATTTGTTGAGAGAGTTGAGTTATTTAACAATTGCTCTTGGTTCAATTTGAGCTATATTTGTTTTTCATATGCCTCGCTTGCTGAAGCCCGCACCTCTAACTAATATAATAATGAGCTTTGTTCATATAAAGAAAGATGTTTTCCTTACAGCGCTATTTGCTTATCTGTTTTGTCGTTATTTGTTATCGTTTATCGCATTATGTATATTTGTATTATGTGTAAACCTTACGATAAAGATACATCATATCATATGTGTATATGATGTTTGTATGTAGTTTTATGTATGCATGTACGTATCGCATTAACACTAACAACTAATGGCATTTTTTCCAGCATCATTTTCCATTACACATATGCATATTTCTTCCTTCAATAGGTTTTTTTTCCGTTAAATTCAATTAAATACCATTTTTCATTCATCTATTTTTTGTATTTTTAATTTTTGTATAGATGATCTTTTACATGGTATATTTATGTTTTGTGTGTTGCATAGATTTAAGTTTGCATTCAATACTATTATTATAATTATCCTTTACTTGGCTAGTTGACAAAAAAAAACAAAAACCTTCGAACAAACTAATTAGTATTTCGGCTTAGTTTCTTTTCTTCTTGACCAAGTCTCTCATATTTCCACAGAGTTCTTTGTCATTATGTTCTTGTAACTAGACATTAGGCTTACACATATTTGGCGATAAGCATTTGTTAAAAAAAATACGCTAAAATTACTTGTTATCATTTATTGTTATAATTTATAATTATTGTTGTTTTTATTTTTTACTATTACGTTGTATAGCGTCCTAGAAATTAGTTTTTCCTCTTCTTTTCTTTTCTTTTCTTTTCTTTTGTTTTTGTTTTTGTTTTTCATTTACTTTTATTATCTTCAAACGATGTTGGCTAAAATCTAATGCGTCTTTAAAAATGCTGTTGTGAGAAAATCAAACTAAATAGTAACAAATATAACTATTTAAATAATTATGAACTAAGAGCTTTGTTTTGTGTTGTTGCTGTTTGCTTAAGCGATTGCAGATGATTCCTGATTTTGGGGACAAGCTCCAGGAAATGTGACCAAATCCAATCTACTTATGATGAATGGCTGCATGAAATTCCAATGAGTATAATTTGTCAGGCTGCTTTCGTGGTATTCGATATTATGATGTGTTGATTCGTGATTCGTGATTGGCATTGCAGCTGATAGGCGGAGGATATATATATAAAGAAAAACAGGGTATTCGAGAGAGTATTTGCTATAGTTAATGTCTACACCTGTTTGTTTCGGGTGGCAGTGACGTGTTTGTTCGTTGGCTTGGCATCTTTGGCTGTGTCTGATAGTCGTCTTTAGTCGACCATGAGAGAAAAGATAGAGAATTCGATTGAGAATAGACTGATAGAGAAACAGAGATACAAAGAGATGAAATTGAAATAGAAGTTGGTGTCAGTTCGAAAGAGAACTCAAAGTTGAAAGCGTTTTAGTGGCGTTGTTGCGACTTGTTTGGTCCTTTTTCAGTTGATATCTTATTTTGATTTTGTGTTTGTTTGGTTTTGATGATGATCTGGCTCAAGCTAAGTCTTCAAATGGATCGTTTTTGTCTTGTTTACATTGCGTTTTGTTTTTGTTTTTGTTCTTGTTGTTGTGATCTTACAAATAAAGTGCGCTTCAAAAAGTTTTCTGGACGGATATTACAATTTGTAGCACATGATGTGGTCGGTCGATTCGATATTTCGATGTGTGAACAAGATGAAATTAGAGGGTGCGTAAGTACAAAAGAGAGAGAGAGAGAGGGATTTGAGATTCGTCAGTGTGATTCACTTAGCTCTAAACTGACTGACTGACTGCAACACGAGCTCCAACACAGCTGCAATGCCAATGAGAATTTACAAAATAAGCTGAGTTTAGTGTGTGTCAATTTTAATGCTAAGCAATCAATTAGTGACAAATCAATTTGCTGTTTAAGCTTGGTCTATAGTGTGTTGAATAACATGATTAACATTTGCAATTATTGCAATTATCTTTGTTTGTTGGTTTTTCGGAAGAATATTATATGATCTATGTATGTGTGTGTTTATTTTTTTTGTTTTTTTTTTTTTAGATTTTCTGATATTCTCTATAATTTCGTTAGTTTAGTTTTCTTTTTTTGTTGCGGTAATCGTATTTGATAATTGGTAATTTGAAGTTAAAAATCCCTCAATTTCTGTTTAACAATGATGATTAATAATAATGTGGGAAATTAATTTTCGCTCTTTTCTTTTATTTTTATTTGTTTTTTTTTTTTTTTTTTGACAATTTATTTATGTTTTTAATTCAAAATATGCCTAATGAGTGTTAATTGTTATGCGTGTTGAGTGTTTATTTTTTGTTTTATTTTTTTATTTTTTATTTAATATAATTAATATGCTTATGGCTTTTTGGTTGTTGTTTTGGATATAGTATAATAATAATGATGCGCGCTATAGTTTTCACCTAATTAAACTATGGATGTATGTGTATGTGTGTGTGTGTGTTTGTATGCATGTTAATGTAAGTATCCTGGGAATTATTATGTTTGGTTTGTTGTCGTTTGCATTTATGCGTATTATTATGGTATTTATTGTAGTTATGTATTTTATTTAGCATTTAACTAACTTGTCACTGATATTTACTGATATTTTTTGTTCTTTACATTTAGTTGTTTTTTCTTTTTCGTTTTCTGTTCTTGTATACAAAAATGAGTTGTTTTTTTTTTTGTTTGTTTTGTTTTTGGTTTTTGCTTAGTTTTTGTGTGTTTTAACATTTGTATGTTGTTGTTGTTGTTTAATACAAATACTTATATTTATGAAAAAAAAATGTTGTTTTTGATCATTATTAAATATATATTGTTTTTTGTTGAAATATATATATATATAAGTTTTTATATATATTTGTATATTTATTTATGCATATATGTACATAGACATATACAATGCATATACACAGAGAGATATATGCATGTGTGTATGTATATATGTTTACATATATGCATACGTAAGTATGTATTACAATTAGAATTATTTATATTATTAACCTACATACATTCGAATACATGAACACTTCGAGATATCATTTTGTTTTTAATAAGTGATTTTAATTGAATTGAATTTAATTAAACTTCTTCTTTTTTTGTATTTGCCTGCTTCTTTCTTTCTTTCTTTCTTGTTGTTGTTGTTCTTTTTCATTCTTTCTTTCTTTCTTGCTTGCTTTCTTCCCTTAACCCTTTTCTATTTATATATATTGTATATATATATATATATTCTTTACCTTTTTCCTTTTTATTCACTCATTTTATTCTTTCCTCCTTTCGAAATTATGATTTTGTGTTTATCTTTTCTGTTTTTTTTCTTTTGTAGTTTCCCCTTCCCTCTTTTTCTAAGTATGCTTGAAACAGTTGCAGCTGTTGTTTTTGTTGTTGCTGCATACTCGTGATGCTTTCGATTCCTTGCTGTTGCTCGAGGATGTGATTTTTTTTTTTTTTTTAGAGTTTCTCCTCTATTTTTTAGTTTTGTTTTGTGTTTGGTTGATTTTGGTTTAATACAGAAATGCAATTATACGCGGGCGTCGTCTCGACTTCGTTGGTGTTTTGTTGTGTTGCTGGCATGACAAGCAAAGTGCGGAGCTTTTTGAGAGTGTGCGATTGTTTTTCTAGCTACGGCAGCGTCTACGGGGGCGTATGAGTAATGCCGTGTGTGATAGTTAGTATGTATGTGAGTATGTGAGTATGTGTTTGTTGTGCATATTGTGATGTTTGTTGAGAGTGTAAGACAGAGAAAGAGAGAGAGAGAGAGAGAGAGAAAGTAGAGATAGAGCGTTGTTTAACATTCTTTCATTTCTATCTTTCCTTCCTTCTTTCGTTCTTTCGTTCTTTCGTTCTTTCTTTGTTCATTCCTTATTCTTTGTGTTTTTGTTGTTGTTGTTAGTTGTTGGTTGTGCACACACTTTGTTCTTGTCGCTGGGCAACTTCTATTTTCATCATCATCATCTTCTTATTGACTTGAATCCAAGGGACATGCACTCAGACGCAGTCGCTACGTGCATCCATTTGCAATGTCCTTGGGTGCAGTTATCTTTTCGAATACTGCGACCCAATTCTCCTTTTCCTGCTGTTCCTCGTGATTAATCTTTTGATTATTATCGTTTTCATTTCTTTAATGTCTGCTTTAATTATTCTTCTTTGGTGTTTTGTGTTGTTGTTGTTGTAGTTGTTGCTTTTTGCTGGCTAATTTTGATATATATATATTTGTTTTTAAATGTTCAATTTCGATTTCAATTTCAATTCAGTTTCGGTTTTAAGTCCGCTTTCATTCGTTGTGTGTTTTTGGCTCTATTGATATTTATTTGAATCTTGATTCCTTGTTGTTATCGTTATCGAATTCGATATCGTTATCGTTATCGTTATCGTTCGATCATGTCTCTGTGCTTAACTCTCTTGCAATATATATATATAGTATGCATATATATATATATGATTGAATATATGATTGAATATATGACTTCGATGTGTTAGCATTGACGATAGTTTTTTTGGTTGTATTGGTAAGATACGTTTTTTTTTATCAGTTTTATATTTTGTTTGAACTTATGAAGCGGCTGCTGCTGTTTGTTGTTGTTGTACTAAAGTAGTTTTGAATGTTTTTGTTGTTGTTGTTGTTGTTTTTGCTTTAAATGTTTTTCAATTAGAGACGACATATTGCATTTTGTATCCTTTCTAATACTCCCAATATCATGCATCCTGTATTTCACCTTTCAATCCAGGCACCCTATGGTGTTGGTTATGTCCTAAACGATTCGCTAAGTCCTGTACAACATCACGAAATATAACTGTATCTATATTTTCACCTAGTAAATACAACAAAAACCAATCGCCCATCTTGGAACGACGGACGATTATTTCAATAGCGTCACGACGCACTAACCTAAAAGAAGACAAAAGATGCAAACGAAAAAAAATAGTGTTAATCAAAATAGTATTGTACTATCATATAGGGGGGGTTTCTTTAGTTTTAGCATTTGTTTACTCACCTAAATCTCATTCGAAATAAATAGACCCTCATTCGAGGCGAGAATATAATAACCACCCTGTATATTAGCGTTAATAATGTGAGTAACGTTAATAATATAAACCAAAACCAAAGGAAAATGTAAATTTTCTCATTAACAACATTTAATGGTAAAATGCAAATGGCGTCGTGTTTCTCCACCTAACACAAAAATAGAAACAATATATAGTTTAATATTATTATATATATATTTATTCAGTACTTGAGTAGAGGTATTAGTTTGGGTTTAGTCGTATGTTGTTTGTTGTAATAACTTACCTCCCCACTTGAACCATATTTAAAAAATGTACATTTGGTCATTCTGGGAAATATGTAAATCATCGGATCCATGCGATCTTCCTGATCGGTCTCCATATAATCTATCACATCCAAGCCAAATGTCATAAATTCGCCATCGAAAAATCGATTCATAAGAAACATTTGACCTATGCCAATGACCACATATATAATAAAATATGTATTATGTAAATAAATCAAAATTAATTATCCATATGATATGTATATAGAAATGTGTGTGTGTGTGTGCTTGAAAAGTGTTTATTCAACGAAATTAGCGGGTGTTATTTATGAGTTTATTGCTGTGTGCCTTTTGTGAGTGGGGAAATAAATGTTATTGTGAACAAGGCTTGTTTTGTTGTTAATGATACGAGGCTTCATCATAGGTCAGCGGTTAGCAACTTGATTGATTGCAATTTATTTATCCGGCCCAGTTGTATTCAATTGCGAGATTATCTATCATTTGGATTTTATACTCAATCGAAAGTCGATGTTTACACATTGTGATCTTGAGTTTAGGCGTTTGCCGAAAAAGCGTTATTGATATATTGTAACTTAATGGCTGACTGATTGATATCTTAAGAAAATAAAGACCCTTGATGCGAGAACTAAACAAGATCCAAACTTCAACAAATTCTTTCTTATTTATGAACTAAAAGTTTTTCTTGTGCCCATCAAACGTCAAGATTCAATTAGCCTGAACTCTGATCATGTGTTAATGCTAGTAAATGTTGTTCATTGTATTTTGATAATTGTTTATTGCTTTTGATTCGTTATTTCTTCTTATACGCGCATATTCTGACAGCTAATTATTTTGTTAGCTTTCCGATAATAGCGCACGTGTCGCACGTTGTCCCAACCGAAATTGAATAGAAGCCACGAATTTTTGTTTATTTTGATGCGGCCAGGCTACGGCTACGGCGGGGCAACGGTGGGGCTACGGTGGGGCTACGGTCAGTCGATTAAAAGTTCGTCATTGATTTTCCATCGAAAAGTGAATGAGTGAATAACGCAAGCTATGCCAGATACTATATATGTAGATGTACTACATATGAAACGGTAGATGTAAATAAATACTATATTGTGTATGGCTAACCCCAAAATTGTTTATAGTACGATAATGCAAAAACAAAAACAGAGAAGAAAGAAATGTGGAACAGTTCTCAGCACCTGCATTACACAATGATAATGATAATGATAATGATAATGATCATTATGGATTGTTCGTTGGTTTTTTTTTTTTTTCTACTCACCTATCACATTTATTAGGGCGAGCAGTTCACACACATAATATCTGTACGCCCACCAATTGTGATATCTATAAGATATTTATTATTTTTAACATAATGTTTTTTGTTTTTGTTTTACAATTGCTTATGGCTTATGGCACTTACCTTAAATTTTCCCATAAATAATCTAAAAGTAATTTCTTTTTTTGTTTTTTCTCGGCTTCGGAACAAATGCCTATATCTAAGTCCATGATAAGTGCATGAATCTTGCCACCCTCCCAAGATTTCCACAGCCATCTTGGTGTGTAAAATAAGATTGCCTGCAAGCACAAAAACAGAAAGATAGAGAAAGAGAGAGGGAGCGTTAGTGTGAGACAAAGATAGATATTTAAAGTTTGTTTGTAAAGGTGAAAGCGTTGTGTAGGCGTCTGTCGCATTGGATATTGTCGTAAATGCGCTTAAATTTGACAACTGACAATCGCCAGCTGTTTTTTTTTTTTAGCCACAAATATAGATAGAGGTGAACGTAATTCCAGCTAACAATGCCATAGGCATTTAATACACATGCTTAAAATTGCCCTTGGTGAATGAGCTTGCTAAGTTAATGTATAATTATTTGTTAATATTCTTAACATACGGACAGACGGACAGACAGTCAGAAAGATAGATAGATTTAAATGTATCTTGAAGTCTTTATATTTATAGGCATGTCATCAAAACAATTAGCCGTGATCCATTAGCAAGGCAACAACAATGAGATGACAAACATACATGCCAGATACAGATACAGATACAGATACTATATACTATATACTATACAGTTAGATAGATGGGGCTAGTTGGAGAAACAGACAGTGACAAAGACTTAAATCTTGCCCAATTTAATGGATCTTTTCGTCTTTTTCAGACTGCGACGCAACTTTTCATTTGCGTTTTAGCTCGAATGACATATTAATAATAACTTGTATCGTAAATTAAACGCTAAATTGTGCAAATGTTTACTTTGGCTAGCAGCAGCTCTTGCTTGATTTCGGGTCTCTCGCTCTCTGCATGTGGGCAGGTGTTAATCCTTATGGTAAGTGGCAGGCAATGGCTTAGTTGGAAGCAAAAATTATATGCTCGAGGTGAGGGTTCAGCTTATTTAGTGGGCGCCCAACTGTCGCCTGACTTAATAGCAAAAAATCCCCAAATTCCCCCAATCACCCCCACATTATTCGCATGCGTTGCTTTTACTATTTTCATATTATCATTTTGGGGTTTTTTTCTTTACTGTTTTTTTTTTTTTTGGTTTTGGCAAATGCCTAAGTAAATACTATATACATGATGCGGAATCGCACTAAACGTCACTAACCACGCGCGAAACCAATTGAATATGTGGCTTGGTAAGAGGGGGCCGGTTGGGGTTAAAGGCGAACGTGCTCGCTTTCTTATAGTTTTGCATGCCTGTTGCAACAATACGTTGGCTGTGGCGACCGTGGCGTCGTAGCTGGCTAACATCTGTGGCACATTGTATCGCCTTATGATGGCAACAACAACAACCACAACAACAACACCAATAACGATAATAACAACAAAACAAATAGACAGACAAGTGATGGGCTCGAAGCTTGCAACGCTGCTTTGCCGGAAGTCAAATGCTGCGTTTGATTTGCTTTCTCTTTTACACTCTCTTCCTTAACATATGTTATATTCTATTTGTTTTCCTTGTTTCATCCCTCTTACTCTCTCTGCCGATTGGCTTGGCGCGACGACATGCAGCAGCAATAATAACAACAAAAACAGCTACCAAAATCATTTTCGAATGCCCAAGCACAATAAAAAGGGCAGTGGTTTTAGTTACAGTTGTGTTTGCGTGTGTGTGTGTGTGTGTGTGTGTGTGTGTGGGTGTGAGGTTGGGTATTTCTTTTCTTTTGAGGGTTTGCGGGACGCAGTTGCGTGTGTCGAGAAAGCAATTTGGCAAGCGTTCAAATTGCTATAAAAACATCGCATAAATGCAACTGCAATCAAAGCAAAATTGAAGTAAAGGCCCAGCAAACAGACCCAGCTGCCAGCTGAACGCAGCAAGTGCAACAAAATGCACCAATTGTGGCATGCCTGCAGCACACACAAAAGACGCACAACGCTGCACAGTGGGACAAAAAATGAAAATCGAATAAATAACTGCATGACAAAATAATGCCATGAGTTCAATGAAGAATGAATTGCATTGATAAAATCTTGGTATCAAATAAAGTTAACTAATCAGCGGAGCGACGCGACGTCTAATCCGCTCAATGATTTTGAGCGGATTGATTCAGCTCTCAATGCGACGAAGTCTGATGCTGCCACCTAGTCCGATTCCGATTTTTAAAGTCAAAAAAACAATGACATAACTAAAATGTTGCTACACTAAACCTTGGCTTAATTACTCTGGGGAAAGTGTCCACGCTTAGCAGCCAAGTCCGAAATGGTTGGTGAACATACTAAGAACATGAAATCACTCGGAGTCCTCTGGCACCGTGGGTATTTCCGCGCGAAATTGCTTTCAGCGGTAATCAATTTGTGGCACCTGATAATCTGCTTTAGTTTTAGCAACTCCAAAATCATTGTAGATTATAAACTTATCAATGAATTTACTAAAAAACTGTTTTGCACAGTTTTAGCTTAAACGTAACTAAAATATGCCAGCATTTATCTTATGATTCACAGATTCATTTGATTGAATATCTTATAATAATTCTTATGACAGACACGAGCAAGCAAAAGCATTAACATTCTTCTTTTCACATAATCATAAAAAAACAGTCGTCAAAATACAATTTGCTTAGATTGTTTACTCTTCATAAAAAAAAGTATTTTTGGAAAAGACTTGGAAATAAATACAATAAAAGGGGGAAATTTGAATGTTGGCTAAGAAACTCTTAAGCCCTAATGAAATTCAGCATGTAAAAAAAAAATGGCTGCATGTACATATATACCAATGTTCAAGCTATTTTAATTAACCCTAAACCAGTGTGCAATCCATCACGCAATGAAGATAAAAGGTATGGCAAAAATCAACATCGCATGCAAAGAAAAAAGAAGCTGAAAAGGGAAATGTTTGGATTTCAATTCGGCAAAATATGTAAACGTCTTGTGAGCCATTATCGTTGAGGAGCTGAGAATGCTTTTTCTTCAACATCCAGCCAGCTTTCAACTAGTGGACGCGCAAGCTGTCCATGGATCTAAAGGGAGACTAGCGAGACTAACGCCCAATGCGCCTGCTGCCAGTTGTCAGTTTGCCATGATCCCGGGTTCCCGGTGTTTCAACCCCAACCCCAACCCATGAACAAAAATAAAACCACATAACTCAAATATAAACACATGTCCATGCAACTCGGGTGGGGAGTCGACCAGTCGACGTCGTCGTCTTCGGTGCCGGCGTCATGCTGCCAGCCCGTCTCCCAGCGCATAAACGCAACCGAAAAAAAAACCAAGCAAGAAAGTTTTGGTCGAAAAAGCTCGACTATGCGATACCCTGAACCCTAGACATTACTTACTCCTACAGACGTTGCTTTTATGTGTCTGTGTGTGTGCTAAATGCTTGACTTAACTTCAATCTTCGATAACACAGATTATCATTATTACGTCTAAAGTTAGCTTTTATAGTTTCTGAGACAGACATACGGACATGGTCAAATCGACTCTTCTGTTGTTGCTGATCAAGAATAAGTATATATGTCTGTTACAAACATTTGCACAAAATCATTATACTCATTTTGATGTATTCCATGGGTTGAGGGTATAAAGACAGAAACCCAAACGAAATGTAACGAAAGCAATTTTAAAACTCAACCCATTCTTTTCTATTGCCAATATTAAGGCATATCGACACAAGCCTCCTCTCGCTTCATCATACTCCTCATTCGCTGCTGTGTTTCTGGCATTTGGCCAGAATTATTATTTGTTCACTTTTATGTTTGTCTGTGCCTTTTCAATAAATATCCAGCTAGGCAATGAACAAATTCCGACTTTTGACATATCCAAAGGGGAGCGCCTGCCTCCCAGGCTGCCTGCCTGCCTGCCTGCCATTCTGATCGATATGATCCGATCAGAATGAAAATTGGAAATTGGAAATTGTAAATGAAAAAACCAAACAACAAAAGGCCAACGATCATGAAAATTGAGCAACGGGCTCGTGATCATGAATGCTGCTTGCTGCAGGCAAGTTTGCTTTTAAATTTTATAGCTGCATTGTCTAACTTAATTGCCGGGGCCATTAGCAAGAGCGATAAATTTTTGATCAGCAGATGATCGATGCCAATCACGCTACCCCAACCCACCCCTCCCACGATTGCCTTAATTGTGATGGTTTTAGTTAGTTAACTTAGTTAATGCCAGGTGTTCTTTTCATAGTACTACTAGTTGTTGCCAATAGATTTATGACTTTGCTTGTTTTTCTCGTGGCATTTATGATCGTTGACTTTTAGTATTATTTATGCACAGTACATACATACAAACGTGCACAGACATCTGTGTGTACACATGTATTTGTTGAGTGCATTGATTGGATTTCAGGTCGCATCCGTCGCAGTTGTCGCTTTTATTAATAAATCCACAAATTAAGCAGAATGGAAAATGTGTAAATTATAGAAATGCCGTCTACGCGTCATTAAGCAGGGAGAATACCATAATAAATGTATTTATAGTTATTTGGGTGACTGTAACAACGAAAACGACAACAACAACAATAACAACAACAACGACAACGACGATGTCTATAATCGCCACTGTGACACTAACCGAGAAAACTGAACCATTGCCCCAAGGCAAGAGACGGAGGGCAAGAGGAAAGTGAAACGAGTGGCGACTGTGACAAAAGTGTGATAAAAATATACATTTAATATTTGTACATTGTTAGCGGGAAGATATAGTATTATTGTGTAATCATTCAGCGCCTCTCGCATAATAAACGAGAACAAACTCATTAATTTCTAGCTGCAAGTAAAAGCGATCTTAGCTAAGGATCATAATCACAAATAACCAATGTCACGTGCTGATCGCTCTCTCTCTCTCTCTCTCTGTCTCTCTCTCTTTCTGTCTATCTCTCTGTTCTTTCAACTTTTACGTATACGCAATATTTGTTCAACTTACATAAACTTGTTGTATAAACATTTGGCGGATAGTATTGAAGTCTAAGGACTTTTGAGTTCAACGGAAACATGTGAAACATTTGCATGCGCTTCGTTCGATCAACAAACAAACAAACAAACAGACAATCAAACATATATATATATATTGGTGTACGAAGACGTAGACGTAGACGCATACGTACACGTAGACGTAGACTTAGACGTAGACATAAACGTACGCACATACGTCACAACAATGTGAAACTATCTCGGCCCAGTCAACTGCTGTTGGCCTTGAGTGTGCGTAAGTGAAATGTTCGCAACAGCAACAAAAACAAATGGAGCAATACGCATATATGTTTAAACATTTTTATTTCATTGGCTATACGCATTCAAGCTTCTTGCGTTTAAAAGGCCAACATACTACAACAGCAAAAACTACAACACCATAACTAGCACAAATATTTGGAAATTTCAATTTGTAATATACATACATATATGTATATAAGCAGATCACAATGAGCGCTCACACACACACATATATATAAATAGTACAGTGAAGCTGTTAATTACTAAGTACATCAAATATGATAAATGTATTTCTACTTGTGGCTGGACAATAAATGTCATCTGTGTGCATTGTAAATGCTTGAATAACGAACGTTGACTGAAATATAGTCAATAAAATTGATGCTGGCAGAGGATTCGCATATATGTAAGAGCAAATTTAGGTTTGAATGTTTAACCAGTACAGAGAGGAGAGTAAGTGGTTTATGTTACATTTAGCTACATTTGTTGTCACACACCCAAAAAGAAGTAGATTCATTGATTGTTAGTATCGAAACATTTGTTTTTATTTGATTTTTGTGAACACAAAACTCACCTGAAAAAATAGGCAAAAGCATACCCATTGATAGTATTTGTAGTGCTTCCTATCGGATGGATTACCATCGGAATTACCAATACCCGGGTATGGTACCGAAACGCCTTGCTTTTTCAAAAATAAACTCTTGAGCGTATACGTCGACTGTATCCAACAATATGTGTTGAGAACATCCTCTGGAATATCTTTAGTGTGTACACAATCGATTGGATTACCCACATATTGGCGTGTGGTTATAATTAGCGAGAATGACATCAGAATCATCACAGTTATTGAGTAGTGCAGGCGGAATACTATCGAATCGGTTTTAACGTGACTGACCTTTACAAGGTTTTTCAATCCACGAAATATATCTAACATGGTTTGTTAAACAGAGCGGAGCGCTGAATGTTTCTTTTCTTTTTTGCTGTTGCTTCAACCAAAACACAATCGATTGCATTGGTTTCAACCCGAGACGCTCAATCCTTTCTCTCTCTCTCGCTCTCTCTGTGTGTGTGTGTGTATGTGTGTGTGTGATCTAAAAGCCTATCGATTAACAAGGCCTACCGATAGATGCTTTGAGGATTGCAGTTCTTTCTCTTGCGCGGCCAGCCCATCATTGGCTGCTGAGCAAAAGCTGAGCAACAGGAAGAGCAGCAACAGTAGGCTCGATACGCAGCTCGATCATTTATCGGATTATCGCTAAGCTGATTCTTCTTGATGGTGAATGATGTTGGTTTGGTTGAACACTTTTCAGTTATGCGTTTAATTTCTTGCATAGAACTGGGCATTTTTGGCTGCATTCAAATCCAATTGATGTGTTGTTCCCTTTTCTTTTTGGTGTTTTATTATTGAAACTTTTATATTTGTTTTTGATTAGTTTTTGTCAACTCTTTTGGTTTGAATCACTGATCAGTATTCTCGCTTGATGTGTACTATTGAAAGGACGAACGCGATGGCAATGTTTATTTTATTGTTTGATAACCGTACAAAACTTGTTTTTTAATATTTTCACCAAGCATTATTTATTGAAAAGCAATTCGCAAGCAATTTGAAGCGGTCAGTACCTTTAATGCTAGCCAAACAAAAATTTAAATTTCAACAAAATACATAAATATATAAAATGTGGCATTAGATGGGCCAGTTCCAGTTCAGTGCGTATAGGTTTCTTAGGGTTGAACATAATCAAAACTCATAAAAGTATGTAAAAATATACACATACATATATCAGTATCAGTATCAGTATCTGTATCTGTACGCATGCATATGTTAATAAATGTATGCTCACGCAGCTGGGGCACAAAACTTGCTGGCTACCAAATGAACAGTAAAAATTCAAAATTGCAATGTTTATAAACAAATTCCAAGTCGAAGGCATAATAAAACACAACAACACACAGACATAGAGATGCCTAAATTGCGTATACGCACACGTGGCCGAGTAAACCAAAGCAAAGTCAATGGCGAAGGCTTCACAATATTTAGCCCCTTAGACAACAGACCTTAGACTCAACTCCACTCTATTGAGTATATAGTACATTAGAATGAATATATAGTATTTATGTACCTCTATAGGTAAACGATCGATGATTGTAATTAGTTTGCAACTCAAGGCCCATTTCGTAAGCTGACGACAGCAAGCAAAACTCAACAAGCATAAATTTTGTTTGTGTTTAGTTTGTAATTTGTTGCTGCTATTGTTCTTGTTCTTGTTGTTGTTGTTTATAGAATGAAAACGCTTTTAGGCAACGGCAACGGCAACGGCCACTACAACTGCACTTGACATTTCAACAAAAATATTTGGGGCGAGGGCATTTTTTGGAAATATGCCAGGCATGCTCCATGATAATGCTCAAGTAATTCCAAAACTTTTCCCATATTTGTTTGTTGTCGCTACGCATGCCTAATTAAGTTAAACGCGTCCCCAATTTTAATACTAACACCTCGCCGTCCGCCACCACAAAACAAAAAAAAAAAACAAAACTCATGCCCAATTTTCCCGAAATCGTTCTTGTTTCATTTTTTTAATTTTACTTCTAAACATACAGAAAAAAATTTGACCTAGAGAAAAAGAGGGGGGTTTGGGAGCGGCGCTAACAATGCGCGTCTAAATTTAAATAAACGCATCTAAAATTATGATTTTTAAATTGTGCGGAAGTCGGAAAATCTGAAGAAAAAAAAAGCACTAAAAAAAAACCCACCTATTTAATCGGATTCCCAGAGCTTGGCATCTTCCAATGACTAATTGGGTTTTCCTCGCCGACTGACAAACGTCCACAATGAGTAATGAGGAATCACAAGAAACAAAACGAAACCAAACAACAAGCAAACCCAAAGAAAAACCGATCACCGTAGTAGTATTTACGAGTACTACGTGTCCATAAAATATCGAATCGAATTCAACCAAATAGGATCATAAAATTCTTACAACTACACGCGTGTGCATTCACATTTCTCTTTCATGTGGCTCAACAACGGTTGCAAAACGACACTCTATTAAATACATCAAATGCTATTCAATTCCCGAGAAGAAGAAACCAAAAGTATATTTGATTAATGCTGAAATAGAAAGATCTTTCAACACATGTGTATGCAATAAATATTGTTTTGACACTCTAAACTGCTGTTAACAAACAAATATATGAGTAGTTTTTAAATTTATATATACGAAAGAGTATTTTTTGGAGGGTCAGAGAGCTGTGGGCAAATACTATGATATATAAAAGCTAAAGACGACTAGACAGTTTGAGGTTGATAGGCTTAAGTCACAAACGTATGCGTTTATAATACTTAGTATGAATATCTTTCAAATGTAGTAATATTATGAGTAACAATATATTATTATTAAAGTGTTAAATTCAGAACAGAGATGTTTTCTAGCATCAGATAAGACTTTTTTTCCTATAATAAATACGATATTAGATTTTCTTTTGAAGAATAACTTTTCTTTAGATTTATGCGTCTAAAACATGTTTGCCACTTTTCCAACAGCATAACATTAAAATAGTTGAATTTTAATTGAATCAAATTAACTCGATTTATGACTTTGACTTAACAGATCTATTGCCCTGTTCACAGTTCTCTCCAACCCATAATTAACTCATCTCGCATTGTTTGTATTGAGTTTATAAAAACTTCCCTCTATGGGGGGGCTGGCAACAAACAACAAATTTTGAGTTCAGTATTGAAGCACTTTCAATGCTTTTACAAACAGAAGACCACAACCTAATATATCATTCTAAACTAAGTGTGAGTGATATTAAACAACAACAACAACAACTACTACAATAATAATAATAAAAATAATTATAGCAACAACAACAGCAGCAGCGATGCGAGAACGCAGCGTAAGAAAAATACATATGAATATATGAAAAATAAAATTAGAAATTAAATATTAAAAATTGTTTTGTGTATTATTATTACAAATGGACACACACGTTTCGACAATAGCACTGAGATCACTGAGGCAAAATTTCGTTTAGTTTTCTCGTATTATATTGAATGAAATGAAATGAGATGAAATGAGGGGGCGTGGCATTTTCCAAAGGAACAAAATGATGGGTGATTAAATACTGAGCAATGTATCGTTCCGGCACCCACTCTTCTAGCCAGAAAAAGAAAATATAACAACAACAATAACAACAATAACAACAACTGTAACCAAAAATTGGCAACAAAAAAGAAAATAGTAAAAACAAAAGCCATGCGAACATTTTCGGACTTGTTCATGTTAATGTGAAACTGTTGTTGCCTCGCACCATTAACACATGGCTGGGGTCCATTTTGGGGCCAGTTCGTTTATTTACTTTGTAGAGTTAATTATGATGGAGCGTTGGCCAAAATCGTCTCAATATTCACCCACCAAACCCACCCACCCAACCAATCATATTGGTCAGCATGCACGATTTCGAATTGTACAACATCTGTCTTTGTGCGTGCGTGTTTAACTTGGTGAAAATATTAAAACAGATCGAAACAATTTTATTATATATATATACGTATGTATATATAGCATATATGTATTCATACGATCGCATTTGTCGCTCGCGTCGCGAGAGCCGACACAAGGCCTGCGAACGGCTGCATCACGTGTCCAAAAGGACGACTCTTCACATTTTTCGATCACCAAAACAAAACGAACAAAAAAAATATTTTATAATAATGCGAATTCCGAATACTCGAATAAAACTTAAAGAAAACTTCCAATGAGGATTCAACGAAATAAATGTCGAATCTTTTGCAGTTATTCTTTTGTGGTTACTCGACTTTCGTTTTGTTACTCGAGATTCGCGGCGTGCTTATTGCTGTGTTGCTGGTGTTGTTGATTGGCTATTTAGCTGTTTTTGGTTCGAGATCACAGCAGAAAAACGCGCGCGCGTTAGCCTCGCCAACCAAAAAGACACTGCGGAAATGGCCAACAGAGCAGCATTCAGTTTCGTTTGTTGGCCGGGCCAGATGTTGCTGTTGCTGTTGCTGTTCCTGGCCACTCGCTCGCTCGCTCGCTCTTTCTCTCGATCTCTGCCTTTACCTCTGCCTCTGTGTTTCGATGCCAACCAGCCAGGCAGCTTCTCACTCTCAATCTATCTATATATCTCTTGACTGTTTTTAGCTCCTCTCTTTCGTTCATTCTCTGTGCATCTGTGGCCATCTTGCTCGCGAGCAACGCACACTTCCGGCTTGTTGATGTCTCTGTCTCTAGTGTGTTTTTGTGTGTTGCATTTGGCGGTCGGCTGTTTTGCTATATATGTGTGTGTGTGTGTGTGTGTGTGTGTATATGTTGGTGGCTGTAAACAACAATGAACTGACTGACTGACTGACGACGTCGACGACGTTGTTTGATACGCTCAACATTGTTGTTGTGGCTTTTGCAACAATCTGTGGCCAACAGTCCAAAAGAAGTGGAAGAAGAGCACTACACACACATCCACACACATACAAACAATGGCTAAGCTCCATAGTTTCAACACAGTAACAGCTCTGGTAACAGGACCCGTTGCAATTGGCAGGCCGCTTCAGCAAAATGACCAAGATGAACGGACAGTGCTCACAGTGGTACCTAGCCATTTGTCAGCCATAGGCAATAAACATATATACATATATATATATATATATATATAAATTATATATATTTTCAAGTAATGTTTAAATCGAGGTTCATTTTTTGTTTACCTACTAAGACATCAATTTATAATTTGTTTTAAGAATCATCAGTGTTAGAGCACTGTGCAGTGAAACCAAACTATATACATATTTACATGCTGCTTATATTTATTTCGCGACACTCACGAGACATCCGCAACTATCAGCAGCATCCCAAACAGACACACATACAAAAGTAAAATGAATGCAAATAGAAAAGGAGTCGAGAAGTTGCGTTGGATCGGGGAGGGTGGCAGGGGTAGGAGAGAGAGGGTTATAGTACGTGAGGCAAAATGTCCTTTTGCATTGTTGTCCAGCTGTTTGTCTACTTGTCTCTCAACACATTGTCTCCATGTATTTTTCTTTGCTGCTTGTTGCTTGTGCGATTTCCGCTCATTATTGCAGCAATCAGCCAGACAATGGCTTCTTCCTTATACAGACGCACACACATACATTTGAAAAGGACATATGCAGGATATGGTCATGGAATTTATGCGTGTTTTGATTTTGCGCCCAGACATCATGTGGAGCATATCAATAAGGCCGACTGCCAGCCCAGCTTTCAGTTGGAGTTAGAGTTACAAGTTTGATAAAAAATAACAAAACATAAACAAATAAACTGTCTGACACGCATTGGTAATTTAATTATGTTGTCATTTGTCGCAGCGGAATAACAGCGATATGATGAACATCTGCCGCATCTGCAGCATGCCCCACACTCAATCCAAACAGTGACAATATGCGAGTGTTTTGAATATAATACTTAGGAATGCGTTTGGCCATGCTTTAGATTGGTTTTGGGTACATAAAAACAAAAAATCATATACAAATATATTTCGTAGTAGCTGCTGAGCCCATTAAAATTCAATTGGTTTGGGCCTACGTGAGTTGGATACTTAAGACAACAAAAAAAACCAATAGCAACAATCCTAGTGCATAATTCGGCCATTAAGACAATACTTCTCTGCTTCTTCAACCTCCGATTCAGTTGCATATTGAGTTTCAGGCTTTTAGTGCTGTTGAAGGCGGCGCGACGTCTATGCCGGAAAAACCGTCGCCTCATTAATGCACATTAGCCAAATAAAGCGAGGGAGAACGAGCCCCTGAAGATGCATCAACACTTTGTTATCTGGGAACGGCGCCAAATTTTGCATTATGCTGAATCTGTCTGAGCGAGTCGACCAAATAGTCGCAATCTTTGCTTATTATTAACAAACGGAAACACATATTTGTCTTAAACTTGCCGAAATCATAAGCAGCTACTTTATTCAGACAACATTTTGAATACTGGATACCTTTTCCAAACAAAATCTAGAGTCAGTGGGGATAGGTTCTATTTGATGTTTTACTCAACATTCAAGACAAAGAAAAAAGCCAACAATAAGCATTGCTATTGCTTAGATCATTTTTAAATAACTACAGTCGAACCTTCACAAAGCGAATGTCAAGAGATGACAAGAAAAACTTCGTTATAATGGGAATTGTTTTTTGTTTGAACCGAATTCAAGTGTCTGAAAATAAATACAATTGTAATAATCTACTTAGCAGTTCAATTAAAAAAGACATTTCGAAAGGATTATTATTATTATTATTTCATTAGTATTCATTAAACTATTTTAGGGTATCGCATAGTCTCGTCTTCATCCTTAATACTCTTGTCTTTTTGACTTCCTCAATATTTAAACAGTTTTTAATTATTTCTCCTTACCTTCATCCCCTAGAAAGAAATTATTCAGCAACTTTCCATTGAAATGAAGTCATTAAATATTTTTATCATTTATCATTTTAAACCAAATTGAAGAAGTCTCTGGTAGAAACTGTTAATTTTTTAGCTTTATTATCACGAAAACACCCACCCAAAGTAGAGATTATTAAAAGAAAGATTTTATGACTGACAATTTGAGTTTGATTGCCTTCGGTTGAGATATGTCAAACGGTTGCGTCAGTTGTTGCTGCGATCAAGATGAAATATGATTTGTTAAATAGGAGAGCCATCTTCTGAAGAACAACACATTTTTGGCCACACACAAAACGACTCGTAAATAAAATTCTGTTTTCTCTACAGTTTATCTGATATTCATTAATTTTATTTATTTTATTTTGTATGTTGGCACCTCCACGCTCCGTGTGCTCCCTGTCTACATAGCTGCTCTTAAGGCAGCGTTAGTAAATTAATACAAATATCACGCAAATCGTGCATCAAATTGATAAAAATTAACGCTGCCCCCAAAATACAGCCAAGAAAGATAGAGAGAAAGAGGGGGTGAGTAATTAAGCCGCCTCAAGCTGATGCTGTGCCAACGCCAACGCCAACGCAATACATCCCATACCTTCCCCTCCCCAACCACCAACACTTGCCTAGAGGCTGTGCCGCTCCATTGGTAAAGTTTAAACGGGGTCAAGCGGTTGCATTCTCCGTTCTTTCGGTTTTTAACCAAAAATAGCACAGACGCACACACGAAATATAATAATATCGCAGCTGGGCGAGAGACGTGTACGCGAGGGAAGAATATGGAAAAAAGTGCGCAGTTGGAGAAAGAGAATTGATAAGTTTTGTGGCGGCTGCTCCAAAAATAGTTGAGCAGTCATCGCTTCATTTCAACCAACTGCTTCCAAGCGTTTTTTTTTTCGTTTTGGAGTTGGGAGTTGGTTTGTGGCTTGTAATTGACGCATGTGGCACATGCAATGTGTCTACTCATATGACGCATTAATCCATAATCAACATAAGCATTCAGAGAGAACAAGAGATAGAGACAGAGAGAGAGAGAGAGAGAGAGTGGCTGCAAAACAAAAGGCAATTCCCAAGCGTTTTGATATACACGTGCCTGGCTAGACATCTATTGCAACTAGACATAGACCGTTGCCACCTCCTCCATTCTCCGTGGCCCATTGACGCATTGCAGGCAACCAGCTTGGGCAACGAATTAGGCTGTGCGTCAAAATATTTTTGTTGTTAGGCTAGGTCAGCAAAGTTTAGGTTAACTAACTATAAGTGCATCCCCCCTTTGGTTGGTTTTCGATTAATGACATATATTGACATATGTAAAAGCAACTTTAAGCTTCTCAAGAACTTAATTGAAAAGTCAACATTTGACAACTTCAAAGCAAAAAGACATTTGCAACTTTGCAAAAGTTTCATAGACTAGACATCAACCCATTCTTTCCAATTTCCTCCAGTTTTCCCATTTCCCACATGAAAACGTTCAATGAAGAACAAAAAGCTTTTGGTTCGATTTGAAGCAATAAAATGCTTTGATGTAAAGGACATCTATTTTGACAAAATGTAACAAGCTTTTAGTGTGTTTCTGCATCAAAGCTTCACAAATATTTTAAGCTTGCTCAAGCTTTATCGTAGACACAACTAGAATTTCTCTCGATAGAGCTTTTAAACGCTCAACATTCTGTGGATACATTGTAAATGAAATGGTTCAAAGACTTACCTGAAAAAATAGTGTAAACGCTACCCATTGATAATATTTTGTGTGCTTTATTGTTAGAGGGCCACGCCCCTGTGAATTGTGAATTCCAGGAAAAGGCACCTCGGAACCTTGCTTTTTCATGAACGCATCCACAACTGTATAAGTTGAGTGTATCCAACAATATGTGTTGAGAACATCTTCGGGAATGTCTCTGTTGGTAAACAATTAATATATATGTATATACATATTTATATATTTATAAGTGTAAGTAAGTTAATGTTAAACATACCTTGTGTGTACACAGTCTATGGGATTTCCTACGTACTGCCGCGTTGTCACAGCAATCGAGAATGTGATCAGTAAAATAACCGTTGCGTTTGTGTGCAGGCGAAAAACAGGTGAATCGATTTTGACATGAGACACCTATTTGTGGGTCACATATGCATACAGTATGTCGATATTGTGTTGGGGGCGTATGCGAAGAGAGAAAACATTATTATTAAGCGTATTGGCAGTTGGGCGATTGAAGGGGTTGAGTCGTGTGGTATGAATCGAAAAGAGTTTGAACGCAAAACTGTTTAACAAATTTCTTTTTCTTTTTTTCATTTCTTTTGCTAAGTTTGTCTGTTCTTTATGGTAAGTTGTAGTTTTCATTTTTGTTTTAGTTGTGCTTTATAAGTATTTTAATAAATATAATATATATATATATATTTAATATATATATATATATATATATATATATATATATATATATATATGTACATTTACTTATATGGCAGGGTATACTTTCTTTCTTTCTTTTGTCTTCTTTCGTTTTTTTGTTTTTGTTTCTTCTTACAATTAGTTTAGCTGACTTAACAAATAGAGGATAGAAAATCAATAAAACTTCTCCTAAACGTACTGATTTCTTCATATAGTATTTGTTACAAGGATGATAACTTTACTTTGCTCTGATCAGGTTTGGCCTGTTTTGCCAATGGCGTCAATAAACGCGCCCACTCTGAACAAATTTAGTTTAAGATTATCATATTAATTGAATATTTCACATATAAAGGAACGAAGCTTTAGAATATGTTCAATTTAGGCGAGCTTTTGTGACCCGGAGGAATATAAATAAATTAATTGATACAAAATAAATACAATTTATCGAATTCGTTTCAGATAAATTTCGAATTCTCAAGTAAGTATAGTAAGGTGTCACAGCAATTTAGTAATTTTAAGAACTGGCTTTTCTTTATATACTTAAATAGATAGTTTAATATCAAACGCAAAAGTAAATCAACTCAATAATAAATCAACTTTGGTGTGAAGTGTGAAATTACGATTTACGAGTATGTTGACTATTATTGACAACTTGAAATTCAATTGCTGGGAATGCAAATTTTGTAATGACAGGCGGCCACTGAAGTGAGTTGATCACAGTTAGTGTGATATAGATAGAGACAGAGAGAGAGAGATAAAAAATGAGAGAGAGAGAGAGAGTGCGAAGGGAAGAAGAAGAGAGATAACTATCGATTGCCAATTGCTGCACTTCAGATTGACCGCCTTTAGAATGGGCTGAATGCCAATTGGGCTCAAAGTAATTCGTAGATGTTTGAATTTTAATTTGAAATTATTTCTTTGTAACGATGACCACTCAATCGATATTTTATAAAATGGATTCACTTTTGACTATCGGCTGACTATGAAAAGTTGACAAAAATTAACAACTAATCCAAATAAATAATAGTCAAAAAATCCAATATGTAATGAATTCATATTTATTAATTGGTAGTCTAGTGAAACGGTCTGGTCACACCCATGAAATTTCGATAATGGCTCATCAATTTGTTTCAAATTGAATGCACAGATTTGAATAGTGATTGTTTATTTTTTGGTGTTTGATAGTTTTGTTAGTTGCTTTGTTTCTGTGATAAAGTGAAATGTGATCGTCTCAGTAGTGATGGTGAGTATAACAAAACAAATTTTAAAGCTTTTACTATTTTGTAGCTGAGGTGAATTGTGAGCTGAGCGGTGGTGTGAATTCTTGTTGTTCAAATTGCTTGAAAAGTGATCAAGGTCCAACCCGGTGAACGGTGAGGGTTTTATCGCGATTGATTGAGTGTGAGCGTGGTGAGTATTGGTGAATAGTGATGGTGGTGGTGGCTGTGGCGTAATTGGTGGTGTCGCTTGTGGTGAGTTGTGGAACAGTGAGCTACAAAAATGTGTGTGCGACAGCTGAAAGCTGTGCATGTACTTGTGATAGAGTTGCGAGTGAAAGAGAGATTTATATTATATATAAATATATATATATATATTTAGAAAGAGTGACAGAGAGAGTGGATAGTGAGAGTGAGCGTGAGAGTGTGTTGTACACAAAAATTATTATATATATTCGAAAACAAAAGGATTAAAAGAAAAGAGTAGATGTTTACATATCAGAGTTATTATAAGATTGTAGATGGTAGTAGATTGTGAACAACTAGATTTATTTGAATTGAATGAAGAAAAAAATATGTACGAACAGATTTTTAAGTAAGTTTTAAATGTTTTGATACGTTATAACTAGTAAATATTCAACACAATAGAGGTAAGAGTGAGACAAACAGAGAAAGAAAGGGAGACATAGCGACAGAGCGAGATAGATAGAGATACATTTATTTACGGCTCTAGGTATCAGAGAACTGCAACGAGTGTGTTCGAGTTCGTTCGAACAACCTAGTCGAACATTTGTCAAAATCACTTACACGCACTTTGTCAAAAAGTTCAATCGAGTTCGACACTCATTAGCAAACGAGACGCTCTCGAACGAGCCTCTAGACATATAGAGTGTTCGAACCAACGAGTGTATACATTTAATGCATATACTCGTTGGCTCGAACTCGTCGGTACTCGCAGCACACTCGATTGTTTGGCTTCCGAGCCGGTTTTACTAGAGTGCAACTCGAGTGCCAGTCAGTGTCAGTGTCAGTACGTCATCATTTTAGTGGTGAGATTTTGTCGTTCCAGTATCGATATCGGTATTTTCCATTATTTTTGATTTTATATTTTTAGAGCAAAACTTTTGTCTATACATTCGTTGCAGTTATCTGATAGGTAGTTTTTCGAATTTACTGTGAGCGCAGTCCCTACTAATTGCTCTGAGGCTTAGCATAAGTTTCTGGCTGCCTTTAAACTATAACCTTTATGTTTTGCTGGCCGATGTGTCTTGCACAGATATAAAAGATATGGGTGTATCTTATAAGTCATACGATTTGTCGCACACATACACATACTCTGGCCTAAAAATCGAGTAGCAAAATTCGTAAGCTGTATTAAGCTTACATCTTGGGTTATTGTTGTATTCAAAAAATATTGGGTATTGGGTATTCTGGCTCTAGCAATTTCTTGGTACTGTAACTTTCAAAATTATTTAACGAGCTATGTTTTTAATTGGTAGTTGGTTTATTGTGGAATTTCTTGAAAACTCTGGAAAAATAAAACGTTTTTTTTATAAATTTTTATTTATTTATTTTTTAATTGTATGGCTTTATGTTATAGGATTTTTCATCATATTTCATAGTCTTTTTTTAAATTTAATGCTGGAATTTTTTTTAACTAGTTAGCATATTTCATAAGTGGAAGGGGGAGGGGGATACGTTTTAAATGTTATGTATAATAAGTATACACATACATTGATAAATATTTAAATTTTTTTTTTAAATAGGTACGTTTTTTAGGTAAAAAAAAATTAATGGCAGATACATATACATACATACATAAGAAAAATACAAAGTGTGTGGAGTAAAATTATCATTTATATTTTCTTTATTTTAGCTTGGTCAGTTAACGGTATTTTTCTTTTGGCAATTGATAATTTAGTAGTTTGACAATTGGATTAGTTTTGGTTTTTTTTTTGTTTGTTTTTTACTTTTGACATTGGCTGTGGCTTAGCTTGGGTGAGAGTCAGTGATTGCGTGATTAAGTGACTGCGTGATTGAGAGAGATAAAGTTACTGTGACAGTTGGTGATTGAGTGAGTGAGTGATTGAGATTGAGAGAGTGAGTTTATATTGTAGTAAAATTGGCGTTTAGTTAATCAATTGTTGTTTATAAAAGTATTCTGTATATACTATAAAATTGTGATTTCAGTTAAATTTGATAGTGGCTTCTTTTGTTTTTTATTTTGATGAGTAAAAAGTGTTGGAGAGAGAGTGCTGTTGTTGTTGCTTGTAGTTGTTGTTGTTTTGTTGTGATCTTAACGAGTAATCCGCTTGCTGAATACGAACGAGTGTTTGACATTACAAGGAATGCCGAGCGTGTATTCTTACTTGGCCATTCCGCAGTGAAAAAAAAAACGGAGATAGAGAGAGAGAGAGAGAGAGACAGAGAGAGTGGCGAGTGAAGAGTAACGAGTGACGAGTGATTTAGTGAGTGTATGAGTGAGTGATTGAGTGAGTTTCGTGAGCGAGTGAGTGAGCGAGTAAATACGTATTAAGTAAGTGATCGTGATCAATTAACGAGTGAGCGCACGCAGCGTGTGTTAGTAATGTTCGTGAGAGTGGTAAATTGTGGAGAATGGGTTCTTAAGAAAGAGAGAGAAAGTTGATTGTGGTAACTAAGCAAAGTTGTAAGCAGCTAACAAGATGGCTAGTTGTATCCAAGCGATAGAATCCACTTTCATATAGAGTGTAAGTTAGCAAGTGTTTGCCTTAGGATTGAAGGTGGAACTATAGTTGTGTGCGGCGTGATATTGATATCGTTGTAGTTCATCAAGTGTTATTCTACTTTTTGATTCAATATAATTTGCTAGCTGGTGACTGGTGACAGGTGTTGGTGTCCGAAATAATTGCATGTTAAACATTTTGCTTTTGCTGGTTTTAAATTGTTGTTGTTTTATTGTGTTTTCTTTGCTTGTTTTTGTTGTTGTTTGGTTTATTTTTTTCCTCATATTTTCATTTAATTAGGTAATTTCGTATTGATTGTTTGTTGATTTTTGTGTGATTTGTGATTTTGGTGAGCCAGTCAACATTTTCGACACAAATTGTTGAATAGATACGTTCTTTTTATCATATTTGTTGGGTGTGGAATGGGTTCAAATTAATTAGAATTTTAGTTAAAATTTTTGTAGTTAGTTTTTTTTTTTTTGATAGTTTTTGAAACGTTAAAATTGTTAAGTTTTAGTTTTTCTATGTTTAATGTAATAAGCACATTCGAGGGCGCACTGTAGTAGTAATAGTAGTAATAGTAGAAGGTAGTAGGAGTAAGTATATATCAAAGAAACGAGAACGATGATGAATTCGATGATTGAAAGTGTCTTTGATAAACAAAGGCGTTAATCACAAACACAAATAAAATACCAAACAAATCGCAATAATTGGCCACATAACATAACACAGCATTACAAAAAACCCAATCGAGCCAAAAAAAATAAGAGATGAAACGAAACTAAAAATGTAATGAAATGAAGCAGCAACACAAATCCAAATCCGCACCGAAGTGAATTCTTTTTCATTTGTGCTTAGGGCACCAGGCCCGAATATATTCCCATACTCATTACACATATGTGTACCAGACCACTCTCTTTCGTGCATATATGTATGCATGTGTGTGTGTGTTATTGTTTGTGAGTGTGAGTCTGGACTGAGTGACTTACACTTACGGGCTGATTAACAAAATGGCTTTTCCCCGCCGATTGGCCGACTGGTCGACTAACTGCAATGGTTTTGCGACTGACTGACTTATGCCCAGTAACCAGTAACCATAACAATGAATTTTATGCCCGCAATCCTGAACAAGTAAGCAAGGAAACTGTTACTGCCTGTGCCACTGCTCCTGCGACTGCTGCTACTACTAGTACAAGGCAATAACTGGCACTGTTTGGCTAACAAAGAAAGAGAGAGAGAGAGAGAGAGAGAGATAGAAAGAGATAGAGAGAGCTGGGTCGTTTCTGCTATTAGAACAACATTGGCAATATATTTGGGCAATAAAAATAAGCTTTGTTACAATACGGCTGGCTGGTTTAGCTTAGCCACTGCGTTTGAGTGTCCTGTGAGAGTGCCTCAAGCTTCATACATATTGTTGCCGCTTCCTGTTGTTGTTATTATTATGGTTGGTGATGGTGCTTGGCACTTACGCCTCATTAGGATGCGTCTAAGAACTCTTGCAGCAATTCGATAATAAATTGAAGTCAAGCGGCAGGCGCTAAGCGCCAAAGTGCCAACTGAATTAAAGTAGAAATAGTTAAGAGAATCAAAGTAACGAGTAAAAACTAACGAGTAACAACTTTAAATCTATTGCAGGTGGATTTTCTATCACGATTCAACCCTGGACAGGACAAGTAAGTACTTAAATTTGTCAAGAAAAGTCGTTGCAATAAAACGCTATTGAAATCGTTAATTAACTGAAATAATTACATTACATAGAGTACGACCATGTGTTTTTTTTTTATTTAACGTATGCAGGAGGCTGTGTGTGGGTTTATGTGTGTGTTTGTTCGTGTGGATTTTCAAGATAAATAGAGACTGAGATTTTCGAGCAAAAAACTTGGATTATCAGTATTAGGGCGCAAGCACTTGCTTCTTTCTTAGCTTTTACGATTAGTTATGCGTTTTGTTATACAATTCTATTACGAGAAGTAATATTTATTATGCACAAAACATTTACATTTATTTGTAGATTTATAGATTTATACGTAACATACACATATTTTTGTTTCAGTTTAATTTTCAATACTTAGTTGGTTTTTTAATAGTGTCTATATGTACATGGAGCCCACCTTTGGATAACAGAGTCGTTTCTCTAATGCAATTATTTAGTTACCAATTTTTTGTTACGTTTTTGGATTCATAATATTGAAATCGATTCCAAAGTACGCAGCAAATGATTATAACTGTACATGATACTTAAATTTTTTATTTTGTTACATCCCGACTTGGAATATATTGCGAAATATACGAAACGCATGCGCTTAGTCAAAAGTGCTCAAAATTGAGGAAAAAAGACACACACAGAAAAATGAAGAGATTAAAAACAAAACCCATTGAAAATAGAGGGATCTATAGTTATGAAGATGATGTATGTATAAACAACTTACTCGTGCGTGTTTTTGTATTGTAATTACATTTTGATCAAAGTATAGTTTTTGTGTAATAGTGGTGAATAATGTGCTTTAATTTGTGCATACTGAGTCGATTGGCTTATTGAGTAGCTACGATTATTACGAGTGGCAGACATAAACACGAAAGCATGGCATGCTTCTTTGGGGTCCTTGCAAAAAGGCAAACAAAAGCAAGGACAATTTTAATTCGCAGAACGATAATCGAGCAAATAGAGCACTTTTCTCTACACATATGTATATATGCTATATATGGTATATAGTACTATTGATTTAAGTTATTGATAGTTATATACATACATAAAAGTGTAATAGGTGTAAGTATAGATAGTTTATATGTACATACATAGATTCAAGATACGAATATAAGATAATTTACAAGTGACATTTTACATTGTGGTGTTATAATAAAGTTCAAGTGTAGCTTAAAACCTAAAAACAAAATCGTTGTCTATTGCAAGTGGACCTTTTGCAGGTGGTGGTAGTGGGGGGTTTGGGTTGTTGTGGGGGCTGGTGTGAGTGTAATTGTAATAAATAAGTTGTTAGTAAGTATTTAGAACAGGAGCTGTTAAGCATATTAAGTATATGTATAGAGTAGTATATAGTAGTATATATTGAGTATTAATATTGGTATTCGTATATATGTTAATTAGTATATATAGTATGTTTATGTTCGTTAGTAATACTGTTTATGTATTGCATTTTGTTTTGTGTTTGGCATACATTTAATTTCGTTCAACACTGTGATATTTGTTACTCTTTTGGACTTATCGAAATTTCAAAATAAAAACAATAAATTATCAAATCTGACTGACAACAACACACTCAAAACTCTGGTTTGTTTTGTTGTTGTGTAAAGCCTTAAAACGTTCTCTTTGCTGATTGAAATATGTTTTAATCAGCTGCTGATTCTACGATTCAACGATATATATATACATTTATATCCATATATATATGCATATATATAGATATATATATATGTATATATGAGGATAAAGGGGTATGAATTGCTCGATTGCCAACATATATGCTGCCTGTCCGTTTGCTTTTGTAATTGAGTATATATTTTTATCAATGGTTTTTCTTTTTCGTTAATACTTTGTTCTTTTTTTTGTTTTTTTGGTTTTTTGTTTAGTTAACCAAATTTAATACAAATAATTTGCACACACACACACACGCGCACACACAAAAACATTGAAATTAGCATTTGTGAGAAGAACATAGAGAGAGAGAGAGAGCGATTTGTTTTTTAAGGGTGGGTGGGGCAAAAGGATGTTGTGGGTGGTTAGTTGGTTCTTTGGTGTAATGGTGTTATTGGTTCTTTTTCTGGCTGGTATTCAAAAATAAAGCGTTTCCATTGCAAAAATGCCAGCCGCATGCAGCGGCGGCAGACAAAAAGAATACAATTGCATACTTTTTGGCGAGGCGCCTTTGAACTATTTTCTTTTTATATGGTATGTAGTATATTTGATATTATATGCTTGTATATATCTTAATAATGTTTTATTATATGTTTTGTATTTGTATTATAATGATATATATAGTTATTATTTAATTTCTTTCGGTTCAGCTTCAGTTTGGCATTTCTTTTGATAAAAATTCTTCACATATTTTGTTTTTTTGGTTGTTTTTGGGTTTCTTGAGTTCTTTTTGGTTTTTTGTTTTGCTTTCGATCAATTCAAAATTGCACATTTTCAACAACATCAACAACGACAACTACTTTTTGGTATTATGAATAATAATAATTATTGTTATTGTTATTTTGTTTGTTTAGTAAATATATGTATATGCATATATATATATATATTAATATATGTATGTGTGTGTTTAGGATATTTTTTTTCTGTTGATTAGATACACAACATACGTATGCATATATGTATATGTATATATAAGTATATATATATATATATATATATATATTATTATATATATATATATATTTGTATTGAGTAAATATTAAGAGTACGAGTATAAAGTACGAGTATTTGTGTTGCATATACGATACATATGTTTATATATGTATATATATATATTTATGTAATTATATATTCATATATATATATATATATATATATATATATATATATATATATAAATATATATTTATATAATGGTGGTTGCTTATCTGCATCAATCCGCACGCATAGTCATCGATAGCTATCGATAGTTATCGACATTTTGTTTACGTTGCGCATTGAACAAATAAAAATCAAACAAGTACATTTAGTAAATTATAAAACAGCATCAAATCACAACAAATCAACCAATGACACAACTCAAAAGATTAAACATACAAAAGTACTTCGACAATATTACGATGCACAATATATTTAGTTTACAGTTAACAGTTAAGGCATTTGGAATAGTGGTACGATAAATTAGTGTTCAATATTTTATGTTAAAGTTACGAGATCAACAACGCAATACAAATACACATTAATCATGGCATAAACAAACGCATTCACAAACACAGATGTTGTACATCAGGTACATACATACATACATACATTCATTTACTTATTGTCAATACCATTGTTTAATTCTATTATAGTACATACCTAACACAATGCAGATCGATCAGATTTGGCCGCAACATGCTGCGTATGCGTAATATAGAATTCACAAACGATATATGTACGTATGTACATATGTACATGTCTATGCCAGCATGAATGCATATATATTTATGTACATATATACTACATGTATAAGCTGCTTAATGGATAGATTAGTTTTAGAGACTTGAGAAATAGTATGTAGATAAGAGATACGTACGTGTAGTATATCATACTTTCATATGCCGTGTGATTTGGTAATTGGTTATTGTATGCGTTACGAATACGAATTTAAGAATACGGATACAAATACGAATACGAATGCGAATACGAATACGAGTACGGTTATGATTAAGTTGTTTAGTTTGTATAACTGCCGTGTGAACATTTTCGACAAAATAGAAGAGGAAATCAAAAAAAAAAAAAAAAAGATAACATAAATAATAAAATATATTGAGTACAAGAGCCTTTAAGTCGAATATTATAGTAGATATACTCATTGGTAAGACACGTGCATTTTTGCTCTTAACAACGATAAGACAACAGAACCAAGAAGAAGAAGAAGAAAACATAATAATAATAATTCTGTAGTCTGTAATCAAAAACTTGTAATTCTCTTTTTGCATCTTTCATTCTGTTGTAAATTTTTATTTGTTGTTTTTCATTTTTGGTCGAGGCCTCTCAAAAAACTGCTAAATAGGTGTGCACTAGTGGGTTTTTAGGCGGAGTTTTGGAGGGTGTGCTAAATACTCTTGAAATGAGAAGAAGAAGAAGAAAACAAGAGCAAGTAAAAGAAACCAAAAAAATAATTATAGTTCGAATCAAACTAATAATACTCATAACTCAAAATCAAATGTTTGTATTATTACAGGAAAAGAGACAAAGAGCAAGAGCAAGAGCAAAGGGAGGTATATAAATAGAGATAGAGAGACCGAGAGAGAGAAAGAGAGAGAGAGAGAGAGAGGGGGGCAATGTATCCTGTTGAGTTTTATTTTCTTGTTTTTTTTTTTGCTAAATTTCAAGTTGCTTTTATGTGTTTTATCTTCTTATAGTTGCATGGTTTTTAAATAATTTTATTATTATTTTTTGGGCCTTTCGGCAAAATATTTACACAGAACAACATATACGCGGCAAAAGAGCTATATAAATATATTTAGGGGCTAAAATGATGTTTGTGAATCGAAGTTTTGGATTTGCAGTCATACTTATCGCAGGTTTTTTGAATGTTTCGAAATTCTTGTTATATACTTTTGTACTTTAGATGGTTTAGTTCGCTTAGTTGATACGCATAAATAGTCATCGTTATTGATATATGTGGAAAATTATATGTATATATATGTATAATAGAAATTAAATGAAAAGAAACTCCGCTGATACTTTGCTTTGGGCCAGTTATCAATAATTATATGTATATTCGTTTTATATATTGATATTGATAGTTCAGTTATCATCATCATTCAATGGAGGGACGCTCAACACTTTACTATACTTTTACAAAGTTGTTGCCCCTTACACAGATACTATCGTTACATGGGTATGTGTGTGTACATGTGTAATAGTGTGTGTGTGTGTGTGTGTGTGTGTGGCATATTATAATAACTATATGCTATTAAAGATGGTTTAGTTCATTCAAAGGTGAAAGATAGAGATTTGGTAATGAGAGGTTCTTGACTTAGCTGGGTTTCTCTCACAATTAATAGTAGTTTTGTATTAAATTTGATTATTTGTAGTTTTCAATTGGTTTAGTTATATTTGTATTACATATTTATTTATTAATTTATTTATTGGTTTGTTTGCTTTCTTGTTATGATCATTTAAAGATTTTCGTAGATGACAGCATATTTTTGATAGCAGGCGAGCAATCGATTATCGTTATCGTTATCGTTATAGTTATAGTTGGTTTCTCACGTGAAACGTAGCTTTTGATAAAATATCGATTTTTGATTACGCTTCAATTGCAATCAATTTGCATCCCCTGTTTTAGTATTACTTTTGTTTTTCTTTTGGATTGGTTTTATCGTTTGGGTTGATCGCGCTCATATTATCCGACTCAAAACTCAAGAGCTAAATGAGAGAGAAGCGACAAAGCAAAACGAATGTCAAAACCAAATGCAAAAATGTACAACACAAACGTTTGACGCCAGGTGGCGCTGGTTAATCGGCTAAATCATGGGCAGCTAAATCATAAATTAGAAATATGTACGAAACGATAAGGCTTTGAAAAGATTGCAGCTAATAATATCTCAACTACAATATATGCAATTATTTACTTAATTATGGAAAATAAACGCATTTGTGAAAGAGAACAATAGAGAAAGACAGAGATAGAGAGAGAGAGAGAGAGAGAGAGAGAGGTAGGCAGAGATAGAAATATGAACTTTTGGATAGCTGGGTAGAGAGAAAGAAAGTTTGGAGGACATTTTTTGTTGTTGCTGTTGCTTTTTAAAGGATAGTTAATGACTAGAATTGTTTGTTTCGTAATTACCATTTTCTATCACTTTGCGTTTGGGGGGATGGCACCGCGGGCACCAACCAACCCTCTGAGTGCACGCGTTGGGCGGTGGTGGGCGTGGCACGCACACACACGCACGACGCACGCACGCACGCAAAACAGAACGGTTGAGTAGAGTAGCCTGAGTGTTAGATCTTTTGACGGTTATGATTAGCTTTGTTTTGTTAACAATCGCTGTTCCTGCTGCTGTAACTATTAATGTTACTGTAACTGTTGCTGTTGCTGTTGCTGGAGATGCAGTTGATTTTCTTGTTGTTGTTGTTGTTGTTAATTGATTTTGATTACTATATATACTATATATTATGCATGTGTGTATATTTTTTGATAAATTTGTTTGTTAATTTGATTACACGATGATTATTTGATCGATGCTCGATAATGGATTAATTGATTATTCGATTTACGGCTATCGGTTATCGGCTATCGGGTATATCAGTATTATCGTCTATCGATTATTTTTATTTATCGATTTTGATTCAGTCGCACAAGCTAAGGCCACTGTGTTAGTTGCCCTGTGTATTTTGGTTTTTACGTTCTCGACTCACGTCACGTCACGTCTCGTTACGTTACGTTACGTTTCGTCCCGTTACGATCATTGCAATTAATAAGTGTTATACAATAAGTATATATATGGCCTATATACACATAGTACATACGAGTTATCACAGTTGATCATTGATCATTGTTTTTTTTTTTTTGGTTTTTGGTTTTATTTTCTTTTTCTTTTTGCTTATCATTGGCTTATCATTTGCTCATTGTTTGCTGTCCATTGGCATCATATGCCCACATATCGCAGCACTCTCAACTGTCCGTCGTTGTCCTTGTGGCAATCGCTGGCCTCATCTTCAGATTTAGATGCAATTTCTCTCTTTGGTTCAGTCGTCTCTGGCTGTAACTATCTCTCTGGTTCTGGTTCTGGTTCTGGTTCTGGCTCTGACTTTGGCTATGGTTCTGACTTTTGTTCTCTGGCTGGAGCTTAACTCTTGCTGGCGTGTTGGCCAGTCTTAAGGCAGCTCTTGCTTCTTTTGCTTTTGTTGCAGCTGCTGCTGTTGGTGTTGTTACTTCTTCTTCGTTGTTGTCTTCAGCAACTCCAGCTAGCAGCTGTTTGCGTTGCACTCTTGTGATTTTTGTTGCAGTCGTTGTTGCCGTTATACTTGCAGTCCCCGCATCTCGTGTCGTCATCGGCGTCGTTGAGACAGCTGTCGCATTTGCATCGTTAACCAGACTTAGTGTCGCTTCGTAGCCGCTGCCGCTGCCATTGCCGTTGCCGTTGTCGTTGCTGTAGTCGACCTTCATATTACCAATCGAAATCGTTGTGGTTTTAATCAATGTTGTAGATGTTTTTTGTAAATTTTATATTTTTTTGAGAAATAATACAAAACATTTGCATATTTAGAACATTTTGTATGTGCTGAAAATTCGAATTTATTGTTGGTATGGGTCCCACTATGCGTATACATACTGTGTGTACGAGTATGTGTGTTGTTCATAAATCAAAAGCCTAAATGCCGAACAACACATACATACACAGAGACTTAGACATAAACGTTGACAAAGGCATAGAATTAACAAAAAATAAACAAAGACTAAGTTGGTTTCTACTATATTACAAATTTTGGCAATGTTTCGTTTTCATAAATTAAATACACAAATTGACAAACATAAATATGAAAAGTATATTATAATTATGTAGATAATTGTGGGCGCACATAGTATATGTGTGTAGAGTATGTGTTAGTAGTCAATAATAAAGCCAATCAACAATAAAGTATGAGACGTAACACACAAATAAGGAACAACATCAAACATGAATAGTAGTAGTAAAACACAAATCTAGACAAATAGGTTAAGTCGTATACTTGATATATTATATTTGTATAGTCGAGAGATGGATAAAGAGAAACAGAGAAAGCGCGAGAGAGAGAGTGAGGTATTTTTAAAGAGATAGAGAGAGAGAGAGAGAGAGAGAGATATCTGAGTGTTTGTTTCTCTGAATGTATGATTGTGTTTGTGTTTTAAACAAGAGACATAAAGAAGACTTTATGTATATGTATATATATGTTTATAGAGAAAAAGATAGATAGCAATAGAGAGATAGAGAGAAAGAGAGAGAAAAATGGGCATGGTTGCCTAAATCTGAATCTAAATCTGAATGGGATGGTAAATGGACAATGGTTATTAGATGGACTATGTTCATGGACAATGGGCAGAATAGGCAATGGGCAATGGGCAATGGGCAATGGGCAATGGGCAAGTGGTCGCTCTATGAAGATGGTGGCCCGCTTTCAGGCCATACTTTTTTGTTTGCAATTGTTGTTGTTGCTCAACACGCGTTATTCTTCTTTTTTTCTTGACGGTCGTTCCATTCATTTGCTAGTTTTTATGTCTGTCTTTTGTTACATTTTTTGTCGTTTTCACTGCCATTTATTTAAATCCTATTGTAAGGCATACAAATACATTTTTTTTTTTTGTGTGTTGTATTTGTTAATATATAATTTTTTTTTTTTTCTTTTTCATTGTTCAGCCAGTATGCAAACGACGAACTATGTTTACGCTATTTTCTTTGATTAATATTTATAAGTAATTTGTATTTATTTAAAGAAATCCACACGCTCACTCGCTCGCTAAGTGTCATCACATCTGGTTATGTTTATAGAATGATGTTACAAGATATTAGCATCTTGCTTATGAAGTTGATGAGTTGAAAGTCGATGGGACAATTATATGGTATTTGTATATATGGAAGACATGCAATTTGGTTGAAGCTGTAGCTCGTTCGTTTATAGAATATATTCATATTGATTTATATATATTTTATGCATATTAGATGATTATTGATTGATGTTATTATATTTTTATGATTTTTGCTTTTATTTTGTATAATCGTATATGCAGTATATTACAAAATAAATGCCTTATAGAATGAGAGCAAAAAAAGAACAACATAAATATATATTTTTAAATTTGTTATGTTTTATGTTTTTCGTTTTCGTTTTTGCTTTTTTGACCCTATTTATTCCCTTTTGTTTAATATCTCGTTGTTTTTTGGTTTTCGTTTTGTTGATCGCTCAGAGCCAGATGAATTTTTAAATTATCGTTGACATATTTGATGTATGGTTTTATCATTATATGTTGATGATTTTTAGATATTTTTTTTTACATAGGTGGTAAGTAAGAGACATGAAATTGTCATTTGAGGTAAACAAATAATTATTTGTTTTGTTTCATTTTGTATTTTTTTGTATTGTATTGTTTTGGTTTTGTTACGTTTACAAAAGGTAGAAGTAGAAGTAGTAGAAGTATTCATAATTAAGATAGTAGCAGATAGTAGTTACATAATTATTATATTGTTTGTTTTTGTAATGTTTCGTTTAGCGTTTCGATTTGAGTTTTTGGGTTCGAATCGAATCACCATTGTTTAGGATGGTGAGATAATATAGTAGTAGTAGTAGTAGTATATGTAGTATGGAAAAACACAAACCAAAATGTTTTGCCGGAATAAAAATAGAGCAAGTTGATATGGATTAGTACAGTTGTTAAAATGGAAACAGTTGACACTCACCGATGATCTACTCACTTGCATAAACGCATAGACGCCTCGTAAAAACTCCATATTTTGTTGCTCTTCAGAACCCTTCTTAGCTGTCCGTTGCGCCCGACTTATATACTGCTTAACGGTGTCGGCGACCAAATGTGGTTTTAGTTTACGCGATAGAACGCTGCAAAAATGTACAAAAAAAGAAGAAAAGAAAAAACCCACACAAGACAATGAAAATGTTTTTTTTTTATATAGAAAGATTAAAAGCAAGAGATAATATATGTTATAGAGCATAGCATTTGTGTCTGTATGCGTGTGTGTGTGTGTGTGTTTATGCATGTGTGTCGCACTGTCGAGGCCTTTAGGCCTCTTTAAAATGTTAGCCGAATCACAGACCGACTGCGGCCTGGCTAATTGTCACTTGACGTGGTGCCTAAACCGAGAACACTTTTGTGTACTTAGTCAAATGCCTTTGTGCTAATTGGCCGCACTCAGCGTTCGCCCCCACCCCCCCCCCTCCTTGTGCAACACTCTTTCCTGCATTACGTATACGTTCCCTTTGCCTTGAACACTGACTCACGGCATTTTGTGTGTTGTGTTTGTGCTTGTTCTCAAGTTCATGAAATATGCGCAAAGGCTAAATAAACACACACAAAAAAACCTTATTTTAAAAACACAAAAATATTGTGAGATTTTTTTTATAGTTAAGCTAAATGCAGAAAATCTTCTAAGATTTTCAACATTTACATATTTTTTGTTAGTTGAGTGCAACACGAAATTCAAGAACTCCCTCCTTAGTGTTCTTAAACCAAAATCAAGTTAAAAATAGCGGTTTTTTTTGCGTGTACAAAGGAATTTTACAGTGTAGTAATTGCTGGCTAATAGAAACGCCTCGTTTACGCCGTTACGCACTTGTGTCAGTGTTAATTGGTAAATTGACGCTGCAGATTACGCTTATCGTTTAATTGCTCTAAGCAACAGGAATAACACACTCACAAACACACACACTCAAGCCACATAGTTAACGCACACAAACACACTCGCTAGCTTGAAGCGCATAATTTCAGTTTTATTCGCAAAGCTTTTAAGCCGTGACTTACAATCCAAGCAGAGCAAACCAGTAGCCAGCGTCACACACACACACACATCTACCCCCGCTACCAATCCACTTCCCGCAAACTGATTACTCTGTTTTACATAAACACGCAACCACGCAATCCACACTGCCATATCATAAATTTAAGCTAAACACGAAATTTCTGTGAGAATATTATATCTTCAATTCAGAGGAATGGAAACATCTTCAAATGAGAGTGCGACACAAACAGGGGCAAGTTGTTCGATGAGAGATGATTGAACCAACTTTAATTATTTCTAGGGAACTTAATTCGCATTAAAAGAAGATAAGAGTTACATAAAAGTTCAACATAACCGGAAAACAGATTTAATATAATTGCAACTGAGAACTGGTTCTGTGAGGCTGATTGAAATGGCTAAGCCAGCTGTCTGTCAGTTGGTATTTTATTTGATTGAGCAGATAACATAATGATGACCGCAGCTGATGCGGATTGACCCACAAGAAATTGTAAGTTTTTGAGCGATTTGATGTGGATAAATGGCACGATTAATTGTTTTCTTAACAAACAATAAGCCATTGCAATTTAAATCAATAAGCCAACACTTTGTTTCAATCGTTAAGCTGTTGCTCTTTTCCTTATCAAGCTCAGCTGCTAGTACTTAACATTGAATCCACTGAAAATCGCAACACCAAAATAAAGGAACAAAACAGTTAATACTAAGATTCGATTTTGGTTTGCTATATCCGCGACTGATTGCTGTTGGCAGTTGTCGTTTGCAGATTTCGATCTTTAAATAAAATTCTTTTTCAAATTAAATAAGCTGGCATTTTAACCACCAGCACCAATCGTTGTTGCCAACAACAGCAAATACGAAATACAAGCACAAACCCAAAGAAAAACGTAAAGAGGAACAAAAAGCATTTATCTTGATTTTCACGCTGTCAGCAACATCTCAAAAAGGCGACAGTTTGTAAAAAGGTAACAGCAACAAGAAACTTCGCGGTGTCCCACTGAAAAGAAGTCAATTTCAAGACTTGCCGTTTATATATAAGAATATACACCATATATTTATTTTTTTATTTTTTTTATACTTATTTCTGTCTTGCAGTTTATCATTTTTGTTACGCTTGTCTTCCTTAAAACGAAGAAGATGATGAAGAAAAAAGTTACAAAGCAAATCGAAAAAATAAAATCACAAAATAAATAAGAAAATTGTGAGTGCGGTTGCAAACAAAATAATAAATTAAAAGCACTCGGCGCGCAAAAGGTCAAGTCAAAAAAAATAAAATAAATACAATACCAAAGCATGACGCCTTTGATCTGCCACAAAGTGTGGCGCCCCTCGCGCTCACAAATACATTCTAAGTTCAAAACATGCCTAAAAATGTCCATAAAGTTGCGTTTATTTGTGTTTTGTTTTTTTATATTAGCATTTTTTGTATTCATCTTCCAGTTGAGTCATTTGCTGGTTACAAATGTAGCTCGGATTTTTCTTTAAAGATACTGTTAATTTTGTGGCAATCCAAGTCAATAGGTTCAACAAATTCCGCAGCAGACTGTTACCAGGGCGCTCTTAAAGGGAGCCAAGCAGCTGCTGTCACTGGCAGGTGGCAGGCACAATAAAGTTGCAATCATATTTGGCCCGGCCAAAGGTCGGGATTGTTTCGGTTATTTGTGGCTGCAGACAACGAAATCACAGATGGGACACTTGACATGCGACCAAATTAGCCATAAGCGACACTTGAGTCTCTAATTAACTTCACTCCCTTCAACTATTAAGCTTTATAATTACATGCTCTTCTGTGTGTGCGTGTGTGTGTGTGTGTGCGTGAGTGTATGTGCGTGACTGTGTGCATGTGTGGCAAGCACATAAGTTTATGTTGTATCAAGAAGAAGCTTGTTATCCAAGAATAATGACAAAATGTTATTATATATATCGTTTATATAAGGTACATGTTATATATTGTCTATATACATATACCAGCTTTAAGTTCTCAAGTTAAATTTTTGGTTTCTTCTCTTCGAATTAAATCAAAAAGTTTACGGAAAGTTTGCTTTGAACCTGATTATCTGCATAGCCGAGCACAATGGAAATTGAACGAGACATAAATTCTTTGGCTCGCACAAATCTTAGATAAGAGCACGTTCTGCCAAACAGTGAACGCAAATAAAAATGTATTTATTATGATTTTTGAGTACACGGCAGCAATTTTTCGAAAGATTGTGATGATAAGGGAACTCAATTGTATTTAGTTTCAATTTGATCTTTGAATTAATATCCGGTTAGTATTCATTTAACTTGGCACACCTGCGCATCTATTATTAATATTCTACAGGTAATACGAGAAGTATAACGAAGAATTTTAACCACATCTGGAATTGAACAATTTCATCAAACATTTTAGAGTAAAAACACTTTTGTCTTTACTAATATGCACCACAAAAAAAAAACAAAAACCAAAGTTTCACATCTTAGTGACCATGTTTTTGAAATGCTGCACCCGCGACTTAGTTACGACCACTAATAATTGTGCAGAGGATAAAACATGAACGATGTTCGTTTCTGAAGGCACAAGCAACGTGCAGCCCCAAAGTATGCAATAAAAAAATGCACAAGAGCATTATTTGTCAGTGTTCGTATTGCCGCAGCAAAATCTCACACACAACTAAAGCAAAAGCAAAACGATTGGATGGAAGAGGAAGTGAAAGAGGCGAAGGACAAGCGATGACATGAAATTGCTCTGAAATTACGATTACATTTTTATTTTATTATTTTCTATGACATTTCGGATCCAGTAGCGCATAATAAGCGCAATTAGAAGCCAAGCGAAATGCGAAAGGCTGAAAGAGATAGAGAAAGGAGAAAACTAGCGTAGCTTTTTGTGAGGATATATAAAAAATGCAATTTAAAGTCTGAAAGGCATTGAAATAGTTTAAGATGTTAAATTCTAAAACCTTTTCCGACGCTTGGTTTTATTCTTTATACTTTAATTGAAATACAGTACGACCTCGGTTAACGCAACCCTCGTTGCACGCAAATGCTATATTATTATATATAAATCCTCAATAACACTGCTCTAGGAAAGTTGATCACAAATGCGGAATCCGGGCCAAGAAAGCGTGTTGCAATAAGAGCTTGCGAATATGATAATATGGAGAAATCATTGTACGCGTGGTTTCTAAAACAAATGATCGAAGTTTGGTTTGTAGGACTGGCAAACAACTTGTCGGCTCTATAAATAAGTACATATGTATGTATGTATATAATATTGAAACTAAAAAAAGGGTTACTTAACATATTCTTTAAGTTCTTTTACTTTCTGTACATTAAATTTAGGCTTTTCAGAAATAAAAGTCGTGACGCCTTGCCGGCTCAGCTAGAATGATCTTCATATACAAATGTTTTAGTGGCGAACTTATGCTACGATGAGCTATCGAATAATACAATTGATTTATACGATAGTTTGCGACATCAGCTGTTAGCGCTGATAGAGCTGCCAACCCATTAAACAAATAAAATAAACATAGTTTGATGCGCAGAAACAATAAAATACAATTCGTTAATTTCTTTACGGGCATTAACATGAATAGCTTATTATTGTTAAACTATCCCAAACTATTTATTAAGCAGCAAACAAAACGAATGAGGCTCTTAAATTGCATGACTGGCTGCTGACTGACAAAATGCCAATGCCGAAATGATTACTCGGAATGGCAAATGTTATTATTTGAGTCGCATTAGTATACACACGATAACTAGCTCGTCATCAGTGTTGCCAGGCATTGGGCGCCCGCATAAGCTAAATCATCATCCCATGTGATATTTGCAAATGTTTTAGCTTTTCTATTTTCATATATTCTAGATCCAGCCCGGAACAAGCTAATCTGGCAGCACTGCTCGTCATCATCATTAGTATCATTATCGTAATCTCACAGCAAGCTACATATTTATGTATGCATATGTATGTACATACACGTGTATTGTAAACGGCATGCCATTTAAATTTTGTAAACAACAAGAACAACTGTAACAATAGCGTAACGGGAACGAAAACTATTTAGAGTGGTTTTTGTTACTTTTCGTGACGTTTTATGATTTTGTTTATTGGCCCGAGTGGGTCACAATTTGTTAAACAACAGTTGAACGATAGGATCAACGATGAACAAGGAAACTCGAATGTTGCATTTCCTTATTGTTGTTGTTGCTCTCGTTGTTCCCTCCCCTACCCCGTTTCCACTTCTTTTGAGTATTTAGTATGTACATATGTATATATACACACATACATTGTGGTTTTGGCATTCGCATCGTTTCGTTTTTAGTTTTGTTTGCCATTGCTACTATTGTTGACAATTAAACCAGGCTACCTGTCCGCCTGTCTGTCCGTCCGTTTATTGTCTACTGACCCTGCAGTTGCATGCCCCAGCGACTGCTTGCAACGAAACGGAACAATTGCCTAGCGAAGGTCTTGCCATTATTTGACTTTTTGGCCTTTTTCAGTACCACATGCTTAAATACATATGAAGCTTAAAGTAAGCCCGCACACACACACACACATACTTATAATGCTGCAGCAACAACGATTTTTATTGTCTTATGCTGGATTTGTGCGCCAAGTCCCAAATGAGGACAGCGCGCTCCTCATTCCCTCTACTCCTTCTCGCTCAAACACAATTCCGTTTAAGTGCTACACACGCAAGCACAGCACAGCACACGCACACACTCACACACACACACAGACGTGAAAAAGTGCAAAAAGCGAGTCAGATAGAGGAAGAGATTCAAATATGCGAGGGCTGCCTTTTATTTAATGGTTTTATTTTACTTAAAATTAAAATTATTAAATGGTTTTATTTTACTTAAAATTTTTCTACTCAGTTAAATTTCGCCTAGCAAATACTGGTCATTTGTACTCTGTACTTATGCTTAATGACACTAACACAAAATTATGCCATCGCAATTTATGCAGCGATGCACACAAATTTCGAAAGTGTATTCAGTCGACACTTGTCGATGTCATTTGCCGACACAGATAAAACAATAATATGAACAATAACAAAATTCTAGACAAGCAGGCTCAGCAAGAAGCGAAACACACGCACACATACAGTGACAAATTTTTACCGTTGCCGCTAGCCTGCCGCTTGACGGGCCGCTGAGTGCAAGGGCAACTGAAACAAAAACGGCTGCACATGGTATCCGCTATCGCGCTCCCTCACACTTATGGCTTACTGCTTTTGTTATTCTGTATACAATATGAAACATTACTGATACTTTTCTTACCAATGGCCCACTCTTGAGATTGTACTCTCTTTTCATTTGACCCTCGCACTTGTATTATTTGCACAGAGCTGTGTGCCACATTCCGCATGGGAGACACACGAAAGTTATTACACTTATTATATGAAGAAGATAATTTTATTGGCGTGTGTGTGTGTGTGTTGCCAACGCTATGCGAAAAGCAAAAGCAAAAAAAAAAGTGAATAAATTAAAAGCAAAGACTTCATCTGTGCGTGTGTCTGTTTTTTTGGTGGCTTGGCTTGCACAATGTTGATAAGAGCTCTACGGCTGGGCTGTGTGTTTAAACCAGTTCGAATTATATGCTACACTATATTATACATATGTACATACATTAGTACAAATGAGTAGTAAACTTATTTTTTATTGATTTCATCAACGTTAATGCTAAGTGCAATGCGCACTGATTTGCCTGCCAGAAGAGTAACTTTTCTTCCCTTCGCTTCTAGCTCCACTCTTCGTATTCGTTTTAGCTTGGCATTATTGTTAATATGTACAATTAATATATATGTAGATATGGAACAGCTTACAGATCTGCTCTTCATTCGGGTGAACGTTCCGATGCATTCGGCTCCTGATTTTCTGTATCGTTATCCGTTCCTGCCCCCGATTGGTTTTCATTGTTTGTGGGTGAAGGTGTTCCTTCAAGCATAGGCATTGAATAGATGGAGTCATTTGCACAACTCGGATGTTGCGTTTTGTCGGACATCGCTGAACCCGAGTCATTGAGTGGATCGTCATCACCGTTTTGATTATTTATGGCCATCATGTCATTTGCATTGCCAATCGAATCAGTTTCGTAACTTCTTGGCATTTTATTTAGGATGGCGTCATAATGAACATTATTTGAGTAAAGAAGGCGCAATGGCGGACCAATATCCTGCTGTTGTCCTTGCGAAGCTGCAAAGGGAAAGCAAACAACATGGGCTTCTTCCGCTTCGGGATAGTAGATTTCTACGGGTCGGTTATACATGTCAGCCAGCGCCTGCAACTCGAGATGATTGCCGTAAACATTACTACAGCGCTTACGTAGAAGATACTCTTCGAGCGATTCGGTGTATACAAACGACTCAAAGCGATCGCGATTTTGCTCAATGTAGTCCATGACCTTTTGTCGAATACCGAAGTGTTCTTCCTCATTGTCATACAAAAGTATAGCAATCGATCGAAAAAGGCAGGCGCCATCTCCAATAACTTCGCTCACCAAATAAGTAAACATTTGCGAATTCATCTGCACTAAAACCGGCATTCGTCGCTGCGGCTCTTCTGTCTGCATTTCCGCATTCTCTTCGACTGGTGGTTCGGTCGGTTGTTCTTGCTGTTCTTCCTCCATTGGTTGCTCCGGAAGATTCGGCTTATGTGGCCCTTCTGCCTTCGTCGACATCCTTTGCAGTGAGGCCACCCGACGTGCGACCCAGTAACGCCTTAGCGTTGGACTAAATGCAAACTGCCGCGTGCTCCGACTGCTTAAGCATCTAGTCATTAGACATAGAAATACATTTCTGTTACGCCTGTTTTCTAAACAGCGTATCCAGCGACGCAAATAGCGCTTAACTTGAATAAGCATCAATGCTTTGCAGTTTTTGGATCTCTTGGCCATTTTAAAAGAAATAAAATGCTTATTGCTTGATCAAATATTTTGCGAGTCGCAGCTTGCTTATAATGCCCAGGGCTACACAGAAAAGAACGTGTGTATTCGTCCAGCTTTGCTTATCGATAGTATCAATTTAATACGATATGAATACCTGACGCTCCGGCCAGGAATAAATAAATTTCAACTATTTCTGTGACGAGAGAAATTCGAAATCAACAACAATCAAGAAAGAAAACAAAATGCGAAAAACAAGCAATATTACGTGGCTTATTCGTTCTTGTGCAATAGGCAAAAAGTCTTATTCTAACTTATAACATATAAGTGTATTATGGTCACACTGACCGTATGGAATCGCTTTAGCTGAATTTTATACAAAAATTTATACATATGTGGCTTGCTTAAGAACATTGAGCTGCGGCGAGTAGCACATACATATTTGTCTATGAACGAGTAAAGCTGAATATGTTCGCTGGATTTGCTCATCACAATGTGTACCATCACTAGAAATATATCGATGCTGGAGCTAATCGAGTTGATAGTTTCACGGCACTCAACAAATAAGGCGATAAATTGAAACGAGACAACAACAATCGTGATGTATACATATAGAATAAAATAACGATAGCTATCGTGTCCAATAACTCAATGTTGTATCGATACTGTATCGCAGTAGACTCTCGCCGCTAAGTGACTGACGTACAGTCAGTACGTAAGTGTTGCGCGAGTAAAACGAGTAGTGTTAAGCGAGTGCCGACGCGCGGTATTAATTTACTGTTTTGTCTCGTTTGAGCTCGTTCTCGTAAGAATCTTTTATAGACGAGTCCCGAGTTCGACTGTACATTTTATGTGTGCGTGTGTGTAAGTAATTTTGACAAACGATCGTCTTGGTTGTTCGGTTGTTCGAACGAACACGAGCTCACTCGTTGCAGTTCTTTGCTTGAGAAGTTCTCAACAACTGTTCATTTGTATAAAACGGAAATTATTAATCACAACAATACATTTTAAAAATGAATTTCTTATTTGTTTTTACACAATAATTTGTCTAGATTATTTTTCAATAACGTATTCATGCCTCAATTTAAGATGATTGCTCCATACCATTTAAGCAAACAGAAAAAGAAAAAAACTAAAGCTGTGCTAAAAAATAAAAACAAATTGTCTTAGTTGCTTAGTCCTCAGACTTATTTCTTTCCCGCTGGCTTACAGTTTGACTAAAACCCCCTCCATTCACAAGTTTTTTTTTTTTCTTTACATGTCTTCCCCCCCGTTGCGTTGTCGGCATTGTGCAAATGCTGCCCCATTTGTCAGCTGGCACAAATTTGCATAAGCGACGCACAGCCAAGCAGTCGGATGACTTATGGTTGTTGTGGCCCTTTGCCCTCTCCACTTCCACCTCCACCTCTAGCTCCCCCAACTTGTCCCTTCTCTTTCTGTACTCTTCATGCCACAAAACGCAAACTTGGCCCCCTTGTCACCGCCTAATCTCACGATCCAAAAATTTCTCGTTGAAATTAGCTGTGAAATGCCACCAGCAAAAGCGGCAGCTAAAGGCGACGGAAATGACATAGAAATGAAACAGAGTAGAGAAACAATGGAAACTACGAGTAATATGTCCCCACAGAGAAAGACAGAGAATGGGTTGAACCACAGACTGACGGGGTCGACCAAGAGTTGGGTTGAGTTGGGCTGGGCTGGGATTCTAGCATGAGCGATTGAGACACAGTTGGTCGAAACGCGAGCTGGCCGATTATAATGTGCCAGCAGCCAGCTGACGAAAGGCGACCAGGGAGCAAAAAAGCAGACAAAGGATTTTAGCTCACCGCAAACATTTTACGCAGCCACGAATTTTAAGCTTTATATGACCCATAAACCCGATAATGGTATATCAGACGAACTGTGCCACACACAGCACACGGTGCTTGAAAAGTATGCACAAACCTAAATAAAAGTGGTAAGTATTTGCTTTAAATAATGCTATAAATAATGCTTAAAAAGTGCAAAACGTTGACGTTCCCCTGTTTTTCGACCATCCATTATAAAGTCCAAAAATATGTAGCAAAATGTCTTTTGCAAGAAATATTCAAAAAAATTTTATAAAATTATAATTCTATTGCAGATAAAAAGAAAATGTAGGCATATTTTAAATTGACAGTTAGAAGCGTATTAAAAATTAATGCCTAAAGTAGTCTTGAAAAGTTATAACCAGAACTCTCAAGTATTGTTCACCTTGTATTCATATTTAAATTTGATAGCATTCTATGAAAATATGAATTTATGAAATTGAGCGCATATTTCTGCTCTAAAAATTGTTGTCTAGTCTTTCGAACAGGATATGGAAGCTATGTAGGTCGACGCTGGCAACAACAAAGCATTAAACCACCAAACCACCAAAGTGGTGCACGTATCACAATGTGTCCTTTCGAGTAGCATAAGAATAAAAGTATGAAAATTGCTTCGCAAATCACGTCACATTCTCAACGTGGGTTCTTCGTGTGCTCTTCGTTGGCTTCTCCCACTTCTTAACCCCCACCATCACGACTGCTGCTCTAACCCCTGCCCCGAACAATATGCGAGAAGCAGGCCGAAAACGAAACACAACCACGGTTCAGGTCCAGTGATGATAAACAAAAGCAAAAACAAACTTTAATGGCTCAAAAGAGAAGGGAATTGTAAGGAAAAATATGAAACGAACGGCGCAAACAGCCATGAAATAAAATATAATAAAATAAAGTAAAGTAAAGAATGGCAAAAAACAAAGATAGCTAAAAAGAATCGAAGAGAGAAAGTAAGATAGAAAGAGCCAGCAACACGCACACACTTAAGGAATAAAGAAAGAGACGATTTTCGGAAAAAAATATCATCAACATCACGAATGTTGATGCGATGGGAATAAAGATGGGTTTACTTAGGGTCCACACTCAAATACCATGTACGCTTGTATAGAGATTGAATGAGAGAGAGAGAGAGAGAGAGAGAAGGAGAGATATAAAGAGCGAGCATTCAGCTGCTTGTCGTCATTGTCGTCGCCATTATAAGCATAATCTTTAATAAACGAGTGAGCGCCTGGGAGCACAGACCCCCCACCAAAGGTCCATTCCTCTACCATTGCCTTTGAGCTGCAGTTGGTCCAGCTTGCCGCGGGTAAATCTCAAGCAACCGCAAATAAACGATGAGAGAAGAATCTGAACTAGATGAGCATAACACAGAGAAATGTATTTGTATTTGTAAAGGTACACTCAAAATAATATATGTGCAGATGCTTTTGCATATTATTGCTCGTTGTTGGTTATTAAGACTAGAAATATTATATTAGTATATTTGTTTAAGGAATGTTAATTCCAGAAAATTTTTGTTGACTTTTAAGCTTCTTGCAATTACAAAACTTCAACTAGGCAATAATTTTGCTGGTGAGTGTTGGTAATGGAGAACAGCGAGCATTTTTCAAGTGAAGTGAAGTTTTAAATTAATTTTGACATAAGCAGCACAGCTCTTTAAACTTCTTGTGCCTTCGTACGCTGGGAAACTTCTGTTAGCTGCATTCGCCGCTTTACTTAGTCTTAAGGGGTTTCCAGCCTGTTTGCTTAAGGTAGAGTAGAGAAAAACGAGTAGGACGTTTCGTAATGTGTCTACCCAACCCAACCCAAACCAACCCAGCCCAACACAGTTCAGCAAGTCTCTGGGCCCCGTTTGTCGGCCAAAGGAAACGTAATGTACACTAAATGGATATTTAATTATACTTTGCCGCCCGCCCTACCGACCGAACGTCCGTTCGGCCTGCTGAGGACCAGACCAAAGCAAAGACCAAGAACGTGAACAAGAACGAGGCTTGCACCTGGACACAGGCTCAGGTGTGTGTGGCGAGCCAACTTAAATGGAGTGGGCGTTGGTTTGGATCGTCAGCGACTTAAATACTTTTAAACTATGCATCAAAGATTTATTATTTCAAGCAAACTTAAAACAAAAAATAATTATGAAAAACATCAAACAAAATACTGCATTAAATTGCACAGAAATTTGTTATTTATTGCAGGGTTTGGCGGGGGCGTTAGGGCGCATACTAATTGAATTTGTGCAATGGCATTTTTTATTGATGAACTTAACTTTCGCGCACACGTGACGTTAAATCATGCGAAATCCCTGCCAGAAATAACCACAGTACTTTCGCAATCCATTTGTAACTTAACCGTTTTCATTGCGTATACGCAATATTCTAAACGTTGGACTAACAATTTAATTGTCTCCAAAGTGCGTGAAAAAATGTTTGTTTTAAGTATTGCTGAACTTCTGACGAGTTGTTTTCTTTTAAATTTGAATCATGCATTAAGAGTTTATTTCATTAGCAATGCATACTGAGAACTTATCTTAGATTGTTCAAGGCGCATTTAAATTTTAAATGCTGCTAAAAATTATAAGTTGAATAAAGCTGAATCCAAAAGTGTTATGAATGTGGAATTTTAAGTTTTTAGCATTTGTAAAATATTTGGGCAAAAAATGTATTTAGCAGCTGACATCGATTTAAAGCCAATTTGTGTGTTAGTCTTCTTCTCTAGAGAGCTTTAGCCGGCAGCTGCTCTTTCGACTATGGAAATGAAGTGCAAGGCTCGCAGACTTTGGTTTACGCTAAGGACTAACTGCAAATACATATACATATATATGTATGTATACAGACACATGTTTGTGTGTGTGTGTTAGTGTTCGACGGTTGTTGGGCTTGTAAATCGCTGCCTGATTGTCATTTTGAGTACTCAGGCAGTAGGAGTTGGCAGTGACTCAGGACTCTCACAACTTGTACAAGGAGAAGTATTCATATATGTATATATTTTAACGTGCCTGCAGAAACACTACACACACATACACACAGAGAGAGAGAGAGAGAGAGAGAGAGAGAGAGAGCAGAGGAAAACAGTCAGAAACATGCAAATTGAGGCAGTGCGCGTTGTCTTCATTGAAAGTTGAAATTCTTTTGTTATTAATATTTGCAAAAGTTCGCAGCGCTCCAGCAAATTAATGCATACTCAAGAGGGTGGCAGACATTGTATAATTGGTATGGATTAAAGCTATATATAATATGATTTTTGATATTGGTTAACTTTGATGTCATATTTAAGCTTGGCAATAATGCTCGTAAAATGAAAACATGAAAACTTTCAGTGTAACCCTCGGGCAACTGAAGCTACTTCGCCAATTGCAGCGCATTGCGTCACGAAGATATATGTACATATATATATGTGTGTGTGTGTGTGTGTTTTTGTGCTTATATATTTATATGTATTCAGTAGCATGAGAGTGTGTGTTTGTGTGTGTTTTTACATGCTTACATTTCATACAAGCATAAGAAAATATTTGCAGTCATATTTTTACTTTTCTTTTTTATGTTTTTTTTTGTTTTTTTTTTTTCTGCGTATATTTCTCAACTTCTGTGTACTTTTGTTTGGTTTTCCTTTTGTATTTTTGCCTGGTGCTTACTTTCTTTTTTTTTTGTTGTATCTCTCTTTCTTGCTGGAGCATTTTGTGTGCAAGCTTCCCGCGTTTGTTTAGTAACTTAAGCACACACACACAAACGCACACATACACATGTAGTTACATATGTATATTTGAGAAATATGAGTTGCAAAGGAGCTCAATTTGCATAGCAGAAAAAGCATTAGGAGTCAGCTGCAGCTTAAGACAACTTTACCGTTTAATTAAGGCCAAAAGAAAAGAAAAAAAAAACATGAATTTCAAACGACAATTTTTTCATTAATTTTCCATCTCTCTCAGCCAATTTTCATTAGCAATAAATTTTGATTTTAGTTGAGAATATAAACGAACATTGTCCAAAATGTGTCGAGGGTATAATCTATTCGAGTTCTTTATTTTCTTTTCACTAAAACAATCGTTTTTTGTTTCGATTTTATCCTGTTTTGGGGTTTTTTTTTTTGCTTGCAAATCTCTTCGATCTTTTGCCGCTTGTGGCGAATTTGCGTTGCTGATTGGCATTTAGCGATAAGCGGAATGAAGAATAGAGACACAAGCTGATATCACGAATGGGGCCAATATCTCAAGAATACGTTAAGACACTAACAATGAAATAGGGAGAAAGTGCTTGAAAGAGGGGAAAAAGAGGGAGTTTATAAACTATGCGAGACATTTATGCCAGCTGCTGCCTGGCGGCAAAGTTGCTCAATTCTATTTACATTGAATGCATATTTTAGCTCATTTCATTTGCGTTTCAATTTGTGAGGCAAATAGTTCAAGTAGCAATTGCAAGCTGCAGGCAAACCCAAACACTCGGGATACACACACATGTTCAGAGTGAAATACATAAAAGGGCGTAAGTGGTAAAAATAGAGAGAAAGAGTATTGTAGTTTGATTGGATATTAAATATGTGAAACGTGCTTCTGCATTTTAAATACAATTAACAAATTCCCAGGCACTCAAATCGCTTACAAAAAATTCGAAAATGCAAATTAGCAACAGCTTCAAAAATATATGCAAAATAATTCTATTATCTCGAATTAAAGGCTAAAACCATTAGCAAAGGCTCAAGTTCAAATAAACTTTTCTTTATTGTTCATATTTACTCTTCAGTGACTAGCGCTTTCATATACATATGTAGATAAGGTTCGCACTTCTTTGCAAGTCTTTTCTTAAAATTGCACCTTTAAAGTTACCAAAAACAAAATAAACATTTTAAAAGTAGCAAATAAAAAAACAATATGTATGAGTTTCTGCCAAACCAATACACTACCATTCACACCCACACTTACACACCCACATACACACACACACACACATTGATATTCATGCGCTGGCTGCGGTCTATCCATGTGCATTGGGTAAGCCATTCGTTATAGCGGGCTTCGGACATTTTGTAAAATTTATTACATTGCACCGACAAGTTTCGCGTGTTTCGTTGCATGCGCCTACACTTCAGTTAACAGCAGCAACAACAGCAGCTACGTTTCAGTGGGCGAACACGACCACCACTCAATCAGTCAAACCACCTAGCCCAAGCACCCCGGCTGCCACCCGTTTGCCAATGCCCTTTTATTTTTTTTTTTTTTTTGCCCATTTTTGCACCTAAGAAAATGTGCAACGTAACGCGGGCCACCATTTTCAATAAGTGCAGACCCCCCCCTCCCCGCCATCAAAAAAAAAGTTTGGGCATCGGCGTTGACAAGCCGAAATGCCAAAATACCAAAATGCCGCGATTTAAAAACGACAACATCGACATCGGCATCGGGCCCGGACTTTGGCTTAACACCCGTATCTGCGGACTCGTGTGAGTGGTTGATCGGCGTGGTTGCTGGTGTTGCGTGGGTTGTCCCGCCACTTTTTCAGCCTTTTCCTTTTGATTTCACCCGCAGCTATGCAGTTTTGCCTATGCTTGGGGAGCATTGACCGGCCAGCCGCCACACTCGAATCACAAACACACATGTACACATACATACATATAGTGCACCCAACCGACCCGACAGACCAGTACCAAACCATGCCGCCCATAGCCCAACATTGCGTAATAAACAAAAAAAAAAAAAAACAAGCAGTGAACGTTAAAGGACGAGAAGTGTAGAAGGTGTGCAGAACTCTTTAAATTAATGTTAGACATAAGTATAATAAATAATTTAAGGCCGTTAAGCCTTTAAAGCATCTTGCCAATGTGTGATTGATTCATTTATGGTAAGAACAAACCAATGAAATAAGAACTAAGCGTTCATCAATGTATTACTTCAAAGAATAGTATTTCTGAGGGGTTTTTTCAACACTGAACCGTTTGCAAGAGGAATATAATCGACACTCTATAAAATCTATAAGATATTCAAGTGAATGAGGATTGCTGGTTTCATTGATTTAGCGGTTTCTCTCAATTTAGTCAAAAGTAAATACTGAACCTTTGGTCCATGACGCCACCACCACCCACCACCACTTGGTGAGAAGGTAGTTGAAACGGTTTTCTGCCAAATGCCTTTCATGTGCGTTCAAATGCAAAAGTCAAAGCTTTGGGTTCAATGAATTTTGGGCGTAGGCGTGGGCTAGGGATGTTGGTGGCAACTTTAATGCGCCCTCTCTTAATGTTCAACCAAACCACAATTTGAGCTAAGTGCAGGGCGCTTTTGGTCCGTTGGTGGCGGTGGTGGAGAAGCGAGAGAGCTAAGCGGATGAGTGATAAATCTTTATCACTTTTTCCACAAACAGCGCCAGCCGGCTAAATTGATTAATTGCGCAAATAAACGCGCGCGACGATAGTCAAGAAGCGTTTCCCACAAGTTGGCCACAAACCAAAGACGTCCTTGCCCACGCCAGTAAGAAGGAATATGAGCTGACAACTTTCGTCACGTTGCATCGTCCAACACGGCAAATAATTAATCAAAGTTGGCTAACATACCACAATATACATTTATTAAATAATGACTAGATGACACCAACATAATTAGAGTGTGCTGGATGTCTGTACAACATAGATATAAAAAAATTGGACAAAAAATAAGAATATTTTTAGACTATTATTGATGAATCGTCGCTCTTTTGACTGAACAAGCCGTAATTAAATAACGGCAGCATCTCAATGAATTACATTTAAGATTTTTCTTCCGACCAAAGCAAATATTTATTTTTGGTTTACTCTCTCTGCCGCCTCCCCACAAACCAATTACAAATTGTGTCCTAAAAATAAGGGGCACAAGCAAGCAAAAAACTAGGCGAGCTTTCTAATAAAATTATGTTGTTTTTTTTCGTTCCTTTTTTATTTTTGGTAATTAGCTTTGTTAAAAGTGGGGCAAACAGATTGCAATGATAATTTTATTTGCATGTTCCTTCTCTCTCTCTATTTCTCTCTCTCTATCTTCCAAAAAAGTTATGAACATTAAACGGTCAACTTTTAGGTTTTCTTAGATAATAACCCAAAAGCGTGAACCCATTACTTTTACAGTGAGTCTGTTCAAAACTCATATAGTTATTTATATAACATTTGACTCGCGTTTCCTTAAAACAAAAAAAACACAAGATGAATCCTTCTGCATGAGTTGCAAGTTGTTGATTTTATTTATCCTCGGTCTAAGCACATCAGCTTTAAGTGATTACAGATTACACCCTCACACTTACGCACACTTCCTTTACAACACACACACACGTTGGTGGCGTGTTAAACGTCAGAAGTCAATATAGAGAAAATTTTTAGATGCTTTGCCATTCAGTCTCATTCTCTCTCTGTGTTCAGTAGGTGCTGTAATACAATCAGTTGGAGCAGACAGACGACAACGAAACGTGGCCACATTAAACAGGTGAGTGTTGACACATCCCCTCGCTACCTACACATACACATACACATACACACACACACGCACACGCACATACAAAAACGCGAGGCGGGCGCACTATGCAAGAAAAAAAAAAAACACTTTTTAAAAGTCAGGCAGAAAAATGTTTTTTAAACGCTAAATTACTTTTGAATGGCAGCTGTAGGCGGCTGAGCTGGGCGTTGCGTTCATATAGGCGTGGCAGCAATGTCACAATTTCATTTTGCGCTTCCTCATCTACATACCAACCTCCCATCACCCCCTCCTTAAACACACGTCTCTAGTCGCCTCTGTTATCGTTTCTGTATGTGTGTGAGTGTGTTTGGGGCGCATTTTTTTTAACGCTACGTCTGAAGAGCGGAAATGCTTATCCCAACACTTGAGCATCACGTGCGGCTGACGCGACGTCGACTGCGCTGTGCGCTGCCAGCAGCAAGCAACAAAAAAAAATATATATATATAACATATAAAGCAAAGTTGTCAAAGCAAATTTTTGATGCTCTTTCCTAAGCACTGAAACAACATTTATAGTTAGCTATTCTAGGTTTGTTAAATTAAGCTTTAGACTGGTTTTAGTTATTGGTTTCGTTATAAACTTAATTTGCATTAAGATTTTACTGTTTCTTGCAGTTTTGTCAAACTAATTTGCTTATACTTATACACCATACACACTTGTATCAACAAATGTCTATATATATATTGCATTATCTCATACATATTTGTAAGATAATTAAGATAACATAAAAGTCTTAAGTTGATGTTCTTCATCTCCTATAAGCCGAAGGCTTATTTCAAAGGCTTATAGGAAAAAGTGAGAGAGTAAGAAGAGAGTAAGAAAAGAACGTTACCAAATGTATCTAAATGCCTATATACCCTGCATTGGTAGCTGGTAGCCTTGTCTAACTGTGCCATGGCGCGACGTCTCGCGCGCAAAGTCTTAGCCGCAAGCGTCTAAGGTCGTAGCAGTTGGTTTGTTTCTTTCGGGCTTAAAAGCGGTTCGAAAAGAGAAAGAGGGGCGGTAAGGAGGATGTGGCAACATCATCGTCGTCGTCGTCGTCGTTGTCGTTGTCGTGAAGGTGTTTTGAATGTTTAGCTCAAGTGGCTTTTTAAAAACACATTCTATGCTAATTAAGGGTCTGGCTTTAGGGCAGAGGTTAGCAAGGCGATGGCTTAAAAAGGTAAGGGAATTGGGGTAGAGAGTAAAAGTTAAGGGGGGGGGAGGTGCGGTGATTGTCAGAGGAGAGGAGAATGCCTAAATGAGTTGTCGTCGTGGACGTCGCTGATGTCGTTGTTTGCCTTTGATAAGCATAGATTGCTTCTACAGCCAACCAATGTCATCAATGGATGCGTAGTGGTGGTGGTGCTTGTGATTGTGATTGTGGGGTTTGTTTTTGTTGTTGTTGTGGCCTCGCTCATTGCGTAATCCTTAAAGTTGAATTCCTGTTCAAGAGCTGTCATCGAGTGAGAGTTTGCCAGACCCATTTAATTAACGAATTAACAAAGCCAGAAGTTTTTGCGGTATTTTAAGTGATTTCGGTTTCAGGATCAGCGCCATCACCAGGACGAGGACCCCACAAACAGGGCATGCGGCGTCAAACGGCGCCCAATTATTGTTGCAGCCTTGTTGTGCATAATTGAATTATTGCCATATGAAAAAGCCAAAATATAAAATAAGGGATTACGAAAGAACGAACCACAAACTCCATACTTCCATACAAAATTTGAGGGAACCTTAAAGGAACCCAAGAAGCCTCCCCCATTTCCCCGTTACCCTCTTCCCTGACTACGGACAGACGGCAGACGACAGCGACGGCAAAGTTTTCTCTTGTGGCATTTTATATTTTTGGCGCCTTTTGCGCTTGTAAAATAAATCACAGTCGACGAAGCTTAGGACAACAAACCGAAAAAATATGAAGGAAAAATAAAACAAGATGCCAAAGACAAAATGAGAAAGAAAAAGTCGCAAAGCTGAGAAGGCGGCAATAAATTGAATTAGGAATATAATTTTGAATTTGTTTGCGTCGTTTGTGCAAGCCTGAAACACACACACACACACACACACACACAGCTGTGTGTTTGGGAAATTTAATCGACAACTCGATACATTCGAATCGAAAGATTTGACAGCATGTCAATTTGTTTAATCTATTTGTAATAATAATTTTTTTTCTACAAAGCTATCAAAACCAAAATGTGGCAAATATTGATTCTATTGGCTTTATTTGGGCTTCCATTGCTTTGCGGCCATTTGGAATGCATCAGGGAATACTATCTTAAACTGATGCAGCGCATCTTTGCCTACACTTCCGAGGAATTGCAGAAGGTGTGCCTGGACAGAAGAGATAGACTTAGAGCCATACAGCTGCAGCTACAGCAGCAAAAACCCAAGAGAGTCATCAAATTGATATCGAGTCGCAGAGTGAAGCCACGCAAGGATGCCCTAAATGCCCGGATGGAGCAGTGCTGTGATCTTATTGCTGATGGACTGCGTATGGTGCTCGAGGATGATGTGATTCCACGTTTTGCAGCCGCTGAGCCGCCCGCTGGCGAATGGAATCTATTGACGCGCAATCTTCGCATCCAGAAGCGTCAACTCAGCTGGCGTCTGCTCATCCTATGGTGTTTATCGCTTAACTTTCGCTATGGTTTGTTGGTGCCGGTGCGAGGATTGGGCTGTGCCGCCTGTCTGCTGTTGACAACCGTGCTAACTTCGCTGCTGGGTTTGCTGCCCGAGTGGGGCTTCAAGCGTCGATTGGCTCATAAGATTATGCTGCCATGCTTTCGTATGGCCAACTTTTTCGTTCCGCTCATACGGCGTGTTCACAACCCGGAGCTGCGTCCCAGCAGTGGCATATGTGTGTGCAATCACACCAGTCCACTGGATGTCCTGGTGCTCATGTGTGATGTCTACTATTCGCTGACGGGTCAGCGACACGACGGCATCCTGGGCATTATACAGCGTGCCCTTGCCCGGGCATCGCCTCACCTGTGGTTCGACCGTCGGCAGCTGGGGGATCGCGAGGAATTGGCCATGCTATTGCGCATGCATGCTATGGGCAAGAACATGCCACCCATTCTACTGTTCCCGGAGGGAACGTGCATCAACAATACGGCCGTTTTTCGCTTCAGGAAGGGCAGCTTTGCTATCAGCAGTGTCGTCTATCCTATAGCTATACGCTACGATCGACGCTTTTGCGATGCCTTCTGGGACAGCACCAGGTTCGGCATGTTGCGCTACATACTGCTGGTGATCTCGTCGTGGGCAACGTCGTGTGATATTTGGTATATGCCGGCCATGAAGCGACGCAACCATGAATCACCCGTTGAGTTCTCGAATCGTGTCCAGGCAGCAGTTGCCGCACAGGCTGGCTTGGCAGATCTACCCTGGGATGGCAATCTCAAGCGTTCTCATCGTGTACGCGATTGGCATTAACAAGCTCTTCGAATTATTTAATTAATTCTATTGAGCGTAAGTATTTTAAAATTTTAAATTGAATGTTATAGTTGCTTGTTAATAATTTGGTTATGTTTGTTTTTGCACACACACACACACGAGCACACACACACACACACGAGCACACACACGCACACATTTAAATTGATTGTAATTAATAAAGTAAGCATTGTTGATTAAAAGGCTGTCCACGTTTAACAAAATGCTAAAGTAAATTTTCATTTAATTTCCATTGTACTCTTGTTTACAAATCAGATAAAGTGCGTTGCGTTATAAACAAACATGCCTTTTTCTGATTTCAAAATTCTTACATAAATATTTTGTTAAAAAATGTTATTTTAATGAATGCATATATTTATTTAGTTTCCTATTATTTAAAATCATTCCTTCCTAAATAGGTTTGAGTTTACCGTATAAAGTTTGAAACACATTTAATAAGTTTTGCCTAAATATTTACGCCCTGAACCCATAAAATGTGTAAAAGTGGTGGGAAGCGTTTCCAACCCCGAAAAGTATATATATATATTCTTGACCAGCATCAGCAGCCTATATGAATGCGTCGGTCTCAGAGAAAATAAGAGCTAGTGTCTTCAGATTTGATATATAAACTCTGCCTTACTATAGGCAGAATGAGTTTTTTTTAAATATATGAATGAAATCGAACGCAGTAATATCTTTAGTTCGAATAATTGTTTTCAAAACTATATATAATATTATGATAATTTGCGGAAGTTGAATTTTTTCGGTTGGGAAACACAGGTTTTATCACAGATTGAAGTTCATTTAAGCATTCTGTTGCGCATTAAATCTTGTATTCAGGCTCATCACCTAGTCGAGCTTTCTCGCCTGCAGGTTTTTCTCTTAGTTTTATTACCTACATGTATGTAATAAAGGTTTCGATTAATATGATGGTAGAAATTTTTTTCGTTTGAGTTGCACGTAGATAAGAGCAAAAAACAATTAAGTAATCCCAAAGTAGTATTCCCTTAAGGAGAGAAAGAGAGAGAGAGTGAAAGGTTGAAAGAAGGCTCAGGTCAGGTCAGGTCAGGTCAGGTTGGGACGGAAGGATACTTTAGATAGACGTACCGTTTCGGCTGGACAATCTTTCGTTCGTTGTTGCGTATTGAGGCGCCCGGACCGTAACGACCGAGCAGCGCACTCTGGGATTGAGATAGGCCACCGGCGGCACCACTGGCCGCTGTGATGGCAGCGATACCGCTGCGCAGTGAGGTGGCTAGTTCTCGATGATGGTAGGCGCCGATATGTGATTGAGATTGCACTGCATAGTCGAGGCCGGGCAATTCCAGCGATGCGATCGGATGGATGCGCGTTAGAGAGAGTGTGCTTTCCAATACCGTACTCAGCAGCGGGGCACTGCGCAGGGATCTCAGACTGCCGCGGCGCGTTAACGTATCGGGCTTATACATTTAGCCAGGATGCTTCACTCCCACTCATGTGGGAGTGTCCGTGGGGACACAGAATGTCCACCACAACCCAATAATGGAACTTTTTTTGTTATTCCTTTATTTATTTCACACTCACGCCTCTAGCTGTAACTTTTTTTTTTCAAGTCGAGCAGTTGTGTTTGCCCTGCCTCCACGTCCACCTCCTGCTTCTCTTTCTCCTCCTCCGGGTATAATTGTTATAAACGGTTAGGGTTTTGTTATCGGCACAGCGACGTTTTATGAGCAATTACGTTGCCGAGTGTGTAAAACTTGCGGGTCACGCGACCATTTGACAGACCTGGGGTGTAATTTGGGGTCCACCTTCACCTTCAACTTCAACTCGTGACACGTGAATCGTGACCGACTGCGTTTTGTTTGCACAAATGTTTGTACAAATTGCTTGTCGCCTTCGCATCGGCCTTTCCTTTCCTTCACCCCTACGTCGTCCTTTCTTTTGTCCTGTTTTGCATGTGATTTGCATGAGATTTGCTTTGTCAGATTGCGATAAAAAGAAAGATTGGACACAGCAAAGAGAGTGGGAGCGAGGTAGAGATATACAGAGAGAAAGAGAGAGACAGCGAAAGAAGAGGACGGTGGAGCTAACACTAAATACATACGTACAAAATGCGCTCTAACGTGGTTGATAAGTTAAGTGGGTGGTGCTGTGACTGCTGCAATCACTGCACTGCAATGAATGTTCTTGGTTGCAACATGAATGTGTGTGTGTTCGAGTGCAGGTATGTGGGGCAAGGGACAAGGTGGCTTAATGCACCGCCACCACCGATCCATTCGATTGACTCTAAGTGAATACGTACATAGACTACCCTTGAGACTATTTAGAAGTATGTTGTATGCGTGTAGTCGTTAAGTTTTTAATTCAACTACTTAGAAATAGTAAATGCAGTTGTAGTATGTACCTGCAAAAGCCAACTGTTAACAAATCTAATTGGTATTATTTTTCCCAAGAGGTAAAGTACTTTAAATATTTAAACTTGAAGTCAAAGTTGTATAAATGAGTTTTGTTATTGTGTTTGGGGATGAATGCACTGTGACCTAAGAGGTATTTTGTGCTCCCTTCTTGACCTATAACTCTTCCATCAGGTCCAGGTCCTGCATGAAAGCAAGTATTTATGATGGGTCAATAACTTCTAAGTCCCTTATTTGTATGAAATGTTTGTCTAAATAAAAACTTATTTTTCTTGCTAAGGTCCATGGATGATTCTCCTTTCATTTCGCAAAACCTGCAGATGCCGCTACTGGCTATTCCTGGCTTAATTAGTCTACAGTTTCCTGTCAGACTGGTAAGTATTCTAAGTCTATTTTTTCCCATAGATATAATTTATATATAATCGCTTCAGATTATAGCAACACAAGAGACTTTTGACTTTCCCGAGTCCTAGTGTCTTTTCCAAGCTCATTTTCCGCAAAAGTCTCTTCGTTAATTGGTTCCTGCCGTATCGAGCTTCTCCCTACGCCACAGTACGGCTCAGACCCTAAAACCAGTGTTCTGCTTGCAATAGAAATGATTTTACTCTTGAACTTTTTAAAGAAATTTCGTTTTTTCATCTTGGTTAGACAAATTGAAATCTCTGTGTTATAAAAAACATATATGCTAACAATTTTTCGATTGTTTTCTTCAATAAGTTATCGGACCTTTATAATATAAAATGTTGAAATCTCATAGTATTGTCAAAAGAAAAAATTTGTGTTACGAACCACTTACACTTGTGTTTATGTAAACTGTATATGTGTTTGATAACCGATAAGCGAGTTACTATCGATAATTTTGGCCAGTTCTATGCTCTAGCATGAAACGATTGTAATGGTTTTTGTACAAGAATTTGAGATTTTAAACTCATATCCACAATGTAATTACACATGTTGTAAGACATAGAGATATGTATATACATATATATGTAATATAGTATTGGTATAGTAGCTATTAATCTAATATTAAAATAAGAATGTTTAGCATATGTATATTATAATGAGCATGCTACTTTGATTGTTGTTCTAAACTCACTTGTGTCAAGTCTAAACAAACGATGATGACGTTGCTGATTAATTATGATGGCAATGAGGGCATTGGCTGTTTTTGAGGCGGTTCTTGTTTTGAGATTTATTGTTCCTTGCCGTTGCTTGTTACTGTTGCTGTTTTTGTTGGCAGTTGTTGTCCTTGTTGGCAGTTTGGATTGCTGTTGTCGCAGTTGTTGCAGTTGTTGCAGCTGCAGTTGTTGGCGCTTCCACTAGGCCAACAAACCCGCAGCATGCGCCGCTCTCCTTTCGCCCAACTCTCCGATCCAAATCCAATTATTGCTCGCCTTTTGATGCTCGATATTTAGATTTTTCGATTATATTAAACACTGCGCTACATATATATATATATATATTTATATATACATATAAATATATATATATATATATATTTTTTTATATATAGCTTATATACAGTTTGTTTTGAATGACCGATTGCAAATACTAGCAAAGTGATCAAATTGATTGATCAACTCTGACTGATTAACTAACTGATTGAGTGATGAGACGTGTGCACTGACTGGATATATATGTATATATACTGAGATACTGACTAGTTGACTGGTTGACTGGTTGGTTGACGGGTTGACTGACCGATTATTGTTGATTGACGACTGATTGACTGATTGATCGATTGATTGAACCTACTATATGAAGCTGGACGAATCAAATGGATAGCCGCCACTGGCTCTGCTGCTGATGCTCGCAATCGCAAAGTTTGCTGCTGCTGTTGCCAGTTCTATCTCTGGCCTTAACGTCTTGCCACCGAGTCCAATCCATTTTTTTCGTCGTGCTATTGCTGCTCACGTCTCCTGCGGCTCACACACACTCGCTCACTCACTCGCTCACTCACACACACCTACACAGCGGCGGCGCGCGCGCTCTTCTGTGTATGTGCGAGTGTATGTCGTTGTTTTTTCTTCAATTGTCTGCAGTTTGTTCCAGTTAACAAAACTTAACAAAAAAAAACCAAAAAAAAGAATTTTGCATTTGAACACGCGATCACTTTTGGTGTCGATTTGTTACTATCGGTATCGGTATCGGTATATCGTGTTATTATCGATCTCGCAACGTTGCTCAGCAAATTTCGTATAACTGTAAATATAGAGAGAGAGAGAAAGAGAAATAAGTGAAAATAGTCAGCTATATTCCTTTATTAAAATTTCCAAAGTCAGAAACGCTTGCATATTGAATTTGATAATGAGGCTAATAATTGTGTTTTATTAAGGGTTTTGGGGTTTCCTTTTGGGTTTCAGTTGACACTCAACCTATAAATTTTTCTCCAAACCTGCCCTTCTTCAGATTGTCACATTTGAGTGCGGTTGATTGATGGATTCGCTTGTTTACCCATTGGACAACAACAACAAGGTTAGGGCAAGCGGAAACGAAAGAGAAAAATAAAAATACACACAGAAACAGAGATGAACAGATTTTAAAAAAAGGAAAACGTACATATATCATAATACCCAAGTTGACAGAATTTTGGGCTTAAAGTCATAAAACTTATACCAAAGTGAAGAATGATTAAATAATTGTTGGCTTACAGCTGTCAAACAAACGTGTGTCAAATTGTAAGGTGTTACTGTGCGACTAATACAAACCCTAGTACAAGTACAATACCAAGAATTATTTACATGCATAATAATAAACAAAAATTCGCAGCGCGTTGTGTTTGTTCAATTACAGGCTCAAAGCATGCTTTAATCGTTTAGTTAAGCATACATTTTTTAGCTGTGCGCAGAGGAAAATATGCTACATGCAACGCGTCTCCAAGTCAAAGCTTCTCAACCCAAACACCAAAACACACACACACACATGAATGGATAGCAGCATTAGCTAAGAAGAACAGAAATGAAAAACAAAAAACGACAACAACAAAATTAAGTGAAATTTACTTTGACATATTTTTGTGCTTAGCAAAGCAAATACTTTCATTATTTTTGCCGTTGGCATTAAATTTCGTGCATTATGGTTGGTTCAGCCGCTGGACATGTACAACCTTATCACACACAAACACACACACACACACACACACACACGAACTACTTGCCTTTAAGCTGCATTTGAGTGGCTCAAAACATTTGTAGTACACTTTCACAAAAAAGAAAGCACAGCACATAGCGGGGAAAGAAGAGAAAGTTTAGTGCGGTATACATTTATGTATAAGCATATATAAAAAGATGGGCAACGTGGACAGATGGGATTCTTTCTCTTTTTTGTATATACTCATATATTTTGGTAAGCGCTACAAACTGGACACAAGTAGTAGTAGAAGAAAAAGACGAAGAGAAAGGACAACAGCAACAGCGTTATTACTTATTTCGATTAACGCTACTGGACAGGACACGAAGGGGGAGAGAGTGTGTTGTGGGTATTGCGGGTAGATGGGTGGGTTAGTTGGTTGCTTTTTGTCTGTGTGTATGTATGTGTGTGTGTGTGTGTGTGTGTGTGTGTTACGTTAGTTGTGGAATTTGTAATTTTTGCTTAAAACAATTTTAGATGCCGGGCGCTTGGGAGACTAAAACTGATTGTAGATACGACACGCTCCTTTCACTCAGCCATCCGACTCACTTTCTTTGTTGTCCGTATACACTATATATATCTTTGTGTGTGTGTGTGTGTGTGTGCGTGAGTGCTTAAACACATACATATGTACAAGTATTTTGATTGTGTTGACGCGTCTTCTTTTCCGGAGTTCATGACACAATTTCAACAGCGTTACGCTTAAATAGACGTTTATTTATGTCACGCTTTCCTTCCAAACCCAAGCCTCCCTCCCACCCCACCTACTTCGCTATTGTAAAGAAAAGCGGGCAAACACATTTATGCTTTCGCCAACTGTAACAAAATATATATATATTTATATAAGATTTTTTTTTTTTTTTAAGATTTGGTCTACATTTATCGATTGTTGTCGAGCTTAAAATGCTGAAATATTATTAAAATTGTGATAAATGGTGTATTTTTATAGGGTATGAGTATGAGGTATATTTCATTTTGGTTAGACATTCGAATGCCTTGATGTTTAAATTACTAATTCATATTTAAGGAGTTAAGTCCTTATTATAAATGAATAACTTCTTCATTCTTGAATCAATTGAAGTTAGTTGACAACTAGCTTCGAATGCATTCAGAGCAGATTGTTCGGTCGGTCGTTCGACCTTATTACACTTTGCAACAACTTGGCGGTCAGAGTGGCGAATTGTCACAAGTGAGAGAGTGTGATGAAACATCATCGTCATCAACAAAGTACCTACTTAGGGGAACATGATTTTTGGCATTGCTGTAATCTCTTGCATAAATACTTAATACAGCTTATTTCTTGTTCTTTACTTATTTTTGTGGGTAACAACTACAACGTCTACTATGTACTTTATTATGTTGCAAGTTCAAGTTATAGCTTTTGCTGTTCTTATTATTGTTATTGTTATTGCTATTGCTATAGATATTGCCATTGCTGTTGTTGGTGTTGGTGTTGGAGTTGCTGTCATGGTGCTAAATAAAAAAAGAAAAAGAGCGAAACGAAACTTTTGGTCGCTCGTAAATTTTGTGAAATAAAATGGCAATAAAGCAAGCCATATTCTTATGCTCTTGTGTTTTTCGTACACTCGGCAATTATTTGATTACTTTAGCTCGAAAATTTATTAGTAGCTAAACAAACATTTAAATTCACACAAACACACACAAACACTGACAAACATACGCATACAATTATGTAAAGCACAACTTTTACAAGTGTTAAGTCACGTTTTGTTACCACACTCATAACAAACAGTCGAAAGAGATAGATGTCCAGCTAGAAAGACAGACAGAGAGAGAGAGAGAGAGAGAGAGAGAGAGAGAGAGAAAGAGAGAGAGTGCTCTATGTAAATATTGAAATAATCAAATTTCATTTTTCGTTTGCATTTATTTATACGGGTGTTTGCAGCATAAACACGCGGCCTCGATTTGCCAAATCCTTATCGCATTAATTTACCCACACAAATGTATGTGTGTATCTGAGAAAATCTCAAGCGCATGGAATCCGCTAAGATTACGCGCATTAATCAAACACACTTAAAAACAAATACTGTATTTCCTAGAAAGCTTTTGGCAAATAAGAAAAATTTTCTAAAAACATTCGAAGCGAAATCAATCATTTAATTTTATGTTCTCAAACGTGCCGTGTTAAAAAAAAATTCAAATAAAAATAAAGAGAAAATACAAACACAAATTTTGTTTACACAGTTCAAAAAAAAATGGATGATGAAGAGCTTGACGTAAACTTTAAGATCTATGGTTGTCCAGTTCACGATCCAATGCCAAACCTTCGCTGGCCCGGAGAGATGCGCGAATATTGCGATTGTACGAATATGAAGGCAATAAATGCAATATACGATGATTGGTATGAAAAGGTTCCTACAGAACGTATGAAAAGGCTTTTGCGGTATGATTATAATAAACACAAAATGAGGAATTTGGTATCTGATGGGCCACAAATTATGGATCCTTTTCTACCGCCTGAAAACCCAAACGTGTTTCGTGATTGGCTTAATCTAACGTTTCATTTGATTTGTGATGCTAAAATATGGCAGGATATTAATGACACGACAGTTGCACTTGTAAATTTTATGGACAACCTTATAAATGACGCTATTGACAAAGTATTATTTAACTATAATAATCGACTCGGTTAGAAATTGGAGTCTTTCCTTTAAGAGTATTGTTTAATTTTGTTTCGGTTTTTGTTTTGATTTTTGTTTTTGTTTTTGTTTTTTTTTTTTGAGACTGTACACATTGCATTTGTAACATGTGTCTGATTGATGATGCCTGAGATAGATGGACAATGATATTATATATTTACATGGTATGTATTAGTACAGTGAGTTAAGTACAACATGATATGGCATATTGGCAGCTGTTTAATTTGTTATTTGAATTCACAGATTCGGAACATTCATTCAGCAACTTTTCCGCAGATAAGCCTGTCATGCACATGCACTGAGAGAAACTTGGCCATTCAAATTTTGCTGTAATGCTGGAAATTCTAATGGGTAAGCGATAAACGAAATGTTGATAATGCGATTTAAATTGGCTTATGCGTTTAGCATATTAAAAGACAATTTGCAGTATTAGCCAAATAAAGCCCGGGCGAACAAAGCTGGTACACAAACATCAAAAGCATTGTCAATCCTTTTCACACACGCGCACACACGTAGATCCTTTTCGATGTTCTTAACGGGCTGGGGTGCTCAAGCTGGAGGAAAAGAAGATTACGCTCAGGCAAATCATAAACACATCATCAAGGACAGATGTAGATAAAAGCCAAGCAAGTATGGAGATGGAAATGATAGAAAGATAGAGAGAGAGAGAGAGAGAGGAAGAGGGAGACCACTAAAAGGATGTCCAAGTGATAGCAATGTCTGCTGGAGTAGCTGGCTGGAATGGCCTGCTAAAACAGAAACCACAACCACGCCGAATTGAATCAATAAAATTCAAATTAGTTTTGGGTAATCATTGTTGAGAGCCTCAACTTCGTTGCAAAGAACTCTCAGCTCATCGCTCTTCATCCCACTCTTATGTTCTTTCCTTATCTCTCTTGCTAGCATTGTGCGTTGAGCCGTTCAATCATTTATCCATTTCAGTGGTCGCCCATTGCAGAAAAAGGATCCAAATTGATACAAACCCCACTGGTAGCCACCACAGAAGTTTGGCCAAAGTATTTGCCGGCCTAATCCACTTGAGCGGCAAGTGAAAAAACAAAAGGGTACTCCAAAGCACAGCCCGCATTTCGGTGTTTTCGTCTTGGCTTAGATTGTTGTCTAGGCAAATCAAATCAGAATCAAGTAATTTTACCATGATTTTCAACGTTTGACCGCAAGCTCAATTAAATTGCCAACTGCCCAAAGTACAGCAAGATTGAGATTGAGAGATGACAATGAGACTAAACCTGATGCTGAAATACCCTTACTTAGCCAGCATTTTAAATTGAATCTGTTTGTTTGACCAAATTGAAAGTAATTGTGTTTTGGCAACGTATTTTACTATTGTCTTGAACAGTTCAGTAACAAAATTATCCATTGTCATTAAGAACCTATTACAAATAATTCATATCAAGAATAAAAATTCAGAAATCCGATGATATGTTATTTAACTTATAATTGCAGAAGTATCTATAACTTATACTAGGTGAGTACTTTTCGAATGGCTTTTTTGTGTTTTGTTTGTATTTTTGGAACTGAAGCCTGAAATTGCATTGCGCTTAATCGGGATTGTTAACTGGGCGTAAAAGAGGCAAAAGTTCCCAAATGGGTGCTATGGATTTGTGGCACATTAGTGAAATCCGCAAGCAAGCTGTGAATGTCAGCTCTCATTTTTTCGTTCCCCAACGTTATTTTTTTTTTGTTTTACCTTGGAAATCATGCTCAAAGTCAATTCGGCGTCAAGACGCTTCGTTGGGTTTTTCGGCGATTTACATTTCCCCAAGGAAATGGGCAACCGGCAACCAGCAACCAGCAACCAGCTAGAAGCTTCCTTCATTCCCTAACCTTCCCACCATTTCCTGATTTTTATTTTCCACTACCCAAACAATTCTCCTTCACTACTTGGCTTGCTGGTTAGTGGGTCATGCTTGGCGGCTAAGGCGTTAAGTGTCTTGGATTTATTATTAGATTTGTCTTTGTCGGTGTGTGTGTGTGTGTGTGTGTGTGTCCTAACGAAAGGATGTGTGTTATATGTGTTTTGATGCTTGTTGTTGTTGTTGCGTGGCAGCCTTAGTTAAAGCTTCCTGCTTTCCGTTTTCCCAACTGCCTTCTCTGTTGTGCTAATGCGGTTTGTTAGTTTTTGGCTGCCATTAAAAGGTTTCAGCTTTGGGATTTGTTGTACGTGTTGAAACTAACAACTTTTCCATCACACACGCACAAGCACAAGCACTCACACGCTGGCATTGTCCTAGTGGCTCATATTGGCAGCTGGATAATAACCAATTAAGGTTAAATCTGGCAAAATAGCTTAAATAAAACGTTTCGTTTGCATAAAACCCCATTTATAGTATTTATAAAAATACAAAATCAATTTTCCCTCTTCTTACCTTTCCTCTTCCCAGGCACCACAGGCTTTTATGGCCAACAAATAATGCGAGTTAACTAAGCTCATAGCTTGCCTCGGTCAGGTAAGTCTGTTTTTGATACTTGTGGACTTTAATTAATGCAATGATTATGAGAAAACCAAAAGTAGGAGACGGCATAATATTTTATTTGAGTGATAATCATACAAGGTGATTGTTTTTTGAAAGGCTCTAACAATAATTTAATTTGCAAGCTGCTTTTGATTTAAGTTAAGCTGATGCATATTCATAACGAATGTAAAGCAAAGTTAACTTAAAAGAATGTTGCGATAAAATTCTCGACTCTTTAATAAGAATTTAATGAACTTATTTTTCATTTGTTCAACAAAAACAATATCAAGTTTATGTTCAATTGTTGAAACTTAGAATCTTAACATTTAGCCACTTTAAGGCAGTTTTGTTACAGGGTATACGATATGTGAGCAATATTTGTTTTATGGGAATACTATTTTGAGGATTTGTAATAACAAAATGGCTCTTGATGCCAGTGTGTCTTTACCTAACGCTTCACTGAACCTCTTGTACACATTTATTTATCCCTCTTTAACCGCCCCACTTCCCTTCCTTTCCCGGCTTACAATCGTTTCCATCCGCTTGTCATTGTGTAGTCTCTTTCTCTCTGCCTCTCTCTCTTTGCGTTTTTGGTAGCGGTTTATTTTTATAGTTATTACACTTTGGCTCTGTGCAATGATGCTCTTCTTGTTGTTGTATAGTTGTTGCGGCTGTCTTTATTGTGTCACGCTGCCGCTTCAACTCTTGCTTTGGTTCCTACTTCGCCCTTCTTCCTCTTTCCTCCTCAGCATTCGCCTCATGCACTTATGTTCCGGGTCTCATCCGAAAGCACCTTATTGTTCTCATGTCTCAGGTGTCGATTTCATTTTTTTTCGTTTCTAGTCGTTTTTTGTTGTCGTTTTTCTGTTTTGCTTGTCTTTCAACCCCACCCGTACACCCACACCGACCCCCTCTCATCTTTTGCGGCTTTCTGTTGTGTCTGCTGCTGTTGCTTTTATGTGCTCTCAGTTTTAAAAGGATTAAGCTGTCGTTAGATTTTTTGTTGTTACCAAACCATCTTCCCCGCGTCAAATTTTTTCTCTCTCTTTTGGCCGTCCAAAGCAATTTGAGTCTGGCAGGGATGGCAGCCTCGTCTCCACTTTCAGCATCGATTATACATAAAATGCTGCAGTCGGCTCAAGTGCCGCAAGTGTTGCTTCCCTTTTCCTACAATAATCCCAAATCCAAGCCAAATCCCCATTTTAGTTGACATTTTAAAGTCAAAGCTAAGAGAGCAAGGCAACAACTGGTTAATGGCAAATGACGAACTGAAAGGCCATCCAGTCGCAAAGAGTCAAGAGAGTGTGAAGAGAAAAAGAGAAAGAGAGAGAGAGAAAGAGCTTTGGCGAACGAAAGCCAGCAATTAATTGACCGAGTGTGTTTTCTCTTTTTTGTAGCATCAATTGTTTGCATGCTGCAAGGCAGTTGAAATTAGTTGAAAGCAATGCATAGAAAGTTTCAATGAGAGATAACACTCACGAAGTTCCATTAAAATAATTTATTTTAATATGAGAAGTAACTGAAGATAAAGAAGGGCAAATTTAAGATGAAAACTTAATGAATTTAAGATAAAACGTGCATTATGTAAATGTTGCCACAAACGAGAACAACTTGAATTTCGCCCAGTTATTTAACTTTGCAGGTAATCTGTGAGCCATGTCAACGCTCCAATGTATATTCAGCAGAAACTCAAACACGAGGCGACAAGTTACAGAAACAAAAAGGTGAAATGAATAAATAAAATGGAGAAAAGAAGTGAAAAATAATAAAATTAAAATAAAGGTTGCTCAAGTCGATAATGGGCGACTTCATTAATACCCTGTTTTTGCAGATATAATAAAAGTTTTAGCATATTTCAACTTTAAACTGTCTAATCCTAATTTAAGCGACAGCAAATTCGGGGTTTCCAAGGGTATGTTAAATAAAAATAAAGCAAATACAAACTGAAAGTCATGCAATGTGCCCGGTAAGTCAAAGGTGGCCAAGACGGACCACAGGTAAAGAGACCAAACCAGACAAAAGCAGACCAAAACAAAACCTGCACCTGAACCTGAACCCGAACCAATCCGGACCGGACCGGACCGGACCGAACTGAACCGAACCGTACAACGTGACACTATGGTATACAACTGACCGTACCGCTCGACACCGAACTCAAGCAAAAAGTGCAATAAACCGGTGTGCGTGAGTGAGAGAAGGTGGAAAAGTGTCTGGTAAAGGAGATGAAGAAGAAGACGAAGAAGGGTGAGCTGGTAAGGGAATCGAAAGGCAGTTTTAAAAAAACATATTTTACCATTTGCTCTGCTTTTCGTTTTCAGCTGGGTCCTCGACTCCGTCCAGCTAGGCAGCCAGGCAGCCAGGCAGCCGACCAAGCAGCCAGCCAGAAAGGGTTATGCGAACATAAAAATTGCGGCCGGTGTGCGGCGATAAAAATTGTTTAAAAATGTTAAGGCCAGTTTTGGCCCAAAAACATACCGAGTGACAGATATCTAGACAAAAAGAGACTGAGAAAGAGTGAGAGGAGGGGGAGAGAGGTGAGCATATTGTGTCGCAGCTCGTTTTGTGGCCTGTAATTTTATTTTATTTCATTTTTTTGTGGGCAAAGGCTTATGCGTTTATTTGGGGTTGGCATTTTTGTAAAGACCTCAAGCTGATCGGGCATCTCGGTCTGTTATCGTGGCTTAGACCAGGTGTTCAACAAAAGCACAAATGGACAAAATAAAATATATGCGAAAGATGGCAAAAAACAATGAATATACATTTAAATTCATATAATATTTTCATAGCCTGCAATCAAAATCACACAAATCGGATTGTTCACAATTCAAGCATTTCTTCTTTCTACAACTGGAACTTTATTTATGGTTTATTTTTTTTGACGCAACAAAGCTTTAAGCAAAATGGCAATTAGCCAAAATTATGCAATGCTGTATACTTTAAGTCTACCTTCCATTCACATGACTCGGCTGATTTCAGGTTTGCGTATTAACCCGTTTTGCTAGGCCTACATTATTATTGCTTGTGTAAGTATGTGTGTGTGTGTGTGTATATTGTAAACTATTGTTTACACAAAGCGGAAGTCCTTGCCTGAGTGACTGCAACATGCTTCATTAAATTATGCTTTATTAGCCATACGGGAGTTGAATATGAAGTAGTACCCGGCTTGCCCATAAAGCATTGCGCATTCAGCATACAGACAGACAGAGAGAGAGAGAGAGAGAGAAAGGGAGAGAATGTATGAGCTCAGCTTGTTTGGGGTTGTGTGTGTGGTGTTTGTTGTGAGTATGTTTTTTGTGGGCTTTGCTGTGTAACGAGAAATTTATGTTTTTTGTCAAGTGATAAAATTATTCGCTTACATACACAGTTAACAACACAGGCCGGCCGCCCTCTCTCGCACACAATTTGTGGCTATAAATTGAAAATTCAATTTCTTCAAGACCCTCGGAAGAGAGTGAGGGAGAGCATGAGAGAAGCTCACCTGACCTGAGCGAAAGCAAAAAGCCTCTTTTCAGTCTTCTGGATGAGGGTTAAGTTTACGATTTGTTTGGGTTCGCACAGTTTTTGCGACCCTTTCGCTTTGGGGCTATTGTTTTGCTTCGGGCTGCCTTTATTTGCAAGTTTCGCACGGTTTGTTTAGGTCATAGTATGAAGAGCACGTGGTGTGGCTATTGTTGCTGTTGCTGCGGGCTAATAAGTGACGCCAGTGCACTATGGTTCTTTTTGCCACTTTTTGGAAATCAACTAGCTTCTTTTTTTTATGCTAATAGGATTAAAAAATTTAAAAAAAAATGATGGGGCGGTGTCAAGCCCATTTTGTCAAAAACTATTCGAAACATTTTCTTACAATTAACTGCATGGTTTTTAAGTTATGTATTTGATTGCAAAATGTGAAAAAAGCGCCATAGTCCAAAGCAATGGAAATTGATCATTTTAAGCTGGTTCTCTAATTAGTCAAAGTGGCAGCTGTGTGTGTGTGTGTGTGTGGCGAGTAAGTGTGTGTAAGCCCAGGGCCAACTAAATAAACAAAAACAAAACAATGGAAGGCGACCCCATTTATGGATCTTGAGCTGATTAGAGCTGAGCTAAAGGCTAAGGCTTAGGCTATACATAGATAAACACGCGCCCGCATGGAAATACTTGATTTGCATTTGTGCAGCGGCATCAAAAGATTTTTTATGCTGATGCTAAACCTTCTCGGCAACATAAAAAAATAATAAAAAGAAAAAAAAAACCAGCCCCTAAGCCTAACCCTTACAGTAGCAATAACAAAAAACATACGAATATCATAAGACTCTTGTTCACCTTGAACACTTTTCCTTTCCTTTCCTTTCCTTTCCTTTCCTTTCTTTTCTGTTTGCTATTTTTTGCCTCGATTGAATACGTTCGATTGATGCAGCCCAAAGCTAAAGACAGCAGGCAGGCTGCTTTTTATCCATTCCACCTTAAGTCCTAAGCACAGGAAAACTGCTGACTGTTAGCAATATGCACAACGTAAGTGGATACGGATATCCTTTATGTACCCCTCTCATGCATACATATATGTATCTGCTAATCACAAGCGCTTTTGCCTGCCATTGTTGCGGTCTTTTTTTTTAGTTTTAATTGGGCCTCCACAAGGGCAACCTTGGCTGAAGAAGGCAGATGCTAGTTTGACAGACATGGGTAATACACAAGAGATGCCATACCATAATCAAACTAGTTTAGTTCAAGAGATTATTGATGGCAGCAGAAGCAGTTGCACGACAGTAACATTGCTCGCCTAACAAGGCATATTTTCACATAACCTTGCCAGGTAAGCAAAGCGACGAAAGGCAAACTCAACTCTTTAGCTCTGAAACCCAACTATAGGGGAACACCAAAAGCCTTCAAAAAATAAATCTAAAATACATATTTAAATCGGCAAGTAAAGCTTAAAAAGCAATCTATTTACGTTGCTAAGCAATTTCTTGGAAAATTGCAAGCTTTTACTTACCGTCAAACTTTGCAGTGAAAAATCGTACAACGAGACCCGATAACTGTTAAATACTTTACGAGCATCTTTAGCTAATGCCACTAAACTCAAGGTTTTTTGAGCTGGTATTTAAAGTTGCCCTTAAAAGTATGCTATGATTATTTTAGTTTCAATTTAGCAGTTAGCAAGCTTTGTTTAGCCACAACCATAGACAACGGAATGGGCATAAGTTAATTTAACGCCAACTCTATTACTAATAATTGAAACTTAAGCATGCCATTAGCTTTGCTTTACTTTGCGGCGAACTCATAAAAGACACACACACACACAAGCACAAGTGAGGAAGAGAGCTTATGTTGATGGTGTCGCGATGTGGCCATCCGAGATGGAAAAGAAGTCGAAGAGTCGGCTTGAGCATTTATTTTTATCATTTATATGCATGGCAGGCGGCTCATGAAAGTCAGCCTTATGTGTATCGTAATTTCACGCACACAGACACACACAAGCGTTAAGGACACTGTGAAAAAAGATAATGTGACTGTGACTAACGACTATCAGATATGCTAACAAAACCAAAATATCATTGAAAAAGAGAAAAATACTCTTATAGAATTGCTTATCATATTTAAATTTGTATATCTTATGATTTTTGGTTGCATTAAATGCCTTTCATAGCAAAAAAATGAGTATTCGTTTCGGTACAATATGATTTATTACTTTTTTGAGTGTATTTATGTCACAAGTTTAATGATAAATTTAATATAGCCCAACCATATGTCGCTATTGAAATGATATAGTGGCAGAGAGCTTTAAAGCATTTACCAACTGCATTACTGGACTCAAAAAGAGTCCAGTGGATTCTGGCTTACGAGCGCTCTGTTGCTCTGTTCGAGCGCTGTTCTCTGCCAGCCATCCATATTGTATGGCCGTGACGTAACTGATTTTACGCGACCATAAACATTCATAAAACATTTCTTGCGCTTAACTCACATTATTTCGTAATCTCACATGTTCTTTCATTAAATAATTCATTTAATTTGATTTCGTTTCGTTTCGTTGGTGGCCATACCCGAAAACATGCATACTTACTGTGTACTTATAAATTTATGGTGTATATATTGATTAGATATGTAAGACACATAAATACGCTATATAGTATCTGTGTGTGTGTGTGTGTGTGTGTGTGTGTGAGAGGCGAGTGGATTTGTGCAGCCCAATGGCTTTTATATGCTCGAGTAAAATTTATTTGCAGGGAGGGCATTAAATGAAAATATGCACAGCATTTGAAAGAATCTCACAATGGTTTCCTACCCACTGTTCTTCCACCCCTTCAACTTGAACGCCGCCTCGCCTCGCAGCGCCTTCTTGCGCTAACATGTTTCCAAGTAAATATGGATAACGTCCGAAAGCTTTTGTACAAGCTGAGTTGAATAGCCGTAAAAAGCAGATTAAATAGTTGCAGTTGCAAAATATTTGATGGGATTTTCAAGCGCACAAACTTTTTACAATCGGAACAAAGTTAAGATAACAATTAAAATGCAGCACAAATAATCCAATTAACTGGCATTTCTCCCCAGCAATTCTAACCAAAAATCATTTTTATTTATTCTTTTTTCAACAAATTAAAGAGGCAGTTGCCAAAGATAAACGTTTCGCTTCAGCCCCACCACACATGTCGGCAAATCTTGATTTCACGTTATTCTTTTCAATTCGCACAAAACATCTGTCGAAACTGTCGTCCTTCCTCTTCCTTCTTTGACCCAGCAACGAAACGCTAAGGTTTATATGCGGATTATCTCAAAATTGTTGACGAACAACGCAAAGTCTGTAAATGAGAGAAAGGCAGAGCTCTCCATTTCTAAGAAACATCCAAAACGCATCTATTCCACATCCTTCGTTCTTGGGCAAAAGTTTGTGCGAGACATGCCCGAAATTCATGGAAAAGCAACTTTGAGACAGTGAGTGCTGCCTGGGGAGTCTTGCGGCGGTGGGGATTGCATGTAAATTTTAGCCCATGTGCCGGCTGTTGTAGCAAATGCAATATGGTGGCATGGTGTTGGCCGCGTGGCATGGAATTGAAAGAGTTTTGGGTTGATGTTGCACTTTCAAGACGGCTTGAGGGGCGAATTGGAGAGGGTTAAGTGTAAAAATAATGGCTTGCCAGTGCAAGAAAAATGGTAAACGAAAACTTTTTTCAGCGTCTCTTTCTTTTTTTTATTTCTTTTATTTTTTATTCTTTTAACTACGTGCCAGGCTCTTTAGCAAACAATGGTTGTTGGGCAGATAGAGGGGGTGCTGGGTGGGAGGAGAACAGAGAGTTGCCACTTTGATGGCAAAGCTTTAGAAAATGCTTTTGGCCCAGTTTTTAGCCTCACGTTTGTCTCAAAATCAGTTTTCATCTTTGAATCTCTTGCTGGGCTGGGCGCCTTAATTCGAGCATAGTTAACGTTAAACGCCCAGCGAGTCATGCGCCCAAAATGGACAATTATTGGGTATGGGGCATGTGGGATGCAGAAAAAAAAACTGAGAAAGAGTAAGAGAAAGTTCTTTGCTACGAAATTTGATTATGTTACAATAAATCCGTTATCCTTCGGTTCATTTGCCAAAAACTCCACAATGCTTAAGAGCAGGGGGTGAGGTGAGAAGCTTGTTTGGCTCCCAAACTTTGTGCACCTTTGGTATTTGGGGCGACAACCAGGTTGTTGTTCTTTTTTTTCACTTTTTGGTGAAATGGGCTTGGCGTCTCACGTGAAATTAGCATGTGAAAATATTTGTCAAAGATTTGAGCAAAATTATGCGCAGTGTTTGAGCAAAAATACACGAACCGAAACTTTTCAGAATTTTAATTTAAATTTTCCACAGAGTTTGCATAGTGTGCGTACGTCGTACGTAGGCTCGTATGTGTGTGTCTGTGTTTGTGTGGCCAGAAAAGTTTGCTGACTGAAAATATTTGGCATAAAAAACAAAACGATGTTGCATCCATAAACTAAAGCGAAAAGCGCTCCAAAATTTTGCAAATTTTTCAAACTTGTTTGCCAAGTTTCGCCTCCTGCATACCTACACACACACACACACACACACACACACACACACGCTGACACAAAGAAAGAGAGATATAATTTTTTGTGTGCTTTACTCATGTTTTGATAAGCTATTTACATAAGCTGATGTGCGAGCACAAGCCTGTTATATGAGCCTAGTTTTAGCGTTGTTGTCGTCGCTGCTTCCCAAACCTCTCCCTAAAGTTATTGGGTGGTTTTTTTTGAATGTCATAGAAAGCTGGGTCAGTTGCCCTGGGGATTGTTCAATATATGTATAAAGAAAAGATATGTGTGCTGAAATTGTTTGGGACGCTCGCCAAGTCAGGCAGCGTAAAATACGCGATGGATTAGCGCACAACAAATGCTTCGAGGGGTGGAGGAAGTATTTTGATCGGTTCATTTCGGTTCGGTACGGCTTGGAGCGGAGGGGAGTGGAGTGAGTGTTGATTTTGTTGTTCCTTGGTAGTTGTTGGGCTTTTGTGTTTTCCATCGCTCGTTGGACAATGCTTTTAATGGCATTGGAAATGGGCCACAATGATGACCAAAGCGACGCAACGACGACAACATTGTTGTTGTTTGGCGGTGGTGGTGGTGCCTGGCTTTGTGGTGTCCAATTACGTCGCATAAACAATGCGTTTTTTATGGCGCTAGCGATTATGGCCTGACAACAACAACAACAAGGAGATAAGCCACGACGCAGGAGGCGCACGATGGTGCGTATACATGATTTTTGATGCCTTCTGCAAGCAATTCAACATTATGTTGCCAACTTCCAAACACATACATACTTACACAACAGCCTGTACAAATATAAACTTCGTTAGAGTTTAAATGTTTGGACTATGCTTTTCAGTACTGTTGAACTTGTTGTGTGTTTTCTATATAAAACGAACTCATTTCCACAACCTTTCCATTTGGTTCAATCTAAAACTTATTCTCTTTTAAAGTTTGAAGAGTCAAAATATGATTCAAATATCAAGGCATTTATGTTCGTAAAAATCATTTAAAATAATCAAACTGTATTTAATGTTGTTAGTCAATTGAACTAGGAGATGATGGTTTCTTGCCAAACGCTTTTTGTATGTATGTGCAACACATACAAATCGGCTCAATCATTTTTCTATTTCCAATCTTTTAACCTTTTTCGCCTCTCTTTTCTTATTGTTATTAAATCGTTGGCTTTTGCCTTCTGCTCATATCGTTCTGGCCTTAATCGACGAAGGCTAAGCAATATTTGCGTTATGTTATACTATTTGGCAATTGTTGTTGGTTGTGCACACACACACAGACGTTTTCTTCATGTTTTATAGTTGTTGTTATTAGCTTTAGTTTTTTGCCATTTCTTGTATTTACGCTACTTTTGCCATAGCTGCAGTTTACACAGTTTATATGTATAAAAAAAAAAGGAAACCCAAAAACTCACACTACTTCACTTAGGAAGCAACCCCCTTTCGTCGACGTCATTTTCTTCATTTCGTTTAGCATCTTTGGCATAGAATTTGATGTTTGGGCCATTCTCATTTCGCTTTTTGATTCTTGCTTTTTGCCTTTTGCCAATTGACAGTGAAAGCTAACGATACGGAAAACTAAACGCACTGTAAGTAATATTAGTTTGTAATTTGATTTTATGTTTGTTTTAGTTGTTGTTGTTGTTGTCAAACAAAGAACAAGAATAAAAATATACAATTCTCTAGTCTGTTAAGTCAACACATATGTTTGTTGAGCCATTGTTACAGCTAGCTACTTACTTAACGTTAACGAACTGACAATTGTTTTTATTTAAGCCACAGCCAAAGCTCTAGCCACTTTAATTCAGTTAATCAATAAGCATGTTGTAGTTGCTGTTTATAGCCACGAACAGAACAATGAAAAAAAGGAAATAAAAATAAAAATTGACATTGAGTTGGAGTAGAACAAGAAAAATACAATATCAAGTGCAAGTTGTTGCGTATACTTTATTTACGCCATTAAAATTTTAATGGAGCTTTTAGGAAGCGTATAAAAACCACGCACAGAGATTCATATCAAATGCTCGTTGTTCAATACACAAAATACAAATTCTCGGGAGAGTAATAAATTGTTTAACGATTGTGATTCATGGTTATAAAAATTCAGTTAACAATTGCTTCTGTTTGTTGGTTTTTGTTTTTGTTTTTTTTTTTTTATTAAGAACAATGAATATTGAACTTAGACATAAAAAACAGAAATTAATGCCAAATTTCAACAGTGCAGCCAACAAACAACTACCAAAAACAAACTAAAAAGAAAAAACTGGTAAGGGATCTTTACGCTATCGCTTTCTCTCTCACTCTTACACACACACTAACTGGTTGACTAACTGAGTGACTGACTCAATGATATGCAAATGATATTGTATTGTGCATGGCTATATAAAACTGATATCTGGCTCACTAATCTTAGATACAAACAATATATTCAAAAAGCGACCTAGATCCTTGCTCCAACATCGAATAAAAACAGCAGCAGCAGCACCAGCAGCAGCACCAACACAAATACAAATACAAATACAACAACTATAACAATGAGGACTACAACTGCGATAATAATAACAATAGTAAAAGTGAATGCCAGCTCGAAGCAGAGCGGAAGGAACGTAGTGAGCGATGGCTTGTAATGTGCCTAGGCAGTGGTGGGGCAATGGCGGGGCAACAAGGGGGTGTGTGTGTGTGGCATATAGAAATGATGAGGCATTCGCGAAAGACAGAGCAAGACAGCATAAGTAAGAATGAGAAAGAGATAGACAGAGAGTGAAAAAGTCAAACTAAGCAAAAGAATGGAACTCGTTCATCGAGTGCAAGTGTGTGTGTGTGTGTGTGTGTGTGTGTGTGTGTACAGTATTTGAATATCTAAAAATTGCACTCGAAATGCTGTTGTTGTGGCAAAACAAAACAATAGTCAAACAACATTTGAATGGCAAATATGAGAGCAAATAACTAGGCAAATGTCAGTGCGAAGTGCAAAGCCCAAATCTATATACAAAAGCAACCCAAATCCCAAATGCCAAATCTCAAATCCAAATCTGAATCTGAATTCTGCAATCCGAAATGCCAATGAAACTAGAAAGCCAATAGCCATATATAAAGGCCATAAGCAAATAGCAAGCAAACAAGTTTGCGAATGTTACCATGAATATTTTTGTTCACACATATTTATTCATCGAAATTCCACTGCAACAATAACTAAACTTGATGAACATTGCATTGCAGTTGTAGTTTTAAAGAGACAAACTAACTAAATGTTAAAGTCATGAAGATGAACATGTTAAAAAGCTAGCATGATTGATATATATATCCATTTGTTAATGACTAGTTACACAAAATACTTATAGAACGTTTAATATTCCATCTATAAAGATGTATACATAAAAGTTAATCCGTAATTCTCCGGGTCAGGCTATTACTTGAGAACGGCTGTTCTGTTTAAGCCTAAATTTTGGAAAACCCTCCGAATTGATTGAAAAAAATTCTTTATTTTCTTCAAAAACCAACAAGCTCTGCAAATTTCGTCACAAATTGAGCTGACCTTATACCGAATACAAATTTAAAATAATATTATGTGTTCTTGATTCATAAAGTAAACATCAAAAATCACAACAGCATCGCGTGGTCAGGGTTCTTTAGTTTTATTATAAATACATCACAGAATATTTGTGTGTAGAAGTTTCTCAGAAAGTGATTAGTTTTTTAGTTTCCCATTATATGTTAATAATATTTCCAACAAATTATCCCAATTTAAGTAGATAATGATATAAGTTCCTAAATGATAATTTCTAACAATTAACAATTAAGGTATAATTACGGAATATAATATTGACATATCTGAACTAATCTTCTGAATCATTTGATTTGCATTTTTAGATCTATTACAATAAATATGTATATATATATACTAAATGACCTCTCTGGTCATTTTGTTTCAATATGTTCCAAGGGCATCAGACACAGCACACACAACACACACAAGAAACACAACAACTATGTACTAGTATGTCAGTAGGGGCTACTCTGCCTCGTTAGTGTGTGACACGTGACACACGTCACACGTGGCATGCGACAGTGGAGTTTGCCATGTGCAGTGAAGCCCTCTCAATGGATCGATAAAGAAGACTCATCAAATTTTAGTAGCGGCAAACAGAACGCGAGGCTACCAATAACCAATAATAACAATTTAATATATTTATTTATATGTATATATGTATATGTATATGTATAAAGGTAAGTGCATTATTGATTAGTTGTAGCGAGTGTTGAGCTGGTTGTTGTTGCCAAAATATCAACTGCAGTGTGCATTGTGTTGTTGATTGTCAATGTGACAAAAAAAAGCTGAGCACAAAATGCAGCACAAAAAAGCCAAATAAAAAACTGATGACAAGGTCGTCGATTTTTGAGGGTAAAGCAATATAGCCGCCCACATTTCCACCTTCCTGTGTCTCGCTTGTTTGGCAGTAATTGCTGCAAGCCTTGTTTGCGTACTTTGCAGCAAATGTGACTGCAACAACAACAACAACAATTGATGACGACAACGCCTTGTTTTGTTTTCGTTGTTTCGTTTCGTTTTGTTTTTTGGTTTGTCGGCCCATTTGGTTTATTTTATTGCGGCTTATTTGACTTTACAACGAGTCGAGTCGAGTCGAGTTGAGGCGAGTTGAGTTGACAGTCGAGTCGAGTCGAGTCGAGTCCACATTGCTCATTTATATTGAGACTGTACATGTTTTCTTTATGTAGACCGGGTCCAGGCCAAGTTGTTACCCTCTACAACCAACCAACCAAGCCAAGTCAAGCCAAGCCATCCAACTATGTGACCTACCCCAACCCGTCCACCCACCACTCCTTGCCATCCCTTTTTCCGATGAGTTTGGTAGTCATCATGCGGCGTCGACGTTCACCGCAATTTGTGTGCCTGCAGTGACCCAGTAACATGGAAAGCAGCCGCATCGACAGCAACAACAACAACAACAACAGCAACAGCAACAGCAACCGCCTACTGATACACATGCACATACAGTACACATATACTCGTTGTCAGAGAGCAGGCAACGCCATCGTTTTGGGGCCATCCTTAGAGCCCATCCTTATGCCGTCTTGCTCTACCCTCTTAGGCCGTTGTTGAAGCGCCTTCCGCACAAATTCCTCCATTTGACCCACTTAAATGGCGTAATTTATGATTTTACAGTGTGAAATTGTTTAAAAGTGGCGCCCCCTAGCGCCGCAGCTTTTGTCCTCTCTCGCTCTCTCCCTCTCGTTCTTTTTCAGCCACACACGAACGTGTGAAAAAGGCAAGTATGTGGTTAAATGGGAAACGAAAGATATAACACCATAGAATTGAGGCCTACTTATGTATATGTACATACATCCATATATACAACATTTACGTTTACGTTTACGTTAACGTTAACGTTTACGTCGAGTCTTATTCAGAAATCCGCCCAACTCGAACACAAGTTAACTTTTGTATGGATATAAATTACATTTGTTATGGTTATATGATGACATTCAAAATAATAATTGAACTGTGTACATATTTGAAATAATAATAAAGCAATTAGATAATATGTAAGTTAGGAAACGGAAATGAAGCATAATGTTGTTTGTTTGTGTTTGAGTTATTTGATTCAATGTTTATAACAGATATACAGACGGAATAGGAATACAATATGTATGCATAACATACCAACTGAATCGGAGAGAGCTGTTGAATCGCCTGACTGACTTTAAATAGTTTTGCTTTTGTAGATTATCGAAACGTGTACATTTAACAGGCAACATAGAAGGTTAATCAATTGGGAAGTGGATTTTGGTTGATTTTTAAGATGGCCTTAGATGACCTTATGGTTAAGCCTCAAGTAGTTTGTCAAAAAGGTCGTTCATTCATAAATGCTTTAATTCATATCGTCTCTAAAGGAGTTTTGGAATACATTACCAAATAAGGTTTAGCAAAATGTTAAGCTTTAAAAAACAAAAATTTAATTATTTAACTGAACATTCATATTATATTTCCGTTTCCTCTGTGTCCCCCAGTAAAGCAGCAGCTGTTGGCACTATAAAACTACCGCAAACCTCACACACAGACACGCACACACACACATATTGGCATGCATCAATATATAGTATATGTGTGTGCATAATATAAGTAATAAATAGAAGTGGCCGAGTGCCATGAAAAATTGTTACAAATTAATCGGCAAATGGCCAAAAGTAAAGAGAGAAGAGAGAGAGAGAGAGAGAGAGAGAGTTGTTGAGTTCGTTGGTGCTCGAAATGAGCAGCAGCGGCAATTTGTAGGCCATAAATTTTAAACTGAATTAATGGCATTTGAAATCCAAATGGCGCTAGACATCAGCACAGACGACAACTATGACGCTCTGCCGCTATCGATGTCGATGACGACGACGACGACGGCAAGGAGCCGCAAAAATTTAATGTCACAGTGGTGGGCGGTGGGGCTTATGTGGGCGTGGCTGTGGGTTGATGGCTGATGATGGTTGGCGGTTAGCGTTCGTTTGTGTTGGAGAATGAATTGATATCAATTGAATTAATTATTGGCGCTTAATTGATTGAAACGAAGCGAATTCAGTTTCACTCCCAATACACTACCAGACCAACAACCCAACATCCCACCATCGTGTCGTCACTTTAACAAGCTGCCAACTGTTCTCATTCATTTCTGCTTCTGACTGCCATCTCCACTACCTTCGCCACGCCACTTCCTCACGTAACTTCTCTCTGCTCGTTTGCTTGTTTCCACCACGTTGCGTTAGCTAACCGCCTCCGCTATCGCCGCGCTCTCTCTCTCTCTCCTCGCACACACACACACACACACACAGGCACAGCGCCATTGTTATTGCTAAATAGAGCGCATTTTAGCCATTTCATTTTCATAAAATCAATTAGCCGTAGACGTTGTTGCCGCTGTTGCCCCATTTCCATTCCAATCGCGCCAATCGAGCAAAATAGGAACAACAACAATAGTTGTTGGGCAGAACGGGAGCTAAACAAAGCAGACAACAGCAGCAAAGCGTGGCATGCAAAACATCAACAGCAGCAGCAGCAGCAAAGCGTTGCAAGCAATTTATAGGAAGGAGGACAAGATGTATGTGTGTGTGTGTGTGCTAAGAGGGTGAAGGGTAGTGGGGCGAATATTCGATGTATTGCGTTTGGTAACAGCAATTGAACGAGTTTATTGATTGGCCACGTTGCTCTAACTCAACCCCTCCCTATCTTTCCCCTATTCTATATGCCTTTTTGCAATTTTGCCGATCCATTCCCAGCTTTATTCCCAATCCCAATATTCATACTATTTGCAAACAAACCAGGCCCGCAAAACCTCTTCCCCATTTAGAGTTGCTCTTGTTTGCAGTTTTGAGCCAAAACTCTTTATTTTCTGTGTTGTTGTGTGTGTGTGTGTGTGTGCTTGTTGATTTTGTCTTAAACGTTTTGCACTAGATTGCACATTCGCTTCTATTCAGTGCTAATCAATTCCATCTCGAGAGCATTGTTTCTCTTTACTTACTCAAATGAACTAAACAACAACAAATTTTGTGTTCAGGTATGGTAAAGGGACGTGCGGGGAAAGTAATTAAAATTGCTGAATGTGCATGCTGAACGATCTTAAGTAATCAAATATTGGTATTTGAAGGTAAATTTGACAATAACTTGTTATGCAAAAAATTATAGCACACTTTTTGGGGCAATAAAATTCTGTGAGCAGCTCAAACGCGAAAAAGAATCCGTTTAAACATGTTTTTAGTATTATAAGGCTATTTAACTTAAGCTAAGTTACTTTTGAATGTTATCTTCATTTATCTCTGTCGAAATTTTGACTTATTTATGATTTTTGAATTTCATATTTGGCGTTTCTCGGGTTCGGGTTATAAATTGTACTTAAATATATACCAACATAGAAGAAATGTGACTTAATCTGGAATCTGGGTCCAACTCCCACGACTACCTTTGCCCATTAGTCATACATGCATGTGTGTTTGCGTATACTTTCTGGCGCTGTCTCAAATGTGCCTGGGTGCTATGGCAGGGGCATTCGCCCGTAAGTCTATTGCAAAAAGGGGGCTTGACTGACGTTTGGCAGCGCCGGCAGCAAAAGCAGAAGTCGAAGCAGCGCACGTTGACCTTATTTGCATGCACCTGCACCGCGAATCAATTCTTGGCAGCCCGGCAAGCAACCCCTCCCACATTCCAACCCCACTGGGTTAAGCCTTTATTGCGGTTACGCTGGGCGGCAACTGCAACAAATTGAAACGAACTCACGTAGTAGTATTGAAGTTCGAATTGCAATTGAAATTGGTTTCGCTGCAGTGTGCCAGGTGTGTGAGTGTTGGGTTAGTGGGGTGGGTGAGTGTTACGCCCACTCTGTAGGGTAAAGTTTTTGGTATTGCTTATTGCTGCCGAAGTAAGCGGTCTTGCTCTCTCTCTCTCTCTCTCTTTCTCTCGCTCTCTCGTTTTCTTTTTCTGTGTTCGCTGTGTTGTTGATTATTGTTGACGGCGCTGATTTAATGCAAAAAGCCGCCAAGAACGTCGACAGAGACGCTGACGTTTTGCTGTGCCACTAAAACAGGCAAACGATGAAGAAAATGCGAAATACCAAAACACACACGTACAGAGAGTGAAAGAAAGAGAGAGAGAGAGAGAGATAGAGAAAGAGATGGAGAATAAAAATGTTAAAAGGCGCTTCTAAGTAAATAACTGGGTTTATGGGTCGATTGGGTGCACCAAATCGTGAGCCGCACACAGAGTGCCAGACGATAAAGGAACATGGAGGAGGATGAGGTGGGGCATAACGGGTTGAACGATAGCAGCAGAAGAAGAATAAGGAGAAAAAGCTGCTAACGTAACGATTGATGATGGCGTGACTGCGCCGCGGACTGCAAAGACACCGGACAGCGAACAAATTGAGCAACAGTGGAGCAGCCAAAAAATAAAAATAATAATTATAATTTCTTAAAAATACAAATCATAATATCAGTATATCATTGCGTAAATGTCTTAAGCTACAGAATTGCAGATAGTAACATATAAATCGATTCGTATCGATTAGTTATCGATAGCACAGTAATTTTGTCAGACAAACGTTAAGCCGAGAAATAATCGCAAATGTGTTTAGGTCTACCATAAAAGTGCAAAATAGATTTGGTTAAGGCATAAAACAAGATTGGATGAGGTAAAAAGTTTTAATTCAAAGCTTTGATTTTGATGAAAGTTTGATCAGTTTTCATCTGTTAACCTTTTTCGCAACTTTCAATTAAATGATACAAATTCATTAAAGTTCTGACCCACTGTCTATCAACTTGCAACACCGCATAGATTGTTGCAATAGCGAATGCGGCTAAATAAAACTATTTGTGCTTGAAAATGAACTACTTAGTGTAGAAGTTTGCCACTTTTTTTTATGTTACATTTTCAGATTCTCTTTTTTCTCGATTTTCTTTTAGTTCTGTTATTAACTTGTTCATTTACTGCATTCGACGTTGAGGCTATCAAAGTGAATTTTGTTTTTGTTTAATATTATCGATTGGCATTTCAATATTGCAGCATTTTTGCAAAACAGGCTGCGTGTCTGAGGAATGCAACAAATTGAATTCAATTCATTTAAATCGACTTTTTCACCTGGCCAAAACTAATTGCGAATCGCGAAATGCGTAATGCCATCCATTTGATTGCCAACGCATTGAAAACAATCATCACATAGCTAGAGCTCGAAAGCATTACAAAGGATTCGCTATAGATATGTGCAATTTCATATCAATTGAAACAAATTGCAATATCAAATACCATTTGCGTTTTCATTGCAACATTCACAACAAACATTTGTCACGGGAACATTATACGATTTGGTTTAAAAACTCGGAATGGAAATTGAAATAAGTTTCGAATGTGTTTTTGCAAAGGGGTTAATAAACTTAAAAATGCACAAAAACTTTATTCAGAAAAGAAACTTTTATAGATTCCTCAAGCATTTTCAATATGAATGTTTGAAAACTTTACGCCCACAAACTGAAACAACTGCCGATGATTTCTTTTTATAGTATATGTAAATAGGTATGTGTGTGTGTGTGTGTGTGTGTTTATTTGATCCAAAAAAAATGTATGGCCATCTATTATTTAGTTTTAATAAACATTTAAGAAATTTCTCAAGCCAGACTAGCAAAGTTTGTGGCTGAATAATATCTTTGACTTTGGGTCCTAGTCAAGTTCAACCCAACAGACAGATAGACAGACAGACAGAGTGACTTGCTGCACTAATGTCACACACAAAGAACCCACAACAACACACACACACACACACACTAACACTAACACTAACACTCAAAGACTGTCAGGCGGTGATGTTATGAAGAATTTCAACTCAAGCTGAATCAAATGCCAGGCAAACAAACAAATAAAGTTAGCGTCTGCTATAAGAGCCACAACTTAAATGTGTGTGTGTGTGTGTGTGTGTGCTTGTGCACATATGTGTGAGTGTAAAACAGAACATAGACAATTACACATTTGCCACTGCAGTGGGAATACGCAGTATTTAGATAAACGACAAAAGGTAAATGAACTTTATCACCCAGCAGCAACAACCAGTAGAACATGTTATGATATACACTCACGCACACACATACACGTAAAACTATAAAGGGCAGGGGGTTGGGACAACATGCCTACATATATATATTTATATATATATATATGTACATACATTTGTATACATAAGAGCATAAGACTGCAAGTCAGCGACGCGACTTTGCCACCTTTTGTGGCTGTGTCTTGTACTTGTATAGAAGAAGACGCCATCAGCCTACTACGGCCTATTGCTTAAGCTGAATGAATGCGAACAAATTGTTAATGAAACGACTATTTAAATGCCCTGCACTTGTAGCTATAAGCAAGAAAAGAAAATCAATTTTAACAACAGAATCTTTACAAACTGTTTGCAAACTTGCATATGCCTTGTCCAAGTAATGATGGCTAATGAAGTGTAAAATAAGCTTTACATACACACACACACACACACACACACTCGCACAGCCATGCACTGCTAGGGTATCCCAATATTCGTTGTCTTACATCGCCCTGCAGCATTATTTTTCTTGTAGACCCTCTCATGCTATTTCATTTGCAGCCTTTGCCAGCAGCAATGTGGTTAAAGTGTCAGCGAAAAAATAAATACATATGTATGTGTGTGTATATAAAAATAACACACACACACACACATATTCATATGTGCCTACGCATATGTATATGCAGTATGTTTACTTGTATCGTTGGCATCCATAATGAAATATGCAAAAATATAAAATAAATAGAAGCGCCTGCATTGCACATAAGCAAACAAAGGAAGAGAGCGGGAGAGAGAGAGAGTCGAGCAGGGAGAGAAGAGATTTTTATAACTGCAGTAATAAATGATAAACAAGTGCAAGCTGGCCAAGTTGCATTGCATGGTGTGTTTGGCAGAAGAGTGTTTGGGTAAGCGGGTGGGGTAGTTTCGGTTAGATGAAGCCGAGGGCAAAGGCCAGAGCCTGGCAGACAGCAGTGAGGCTGTTATTGAAAACTATATATATATATATATATATATATATATATATATATAGAGCATAACAGTGTGTATTCACACTTTTGTGTTTGTGTATGTGTGTGTGTGTGTGTGTTTGCTTAGTACGTGCCTTGAAATGCAATAAACGAGCGAGGCAAATGCAACCTCAGCTATTGCCCCACCTGGCTATAACGACAGCTCTCCAGCTTTATCCAGGATCAGAACTCATGATGCAGCTGAATTTGCAGCAAGTAAGAACCAAAGACCATAATACAAACATACAAAAATACATACTTACATGCCACATATGCATATCAAGTGTTATGTACTCTTATGTAGTATATATAAGTGCTATGTACTCTTTGTAGGAAAATACTTTGTATATGTAAAGAAGAAACATTCAATTAATGTTGCTAGTTAAACCAAATGTGGCTGCTCTAGCTGAAGTTGCATATTGCTGCTGCATGTGGCAGTAACCGAATTACAGCACCAACAAAATAACAATACGTACATAATTGCCTGGATTAACTAAGTAAGTAGCAAGAAGTAGGAAGTAAGTGAATGTTTCTCTGTCATCAAAGCCAACGCAGAATGCCAATAAACAAAATTAAAACTTGCGTATTAAGTATGATAAACAAATGCTTAGAGTCTCACAAATCTGTAAATATTCACACACATAAAAACGTTTACATATGCGTATACTTGATATTGATTATCATCCTCATCGTCAAATCTTTGCAGGATATTTTTAAACAAAGGTTATTCTCTATGGCAACAGCAAAGAGAGAACAAGATCATAGTTGCAAAAATATATATATAAATATTCAAAAACGAAATAATACAAGCAAAAAACTATATTATATCGAGCTTTACGCAACAACTTAGGCAGTTTAGAAAAGAAAAATGAAAGAAGAACATAATGCAAACCAAAATGGAATATAGAAAAAAAAAACCGACAAAGACAAGAAAAGTCAAACCGCGAACACTTCATTTTAGCTGCAGCAGCTGCCAAAGAAACAAAGCCGAAGTTGGAAATGTAAGAAAAAAATAATCAAATAATAAAATACATTCGTACACAGAGAAACGAAATGATTGTCTTAGTTTTATTAAAATGAGTTTTTATTAAAAGTCGGCGGCCAATCACAAAAGTTCGCTTCGCATGCTCGCGGAGAGATGTTGTCAAAGGCAGCAGCAGCAGCAGCAGCAGCAACAACAACAACAGCAGTAAAAAAAAGCTGCCAATTTGTGTGTAATTTACAGCGTGTGGGGTTTTAACGAGAAAGGGGGACAAGTTTGTGGAGTGAAACATAAAAAAGTTGCCAACTATTTAGCTGCATGGCATAAAAACTTGGCAGACGTACGAGCAGACTAAATTGCTTCGACCGCGACGGCGACGCCATAAAGCGTTCAAAAGCAGCAGCAGCTAAATACAGTCAAACAACTACAACTACAACTAAGGATATGCGACATAGCAACGCAGTAGGAGCAGGAGAGCAGAGCTGCTGCAGGCTGGGATGCTTGCTGCATTAACGATAGCCAAAAAATAAAAATCTCTGCAGTTGCTGTTGAAGTTTTCTCCAAATGCACAAAAAAAAAAATTAAATTATTTCGCAGACAAAGCAAAACTCTCTTTACTTAACACTCGCTCTCTCTCTCTCTCTCTCTCTCTCTATATATATATATATCGTTTGAAACAATAACGGTACATTACAAGTGGCGAGCGTTGAGTTAGTTAGTTTGCCCGTCGCTCTGCCCATCACCCCATCATGCTTTGTCGTCTGAAACTGGCTGCGGTCTTGTTAGCCTGGCTGGCAAGTTGGTTAAAAAGTTGTTGATGCAGTTGCTGCCCCACAACAGTTCGGGGTGCCACAAGAGCAGAGCAGAGAGAGAGTGAGAGTGGAGGGGAGGGTATGGAATGGGTAGAAGCGGATGGCCAACGACCTACTGAAGGAAAACCCATTGCACATGTGGCAAACGTGTTGCTACTTTTATGTGGCGTTTGCGAAAATTTGTGTAGGTCTGCGGCGATGAAGAGCGGGAAGAGAAATGCAAAGTGAGTGAGAGGAGTTGAAGCTGATAGGATGCGGTGACGTAGTATAAGTAGACGGTAAGCGTGGCAAACATAGTGCTAACAATGTTTAATTAAAAACATTTAATTATTTTTCAAAAAAAAAAAAGTTTTGCCAAACAAACTCTAACAAAAAACGAAAACAAAGTAAGTGAAGTAAGTCAAAACCAACCAGCAGCTGAATTAAAAAAAGGCTCAAAAATGATGCATTTAAAAATCAAAAACAAAATAATTTCTAAGACGGATTTATTGGTTAAAGGTTTCAAGGAATGAATTCATTGTCAAAGGAACATGTGAGAAAGTAAGATTGTTGCTCCTAATTTGAATAAAGAAACAAAGGAAATAATCTGCAAGCCTAACTAGATTATTCTTTTGATAATTTTATGCCTGTTGTTGTTCTATAACAAATGTGAACAGCTTTATAGTATACAATTTTTGCACATATTTTTCATGGCAATAGAAAATTGTTTAAGCATGATAAGAGTAATCCTTCATATTAACATCAAACACACACGCACACCGATACAAATGTATATATTTATGCATTTGTGTGTGTGTGTGTGTTTGCACATACTCACTGTATGGACTGAGGACGAGAAGTTTACCCAATGTTCCAGACATGCTGGGAATCAGGAGCAAGAGCAGTGCCTGCAGATGGAGCAGCAGAAGCTTAAAAAGAAACTTTTTGTTGTTCTTGTTGTTTTTGTTGGGTGTTCTGGTTGTTTTTTTTTTTTTTATTGTTGCAGCTGCTATGCTCGTTCTGTGGATATGTGGCAAGCAGAAACAATGGGGCAAATCCCGCAGAACATCTTGTTGCATTTGCAATTTCCGGTTTTGCACACCAGTAGCGGACCCAGCTTACATACACACACAGACACACACACACACACACAGCATGTTTTACTAAAAATGTGTCAACATACGACAAAGCAAAAACAAACAACTCAAGTTCTTGAGTTGCGAGAAATAGAAACGCAAGAAGCATTGCAACAACAACAGCTGTTGTTGTATTGCTGTTACAAGAACTCGACTGCCTTTCCCCGATTGCCTTTCCCATCAAACCCATTCTCCCATTCGTATTTAATCCCTAGGTCCTCTCTCATCTCCTCTACTCCGTGGTCATTACAATGCAGCTAGAACAACACAAACACTTCCTTGAAAAGGGTGAGGGGGAGGCAAAGATAAAGCGAGAGAGAGAGAGAGATAGAGCTAGAGGGAGAGTCACGTGCTTGAGCCATTTGCCATATGCCTTTTGCAACTTTCGACTTCGTACTCCCTGCTTCACTTCGGCTTTGACCGCTTTGCCCGATTGCAGCAGCTGGCTGCTTCGTTTGTTGCTTAGCTTTTACTTCAGTTTCGTATTTCTACCAGTTTCTTCAACTCACCATCTCTTATCTCTCCATATTTTATTTTTTCTTCATTGTTATGCTGCAGCAACACAAGTGTGGATCAACACGCAGTCCGAGAGAGAGAGAGAGAGTGAGAGAAGTGGGAGGTGGAAGTGGTGCTGAGAAATAAAGTCAAAAGCTGCTCTCTGGACGATTTGACGATAACTTTAAGCCTATCCTTAGAGCCAACTCAAATGTAGCAGCAACAACTTAGCCACACAAAGAAAGCAAAAAAAAAGAACCAAAACAAAAACATATATAAATATATATAGTCATAAAATACATGGCATATGTATATAATATCACGTTAAAGACTTCAACAAATGTTCCAAAACTTAAGTATCGAAGATGCTTGGTAAAATGATAAAAGTAAAAAATATTAATGAAAAAGTAAAGAACTAAAATTGAAGTGTACGAATTTTTGATGTTTTCTCTATAAAAGACAGTGAAATAAAAAGCTTTGACAATACTTTATTTAACGTTATTTTGTGTTATTCATTTTGAAGTTTCATTATTCAATTGTTCTTCAATTAGTTTTTCCTTTTACTTATCCAAATTAATTAAAGTTATTGCCTGCCTTGCCTAACGCTCTAAGGCATTGTTATCAGTTAAACGGTGTCAGTTATTATATATGATCTGTCAGTTTCAATAACGTATGTGCATTAAAAACACTTGACTGCCTAATGTGCCGGCTTAACTGCAGCACAGACGCTCTTATATGTGAGTATATATACACTACAAGCATACAAACATATCTATTGATGTTTGTGTGCTTACGGTTAGACATATTGTATAGGTAAATGGCATATAAAATTCGTTTGTGTGTGTGTGTGTGCGGCTTAAGTAAGCAATTAGTATTTGTCTTAATTGCTTTGCAACTTGTCACTTGTCACTTGTCACTTGTCACTCTCGAAACGACAGCGAGAGACAGTGAAATTAATGCTTAAGTAGTGTTTGTGCTTGCATGAATGGGAATTTGTAAATTTGATATCAAAGTTAACTCATAATCCTCAACAAATACCCAGACTCAAGTACTGTGTGTGTTTGTGTGTGTGTGTGTATCTTCAAAAGAGTTCAGAGTGAAAAAGCAAATAGTGAGGCGATGAAGGAAGTGGAAGTTGGATGCGGATGCTCTACCCCAGCTGTTGCTATTCTTGTTTCTTGTTCTCGTTGTTGATGTTGCTGTTGCTGTTGTTTATGATGCTGCTGTTAATTGAAACAATTTTCAGTCAACTTGAGCTGAAGTTAACTCATTTGCACCCACACCAATGCACAACCAGCCAGCCAGCCAGCTAGCAAGCAGAAAACAGTTAGCAGACAGCGTCAGCCAATGGCAAATACACAGCAGCAACAGCAGCAGCAGCAGCACTCAGCTGCAAGATAAAGCCATAAACTTGTTAAATGGCTGGCATAAAGCAAACCTATTTCAGTCGCACAACAACACACAAACTGAGATAATAGCTGAGCCTGAGCATTGTGTCTTAAATGGCCGCCATCGACAAGAAAGATGACGTGTAAAACAATCGCGAGCAGTTTATTTGTGTGCAATGCCAAACACACACACACACACACACACACAAATTCTTTCATGTGTGTGCGTTTCCCTGCCAACCAACCAATTTCGACTGTGAAGATGCAACATACGTTCTGCATATACGCAACGTGGTAAAGTTTATGCGAAATTAATCTTAATTGCTTTGGCCATGCACGCGTTGCAAGCGCCGGAAGTGTCTGTATATCTATGTGAATGTTGAGTGTGTGTGTGTGTGTGTGTTAAATGCAATTGTGGCAATTTGAGACGCAATTGCAGTTCACCAGAGTTTCAATTGGTATTAAATAAAGTGACATTTTGGTATAGAACTTAAATTTCCATCACTTAAAGAAATTAACTCTAAACAAAAACTAAAGTTCCGATTCTTTTGGCGCTTCTGTTCGGTATATTTAAGACAAAAACGAAATTATGGTTTACACTACAAAATACAAACATAAACACGACTAGCATATGGTATAGCTCACGTATGAGTAATTCGATTAGTTTCTGGAAGTTTATCGATGCCAAAGTGTACTCATTGAAGTTGCCATTAAAGTTCCACACATCAATCAACCTTATCGACTAATCAATTGTAATTCCAACATCCTTTTAACGACAAGGCAAGGCAAGCCATACTCCACACAACACACACACACACGCACAGAAAATGAAGAATAAAAATAAAAGAGAAGCAGAAAAAATTTACCTTAAGCCATCGGCGATTTTACAAAGCACATTTTACACTATTGAACAACATTTGCCAGCTGTCTGCATTGTGCCAGCAGCTTTAGTCGTTCACATGCAAGCATTATCCTCCCTTAACGCCCTGCTGCTGTTGTCGTTGTCCTTGTCTTGGGCTTGCTTTAGCACACAGTTCTTCACACGCTGCTCCACGGGTCCTTGGCATTCCCTTCATGATGTGGCACAAATGGCAATGCGCTTAACGTGTTTCGTGTTCCGTGTTTTGTGTTTTATGTTGTCGCTGTTGTTGGCTTTTGTTATTGTTGTTGTTGTTGCTGTTGTTATTGCTGCTGCTGTTGCTGTCGTGCATTGTCGAGGCGGTGACACTGCAGCAATCGAAGCGGCGGCAACAGCATGACAACAACAACTACAGCAACAACAGCAACAATAGTATGCTTCTAGAGCATGACGTTGTGTTTGGCACAGTGAAGAAACCTACACACACTCACACAAAAGACACCTTGGCCCACGAACAGACAATTTATAAGGCCACAAAAAATGTCTCTGAGGCTGTAAACTTTTCCTTAAATCTTTGCAGCAATGTCTCTCAGTCAGTCGGCTTGTCTGTATGTCTGTCGGACGACAACGACAACGACGACGACGAACGCGACGCGACTCTAAAGTATTTTAAATGAATTTTCTATTGTTGTTGTTGTTGCTGCCACGGCTGCTGCACGTACGCTGCATGTTTCCGTCAGCATGTCAGCTCACACACACACACATACACTCTCATATACAGCATTAAAAAGTCACCTTTTGACAGTCCGAAGTGTTGCTGCTCTCAAAGAACATCGAATGAATACGAATGCACAAAATATAAAACATAATATATACATTTTACAGTCTCACGTTCTGTCCACATTGCCACTTATATAATTATATTAAATGTTTCTTCTTTTTAACTTTTTATTTTAGTTATTTTTCTGTCTATAAAAACAACTGATTTTAACAAGTCCGTACACAAAATGCATTTAAATGGCGGCAAAAAAAAAATATTAAAATAAATAAACAAAAATTTAACAAAAATTATTATCATATTAGTTTGCTGTTGCAACTGTTCGTATGCACAAAGAGAAAGAGCATACACATAGCTTACATTGAGGTTGTATAAGTGTTTGTAGGTGTGTGTGTGTGTTGTGTGTCTTATGGCTTTGAAAGACGTTGTCAGCGTCTTAGCGTTTCATGACAACGTTTTTTATCGTTCGCCATGTCGTTGTTAACACTTTCTGCCATCAGCTGTTTCGTTGTTTCGCTGTCTCTTGTGGCTGTTGCTGTTGCATTGCTGTACTTTCATTAAGTTAATCCAGACATGATCATGCATACATTTAACAGAGTCTAGTGTCTGAGCGCGTCTTGTACCTTGTGACGACGAGCCCTCAACAAAAACAACGACAACGACAACTGTTTATACTTTTTTTTTGTTTTTGTTGCAAAAAAACACTTTCTTAAGACTTTTATGCCCATTGGCTGCTTGCCTGACTGTTCTTTCATATATATATATATATATATAGTATATGGTTATACACATATATATATATATATATATATATATCTAATGTATATAATGTATGAATGCTTATGTCGACACGTGCCACCTGCCGCTTCCTAAGTCTTGACAAATTTTTTGTTATGTAAATTTGGTTCTTGTTGCTGTTGTTGTTTTGCTTTCTTACTTTGTCATTTGTGCACCTGTGTGCTAGTAAAGTAAAGAAGTTTACATTGCTATTGCCGTTGTTGTAGTTGTTGTTGGCATTTGTTTTAAGGTTGTACAAACAGCAGGCAAAAACAAAATTTCACCAGCAGCGAGCACGGATTTTATTTGACTTTTACTTTGCGGACACTTTTTGCAAACCCATCCCCATTTGAGGCAATCTCAGTGAAAAGAAAAGATACCCACGCTTAATACATATGATGGATATGCCTTTTGATAGATGATGACCAAGGTGTCCTTTGTTCTGTTGTTTTAGGACGATTGTTTCAAAGATTTAGTTTTTAATATTTATATTTAAGATACTTTGAAAAGCGACATTTAATATGATTTACGACAATATAGTATCTCATATTAAATGTATAATATAGAAAACTTGTTGACAGTTTTTTTATACTTATTCGATTGTAATTTTTTTTTTTTTTTTTTTTATGTTTAAGTTTCAAATATGATCAATTAAACTGAAATTTATTCGGCATACACAAAGTTGAGCTGCAAATCTGTATATAAATCAAAAAGTTTCTCCTAGCAACAGGCAAAAGTTCAACATCATTCAGTCAAGCCAAGGCATTGAACGAACGAGCGAACACAAAATTAAAATTTCGACAACTTTTCGATTTTTGTGGGCAATGCAGCCGGCCGCATAAAACGGCAAATTAATTGATGCCCAGCCATATTGAGAAGTCATTAAATTGAAATAAAAATATTTGAAAAGTTTCAGTCAAATTATTGATAAAGCAAACACTGCAAAAGCAACGAGTCTCGGCGAAGGATGGGGGATGGGGCATGAAGGAACATGGCTTGGAAAAAGTTAATGGTATGGCGTCAAGCTCAGCAGATCTGTCTGTCATGTTCGGGACAGTTGTGCAAGTCATTCGCTGAGATAAAACCAACTGGAATCACGTCAATACTAAGTGAAAACGTGTTTCCACAAAACTCGTACTATACGAAAGCAACAACAAAGCGGATGAACCATCCATTTAATGAAAAGACAAAACAAAAGGTGTTAATATAGTTTAAAGTAAAAAAGAAAATAAAACAAAAATGCTGCTTGATTAAATTTTCAAGTCAAACAAAAGAGTAAACTTTCAGAAACTTAAAATAGAATAAATAAAAGAGAAAAAAATAATTATATGTTATGTTTTCGTATAAGCTATCTTTAATATGAAAATATTGTGTTGAATGTTTTTTTTCCGGGGCTCATATTTAAACCAAGTGCCAATAAAACTAATAAAATGTACATTGAATTTGAACTCATATCTCCTATCAACTTCACCATGACTTCGTTTGCCTATGCTATGCCTAAAGCACTTCCAGCAAGAGGTATCATAAATAATGATTGCAAATAACACACGATCATATCATTAAGCACAAACGTATAAAAAGAAAAAAGAAGCAAACTGAAATTTGCACCATTATCTCAAACTTTCTGACTGCTACCCAACACTCGCAATGGCACGGTCACTCCGTATCGTATTTAGACATAAATAAAGACAATAAATATGATGATAATTAAGTGCGTCGCACATTCTCTCACTTTAGCCTTATTAACCCAACAAAAAAAAAAAAGCAGGAAAAGGAAAAGCAAAATCAGAGAAAGAGAAAGAGAGTGCGATAAAAATAAAAAACAGAAGAAGAAATGACACAGATATTAATTTCGCACACGAAGGAGCCGCAGTCACGATATACATACGTGCTGGTAACCCCAACTCCCCAATCCCACCACAAGAAAAATACGAAAAAGAAGAACCCTGGCAGGCAACGCCAGCAACAACAAGCATTAAGCCTAAACGTAAACGAGTAAATTGGCAGATTTAAGCAGTAAACACAAAAAGTGGGCAACAAAACAGGGCTCCAAGCACAGCACAGAGCCCAGCCCATATGAGGAATCGTATGCGTGTGCGTGTGTGTGTGTGTATGAGATATGAAAATATAAAGAAAAATGTCAACAATCTATTGACAGCTGAGACTGTAACTGATTGTGCGGCAGTTGTGGCATTAAAGCAAAGCAGGGCACGTCGCAAACAAAGCCATAAGCACATGAACAAGAGAGATACACACACACACACACACACACAGACACCGAAGCATAAAATGCTTGTAATTTAGATGTCAATAATTTTGCAGTACATACTTTTAGGGGCAACAAATATTATTGCCTGGTCTACATGGTTTGTGTGCGCCTGCAACAAAACACAAAGCACTAAAACAACAAACAACAAACAAACTAAGGCAATTGACAGTCCCCGTCCACATAGCACAATAAACGTAAAGCGAAAATGCTGCAAAATTTATAAGAAATAAATAACAATTATATTCAGCCAAACGCCCCATTTCTTGTTATCGTATCATACAATATTCATTGTTGTTCTATTGCTATGTAGATATATTTCTGTATAATTATACCATATGAGAGTATGTATGAATATATAAATGTCAGTTCGCCCATTTGATGTATAAAATATTAGTGGGTTCAACTTTCAATAGCACATGCTTAATATTCCACATAAAGTATATCAATAGCATATGCTTTTTATTCCATGTTGCTATTAAAACCATAATTGAAAAGCTCGTATTACTATTATTGTTTTTATTGCGAACTGAGAGGTCTATTTTGCCCGCTTCTAGGCCTGCACGAAAGCAAGTATTTTTGATGAGTCAAGGGGTTGCTATGTCTCTATTTTGGATTTGCTGTACATGCTTTAGAAACCTTTCCTTTCGTTGCTAACGTTCAAGAAGGTTCTCTTTGCACAGGATAATCCTGTGTCCTGCAGATAAGACCGGTGAGCATCCTTTAGTCTATTTATAGCCAAAGATATTGCTAGCTTAAATCGCTTTAGATTTAAGCTGCCTAAGAGCCATTTAGCTTGCCCGAGTTCTGGTGTCGTTGCCCAGCTTGTTTCGCCTTAGTTCTTGCCGCATTGTGATTCTCCTTAAGTCATAGTAGAACTTGGGCCTTATTAAATTAAGTTTACATTTTCGCAAAATAATTATATCAATACAATTTGTTTTCAGCAGTATGCAATAAGTATTGTTAACGTCAAACTTGGACGTCAAAACGAGATTTTTAAATGAAACATAAACAATAATTTAAATTGAGTTAAGCTTAAAACCAAAACGTGTTTGTTACTGTCATCTTAATAGCTATTTGATTGTATAGCAAGGTGAACACAATCTGCATAAAAGAGAGGAAGAGGAAAGATAAATGCTAGTAACCTTAGCTAACCATTTTAAATGCTACGCGACAAAAGCATCAACAAAAGCAAAACATACGTTGAGCGGCAATTTAATTGTTTGCCTTTAAGGGTTTTATTCCGTTTTGTGTTACGTGTTTTGCGTGTGTTTTATGCACACACCTATTTGCCATAATGCCCATTGGCTCTGAGGTTGTAATAAACAATTAAAATAATGCTAAATATTGTGGTAAAGTGCGCATAAATGCCACAGAGACATTCGAGAGACAATAGCAAAACGACAACATGCACCATTGCCACACACACACACACACACAACTGGCACAAAGGCATGGCATGGAAAGTGAACAACAATGTTGCCAATGGCTAAGCGAGGGCCAAATAAACCACAATTGGAAGACTCGGCTCAACTGGACTGGCATGGACTGGCATGGACTGGGCTGGTCTGGGATGGGTATTGTGTTATCCAACAGGGGACATAAATGGAGGCACCTTTTCTTTGGCTTGTGGACTTTTGTGGTTGGTGAACATTGCTCAGGGCTCAAATAATGAGGTAAACCGCAAAAATTACACAAATGCAAGAGGGCCACAACATTAGGAACACAAAGGCAACAAGAGAGAGAGAGAGAAGAGAGAATATTGTATTCTATGTGCGTTTTTGTTGTTGCTGTTTCATTCATTGTTGTTAAATGTGTAATGTGGCAAAGTGAATAATTTCTTTTTAATTTCCATTTAAGTGCTTTTTTAATGATACACAAAGAGGAGAGTGCAACAGAACACAAACACATCATTTTAGCGAGTGTAAAAAACAAAAAAAGATTGAAAATTCTGCGAGAATGAAAAACTGGAAATGCCGGAGTCGGCACAGAAGTGGGCGTGGCAATCAGAGCGAAAGCGTTACCTAATGCGTGAGTTGTTTTTGATGTTGTTGCTGGGCTTGCAGTAGAAATCTGTTGTTTTTTTTTGTTTTTGTTTTTTTTCGAGCTGTCAGTTTGCTTTAGTAATCGACTTATTCATAGCCTACAAGCGATTCAATTGCTGGGCGGGTGTCACGGCTTCGCTTCGTTATGGGGTATGTAGCTAAGGCAAAAAAGGCGATGGCAGTCACAGCTTGGCTTGCCAGTGATTGCGATTTCGCATTCGCTTTGTTTTTCAGTGTCTGTGTGTTCGAGTGTGTGTGAGCCAAAGGACGACTGTGATGTCAGGATCTGTCATTACCGTTATTTATGGGGGCGCATTTTAAAACACATCAAATTGGAGCAACGGAGCAATGGCGCATCCCGACACACAAAATGCTCAACCTCATCAATGCAGAGCCTGCGAAAAATGGCAACCGAGTACTCGAACGAGAGAAAGAAAAAACAAAAAAATAAGAAAATAAAGCAGGAAAAAACAGGAAACATTCGCATTGACAGCTGAGCCTGGGCCGTGCCGTGCCGGGCCGGGCCGGGCCGGGTCGGGCTGGGGCTGGGACTTTCTCGGGGTATATGCCAGTCAGCCAAGGACATCATTTGACAGTAACAAACAGAAAGACAGACAGAGGGAACGTAGCGGTAGGATTTTGGATTGGTAGTTTGGGGTAAAGGAGAATTAAAGTAGATGAGATTGCTTTGTGAACAGAGCCCAACCAACCAAACAACCAACAACAATACAATGAGCAGAAAATCAAGATAAGTACTCAACGGGTGAAGAAAAGAAGGCGGAGGAGGTGTTGATTTGAAATCGAATTAAATATATTTACTATTATCTTAGAGTGATGGATTAATGGAAAGAGCTCTAAAAAGAGCTGTAGCCATTATTAATATCACTTATTCCCCTTTAAACTAATTCGACCTCTAACCATACTCTTATGATAAATCATTAAATGTTTTGGTTTAAATTTAAAATTAAATCCTTTCGAAAGTGACCGAAATTTGTGCAAAATTTATTTGATATTATGTGTACACCACAAACACAATGTAAATCCCAAGCGCTTGACTCGATTAAGCAGCATGAAACCATCAAATCATCAAAACCGAAACTGAAACCCAAAATGCCTTACCCTAAATACCGAACGTAACGAATAACAAATTTCACATTCCGAACGGGCGGGCGACCCATTGACCAAGTTAGCAAAAAAAAAAAAAGTCCACTGTGTCCCTTTATCGCTTGACTCATATATAGAGAGAGCGAGAGAGAGAGAGAGAGAGAGATGTATGTATGTTTGTACTATATTTGGACTCATATGTGCATAGATCTGAGCACATATACACATTTACATACGTACAATGTTGAGTTATGCAAACTGTGGTAACTGTTTGCTGTGCGGCTGTATTTCATTTTCAGCAGCCACTTCAAATGCGGTTGGCGGCATTTGGGCCGCGAAATCAAGCGCCAAGAGACCTCATAGAAACGACTAACGGCACACAGCGTACACTAACACATATTAAAATGCGGCTTAATGGCACACACACACTAACACATAGACAACCAAACACAGACAGAATCGCAAAGGGTTCAAAGTTTGGCAGAAAAAAAAACAACAGAAAACAAACAAATAAATTGAAGAAAAAAAAAATACAGAGAGAAATGGGTAAAACGAAAATGTTTCGTTCCATTTTTGAGTTGTGTTTTTTTTCTCCCTCATTCTCGCTCTCTGGTGTTTTGCGAATTGGTGCCATAAATACATATATATATATATATGCTACTATATAGTATGCATGCACACGATTGCATAATTTGAATCGGCATATACTGCTCCTTTGACGACTTGCAACTGCCACGTGTCAAAGTTGAAACAAGTCCCAGTCAAACCCCACTCAAAAACCCCGCAGGACTGTTCTAGCCAACAACTGCAGCAGACAGCAGTCATTCACCCACTAACCTAACCACACAGTAGGACACACACACACACACACAGAAACACAGAGCGCGAGAGAGAGGAGAGAGAGAGCGAGAGTGCAGCGGCAACAGTTCATTAATCTATTTACAAGTTCAAGCAGACAGTTCGCATAATCAATCAATAAGGGGGCGCGCGTCGACAGTGGGCGTGTCATGGCGTTGACTAATGGCGAGGCTTGTACCGGCTGTAGCTGTGGCTTTTGCTGCTTCTGATGCTTCTGATGCTTCTGATGCTTCTGATGTTTCTGACCAACCTAGGCAGTTGTTTTCCCTATTTTTTTTACTATAGTTTGTTGCGGTTTTCTTTTGCCCGAAGGCTTTAACACTTCATAGCTGTAAAAAGCAAGTGATTTAACGCCCAAACATAAATAATAAAAAAAGAAAACAAAGGATTGTTATGCTAGTATTGTAACATAGCTCAAATGCTCGTTTTAATGCTTATTGCTGATTATTTGATATTTGTTAATTGACATCAAGTGATATTCAAACCATAAATTTTAGCAGTACAATTTGTAAGGCCAGCCAAATAAAGGAACTATAGTTCGACATATGTTCAACTATAGTTTGTAGGCATCAATCAAAAATGTTGTCTTTAGTGTTGCTCAGCACTTGAGACTAGAGCTGGACAAGAAGCTGATGCCTTTTGGATCTTCGCACCGTCATTGGAATCACCAGCTACTTCAGTGTCCTGGATGGTTCCCTCCAGCGATGCAGTAGCAGTTGGAGCTGGAGTTGTAGCTAAGCCTGCCACTGAAGCTGGAGCTGAATGCAGACAACGACAGCCATGGTTTTGCTGTTTCTTCATGCGATTATGTGCACGTACCTCGGGATGACCGCAACAATGCTCGCACTCATCATCTGTAGACGAGGAACTCTCGCCAAAAGCATGGGGCTTGCGGTAAATGCAACAGCATTTGGATTTGCGACGATTCATGCACTCATTGTCGATGACGCCCTCATGGAATGACACAGATCGTGAATGATTGTTTCTTTCCACGCACATTACCAGCAAATGTACACCAGATACGCTGGGCCTCTCCTCGAGACCAGTGATGCTACTTACAGATCCAGCTCCAGAGCCAGGGGTTGGCATAAGCATCGATGTTGATGACCCGGTCAGACCCATATCAGATACAGACCTAAAGTCCGATCCTGATCCCGGCATAACAGCCATATCATTGACAACGATGGTTGTTGAGCTGGGCTCCACATCAAGACTGATTGACTGTTGGCTGGCTGTTTTGTCTTCCATACTGCTGATTTGTTTATTCTGTTTTTGTTTTTAATTGTGTTAAGTAATGTGTGATTGCGTTTCTTGCGAGTAAAAGATTACAACAAGAATCGCGTGAAAATAAATGTAACTATTTTGATTTGTAAATATTTTTTGAAGCTGTTGCTGTGAATGCGAATGATTTTTCTTAAATGTGACTCGTGTTACAAGCTCACAATATATAAAAGTCTACTAAGTTTATGTCGAGTTGGCAATCCCATAATGTATATTGTATATCGATGCACTCGATAACTTCTATCGACTGTCCCTTGGAAAATAAAATTAGTCTCTCACACAACACCCAAACGTTGTGGATGTCATTTGCTCTTCAGCGCACTGCTTTGTGAGGTTTAATAATTTCAATAGCTCCTGCCATGAAACATTTGAAATAATTTGAATGCAACTTTGTTGTCAACGTACTAAACAACGGTTTGACATCATGCTCAACTGCAAAAGATAGCTGCATATTTAACGCAAAGATTAGGTATTGAGTTGGGGATTTATACACAGTTTGCTGACCTTTGCTGGAACGAGCTGGCTTAGCCGCAGTCATTTGGCTGCCAAAAACTTGCTCACGATTTACGTCAATTGGGCGGCAGCCAGCGTCTGGCAGATAGCCACGCCCGCCTTACCTCACCACACCTCGACCACTGCCAACAACAGCCCCAATGTTTACCTAAAAATGCATTTGACTGCCACGCCCCCATTTTGGCTTAAGTCAGCCTTTAGCTGCAGTTTGCGTTTGCTGCTTTCCATTATTGAGTGAGCCATTTTCCATTTAACATTTCCTCCCAGCCCCTGCCTACCTACCGCTTATGCAACCACCACCCGCCTTACCCTCTTATCGCGTACAATTGTCGATTTGGATTTCTCTTTTTATTTTTATTTCGTTTTCGGCCCTTTTCTTCCTATTTTTTATTTGCGCGTCGCAAATAAATGTTGAAAATAATATTAGAGCCGTGCAAAGCGACGGCAGGGAGGGGAAAGCGGTGCAACCACTTGGGGTTAAAGAACTCTGTGCAAGCACTTTTACAAAAACGAAAAAAAAAAAACAACAAATTTTACATCTTCTTTTGCAATTTTTCAGGTTTTTTCTGTGTCTCTTTTTTTTTTTAGCTGTTTTCGCTTTGCCGAAAAGATATTTTACTTCTTTTATGCATTTATCTAGTTTAAGGAGCAAGAAAAATTATGTTTGCAGTTTTGGGGCTTGAGAGAGATAAACAAAAGGTTGGTAGCAACAATAAAGCAGCAAGATTTTGCCAGCCTCTTAATGTCCTACCGCAATCGACCCTGAATGAAAAACTATTAAGCTAACTGTAGCAATGTTTCGTAAATTGTTTCAAGCTCATTACTTAGTAAGATATTTCAGTTGTTGGAACATTAAAGTTTCAATATAGTACCTTAGTAATGTTCTTAATATATATTTCGATGCTTGAAAACTTCATTTCAATGTTTTCTAATATGGAAAACATAAAACGAACTTCCGTTGAACGAAGTTTTCTATATTCATATACATTACGCAGTCCGCAGTTCTGTTAGTTACGGTAGTAAAGTAGTGTTGAACAAGGGAAATGTTAAATGTTTGATTGGCTGTTATTACGGAAGGAATGAATGTTGAGCACTTATTTTCACTTATTCAACTCAAGCCGACTAATTTGCATAGTCTTCTCGGATCTGTTTAGCATAATCTCTGGTTATCTCAGCTCTACCTATCGAATATGGGTTCACCTAAAGTCTTCATCTTAAACACATTGGCCTAATACTAGCTACAATTAAAATCTATTTGCCAGGCCATATTATTATTGGACGTAGATGTACTAACGAACAGTACAGTCAAGTGGCCCAACGATACCAAGCACCGGCTTGTTAACGCGCGGACCCACGCACATAAATCTAAACGATTTGCAGCTTGTATCGTACTAGTGAAATTTGTGAATGAAACAACAACAAAATCGGGTGGTGTCCATGCCTATTGAGCCTGATGAGTTTGTGTTGAAATAACTGCTTTCACAGCACAAGTGAAATGAAATCTAAAATTCATTACGCATTTTATGTGGACCGCATCTCGTCGGGCATCTAAAGCTCTAACGCAAACTCGAACTCAAACTGAAAATGAAACTAAAACTCCAACTTGACACGTAACGACTCAAAGTAATGAGGCGCGTGTCTCGTCATTCTTCGCCCGATCTCAGCTCAGCTCAGTTGAGAGAAGTAAGCTGTGAGCTTTGTGCCACATGCCATTTGTGTATGTCCCAATGGAGACTCAAGCTCAGCGCGATGACAGCAACGCCTTTAGCAAACGCCCACCTTAACCTTATATATATCAGCCCGAAGCATAACTGAATATGCTTCGTGAAGTGTCCGTCTCTGGCGCACCACCCACCTCAACCTCAACCTCTTCCTTCTCATCCTTGTTGGAGTTGTCTTTGGGGAATAAGATGAATTACATGCTACTTCAGGCAGCTGGCAGCTAAGGAACGACGACTGCAGCGGGCACTTGGGGCCCAGGCCCAGGCCCAGGCACAGGCACAGGCCCAAGGTTTTTGGCAATAGCCATGGCAAGACATGTAGATAAGATGTTACGTATACGCACACACACTCACACCTACACATAGTATACACAAAAAGGTACCAGACACTAAATTCCCAAGCAAATAGTTTTGCAGCAAGCAACAAACGCAAAGAGAACAAAAGATGAAGAGAGAGACAGAAGATTGGACAGCGTGTGCTGAAAATCAACCGCACGGAAATCATGTCTACGCATCATTCTTTGTGCGCTTTTACTTTACCCGACCACCCCTTCCCCTTCCCACATTTACAGAGCATACACTCCATAACGTAACTTTCTTTCTTCTTTCATTTTTATGTATATTTTTTATTTTTTGTGTTGTGTTTTTTTTTTTTTTTTTTTTGCAATTTTTTCGTATTGTATTTCGTTTCGCCGCACTTGTGTGTGAATTTGCATGGTTGTGGCTGTGTGGAAATGTGTGATAAGCAGTTTCCGCTGGAGAATAGACCAACCAAGCAGCTAAAAAAAAAAAATACAGAAAGAAAAGAGAAGAGAAGAGAAGCGTGAAACCCGCACAGTGAATAAAGTAGTTCTTGGTCTAGGCTTGCCTTTCATTTTGTATAAATTTGCTTTACTTTACGTTCCGTTGCCATTCCACTTTTCATGCATACAACGGCAGCAGCCAGGCAGCCAGCCAGCCAGGCCATTTTCCTTTTCATTGGCGTTGAACTGGCGTGTCGAGTAGGAGGATCCTGCCTGATGCCCGCCAGCCACAAAGAAAACGAGAAACGAGCAAGAAATGCGAATAAACTAGTACAGTTAACCAACCAACCAAACAAGCAAACCTAACAACGGCCAAAAGGAAACTGTGGCTACTAATGCAAATATAATGTCAAATGTTTCGGAAATATTTCACAGATAAAATTGATAAAGGCATTTACCATTCACCATTCACCATTCCCAATCCCATTTACCCCATCCTTCATCTCTCAATACGCATTCATGCCGTATTTGTCCGTTCCGTTTCCATTGTGTATAGTAAATCGGAACGGAAAACTATTTGATGGCATTTTGCACCCTATGCAACAAAAGTCTGACTATGGCAATTAAATGTCTAATACGTATACGAACGAATGCAATATACTCATATAGGAATATGTTAGAAATAAATCAAACAAAAAAACTATTCAATTATTAAAAAAATTATTTGTCTGGCGAATCTTGAACTTAATATTAAAGTTGGAAGAATTAACCAACAAGTAAAGTATTCATCAACGTTAATGTATATTTATGAGAGTCTATTAGCAGCCCCATTGCGTGTGTGGCCCATTCAGTTGTTTATTTGTTTATGCTTGGTCTTAGTAAGGCTTTGAGCTGCTTAGTTCGTTAAGGTGCTTGACTTAAGTTATCAAAATAAATAAGCACAAGCTGTTGTGAAACATTTGCTTATTGCTTTTCAATTTAGTAAACAGACTCTTCTATTTGATGTCATTGTTATTAGTGCTTTGCAAAAATCTAATTTAGAATTCCATTACAATTATCAACATTTAATTTAACTGAGATTATTTGAAAAACAGTCCTGGCCATAAAAAAAAACAAGTTGAGAGGCATCTTCCATTCAATTTCTCTCCCCCTCCCCCCCCCCCCATCTCCTCTCTCCACTCTCCTCTCCATCAAACAAAGCCGACCCTATTTGGAAGTGTACGAGGCGATTCATGGCGACGCGATGTGACGCGGCAAATGTATCATAAATTTTCATGTTGCTCTAAAAATACGAATTGCGATTTTCTATTGTGTTTCGCTAAGGGAGCGAGAGAGGTAGTGAGACAGGGAGAGGGGAACGGGATTGCGGGTGCTTGGCGTGAAGTGGACTGAATACAGCAGCGGCATGAAACTGGCATGAAATGCGAAGAGAACCCAAGACAGGACCCGCTCCAAACTGGAGAAGCAGTATAGTTGCTGCTGCTGCTGCTGAGGCAGCAATTTGTGTGTCCAGCCATAAAGCAGCAACAGCAGCCAAAAAAAATATATATACGAAAAAAAAAAGAATTGGAAAAATGGGGAAAAAAATGCAATACAATTTCATTTTATGCAAGAAACAAGGACTGGACAGGAACTGGAGTGAAGCGAAACAGTGCGGTTCAAAGAGAAGAGGGAACGGTAGCAGTAGCGGGGAGATAAAACATTCAGAGGCAGCAACATCTTTATGGTGGAAAAATTTTAAATTCCCATTAGAATTGCGCTCGACTTCGCTGGGCTTGGGTGAGCTGCCAGTGCTGCTTGCATTGAGGATGTAAGCTTTTTCATCAGATGAAATGAAACCAAAAAGCAAAGCATTGCTTGGCGTGGCTGAAACAGTAGGTAGGTAGGAGGAAGCTGTCAGTAAGTAGGTAAGTGAATGTGTTACATAAACACAAACAGACAAACCGACAGAAACACTTAAATAAATAAAAAACAAAAGGAAGCAGCTCACAAGGATATGAAAGCAATAAAAACATGAAATGCGCTGCTCAAATTAGATATACAAAAAAGAAAGCGTCAAATGAAAAGAAAAAGAAAATAAATACAAAACAAAGCCAAAGGCAGCTGCAAAAAATGCCACAAAACTGATTGAAACTAACACACACACACACATATACATACATATATACTCTTTGATGTCGCAACTGCAACGTGTGCAGCCTTGGGATTAACTCAACAGTGGTTCAAAGTGCTGAAAGTCATTATAGCCATGTTTTAACTTGATTTAAGAATACAACTTCTTTAACTTCAATCGCATTTTGGTTTCGGTTCAGCCTAAGCTCCTTCTTCTCATCTATGATTTCGGTATAGTTTGAAGATGCCTCCATTTTCATTGATTCAACTTGATTTGAACTGTTAGTGCTCTTAACAAGTAACTAAGTACAAAGCTTACTTGCGGAGAGTTAAAAATGGACACTCATCTTTAGTTCACTGTGCTCCTGGCATTAAAGGGAAAGGGGTTACAGTTGAAATGTGCAAGAAAAGTGCCTGTGCAGAGCTTAAAATAAATGACTTCTCGTTCCGTTCCGTTTCGTTCCGTTTGAGGGCAGGGCAAGGCATGCAAGGCATGCAACTGAGTGCTGATGCTGCCAGTTTGAATTTCTTCTTCTTCTTTCTATCACCTTCTAGTCGTTTATGCTTTACCATTTTTCCTGCTGCTGTGTGTATTTTTTTGCCTCTCAGTTTTTGGTGGAAACGAAGTTTACGCGTGCTGATGCGGGTAATGGTAATGGCAGTCAGTCAGGCGGGCAAAGTCAGTTGTTGAGTTGCAACACACACGCACACACACAATTACTAACTAACTGCAAGGATACACTTGGAGAAAATAAAACCGCGTTTAAGCTGCATTCATTTTGTGCTATTGAAAATGAATAACATTAACCATAAAGAATTTAATATATATATTGCTATTAATCCTTCGAATCGCTTGTTTTCTTATTTTCGAATTCGGCTGATAGTTTTTAGGGCGTTTTTCACAGTGCAGTGTGCAAGCGGAAACTGCAGCTGCTGTATAAGACGAAGTAGAGCTGCTGCATACACACATACATACATATGTACGTATGTAACTTCATCTAACAGTCCCTTGGCAGCTAAGACTGGTCCGGTAAAGCTAAGTTCTCCATCTACGTCTCCGTCTCAGTACTTAGCCTCTCAGCAATTACAGAGAAAATGTGAAATGCTTTGGCAAACACACACACGCACACAAACACACACACAGAGTAGTCACACTTTGGCAGCTGCTAATGCGCCGAGAAGCAAGCTTTGTAGATAGCTGCAGCTGTAGCAAGTGCAGGTAGTAAGTTAAAACCAGGCTAAAAGGAAGCCGCACAGCTATCAACGTGCAACGACCTGTTCAACAAATGCTCCTTGGCTTTTCCGTTCGGTTTCGTTCCGTTTCGTTTGGTTTGGTTTGGGTTTGGTTTTTGGCTTGGATTGGTTTGGTTTCTTTCTTCTTTTCTTTGCCCTTTCGCAACCATAATTTATGGCAACTTAATAAGTGGCTCGTTCACATTACTTATAGCAAACCCCAAGCCAAACTAGCCCCACTCTCTTTTCCACATTTTACTGGTCTTTTAATTAGAGCCATTGCCAAAGCCGCACCACACTTGACCAGCTCCGAACGACACCAATTCTTTCTTTCCCTCTCCCTTTCTCACACGCCAATTCAGTTTTTTTTTGGCAAATAATATTTGTATAATGGATGGCTTCGCACTTGAGTCAAGTTTTGCCAGTTAAAAATCATCGGAACTGGCAAAATTGCCAATCAATGCACTCGCCTACGAAATCATAAAAAAAAAATACATAAAATAAAATATATGGGGATGATGGGGGAGTTGAGGTGTTGATACGATGCGGGGTAACTGGGCCACTATTACAGCCGGCTATCAATTAAAATGGCGTGCACTCAAGTCACAGTTCAAAGTTGTTAGTGTTGCTGTTCGAATTGTATTTGTATTCGTAGGTCGCCGTGCGTCAACACTTTAAACGCTTTAAGCAAACAATTTTCAAGTGCCTCAAACATGATTTATTATGAATCGAGCAAGCAAGTCGAGTAAATCATTAAGAATTTTGGCTAACCAAAAGATTCAATTTTTTATTATCGAATAATATGTTGAGCAGGATAGGTTTTTGCCTCTCAACTAAACTCTTTTATTTATATGAAACATAAAAAATGTTCGAAAACAAAAATTAATAATATCTTCTAAAATATCTGCATATCAGCACAATGCTCCAAATACTCAAACAGATATTGGACTGAAAACCTTTACCAAAATGTTCACGTCTGCAGTTATTAATAATAGAATCATCTATAATATTCAATTACTTCTGCAAAGGCTTACCATCTGGATGGTAAGTATTTTTTTTTTTTTGGTTTCTGAGCCATGTCGTAATGCAATTGGCTTCCATTTCCATAGGATGGTAGACACAGACACCCATAGACACAACATAGTAAAAGCCAACACCACCTCAACCACCAACCAGCACCACCCACCCGTTGGCAATTCGGATTCAGATAAATGATGTTGCTCGTTGAAATTCATGCATTTGACTCGTTTTTGTAGTTGTTGCATTGCAGCTGCTGCCTTTTTTACCTTTTACTCGTTTCGTCTCGTTTTTTTGCAGCAGCAGCCGGTTGGTAAAATGAAAAACGTTTCACGTTTTGCAGGCAAATCAAAAAAGAAAAAAAATTAAATAATATCGCACATTTGCTTTGCGGAAATCAATTCCATTTCTTATTCAACATTTTGATTAATGCAACCAGCCGACGCAACGTTTGCAGGAGCCACAGCCGAAACGCCAGCTTCAGCGCCAATGCCAACTTTGATTGCAGTCCAATGCAAAATGCAAAATGCAAAATTCGAAATTCGAAATGTTAAATGTGAAATGCAAAGTGCAAAATGAAACTGACAGACAGCGACACACAAGGACTTGGACATGAAAATGGTAATGGTAATGGATATGGATATGGACATGGATGTGGCAGTGGCAGTGGCAGTGGCAGTAGCAGTAGAAAGTGGCTGCTGCCAATGCATTGGATGCGCGAATGACGACGACAATGGCGGTCACTTGGCACGTGCTTAAACGCTTACACACACACACACACACACACACAGACTGAGAATTGCATTTGCTGTTGTTGCTGCACTGTTGGGAGCGCAGCTGATGATGTTCGGCTTTTGCGGTCACTTCAATTGGAGCTGTAGCCAAAATGTTGTCAAATAATATTTACATGTGCCATTCACTGACACACATAGATACTGTTCGTAAGTGTGTTCAGGTATAACAGTTGTTTGCTTGCACAAATTGAAAATGTTTTTAAGTGCCGTTGCAGCTGGCAAACACCACAAGCCATATTTGTTGCATACTTTGTGGCGCATAAATTCTTTTCAATCAGAAAATTATGCTGACTTTTACTTAATAAGAACTCTTTAGCTCTTCAGCAAAAATAAGCCAAACTAAGTCACTTAAATAATTAAATTAGCCATATAGCGAAGTGTATCAAAGATAAAGGAACTTCTCACGAATATTTAACAGATTTGAACTAAAATAATGTTTTATTTTGTACATATTTCACTCGAATTTAATTAATTAATTCGTTAAATAATCTTAAATAAGTTTGCAAATTCTTTCAACCATGTTTTGTCATCACATCATTCATATTTAAGAACAAGTTTCCATCAATTCTACCCAACACTTAACTAAATATTTAATTGCTAAATGCAAAAGTGAAAAAACAGAATCCTAAATTCGAGAATAAATTGTTATTGTTGAACTCTTTCAAATTTAATGCTTTCACTTTGTTTGTACTCCAAATGCTTCAAATTGCGTATACGCAATTTCTATTTATGCAGGCACAACATCAATTAGTAAATTGATGGTCAAACCTGAGGTGTGTGTATTTTTAAATTTTAAATCCTGCATTAATCATTGCAGTTTCATATGAATTTCGAGTTCAAGAGCACAATAAACATAAATAGCCAACTAGAAGGAATTAAGTTGATAAATTTACACAGCAATTTGGCAATCTGCGTTATAATTTCATCAATCAGAATATTTAACAAGCTTTAATGAAAAGCACGCTAATTATTTAGTTGACTGATTTACTCTAGTCTTACACACATGCACACATACCTATGTATATTGTTGTAAATTGAAAAATCGTGCGAGAATATAAAACAGCAGCAGGCATATAACAATCAGACCCAGCTACCCAAAGCTAGCCATAAAAACTACAAAATTATAGCGCATTAACAGCATGAGTTGCATATAAAATAAAACAAATCCAGCTGCTGCCATTGTTGTTGTTGTTGTTGCCGCTCTTCTTCTTCCTTTTCTGAATGTTGCGGCAAAGCGATAGCAATATTCAAGATTGGGTCACTTCGACTTTAACATATTTGTTTGCACTCGAGTGCGCACAAAACATTTGGCTCTCAGTGCCTCAAACATTTGCATCTCACTATCCCTACCTCGACCTAAACCTTCCCATTACTACACTACTGTGGCGTAAGCCGATCTTTTTTCTTTTGTTTTTTTTTTTTTTGGTGCTGAATGTTTTGTGCTGCTCATCGAGTGCCAAGTTTCAAATTACACGCCTCGTCTGTCAAACGGCGCTCGGTGCTCACCAACTTAACAAACTAAATATAAAATAGTATCAACAAGAATGCATAAATGTTGCTGATGTGCTAACAGTTACCCTGCGCGTACAAGTTCAATAAGTTAATCAATGCGTTTTGGTTTGTTTTAATTAAACTTTTATTGTTTATAGCATATTTATGCTAGCCTTTAAAATAGTTATACATGGGTATACATATTTATATACCTTTTTCCGATTTTCGAGCAAACTTTTCTCGAACTGTCGTTCCAGCAGGGCATCAAAAATGAAAAGTTTTCCAGCTCCCCCACGTACAAACATATATTCAACTGTATCCTATATAAAGGACATTGAAGCGTAACACTTTCGCAATGGCGTTCAATCTGTCTTGTCATGGCGTCTGCATATCCCAATTGGTAGTTGCTTCTTTTTTTTGCCCCTCCTTTTTTAGTTTGACTACAATAAATTTGCAACTGACCATTTATTTCTTAATTTTTAGTTTCGTAAAAGCTCCAAAGCGAATACATTTATAAGCATATGTATTAAATATCACGACAGGACCGGACAGGACCGAACCGAACCGAACTGAACCGGAGACACGCTCATACATACATACATAGATAAACAATGATATCCAGCTATTTACGGCCGTCAATAAGCTCCAAACTATTGCTGCTCGCTCGCTCTTTCCCTTTCCACCTATCTGTGTTACCGTATAGCACGAACTGAGGAAAGAGCCACGTTCCAGACAATAGCCAAAAAATTCGTAAAAGATACAATTCATAAAGTAAGTCCTCTGCTCCTGTACGCTTCGAAAAGTTGAAGCCAAGACAAAGCGAACGTTTAGTTGGACAAGGCACTTGGCAGCAAAACGTTTTATAGATAGCAAAAACACGCAATGCTCAGATACTCAAATAACTCTAGATATGCTTCAAACTAACTCACACACACACACACACAACATGTCCTGAGCAATTGTGAAAAGTTTTGTGCTGGTCTTTTGTTTTTTCGTATTGTTGTTGTTTGCATTTTGTTAGATAGCATAAATTAGATACGTGCCATCGTCCAAAACACATTGCGAGCTGTCGCTCTCTCTCTCAGTCTGCCTCTCTCTTTTTCTCTGTCTAAATCTTTAGTTCTTTTATTTCTAACCAGTTCTAAAAATAGCTCAGATCATGCTACCAACCTCCTGCTCAACAACCAGCCTCCGTCGTATCGACAGAGCCAAACTGTCGTGGCATAAATCATAATCAGACTTGCATTCGGCAACAACTGCTAATGGCTGCCCGCATGGGGCATACCATACACATATATGCATGCCAACCAACCAACCGGAAGCTTGGTTAAGTTGGGTGAGGCCAAGTTGGTTGCGTTCGGTGTTGTGTCACCCACTATGTTTGCTTTCAACTTTTGCGGCCAGAAGAATTGTTAAGTTTCTATCTTTATTTCCCTCTCTGATGAGTTTCATTTTGCAGCCGCTGTTAGAAACAAATCCAATCTATCTTTAACTTTGGTATAAATCTATCAAAATGTTGAACTGAAACTGAAAGCTTCTTCTTTATGCTTGCAATTTCTATTTTGACTTTTCACTGATTATTCTTAGAATTCATTTGCTGATTTACACTTAATTCACAGTTTTTACGACCAGAACAGGACAGCCACCCACTGGCATTGGGCGTGGCAGCTTGTAATGTGCAATGTGCGAATGCTACGAGTAAAAGCAAGAAATTAGAAACAAGAGCAAAAATATATGTATCTTTTTGCTCGTTGCTGCGACTTTTCCTTTGCTGCTGATGATGAAAATTTCAATTAGCGCAATGTGTAATATAGAGCAGCGTCATTTTCATCAAATTATGAAATGACACCGACGACCCCAACCACCCAACGGCCCAAACTCCACTCCTACCTCTACTTTGACTCAAGCCACCCACGAGAAGTACTCGCACTTTGTGTGTGTGTGTGTGTGTGTGTTTTCATCTTTCCGGTGGCACAGTTTTAGCCATTTTCATTTCTGGTCGACAAACGACAGCGGCGACGACGACACAAAATGTCGGTCACTTGCGGTTTAAGAATAGCGCTCCCTTAATTCCCTCCCGCCCTCTCTCTCTCTCTCTCTCTATCACTCTCTCATTTTGTGTGGAACAAATTGCGAATAGTGCAAATAGCCAGGAAAATTACCTAGTGCGCATTTTCTTATTACAGAAATGTGCATAAGAAAATGAACGCAATAAAAAGCGAAAGAAAAAAAAAGCATTCAGCGGCTTGAATTTCATGAGCGTCAAAGTCCAAGTGCAAATACTCTCAACACAAAAAGTCCAAAAACATGTTTTATACACAAAAATAAATAAGTAAATTGCTTAACTTAGTATTTTACTCCACTTTAATATTCAAATAAACAAGAATTGGTTTCTAAAAAGTAGAACGATTCATGTTACTTTTAGAAAGGATATTGCAAGACGATGCGCTAGAAAATCACAGCACAGAAATGTTACGAGACAAGAGACGCATGAAAGAAGTGGATGGACGTGGAATGGAAAGAAAAATTCAAATGCGCCATGCAAATGACACAAAATTAAATGTATGAAATTGAAAATGAAACGTGAAGAGAGTTGAGAGTGGTGAGAAGGAGTAGAAGGAGGAGAAGCTTGTCAGATGGCAGCTGCTGTTGCTATGGTTTTTTGTAGTATATTTTTTATTTAGAGTAGAACAGTTGCTTTGAGCTCTCTCTGTGTGTGTGTGTGTGCATAAAAACGAAGAGGGCAGAAAATGAAAAATAATTAGCGCAATTAATGACCACGTAATTAGCGCTTGAAATCAGCAAAGCATCATCAGAGAGCAAGGCCCAACCCAAACCGGCGCCCGCGCCCGCACCCGCACCCGAACCCCAAGCCAACTCCCAATGTGCCACAATGTGTGCAGTGGCACGTAAGCAACTACTGTGCAACACCAAACCAACCCAACCAGCCCACATTTCCTTATAGTTGGTAGTGCGGCCATGTTTGATAATTCCATAGCGACCAGCTTCCTTTTGTCAGCCGATGCGGTTCTGGACGACACGCTAATGAACGCGACCCATTTGCCCCATTTCGCTCATTGCGCTCTCATTTAGACATTTAGCCATTTAGCCATTTAGCAATGTGGCATTTGTGCAATATCGCCAATGTGACTGCAACTGTTCAGCTGCTGTCATGACATTTCTTTTCTTTATCAGCATCAGGACCATCAATCAGCTCTCAGTGACTAATTAAAAATTGCCTTTGATAATGTCCGAATGATAGTAGTAATGAATGCAAGAAGGACTTAATAAACTACAATCTGCACTCGTTTTTTTTTTTTCAATTTGCGGCTATCCACTAAATAAATGTGTGTAAGTAAGTGCGTGTGGCTTGGATTATTGTGTGTCAAAGTGGCACAAATTCGTCAAATTTAAAAGTGCTTTGAAATTGATGCGCACTTAAAGTAATGCCGCAACGGGCGACAAACAAGAATGGCAATGGAATATTCGAACATCTTGAAGGCACAAAGCGAAATTCGCGCGCGCGCACACACACACACACACACACACACACTCGCACACACTCGCACACACACAGTGCTTGAACTTATAAACAACTTAAAAATTCATTGCACATGGTACCCAGGCCTTAGGTGGCGTTGGCTCCTGCCTTGTGGGCATGTCCATGTTCGTTGCGAATAAACACTAGCACACAAATACACGCATAAGAATTTTGAAACTTCAGCGGTTGCCTTGAACTGAATGAAAAACGAAAAACTGTCATCGTGTGACGGGAATCAATCTAAAGTCATTTTATAACCCGAAGAGTCATAAATCTAACTTTAATGTTTTAAACGTGACTGCGGCACGAAGTTGGCAGTTGGCTAGCACCACCATCCTCGCCACCACCGACGAACAGCCTGTCCACTGAACTCCCCACCACCACCCACCACTCTCTGCCCCTTGCAACAGCATTTGTGGCAGCCGTTACATGTGCCAAGAAGATGAAAAACCTCCGGCATTGGAATTGGAAAAGTAAAACAAGCGAATGAATGTAGTTTTTCCGTTTGGGATTTTTCACTTCTCAGCTTTGGCGCAGCAACAGCAGCAGAAGCCGAAAAGTGTTGCCGCAGTCCAAGAGAGAGTCGATGGGGCTGGCAGGTGGGCATGATGCCCCAGGCCAGGGCTAGCAATATAAATGACACAATGATTAGAAGGGGGGTAAATAGCATTTATAAATAGCATGGGTATCAAAACTATTTTACGTGTTTGGGATCATAGTTGAAAAGAAACATTGCAACTGTATGTTTCTCTCTTTATGTGCGTTTGTGTTTGTGTGTGTGTGTGTGTGTGCGTGTGCGTGACTTGCAAAAACAAGGAACAACAACGCAAAACAAATAAAAAAATGCCAAAGATGAACCAAAAAACACAAACAGAAATAAATATAGCACACTTACGTGCGCCCCATAAAATGCATATGCGGTCAAAATGGCGAACCGGAAGCTCAGCAAAGAAGGCAAACATACAAACGAAGACGTTGTGCATCAGAGAGTGCGTGTGTGTGTGTGTGTGTGTGTGTGTGTCTAAATAAGAATAAATTAGTTATGCTTTACGCAATATGAGCGCAAAACAAAACTTAAACCAGTTTCGCTGCATACTTTCCTATATTGTTGCAATGTTTAAGTTCTAATTCCCACTTGGGATCAATTAAGTTAGTTGTTGTTGCAAAACACTTATAATTGCATATAACGGGTCATTATTTACATTGTTTAATGAAATTAAATGGTTAGAAAAGAAAACTTTTCAATCTGTGGCAATTAATTGTAACCTTTCTCACACACACACATAGCACAGTTGCATATGGGTCAAGGGGAAGCTAAAGCAAATGAATTAAATGATTTTCTTCGGAAGAGTTTCATAAACTTTAGCAAATTCACTATTATTAAGTAAACGTACGAAAGGTAGTTAAACAAATTCACATTAAATAACCAAATTTATCGACACATTTATTCACTCTCACACACACACACACACATACGAAATAGAAAAACAAACTTACGAAAAGATATTTCTTTGCACAATTTTATCAATAGAAAAATCATATTATTCACTTACTCACAATTGGATGCAGAAATATATATGTGCTGTTGTTGTTGGAGAGGAAGTCTCTTACCTGCAATGAAAGTGGAGAGAAGAGCAACAAAAATGTGTGAGAAATATTATTTTATTTTATGTATACATATATTTTGGCATTTTCTCAAGCAATGTAGTAGAATGTGTGTTTGGCTTGGCTTGGCATCATTTTAAATTCAATTTGCGCTGCGCAAAATGGTGACAATTTTGTGTTTGGCAATTTTCAGCGACATTTTCGGGATTTTAATCACATTGCGGTCATATTTAATTCATATTATTATTATTGTTATTGTCCGCAATGGCTGTGTTGTGTTGTTTGTTTGTTTTTTGTAACGATTGCCGTTTTGATTGTCACCCAACATCACCAGACAATCGCAGCCCCAATAACAACAAAAACGTTGCGAACGTTGGGGAAAATGTAACAATTTAACAAACAATTCAATTAATGCAAATTACAATTGGGCTCCGACTAATGAATATTTAATGATTAAACTAATTTCATTTTCATAATATCATCGCTTAAATAAACAAACAAAAACAGAAGCAAAACCTAATCAAAAAACCCTCTCCCCCCTCCTTAACCACAAAACTCAGTCCAAGCAAACAAACAAACAAACAGCAGCTGCGATGATTTGCAAAGATGAAAATCGATTGTTAATTGAATGCTGTTAACGATAATGTAATATTATATAGGAAATGTCGAAAGAAAATGCAATTTTAAAACAATGATTTTGCACATTTAAATTGTGATTTTTGTTTCTTTTAGCTTCTTTCTGGTTTAAGAAATGTGTAAATATATATTTGTTCGTATTATTCGGAGAATAAACGTATGTTTTTTAGGAAGTGTTTTGAAAAAACAACTCAACTGGTTTGTTTTGTGGATCCCCTTTGAAGTAGCATTGATTTGCATTTTGAGTTTTGTCTACGAATTCCCAGAGTCACCAATTTGTGAAGCAGCTGCAAGTAAATTGAAAGTCGAATACAATTCGTTATCGATTCCCAAAGCAATGTGTGTTTTAGGTTTTGCAAGCGGTTTCTACTTGCCTGCTTTGCCACACTGTGCATTGAGTTGCCCTGTGGTCTTTTCTATGGAAAATTCGATTGTTGGTTCTTGCAACTATTTTCGTTGTTTTCGTTGTTGTTGTTGCTTGGTCTTTTGCTCTATGCTGTTGCTACTACTGCTACTGTTGCTGCTCGGTTTATAGAAACAGTTCTGTAATTATGCCACTACGACAACGACGTTGCTGCTCCTTGTTATTGTAATGGTTGCTGTTGTTGGCCTTTTTGTTCCAACTTTGCCAATTTGGACATTGTCGGCAGAAGTGACACAACTTTTAGCCAGCACCGACTTCATTTGCCTCTATTGTCGTCGATGTTGCCTCTGCCATTTGTTGTTTTTTATTCTTTGCTATTGTTGTCGCCATAGCTATAACGTTTATTAATAATTTTGTTGCTACGCTGCTGTTGCTACTCAGCTAGAGCTGTTGTTGTTGTTTTTTTGGCTACCTGGTTTATTTCTAGGCTCCATTTGGGGCCCTTGGCATGACTTGTCACGAAACTATCCCTCCCTTAAAAATAAAATTGAGCCTGGTTTTTTTTTTTTTTTTTTTTGTCGAAAAGGAATTAGAACAAAGTGCACTTTTTGATGACTTTTGATTTGTTTTACGATTTCCAGCTATGAATATTTATTGTCATGTCTAGCGAGTCGTCGTCGTCGGAGTCAGAGTCAGAGTAAGAGTCTTTAAAATGCACGAACATTCGCTGTCATGGAAACAATAACAGCAAAAGCAACAGCAACAACAACATAAACAACAATAACAACCGCTGAAGTAGAGACAAGAAATTGACATAAAGCATTACCCATACGCCATGCTGGTCTTAAGGCAAACAAGTCGACTGGCAAGGCAACTTTTTAATTGATGTTTATTTAACGTTCAACATAATTAACTCTGTGGCAAATACATACATACACAAGCATCGTAAATGAGCATTATACGAGCCATTAAATGAATTATGTAAACGCTTCCTTCACTTGAACTAGACAAGTATACCGGCTCGCTGGCTGGCTGGCTGCCTTTGTCAATATCTTATGTACGCTGTGATTGCCATTAACGCATACCACATGCAATTTAAACAATGTCATAAACGCAGCAAGGCGCGCATTATCACACACACACACACACACGCACACACATCAATAGTTTCACATTGAAAGTGTCCACCAATTTTTTGGTTGAACTTAACGACTTGGCAAAATCGTAAATATAAAACCCAGCCAGCAAATATGCGACGCCAGTTGGCAATCGTCAAATGGTGTCGTGTGACCTCAATTCTTATTCAGACACCAGCATCGATACACATACATACATATGTATGAGGAAATGAGCTATGCAAGCCACATGAAACTTTGACATCGGTTGTGAGAGGTCATAGAAAGTTTTTGCTACAAATATTAATCAAATTCATTTGATAGTTTATTTGAAAAATGAAAGCATTTTATGTTCATCTATTATAATATGAGTTTCCTTTTGATACAAATTGCATTAATAATGACTTTTTGTCTGAACATTGTCTGCATTATGTTACTGAACTTTAATTAAAGAAATTGACTTTTTTTCTTTAAGCTGCTGCTGCTGAAACTGAATAGCTTTGATCACCTGCGCTGAGAAGCGAGAGCAATAAGGAAGACGATTCTTGTCAAATTTTCACAGATACAAGAGATGCAAAGCATGAAGACGGTGGGAGGGTTAGATGAAGGAGGCTCTCAGCAACGTTGCTGTGGCAACGTGATGTTATTAATAAATGCACTTGACAACGTTCACTTATTAATTCTTTAGAGCTAAATCAAAAGCCAAAAGTGCAAGAGGCAACTTTTGCCCGTCGTACGTGACCAATAAGAAGAAATTTCATTATTACAAGGCTGCCCACGCATACGTATACGTACTACGTTTGTATGTATGTATTGCATCTGGCTGTCCTTGTCTATCGCATATGCGACAATCCTCATCCCAATCCCGTCGTGCTGTCGAGTCGAGTCGAGTCATTGTAAAGTCAGTGGCCTAAAAAAAAAAACAGTTATGAAGTTGCTCACTTGATCGTGCAATGTACCTTTTGATTTTTTTTTTCTTTTTTTTTTTGTAGTTGTTGTTGCTGTTGTTGGCCAGCACTTGGCACGTTCCAGGCACCCAAGCAAAAATTGGAAAAATACAGCACAAAATGCTTCAGCACAGAATGCTTCATGCAATTTTCAGTGCTTGCCTCCTCTCTCACTCTCTCTCTCTCTCTCTGTCTCGTTTTGACTGTGAAAAATTAGCACAGCAGCAGAAACTCGCTAAATCGAGAAATGGGCAACGTCATTCTGTGGATTTATCTGTCTGTCTGTCAGTTAGTTCTATGGTACTGTTTCTATCTGTCTGCCTATGCTTGTCTCTTTGTCTATCTGTCCATCTTTCTTTCTGTCTGTCTGTCTGTGTGTTTGGTTCGTGGCGAGGTTTATGCTGGCCTGGCATTGATTGTTTCTACTGATGATGTGTGAAAAGTTTATTTGTCCAGTAAACATCATGAAATGCTAGACAAATATACAAAAGCCCAAAGCCCAAAGCAGCATTAGCAGCCACAAAAACAATAATTGTATTTTCTTTTACACTTTTTTTCTTTTTTTGCTCGCAAAAATCAATTGGGGCAACTGTATCAATATTCAAACACAGAGCTTCTCTATAATTCCCAGATGCATGCGTACAATAAGAGAAACAGAATGCATTTAGCAAATGCAAATCAAATTTATGGACCTTGCCAACAAGCCAAAACAAGCCGCCGCCTCGCATGAAACTAATTACTTGCAACAATAAAAACCACAACGATTGCCATATTCCACGAAAATGAATTGGAGCGAAAGAAGAGAGAGTCAAGAAAGAGATGCTCTCAATACCTCTTACTTTTTGATACCTTTCTATAAAAATGCATCATAATTAAATCTTATTTCAATTGTTTATATTGGAAAAATCAAGTACATAATCTCGTGGCAAGTTCTTAAACAAAATTATTTCTTTTGTCAAAACAACATAATATAAAATACACATTTAAACCAGATTATTACAAATAAGTTAATATAATATAAATATATAGAATTAACTGGCTATCAAGTGCATTTGTGCATAAGTAATTAAGTTCATAAATATGCAACACTAATTGGCCAAATTTAATTTATTTAATACATCAATTAATGCAATACAAAGGGCGCAAATAAAGTAAACATATACATAACTAAACATGCCAATTTTAAACGTTTGGCATTTGCAACGACTGCTAAATACTCTTATCTATTAAGCTGCTCGAAATAACAAATGCTTTGGCACATTTTTAAGCATAGTGTAGAACTGAAACACTTTTTCGCTTTCGCGCAAAGACTGACTTTTCGATCAGTTTCTCTTTGATTCAACGCTCGATTGCTCCGCTCGTCTTGCACATATTGCGTTCTTAACGAAGCCTTCGATATGTTACAGTTATATTATATTACATACAATGGGATGCTTATGTCTATTTGGTACAGTAGGGTCTTACATGCTAGTCATTGCTACAATACCAAGCTAATTCGTGCAAATATTTATTTGAAAACAATGAGAAAATTCTCTCAAATTAATTAATATTTTCATGTGTTTGCATTTCGTTTTTTAAAAGAGTGAGCTAATTATTTGTTTTAAGGTTCAATGGCCTTGCATTGTGCGTTTAGTTACACACACACATACGAAATGAACAAAATGGCGGCCATCTGTGTGAAATTTCTCTTTATTTAAATTGCTGTGCATGCTTTGATGAATGATGCCTAATCTTTTTTGGGGTGTGTGTAAGTTGAATTAAATAATATTATTACACAATACGTATTAAATAATACGAATAATGAATACTCTATAATAATCATAAATGATTTTAATAAATTCTCAACGCTGCAGCAGCAGCAAGTGCACCAAATGTTGGCTAATGAATTAGTTAACAGAATTTTCTCCTCTTCTCTTGCTCACTCCCTCGATTCCACTCTCTGTGATAAGCTCTCACTTTAAGCGCTACTTGCAGCTATTTTTTTTATGGCCAATAAATATATGCGACATGGCATATTACACATATAAAAGCGTTTATGTCCGCTTCATGTACTATATAGTATATATATGTTCGTACTTACGTATAAATAAGATTCCAAATATGTATGTGTGTGTTTGTATTGTAATTTACTTTTTATGTCCGGGGCTTTGGCTTGCCTTTAATCGTCCTGTAGCACCAAATTGCTTGTGTGCAAGCAAGCATTACATATTTGTGTTTGTTAGTATTTAGCCTATTCAATCTGCTCGAAATTCAGTTCACTTGCTTTAAGACCCATTCAGCATTACAGCTGCCAGCCATTTTTGTCACATTTAAGTCTATCTTCCTCTTCCTATCTCTCTCTCTCTCTCTCTGACTAGCTTAAACCTGCAGGCAGGATATCGTATACCAAACCCCATGCAATCCTATATAAAGTATCTGTTGCTGTCGATACTTTATCGCTTGTTGTCGTATGTTGCCCTCCCCCTGTTGCAAACAAATTCCAGAAGTGCCTGCAGCATTGCTGAAATTGTCGCATTTCAAGCACAATTCTTTAAGCTGTGTTTTTTGCTGCTGCTTGGCATTTAGTTGAAATTTGTTTGAATTTTGATTTAGTTACTTTTTTGGCCGACAATTTTAATTAACTTTTTATGTCGTTGTTTATTAAAATTCGGCACGTTTGCTATTTATTTATTTATTAAATTTTCATACAATTTCCAGCTGCTTTTTTTTGTCGTTGCTGTTGTTGTGCCGCTTTTGGCATTCCATGCAGGCATTTTTAATTATTTATTTTGCACAAATAAATCCGGTTGTTGTAGGCTTTGCAGGGCGTGTGTGTCTGCACGCGTGTATGTGTGTGTGAGAACATGATACACATAATAACGAAAGCTTAAATAAACACCGACAAACCCCCACAGTGAGCGAGAGGGGGAGAAACACTTACAAACTTATTAAATATAAATCACATTTTGCTCTCACGTCCCCCATCTAACCACAAGGAAAAGGACAACAACAACAAAATTACTCACATAAAGTATCATAACTCTCGCTCTTGATGTCATCAACAGCCAAACAACAGAAGAGAGAAAAATATACAATGTTCTTTTCACTGCATATTGCATATCACATTGCATTTTCTTCTTCTCTCTATCCCAAAAAAAAAAATGTTATAAAAATATACTTTTTTCAATTATTTTTTGTGCATTTTTCAGATTGTTCTTTCGAGGCTTAAAGCTGTTTTTCAGCTAGAAGACACATACTTTATGGTTAGCAAACAAGAACTTATACGCATATTAAGTATACGCATGCATATACCCAAAACTCAAAGCAAGGAAAGAGTAAAATTAAAAATAAAATAAATAAATACTCGTTGAGCGCATCCGGCAAAACGATGTCACTTTAACGGTCTTAGTGTGTCATTGCTACCAGCAAGAAGAAGACCAACAGCAACACAAAATGTGCCCCAAAAAAATACGGAAGAAATGGTGCTTACAATATCAGCAGCCAGCGCCAAATATGCCGATGATGGGCCAACAGCCTCATAGAGCGGGCTCTTGCAAAGTTTTTAATTTGAGTTTTTAGTGTCACGACAACTAAAATGAGCAAAACGAAATGAAAAACAAAAGGAAGGCACAATCGAGGCGTCTTTTAACTAGAACTTGGCAAATACTCTTTCCCAAAATCCATTTTTTGAAAAAGTTAAAAACTAACATGAATAAAAATAAAACAAGAATTTGACAAAAAAGTAGAGAATATAAATTCATATTTATGTATAAATATATAACAATTTGTATTTTATCTCCTGCATTTTATTATTGTAAGCTCAAAGCTCGTTTTCAACTAGTAAAACTTAGTCCTAATTCAGCTTTGACATTGGGTAAACTTGATCACTCTAGCTCTAAATGTATTTGGAAAGAGTATTATGGTTAGGGTTGGGTATTCTCAGTAAAGAGACAGCACCTGTCGGGCTGACAGTTGGATAAAAAGGTCGCGCTTGCATAACACGGCACAGCCGTTGAGCCATCGGGCCAATGTGTGTATGTGTGCGTTTATGCTGTCCATTCTTGTCCTGTTCACACCTTCCCCCCTCACTACCACCACTCACCCGTCAACCTACTTCTATGTGCGCGGCTTGACCATGTTCATTACTGCGGTTAATTTGTTTGTTCTGCTCCGTGCTCTGTTTGGGGTTCACTTGAAAAACCACAATGAAAAAAAAAAAACTTAACGTTACACAATTTTTGCGCTCGCTTGAATATATTTTGTTATTTATTTTTGTTTTTGGTTTTTTGTGTGTTATGTTTTTTAATAAGCTTCGTTTTGTGGACAGGTGCAAATATATAAAGTAAAAAGTGTGGGGAGATGTTAGGGAAATGGGGTAATGGAGGGAGGGATGGGCACAGGCAATCATCTGCTGGCACGTTGTTGACATCAAAATAATGACTGTCGGGCTCTTGGGGACTTGCGGGGACTGCGGATGTGAATTGCGGATACGGATAGCGGATGTGGCATGTGGATTGTGGCGGGCAGCATGAGCCCAAAATCTGCCACAGTAACAACAACAACAACAACAAGAAAAGCGAAGAGCGCGTTTTTGTGGTTGATGGCAAAAGCAAACATATGCACAAGATATACACAATACACACACATACACACACACATACAAAGTACAAGTGGCACATAAAACAGGAGACAAGCAGTTTGGCCCACTCATCAGTTGCCGTTTCGTCTTGGTGGCACCATCCTAACCATTCCAACCCACCCGCACTTGGCATCATCATCATCATCAGCATCATTATCATCATCATCACACGCTTCATGTTGCTGGTTCTTGTAACTGTTGTTGTTGTTGTTAATTACAAAAGAAATGCAAAAGCACGAAAATGCTGCTGTTTACCAAATTAAATGCTACTAATTGGACGAGTTTAGCGCGCTCAAGTGTATGCTCTGCGACTGTTGAGCTGCTTAGGCTCTTGTTGTACGGTTTTTACTTATATGAGTGTGTGTGTGTGTGTGTTTGTGTGAATGGTTGCAAGTGTATGTGTGGGAGGTATGGTATAATGGGGCGCGCGGTAAAGCGATGGATAAGTATCATGATGCCATGGAATTTTTAATGAAAGAAGTTATTAGTATGAATCTGCATCGTTAGCATTAAAAATGGAAGTCGCATCCAAACATTTGAATATTTGAAGCATTCAAGCTGCGCCTGCCTAACCGCCAAGCACAAGAAAAACCAATGAAAAATCGAAAATATTGTATATTATAAATCTATCCATATTGTATTGAGCAAGTTCATTGCAGATAATGTGTTAAACATGTAGATGGAAAGAATTTAGAGCAATGTTTAGATAAAATAAATATTCCAGACATTAAGGGTGTTCAACGCTCGTTTCATCGTTCAGTTCAAGTTGAACGTCTCAACAACAACACATGAAAATTTTAAACGTGAAACAAAACAAAGCAAGTTTCAACAGAAGATGGGCACGTTTTATTCGATATTGCCATGTTCAGTACTTTTAGTATATTGGTGTATTTTGTGCAAAATAACACATGTGATTAATGCCCCAAATTTTAAAAGTTAATTGAGCAACTAATTCAAACACCCACCTTCCAATCCCTATCTCTCTAATAACTTGCTTTGCTAAAGCATCGCATAGCATATATTTAGCACTTTTAAAAAGCATTTTTATAAATAAAGTATAGCCGCGGTAAACAGCAACAGTCAAAATGAAGAAAAGAAATGTAAACAAACAACAGCTGACGCACAAACTGAAACGCAACCAAAATGCCGTTCAATTAACCACTTCAACTTGAACAAACGATGAAACGGACTGTGAACACCCTATATGAATAAAAAGAAGACGTAGAGATATGACTGAATACCAAAATAAAATGGAGAAAACCTAACGCAAATATGAATGATGCGTCTTAATGATAAGAGTTTAAGACTTGGTAATTTTAAATCAATTTTGTGCATATATTAAGTCCTTGATGATTTAAAAATTTTCTCAATGTTATTGCTGTAGAAAATCTTTCTGACATATGTTTAAATTCACACCAGAAGATGGATGCGATTTGATTTAAACGTTAAATTATATTGCATACTTTGCAGCGCTGTGGATAGTGCAAAGCAAATCCAAAGCAAATTACGAACGCCATTGTTTGAAAACGAAAACCATTAAAAAACAGGCGAGCAGAAAACGCGCTTTTTGTGGTTGGTCAAAGCCAATGCCGGCTTAGTAACAACCTAAGACAAAGGGAAGAGAAGAGAGTGTAACGTGAAAGAGTTATAGAAAGCTTCAATCTATATCTCTCTCCTTTGCTCCTCTCTTGGTATGGTCAAGTTGGCCGGCTGTGGCTTTTGTGGCACTGGCAGCAAACAAAATGGCGCGCACATGTAAACATTTAAATCTGTTGGCAAATTATGCAAGGCAGCCACAAAAGCCGGACTGAGAAAACGCAAAATGAAATCTGAAAGCATTCAACAAAAGAACGCTAAAAAGTAGCGCATAGCCAAAACAAACAAGCAAGCTCGACTCTACTCAACACATCATTTAAGAAAGCGAGAGAAAGAGTAAGAGACAAAGAGCGAGAGAGAAAGAAAAGGTTGAGGTACTTTGAATAAGACGGAGAAAACTAAGAGACATGAATAGCAATCGCATTCCGGACACGTCAGTGTCACCAACATAAATGTAAATGTGGATGCGGATGAGGGACACGAACAGAGCGACTCCCGATTAATAAACTCAACTTGCCGCCATATAAAAAAGAATATCCATGCAAATTAATTAAATATTTACAGTTTACTAACATAAGCAGAGTCCACTGCACAAGCACAGGAATAGAGTCAGAGAGAAAGATGGGAAGAGATGAGATGAGAGCTCTACATAAGGCAGACTGCCACTGTAAGTGGCAGTTGAAGCTTGTTGGTTGGTGAAGAGAGAGAGAGAGAGAGAGAGGGTAGTCGAGGTAAAGCCGCGGAAAAGAGGAAATGCCAACATGCCACACGCTTGCCAAAGCAAAGCCAAAGCCAAAGCCAAAGGCAAAGTCAAGTAAGCTTTTGCGCAGAATTGCAAAAATATGCAAAGGTAAGCGCCGGCAACCGGAAAGCGTATGAAGCACTCGCTCAATGCTTGGCTGGGTTGGCTGGCAGGTTTCTTGAATGCACTGAACAAAATAAATGAGCAATGCATAACAATGAAAAGTAGATCTAAGAGCATTTACTTACTTATTTGCGCTAAGAAGCTTTTAAAAATTAAATATTTAAAGTTCACCTCTAAGGTTTGTGCACCTGTATTATATCGAAGTTTTCTACACACACCTAGCTTAAGTTAATGTTCTATAAGTATTGTCAAGAAGTTCCGAATTTTTCTCTTCTTTTCTCAAAAAATAACTAGACTTATCTTATTCCTAAGTTTTTAATTTAAAGGGAAAGTTTCCCAAATATTATTTTAGATAAGAATATGCGTTTTTGATGATCAACACTATATATTTTTTTCCCAAGTCTTGCTGACTGCTGGGGTCATTGGGAAGTTGGTGTTCTGTTAGCTGGCTCGCTTTGGTTTAGCTGCAAATGAGATCGACCAGCTGGGCGGCTGTTTGTCCGATTGAAGAGCCAAAGTGCGACGAGCACAAAAACATCCAACCTCAACCACAAACAGAGACAGTGTGTGTGCTTTTGGCCAACTTCGACTACAACTTTACAACTGTGTGTGGACTCGCAAGTTGATTCGCCAACTAAGCGAATAGTTGTCCCAGCAGAAGTTTGGCGGGGAGGTGCGCAGGAAAATGAAATTAGTGTCTGACTGACTGGCTGGCTGAGCAGGTGGGCCAAACGAAATGAAAACTGACACACAAAAAACAAACAAAATGCGAAAAAACTTTTTTGTTGGAAATCACATTTTTGACACGCTGCCAACTTCGAGTGTAATAAATTTAAATCAATTCAAAAGGCACAAATTATGCGAAAGCTCAAAGAGAGGCGTAATTTAAAGATGGCTAACAAATCTGACGGTGGATCAGTCAGGTGACAAAACTAAAGACATAAGCATAAGAAAGAAACAACAAAACTGTTTTAAATTTGCAACGTCACCTTTTTGACTAGAAAGGTTTGTCATTGTTACTTTAGCAATTCAAATAAGCATAAAATTTAAGAACTTTATGAAGAATAGTTATTTCAACTCTGAAAGTGTTTGAAATTTTTGAATGTATCTCAAGTATTTAACGGTTGTTACTTTGCTCTACTTTAAATAGTGCATGGTACACTTGATGTTAACTAAAAAACAACTTCGTAAAATACTTTCAACAATGGCATCCCAAACAAAAGAAGAGAAAACTCAACCTTAAATTGCGCCACAATATATTATCCATTTTGGTAACCGCAACATACTACACATATCTGGCTAACAATTTTGGGACTCCCCTTCGCTTGCCTTCGCTGCTTTTGTGGCACGCAGCTGATGATGCCTTGGGAGAATGCTGAAATGCGTGGTGCAATTGTGGGTCTAATCGCCTATCGACTATTATTCACATGCCTCCCACCTGCCGCCTGCCACCCACACACAGCTAAATTGTTGCACTTGTGAATGCCGAAAAATAAATAAAAAGCGTAACGAAATGAAACCAAACCAAACTCGAAAATTCCAAAGTAAAATACCAACTGCAAAACTACTGAACAAGAACTATGGCACAATGAATGGGCCTCCACTTACCAAAGACAGACACACACACACACACACAATACACACGTTCAAAAGGGAGTTGGAGCTGGAGAGAAATGTGCCCTGTAGGTCCAACTTTTAATGGCAAGAGCAAAGAGACAAGCGTGTGCATGGAACACATGTCCTGGCTGCGGGCATTAGGGGCTATAAGTGAGTGTGGTGGTGTTGGGTGGTGGGAGGAGGGGGGGCGAAAGAAAATAAGGCGTGGCAGCAGACTTAAGTGCATGTTTCCCAACAATTTAGTAGCGTAAGTTGGAAAATTTGAATTGGCCGCCGCACCGAGTACATAGAAGCCAAAAGACGACGACAAAAGTGACAAAAACAAAAAAGGAAAGAAATGAGATGAACTGCTAGAAGAACGAGTAAGATGGCGACAGCGAATGAGGCACAAGAAAAGTTAAAAAAAAAACCCCTCAAGAAGTTGAATTGAAGATTTATTTGCCTATTTGCTTATTTATCTTTAGCTAAACTATATATGTATGTATGTAAGGGTATACCTAGAGTAGAAGAGACAACGCCATTTTATGAGCTGCTTATAAACTTGCCCCCCCCAAGCGCAAAAGGACAAAGTATCCTGGAGCAAGCAAGGAAATAACATTAAGTAGCGTCAACTCAAACGCTTTTGCTAGACGGACAGGACAGCCTCAGTCAGCACTGATGAGACAGTGTGAGTGTCCTTCTCTTGCGGGTTACTTATTGCAAGTAGTTAGCACAAATTGAACATGCCCGAAAGAGATGGAGTGGCAGCGGGAGAGAAAGAGCGCGTTATCCTAGCTTGCATCCGTCTAAGCGAAAAAGTTTGCAGTTTATATATTTCTTTTTTCAGTTTTATATATTTTTTTTTTTTTTTTTTTGTGCTTTGCTTTTAGTCTTAACTGGATACATCCTGTGTGGCGGCGCTGAACTAAATGGGAAACTACACTCAGTTAATGGGCAATTAAATTATACGGAAATCACACAATATGCATCTAATTAGTTTGGCCTTTTAATTGCCAGGACACTTGAGACCCCCCCATAGCTGCCTCTCCTTTAAACCCAACAGGACATAAAGTATGTTACACATACATACATATATGCAGCGTTGCTGCAAATATCGTTATCAATGCAGTTTGCCTTGTATATATTTCAATAGCCTGTCTCACTTTATCTTTCTTTGTCTCTCTCTCTCTCTCTCTCTCTCTCTCTCTCTGTTTGTATCTTTTTGCGGAGGCAAGCACTTGTATTAAAAAATTGTCAATTGTGAATTGCGTCTCGTGCAATGCCGTTGCAGTTGCAGCTCTGTTGTTATTGTTGTTCCTTGTTGGCTCAACGGCAAACAAACGTTGACAATTGGCTTGCGAATTGACATTCGGCCCGCTGAGCCACGTCCTTTTGCTTTAATCCTTCATAATTGGACAGTGCGTAAAGCGTAAAATTAAATATGAAGAAACCGGAAAACAAACAATAAAACGAACCAAAAAATATACCCTACAATATTTCGATACAAAAATGCAAACCAGAATAAAATATTAAATTTTGTTATTTATATTTTTTAAGCTTTGTTAGATAAACTATGCTTTATACTAATATTTTTCGACCAAAATGTATAACCAGAAAAGGGAAGCGGAAAAGTTAAGTTCACAATAAATTAATGCAAGCAATGCATATATTTCAAAACAATATTCGCTGCTCTATTTTAAAAGCTCATCTTAGAAATTCTTAGAAGACAAATAGTTTCAACAGGCAAAGGAACCATCAAAGGTGACGTGGCAAATGGACAAAGTGAAGCAGACAACGGTGACGAGCGCAGCGATGAGAGCTAAAAAAACACTTTTCCGTTTGATGTGCGTTAAGTAAAAGGTGCTTTTAATATTTTAGGAACTGTGAGTTACTTTAAAGGCAACGCACACTCACACACGATGCAAGAATAAATGTATGTATGTATGTGTATGTTCAGTGTCTGTATGGGCTGTTGATGCCAAGCAGAAGATTAGTGAAAAGTTAGGCATTTTCTAACTGTCTCTCTTTCTATCTATCACGCTCTCCTTCTCTCTCTCTGTCTATCTCTCTCTCTCTCACTCTCTCTTTTGACGTGCCAAATTTCACGCCACTTGATGTGATGCTGAAGTAAGCAAAAGAAGTACAAAGCAGAAGAAGCATCCGGCTTTGCCTGACAGGAGAAGCACCTACCACCAGGTGGTAGTTGCTACACCTGCCACTTGCTGCCTGCTACCTGCTACACACACACACACACACACTCACTCAACTGACTGACTGACTGATGGACGTTGTAATCCTTTTGCATTTCGCGTGCAGCGTAAAAAGCATCGTTAAATAAACATAAGAATATGAATGTATGATTCCGTTTGGCATACCTTGCCATACCATGCAATAACACAGCCCACAGCTTTCAACCTTATCCTTAACAAACTTATCCTTAACGGTCATAAACTTTATGGCCTGAAACTACCTACATATAACGAAACTTTCCGCTTTACACTGCCATTCCCATTCCCATTCATTTCTTTATCCTCCTCCTTTTTCGTTCCGTTTTCCTTTCTGAGTTGCTTTTCAATTTCACTCAAGAGTTCTATATACTTAACTACTTAGCGGCATCGCTTCATTTGAATTATCTGAAATGTGCCAGAAGAAAACGATGAAAAAAATAAAACCAAAACAAAGCAAAGCTATAACTTGGCAAATCAATTAAAATTCCAAACATATTACTTGGACTTGACTTATTTATTATAGATAGGGTTTCTATTATTGTAACTGTTACTATTTTTGGATACGCAAATGCTAAAGTCATAAATAAATGGCTAAATTGACCTATGCAGACAAAGGGGGCAACGCATGCCACCAAATGTTGCTAAACAAAGGACATTGTCAAATCAGCATATTTCTTTCATAACTCGTTTGGCTAGAAATTTCCAATTTATGAAGCACGCATTGTAGTTTAAGGGAAAAAAAACCCCGGTTCGCATTACCTAAAAGCCCAGACACAGATACAGAGAAAAATAAAAAGATAGAGAGAGAAAGAACTGTGAATGTAACTGGAAAAAACTAACTTATTTGTGACAATTGAAACACTCTTTGCTTTTTATTAAGCTATTTGATTGAACTCTTGATTAATTTATAAAAAAAAAAAACCTTCTAGAAATATTTAATATCTCTTACTCAGCTTTTGCAGTGTATTAAACATTATATACATACAGACAAATATGTAAAGATAGAGGGAGGCTGACCAGGAACTTAAAGTGCCATAGTCCAAACCACCAAACCCGCTAATACCCGCCCCTTCCCCAACTGCTTGGGGCACATCTTTGTCGCTCAAACTACTTTGTCTTTGGTTGCGTTGGTTTTACTTCCATTCCATTCTTTTTTCAACGTCTTTTTTTTCACTCACCCAACTTGAGTTGTGTGTTTTGGTGTTGGCTTATTTATGGTCTAGGACTTTGAAACTGAAATTTGGGTGTTCTCTTCGTGGGAGTGTGTCTTTGTGTGTGTGTGTGTGTGTGAGTGTGTGTGCTATAGTCAGTGCTCACTGTTCTCAGTTGCTCAGTGCTCAGTGTTCAGTGCTCAGAGCTCAGAGCTCGGTGCTATATTAAATCGCAGCCATAGTTTTTAATGGAATGCCTTTGCGCTCCAAACTCCAAGCTCCAAGGCTGTCTTCGTTTTTCTGCGTTTTCTTCTGTTGCTGCTTGCTGCGCTAGTAGCGGGGTGGGGGTATAAAGAGATGGGGCGTGTCGCCTAATTTATGTACTTGGGGGTAAGTTCGTAATAGTTTTCAATTTAAATGTGTGGAATGGGAAACTCAAACACGCAGACGGAAACGGAAAAAATTTCAGCGTATAGTACCTTCAACTGTTCTTCTTCTTCTTCTTCGTCTTCTTCTTCTTGTTACACAACAAAGAATGTGTGCAAGGGATGGTGGAGCAGGGAGCGGTGGGGGGAGGGGCTATAGAGGTGGGGCTAGTGGTATGGATAAGATGTCTGGCGTCTAGGCGGCGACTACCGCGGCGGCGTCGGCTGCTGTATCTTGGGCTCAGACTATTGAGACGTTTATGGTGTTGTTATTGTTGTTGTTTTTGTTGTAGGCGCTACAATCTTAGCCATTTGCCAAAGCTTCTTCGTCCTTCGTCCATGCTATGTAACAGAAGTTCATCGCTGGCCTCTGTTTGATGTCTTATTTTATCTAGTCCCAATGCTTCTCTCACTCTTTCGGCTCACTGGCCGATATATATATATATATATATTTATATAGATATATATTTTATTTTTATTTGAAAAAAATCAATTTATGGTTTCTTTGGCAATAAACGAATTCTCTTTTAGTTGCCTTCTTCGTTTCTTTATGGGGTTTCGCATATCTTTGTATTATTTTCTTTCATTGTCATCGCTTGGGCTTTTTAAGCAGTGGAGCGGTGGAGAGGGGGGGATATCTCTACCCCTACTCTCAGCGCATTGGCGACGTCATTTCGCTTCCCCCCTTCCAGTATACCCTTTTCCACCACCCACTAGATAGCAATTTGACCAGCCACACGCCCATTACTCAATATTGCATAACATACAAGGGCCTGTTGTCATTTTTCAAATCTGTGTGTGTGTGTGTGAGAAGAGAATACATATGTCATTTCGCAATAATGCTGTGATAATAATGGCCGCGGAGAGAACTTTGCCCAAAACACTCCATAGTCGAGCAGAAATCGTGTGATGCAACAAAAGGGTCGCTGCAGCAACCAACGATAAGACGCAAGATGCCAAAATGTGGCCTAAGGATTCCAAGCTGGAATCTGTTCCTGAGAGCATAGAGCAATAGTGCAATGCAATAAGCGTTGCATTTCATAACTGGAATACTCGCAGCACGTATTTGTTTTGCATTCAAATTGCGCAACAGGGCGTATGATTGATGGCAGAGACTAAGCGAATAGGCTTTAGAATTAAGACATTACTCTGCTTAATACAGTGCCTGATAAAAGTTCAATTGATTTGCAAACTGACAACATCAACAATTAATCATAATAATTATAATAATAGATAAAGGTTTCTTGTACTAAATTTTTTAATGCATCTATGGAGATTTGTGCTTTTCAAAGAGGCTTAAAGAGGCTTAAGGCCTTCAATGTGAATTGAACATAAGCTGAGAGTATTCCGTTAGCCACAAGTGTTGCTGAGAAAATTTAAATATTTAACAGAAATTATTACAAAGCAAAAGCAATAATATTATTATTAAACTGTTAACATTTTTGTAATTTTTTTCAATGTGATGGAAACACTTCACACTGTTGCTTTTTAGCTACATATTTATGCAGTTTAAGCTTGATTTAATATATTGTTAACACAAATGTACTCAACATTTACATTTGTTTGTGTTAATATTAACAACTTTAAAACGTTGAACGCTCAGCGATTATACTGCTTTGCATTAACCTCCAGCTCAACCAATTAAATCGAGTTTTAATTAAGCAGATATTGGACAATAAATCAAGTGAAGTAACAATAAAATGGCCTTTATGGCCTGGCCATGTTTGTTTGCTGTAAAATGTTGGCTTTTCCCTTTCCTTTGGCGCGTATTTCAAAATTTATCCAAAAACAAACGCGTTTGTTCATATCAACACATAAACACACTCACACACACACACACAAGTTTGCAATGTACTTGATATTCTTTTATTCAAAAGCAAATAGGCTGGGTGGCAAGTCTATTGAGTGGAGGAGGGCAGGGGCAATGATGACTATAGATAGCCATTTGGGGTTTGTTTTTTTGGTTTTTTTTTCTTTTTTATTTGTGTGTGGATATGTTTGGGTCTCGCTGGCTCAGCCATCCATAAAGTTAAGTTGTTTTTTTTTCTGCAGTTTTTACCACTCACAATAAATAAAGCAGTTTTATTGTTGTATTTTGCTGCAGAGACGCATGAATAAATTTTGTCTGGCCAAATATATACAAACAAACACACACACACACACACATATGCACAGCAACGCTTTTGACAAGTTTATAAATTATCGACTATGAAGGAGAAACACAAAAAAAAAAAAAAAAGGAACGAAAGGAGGCAAGAGAAATGTGCAACTGATAGTTAAATTTCATTGAACGCCATTTGTGAGCAGCAAAATAATGGCATGCCACAGGCACTTTAAACGCTAAACACCATATAAACTCGTTTTACTGGGCGTTGCATTCCGGACTATCCGGAATTTCCTTCCAACAATAAGCCAAACCATAATAACAGTTTGCACAAGCAAGCCTACAAATATCATATGGTATATGCTAACACTAAAAAACCGATTCTAAAAGCAAGAATCAACTGAATTCAAACTAAAATGCGGACTTCATTCCCTCTTAGCAAAACTAGAAAATACTTACATACAATTATAGAAATTGAGCTATAAAGATTGCAAAAACTTTTAGTTCCATTTGTAATCTGAAACTATTTCAAAGTGCTATCAACATAAGTCGGTTTTAACTTGATTTTATATGTTGTAATCGACAAATTGTTTTCATATTGTTGAATTTTCCATGGGTCATTTGCATGTGCTTTCAATCTTAAGTCCAAATAGCTACGATACTTTTCTTCACTTAATGTAAGTTTTCTTACGTAACAAGTTTATAGCACTTAGCTGAGCTGAAAGCAATCTCATCATCTGCTCTTTTACTTTGTGTTTATCCGTTAAACACTAATCACAAATAATTTGTTTGAAAATCTTTCAATATGCGGATATAATAATTCAAATTCCCATTACAACATATGTTATTTAACCAATTAACAGCATTGATGGCAATTTCCTTAAAGTAAAAAAAAAAAAAAAAACAAAGAGAGAAAATTCCAATCAAAAAATAGCTTATATCGATGAAATAGCAAATCATTCCTCACACACACACACACACACACATGTTTATAATTCCCTTGGGTATTCAATCGCATTCGTGCATACGCATTCATCAATCATTCAAGCAATCATTATGCCAACACCAAATTAGCAACAACCGAAGCGAAATAACAAAACTTTGTAACCAACTCCAACCAACTACATATTGTTCGATAAATACATATAAAAATTAATTGGCATTAACAATCAACAATAATACCAACATCGACAACAACAACAAAGAGGGCAAGTGTGTGAAAACAATGGCATATTCAACAATAATCGCATTAACTTTGCAACATGCCTTGAACATCAAGTAAAAAGGAATGGAAAAAATGAAAACAGGTTCACAATCAATTGCATTATGTGGAGGCAATGCTACGTATACGCAATATGGCACCAAGAACAACGACTTCCAAGCAAAAAAAATTCATCATCACATATTTTTTATTGCCCTACCTCATCCTCCACCCCCTTTTTTTATCGCCCCCCTATCGACCCTAGCACTTGCAGCACCTTTACACATCGGCTGCTGCTGCTGCTATCAGCAACGTAGCGTGAAGCTGTAAAGATATATATGTATATATAAGTACATGACACACAACAGGAATGTGAAAAATGCATACAATGCTGACACAACGACCATTCAATGCCCTTAAATTGTGTTAAGCATTAATAGAGTTAAAAGTTATAGCACATTTTTTAGCCAATAATAAAGAAAATCATTTATTTTTTATATGTTTATGATTTCATTTAGGTTTGTGCTACTTTTGTGAGGTAAGTATATATTTGAATTCTCTGTTGATTTTTCGGCTGTCTTAAGAGCCGATAAGGTGCTGAGTGATATGCAGTAACAATTACCAATAAAACTAACAACAATTGCAGCAACAAGACATCTCCAGACATGTTTGCTTGTTTATAAACGAACTTTTTATTGCCACAAAGTGACAGATGACAAGCCAGAAACGTTCGACAGCACAGCAAGAGGGCCACACATACGATTGTGGCAGGAGGGATGAAGTGTGGATGGATGGGTGTGTGAAGCTTGAATATTCGAATGCATTTTATTTTAACTTCTTCTGCGAACCAACATAATTCAATTGACAAGTTGAGCGAAACGAAAAAACTTCGCTTCGCTCCAAATGCAAGTGAAGGGGGAAAAGAGAATAATATTTTCCTCAACTGATTGCAAGCATATGTGTTTCATTTGAGCTTAAATTGATGTTCAGAATGTCTTTAAATACTATGAAACACTTTTTGACAATTTATGACAAACGAGACAAAAAAAAAAAACCCATTTGTGGCTTGCTTATGAAATTTGCTTGATAATTTATTTAATTATGCCTTAAATTGATTTGAAAGATTTTCCCATTCTCCGCCAGCTCCCCTATAAATTTCAAATTTCCTGCATTCAGTTTTTGTTTGTTTGTTCGTTTTGTGAGCTTGTTGAAAAATTTAAAGCCAGCAGCAGCAGCGTGTGCGCGTGTGTGTGTGCCAAACGGAAGTGTTTGTGACTTTTATGATTTGGCAAGACTTTGATTTGATTAGGCGCACTCAGACACACATACGCATGATGACTCACATATGCCTGATTGGCAATTGCCAAGTACAAGTTCCCAATGAATGAATCCAATGAATGGCCAACAAATTTTCCAGCCGCGCCACGTTTTTCCACCAAGTGAAGGAAAAAAAAACACACTGCAATGTAACAAAGATTGCGCTTAAGCTCATTGATTTTGCTCTCTCTCTCGCTCTCGCTAACTTCTCTTTTCTTTTCATATTTTCTCAATGAAATTGATTTGCTACACAAAAAAAGTAGGTTTTTTCATTGAGCATTTTTCGTCGCAATTTTCGTAGCCATTGCTAGCGATTTTATTTATTAAATAAACTATATTTTTGTTGCTTATTTCTTGTACAAATTGAGTTATGAAAGTTCAATTCTAATAATCAAAGCAAGACCGCAAAATCGCAAAGAAATAAAGCTTCAAGTTAACTATATTTGGTCTTTTTTTTGTAAGCTTTTTGAAATAATTTTCAATTTGTTTTGATCATAAAATAAAAGCATTTCATGAGTCAGTGTTAAATTATTTAATTTGTATATCAATTATTAAATTAAGTTATCTAAATTCATTTATATTCTAATAATAAATAAATATGAAACTAACTACCAAACACACACACACTCACACTCTCCCTCTCTCGGTATATCAATGAAACTTGAGAATAAAAACATTAATGTAAAATACAATAATGTTATTCGAGTGTTTTATGGATTTCCAATTGATGGACCAAATAGATCAAATGCTTCAGCCGCAATACAATTTTCTTGAACACACTTCACTTGCTGTCATTGGGCGTGAAAAGAATGTGTGGAATCACTTTTACTCTTTTTTTTTTTAATTTTGTCGAATATCAATCAGCAGCAATTCGTATCCGCCACCCCTTCCATGCCCGAACACCATCCCAATCCATCCACTTGTTTAATACTAAGCGAGAAAAACTTACCTGGCTTTCGTTTCTTTCTTCTTTTCTTCTCGGTTTTATGTGATTCTATGCTGTTGTTGTTATTGTCGTTGTTGTTGTTGTTTTGGTTGTTTGTTTTATTTTTTATTGTTTATTTGTTGCTCCCTTGTTGCTCGAGGCGCGTAAAGTTTTTTTTTCGCATTTTTGTTTGACTTTATTTTTATTTCATTTTTTTTTCAAAATTAATATTTGGTTTGTTTGGCGCCTCGTGTCGCTGGTTGTTGTTGTTGTTGTTGTTTTTCTTTTCGGCTACCCAGTCACATGATGCTCTCTCGCTCGCACACTTGCCACTTGCCCCAACCTACACACAACAAAACACTTTGACGCGTCGAATTGTTTTCTTTTTCTTTTTCTTTCACTTTTGTACACGCGTTTTATTGTTTTCGTTGTTGCTACTTGATTTGCTTTAAACAGATAGTTTGTTTTTAGTTTTAGTTGTTGTTTGGTTGTTTTTTCGCCGCTTTTATATTGATTTCATGTCTTGTTCTTTGCTTTCATAAGTGGTTTATTGTTAAATAACTTAAATGCAATTGCTAATTATTTTATGATATGTATAATTAATTGCATTTACTTTCGTAATATATTTGGACTCTATTTCAGTCTATTTGAGCTTCATGTATTATTATTATTTATTTTATTATTATTAATTATTGTTATTATTTAAATAAGGTTATGATTAAGAATAATATACTTATAAATGAGTATTTTTTTAATGCATTGTTTTGTTCGCTCTTGTCATTAATCGCTTAAGTCTTCATCTGTTCGATTCGATAATGCTCCATTATAATTATTATAATTATTATTATACCATATCTTTAATTGTTGTCCATTATCGAAATACTTCAATACTCCGACGACTTTGTGTGCTATAACGAGAAAAGAATTCCAAAAATCAATAAAATCGAAACTCATATTTATTTTTTACTATCCAAAACACATTTCACGCTCAAAAACTGTGCTTTATTGGCTTGTTAGACAGTTTTTAACAAAAGTTGAGGATATGGAATTATTCGCAAGAGAAGCCAGACGGATTTTCTTTCTACAATTTAATACGTTTGACATTTATTTATACTAAAAACTTGAAAAACGTTAACCAAGAGAGAAAAAACTGAGAAAGAGACAAACGGAAAAAGAAAGAGAAATAGAGAGAATGAGAGAAAGCGAAACAAACAGCACAAGAAAGTGGAAGGGAAAGATGCGGAGTTTCATTGAATTATGCTGCAATAAAGTTCACCTTATAAGCCAATAATAACGAAACTTTTGTGTTGCACATTTTGTGCCTGCCAGAAACAAAACGCCTTACCTTCCGCACCTCACCCCGCGTGTGTGTGTGTGTGTGTGTGTGTGTGTGTGGCCCACATGCTGCACATGCTATACAAGAGTTTGACTCTGCCTCTGTCGCTGTCTCTGTCTTTACCTGCCTGCATCAAAGTGTCCTACTTTTGCAAACAAATACAAGTGCAGCAATAAGATTGCTATTTAACAGCGACTCACACACACACACACACATAGACAATGAAAATGCGAAAATTGCATACGAAACGTAGCGAAAAGAAGACTCCAAAATTATCGAGTAAAACAGGGAAACAGCGAGAGACAGAGAGAGAGAGAGAGTAAGAGAAAAACAGAATGAAGAAACGTATTTAACAGAGGCAACAGCCACGAGGTGAAAACTGTCAGACTTGCCATACAAACGCTGTCCACACACACACACACACACACACTCACACGTGCTAATAGGTCAAAGGTAAAGGGAAAGTTGAGTTTCAAGAAACGCTTATATGCATAATGAGGCAAACACTACTATACTACTTTATATATACAATGTACTGTAGTATATGGAGAAAGGCAAAAGGCTACAAAATATGCCACAAAATACAACGGACCGAGCATTTCCGGGCTGTTTTCGGCACACTACGAAGAATTAGAAGTTGAAGGAGAAGGAGAAGAGGAGAAAGACAAAGCTGCAAAAGACAATGCCGATGTCAATACCGATGACGATGACGATGACGATGGCAAAGTTTGTTAGTCAAAGAAGAAAAGATGAATGAAATGTCGGTCAGTGTATTATTAGGACAACATCAATTGACGACGCGAAAGTCATGCCATCCAAATCAAATTTTGTATAATAACACACACACACACACACATTTAAATTGCCAATATAGCTGCTGCCCTTCCCTTGCACTCTCGCCTCTATATATGTACATAATTAACTTTTGGTTGACTTGTTCTAATACGAGGGCTGTTCTCCTCTATTCTGTTAACAATTCGATTTGCATATACCGAAACATAGTGGACACACCCTTTCAGGCCAAACTAGGCGTTTATTTGTATATCTAGCATCTGTGTGCATGTTCGATATGTATTTAAGTATGTTTATTATTGTCGGTGTGGCAAGCAAAACGGTTAAATCAGTTCACAAATTGTTTTTGTTTCACATGCTAAACAATATTGGTAAACACATAACAATCATCATATTTCGAATTTAATAACTCAGCGAATCAAAATGTTTGAAAAACTCCGAAATTAGAAACGTAATGTTAAGCATAATAAGAAACTTGAAAGAAGAAAATAATACAAATTGAATAACTTAACTTAAATTCTATATTAAATCCAATAAAAAGACTTCGACTTCTTTCCATCCAGCACTCAAACTAAAAGTTCTTTAATAGTAATTGCGACATTGCGACACGTGCAACTGCAACGGTAGAGCGGGAATGCTAAATTACTATTATCGAAACATTATTGGGAACGCCTTCTTTGGTGACATGGAGACAAACAAACAAGCACAAGCCTGCTGCGTTCTCGACTTTGGCAAAGACTCCGCCACTTTCATGTTGCAACACCACCGCAAGCAACAACAACAACATGACTAGACAACTTATGACTAACCACCTAACCACCCAACCACCCAACAGCCTAACCACCCAAACTAAGTAAGTAATCGCATCGTTATTTACCGCTGGCCTCACCCGCCAACATTCCGCTTAACCACTTGCGTTGCACCTTGGCACAAGCTTCACACATTCTGAAGCATACTTTTGTGGTTGGCGAAAAAATCTTCTTCTTCTCTTCTTCTTACAGCTACTACAATGCATTGTTGTTGTGCAGTTCGATGTCATCACAGCAGCGTCCTTTAATTTATAAAGGTTTTTTTTTTCAGTTCACAAAGCGCAAAAAAGAGAGTGAGAGAGAGAGAGAGTGATTCTGTGTGAGCGTGTTTGAGGGAGGGAGAGAGAAAGGCGAATTTAATTACTATTTAGACAGGCTGCATACAATTATGTTTGCCAATATGCAAAATGTCGTCTTTGCCCGATTTGATGGCGATAGCTGCGGCCAGCAAGTAAAGCCCTACTAAAGCGCACAGCACAGCACAACACATAGGCATTAAAATACACACACACACACATACACACATTCATAAAACATGGCATATAAACATGTGTGTGTGTGTGGAGTGCAAGTGTTGTTAAGAGAGTTTAATGCGCGCTCTGTATAGCCCAGCCCAGACCTAAAGACCGCTTAAAGTGGGACAACGGGGCCAAAAGCAGGCAAACAACAACGCGAACAACGCGAACAACAACAACAACAAATAATGAGAACAACAACAAATACAGCAAAGACAATGAAAGGATATGTCGGAGACAATAAAGGAAGCGGCGTCACTTTTGTTTTTAGCCCGCATTACCGAGTATTTGCCGTTATGCAGCAACAGCAGCAACAGCAGCAGCTGCAGCAACGACTAGGCCGCCTCTACATTAAATATCAAAATGTTAAGGCAACAACAACTACAACAACAACATAACTGCATGTATAAAGCATCGAATGTGCCCAATTACAATTTTTCACCAGCGTTAGTTGTAGATACAAATTTTTTGCATCTTTCACACACAAATTGGGTCAGATATACAAAAACCTATCAAAAAAATATGTATATATATGTATATGAAAAAAACCAACAAAATGATTGTGATTTTTGCAGCTTTTCGCCATTTGCAAATTATGGCAATTTAATACAAAAATTTATCATTTATTTTTTAAATACAATTTTTCTATATTTGTTTCCGCATTATTTTTATTTATTTTCTTTTGCTGTAATTATGTGCAGGCAAATTTACAGTTTATGGTCACGATTTCCTCTCAAATGTTTCGTTTATCTCGTTTTTCAATTGTTTTTTTTTTTTTTTAATGCAAAAACTAATAAAATGAAATTAAAATGAAATTTCATATGTCATGTTATTTAACGTTAGCTGTAAAACATGGCAGAGTTTTTTTTTTTGTTTAATCGCTTTGCATTTGGAATATTGAAGTAGACACATCAGTGTGTAAAGTGTGTGAAAATGCTCTCATTTTGCGAGTTTTTTCATATGTCTGTGTATGTACTTTCACAGTTATTAGAACTAGCATAAAAGAATAGTGCATCAGCACAGCAGCATGTGTCATCCATCAATCGGATCACTTCATCAAAAAAGTTATATAACAGAAATAAGTTCCGCATCAAATTAACAAAAAGAGAAGAGCAAGAGTTTTGCTTTGAACAGTTTGAATGCAACTCCAAAAATATTCGACAATATTGATACAAATAAGTTTTTTGGGTCCTGACTTTAATGTTAAAAAGTGCAATGTGAGATTCCAATTACTTTAAATTCATTGCCAATCCTAAAACAATACTTCTGCACACAGTTAACGTCATGCTTGTGTAGAATATTTTTTTGAACATTGTCAAGTTTTCTTATTTCACAGATGAACATAAACTGAGTTTTTAGAGCACGCATTAGGTTTCTTAGAAAATTATGCTCAAATTATTTTGTTTATATGATTATGTTTAAGATTTAAGTCAACTAATCATTGTTGTATTCATCTTTTAATTCCAAGTTTCTAATAATTATCAAACGTATAGTATCTTGAACACTTTGATTGAGCACAAAAGCCAAAATATGATTTGATAACACCGTTTGCACTTGATAGATTGGAATAAGCTTGTCACTCCAAATTAAACGTGCTTCAAAAAGATGAAAGAGACTTCGCATTAGCATTGCTTCACAGAGATTCTTAGAGGGCATTTCATAACCCCTTAGACAAAACAAAGACAATAACCACACTGAAGATGATGGCAATGCATCAAAATATTAATAGATCCATAAGTCTTTATATATAGAATGAAACAAGAAATGATTTCGCCTAAACAGTTTCTATAAACATTGGAATGACTGGAATTTCAAATTAAAATAAATAAATATATAACACGAAAAAAAGAAAGAAACAGAAAGAAACCCAAAAATAATTCGAAATTTAAGATTTATTTGATTTCGACAAGTAGAGCGAATTGAGCGTGCAACAACAACAATTAAACACAAGGGAATAATAAGAATAGTATTTTATTTTGATTCTGCTTTGTTTATGCTTTGTGCAGCAGCGACGCCATTATATGTCAAAAAACGTGCATAAATAAATAATAAAAAAAAGAGAACAAAGTAATAAATTTAGCATAAATTCAGTTAAACATATTATTGAAAACAAAAAGTTAATTTCATAAATATTTTGATTAATTTTTAAGATTTCCTTTACGCATATGCAAAAATAAACTTATTGTGCTGTCAAATAGAAAACTATTTTCTTATTGCTTCAATAATGATCTAAATACCAAGCATAAACAAACAGTTTTTTATACTTTTTTTTAGAGCAGCCACATCAAAACAAGTGCCATATTCCCATAAGATCAGTTCAAAATTGTGTTTTGACCAAAATATTATTTTTAATGACTTTTAGTCAGCGAAATATTTTACTTTTGGATGAGGCAAGAGGTCGCTAAACATCTTCTACAATCGTTATCTAACTTAGTTTGGTTCAGTTTCTATTGGCACACTTTCAAACACATGTGTGCGAAGCAGCATTTAACCTTTAAGCAGTATACAAAAACAAGAAAATAGAACAAACATAATTAATTCAACTCACTTTAACACATAGTATTCATTTAATCCTAATACAACTCAAAAGAACAAAGCAAATCGCAATCACAAATCACGCGGCGCAAATAAATACACAAAACAAACACATAAATTTGTGATTCGTTAAGGCAAATCAATAAATAAATCACCAACGAAAAAAAATCACTCAAAGACAAAAAAAAATCAAGTATACGCCATGGTTACTGCTGATCTCCCACACACACACACATGCATTCACGCCAAAGGGCTGAAAAGGTAACTGCGTTGGCGCCTTTTAGCTGGTTTTTTCGTTAATCTTGAATTGTTTGTTGGATTTTTATACTTTACTACTCATGTATTGGTATGTTTTGTATATTCTCACACTTTTGTTACTTGTTCAAAGTTGTTGTTGTTATTGTTGGGCATGTTGTTGTTTTTGTTGTTGTGGTTGGTATTATTGTAGTTTAATTGCAATTATTGTTGTTGCGTTTTTGTTTGTTTATTTAATGCACGGCACACTACTGCAAATATCTCTTTCTTGTTGCTGTTGTTGTTGTTGTAACATTTTGCTTGTAACATTATGATGATTATTACATATCTCGATCAACGTTTTGACAGCTGACAACACCGCGCGTTGTTGTTCTTGTTTGAGCAGCTGCATTGAAGGATCACATTAAAAAAATATTGAAAAAAAAAACTATAAGAGTGAAGTCCTGTGTGTCTGTGTAAGTGTACTAGTGTGTGTGTGTATATATTTTAAGATATTAGTGCACATTGCGCAGTCCTCAAAGTATTCGAGTGTATGAAAGTAAAGAAAACTGTGTGTGTTTTTTTGGGTTTGAAAGTTTTTGAGCTTCCGTTTCCGCTGTATAGGCACTGCACATCCGCGCGGCGTTCCGATCTCGACACGACAGTCGCGAGCTTTGCTGCAACTCCTACACTCAGCTCAGTTCGCAGCTCAGTTTTCAACACACTTCGGCAGCGTTTCACGAACTTGATGCCGAAGCCGAACTGCAGTCAGCGAAATTCAAGTTGAAAATCGCGAAAATCCTAAAGTCAAACTGGCAAAGTTTTTGCATTGAAAGCATACAGATAAATATTTGTTGATCTGTGCTGATGCTGCAGTGTTTGCTGCTGTTGCAAGTTGCAGTTGCAAGCTCCTGCAGCATTTATAATATACAGAATTCAGCTGACCGGTGCGGACTAGACCACGCCAGTAACTGGAGCAAGCTCGAGTATTTGTGTTTTCTATAGTTCGGCCATGCAACTCTGGTCACTCAGTGGCAACTCCGGGTCGGCAAAGAGGGATAGATAGAGAGAGAAAAAGGGATAGAGAGAGAGAGACAAACACACACACACAGACATACACACACATACACATAGACACACAAAGTCACACAAACACAGACAGACACAAAGCTCGCTCGCTCGCTCGAGTCTCGCAGACACCGTGTCAGTCAACGTGTGTGCGAGCACGCGGAAAAACAAATGTAAACTGTTTTTGCTGCATGGCCAGCAAACGTTTGGAAGCAGCAGCAGGCAGCAATCGCAGCAGCACAAAAAACCGAAACGATACGAATCAAATTGTGATTTGCCGACCTACAGCAACCGAACTAGACGAAGCGAAGTACACACACGAAGCAATGAAAAGCCGAATAGACGAGCACAGAAACGAAAGCACACACAGATAGACAGGCACACACACTCGCATACGTACTTCTTATAGAGACTTCATCGTCGTTGTCGTTGTCGTCGTCGTTGTTGTGGTCGTGTATGAAAAGCAGCAGCAGCAGTTTAGGGCGCGTTATATTATTTTCAGACGTCGCTTAGCGGTGAAGCGCCGCACACGAATGAGAACGAGATGCGACTGCGATGTTGATGAGACCGAAATGCGACCGTCCCAAAATGCTGACAACAACAAAATGCTTCTGCTGCTGCTGCTGCTGCGACTGCGACGTCAGCGTAAATGCGGCAGAAGTGGCAGCGACTGTTGCGCTGCTCTTTGTCGTTGTGTTTGGTGTTCGTGTCTCGTGCTTTTTTCTTTCTTTCTTTATGTCTGTTATTGGTGTTGTTGTTGTTGTTGTTGGGCATTGCCAATTCGCCAGGCCAGAAAACATTTGCATTTGGAAGCCGCCGTTGCTCTGTTGGCTAACAGTGTGCCAAACAACAGAAAACTGCACAGCCGAAAGCTTTTGTGCACTTCGTGCAACTTCCGGCAAATCTAACGGAAGCAGCAAGCAAGCAACAACAACAGCAACAAGAGACAGCCAAAGGCATCAAGGCAGAGACAACTGAGCAGGATTTTGGTGCCGGAGCCAAAGACAGAGCCGGAGTCTGAAGTCCGGAGACAGGAGACAGAGGCGGAGTTGGAGTCGGAGCCGGCATTCGCCAGCTAATGAGAGTTGACGCGGAATAGCAGTTTGACACTTTTATTGTTGTTGTTGTTGTGGCTGTTGCTGCTTGTACATTTTTAACTTCACATAAGTAAGCTAGATAATTTGTTAGACAACGTGACGTATGAGCTATATTAGTTTTATGCATGAATGTCGTTGTTCTTAAGGAAGGAAAAGAAAAGCTACCTAACCCGTAATATAAGTACTTATATACAGTTTAGAGCGATTTAGTTGAAAATAAACAACAAAAATATATATTATATTGTGGTCATTTGTAAATAATAAATCATCATAAAAACCTATTGTCAATCAATTGTTTTGGTGCAAACAAATTGTCTTCCTTTTCTAAAACGTTGAATATAATACAAAGCCGAACAATTTTATATGCAAACATTCATTTAATACATTTTTAAGTGCTCTGAATTAAGAAAGGTCTTCAATGCGATATGATGATATAGCAAATTTTGAAATTGCCTTAATAGGTCCTAATTAATGTTTTGTATTTAGGTAAGTACAAAATAAGAAAAATTACCTTTCTTAACAATATATAAACTATGCTGTCATTATTCAATCAAAATCAAAAACTATATTTTCCCTTTTGGCAATCGCAGCTCAACATGTAAACATATAAAAATACAAGCACATGCACAGGGCCATACTCCTGTATATGAAGCGTAAGCAGCGATCTCGCATAAAAACTGTTTTCAATTAGCGCCTTGGCGTATGCAACAATAATGTGTTCTGCTTTAACAGCGCCTTAACAGCTTAACAGGGAAGCACCATTAAAACCATGTTATGCGCCATCGACTGTTAAACTGCGTAACAGTTACGAGCGTCTCGGCGTTGCAACAATCATAAAAAAGGAAACGCAGCAACGACGACGACGAAGCCGACAGCGACGGCGACTGCGACGCCAACTGCAACGCTGACAGCCGAAAAACCACGTTTTTTGTGCAGAAGGCATTCACACCGAAAAAGTTGTTGTCCGTCTTGTTGGTCTGCATGCTGCACGTGTGCACGTTTTACGTGTGCGTGTGTCTGTGTGTGTGTTCATTTTATGTCACATTGGCGTTCGGCATTTTGGCACTCGGCATGCGGCAATCGGCAGCGTTATCCGCATCCTCCCTCTGTAACGCTAACTCACGCTCTCTCCCTCTCTCTACCGCTCTCTTATGCACACACTCTCTTGCTCTCTCTCTCTTTCTTTCTTGCTCTATCTGTGAGGCCGGTTACTTTTTTGTTGGTTTTTTACGGGGGGGTTTGGTTTCGGCTGTTTTTGCCTCAACGCGAATTGCGAATTTTGCGAAATGAAACGCAGCAGCATAACATCACTGGGGGGGATCCTACGTCATTCGTTTGCTCATTTTGTGTCTGCAAAAGCAAAAATTGATGACACACACACACACACACATAAGGAGCAGGCAGCAACGTCACAGTTTTGTTGCAAGTGACGTCGTAAGCCGAATAAGCCAAAAACCGAAATTTAACTTAAGCACTGCAACTGGAGATTTTTCCTTGCTTTGTTGTTGTTTAGTTTTTGGTTTTTTGGTGATGCAATCGAAGAAAGTAACGCGTTATTAACACACACACACACACACACACACATACTAACAACGAAAACACACACTCGCAAAAACAAACAAACAAACACAATTCCAGCGCGCTTCTACCTTAATAACTGCAACTTCTTCCACCGCTTCTGCTTTTTCCTTTTGTTGTTGTTGTTGTTGTTGATTTCCTTCGTGTATTTGGCCAATTTATGATTTGTTATATTTATAATTATTGTAATTATTATTATTGTTCTTTGAGTTACGCGTTCTTGTTTTGTGTGGCCCGGGCCACTGTTTGAATTCTGTTTGAAGTCTGTGTTCTTTGGTGGCTGAACGTTGTCAGCTGCGGCGCGTGTTAATGCACCACTTCCTGTTACGCTACTGTACCGTTGGAGCGCACTTTACCTTAACCGTTATTTTGTGCAACGCCAACAGAGCTAACATCGCTACTTGGTCCCTCTCTCTATAACTCTCTTTCTCTCTATTTCTCTGTAAGCACAACTGTCTGTTTCTCTGCTTGTTCTCTCTCTCTCTCTCTCTGCTCTTCTTCTTCTTCTTTTTTGAATTTTTTCGAGTTTTTTTTTTTTACGGAGCTCACTGAAACTCCGAGCATGCGATTTGAAAATTGTGTCGTCAGCTTGACACAATTTTCCAGAATGCGACTGGAAAACGCTTTTCTGGAACGGGAACGGGAACAGGCTCACACACAGATTTTCGGGAACATTGCGCTGCCTGAACAGGTTGTCGAAGGGAATAGTTAAGGGGGAGAGAGGAAAGAAGCTAGCTTTGCAGATGCGCAACGCTGTCGCAGTCAACGTCGCAGTCAACGTCGCAGCCGTCGTTCAGATTGTTGATGTAGGTCTAGGATTTTGAGAACACGTGTCCGTCCACATACACACAAACACAAACATACACACACACACACACACACACGCACGCTGTATTCAATTCACACAGTTCTTCTTTGGATTTCTCCACGTTTTCCCTTAATTATGGCACGATTTTTTGGGCAATTAAATAAGCTGAGCTGACAGTGTCTCAATTAGCTGAGACTCTGATTTCTGATTTGTTGGCCTTTCACTGGTGTCGCATTTGGTTGCATGTTTTGTATGTTTTCGTAAGTTGACAGGCACCAGGCCAACTAATCAAATTAGCCGCCTCTTGAATGCCGGCAAACAAAAACTTATGCATTATGCATTTTGCAGCAACAGCAGCAGTTGCCAAAATGCAAAATATACACCCGCTCTCTCTCTCTCCTGCTCTCTCTCTCTCTCTCTCTCTCTCTTTTTCTCGCTCTCTCTTTGTATGTGTGTGTGTGTGTGTGCGTATGTGTGTGTGAGTTCAATAGCATTCTGGCCGGCATTAAAAAATAAATAAAGCCGCCGCTTGCTGCAGTTAGCAGCATTCGACAGCGACAGCGACGCCAATAACAGCAGACGGCGGCAACCGCAGCAGCAACAGCAACATGAATGTAGTCCGCTGCAACGAAAGAGAACATGTTTTGCAACAGTCGCTTAACAGCCAACATTAACAGCGGACAAAAGCTTTGGCGCTGTTAAAAACAAACATAACAAAACTTAATTCAAAAACCCAAGATCATATTAGAAAATCATGCTCCTAATGTTAAATATGTAGTTTTATTCTAGTCTCTCTGCTTCGACTCTTAGTTTGAAAACAAAAAAATGCATAAATTGTCGAACGTCCTACTCCTTTCATTATGAGCACAAAAACAATCAATCAAAAGCTCGATTTCCTTCTGAAAATTAAACTGCTAAAGAAAGTACCAATCTTCATTTAAGTAGAGTGTGACTTGATTCAGTATTTTTTTTTCTCGTTTATCAAGATTAGTTATGAAATTTGTTGTTGATTTGTCAGCACTTGAGGAAGAACGAAATAAATTTGCACTTGCACTTCCGAAAAACTGCATCTTAGCGAATTAGTGAATACAAAAACTATTGACTAATGCGCTGGGAAATAGAAATGTCATATTTATATAACATCAGCAGTTAAAGAACATACTTCGCATCTTTGCTGAGAGGGGAAAATAACGTGAATATGTATTTGCTTGTCGAGGACGAGAAGTGGAAAAACCATCCTAACAAATTTATTAGTTCTAACAAATAAGTAAAAAAAAAATAATTAGCTTGCGTACAATTATTCCTACTTACATATGTATGCATGCGTGCTGAACTGCAGCAAAATAATGAATGCATACCAAGTTTTATCAGGATTATGCAAAATATTATTCAATGTTGCATCCTTTAAAAACGAAACCTTCTTGTCTGTTTGAGCTTTGAGAAACATTTAGTTTATTTATACTATGTGTGTGCCAAACTTAGTTAAGAATAAAAATTACTAAATAAAATAGACATCGATATCAATTTTGAAACATTACATTATTTGTTTGTGTATGTTTGTTTTGGTTGTGATTAGACGTGGATTTTAAGTAAATGACAGAAATAGTTTGATTTGTCAATCTCTGTTTGACAAAAATTCACGCACAAACAGTTCCATATAAATAATGTCCTCGTTGTGGTTATTGGTGAGCAATCGTAGATCCTGGTTGGTGAGACGCATATAGTTTTTGCTATTAAGCAATATATCCTGAATATCGTTGGGCTTTTCAATGCCACGTGCCTGCAAAACACAGGTGCGCACAATGTCCATGCGTCGATTGAAGACGGTCAAGTGACAATGCAACGGCTTCTCCAGATGAGGCGTGACTAGCCACACAGCCATAACATTTTCACCAGGCTCTGATGGCTCAGCCATAAAGCTGTCAGATTTCAGTCGAGTGCGACAGGTCATCACAAAGATTGGTACGTGTGCTGAAAGGCGTATATACTCCCTGGGCAGACCCACATTGAAGTGTCCATTGGGTGTCACGATCATTTTCGTTTCCTTAGGTCCTCCATATATCAATATCAATACGCAAACGTTTTTCGAACGCGGATATTTTAGTGGCTGTAAAAGAATGAGTACCTTATTGGTCATATGGATCTCATTGAACTGCAGTTCATCGTCTACATGCGTATCCATAAAGTGAGATAGCAATGTACCACTTGAGACTTTCGGACATCCCGGCTCACGCAAAGGACATTCAAACATTCTGTATTTCGGCAAATTATACCTACGAATTGGTATCGCTTCATCCGAGCTTACGAGTTGTGGCATATTGCGTTCAAAGTTGGAAACGGTTTCACGCTGGAAGTCACGCACCTGCTTCATATGCTGGCCAGTGTGATAGATTCTGCGCTTGCGACTTAGTGAATCAAATGCCATGGTCATTTTGATGGAACGATCAATAGCCGTCCATGCCATGTCGTTGTCAAGTGGCGGAGCACCCTCGTAGCCAGTGTTAGTCAGTACGATTCCCGGATACGGGATCGAACCATCCGGTTCGAAGATGTTATTCTTAAGTTTAATACTTAGATAGCCAGATGGATTGATCCATACTTCGTTGACCGTACCTGCTGACTCGGTACGCCTGAGTCCGTGCGATGAACCTTCTGACGGAGTGTCTTCATCCTCATCCTCAGGTATATACATATACAGGCTCTCCAGCTTCTCGGTCTCATCTTTAGGAGCTGCATACAGGCTCTTCAATTCATCATCATCATAATCATCTTGGGGAAAGGTATTTGGGTTCTCCAATGTATCATTCTCATCTATCGGAGGTGTATTCGGGTTCTCCAATGCATCATTCTCAGCTTGGGGAGGTGTATTCGACCTATACAAATCATCGCCCTCATATTTGGGAAGCGTATTCAATATATCTAAATCAACATACTCATATCTAGGAGGTGTATTCGGTCTATCCGATTCAACATCCTTATATATGGGGGGTGCATTTGAGCTGTACGGCACAACATCCTTATATATGAAAGCTGCATTCGAGCTATCCGCTTCGTTATCCTTATCATTCGGAGTTGTATTATTGTTCTCCAATTCATATTGACGGCGATGAAATGATCGCAAAATGTTTGCAGCGGGATGCATTTTGTAAAAGAATATTTCCTCTGCATTAATAGACTCCGAACTATGTGAGGGACGATTCCTGTCCATCGAATAATATTCGCGCGAAGAATTACTTTTCGAGCCTTCCATATTTTTCACTTCAATTAATTCGAAATAACCACAACTCGGTGGTGGCGGTGGTGGTGGTAGTCGTTCATAAGTTGGTGTTACATCTAGTGGTAAAATTGGCAATATAGCTAGTATTGATTGTTGCAGCTGTTCGTCTGCTGTTGAAGTTTCATCTGATGACATTGTTGCACCTTCTGAGAACGATAATATGGAATTTCTTGGCTGCGGCTCACGAAACTGTTTAGCTGCGTATAAGTTCTGTTTCACATTTGGTTTAGCTGGTGGCGCCATTTGGTTGCCGCTTTCCTGGTAATACCCACGCCTATAGATCTCGTAGCGCACTTGATCCTCCATTGAGATGCAGTCCACTGCCGTCTACGTAAAATCCACTTGCTCGCAGCTTATGCGCTGTCGTAAGAGTTCGACAATGTCAACAGAAAAGTTGGCTTGCTTCACAGTCTGCGCTAGGCAACACTTGGAAAACAGCTGTTGTGAATGAACTTTTGATCTTTTTGAGAGGGGCTACTGATGGAGATACTCTTTAAGCAAGTCGTGAACTAAAAAAGATGTCTCTGAGTCGCTAGAACTGCAATAATTAAATGATGTAACTATATAAGATGCTATCAGAAATTGTTTCCATGTAATCAAACTCAAATCATGTATACATCTGAAAGCGATTCTTGCTGATACCATCTTATACTAACACAATGTAATGGTTAACCCGATTGAGCTACTCACATTGAGGTTTTGGTTGCAACAGCAACGGCTTCTGTTCTTGATTGATTGTATGATTGAATGCCACTAAGGCAAAGTCGTGTTTGTGGTTTTTGAGTTTAAAATGTTTGTTTATTTGATAAAAATTTCTTATGTGCTGTTTCACTATTTTCCACGTTTTCGTTTTTTCTGAAATAATATTTTGCTCCGAATTGTAAAAGTGTTTTTTCATTTGTGACTTGCAAATTTTTTGATACCGACTGTGATTTTAAATAAGAAAAACTCTCAACGCATTCTTTGATTTCAAATGAAATCACAACAAGGTTGAACTTATCAAATACTTGTGCATGCTACTTTCAATCGATAATAAAACATTTACATATCTATTTATTTTATTTTCAACAGTATATATATATACATATATATTTTAAGAATCTGCCTATATTGGTAGTTACTAAATTTCGTAGTAATTTGCAATGGTTATGAAATTTTACTTGTGTATGTTTGGCAGAGAAAATCAGACACCTTACAAAGGGATATAATTTGCTTCATCAAATCCGAATGGATGGTCTTGTGGGTGATTTACAAATTTCCCAAATGATTTGAGCTTATTTCTATAAAAGATAATATTTTTGGAGGAATGCAATAGTATTATTATTAATAAAAAGAATTAATTTTTTGTATTTGGCATGGCGACGTCATCGTCTTCTTGGAAGTAGCTGCTTTGCAGCGATCTGTTTTCGATGACTGTTTGAGCAGCTGCCCGCAATAAAAACAACAAATTAATTCAATAGTCGATATTGAGTTCTCAAGTGAACACCTGTTCGTCGTGTCCAGATAAGGCAACTGTCGACAATGTTGAGACTTTGTAAGCAGCAACAACAGCAACAACAACAACAAATAAACAGTGGCAAACACTTGCGCATCATAAAAATTATATTGCCGTCCATATTGGCACAAAGACCATATCGTAACCGAAATCGTTTATAGAAAGTGGAAAAAAAAATAATCCAAATAAATCACACAAACCCTTTGACCATTAATATTAACAATTAATTAAACAATTGACGAATAAATTCTAAAGGCGCGACAAAATGCAAATAGTCAAGTTCTAGCATAAAAAGATTTTATATAATTTTTTTTCTTAGTTTAGCTTTGTTGCTTACAAAGCAATAATAAAATTCAAATAATACATACTTTAAATAATGTTCTTTTATTAAAAAAAATAGATAAAATACTATTACCAAGCATCAAATATTATCCATCCACATTGAACTATTTTTCTTAAAAATATTTCCAAGTTTTTAACTCAAAGTTCCATTTCGGATGGATCAATTATAATAATTATTTTTGTTTCTTCCGCTCATGAATGCAAATACAATCAAACAACAACAACAAAAAGCTTAATACATTTTAATCGATTGGCAAACCGGCTATCAACAGCCAGCTTATCTGCCCTGATAAGCCCCTAGCCGCTAATTCCACCAAATCGTTTATCAAGAATCGTATCAGCTTCGCATTCAATTAGCGAACACTTCACTTTTTAGATAGAACAGGGTCTACAGTAAGTGTTTAATGTATCGCTTAGGGTAATTCAGTTGTTAGTTAGTTTGTGAATTTGTCGGTTGGTGTATGGTTTGCACTTTCCAGTGTCTCCTCCTGGTCATTTGTGCTGTACAAATTATTATTTTCCGTTCCAATTTTATTTTTTTTTTTGTGCTTGTTGTTTTTTGCTTTGTAATGGATGTGAAATTCGAGCTGATTGCGCTGCTATTTATAACAGCTGTGCAGCTGGGCGTTAGAGCCGATTGCATATGGTATGGTGAAAGTCATATAATAGGTCAGCATGCCGTTAATCTAGCATACGATGGTCCAGCACTTCCCCTGAATGATCCCGAGGCCGAGATAATCTTTGCCAAACGCTGCCCGGTTCTGTATACGGAATACAAGAGTGTAGGTGGTGATAATGAACTGAAGCTATGCTGCGATGCCCAACAGGTTCGCACAATGGATGCAGGTTTAACCCAAGCAGATGGTGTCTTCTCCAGATGTCCCACCTGTACAGTGAATTTAGCTCTTACTGTATGCGCCATGACCTGTGCTCAGAATAACTCGCTCTTTCTCAAGCCTTATCTGGAAAAGAATCCCATGGATGCAGACTATGTGGAGCACATTGATTATCGATTAACAGACGATAGTGCTAGTAAAATCTACGATAGTTGTGCAACCATACAGCATCCACAAACAGGACGACCCGCAATGGATCTAGGCTGTGGTGCATATAATGCAAAGACCTGCAACTATCGCAGATTTTTTCGTTTTTTGGGCGATGCTGATAACAGCGATTATGTGCCATTTAACGTTAACTACATTTGGTCAGAGGAAGCAGAGGAGGGTTCCAACGAGACCTATCTGCAAGTCTTTCCCCTCGACTGCGGACAAAGGTATCCGGGCAACTTTGCATGCGCCTGCATCGATTGTGAACAATCCTGTCCACTGACTGAAGCGCCAACAGGCTATCAGGATCCCTGGCAGATAGCCGGATTGTATGGTGTTACCTTTATCATCGCACTTGTACTCGGTGTTCTGATTATCGCCTTCATTTGCTGGGGAGCAACAGGAGATCGGCAAGGCATTCAAATTCGTATGCCAACGTTATATGGCGACTTTTTGTATCGCGGCTGTCGCAGCTGGGGAACTTTTTGTGCCAAGCATCCGGTTCTGGTGCTTGCCCTGTGCTCTTGGGCAATCGCTGGTCTCGGCTATGGAATACGCTACATGAATGTGACCACAGATCCCGTCGAGCTGTGGGCCAGCGATATGAGTAAGACCCGCATCGAAAAAAATTACTTCGACCAGCATTTTGGACCCTTCTATCGCACAAATCAACTTTTTGTGAAACCATTAAACAAAAATACGGTATGACCGGTCTAAAAAGACTTCCGCCATCGGTTCTATAATTTTTCGTTACCATTTCCTTTTTTATTTTTTAGTTTACACATGAGACACCTAACGGTGTGTTGACCTTTGGTCCTGCCTTTGAGCAGAGTTTCCTACAGGAGGTATTCGAGCTGCAGGAGCAAATAATGCAGCTGGGCATGTCAGAGGGTGCTGGATTAGACAAGACATGTTATGCACCCGTTTTGTATCCAGGACTAACGCCAAGTGTCGATGACTGTTTGATTCAGTCCATCTATGGCTACTATCAGAATGACATTAGCAAATTTCAAAACTCCTACATTGACAGCAATAACTATACCATTAACTATCTAAATCAGTTAGAGGATTGTCTACGGTAAGTGTAAATTTAAACGGGAAAATAAAGAACAGAACAATTAATAGAAAGAATTTAACGATAGCGTCCCATTGATGGAGGATTGCTTTGGCACATATGGCGGACCCATTGAGCCGGCCATTGCTGTTGGTGGCATGCCAAAGGTTGCGATTGGAGAGGATCCCGACTATATTCTAGCCACTGGCCTCGTTCTAACCTTTCTCGGTAAGAACCAGAACGATCAGTCAAAGCTTGAGCAAAACTTGCAGTGGGAAAAGCGTTTCGTTGACTTCATGAAGAACTATAGCAGCGAGAATTTGGACATTGCTTACTCCGCGGAGCGTTCCATTCAGGATGCCATTGTGGAATTGTCCGAAGGTGAAATAGGCACTGTGGTCATAAGCTATGTGGTGATGTTCCTCTATGTGTCCATCGCCCTGGGACGCATACGAAGCTGTGTGGGTTTCCTGCGAGACTCGCGCATCATGTTGGCCGTGAGTGGCATTGTTATTGTCTTGGCATCGGTTCTCTGCAGCTTGGGCTTCTGGGGTTATGTGGGCGTAACGACCACTATGCTAGCCATTGAGGTCATACCGTTTCTGGTGCTGGCCGTTGGTGTTGACAACATCTTCATAATGGTGCACACCTATCAGAGATTGGATCACACTCGCTATGCTACGACACACGAAGCAATTGGTGAGGCAATCGGTCAGGTTGGACCCTCCATACTTCAGACAGCGGGCAGTGAGTTCGCCTGCTTTGCAATAGGAGCTATATCGGATATGCCAGCGGTCAAGACATTTGCCATGTATGCAGCAGCTGCCATTCTGCTTGATTTCCTGCTGCAGATCACTGCCTTTGTGGCACTGATGGCCATAGATGAACGTCGGTATCAGGATGGGCGTCTGGACCTGTTGTGCTGTGTGCGCAGCAGCAAGAAACCTCAAAAGTCTCATGACGTTGGCGTTCTTGAGCAGCTCTTCAAGAACTTCTATGCGCCATTTCTGCTTTCCAAGTGAGTTAAGAGCGAGTTTAAGTCATGAAAATTCCAATTTCAAATTCAAATCTTTCTGTTTCAGATCCGTTAAGATGATTGTGCTGGTGATCTTCACTGTGGTCACTTGTTTATCACTGATGGTGATGCCGTCAATTGAGATTGGTTTGGATCAGGAGATGTCCATGCCCACGGACTCGCATGTGGTCAAGTATTTCCGTTATATGGATGATCTGTTGGCTATGGGTGCTCCCGTCTATTGGGTGATCAAACCGGGTCTGAATTACAACAATATCGAACATCAGAATCTCATTTGTGGTGGCGTTGAATGCAACAACGATTCACTTTCCGTGCAATTATACACTCAATCCCGCTACCCGGAGATCACTGCTTTAGCTCGTCCGGCATCCTCATGGATCGATGATTATATCGATTGGATTGCTATTGCCGATTGTTGTAAATATAATGCCACTACCGGAGGTTTCTGTCCAAGTAGTAAGTGTTCATAAAACTATATTTAGAATGTGTGTCAATGTTAACGTGTTCTTTGGTTTTATTTAAGATTCGAAGAGCGATGATTGTTTGCCTTGCGAGCGACAATTCTCGGAAGATGGATTGAGACCCAGCTCCGATACATTTGACAAGTATGTTCCCTTCTTTCTATCCGATCTACCCGATGCGGAGTGCGCCAAGGCAGGACGAGCATCTTATGCGGATGTAAGTAATCTCTTCTTAAACTCTTTGTTAGATCATTCATATTCTTATGCATCTTAATGCTTTGCAGGCCGTAATTTATACACTGGATGATAAGGGATTGGCAACCATTTTGGATACATACTTTATGCAATACTCAACGACATCGACAAAATCAAATCAATTTGTGGCCGCTTTGCGAGAAGCAAGGCGTGTACAATCGGACATGAACAAGATGTTGGCCATCAACAATATCGATACGGAAGTATTTCCATACTGTGTATTCTTCATATTTTACGAACAATATCTGACCATCTGGGAGGATGTATTGCTATCGCTGGGCCTCTCACTGTTGGCCATATTCTTGGTCACAATGCTGCTAACTGGACTGGATATAACATCTTCTGTAATTGTGCTCTTCATGGTCGTGTGCATACTGATCAATATGGGTGGCATGATGTGGGCCTGGGGCATAACACTGAATGCCATCTCATTGGTCAATCTGGTTGTGTGTGTTGGCATTGGCGTTGAGTTTGTTACGCACATTGTGCGCTCCTTCAAACAGGCCCAAGGCAATGCACAACAGAGGGCATTCCATTCACTCAGCGTAACTGGCAGCAGTGTTCTATCGGGCATTACGTTAACCAAATTTGCTGGCATTGCTGTGCTGGCATTCTCCAAATCGCAGATCTTTCAGGTCTTCTATTTTCGCATGTATTTGGGCATTGTATTGATTGGTGCTGCGCACGGTTTAATGCTGTTGCCTGTTTTGCTCAGTCTGCTTGGCCCGTTGAATGGCTTGGCTCGTAACTCCAGCTGTGAATCGCTCACATCGGGACAGCTACACAGCCGGCGACGTAGCAACGAAGCATTCAACTAGGTTCTAAGCTTAAGAAAGTCTCTGAATTTGAGTTGGAGTGTGTGTGAGATTTGTGTGGGTGTGTGTGTGTGTGTGTATGTGTGCGTGTGCATTATGATAGGATAAAATTAAATACACATTTTTATTCCATTAATACTAAAATATATTTTGTAATGCTTCTTTTTCTCGCCTGCTATTTAAAATTAATAACAAAAAAAAAAAAAAAAAACAGAAAATTGTTTTTTAAGTCATAAATTTGCATAAAACGTTTTGGCAACCACTTCACCTCCAGTAGACCCCGGGGGACCCCCATCTGCGACCACTCTTTATTGTTTATCGCCATGGCACCTTTGTTTTTTATGGCATTAAGCGGCCAACTGCCGCGCACCGCCAAAACAATAAATAAGCAACTCAACAGCGACCCCACCAAAAGACCCACAATTCCCCCCTCCCGAGCTGTTAGCTGAAGCTCTCGACCAACTGACCCTCAATCTCATTGCCTTTGCCTTAACCATTGCCTCATCAACTTTCCCCCCGGCCTACCTCTTTTTAAACGTCTTACGCCTTTTCAGCAAAACTTTGGCCAGATTTTTCAGTTGCAGCTTCTTCATTACTATACACTAACAGAACGGGGCATAGCTCATTTACAACTAGAAGAATAAATATTTACACAAAAAAAAATAAATTTTCTTAAATATTTCTTAAATGCTAATAAAATATAAATAAGTTTCTCGTTATTAAGTATATTCTACAACAGTTTTAAGCACTTTTTACTCAACATTATATATTTTGTAATTACTATTTAATGCAAGGTAAGGGCATTTTTGGATTCGACTGTTGCAAGTGAAAGTTTTGTTGATGGCTTTCCTGTTTTTAACTGCTCACCGCCTGCTGGCCCGGACGCGTTCTGCGGCTTACAACACGCAGCAAGGAGCCCAGTAACAACAGCGAAAACATTGCCCAATGGTCACGCACACAAATACACAAATACACAGATACACACACACACAGTCCAAAAAGATGTGCACGGGAATTCAACTGGCAGAATGAGTGTAGTGTTTTTAATTAAAATTAATAAAGTTTATAGTGGTTTTTATGTGCGTCGACGTCGTCGGTGGCGTCTTGAAAAGCTTCAGGCTACTTTGCAGCTACTACCTATCGTGCCACTTGACTCTGAAACACAACTTTCCATTCACACCCCTTATACCACCTACACTTTTGCCTACCCGTTCCAAAACTTTTCTAGGTTATTTTCGGTGCTTAGCTGTTTTTGTCTGTTGTTTTGTCTCAAGCAACTTGCCCAAGTACATACATACATACATATGAACATAGCTCATACATACACACAGCACAACAGAATCACTTAGCAAAACACCTCCGTCTCCTTAACCTTGTTGCCTTGCAGGCATTCAGTTCGAGGCACTTGAAACGGCCGACAATTGAAACGCATAATTATAAATGTATCAAAATAATGCATATGGCCAAATCAATTTGCAATTAGCAGCAGCGAGTACATATGTTTGTATGAATGTATGTGTGTGCCGCCCTCAGACAGATGAAGTGCAAATTGAAGTGCTCGTTTATCGAGTGTCTGTTTTGTTTCCCAAAACTGTATGTGTGTGTGTGTGTGGAATGTGTTTTTTTTTCAGCTACCACTTAATTGCCATTTCAAAGTACTTAGCTCCCACAAATGCCAAGTGATAATTTTGTGTTAACAACAACAAGAACAACAACAACAACAACAGAATACACATAACTTAAGAATTCTGAATAGGATGGCAACGAAACGTGCATGCTCTAAACAGTTAAGCTACAAATATAGAAAAAACATAGTTGTATTGAGTACAAACAAAATATAAATTAAAATTGAGAAACAAATTATTCAAAATATATTTTTATCATATTTTCGAGCTTACAAGAAAAAGTTTAACGCTTTTGAAAACTTGTAAAGACTCAAAATAATCATGTTTAATTCCATTTAAAAAGTTTTTCAAAGAATTTTAATTAAAATACCATTGCATGAATAATTCTTCAGTTTGACAGAACATTTGGGAAACATTATTTTGTAGGCTTTTAGGATTGAATATTTTCGTTGCAAAAATACATTTTTGAAATCTTCTTCAACATAGGAAATTCAGTAAATTTATGAAATAATAAACGTGTCAAAATTCTTGTTCAACTCGAAACAGAACTATAATGTTTGTTCATAGAAATAAAAGAAGAGCATAATACAAATTCGCACTTTCAACTAGCCGACATCTTAATGGAATTAAGCTTTAGACAGCTGGCTTTAGACAACAATTGTATTCTTTGAAATAAACGAATGGCAACAACTGTGCATTTGGCAGAGGCGAGTAAATCATTTGTACGCAGCATTTGCATAATATTGCAAGCCTCATGAATTTATGGACGAGCGAAGCAATAAAGCCCAAAATTAATTGACAATTTTTGCATAGAAACAGAGTTAACTCTGTGTGGCATGTACTTCGTATGCACGTGGCATGTGGCACATTATGTAAGGGCAATTTTCGCACGATTTGTTGCCAATTTTGGCGAACACTTTTTCCTTTAGCCCGCTTTCTCTCTCTTTGCGTCATAAAAGTTAGCATAAAAGATTCCATTCAAAAGAATAAAAAAACCTAGCTTTCTTAAGAAAAGCCGCAATTAAATACAATTTTAAAGAAATATTTATAATATGTATAAATCGATAAATTCTCTTACAAAAAATATATCTTCAGATGCATCTGTATTTCTATATGAATTTACCTCATTGCAAAACGTATCCAGAATTAAATAAAATAAAATAAATTTAACAATTATTTAGTTTGATTTGTGCCTGATAAATTTTCATATGTTATTATATAAAAAATATATATATATTTGCTGTAAATGTCAATGTGATTTAATTTGATTTTCATACCACGAAAGCAGTCATTTTTATACCCTATACGAATTGGTTCTAAATTAAAACGGGCTTACTGCACTTATGATCCAATCAATACTTTTTAATGTATGTACTATAAATTCTTCGTATATTCAGCAACACTTACATACGTTGAATATGACTGTACAATATTTTACCCTGACCCCATGGAATGGGTATACGATATATATGTAATAGCTTTGTGCAAATGCACGAAATAAAATATAAAGTACATATGTATGTATATATTCTTGAAAAGCATCAACAGCTTTGTCGTCTGTCTGTCCTTCTTTGTAAGCGCGTCGATCTCGCAGGCTAGTATTAAAGCTAGAGACTTTGTTTGTTTCTGTTAAAAGTGCCATTATGAATACATAAACTTCGTCACACTAAAGTTTCTCTCTTCTCACTCTCTTACAATTTTCTTTGTAAATAAGAAGCTGATGCGCATTAAATAAAAGCAAAACTTGTAATAACTGTAAAGAAGCTTTCTAGGCTTACCCCTGCCCGTTTTCCACTGTGTCTGTGTTCATTTTACTATCCTTCCAGTTTTTGCGTGTCGTAGCTTTTTTGTTTGCACCCGCGTAGTTTATCTTTTCTTTGTCTTTTCCAAACCGCGTAGCGTTACCGCGCCGGTTTTCTTAACAAACAAAATCTTCACACGCACCTCCGCACTACTTCGTTATTCCAGCCTGACTCGGACTCAGCCCGACATCAGACGCGGCCCGACTCTCCGACACTGACTCCCGGCCCAGACTAATTTGGCACGTGCTTTTTTACAGCGCTGTACCCTTCTTCAGTCGTGATCGCTGCTCTGGTCGCTGCTGCAGCTTCTGCCCTAAGCTGCTAACGGCGCTTTTGCTTCTCTGTCCTATTCTAACATCCGCGCTCGCTGCCTTTTCTGTGCATGCTCTTTGTCCGACGATGCACGCGTTCCAGTATTTGCATGCACAGACTCTCCTTTTGTCTTTCGTTGCTGAGCGATCCTCTCTTTCATTATGCGAGCGTATTACCAAGTCCCGTTTTTGTCAGTGCTGTCGTACGTTGTCAGTGATGCGCTATATGGTTCTTTCAAGCTTTAACGCTAAAAGTGTACAAATACTTTACAACGTCAAACTTAACATAATGTGTATGCAAATAAAAATAAATTCAACATCTTGCTGTTAATATTTCTGCTGACATTTAATCTTCACATCAGACAAAACAACAAACAGTTCAACTTGTCTCAGTTGTTTCCAAGATAGCTTAGCATTAAGTACACATAATTTTGCTTCAATTAAGTTAATTGCAAACTTTATTTATTTCAAAAACCAAAATCGATAGAGAGCAAAGTTTTTTTTTTTTCTTTGTCGTATTTACACTAATACCAAATTACAAACCTCTAATTCATTTTGAAATGTTTAACCTTTTGCTTTATTGTAGCACATTTCAGAGCTTATCTTTTCATCCCTACTTCAGCTAAATTAATTTAAAAAAAAAAGAGATATAACATTAAAAAAGAAAAAACAAAGTATCTGTTAAAGCGAAAGCACTTGCGACTAATAATAGAATATTTGATTAATTCATTTGGCAAATAAACTGTTTCACATGATACTGCTACTACTACAGTGATAACCTGCTACATGGACCATAGACGTATTATTAATTTATAATGTGCACATAAGCCGCAAATCCAATTCGCTTTGCCAAAATTACACTTTTACACACACACACACACACACACACAGCATTCACATTTATAAATGGGCAAAAGGCGACTATCGTATAGTTATAGTAATATAAGTATTATGTTAGTATCTGAATGCACTTGGCCCGAAATGGTTATTATGACCGGTACAACTGCGTGGAGGGGCTTTACAAACTGTCTATGGAATTAGTAGAAGCATAAAAAAGCGAACTGAGGCAATGCAAAAGCGCGTGAGCGAATAAATTTGGTCTTTTGCACAAATTAAATTGAAAATGTATATGAATTAACCCATTAAGGTTCCGTTCACAGCAATGAGGAATTTAACTGAAAAAATGCAGTGAAACTCTTAATTCTTAAAACTTATCGGAAAACTTGTTTCAAAACTAAATTTTTTTTTGCCTTCATAAGAGAGCAAAAACCTTGAAGTACAAAAAAGCTACAAACATAATTTAAGTCAACCTTTTTCTCAATTTATTTGCTGCAAATACAAATTTTTAATGTCTTTGGTGTCTTTGAATGGCTAAAGACATTAAACAAACATATTCATTGGCCGAAGAAAGAAGAGTAGAAATAATTTTAATGGGTTAATATACGGAAGCCAGTTTATATTTGCATAGCATGTTTGTGCGTGTTTGTGCAAGCGACAACAATTTTCAACTAAATTATAACAGCAACCTCAACAAACGCGCCGACACACACACACACACACACACGCGTAGAGTTTTGATGAAATTTCATGCAAAATACAAAAGCAATAGCAGTTTATAGTGCAAACCAGCCACCACAGACACCGTAGCGTCAACAACAACAACAACAACACCAACACCAACAACAAGTACAACGTACGAACGAACGAACGAACGAACGAATGAATGAATGAACAACAACATCATCAAGCGAAATGGCTGAGGTATTAAATGGCGCACGTTTCCTAGCCAGAAACATAACGAAAATGTCAAACACACATTTGACCAACACATTGCATGAACAACGCAGCGTGAAATGAACAGTGCCCCCGAAAACTATATGCACAGCATTGCTCTATATGTCTGTCTGTCTGTCTGTCTGTCTGTCTGTCTATCTGTCTGGCCTAATGCATTTGCGAGTGTTTGGCCATGAGTATATGATATGGCTGATTGGTTGGGCTTCAGCCTTTTCAATAGAGGGCTGTGTTGGATTGGGTTGAGTTAGGGGGATTGGATGCCGTGCAGCATGCATTGTCGCTGACAAGCAGCTAATGCTTAAAGGCAGCCCGAGATGTAGGACATTGATTGATTCGATTGATTGATTGACTGATTGCAGCATCGCTCACATTTTTAATTGATTTATTTATGCATTTTTCTTGCTACATTTGCAACAGCGAAAATTAAGTGTATATGAAAATGGAAAACATATCCATACTCGTTTGCTGTTGTTGTTGCTGGCATGCAGGCTTCGAGATGATCCAATTAATAGCGAAAATAAAATACACATACATGCATTACATTGGTATGCGTACACTTAATTAGCAAGCAGTTGTTGTTTCAAAAGTTGATTTTCTTTCTTTTTTTTAAATTCCTAGTGAACTGCTCTAAATACCACCACGAATTGGCATAAGGCAATTAAATTCAACTTTGAATACCGCAAATAGACAAATATGCCTTAAGAAAGACGCTGAAAAGTTTATTTGCCTGATATCAGATATGAAAATGTTTCAAGTAGCTTAAATTATTTTTAAAATATTTTGTATAGTTTAGCTAAGTAATTGATTTCAAGTTTTAAATCACAACAATGCCTATTGAGCCAGTGAAACTGTGGCGTATACGTTACGTGGAACAGAGATGTTAATTTTGTTATTGTATTGTCAGCCGCTGTTCAATTAAAACAATGCCCAAGCAATTTCAATTAAAAGCGCAGCGCCCTGATTGATTCAGTCCACTGTTTCAGCTTTTGCCACTCTCTCTTTCTCTCTCTCTCTCTCTCTGTCTCTTTCTCACACCGTCTCGCTTGCACTCTTTCACTCTCTGTTTGATGTATCACATTTGTATGCAAGAACAAAAAGAAGTCCTTGCTGCAAAGAACAACAGACAGCTATTGCTAATCTTTGGCACCATTTTAATGCCCTTTCTGTGTAAGTGCGTGCGTATGTGTGTGTACGTGTGTGTATGTGCGTGTGTGTGCTGTTGACGTTGTTTATCGTAATTATGAATCTTTCTTAAGAAATAATTGTTGCTCAGACAGCTGAGTGTTTGTGTTTTTTATACTCGATACCGAATGCAAAGAGTATATTGGGTTCGTGCAATGTCTAAAGTGTGAAGATTGGGGTCTTACGCCTACGGGGCGGCTGGCAAATCGATAAACTCGATAACTTTAAATCGATAAATCCTTACATTTCCCACACTCTAACAGTAAGAGTTGCCAAATTTGGTAGGAAAATAGCTGGTGGCAATCCCACAAAGATCTGTAGCAAAATTTTTGATGCCACGCCCCTAAACTATGCCCCACCGCCTCTTTAAATTTGTGGGCAATATAACAGGTGGCATCCCCGACAGATCTGTATCAGCTAATCTTTAAAAGCAGCCCACAACCCCTGCCGCATCCGTACCCCTTTGCAATCAGGCCTCTTTTTTTTTACCCGTTTTTAAACAAGCATCGAGTAAACCGCAGTCGGTTGCGTCCTACTGCAACGTTTCCACTTGTTTAAATCATATTTTATGCTTTTGTTTAAGCTTTTCCATGTATATATACATACATATATATATATTTTTCTCATTTGATTTAAGTGCTAGGTAAGCTCGGTTTTTGTTTGCTTACTTATTATTTTGAATTGCTGCGGGCAGCTGCATTTGCTCCATGCTCCTAAATTGACCTTAAACACAAGAAAATAATAATAATAAAACGTTAATCTCGGTGCAGTTGCCACCTCTCCTTCGACAGCTCTTCTGTCACTTTATCATTCTATCCTTGTCTCATGCATATGCATGAATAACTGAGTTGATTTTTTATACAGACAGAAAGAGTGAGAGTGGAGTTATGCATATATAATTTGTAGTGGAAGCGAATAAGCTACGTAAAGCAGAGTTTTTAGTATATTGCTCTCAAGCGTTAAAAAAAAAAAAAAAAAAAAAATGGAAATTGCAACAACATCCAACTAATGTAATCAAAAGCAATAAAACCAACAGCAACTCTGACGCACAACAACAATTCTTTATATATTTAAAAATATACATACAAAACAAAACCAAAAAAAAAAAAAAAAAAAAAAAAACTATTGCCATGCCACGCCCCAACGCTCAACGCGCTCAGTGCTCATCATAAACCAGCGCCAACAGTTTTAATAACTTGCTGTTGCATACTTTGTGGCGTGTCCGCAGTGCATTCTGATGCTGCTGCTGCTGCTGCTGATGATGATGATGACTATTATGATGTTGTTCATAATAATAATAATAGTAGTGGTTACTAAGGCAACGGATCAACATAGTGAAATAAACTAAATACCAGTTTTCGAATAAAGTACAAGTAGGCCAAGCAAATGCTTTTGCACTCTTTACCTCATCTTGGTGAAGATGCACCCAATGTGATATAATTTTAAACAAGGCAAATTATGATGAATATCCGTATTTGTCAACTTAACAGCAGTCTTACAGTAACAAAAGAGTAAACAAAAATTACTCAAGTTACGTAAATGTATTTAATTTATATTAAATAATTATTTCAAAATTCAAGCCGTTCGATTTTAAATTTGTATTCTTACCTCACCGATTGTTTCACACTAGTTTTGACAACATCATTATCCTTTTTGGTCGTTATAGTGTAAAGTTTTTCGTCAATGCAATGATGTGACGCCGCCCCCCACTCCGAACTCCGCTCTCTCCACACTTATCGCGCTGGACCCACGTTCGTTATGCGTTTTTTTTTTTTTTTGGTATTTTCTGTCGCGGCTATAGATGCACGTCTCTTCAGTCTATTACTATCAGCACTTTTAACACACTTTTTGCAGTTGCATTTTTTTCTTTTTTTTTTTTTGAGTAAACAGTTTATTCACTCTCAACTCAACTTGTCGCCGTATAATGTCAGCAAATTGTTAAAATGCTTTGTTTGGAATTTCAAACAATTTTTCCTTTCTTTTTTTTGCAATTTTTTTGCTATTTTTTTGAGGACGTCAGCGATGCTGCGCGCAATATCCACAGCTAAACAGAAATAGGCAACAGACACGGCCAAAGAGGACCAGGATCCAGGATCAAGAACAACAGCAGATGCAAGGTATATGTATATGTATATATATGTATATATATATTGTAGTATGTTGTTGCTTAAAAAATAGTTGGCTTGCTGTTGGGCTTTGTGGGTAATTTGCCAGTTACAAAAACAACAAGAGCAACACATAAAAAACATTTAAGCGTTTGAACTTCGAAGTCATAAAATATTTGTTAAGCATTTTGCGCTCAATTTTCTTTTTAACCATTTTGGCTACAGGTCGACACAGTCAACACAGCCAAAAGCGAACAAACAAACAAACAAACAAAGCTTTCTCTATGTCCTATGCTCTATCCCTCTTCTCTTTCGTTCTCTCTCTCTAATAACCAATTCGTAAGCACTATTACTATGCCCCAAAACAAAAAAATAAAAAAAACAACAGCGACCCGACTTAGCTTTCTCTCTATTTTCATTGTTGCTCCGCCGCTAAGCTGCGCTATTGCAGAGCATTTTTTGAGTCGTGTAGCCTTTTAATAAAACATTAAGCCACATTAGAAGTAATACTTTTGTGTTTTTGCATACCCTGTGTTACTTTAAGCTATGGGAAATTGGGCATGCATAGCTCGAAAAACTGTTTATGTTCTTATACAACTATTTTATGAGCATTTTAAGGAACCTTCTTCAAGTTTTCAATATAAAAAATCGACTTAGATATTCAATGCATACAGAGTATTTTTTAGTCAGACAAGCTCTCAGCAAAAGCACCTTAACTTGTTTTTATTACATTTTAACAGCATCTGATTCCGTGTCGCTGTTGCGGCGGCTGTTGTTGCCAGGCGCATTTGAACTCAAGTACATATGTATGTACCACGATATCAGATACATTGTATCTAAGCACTTTGTTGTTTAATATGCTGCAAACAAAGCAAACAAAAGAGCTGCACACGTGAGAAAAGGTTGCATGCTGCAAAGTCACGCAGGACAAAGTATATGGAATGTCTGCCATGATTGACAATTAGCAAAGTTTTAAGTAAATATATGTCATAGGATTACGATGCCTTAATAAACTTTTATTTACTTCGATTTAAAAGTCAGAAAATCCTTAGGAAACATGCACATCTCTAGCTACGTACTATCGTATTGGAATTTAAGCTTGACTTTTCAATTCGCTTTACTTATGTTTTTAATATGTTTCTAGTTGTTGTTGCAAAAAATTATGCCAAAATGACAGGCAAACCAATTATGTTTTTGTTTGTTTACCATAGTCTCAGCCCACAACGTTTGTTGCAAGAACAACACCTGGTGGCGAGGTGTGTGTTAGATTGGTGTTCAAGTTGTCTTATAATAAACATGCAGCAGCTAACATATCTATTCAAAAAGCATTACACTCGAAAGCACGTTTGATCATGAACATTTTTCTGTTGGGATTCATATATAGTATTAATATTGTGCGAGAGGATCGCCTCTATCTTTCCTTCCTTTACGTAGCTAAAAACTTCAATCTCAATAGAAAAGTATGCATATGTATGTTTGTGTGTATGTGTTTATATTTGTATGTATGTATTATGTATTGCTTATCTGAGCGCAGCAAGCTTCGCTGTTGCGTTGGCTGTTAAGTTGTTTGGTTTTTGCTTTAGTTTACTTTCGAGCCTGCCAAAATGGAGGCAATGGCAAAAACTGACAGTGTGGCAACCAAAAATATATACATATATGCTAAAAGAAAAATGGGCAGTACCACCAACAGCAGCAACAGAAGCAGCAACAACAAAGTTTTAGCTGAAAACCAAAACAAAAAGTAAACAATGCAAAGTAGTTTCTCTTTGTTGTTGCTGCTGTTGTTTAGCTTTACACACAAATAGCAAAAGCAGAAGCTTCCCACCAATGCAGCAGCAGCATCAGCATCAGCGGCAGCGGCGACGACACCGCAATGCAAATATGCCAACAACAAAAATAACACAAACAGCAACAACAGCAATAAGAAGAAGAGAGAAAAAAAACGTGGATAACGCAAAGTGACAAGCCGCATACAGCGCCAACGCTTGAGGCACTTCCTGGAAAGATGGCACTCTGCGAAGCGGCAGCTGGACGATTCATCCCAGTAAAACACACACACACACACACACACAGCGAATGACAGGCCGCAGAGCCGCACCCATTTACGTGTGCCCCCACAAAAATGGCAGCCATAACAAATTAAGAAGGTTACCTTTATAGACATGGCTTAAAGTAAAAAGGACTCCGAAAGCCATTCCATCCCATTGTCCGCAATGCAACAGCAACTACAACAGAAAAATGCATTTTAGTAGACATAGATATATATATATTTTAAGCCCACAACACAGTATATTTTCTAAAGTTAATTAATTAACATAAACAATGAGTTTCTTAACGCATTCCATAAGCAGTTCAATGGGAATATTTAAGGATGAGCAGTTCATCGATTAATAAAGAATTTTATGCCATAAATAATAAAAAAACATATAATGATTTTTAAAAAGAAGAGAAGTCATCCTTACAAATACGAGGTTCTTTAAGCTGGTGTAAAGTAAGTAAGAAGAAACAGAAAACTCGTTCTTAAGGCCGTGACTTCTTGACCAAAGTTTGTTTTAACTGAAGCTTCTCTTGGGATGCTGGCAAAAAGTCAAATGATATTGATAAATGATATTTTAATCTGTGTAATGAAACAAAATGTGAAAACATAATCTCAAAAGTCGTGCCACAATCAATTCATGGATTAATACTGAAATATTTTTATTTCTTTCATTATGAATTAAAAAGTTTAGCGTTCTTAAAGACTTAAATCAATTTGATGGAAATGGCTGCGAAAAGTTTTTCGCATTTAAAGGGTTATATAAAATGGAAAAGGCCAACAAAAGCGAAAGGTCATGAGTTCACACACAGTGGCAGCAGCAGCAGCTAACTCAGCTCACTATTGATGTGGGGCAAGTTTGAGCAACAAAATATAAAAAAAACTAAAAACTGGAACTGATGATGATGATAATAATGATGTTTGCTAACAACTATCTAAAGTAGCACATTAAGCTAGCTAAAATGGCAAAAATTTTACTTTTAATACACTTGCAAATTGAAAAGCAACTTTAGCTGGAAAAAGGATGAGTTCAGCGGAGGGGGGAGTTGCTTGGTACAATTTTTTGTTTATCATTTTTTGATTTTTGAAGCTCATCCTTGGCTTAAATTTGTGGTGCGCTTCTCCAATCCTTTAGTTTGTAGCTCGTATTTATTTGTCATGCATTTATTCAATTCAACGCTTCATGGGACGGTGAGGTAGGGGAATGCCTTGCGGGCTATAAATGAATGAGTCTATCGTCGCAGTCTGGCCACGCCTACAGCATGCCAAGCATTTATTGAATTTTTGACTTGAAGCATTTAAACATTTAAAATGTACAAAGTGTCGTATTACGCACCCTGTCGTAATATTACGTATACGTAGAGTTGCCTCTGGCTATTGGCAATTGTCCGCTACACCTTCAATATCCCCCCCTCCCTCGGTTACCAACGTTTGGCATTTTTTGGCACATAAATTGCCGGGCTGCCTCTGGGCCGCCTGTTTGTTGTTGTGTTGCTGTTGCTGCTTTTGCTTCTGTTGTCTTCCATTTAGGCGCATTTTGTGTTTTTTGTTGTTGTTTTGTTTTTTATTTTTATTGTTGTTGTCTGGTCTGTGCGAGTAAACACATCCATACATCCACACATACAAATATACATACATATATATGGATATTGATATGCACAGATATAATTGTGCGTGTGTGCGTGTGTGTGTGCGGTGTGTGTGCCGTGTTTGTTGGTGTTGTGTGCGTAAGTGTGCGTATGCACACACAACGGAAATGAATTGAAATTTTAAAACCCACAGCTGCGACCGCTTCCTGCGGCAAAAGTAGCAGCCCACACTTCAGGGAAAAAGTGTATACTTTCATACATACATACATACATACATACGTATATATACTGATGCGTTTCGTTTCTGTTTACCATGTGCGTGTTCCAACAATAAATTAAAGCAGCGAATTAATGGTTTCAAAGGTAGGAAAAAAAGCTTAGAGCCGAACCATTTTGCATTTCATTAGAAACAACAAGAAGTTTAAACTAAGAAAAAACTAGAAGATTTCGTTGAAAACTGTATCTAGTTTCGGTTGCATACAGGTAACAGAAAAGCCATTCGATGAAAGCCAATCGATGTATTTTGCTACCGTTCTATGAAGATGTTTAACAATTAACAACATAGCAGCAGCTGTGCCAGCAGAGAGTATGTCTGGTTATATTGTTAGTTACTTCTGAATTTCCATAAGATTCCAGAGAGATTGAAGTTATGATAATTGCAACGCTGTCGGAGAATCATTCAAGCCATAACGTTGCCCACTAACTATACGCCTGGTGGCCTTGAAGTCCTCATCTCGAGCTGCGGTCAATTCTCAAGCAGAACGGCGATTCCGTTTGTCCTGCTTACTGGGCCAGATGGCTATCTGCGTGCTTCTCTAGTCAATGTCGTCGAATGGATCAGAGAGTATACAGATGTCTAGATCATCCACGCACACACATAACATTTTTGTACCCTTTTTTATCGCACATTGATAAAATTGTACAAAAATAAATGGATTATGTTTCCGTTTTGGCATTTTTGCACACGAAAATGAAAATTGATATTTTTAATGCATCAATTTTTCCTGGTTGCTAAATGGTTGTTATTGTTTTTTGCTTTTTGTTTTACTTTTTAGTGTTGCTTTTGCTGATGGTGGTGTTAGGCTTCACTGGCTGCCTCGTATTTTGCATATTTATCGGGCAATTTTACTCTAAATTTGCCAATTATGCGCATTTTTTACCACCATGACCCGAATTGACACCAATACAAGTATATATGCACATATGTACATATATGTATGGGACATAAATACATATGTACGTTTGTTTGTATGTTTATTCGGAATTGCTGTTCACGGATTCGCCACATTGTCTCATTGCCTCATATTGTGTTGTATTCTGTCTATGTATGTACGTATATATAGAAATTGCGAGCGGAGATCAATAAAAATCAAATCATTAAATAAATAATAAATACGAGTGTTAAAAAAACGAGAAAAAATAATTATAATAATGCCTATTTCGATGTTAGTAGATATAATTAAAGTTTGGTTCTTAATTTTGATTTTGTTTCCGACATTATACTGTAGATTCTAATCGTTTATGTATCCAATACAGAATTATATATAAAATATATAATTTCTCGGAGTAAAATCTTTACAAAACGACTTCTTAGCACTCGTTTTGAGCCCAAAAGAAAAATACTGTGAAAACTTTAGCATTGTAGCACTTTTGGTTTGATAACACATCAGTCAATCAGTTAGTCAATCAGTCAGTCTGTCAATCAGTCAGTCTGGGAACAAGTAACTTAACAAGCTACCCATGATGTTGCTGTTGATTGTTTTTTTGCGTTGTTGTTGTTGTTGTTGTGCTTTCAGTATCTTTTCATATTGGCATAATTTATACTTTAGCAGCATTTTTATCGCTGCGCTCGGCACGAAATACAAAATACAAAATACAATAAACAATGAGTGCTGAACAACAACGCAACACAGAAAGCCGTTGAGTTCAATGTTAGTCAACGCAACGCAACGCCATGCCATGACAAGCTTTCTCTCCTCATCCCTCATCTTCGCTCGCCATCCCATTTAACCCCCTTTTAAGAGTGGCAGCAGCCCCATTGCATTTCTGTGCCGCCGCACTTTGTGTCACTTTTCGGGCTCTGCATTTATTTACGAATATATGTAAAATGAAAAAAAAATAAAAAAATATTATTTAAGTGCGCATCGTATTTTTTATATGCATATATATATTTCTTTTTTTATGTGTTCTCATATTCACATATAATATTTATGCATACAATAATGCAAAAAGGCCGCCAACAACGCGTATACATAATGCCAATCGTATGAGTACTGCGCCTGATCTTTGCTGGGCTGTAGATTGGGATAGATTTCGGATAACCCCTCGAGCATAGCCGCCCGTTATGGGTTTTGCTGCCAATGTCATCACTCATTTTCAACATCACTTTCATTGTATGTGAATAATTAAAAGCGAAAAATAATCATTAAAATCACAACGACATTTTTTTTTGTCGCAGTATTTTCGAATAGTTCTGGCTTCAATTTCTAAGTGCAAATAAACGCTGCAGTAAAATTATTTTAGTTTTTGTCCGATTTTGGTGTATTCGAAAGAACTTTGAGCTATGCTCGAGCTTTAAAAGGTTATGCATACTTTTAATAACATTAATTAAGCCAATTTATAACTAATTTGCTACATTAAAAGCTTTATGATTCAACAAAATTGTTTCCCTGCTGTTTTTTAACCAAACTTTGTTTGGCAAATAATAAGTCAACATATTTATTTACATTTTTAATTAAGGAAATTTGTTTTATTTATAAACTTCAACTTTTGCGTTTGACATGTGGCTCTGGCGGCCTTCAAAGTATCCACAAAACTTACAACATATTGTTAGCGAAAAACGTAAAAATAGGAAAAAAAAATATATATAATAAATTAAAAATTGAGAGTTCATGGGAAGAACATAAAAATAAAATAAGAATAAACACAAAAACCAAGCACATTCCCAAGTATTTAATTATTAAAAGCTCGACAGTCGGCAAGTCTGCTCCATAAATTCAGGAATCCCAGAAAACAACACAAAACAGGACAACACAGAAATATATGTATATTTTTAGAACTGCAATTGCCACTGCCCCATGCGTTGGCAGCAGTTGGATAATTTCGCATGCAATGCTTTAGGTTTAACGCTTTAAAGTTCTGTAGCTTTATATATGTGTGTGTATGTATGTGTGTATATGCAAAAATGGCGCCTGAAATGGACGTCTCCATAGCTGCCGGTTTTTGCCTGTGTGGTTTATCTTTCATCTTTGGCAAAGTGTTTCACAACTATTTCACTGCACTTGAGTGCGGTACATGGGGCGGCGGTGGCGGCAGAGGCGGCGGCGTTGGCGGCGGCGGCGTTGGCGGCGGCGGCGGAGAACGGGTAAAGGGAGGAGGCGTATCTGCGACTCAGTCGCGTAGCAAAATTCTTCGAAAGCAACTCCCCCCAGACCATATCGAATTAAATACAAATAGGATGTAATGTAGAAGCGTGTACCGATGCCGATGCCGATGCCGATCCTGATGCTCCAAACCATTCCCTTTCCCCCTACCCCCCCCACCCACCCACCACATGTAAACATCTCATCCATACCACAGTATGGGCGGGCGACTCAATGTGCAAATTTATGAAGCGGACGACGACCGACCAAGTAAGAGAACGAGAGTTGGGGCAGATGGGGCAGACGGGTCTAGAGGCTGCCAACAATTTTGGCAGCCAAGCACGTGAATTGAGTCCAAAATTTTGCGCACTTGTGCAATGATAGCGGGACACATAGCGGCACACACCGAGTGCTCCATAGTTGAAATCAGCCCCAGCCAGGTATACACACACACACACACACACATGCACTCACACACACACACACACACACACATGTGCCTACAAGTGTGTCGAACACATGCATTTGTATATGTTTGTCCATAAAGTGGCAAAGAAGAGAAGGTGGCTAAAAGGCTGCAGCCGGAGCATCAAGGAACAACGAAGGTTTGTTGGTTAAGCTTGCGTTTGGGTTTGGGTTTGGGTTCGTTTGTTCGTTGGCCATTTGGCACCGCCGCTGATAGCCAAAAATATTAGTCATTGCCTTTAAGTTTTTGGCTTTTGATGCATGTGCCGAGGATTTGCTCTCGGTCTGGCTGGCTGTTAACCACGATTTAAAGTCTATTGAACTCTTTAAAGGCGAACTAAAAATGCACATGTGTAAATAAACGGCATATACCATACATGTACATATATGTATATATAAACAATTACATCGATATGAATGAACAGAAATGCGAGAATAGCAAAAGCACAATTTACCCGAAAATCCGTTTTCATTTAATTCGTTTCGCATTTTATTTTCTTTTCCTTTTTTGTACTTTTGCTTTGCTAATTTTAAGTTGCTTTCAACGAATTTTACACTATTTGACATTATCGAAGATATAAAATTAAGTTAATCTTAAAGATAAGATAAATTAATCAGCTCTTGCCAGTCTTTGTCAACGTCGCAAACATTTCTTGATGCAATAATTTATCGTATGGATGAAGAAACGCAACGAACGGACCTTAGACAAAACTTATCTCAAACAATTTGAACAAAAAGATTTAACAATTGCTTTTCTATTGCGAATGTTCAAGAAAAAGAACTTAACGACTTGCACATTACTTGAAATGAACAAACATATCATTGTGTGTAGCACTTGGCTAGTTTTAGTAATTATATATTTTAGATTGCAAAGTCGATATAAGTGAGAGAGACAGAGAGAGAGAGAGAGATAGGGAGAGAGAGAGAGCAAGGTGCATCATCAGAAATCGCCTAAGAGGCAATGCCAAAAAGTTATTGAACTGTTGCCCATTACGCTTCAATTCGCCGAAGTTGGTTGACTTTTGGCCAGGCCAATTACGACAGCGGAGTAGTGCGCAGAGTGAGTGAGAGTGGAGGTGGGTGCAAGGGTGAAGGGGAACTCTCTTATCGCCATTGCACATTGCTCATGTCCATGTCATGCCCAAAAGTGCGATAGCAGCAGCAGGAGCACCAAAACAGCAATCAAGCAGCCAGAGAGGGCGAGAGGGAAAGACTGCCTCCCAAGACTGAAGCGCATCTGCCACGTGCAGCTCTTGATTTAGTTGCAAGAAGAGAAGCGAGGAGAAAGAGTCAACGACCAACCAAAACCAGACCATGCCAGACCAGACCAGACCAGGCCAAAAGGACCAACAGTTATCTCGCCGGCAATGGGAATTGAAATTAACGTCGCGTCGCGTCGCATCGCATCGCTTCTCGTAGAGGGGGAGTAAGAGGAGCGAACCCACTGCCACTGGGACAGATGCCAGTCGTCATCGTCAGAGAGACAGACAGACAGAACGTTGACAAACAGCTCATTTCACTTTTTTAAACACTCAAAACTGATCGAAGCCATACTCAGCCACAGACTTTCTGTCTGTCTGTTAATCTGGCGAAGTTTCAGTTGGAGTTTTTGTTGCTTTGCAGTTTTCCAAACATATATATATAAGCTTTTGGCCCAGTAAATTAATTTTCATTTCGTACATTTAAATGGATTTAACTTGTAGCCTGTCAAGATGTGTTGGCCACACGAGAGAGGACCTACCAATGCCAATCAATATCTATGTCTGCGGCATTACTGCATTCTGCACTTTCCGCTAAAGCCCCAACAAATAAAAAATAAAAAACTATACAGTAGATATACAAAAGATGTCAATTGCAGCAACTGAAACACGCAAACAACAACAAAACTATACAAGCCAATAGATTTGAAATTGATTTTGGCAAATCTTCTCAAGTGATATTTAATTCACCTTAACGCTGCAAACTCTAACTCAACTTAAAGTGCTTTTTTTTTTATATGAAAATCTTTGGGAAATATATGCAGGATAACATTTAGTTTGGCTCTCACAATTTTATTGTAAATTTAATTAATTCAATAAAATAAATACACAATTTATAGCCACAATAAATTGCAATTGTCAGGCACACATAAATACACACACGGAACTTTCATACTGTTTGGCTTCAAATTCAGATTCACTGTCTCATATCTCTGTCTCTGTCTCTGTCTCTGTCTCTAGCTCTGTCTCTTTCGTTGCACATATGCCCATGCATAATTTATGTCTTACCTTTTTTGTTTGTTTGTGTTTATAGTGAATAAACTCGAGTTTTGTGTTTGCAACTGAGCTCTTCATAAATTAGCATCTAGTGCATTGTGCGTTGAAAGGCTTTTGTGTATTTTATAAGCATATGTTTGTTTGTCAAATCATCTGCGAAGATTCGTTGAAAAGAGAACGATTATCACATTTCTTTAGGTATTTTCGATTGCTAACATTTCCAATGTACGATTTTTAAATCAAACCAAATTGCGCCAAGCATTAACAATTTACAAATATTGATACATTAAAGTGAGGTTAGATGAAAAAGTTGATTGACTTTAAATTGATCAATTAATAATTGAATAAGTTAAAGAGTAAAACAACAACAACAAAAACGAATTACATTAATGAATAGAGGCTTGTTTTTGAAAGCAAAATTAAACCATATAGATTAACATTTAATGAAGTATTTAGGTTTATATTTAATTGCAAATTAAGTTTAAAATAAATACATATATATAAATTTATAATCGGTTATATGTATATATTTTGGTTTTCATATCTCTGCTTGACTACGCCATTATTTTGTAATACTTTATAATATGGAGCTAACTAATATTTTAAGCTGCTTTTGGTGCACATGCCGCCCAAGCCGCACTGCGACCAGAATCCAATTCAACTTTTCAATTCAATTTAGCTTTGCTGTGAAAGTGTGTTTGTGTGTGTGGGTGTGTGAGGGTGTTGTAGTGGGAGTTGGGACCTGTCATGAATATGGTCGAGTGGCGGGAGGGGTTAAATATTAGTACGCGGGCATGTTGCTACTACAATGCATGTGGCACGGCGAATAGTACAAAAAGAATAGAAATATTTACTCCAATACACTAAACAACATTGTGGCCACTAAACGAAATTGCATTGCGTGGAGGTAAAGTGACTGGTGGAGAGAGAGTGTATATGTGTGTGTGTGTGTGTGTGTGTGTTTACTCTATTGTCCCAGTTGCAGTTGGCAGTAAGCACTCAAATAGTTCTAATAGAAGCAGAGAAAGAGAGAGTGTACAAAACTCCAGGCTTCTGATTATGATGCTTCAGCTTCTGGTTTCTTCACATTCTCCAGCTCCTTTTTGTAGTATTGCTGTTGTTATTGTTGAATGTCATAAATGATGTTGCTAAAAGACCCGGGCATAATCCGCTTTTGTGCGCATATCACAATCAACTGCTGCTGCTGCTGCTGCTGCTGCTGTTGCTGCTGTTGCAAATTCTACTGTTGCGGCTTCCTTTGCACTAACAACAACAACAACTCTCTGCCCAATCCACCAAAAAGCTTAACAACAACGGCAGCAGCTCTGCAACATTGCAACACCAATTTGTTGAAGGAAGTACCAAATTTAAAGCGTTTCTCTAAAATACCCTATATCCGCTGCAGCTATAAATGAGCATTCATGCTACCCTCTAATCCAAACAAATCAATGCGAATTTCTACAATTTTTGTTTCACGATTCCCTGCATTGAACTTTTTTATTTGAATGCTTACAAGAGATATAAAATTTTAAAATTATAATAGTTCTATTCAAAAACTATAATTTGTTGTGAACCCAAGGCAAAAAAGTTGAAATATTTTGTGTTGGTTTCAAAACAAATGCATTCGACTTGCCGATTTATTGTTCAAAAGCTCGATGATTGAACGCTTTATAAATAAAGTTTATAAAATAAAAATAGCAATATTTATTTTAATTGAAAATTCAATTCGTTTAATTAGCTAGAGAGTGCAAGAACCGTTCCCCGCATCTCTGCCGCTGTTTCATTAACATATCAATTATTCCAAACGAGCTAATTAAGAATTTATATGCACAATAAATATATTATTTATACTTTTATTATAAAATGTTATTATTTTGAATTTTATTTGTTATTTTTTTTTTCATTGATTAAATTTTTAGCACAATTTAAGAAACTATATTTTCGATTCGATTTCGATCGATGAAATTTCGTTTTTTGCTGTTGTTGTTGTTGCTTGATGTGAATGCGAATGCATCAACGACTTTAATGCTAAATGAATACACACACAGACACAGTTGGGGGTTGGTTGCAATTGTGTGTTTTGGAATAGAGCAGCACCTCCAACTTCATGGTGGGCCAAAAAATGCATACCCCTTGTGGGTTGCACTAGATTAGGCCTATATGGCTTCCAAAGCACCAAAAACTAAAACCAAAACTGCAGGACTCACACAGCTGAGGTTGGTTGGTTGGTTGGTTAGCCTGCTGTGTTGTATCTGACATATGGAGAAACCAAAAAAACATCAAACGCTCCAAAGAACTGGGACGATGCAAGCAAATGCGACAGCCAGACGACGCATCTACTATGTTCATAGGTATGTATATATGTTTGAATGTTTGCATATTTAGGGCCTAGGCTGGCTTTGCTTTTCTACTTTTTTAATTTTCAAACAGAGATGCGCAAAGATTTACTAACTACTATTCTCTAGTTATACTCGATACCAAAGATTAGGAGTATATTGGGTTTGTGCAATCCGTCCGTCATGTCTGTTCGTCCGTCCTGAGCTAGAGACTTGAAACTGTCTAATTATCTTTATCTATGGCATAGTAAACTAAAGTGTCAAGATTGGGGCTCTACGATAACTGGGGGACTGGCAAATCGATATATTCGATAACTCTAAATCGATAAATCTACCTTTTTTCGCGCATCCTAACAGCTAGAAATTCCAAATTTGGTGAGAATATAGCTACTAGCAGCCCCCAAAAAACTGCATCAAATATTTTGGTGCCACCCCCACCCATTCCACCCCCAGCCCCCCGCAGTTAGGAATCAGAAACGCCTTTATCTTCCACAGTTTTTGAGCTAGAGCCACCAAAATTGGTGCCAAGATAGGTGATGACAACCCCCAAAAAGCTGCATAAAAACTTTGAATGCCACGCCCACACATACCAGCCCCCACCTCCCTTCCCATGTCTTTTACAAACTTTGCGCCAAATTTGGTAGGAATATAGCTGGTGACATCCCCGGGTATCAAGTATACCGCAAGTCGGTTGCGTCCGACTGCAACGTTTTCACTTGCTTTTCTGATGATGTTTTCAAAAATTGCTCAGCAGGGCCACAAGGCAGCACAAAAAAAAAAATAAATTTATCAAATGAGCTTGAACAAAACAAAAAAACAAAATAAAAACAAATCAAGCATAAAAACACAAACATGCACACACGCACACACATATCGAATTAAAAATGCAGATTTCTATGGCAATAGTCGGAAAGTGCTTGGAAAGTTATTGCTGCTGTGGTTATTGTTGTTGTTGTTGTTGCAATGGCAAAAGCTGATGCTATTGCTGTTGTTGTTGTGTTGCTTTGGTCATAATCCCCGTACTCTGCCTCATCATCGTCAGCATCATACAGTACATCTCCAACTGTTCCTGATCTTCTGCTCTTGCTTAAAACTAGCATCGAAAAAGTCAGCAGCAGCAGCAGCAGCAACAAAAGCAAACAGTCTGTAAAATATTGTAGCCAGCAGCTGCGCATTGGACAAGATGGAGTAGAAGTATTCAAAGGAGCGGAGGGGAGTGTAATGGGGGCGGTGCGTAACATGATATTGGAGCTGCTAGCTGGTCCCTAGTTCTAGTCGGTGAGGGGTGGGGACAAAGTAAAAAAAGAAATATGGAAAACGCAAGCGAGCCTCATAGAACAATGAAAACATCGTCGTCACAATCATCGCCATGCGGTGTTTTCTTCTGCCATTTGTTTTTCCTGCTCGCCACCGCCTCGCCTCCTCGACTAGAGCATAAAGCACAAGAAAAGGCCCAGCAACAACAAACAACAAACAATAACAACAACAACACTACTGACAACACTAACAACGTGGCTTACAAAAACAACAACAGCAAAACACAAAAGAATAGAAAAAAAAAAAGGAAGACAAACAAACAAACAAACAAACACAGTCATATACACAAATAGCACACACCCAGGGCAAATAGTAAAGACTATTACATGCCCCTACTGAGCTTCTTTCCCTCGCCCCATTACGACTTTTCGGCTTAGAGTTGAAAATTTCTACTGTTTGTTGTTTTTTGTGTTTTTGTGCCATGCAATCACGCCACATGACAACGCAACAAGGCACGCAGCATATGATAGCAGATAGCAAAAAATAAAATTATTTTATATTCAGTACTGGGATATTTAAGTATTTCGAAATTTGAATCTGGATAAACACAAACAAAACTGTTTGCAGTTCAAACTTCAAGACTTTCAGTCAACAACTTTCGATCTTAATGTAAAAATAGATTGTTTATTTTAATTTATCAAACTAAACTTTAAAGTTTAACTTACTTTAAGCTTACTTGTTGCACTAATTGAATTATTGTAAACAATTTACAACAACACCGCAATATAAATTGCAAAGTATCGGACTTTCGTGAATTGCCACAGCAGAAAACAGAGCCACACACTCGACTCGGAGTCGAGTTGAGTAGCAGTTGCAGTTTCAGTTGCAGTTTCAGTTGCAGTTGAGTCGAACTGCAGTTGCCAGTGCACTGGCCGCTGACATGATTCTCACGTATTCGAATCACATGTGCATTGTCTTTGATGTTGCTGCCTGCTGCATGTTGCATACTTCTGTTGTTGCACACAGAGCACAATTTAAAAAACCAAAAACAAAATCAACGCTGAGTATGTTTTTTATAAGCAAATAGCCATTACTTAAAGTCTGCATTAAAAGTTTTTTACTTTGAAAATATTTAACGTTATTTTAAAATTTGTTTGAATTTTTTAGAAACACTGTTAATTCCATCAATTCAAAGTTAATCTGATATCAATTTTGGTCTTATTACTTTTTAGCTTCAAGCTAGATGGGCTGGAATATTTGATGTATTGGCAGTATATTTTTTCAAGTGTAGTTTCTGCTGCTGCCTAGTGTAGCTGCATATCTTTTGCGATGTCGTAAGTGAAATGTTTCAGGCGTCAGCGGCAGCCGCCACATCCACGTCGTATACGCGTCGTATACTCAACGTATCCATCCAGCGTCCAACGATGCACAGTGTAAACACAAAAGCGTTGGCCAGACAATTAACCAACCATCAGTCATTCGGTCGGTGTCCTGGTGTACGCACCAGGCGGGCACATCATTCTCATGCCTTGACTCCTTGCCACACACACACACACATCATGCCACTACCACCATTACTACACCATTACCAGTTGCAGTTGCAGTTGCATTGTTTCGCCTTTTGGGGTCACAAATAATTGTTAGACCTCCTGCCAAGCAAAAGTCTTCCACACACACAGCGGTCTTCTCTTATTATGCTCAGCTTTTGGTTGCAACTCGAACTACTTAAGAAAAGTACGAAAAGTTCTACCTCTATCCAAACTAATCCATACTACCACTTGTTGGGGTGTAAAGACTTGAATCAATGCTGCATTTAATGCTGTTCTGTGTTCTGTTTTGTCTTGCCTTCTACAAGCACAAAAGTACAAGCACAAGTATGCCCTATAGCCCTATTGAGTAATGCAGACAATTCAAATTAATTGTATTGATTAGCTCATTATATCATTAGCTGCCAATTGAGCGGCAAGTGAGTTGCGCTCCAGGCATTAACTGGACGCCTAACTAAATAATCCTTCATCTTGCTAATGCTCTAGCGGTTCTCTTGTCGCTGACAACTTTATTCTATTGTTATAGCATAGCAATATGATACAACAAAATACAAGAGTTTAATTTGAAAAAAAAAAGGGAAAAAATGATACCTTTTATCCTTCTTTCGTATATGCACAAGCTTGAGCTTCTTTTTTAAGGCCATGAGTCGCAAATTGTGACAAAAATTCAACTGCATCTAAGAATGGAAAGTGTAATCTACGCCATTTTATCCAGCTGATACACTTATGCTCATGGCCAAGAAGTTTGCAAGCAACGGGCTTAAGTGAATTAATTTTCTAAGTTTCTATAATGCAATTTTATCGCTTAAGAGAGAGGCTTAATGAGATCAATTTAGTTGAATTTATTCATCAAATTGCTGACAATAATTGCCTAAAATGTGCTTAATACTGATACTCAACGACGACGACGACGACTCGTTAGTGTAGAGTTAAAGGATGGTAAATTCAATCATTTGAAAATGTATCACAAAACTTGTTAAGAAGCCACACATAACAGGATCTTGAATACCTTTTGCGCAGACGGTTTTTGCACTTTTTAGCTTTTAGACAGACACACACATGTCCATGGCCATATATTTTTGGCCAAGTTTTGAGGCAAGCCGCAACGTCATCGTCATCATCATCATCGTTATCGTTCTCGTTCTCGTTCTCGTCGCAGCATCGTTAAGGCGTATCCATCATATAATCTATCAAGCAGGCAGCGCCTCTAAAATAATTCATTTATATTAATAGTACATCCTGCTCGAGTGACAGAAAGAGAGAGAGAGAGAGAGAGAGAGAGAAAGCTGCAAGTTGATACGAGGGCGAGATAGTAGGTTTATATTTCAATTTGTATTTGCCAGGCTGTTTCTCTGTATCTTGAATCTTGTATCTCTGGTATCTCTTTGTCTGTGTGTGTGTGTGTTTCCCTCTCAACAGTTCACAGTTGCACTTCTCGTTGCCATCAACTGCGACAGCTTAAAGTTTGAATTGCTTTACAGTCATCAGAGGTGGACACAAAGAGGGAGGGTATAAAGAGGATCTCGTCTCGACATCGGAAAGAACGACAGCCAGTGGAGCGCACCTTTGGCTTCTGCAGCTGCTTTCATGTGTTCATGGCACAAATAATCGCCGTCATCAACAACAACACACACACACACACAGACAGAGGGAAAGGAGAAGACAGACACACGGCTATGATGAGTCGACGCTGACGCCATTAGCACTGAGTTTTGCAGCATCCGCGACAAACTTTAAATTGTTGTGTCATTACAATTCAAGTTGGGGAGCCGGGCCGAGCAAAAGCCCGCTTCCCCAGCCCGACTTGCCCCTTTGGGGGCTACAAACACACACAGACAGAGAGAGAGAGAGAGATGGGGAGAGAGTGCAAGGGTCTTGCCAAAGCAAGCAAAGAAAAGGCCACATGTGCACATTTCGAGTCCAGCCCCACTAGCAACAACAACATCAACGTCAGCGTCTTGTCCTCGTTACTGCCATGATTGATGTTGACTTCAAAGTAATGCCTTCGTCCAAGCCAAGCCAGTCATTTTTAGTACTAACACACTCACACACACACAGGTAAGCACACACTAAATTCATGCACATGTGCTTCGAAAAAAAAATAAAAATAAATAAAAAGAAGAAGTCAAAATGATACACCTACTTAAAGCTATCAACAGTCAAAGTCCAACCTTTTAAAGTTTTTCTTAAACAAAAAAAAAATCACTGCACGAAAATTGATCTCTTCTTCATTTATAACACAGCAAATTTAGGGACATTAACGGAATGATAGAAAGAATGAAAGCGAACCAAATTATTAAAATGCCAAATAAAACAGCTTTATGATATCAAGGTGAAAACCTATATTAGTATTATTTAGTCGGAAAGTGTGTTGAGAAATCGATTAAGCGCCAAATGATCACAGCAAATCGACAAAAACGATCTTTTTTCTTTGCAACTTGATGCAAATGGATATCTGTAAATCAATTTAAATTGATAACTGCAAATCAATAAAAAAAAAAGCTAGGGAGAAGCCCCAATCTCGGACACTGTACATTAGTCGGACACCCCCGTTTATTTTGCGAGTTTTGATACTAGCGCGGTCTAATTACTATGACAGATAGCTTTCAGTGCCAGCTTTCTTTTGACATGGTCTACAGGTTTTTGCTATTCTAAAGCTCGACTCATCACCTTAAAATCTTCAGTGTCATTATTGCCCAGACAGAACCCCTCGCAAGAAAATTTTTGTCTACCTATTGTCAACTGGAATTCGATTGTTAGCGTTTTTTTTTTACACAAACAGCATATGTGAATTTTAAGTTTAATAAATATTCATAAAAGCAATGTAAATAATGTTAGTTAAATTGAAAAGCTAACATTTTTGTGCTGTGTACTAAAATAGTAGCTTTTGATTTGGGAAAACTGGAAGAGGATATATGTGCATATATGTATATGTATGTTTTGGCTATAGACAGGCAGCAAGGATATGTGTTAAGGGCATTTACTTTGTAACTTAGGTGGCTTCGAACGGCAGCCTGACAGTCAACCCCATAGCCCCATTATCCATTATCCCTTTGCCTGTTTCACAGTTGCACTGTTTTTACTTATACGGCGTACTTTGCGCTCGCCTTTTTGCAATTAGGCGAAAAATTCAAATCAATACCCCAGAAAAAGTTTTGCTGCAGCACGTTACGATGATGCGGCATGGTGCTAGTGAGGGGTGGGAGTGGAGGGAGGGAAGGGATTCTATGGCCAAATTGGCCAATGCCAGCGGCTGTGTACGTGTTCGGCCAAATAAGCCAGCAGCAATAGCAAGCAGAAAGCAGCAGAAAGCAGCAGCAGCTCCAGCCCGGGATCTTTGGTCCGTGTCGCAATCGGGGCCAGCAACCCGGAGGCCACTGCTGCTCATTGCTGCAACAAGCGAAGATGTTGCACAATGTCAGAGTGAGACAGAGACAGAGAGCGGAAGCAAGAGCGAGCGTGAGAGCGAGAGAGAGAGAGAGAGAGTGAGGCCAAACATTTTGGTACTGGCTCTCGGTGCTGTTTGTGTGTCTTTCTGTCTCTGTCTGTGTGTGTGTGTGTGTTGTGTGTGTGTCGCTGGGACTAATGTGATTTCGTACGTTCAATTTGTGAATTGCCTGTGCACACACACACAAACAAACACACATACACGAACATACGGATGCAGGACGACATATGCATAAATACGTGGCATGTGAATTTTGCTGGATTTACCTTACCCCCTGAGCCACACTTCACCATCAACCACCGCCAACTTCAGTCCGAATGCCTTTTTTGGCAGCCACTCATTGTCGGTGCAACAATTTAGCATACAACGCGACTGTGTGGCTCTGTGAAGCAACACACAATGCTGTCAGCAACATGATTACTTACACACACACACACACACACACAGACAAACGTATTGAAGAGAAAAGAGAATAATATATATATACAGAAAGAAACACAGAAAGAGAGAGAGAGAGAGAGAGAGAGAGATGAAGGTTTGTGAAACGCGACTTGCACTTCTTCCATCTGTTTCAGGAGCTGCAGCTGCTGCAGTTGCTGTTGCAAGAGAAAGAGAGGGTTGGGGTAAGGGGTTCCAGCGGATATAATGTGTGCATTATATGTAAGGCACTGTGCCAGGCACAGACACAATACACACACACACACACACACACACAGACAGGCAAAGAGATATACGCTCAATGCAGTCAGGACATTTTGAATTAATATTAAGGAAGGATTTATAATGAACCAAAATTGTCGCTCGTGTTGTATACAACACCACACAATACACATATATATACATATATGCATAAGCACACATATATAATGTATCGATGTATGTGCATATGTATATGTATTTGAAGTATGTCCAGTGTGCAACGTTGCCCCATTATGGGTAATTTATAATTTGTACATTTCAATGATTACATTGCGAACCAGTCAACAGTCAACTGTCGGCAGCATGCACTTTAGAGCTGCATACGTATACTTATTCATTTATGCCAAACTTACACGTACACGTACACGTATACGTATGCACACATACTGACAACAACACTCAAAGGACAACCGACCACAAAAAGCAAAAAGCATATTGAGAGAAAACAAAAAATGAAACCAATGAAGAATGCTTGCGTCCAATCAGAGGAGCTACCCAAGTACTATGTATTATTCATTATATTAACACACACTCATAATTATGTTCATGTAATATATATATTTATACATATATATATATATAGTTATGTCTCGGTATGGTGAACCAATTTTGCAAAGGACTCTTGCAAATTATTCAAATATTTTATTTCAAGGTGGATATTTTGTGAAATTTACTTTATTTATCAATATTTGCAAGATGGGGAAAACATCTTTTATTTAAGTTTAAGCAAGTAGGAAGGCTCTAGTCGGGAGAGCCCGACTAGAAGATACCCTGTACCCAGCTGCAATAAATATATTAAATGTATAAAAGTCTTTGGTATTCTGACTTAACTTTCTATCGATTAAATTCGATATCTCCGGTGATTCTTAACCGATTTGGACAAAATTTTCAGAAAAGTTCTATCGTTACCCATTATTACAACCCGCATTTATACATTTTCCAAATTCGATATTTTTTGTTATCGATTCCATGTGTATATCGGAAACCAGAATAGTTATCGATCATTTGAAACAAACTTGTTCTGCTCATGGTATAGGAGAACTTATATCCCAAAGCTTATATCTCTAGCTCTTGTAGTCTCTGAGATCCACGCGTTCATACAGACGGACGGACAGACGGACATGGCTATATCGTCTCGGCTGTTGATGCTGATCAAGAATATTTATACTTTATGGGGTCGGAGATGCTTCCTTCTGCCTGTTACATACTTTTGCACAAAACCATTATACCCTTTTTACCCATTTTATGGGTTCAGGGTATAAAAAACTAAAAGCAAAAGTTATTTAATTATATATCCGATTTTAGGAAACTTCTTACACAAAAAATCCAAAGTACATATAAAATGAACAAATTTTGTTTAATTTTTTTTAAGAAAACCAAATTCCGAATAATTTTCAGCAATTATTTTTTTAATTGCATGGCTTATAAATGTTTTGTTGTCGGTGGATGCAATGATATTTCATCAACGTTTAATTTAAATAACTTTTTGTCTTTTTTCAGCCACAATTCAATTGAATTTAAATTGTGATTTTCGGCATGAAATGCCAGTGTTTGAATTATTCGTTAAAATGAAATAAATTTCGTTTCCGTTCATTCTATTTTTATTTTTTTATTTTTTTGTGCTGTTTTATATGAAGTTAAACGTGTCACAGCTGAACGAAAATTCCAAATAAAATGTTATTCTCTTTGTTTACTCACAAAAATAAATGTATTCAAAAAAATTTCACACTCAAAAATACTTTTGCTTGGCTTCGAAACAAATAATTCCGATGGTATTGTATGCCACAGACAATGTATTGCAATGGTATGAAATATTTTCAGTTCGACTTTCAATTATACGAGTATATATCTGCATATATATATAGAGATATTTGGCCTTTATAATAATATTGATTTTTTTTCATGCTACTCTTTATTATTTATTTAGCGTGAATTTGGATTGCCTAAAATGTTTTTATGCTCTGCTCTGATTTTGTTTAAGATATTATTCAATAGAAAATATTGCCAGTTTTTGATATTTTTTGTTCGATTCTAGTTACAGTTACAGATGTTGTTGTTGTTGCTGCTGTGGTTAAATACATATTTGGCTAACAAATAGAATTGTTTACATACATTTTTGTACGTATATTTTAACTGTTGTTTTTGTGCATTAGTCGTGGCATTAAATGCATTTCGTATTGGTAAAGAAAATGATGAAATGTCAATGGAAAATTGTGTTCCGACTTTAGCTCAAATAGTTTTCAAATTGATTTTACAAGTGGTAACCAAACAAGTAGCAGCAGTCGGGGCAGCTGCAGCTTTATTGAAATGCGAACGGAGAGAGTGTGTTTTCTTGTTGTGAATGTCAAGAGATAGAGAAAGAGAGAGAAAGAGAGAACGACAGATGGACAGATAGAAAGCAGCTAAAGCGACTGAGATATGCGTCGCTGTTCGGGCCCACGCAACAAGGTAATCAAATGCAATTGAAAAAGCTGCAGAAAAAAGTTGATCCTTGCCTTGCTTGCCATGCCTTGCCTTGCCTTGACGATGATAAGGATAACGGGATGTGGATGTGAATGTGGATACGCTGCCCGATTTCCTGTTGCCATTGCAACGAATTTAATCAAAAGTTACAATTCCAATTGTCCGCAAGCGGGTCACTCGTGTTGCGTATTAAAAAAGTTACGCGGCTGCGGTAGCCGGAGTCAAAGCTGGAGTCAAACCCGGTTCGGTTCGGTTTTGTATGGGTTTTTTTTTTTTTGGTTGAGTTTCGTTGAGTTTCGTTGCAGTGCGATTGCATTTGCTAAACGATGCGAATCAGTGCTCCCGTTTTATTTTTATTATTTTTTATTTATTTTTTTTTTGTATCCGTATCTTGCACTCTCGCTCTATGTGGGTCATCAACTTTCCCCATTTAAAACTGCACGTCGAATTTGGTAACGTACTTTTTAACCAAGATAACTCTCACACACGCACACACATTTAAGTGCTGCGGTTAAACGTGTAACAAGCGTAAGCAAAAATTCAGTGCATCGATTGACAATAACAATAAATTTTTGTTTTCAAAATATGCATATGCTATCTCTAATGTTATTAAGCAAAATTATTTAAATCTAAATGTGATAGCATATTTACATTTTGTGTTGCATTTATTTTTAGTATGCTACATATCTGATTTTTATGTTTAATTTTATAATTATTTTCAGAGAGTTGGAATTTAATGTTCAAAATGCTTTTTGAATAAAAATCATAAATTTTTCGATACGTTTTTAATTGACTTTAACTAGCTTCTAATTCAAAAATTCTTTTTCTTTTATCCTTACTTAAAATATAAAGTTTTTCTATTAATCGAAGTTCCATGCCAGCTTGGCATCATTTGCCGTATTACAAAACTTCGTAGCTCTAGCACAAATTTTCGAAAGCGATTTTCTAATTGTTCGTTGTGCATGTGTGCTTAAATGCAGTTTTAGACTGGGTATCCATTGCCCGCCTTGGATGGACTGGCTGTTTTCACGTTATCATCGTCGTTGCTGTGTAGCTGTCGTAATGATGAAGCAGCCAAACAATCACCACGCTCCAGTGTCCAGTCCATCCACTCCTGGTTGTGGCTTCAAGCTTGAAGCTCCCAACTGGACAACGATGCTAGTAGTAGTTGGTTACTGGTTACTCTGCCTGTGTGTGTGTGTGTGTGTGTTTGTGTGTCCTTATGCTGTTGACAGAGTTTAGGTTTTTGGTTTACCACTTGATTGCGCGACCGCACGCAAAACCGATTTACCGTGCAGCCGCCTGTGGCCTGTGCTCAGCAGCTCTCGAAACCTAACTACCTGCTAAAAACCCACCCACTTACCCAAAAACCAGCTCAACAGTTTGGGGTGCTCGTTTATGCGTGTGTGTCGTGTGTGCGTAGGTGCTTGAAAAGTTTTTAGCAGTGTACAAACATTCAGAGCCTAAAACTTTTCATTCGTTGATGCTTCTTCTCTTTTTGTAGATACCCTGGAATTATTTTGTCACGTAATGTTTAATTAAACAAGCCTTATAAGTAACAGATTGCGCAAAGATTAGTTCATTATGTTGTTTTACTTGGTCCTTGTTGGTGCTATCAAGTTATGCAGATCGAAATAAATGAACTGCTTTTCTAACTGATAATCTTAACACATATTTTGTTAGATAAAAATGTTTTTGCATATCAATAGCTATGTTAGCTCTCTTTCTGTTCATACTTACATGACTTAACTTAACTAAATCTAACATCATCATCATCATCATTAATTGCACAAAGTATGAAAAAAAAAACACATGCTGATACATTTTGTTGCATATCTTTTGGCAATTGGAAGTTAATTCAGTTTGAGTGAACTTTTTGACATTCCATTTGCTTGTCTCACTTTCTGCCTTATCTCTTTCTCGCTGTCGCTCTCGCTCTCGTTCTCTCTCTTTGGTTAAATTGCCATTTACAAACAATTTTGCATACACACATTTTTATGCGGCAACTGTTGACACACCGCTATAAATTTATCTCCTCACGCAGCGTTGAACCTGCAGTTCCCTGGTTTCCCACCAGTTGAAGCATTCGTTCCTATGCCAAACATGACTGTGTGTCTTCTTCTTCACCATCTCCATCTCCTCCATCGCTCAGTTTGGTTGGTGTTTGTTGGATCCATGCAAAAAGTGCCTGACTGATGACTGACTAGATGGATGGCTGGCTGGCTGGCTGGCTGGCTGGACGCTTATTGTTAGATGGACGGATGCATGATGTGTGTAGCTGTTGTTGTTGTTGCGGGCATGAGAAGCAACAGCAACAGCCTCGCTGCAGTTGTTGTAATCTATCTGCACACACTTACACACACACACACAGCAAGAGTCACCAAGAACTGGGGGGGGGCCGATAGAGTTGATGATTTGTGGCGCAAAATGCGAAGCTGACAGCACGCTTCCGCTTAAAGGAAATTGAAATTCTTCTTTGCACAAAATTGTTGACGTATTTACACACTTTCCTAACTTTTCATGTTATTTTTTCGGCTTATGGTTGCTATTTTTTTTTTAACTTTTCCCTATATGCAATCGCTTATTTGAAATATTTGCCATTGCAGTGAATATCACATATTGAGCGAAGCTTTTTTCGAAGCTCAATTCAATTTGTGTTCTACATATATACGTATATATCATGTAGCAAAAATCTGTTGTTTACCAAACCTTTGAAATAAGTCAAGTTTAAGATTACTTTTTACTCATATGTATTAAATAAATGTTTTTAATTTGGTTTGTCATTAAAAAACCTTTTACAAAATTCTGCAAAAATACATTTGAACAGATTTTCGCATGTTTTATGGCAATTATTATTAATCTCTATTTAATGTTTTACATATATATGTATGTTAACTTTATTTTTTAAATAAGTAACAGAATAGTGTGCATATGAGGTGGAATTATTTTATTTTATTTGTAACTTATTTTGTTGTTGTTGTTTTCGTTGAGTTTTGTACGCTTTGTGGTTGCATTCAACTGACATATGTTGATGATGTGACTCTGTCGCTGTTGCTGTTGCTGCTGTTGCATCCTTTCATTAGCTGATAATGTCTGGGTTGGCATGGCAGCTTAAATGCTAAAATGCTAAAATACTATAACAAAAACAAAAAAAGCACCTGGTTCGGTTAGCTGAACGACTGAGCTGAACTCAACTGAACTGGGTCCAGCTTGCAAAGTGAGAGAGAGAGAGAGAGAGAGAGAGAGAGAGAGCGAGAGAGAGCTCATGCTGTGGCCGGTTAGTTCAAGTGCATTGCAGCGCTGATCATGATCATGATGATGATGATGATGATGATTGCAATGCATATGGTTGTTGAGGTCAGGTCAGCTGGTGCATGTATGACAGCATACCGCAAATGTGCGTACAAGTGCCGGTCAGCGAGATGTAAAGCAAACGATGCGAAAAAATTGTATTTGCCATGACATTTTAAGCTAAACGCAATATGTAGCGATGTAGCACGGACACACACACACACACACACACACACACATGCATATATATACATATTCATAGGAGGTGATGAGCACGTTTCCCAAGGTAAGCTAGGCAGGGGCTGCGAACATACTGTCGCTGACATGCAGGTCATCTAATTGGTTGCATTGCACGCTAGACAGGATATGGCAATCAACGAATGTCCAGCGGCTTATGTGTCGCATTCGTCGTACTAGTTGTCGTGTCCATTTCCAATTGTGCTGTTTGTTTGTGTATTAGTCTGTTGGCATACGTACATACATACATATTTACGTACATATTCAGTATTTAGTTTGACTGTTGGAGTGGGAATTGTGGCAACATCAGCTTTTAGCTGCTTTCAACCAAAAAATATACATATATATATATATATATATACACTTTGTTGCATCTGAATCTGAATGTTATTGTTATCTTGGAAAACAACACATTTTTTACCAATTTTTAATGGGTTAATGACTTAATTGACTTAGTTGTAAATAAATATTTATATTCTTCATCTTGCACTTGAAAAACTTTGTTCGTATTCTATTTGGTCAACGACTTTGGTCATTCATCTAACTCAGTAAAGCAGTCAGTGGAATTGGTAAGGGGGGGATTTAAAGCAGTGGTCTGCTTGCACCATGGTCATAAGCACCATTTTTTAATCCCTTTTGTTGAAAATACGCCAGTGAATATTGAGCAGCTGCAAGCGTAGACTTAAAACAAAAAAAAAAAAAAAAAACAAAACAATATAAAGGGGTATGGATTAGTTAGAGAGACCGCCGCCCGCTGTTTGGTGGACCTAGTTGGTGAGAAACTCCGAACGTTAGCCGCTTGAAGGTATCCGAACAGCAACACGGTATCATGGTATCTTTGGCATACATTGTATCATCGCCACAGTACTAATAACAGGGCGCAGCTTGCTGCATATCGATTTGATGTGATTTTCATTAAAAACTCAACACAGGTACCGAACAAGAAACCATAAAAAAAAAACATACTAAAAAAAATGAAATTCAAACCAAATAAAGCTGATAGCTGCGCCGTGTACAAAACCACGTGAGTGGTTTGGTTTGGTTTCGGTTTCGGTTTCGGTTTTTGGGGCTTTGTCGCAGGTATTTTTTTATTTGATTTTTTTTTGATTTTTTTTTAAGGGTCAAAAGGATTGATGGGAAAATCGGTATAAAATCAGCTTTACGGTTTCAAAAATCAAAAATAGCACAGCACAGATGGCAAAATAACAGATAGAACGAAGAAAACGAAAAATTAACGGTAGATGGCGCACAATGTGTCATATTGGGCCGAAGTTTGATGGCAAATTGGCTAGTGGCCAGTGGCAAGCGGGGCAAAAGACTCAAAGCAAAAGCTCAGCAGCCCAAGGAAATTAAAAATAAGCAAGCAAATCGAATATTAGCTCACACACACACACACACACACACACACACACACATACATACCAACAGTCAGAAGTAACAGATTCGACTTCACAGATACAAAGATGAAACATAAACAAGCAACACGAACAAAGTTGGTGAAAACTGAATACCCTTGAGACACAATTTTTAACATAGTTCACAAATATGAGAACTTTTTTAAATTTAATTAACTTAATTTGTTCATACATTTTTTTTTTTTTTTTGTACTTCTAAGTTCTTCAAATCTAATGAATTCGGACAGTAAAATATCGTCATGCCTCCCACTATATATAGAGAATTAAGGAATACAAAAAATACCGTGTTGATGCATTTGGTTTTGTATTGCGGTCATTGTTGTTGCCTCACTGCCTGAATGGCTGCCTTGGCTTGGCTTGGCTTGTCTGTTGGCTGCTTGAAAATCTGTTTTCTGTTTTCCGTTCGATAAATTTACGCATGATTTATGACCCCGTTAACAAGTAAAAGACTCAACGTGCGGCCGCCCAAGAAGATGAAAAATGAATTTCTCGTTTTTGTCCAGTTCCAAAGGACTCCCCCATTTCCCCAGCCCCACGCAGCATACACAAAAATGAAGTGGCAGCACAGCACGTAAGGCCCTAGTTTCGTGTCAGGTTCAGGTTTTCTTCTTTCATTTTTTTTTTTTTTATTGTATTTAAGGGTTTAGAGCCTTTCATTTGGGGCGTGCCACATAATGTTGCCCCAAATGCAGGCAAGCAATATAGTATCCTCTATATGCGTTATAGTTCATTCATCTAGTAATCCGGACTCAGTTGTAATAGACTTTCTGTTACAAAAAATAGACCCTAATTGAAGCTGTTAACATTTGTTGAGACGACACCAAATTGATGTCCAACCATTTGAAGGCTTTATGCCTTATGGCATATAATCCTCAATTTATTACATTAAATTGCCCAAAAACTATGTCACGTATTATGTGTCACAAGCTTTATTTATCCACATTAATATGGCGACAACAAATCTTATTTGCATGTCACATAAAGTAGGCCTTCACAGAAAAAGACTAAATGCGAGATAGCGCCCAAAAACGCTAATCATTAATTTTTTAGTTTTTTTGACTATATCTCGAGAAATAAGCGAGATAGCGCCTTAAAACGATAAAAATCATTGAATTTTAAGATTTTTGACTATATCTCGATAAATAAGCGAGATAGCGCCTTAAAACGAAAAGAATCATTAATTTTATTTCCACTTAACGGAAAGCCTTTAAAACTATTATATAAAGTAGATACATACATACAATACCAAATATTAAGATACTATATGATTGTACATAATTGATTAAAATTTAATTTGTCGTCAAACAATAAATTTACATCAATTTGTGAAATTTGTCGTTGTTGATCTTTGCGCAAAGTAACTAAATTGAAGTACGAGTATATAAATTAGAAATGATTACGCAAGAAATATCAACTCAATATAGTTCTATGGCTAATCGGCGTAGCAGCCTGTTTATGGCTCGAACATCAAATACCCTTTAGAAACAAAGATACAAAACTGTCATAAGAATATGAAAATACAATTTGTATTCGAAATATACATATGTACATATTAGAAGTTTGACTATTCAGCAAATAGAGTAAAGTCGTTTGTATACCCAACCATTAACTTATTTATCAATGCTGGGTATGGTTTGAAGTTGAAGGTGTGCCTGGTAACACCGGCAACTGATGCTACCGCACGCTGGCCTTTTGCCGCCGCATCAATCATTCGAGCGCATAACGGTATCAGCCGTGCCGGGCACGCACCGGAGCAGAGAAAGGGAATGAGCGAAGGAGAGAAGGAAGTCGCCAAAAAAACTATCTGAGATAGATACAAATTCGGATGCAATGCATTGGTACCGTATCGCTATATAGCCATATCGCCATATCGCCGGATTGCCAGATAGCCAGATAGCCAGTTAGCCGGATCGCCGTATCACGTCGTTTCGGTTCATCTTCATAGTTTAGTGCTTTAGTGCTTTGCAACTGCTTTTTTGGTCGTTTCATCTTTGTAACAGTTTTCGCAAAATGTTGGCAAGGCAGAAGGGGTGGCGGGGATGGTTGTATAACTCAGAGCCCAATTGCCATGGGATGCTGCACGCGTGCTGTTGATGGGCCTCGCGACTCGCAACGGGACTTCCCCCACCTAACCTTCTAGTCTTTCCCATCCACCCACTGGTTCAACATCTGTTACCGCTTCAACTGGTTTGTTTGCGTGCTCTGTATGTGTGCGCGTGTGTTTGTGTGTGTGTGTGTGTGTGTGTGTGTGTGTGGGCACTCAACCGTGTCAGAGTTACCTGTGGCAAGCTGTTAACTAAGCGTATGGCAAATGTTTGCCAGCAGGAAGACGTCTAACCATGCTTATTAAAACAACAGCAGTTGCCAACACCTGACTGCCTATCACCGACTATATAACACCCAAACCCCCCGCCAACCCTTCCCCCTCACCATTCGTACACAGACCAGTTGGGTAGTTGAGTGAACCCAGCTTAGGGCCACAGGGGGCATGTCATACTTTTGCTTTTTGCATCTCAAACGGTGATTTGGCATCGTTAGCAATAATCCACCTTCTAGCTACCACTGCCCCAGCTTCGGCCGCTCCACTGCCACTCTGCTCTGTAGCCAGCCACCCATCAATATTTATGATGTTAGTTTTAAATTAGCAAAACCAAACAGCGTTACCATTAACGTTCCCATTCGTATTCCCATTCGCGCCTCTTTCATTTGTCAAATATATGGAACAGTTGAGCTTCCTTTGAGTCATATCAGCTCTCAGCTTCCCTATCTCTCTCTCTCTCTTTCTCTCTTTCGGTGTGTACACTTTTTGTTTGTGTGTGTGTGTGTGTGTGCAGACATAGCAGACCTCCATTCATTTCCCCAATGAAGAACTCACAGCGCAAACGTTTAGAAAGTGATTAAACGAATATTTTTTCAATTAAAAACAAAAAAAATTTGACAAAGTAAATATGTAAAAATGTTTGTTTTTTTTTCTCTGTTTGCTTGAAAATATGATTCTGTTTTATTGAGTACATATTTCGAAATATATTCTAGGAACAAACATAATATTTTGGTAAGCTTTCTTGAAAATGTTAACTCAATCACAGATTTCAATTAGTTTCAAAACAAGATAAAATAAGGTTGAAAAAAACACATTTCCAATTTAAATGTAGCTTTATTCCAGAGATTGAATTAATTTACGAGTTAATAAAATTTATACTCCTTACAACCTTTAATCGAAAGTTATGTTTCGAATGTTGAAGTTATATTAATCATATCGATTTTACTTAACTTAAGGAATCATATTTTGCTTTGAGCTAAGCAAGATTTGAATAAGAACGTGCATATATATATATATATATATTGTTGCTGTATTGTCAAAGCTAGTCTCAGAATTTTCTGTCTCTGTCTCTGTCGGTCTGTCAATTGCAGACCTGTTCGCACAGATTTAACTCTCTGTCTATCAAACCAGTCTAAACCGCCTGCCTGCCTACGTTTCCTGGTTTTGTATCTGGAAGATTTCATTTGTGGATGCTGCGGTCAAAGTCACACACATATAGGCTGACCACACTCACACACACATACACAAAAACATACACACACACAGCTCAGCTCAGCTGCAAAATGCAAACAAGTTCTCTTTAATGACTCGTCTGTGCAAAATAATTTTGAGCATTTTTTTTTATTTGAGTTTCCTTTTTAGTTACTATATCCATGGCATCGATACGTTTGCGTTGCACACCACAAATCACATCCCAATTAAATGAACAGCCGTGCTTTAATTAAAGCCATCCTATTGCAGCAATAGCAACAATAGTTGTCAGTTGTGAGTTATCCTTTTTAGCTCTGCGCAGCACAGGACGAAACTCTTTGCCTGGCCAGAAACAAAGCGACCAAAACTTTTCGCTTCACCGAAGACTTTCATGTTCGCCTTGCTGAGCCCCAAAATAAACCTGATTGCTTTGTCCAGAACTTTCTTCTGATTACAACCAAAAGTCCAGCACAAAAATTGTGTGTGTAAATATGCGTTGCATCGATAAGTTAACTATTTGAAAAGGGACAGATTTTGAACATACCCGTAGCTAAAATTAAACCAAAATGAAAAATCATTCAAAAAATATTTAAACTGGTTGCCATTTATAATCTGATATCTTAACTAAGGGCCTAAAAATAAATGTCAAAATTGATATGTCAATAAGCTTTAGTTGTAAACGGGCTGCTAGCCCAACTAAGGAGCTAAAAAATCTACAAAATCGATTTTTACTGCCACAAATAATTTCATATCAAATGATATTTGAAATCATATGCACTTGAATACTATGACAAATTGACGTACTCTCGCAATTTAAGGTTCGAAGACTTCCAATTTGTTGATGCTTGCTGTTGAAATGTTTGAGTTTTACGTTTGGCAAAAAGTATTTTCCCAACAAACTGTCATTTTCATGCATATTAACCGAGTGAGCTAACTGAAACGTGTGATTCAAATGTTAAATAAACTATTTGAACATTTGCAGGTAGTTGTTGATGCTGTTGTTGTTGTTGTTGTTGCTGTTGTTGCTGATGCTGTTGCACTATATTTTAAGACAGTTGTTGAATGAATTGCAAAGTCAACGATGTTGCCGAAAACAGGGACAACGGCAAAGAGAGTTGACGCTGTCGTTTTTAAAAAGTACAGTATATAAAAAACGTTGAGTTTATATAAAGTTGTTTGTTACACACAAAACCGTTGAACTTTTTGATGTTTTATTAATTAACTTTTTGCATTTTACAGTGTGCGAGAGTTGCGTTTTCGGTGGCATGTGGGCCTGAGTAGGCCCTCTAACAGAGGGGAAGACGCTGTGTAAGCAGTGGCAGGGTGGCCAACTGAGTGGCGAGCAAGCGTGTGGTTAAAACTTTGATGGCTTTTTAGTGACGTGCAGCGCGCACAAAATTCACACTCGCACACACACTCACACTAACTGACTTGAAGCATATTAAAATATTTATGCTGTTGACGTTGGGCTCGGGGAACTTGGAGGCGTGATGGGCGTGGTTTTGCCAACTTTTTGCCGTTCTTCACTTATTTTTTTTTCGGGCACAAAAATGTTGCCCAAGTACTTTCGCCATCTTTCACCTAATTGCTCGTAAAATGTAGAATGCAAAAACCAACAAACAAAAGCAACAAAAAGAGAAAAACAAATTGCGAAAAGCACAAAACATTTCGCTCAAAAAAAGAAAAAACCAAAAGTTGCAGCAAAGTAAAATGAAAGTTTATTCCAAAAAAAATTTATTTATACCAACGGCGTATACGTATAAGTATATTACGCATACGCACTGTTCAACCGACCAGCATTTTCAACATGGCACGAAGCTGGCGAGCTCATTAATATGTTATTGAGTTGAATGCAGATGGAGCTAGAAAAACACAAAAATAACGGGAAAAAAAAATAAATCGGGGCAAAGAGCAGCCGGGCAACTTCATTATAAATCTTCGAAAATATGCCATAAATAATGCAAACAATTTGCCAACACAGAACACCATTCAAAAAGGCAGGCCAAGAAAAACACAAAAAAAAAAAAAACATACACACACACGAGGAAGCCCACACACACATACACATATAGGAAAGCCAAAAACGAAAGTGCACAAACAGCAAACAACAAACGCAGAAATTGGTCTATTGGACACCAGAAACAAAGAAAAGCAACGACAACACCACCAGCAACAGCAGCAACAGCAGCTTCAGCAAGAACAACAATACAAAAGCAAAAAAAATTAAGCCACAGAACACCGATTTATGTTTGCTCTTAAATACTCAGCGAAATGATTGAACTAAAAGTTTGAAAGCATTTTAGTTAAACAAATATTTGTATTTCTATTTTTTGTTTGAATGCATTTATTTCTTTGCAGATATAATATGATAAGTTATTTTTATTTCTGAATAAATAATTTATAGCTTTTATTTTTTTCCATACACTGAAACATATTAATGGAAATATGCACGCAAAGATTATATTTATTGATATTATTTAATTGAAAACACAAGCCATTAAAAGACAAAATCAAATAAATTTGTGAGCCTGTTTAATAGACCTAGCCATATGAATTTGGATATGATTTTTATGATAGGGTATATAGCATACAACATGAACAAAAACAACTACTCCAATGAGGCGAGGCAGGCAAACTTGAATTTGGCGCGGCAATAAAAAAAATGGTCCTTGCTTTTCCTTTGCGTTGGAATTAACAGACACCGCGAAGCACCACCAAAAACAGCGAAGAGGCAGACGGGGGTGGGTGATACGCTGCCAACGACGGGGGCTTAGGAGCGTGTTGGAGTGGGTTGCGTGGCAAGGGGGCTAAGAGGCAAAGAGGCGGGCATAACGACACAACAATGCGCACCAGGCACGAGAACAAAAGTACAATAAAATTGCATACGAAATCAGTTTACTGCAGACGAAAAAATTAAATTAATGAAGAGAAATGGTAATAAAGCGTTAGTCACGTGTGTCTCACCGACATGCTAACCTCCTGCTCCCCCCCTACCCGCTATCTGCTACTGTTTGGTGTGTGTGCAAGTTGCCAAATGAGCAACCAAAACTAGCTTGTCTGAACTATGCTCTATCAGCAAAACTCAGCCACAAGAAGAGTAAGTGAAAAACATGGACAGAATGAGTCGAAAAATCGTCGGAGAAACATATTTAAATCAAATGAATCAACAAAAATAGTGGTATAAATTCTTCAGAAAACGATTTATTCCAAAAAAAAATAAAATTTCCAGTATTAAATTAATAAGCTTTAATCATGTTATAATTTTTGTGAAAATTTCAATTTTCATTATTCGCTTGGAAATACTCTGTAAATATTTATGGCAATGCCAAATTATGCTATTGATTGTAAATCAAAACAATATTTTTCAGTTAGTCTTAGAGAAAAGCATAATTTTTAAGAAAAGTTCATGACAACAAACATTAAGTTAATCATAAAACAATAATTAAATAATTTATTTGTATATTGCCAAACCCTAACACCATTAAATAAATAATTTATTGAAGCTAAAATTCATATTTAATGCATACAATTAAATTAAATATTTCTATCAAGATTTCGAAACGGTGGCAATCAATTTGAGATAGATAGATAGCCAGACAAAATTAGCAATTAAATTGCAGCTTAGGTAACTTTAATGTATGGTAAAAAATTAATTTAAATCCAATTGCAGTTGATTAAAAGTTAATTAAGGCAATGGCTTTAAATTCCGGCCTATAAATTAAACGCACAAAGTCAATAAATATTTGGTTTTTTTTTGTATTATTCTTCTTATTATTATTTTCGTTTTACCCACAGATTCTTTGGTGTTTATCGTTTACATAAATGAGTGTCACAACTGGACATATGTGTATGGCTGTGTGTGTTTGTTTGTGTGTGAGTATGTGTGTTTTGTAACTTTCCACACTGTTTACACCGCAAATATGGCTCAAAAGCAAATCAAGCATAATCAAATTATTTCCACCCGATTGGTGTTTATTGATAAATTATACCACATATAATATTTTGATAACATCAATTATTGTCTCCACTGGCAGCTGCAACGACAAACCAAATACAAAAACCACAGTAACCCGCCTACAGCACCCCATCCCCCCGCCGCGCTCATCTTCCTCCATTTACCCACCAATAAAAACACCACACATCCTCTGTGAATGGCCTATGCACACCCTTAGACAATATTGTCATTGATTCAACTGTAACCCAAAGCGAACCCACACAGAAAACTTTCTTTGTGAGGATTTTACCTTATGCTTATAGATAGGGTATTATAATGTTTTGATTGGAAGTTTTACTTATACCATTTAAGATTCTCACCAATAGTTTCTAAGACTCTAAACTGTGATGTGAGATTTCAGAAAAATTTACTTATTATAATAAAAAAAAAGTAATAAATGATTCAAAATTATGTTTTCTTTTTTATTAGCTTTATTATTTGTTATCAAAGTTTCTTTATGGTAAAAAGTAAATCGTAAAGAGTATTTCATGTTTAACCTTACACACATTTGTCAATGTTTGTGCTAATAAAAGTTGACTAATATGACTAAATATACATAGTATAGCAAACAATAGGGCTTGGCATTTTTTGTCATGTGGTAGCTTTAAGCCATAAATGTTCATCTGATTGTTAATAAGCTATATAGTATATGTATGTATAATAAATTGCTGAACCTTCATGATTTTAATCAGTGTCATATTGTGCTTTGAGGCCACAAAAACGAACACACACACGCATAAACACATGCCCTGTTAACACCTTCATAAATGTAATAGGATTTTTTTGGCCATGCAAATTTATAAATATCATATAAAATACTTTTTTGCAACACATGTATTTTTTTTTATTTCTGTTATCGAAATATGTGAATTTTTATGTATTACTTAATTGGACCATTTTTTTTTTTAGTTTTTTCAAAGTTGCCTTTGGCTATGTTGAAAGCCAGTGTTAAGCACAGAATATATGTTAATTATACGTATTTATTTTTTTCTGTTATGAACACATTATTTATGATAACGCATTTAGTGGGGTGAGTGAATTGCTTCATAAAAGTTAACTTCACTTTTAAACTACTAAATAGGATGGGAATTAAGCCTGAACTATTAAAGACAATATGGATTTGACCTATGTACATCAAATTTTCTGCTAAAAGATATTAAGTTTATTAAAAACAAATACGTTTTTTACAGAACAAAAAATATAAAACAAGGGAAATCTGATGTTTTAAATTAGATGATTTTAGATTTTATAAATAAAAAATTGTAGCTTTAATATATTTTAATGTTATTCAGAGTGAATCCAAACTATCGGAATTCGTCTCATTCAATTTATATATATTTTATTTTATATTTTATTGTTTTCAATAAAGGAAATATGTAACTACATTTGGATAAAATTCGATTTTTGGTCAGAATTCATGTTAAAGTTTTATGCCAAAAAATCTACTTGGGCAGTGGTAAAATCTTTCGACTTCCATAACTTCGGCAAAACTGACCCGATTTTCAAAAGCAATACCTTAAAAGTCATGGTTTGACTCCTAGCAACTGCATTTAAATAAATACATTTAAATGAAATTCGATTTTGTCAGAATTCATGTTAAAGTTTTATGAAAAATCGACTTGGGCATTGGTAAAATTTTCGACTCCATAACTTCGGCAAAACCGATTTTCAAAACCAATACCTTAAAGCACCGTAAAACTGCATTTAAATAAATACATTTAAATGAAATTAGATTTTTGGTCAGAATTCATGTTAAAGTTCTATGCCAAAAAAATCTACTTGTGCATTGGTAAAATCTTTCGACTTCCATAACTTCGGCAAAACTGACCCGATTTTCAAAAAGCAATATCTTAAGTCATTGTTTGACTTCTAGAATAAATTTGCATTTAAAAATATAGTGGACCCTCGGTTGGGGCGTTCGCCAACCGAGGGTCCACTATATTTAAATGCAGTTTTATTCTAGAAGTCAAACCATGACTTTTAAGATATTGCAAACGAATATTCCTCATAATGAATACATATTTTTGGGAAAAAAAAGTTTCACTTAATGTACGAAGTTTCGCATAACGACCAACAAAAAAAGGAGGCTGTCCGAAAAAAATCTGTTTCATTAGGACATAATGAAAAGAGGGATCAAGAAAACACACTCAATTCTGTTCTTGATCAATGAGTGAAATACTCAAGCAAAGACAGTTTTTTGTTTAAAAAAACTAGGTATGCATGTACACATTATAAAAAAAAAATTTTCTTTTTCGTTTTGCATAACGAACAAGATGCTGGAACCAATTGTGAACGTTAACCGAGGGTCCACTGTAATCGATAAAACATTGTATTATTTATAATAACAATATGTAAATATGTATATATATATTTATAAGTATATTATTATTTATATATTATGTCATATAAACTAGTAATACATACGAAAACATATAAGTATTAAACATAAAAATAGTGACTAAATTTAATGCACATACTTAGTATATATAGTATGAGACTGTAGCTTTGTTTATGACCGTACGTGATGCAAAACTTTGGGAAGATATGTTGTTGCCAATACTAGCACGAAAAAAATACAATACAATTATTATTGGGGGGAAGAGTAGCTGGTTGATGAAGTCTCGTTTGTATTTTTTGTTTTTGTTTTTTTTTTTTTGGTTTTTATGTTTGGCCACAATTGATTTGTAATCTTGGTAAACAGGATTTAACAGATTAGACGTATAGCAAGCGACCGATAATCGCACAACACGCACCCGAAAAACGCACACACACACACACCCACACACTCACATTTAAGCAGCAAATACACGTGTCTGTGAACCTCTTCAATTTCGACTACCTTTCTTGATTTGTTTTCTTTTTTTTTTTTTGTTCCGTTGCCTTTATTTGCACACACATGAAAGCAAACGCACACACGCACACACACACTCTCACACACACACACACGCACGCACGCACACGCACACACTATGCTATATTTAACATCGTTAGGAGAAATCTTCGTCGATATGTGTTTTTTTTTTTTTTAGATTACTGCTGCTCTAATCGTTGGCTTTATTTGGTATTTCTTGTGGCTTTTGTTTGACTTTCAGCTGGGCTGTCGACCAATTAGCCGTCTAACGTGTGAAAACTATGAACACAGACACACACTTCCTCTTTCCTCTCTGTTCCAACTCTATTTTTGCATTTGTCAACGTTAGTTGATGATGAGCACTCAGTCAGTCAATCAGTCAGTCAGTCAGTCAGTCAGTCAATTGGTCAATTGATCAGTTGGTCAGCTGGTGATTGAGGCTTAGGTTAGTCAGTCAGTTAGTCAGTCAGACAGAGTTCGACGGTCGAATGGACTTTTATTTAATTTATGCCGAATGCTTCATTTTGATAACTCTACTCCGCCCTCCACACTAATGACAGTATTTTTTCTTCTTTTTAATCCCCAAATTATTTTTTTTTTATAAAAAAAAAAACACACCCAATTTTATTCCTATAAATTCCCCTTAAAAAATTTTTTTTTTTTTTTTTTTTTCCCTGGGCTCTAAACTTTGTGAGGCGAAGAGAAAAAGAGAGAAACTTACCTAATTGTATTTTCGAGTTCGAGTGGCAAGCAATCGATAGCATATCGTTAAATCGAAAATAATCGAATTAAGTTCACTTATCGTCATAATTAGAAATAAGCTATTGGCTGCTGAGCAAATTAAATAGTTGTTACATATATATATTTTTATACCCTAAACCCATAAAATGGGTAAATAAGGGTATAATGGTTTTGTGCAAAAGTATGTAACAGGCAGAAGGAAGCATCTCCGACCCCATAAAGTATATATATTCTTGATCAGCATCAATAGCCGAGTCGATTTAGCCATGTCCGTCTGTCCGTCCGTCTGTCCGTCTGTATGAACGCGTGGATTTCAGAGACAACAAGAGCTAGAGACTTCAGATTTTGTATATAAGTTCTCCTATGAGCAGAACAATTTTGCTTCAAATTATCGATAACTATTCTGGTTTCCGATATACACATGGTATCGATAACAAAAAATATCGAATTTGGAAAATGTAAAAATGAGGGTTGAAAGAATGGGTAACGATAGATCTTTCCTGAAAATTTCGTCCAAATCGGTTAAGAAACACCGGAGATATCGAATTTAATCGATTGAAGTTAAGTCAGTATACCAAAGTCTTATATAAATTTAATTTATTTATTGCAACTGGGTTCAGGGCATCTTCTAGTCGGGCTCTCCCGACTAGAGCCTTCTTACTTGTTTGTGGTATACAGCAGGTAAGAATAACAAAGATGGCCAAAGCGGTAATTTGCCATATGTGTGAAGGATTTATCGGGACGTTTAATAGAGCGTCATTGGTAACCTGCCAATGAATTTAGGTTAGATATAAGCTTTTTTGATTCATTGGCTCTAAATAATAAGTTTTTAGCTTAATTTTTTGTTAGTCATATCGATAAATCGATTTTTAGTTTTTGACATACGCATAATTGCCTAAATAAAACTAATTGAATAGCTGTGTGAAGATGTGAGTGAGTGTGTGTGTGTGTGTGGGAAAATAAAGTAAATTGTTTGTGCAATCGTTTCTGCAACATTTACTAGTAGTACTTTCATTTAGCGTTGTCCTGGCACCCATAAAAATTGTACGCAATTATCCAATCCAGCACTATCTCCTGTGCCACTAACACAACAACACCAAAAACAACAACAAGAACGTCAACAAGCAGCTCGTGTGCTACACCAACCAAACTATACTATATCGAACCGAATTTTTCGGTCGGCAACGCGGCAAACTGGCTGGTAATCAAACGCTTAATTAATATGACACATCAGCACACACACACACACACACACACATACATACATAAGCACTGGGGATCGCAACAGAGGGTCAGAGGGAGTTGCAACAAAACGGGAAAGAGCAAGACCCGTTGGCAATTGCCAATGTCTGCTGATTTTTGGTGGCGATGCGGTCGACGGTTGGCAATGTTTTTCGGTTTTTGGCATATTACTGATAACAGTCCCAGCAAATGGACGACCAACACTGCAACAACAACAATAAGCAGCAGCTCGAAGGTTTCGGATTTAGGTAATTGCCTCATAATTGAACAATTATGCAAACGTGATTGAAGTGATTATTGAAGCACTTAGGCAGCGCAAACTGTTTATATCCTTCTCTTCACTGATTCCTAATTCCAATTCCGATCCCGATTCCTGCTCCCGTTTCCGTTACCAAACATAACACCTTGTACCATTATGGTTAGCTTGGTTGCCTTCAATGCTTGTGCTTCAGAAAATAAGTAAAAATCATGAAACAATTATTTCCAAAGAGCTTTATGTGCAGAAACAATTTAAGATATTTTTGAAAATAATGTCAGTTTATATGTAGACAAGTGAGAAAGAAGTTTTAGTTTTAAGAAGATTGACTGAGAAAACACCATGTCCTATCTGAAGCACGATCAAAACTTCGCTTGCTATCATTTTATTTCAAACCCTTTAAGCAGTTGCTCTTTTGTTATTAACTTAGCTAAACCGAAGTGTGTACACACTCTTTGCGAGGCGATAATGTGAAATATACACACTATACAAATCAGATAATAATCCACTACAATGTACTATGTACTATGTTTTTGAAGGCTTAGTGCTGCTGCTGCTGCTGCTGGTTCAAGGCAATTTTGGGTGTGATAAAAACCAACTTAAACGATTTGTGAAGCTTAGAAGGTCGTAAAGAGAGAGAATAGAATTTCTCGAGAATGTCTTGACTTATGAAGAGGAAATTTGTTATGCGAACACATAAAACCAGGGCGGGAAAGCAAAAGAGAGGGGTGGGGAGTGATAAACAATCACAGCAAGAGGCAAATCAAAACGCGTTGAAAAGCAAGGCGAGCAAACAAAACACGCCCAACATTCTAAACGCATACAAATTTGACAATGGCAAAGGCAATGGGGAAATGGGAAACTGGCCAAGACTGTGACTTCTAGCTGAAATCAGGGTGTTGCAGCCAACCCAAAAAAAAAAAAAAAAAACAACAACGAGACAAAAAAAAAACACTTAAAAGCAAAGCCAAAATGCGTCTTGATGTTGTGGCATGCTTATTTTTTATTATTTTTACTATTATTACTGATACTTGAGTCGTTTTATTGCAGAAATTGTTTATGAATTGGAAAATTAAATTTTCTAACTGCGAATCGCAGTCTCGCCGTATGTGTGTGTGGAATTTTATTTGTTTTTGCAAAGTTCAATTCAAATGGCATGCTCCGCAGCACAACACAATCAGTAACGCATACACTCTTACACACACACACACCCCACACACATCACATATGTACATCTACAACTCCAAACAGGCTTCATTTGTATTTTAATCAGGTTTTATTTGACTGCAAAACTTTTTTTTTTTCATCTTTCGGCCAAATCAACAACACGAAGTTGACATCATATTAAAAACAGACATGAAGTGCTTTTATTATTTGTTACGCCGAAGATTATATACTCTTTAGTATTAAATTGAATATAGATACAAGACAATTGAATATAGATAAAATAACAAATACAAGCAGGTTGCGAGCTTTTAAGATCTACAAAATAATTCATATAAAAACTTTCTACCATTTTCACAGAAAAACTCTGTCCAAACTGGATGGAGACTTGCGAAATTTACAGTATGAACTAAGGATTTAGCCAACATTCACAGCTTAATCACAATAAATCAAATTTGTTTTTAAACATTTTATATATTTTAGCTTTACAGATAAGTTGACATCCATAGAATGCATAGAAAGAGAGCTCTTGAGCCAGATTTTGAATGCCACGTCAATTTTCTTCTATAATCTTTAGCTCTTCTATTGTGTTGCAGTTCACCGATAACTATATCTCGGATGGAATATTTCGTTTGGCCAATTTAAACTTATTGTAGCGTTTCTCAGTCGCATCATGTTGTACATTTTCCGACTGATCAGTGGAACGCAGCAAAACTTTTAGCTTTGGCACACTTGACAGATCGTCATAGTACTTCAAGACACGTTTAGCACTCTTCTTAACGTCTGCAATGTGGCCAGAGGCGTATTTGTGTACGAGCCGTTTGCAATTGTCCATAAAGCTGCTGGCATGCTGGCCGGGATTGTTGTTGATGTCTAACTCAACGCTTATCAGATAGCAAGGCTTTAAAGTAAGCGTAATGCGCATTGCGTTTGAATATTGATTGACTGATGACATTGAACCTCGATAGATTGGGGACGAACGAGTTTGTCTGCCATTGGAATGAGAGTTTAACGTTTGTCCAATCTTATTGCTTGTCTTGGCCTTTAACGATGACTGGCCAACTGGCAAAGAAAAAACAAAAATCATAGCGCCAATTTTTATATGGTTTATTATGAATTGATTAAAAACTTACCAAACGACGACCCATTCCAAACGTAGCGAGGGCTCATCTTTTTGCGATTCTGTTTTTTGGACTTCACCTTGGACATATTCAGCTCGGATGTGAGCTGTTCAAAAGGTGGCATTGGCTCCGGCGGTGGTGGAAATGGTTTATTATCAAAGATGCATATGTAGATCTTATTAAGAACATATATCACAATAAAGATAACTACAATCAGCTCCAGCAGAAGAAACAAATACGCGAATAGTGCGCTTATCAAATTCAACATTTTTTCAAAACGAATATCAGTATTAAATATTTAAACATTTAACTAAAGCAATGTGACATTTCTTGACTTTAAAATCGATGAGTATTTGATTTTAATTTTATTTCTTGCATTTTTTTCTCTATAACTTAATTAAAATGTTAGCAACGGAGAACTATTTTGTACTTTTGTTCTTTCTTTGTGATTATTTATCGCTAGTTAAGCAACCAGGTTGGTTTTTTGTGTGCCTGAACCGGCGTTGATTGACCAACAACTGCAAACAGTTGGCCAACAACAAGGGCGACAAATGATTTTTGATTCATTGCCCGGATTGGATGATCTATCTATACATATACAGTGCTTGCTCGAAACAGTGAACTAATTAAAACCGAGGGATATTGAGTCAAAAAATAAATATATATTTTGAATACCTTCGTTATTATAAATCACTTTTGTTCCATGTTTACATAGAAAAAGTATGAAAAATTAAACGATTATATAAAAATTATTTATTGTCCATATTAAATGTGCTTTATGGGCGAAATGCTGAATTTTTTTCTGTTGACTGGAGTTGTCAATGTAAAAATGAGTGGTTCACATAGTCAAGTGTTCACTCTTTGGATTGAGCACTGTATATTTGTATAAGTATGCAATTCATCTATCCGGACATCTATCTAGAAGTTGAGGCAAGGCAAGGCAAGGCAGAGCCAAGGCAAGGCAAGGCTAGGCAACGCATTCAGCTGTCATTTCATTATTTATACTGCTGATTAAATTTCCGCTTATACTCATTAAGTTCCATTGTGAAACCACTTCCTTTGCCAACGTCACCGTCGCCGTCACCAACACCGTGCAACCAACCAAAGAGGGCAGCAATCAGGGAGCAGCCAGCATACATAAGGTAATGCAAGACTAAAGTCATAGTTGCTATCGGTGTCCCTCTGTTCGTGTTCGTATTCGTGTCCGTGCCGGTGTCCGTGCCGGTGTCCATGTTGGGGTATAACAAACTAATTAAGTCGACGGTTTGCTGTGTTGGGCATAATGTTTTGTAGGTGCGAAACTTGCCAAGCACTTCAAAATCACAATTTAGCCCACAATTAACTAGATAACATAGCCGCCCCGCCCCGCACCACACCCCACTCCAACCCTCCCTCCAGACAAAACACTCAGACTAAAAACGTAATCGTAAACGGAAACAAAACTGGCAAAAGGCAATCAAACTTTAGCAATGATTTCTCATGATAACGCCAGATGCAGTTGCATGCTACCTACAGTAGCTTATATAGAAAATCACGCTGCTCAAATTAATTAAATAAACAAGAACAAAACAAAAAAAAACAAAAAATTAACAAACTCACACACACTCAATGACACAGGACACGGGACACACAGGCTGCAGGCTGCAGGATACAGGCACTAAGTGCAGACGACAACAACAATGAAAATAAAAACCTAAAGGACACAAAGTCAAGCTATGAAAATAATTAGATTTGCAACATTACTTTTGCAGTCAGCACAAAATGCTTAAACAAAAGTTCGTTAAAATACTGCAAAGTCATGCAGGTTTTTGTCTTTTTTTTTAAGTTTTTTCTGTGTTGCACTCTTCAAAGCATGTTTCAAATTTAGCTTTTATCAACTCCACAACTATGGATGGCTGAGTGATAAATGCAATTTCCATCGCTGAGCTAAATCAAAAGTTGAAACAAAATGTGTGTTTCTTACTTGTATTTCGTTTCTAGTTTCAGTGAACTAATTATTTCTTAACTTTTCGATTCAAAAAGTTGCATTTTAAAGTTTAATAAAATAAATTCGTCGATAATCGATAAAAATCGATTTCGTACATCGTTGAATCAATTGTTCATTTTATGCTAAAACATTTATAAGTGTTGTTAAAAGTAGCTTCAATTGTTGTTCAGCTTATTGAGTCCTCACTTTAAGCAGAAACAACTTAAGCTTTTGAGTAAGAACAAACTTAGAATATTTGGTCAAAAACCATCGACAAAAAATATCAAAAATGAGTTTTATGCCTAATAAATCGAAATTTTCAATGCAGTTAAAAGAGCATCTTTAAAACAAGTTAGTAACTACTATATGCTTAAAATATAATATTATTATAAGCCTAAGCAAAAAGCTTACATTAAAGATAAGTATTAAATGGCGGCAGACAGGCATGCAAAAAGAAAGAAAGAATGCAAGTTGCACATCAATATTAATTGCTTGCATTCCGGTTTATCGCGAATTACGATCACGTCACGCGTACATTGCCAACTAACATAAAAGCAAATGCAAACACACACAAGCACACACACACACACACACACACACACAGAGAGAACGACAAGCACATGTTCCATAGGTATAGCTATAGCTTAGCTACTAGCGGCAAACACCCTTTAAAAACAAGATAATGCAATTGGTAAAAAAAGGCTTTACAGTTATTTCGTCTCAGGGTTCCGCTCTCAGAAATAAACTGTGCAATGAGTGTGAGGGAGTGCGATAGCGTTTTTGTCTCAGTTGCCTTTGCACACAGCGGCCAGTGTCATTATCCTTTTAACTTGCTCTCGGAATATGGCCAACAGCCGCCGCCAGGTTGTGCGCGTTAATATGTGACACACAGACACACACACACACACACATACAATAATCACGTGCCCGTTGCCAAAAACTTTAGACACACAAACTCACACACACACCCCACACAAACAGACAAGCACTCAAGGGAGCGGGTAAGGTGAACTTTTAACTGCATGCGTCATGACATTAGCCAAAGGTGCGCCGACTTTGCCGCCTGTTTTTATTACAGATGCGCACATCTCAAACTACAAAAACGAAAAAAATGCACGCAAAACACGAACACAAATTTAACATCGATAATATTTAATATTTATTTGCTATTTCTATTATTATTATTTAATATTTTATGCATAAGATTTTTTATAAAAATTTCATAACATTTGTAATCGTGACACGAGATGTCACGGTGTTTAGTAACTGTTAGATGCCCGTCTTCTAGTTTTGCTTTGTTTGTGCCGCTTCATTGCACCTTCTCTTCAGCATCTTCTTCTCTTTCAACAGCCTATGCTCGCTGCGCGCTGTCGTCAATATATATATTTTTCATTTAGTTTTGTTTTGATTTGCCGCCTTATTCATTGCGACAGCATTGCAGTAGTCGTCGTCGTCGTCCTGGCGGCCTCTGCCACTGGCTCTGCTGCTGCTGCTGCTCTTGCTTACGTAATTTCCAGGATAAGCTGCAAAGTTACAGCATTTTCAACGTGCAGGCAACTGCAACATACATATGCTGCAAGCGGAAGACACAAACTGTGCAGCGACGCCGACAGCATCCAGCTGCAACTCCTGCAGAGAAATGCATTAGCAAACCGGGATATGTTTTGCAGCACCAACAACAATAACAGCCAACAGTGCAGAGAGCCCATCAAAAAGAGAGAGAGAGAGAGAGAGAGATCCAGTAGACTTAAGTCCAGACGCTCTCTAAAGCTTTTTTGCCGGCTGCGGCAAAATGCAGCGCAAACTTCGCTCACTTTCTCTCACTGGCTCTCCCTCTTTCTGTCTGCTGCTAATGCTCTCTGCTGCTATGCGCTGGCGACGCTGTCGCTGTCTGTGCCTGTTTCTGTTGCTGTTAAAATTGCATTAGCCGGCTGTGTTATGTTTACAGCTGGCGGGCATTTTGTGTCAAGATTGGTCCTGTTAATCATATAGTTACGGCTTCAACTTCACTTTATGTAATGCGTTAATTAAGAAATTTGCAAAGTGCACGTAGAATGTGGTACATTTTTTTTAGCTTCGCTTAGATTTTTGTTATGAGATTAATAAAGATTAAATAAATTAATTGTTCAAACCTATCGGTAGGCATTTAGAAGGCATGAAGGCTTTAGAATAGAGAAATATTCTAGGAGATACCCTAGACCCTGGTCTTTACTTATTGTAAATTTGAATATTCGATATCTCCTTTGTTTATTGACATATACATATACACATATACCTGCCAGACATTTTTATTTATTTATTTTTGTTTTATTATATTTTAGCACAATGAAAAAAAGATTTTGCCTTTTATTTAATCGAAAATATGTATAACTGTAAACATAAAAATATAAAAAAAATTTTCTTGTTTTAATTGTGATGTGCTAAAAAACAAAGTCCATAAAAGAAAAAGTTAATCCAGCTGTCAAACATTTCAACTTTAATTTCAATTGAAAACCGCTAGACTGAATTAAATTTGATTAACTAAAAAGAAAAAACAAACCATGAAAAAATTTGCTATGTTTTAACGTAATTTTATTGAAATAAATATTTTTGTCAAGCCGAGCAGAAAATTGTGACATATTTGATTTTTATAAAGCATCTTATGTGAATTTTGTAATTAACTGTCAGGCATGTGACCAAATTGGTAAGTTCAATTTGCATGCCCAAAAAAGTATGCTATGTATTTAGAGAGCAAAATTCATAAATCAGTTTATTATTATTTTAAACTTATTTGTAAATAATACAAACATATTTCTATTATGCAAGCTCAATTGCCACAAGTGCGTGTAGTTAAGGATTTTATTTTAACGGCCACAAAAGCCATTGAAAAGAAAAACATTAAAAGAAATCGAAGAGCGCGGCGAGAAGCAGAGTAGTTTTTTTTTTTCGTTTTGTTTTTTTGTGTTGGAGTTTGGGTTAAACTACTAAACGATGGAAACTCGAAACTTAAACCAAAAACTATACATAGAAGTGATTTATTTGATGTCACAGAAAAGCAGTCATGCATAAATACTTAGCATAACCTCCTGTCCCCTTTCCCCTTCTTAGTTCGCCAAAGATATTTAAATCAGCGCAGTACAAACACACACACACACACACACACGTATATATGTATGTATATAGGGACATGCGAATAGATGAGAATGGGAGGCGCACTACAAATATATCGATGGCAGGCCAAAAGTATAAAGATATGCTTTATAACTGTGTAAGCTGTGTGTGTGAGTATCGAAGGTGGACGACGCTGCCTCTATCGGAATATGGTTATCTAAATGTAGATACTTCTACAGTATGTGTGTGTGTGTGTATGCACGATTTTTTTATTGGTAGAAACTGTAAACAGACATTGGAGAGTAGGGCTAGGGAAAGGAGTGTTGAACAAATGTCGGGACAGAAAAAAAAAGCGTCCGTCTATCCATGCCGCCTACCTCAATATGTTCCGACGGTCGCTAGCTAAACAAGGCATATAAAAAGCCATAAGCTTTGTGGACGAATGGCTCATGGATAGCTGGAGGAGCTGAAGCGGCAGCAGCAGCAGCAGCATCAGAGGACTCAGGACTCCTCTGCTCTGCTCGGCAAATCAAATATGCGCAAATAAATAAAAATGAAAATTCAAAGCAAAGTGCAAGCAGCAGAAACGAAAACGGTGCAAAATACAACGAAAAAAAAATTTATAAAAAAAAAAAATAAAAAAATCTTTAACTGTTGATACATCACGATTACGGAGCAGGGGCGGCCGGAAAAAAAAGGAAATAGAGGGAATGTAAAAACACACACACACATAGACAGAGCGAAAGAGAGGAGGAGAGAGAGAGAGAGAGATAGCTTGAGGTGAACATTTTGCTCATGTTTGAAAAACACTTAACGGTATTTTTATAGTTTTGATATATTCATTGAAAGTGGTTCGGTTTATTTTTTCGTTTTTGTTTTTTTCTTCTTCTTCGTCTTTTGCTCGTTCTTCTGCTGCTGCTGCTGCTTTATGTGTTAGAAATGCTTTGAAATATTTATGAATCAATAAGAACGACAGCAAATAAAATGCCGTCTCCAGACTCCAGAGACTTCCTCTTGCCCCCTTCCCCTCCTACCCACCATTAAGATTGGCCACACTTCAACTAACACATGCATGCAACACCTGTATGTGTGTGTTTTTACTCCTGGCTGCTGCTGACCAGTGCCAAGTCGGAAGTTCAAAGTCTGAGTGTTTGGTTAAGCAATTGTTTATGTGTAATGTTGACCGATTGGATGGCGTTGCGATGTAGCCGAAAACTTTTTGACAGACATTATTGTACTTAAGTGTTTTTGTCGTTTGTTTTTGTTGGCCACATCCTGATTTGTCATTGGCTGCCAAGCACACTTTGCCACACAAGTTGCGCTGCCACTTTCACCTTTTTGTGAAATTAAATCTGTCGAACAGAGAAAACAAGCATACTTGGCGATAAAAATTGTTAAACTTCCAAACAATCAATTTCTACTAATATTTATTAAGGAAACTTTTTGGAAAGTATATCAGATATTTATACCATTAAGGATTTTAAAACATAAACTTGTGAAAATTAGAAATAAAATATACTACACCTTTTAAATTTATCTAATCGCAAGCTAAATTCCAAGCACAACATTAAACAATGCTTAAATAAAGCGTGCATAGCGAAAAAACAAGAAGAAGAACTGTAGTAAAAAGTTCAAATAAGCATAAGTAATAAGCATAAATAATAAAAGCAAAAACTCTTGCTTCAGAGCTGCCAAAGTTTAAATTGACTTTGAACGAGGGCAATTTCGCCTCTGATGGGTTTTAGGCTCTAATTTTCTGTGCTTCTGCTACTTTTGGAGCGAGAGTATACGTATATAAAATCTAAATCATTTACGAAATATGTGCCATGCAGCAAGAAGAACAAGTATAAGTACAAGAATAAGAAGATGATGAAAGTTGAAGTCAAAGAGCCGAAATAATGCAAGTACAACACCAACAACAACAATAATGTAGCGCGGTATCTGTGTGTGTTTGTGGCAAAGTAAATATTCAGACAAGTTACAAGTTTTGTAGAAATGTTATAAAAGTACAAGGCAACGTGAAAATACTATGCGGCAGCTCAAACTATAACTAAAGAGCCATAGAACAAATTTGTTAATATTTTTAGAATGCTATTTAACCTAAAAATGTCAAAGATTGAATAAAAAACAAACAAAATCGATTCAATAGAAAAGTAAAATAATTGTTAGCTGAGTGCTTAACTTATTCAAAGTATTCTTTGTAAGCTCTGTGCAAAAGTGCAATAAAACATGCCTTACCTTTTTGTTAGCCTTGCCATAGAAAACCACTTAGTTCTTACCTGCGACAAGTGCATTAAAAGTCCGTTCATAAAAATGCTACAAACTAACTATAAAGTATATGCTCATAAATTAAGGCTGGCACTTCTGCGAAGAACAATCGATTAAGTCGAAAGAAAGAAGAAAAAAAAAAACTAAATTATTGATCTTGAGAAACTATTTAAATTAATTTGCAAATACGTATGTGTGTGTGTGTGTGTGTCTTAAGTTGAATTGCATGCAATTGCAGCGAAATGAAATTGGTAACATCTGGCTGAAAGAGGCTCGAAAGTAAAACAGTTGCTGTAGTTGTAATAGTTGAGGGCATAAGGCCACGACATCTAGGGACTAAAAAGCACAAGACAACGTCTGGGTAATTGTGTACATATATATGTGTGTGTGTGTGTGTATTTGTTTGAGGCTCGTGCACTGCCTGACTGTGACTGTCATGTGCCACAAACCCACTAAACTAATGAAAAATGTGAAGCGACGGCACAAAAGGAAGCGCAATTTTTACACACAAGGAGTAAGAAGAGAGGATAAGAGGAAGAGAAGACGGAAAGTATGGGTCTGGTGGGGTGGCTCAGTGACAGAGTTTGTCACCCATATGCAAAAAAAAAAAAGAAAAGAAAAAGAAAAAAATAAAGCGGCACAACGAAATGTTAATTCCGTAATACTTTAAATGCGGCAGGCATCGAATGACATTTGCACTTTTGCTGCCACACAGTGTGCGCACAGTGGGGCCACTGAAACGAATACTAACCATAATATATATATATACATACTTCATACATGTACATACATATATAAGCCTGTGTGTGTGTGTGTGCTACGTGCCATGCAAGTGAAAGCATTGTTTCACACTTATAAAAAACATTTTTTCTAAATAATTCTTTATAATTTATTTTTTTTAATGCATTATAAGAAAATAATGATATTTTTTGTTTTTCCAAGCTATATTTTCAGGTCTTTTTACATTGAAAACGAAGTAAATTTAAATATCTCACATAGTTTTATTATTTTATAAGCAATTATTTGAAATAATAATAATAAATTATAAATGGAAAAAATTTCTACCTATTTTTTCCAAGTGTTGTTTGTGTTGTGTGTTAATAGTATACATTTTGTTTGTGTTAAAATATATAGAACAGTAGGTGCAAAAACAGGCACAGGAATTGCACGTGAATGCAAAGCGAAACAAGCAAACTGAGAGTGCTAGCGCAAGAGAGAGGAAAGCTGAAGAAAGAGATGGCTATTAAGATAGGAATAGCCATAGAACAAGCTGACCGCAGCACACACAATAAACGAAACCAGCAAAAGGACAAACACACAAAGAGAAAGAGAGAGAGAGAGAGAGAGAGAGAGCCACGTGCAGTAATATTTATAACAACAAAAGAAACTGAAAAGGGCAAGGTGGTTAAGGGGTAAGGGTAGAGGTATAGGGGGGTTAGAGGGGGGGAGTTGGGGGGTTTTGGCTCGGGGTCAGTTCGCACCTTTCGTTTGTGCGCTCGTTTGGCCTTTAACAAATGTGCGGCGCTGTGTTTCATTACAATGACAGCGAATGCTACAATAGAGTATGACATGTAGGCGATAAAATTATGCCTGGAGCTGAATGCGAGTCACACAGCAAAAGTAAACACCTCCCCTTACCCAAACATATCCCCAACCTATCCAATCCCACAAGAAACCCTAAACCCTAAACCTGAACCCGACTCTCGACTCTAGTTACCCGAAACACGACACACACACAGACGGACAGAGTCGGAATCCAAGCTAAAAGGTGAGCAATTGGTGTTAGTTTTGTTCGCACACAAACACACACACACACACACAGATACATCTTGGAGAGCCACAAATGCCGTTGCGGCAGTTGTGCTAATTTGTTTGTTTGCCGTTATCATTCCTTGTGTGCCTTAGACCTGAAGCTGAAGCTGGGTCACCATTGTCACACAATACTAGCGCAAAAACAGCACAAAAAGACAACACACACACAACAAAAACAATAACAAAGAAGAAATACAGTGGGTAGAGAGAGCGTGTAAACTGGATACACCGTTAAAAGAGAGAGAGAGAGAGAGAGAGAGGGAGCGAGCGAGAGGTCAGCTGGGAATGTTGTTTGACGTTTTAAACCGCTTTAAAGTTTGCCCCTAAAGAAGATTAATTAAAAACTCCCACTGATACCAATTGATATTTCCAGCCTTGTCAACTCGTTCAGACTCAGTCTTAAGTAATTTTGTAGAAAATCCGAACAAAAAATTGAGTTTGAAACTTTTTTGTTTGCTATTAAATTTTTATAAAAAAATCACAATACAAAAATTAATCGCCATCTAATAGAAAATTGTGGTTTAGGTTGCCTAAGCAAGGTATTCAATAACCCGCATGTAATCCCCAAAATATTTTAATATATTTTAAACAATTATAAATGTCAAATATTAGGTATTCGCTTTATAAGGGTGTGCGTACAATAAGTTAAAGGGATAATTAATATTTTCATTAAAAATTTTTTGAGAAGTTATTCTTTGATGCTATTTCAATTAGCGAAATTTATGTACCATAAAGTTGAACTCAATTTCGCGCCATTTAAGCTGCATCGTAAACTCCAATCAAATTATATATTAAGAGCAATAGCACTCAATGCTCATTGATATAGACGATGACTACACGCATTCTTGCATTGCACATTTAAGACTGTCTCGCACACAGCACACATTTACTTCTGTTGCCCTTAGAGCAAAATGGGAATTTTGTGCAGTTTTTTGAGAAAAAAATATCATTGCCTACTTATGAGCGCGAAACTGGGCATCAAGACAAAAAGACAACGAGCTGTGCCTTGTCTCACCATCTTTTATGTGGTGGCATTCGGGCAAGGAGCAATGAGCTCCTACTGCTGTTGCTACTGCTGCTGCTGCTTGTCCTGCTTATTTATCGTGTATTTTGTGTTGTAGCGCATATTAATCATAAAGCGGACACGCGTCGCTTTACGCACGTTTGGCGGTTGGCGGATACGGACGCGACAGCGCCAAGAAGACAAGCCAGCGCTAGCACCAGGACAAGGACGAGGACAAGGACAAGAACGAGAACAAGGACCGTACAGCGACAGCCAAAGACATCGAGAGACAGTATGTAACCCAAACCCGAACTCGAACTCAAACTCAAACACAAACCCAACCCAGAATTGTGTTCAACCTCTCTCTTTTTCGCATGAGAACTGAGCGTATTAGATTTAAGCGCGTTATAAATGAGCAGCGCATATTTTGGTTTTGCTACTCCCGGACTCATAAATCAAAATTTTCGTTTTTGGCATTATTTTTCTTGACTATTTTTTTTTTTTTTTGTGTTTTATTTTGTTTTTTTTGTTTAAAGACTTACTTTACTGACACACAGACATACTATTGTGCCGCAGGGTCCTCAAGCAGGCGAAAAGCTGAGAATGAAATAAGTAGCGTATAGCCCTTTTGCCCACAAAATGTCCCCATAACGCTTTGAACAATTCTTTCCCTTCTTTTCCCCTTCATCGTCCTCTCTGAACGTCTGTTGGCAGGCTGTCCATGACGGATGATTGGATTTTATGTTGATTACAAAAATGTGCAAGTCGAATTTGGTTTTTTGTTGTGTTTTGTTTTATTTTTTCCTAACTTTTTTATTTGTTTTTGTTTTTGTTGTGTCTCGTATTACTAAGCGTTTATCCATGGTCAGTAAACATTATAATCATCAGCATTATCATCATCATCATCATCATCATCAACATCATCAACATCATCATCGTCATCAACATATCATGGATATTTGGTTGTTATTGGCCATATTTTAATGCGCCGGCCAACCGAGATTTGTCGTAGTACCATGTTTGATTTATTTATGTGTTTATTTGGATTGTTGTTGATGTTGTAATACCCTATATCCATCAAGGGTATACCCAGCTCAATTAAAGAAAACAAATTTTCAATCTTAAATAATTCACTCCAACAAAAATAGATCTAAAGTACCAACAACATTAATAAATGTTAAGAAATATGAAGTTTAAAAAAATATATCAATGTCAATGTAAAAAGGAAATCTGTACACATAATAAAGATATATGCATAAGCCATTAAATTTAGAACATATAATTTTGATGCTGAAGAGAATTCTAACTTCGGCATTGCGTAAAATTCATATAACTGAATGTTCTTCTTCTTTTCGTTGTTGTTGTTGTTATTGCTAAGCTATGCGTCTGTGATTACTCATAACGTTTTATGGCTGACCCTAACTTGGCCTATGTGTCTTTGTCTGTCTATCTGTCTGACTGCTTGTACAATGTTTGTGCATGAGAGTGTTTGTGCTTGTGTTTGTGTTTGTATGTGGTGTCTGTTGTCGATTTGTTATTCGATTTGCATGCTAAGTACTAGAGTTTTATTTGCATTCTACATAATAATTTAATTTTATTTGTTTTGCTGCATCCATTCACATCGCTCAAGCTCAGCTGCCTCTTTCTATATTATTGTTTATTTTAGCTAATGGCACCTTGGTGGCATCCATTGCATGTATTTCGAGAGAGAAGGGAGGATGGAAGTAGCAGGAACATTGGGTGAGGGATGACAGTCATCACATGGAACTAAGCCTATTGCATTGCCTATTGGGGACACTAAATGACTAAATGCCAATGCAATAAATATATATACATACATATATATATATTTAAATACCTACATATGTATGTACATAGATAATACATATTTTTGCACTGGTATAAGTCCTGTATGAAAAAAAATACTTTACACTCATATTAGTAAAATAAAAAAAAGTTAAAGTTATAAAAAGTATTCCAAATTGCCCTTTAAGTAGCACACGATTAAGACATAAAGACTTTTATTATAAGAATAAAAGAAGATATTTAAGTTAAAAACATAAATTTTTAACTCGTATTAATTTATAAATAAAAATATTATCAGCTTTTCGAGAATTATAAATCGTCTATTAACTTAAAACTTTTTTAAGACAAAATAAAAAAAAATAATATAAACGATATAAAAAATAATTTATTTATTTATTTTTGTTAGCATGCTCTTAAATGTGCATTTTATTGCCCAGTTAGTATGCGAACTGTTGTTAACTTTAGTTTATATTGTAAACTATTTTGATGGCCAACTTTATTTAGTCAAGGGCCGACAATTGCTGCAGTCTTTGGAGACTTCTTTTGTGGTACTGGGCAATCCAGTCGTAAATTAGCAGCTGACTTTAAACCCATCAACGACAAAAATCACAACATTTAACAACAAAAATATACTTGTACACTGCAAAAAAAAAAGAAACATTACAACAAGGGGAATTTTTACTCTTTCTTTTAGCTTTTATGCCTCGTACTTTTATTGGAAAGCTGCTATGACTGCTGTTATTATAATCTTTTCAACATTTTAATTGAGATTGAGTCGAGAAAGTCTAAAGTGCCGATCAAAATGTGCAATGGGCAAATGGGGAGGCTGTGCCTGTGTTGGAAAGGCAATAAATTATTTAGATTTCTTGATGTATGTCATTTGCAATTTCTTTTTAGGCAATGGCAGCCAGCTGCCTCGAGGCTGTTGCACACACACACAAACATAATGTTCAATGAAATTTTGGGCCCTTTTGGTTGCCATGGCCAATTATTTGTGCTGTTATCGTGGCCGTCACCGTCATCGTCATCGTCTTCGTCATCATCAGAGCGTCACAGTCAACGCGCTACAGTTGTGTTACCGTTAGCAACGTTGAATTGAATCGAATTGCAAACTGAACTGAACCGAACCAAAGCTTGGCGTGGCATTAGGTGAGGTGAGGTGTGGCGATTTTCTTGTGTTGACCTCAATTTTGGCCAATAAGGCTGGCGCTTTGTGCACATAACTGGCAGGTGGCATGCCCCATTGTTGTTGTTTGCCAGCATTCTTGGCAACAGATTGAAGTGCAAGGCACCAAGCGTAGCAATATTGACTGGACGGCTACAACTTACTACGCTGCATCTAACTAGCACTGATTTACAAATCAACAAAGAGAGCGAGAACTGTGGAGTACAATCTCCAACTCCAACTCGAATAATGACCCTGACAACAAGGCGTTTTTGATTATAACAGTGCTTCTATATTTTGTTCAGTTTTTTTGTTGTTGTCCGTCTCTTTTCAATTCTAATGGCAGCTCGGCATAATGAGCTAGTGGCACAAACATATATTTACAGTACGACCTCGCTCAACGCAACCCTCGTTACACGCAACTCCTCGATAGTTGCAACAGCCGCAAAACATTGTAACAAAATACAAACCACATTTTCTCAGTTTCTCACGCAGATTTATTCGGAAAAAGTTTTCGCAATTGGCCAAATTTTAATAGGTTGCGTTAAGCGAGGTCGTACCGTATATAAGTAAACGTATGTGAGTGTGTGTGTGTCTGTGTGTGTGCACTAGTACAATTGTATAGAGAGTGAAACACGTTTCGCATTTGTTTTGGCCCATCGGGACTCTGCCAACTTAACTTAACTTAACTCAACTCTCGCTCGCTCGCTCGCTCTCTTAAACTTCTTGTTCTCGCTATCTCTTTCACGCACTTTGACACATTTTCTATCCATGCCTCTCACTCCTTTTCTCATTCTCTGTGTGAGTGTGTGTGTGTGTGTGTGTGTTTTGGCCAGCATTGACACAATAAAACTTTTACAGCACATTTTCCATTCGTGCTGCTGCTGCTGCTGCTGAATCTTGTTGCAAGTGTAGCATTCTGCATTTATTGACGCATTTTGGTCTTTTGCATATTTGCGGCTGACGCCGCGTTGCATGCGACAAATGAAGCGTTCGTCAGTTTGTTGTCGTTTTTGGCCATTTTGGGTCATTTGGGGCCAGCAAACATGCGACAATTCATCGATGAAAAACAAGTCCCCATTTAGCTGCCACTTGCCCATGAATGACAAGGGGAGGGGGCAGGGTATGAGTATCAAACTGAATGGAGTCAAGTGCATTGCATTTGGCATACTAATAAATATTAAAAGTGCCCAAAATGTTGTTCTACATACATATATAGTATAGGACAAACGACTATAGTTTTTAATATTGCACAACGAACACAAGTTTATTGTACGTGCTTTAATGTTGCAACTGCAACTGCAACAGCAACAAATTGACACTATAAACAATGGTTGGTTGTAAGAGTATTGCAAATTAACGCATTTCCTATGACTTTATATGTATTCAATGCACATGTTTTATGAATCCGTTGACATTGAAGTGTTCTTTAAATGAGTAAATGATGTAAATATGAAAATTTTCAGATCAACTATGAATAAAGGGTATAAAATTTAACAATGTTTTGCTTTGTGGCTGTGTGAAGTCAGAATATAAAAAAAAGGCTTAGCAATAAATTAGTTACAAGAAAATAACAAAATCAAGTGATAACGTTGCAGTCGAACGCTATCGACTGCGCTATACTCTGATGCTACTATAAAAAAGAGTGGCAAGAAGTCTGCTTTCAAGGGCGGGGAGTACGTGTACGGGATAAGCGCGGCGTTTACAAATCGTGTGTAAAATATCAAAGACATAGATGATTCCAAACTTAACGAGGCGGCGCAGTGGCTGGTGTCTTACATATTTTTAATGCAGTTTTGCGGAGGACAAATTTGGTTGTTCAAGGCCGTTTACCGTTGCTTACTGCTTTAAATATTCCACTGAAATCGTGATCATGCATAGCCCAAGTTTAAAGTGTAAGGCAGCGAAAACAAAAACCCCTCCGGAAACATATCAAAACATCTTGTTTCTTTCTGAAGATATTTGTGCACTGTTAAAACTTTACCAAGTCTCAGCGATTATCTGTTCTTCATTATATCTTTTCGTAATATGCGTGCAAATGTACATTGGACGCACAACCGAATAAAAGAAAGAAATGAAATGTGCTCTCGTAGCAACAAGAAGAACTTTAAAGGCTAAGCATTATTTTGAGTTTTTTTTTAGTTTTGCTTTGCTAAGTAATATTTTCTGTATGCTGGTTGCACCAAACACAAAGCAGAATTACTAAGTAAATTTATCCTTTGCTTTTGCATCACCAGAAAGAAAAAACTAATAATTGTGTTGGTTTTTATGCACAGCAGAACGGTACATAAAATGTCGGTGCCTGCAAAAAGGTAAAGTGTAAGTACATTTAAAAATAAAAATTTTGACTACGAAATACACTTTCGGAATTTGTGCGCATCGCTGCATACATTGCGATGGCATAATTTGTGTCTAGTGTCATAGAATGAAATAAAAGGAAAGAGTATTAATGACCAGCAATTGCTAAACTGAAATTTGACTGTTTGTGTACATCTATGCATATGCAGCACCCTTAAATGTGAGTGTGTCAATTGTATATCGTTTATTGACCAGTCTCAGCTACATACTATATATATGATTTGACCATATATGAAAAAGTTTAGAGATTTCATTCATGAAAATATTTGAAAAGTTTAAATTAAGCAATATATGGTACTTGTCTTTTGAAAGTGTATTCAATCGTTAAAAGAAAAATTTTTATACATTTCAGCAATTAAAATTATTTCTTTAACTGTATCCAATATAATTATAGTAACAGAGTAAATTATTAACAGGGTGATCAATATAATATAGAATATGCAGAATACACTCACCGGTAGCATCAACAACACTGGTACAGTTAATTGCAAGTGCTCTCTCTCTCTATCTCGCTCTGTCTTTTGTTTTCACTTAGCACTCACACCCACACACAACAATAATTAATCTTTCTTTTTTATATATGTTTATACATTATTTTATTTTATTTTCACTGCATTTAACACACAAGAAAAAAATAATAAAAAAAAAGTAATGCAATTAATACCATCTTAAATGCTTTGCTTATTGTGTGTGTTATTCAGCGCGCTAAACGCAACAACAACACACTCGTTTTGGCACTGTTATCCTCTCAATTGAATTTTTTCGCGACCCGGCAAAGCAGCACCAACATGGCGTCCTCAATTTTAATTTGCTTAAAAACACTTTAAAAAGCAAATACACGGCGATTCTTTAATGTTATAAGCACTTTGCGTATGTTCAGTGCGTAATGTAAACACAATTTGACTATTAATATATTGCGTATCAATTGTAATTGAATAAATAAACGAACGACAATCTCCCAGCGATGTAAAGACGCGCAAAGTTCCAGGCTTACTGCCTCTGCGGTTAAAGCGGAACAAGTGGAATTAGGGCACTTGCCGAAGGTAACGATCGCTCTCTGCAGTTAGAGCAGGAGAGCTCTTTTAACCTGATGGAATAACATATGTTAATAATTAATAACATATGTTATTCCATCATGTCTTTTAATATCTCTATTCACGCAGTTGATGTACATATGTACTGCCTATCGGTGTGAGTTACAGCAGCGAGTTACAGCAGAGAGTAACAGCAGCGACTTATAGAAGAGAGTTACAGCAGCGAATTAACGCTGCGAATTGACATTTGAGGTTTTACGCTACCGACGCGTATATGTACATATATGTTAACACATCAAAAATATTTATGAATAAGTTGAAAATAATTTTGCTCATATTAGCGTTCAATTAAATGCCGTTCTTTATTGAACAAACATAATACTGTGTTCATTATCTTGTTATTAAAGGGTCTTTGGCCAAAGGCAGCGATTCATTGAATTTTTTTCATATGATTAATTTAACAATTCGTTCATTGCATTCAATAATAATTTTTTTTCTGCTTATGATTTACAATATAACGTTAAAAGATTTTCTTCCATAACATATTTGAGACTGTTGAAAATTTAAAAATAAGACAGTTGAACTCAAGAAGCGATTGGTGTTAACAGAAAGCATTGCGGGAAAGTCGCGCATTACTCTCTGTTCGCCAAACCAATCGCTTCATTCGTCGACGATCTTCTTAGTGGCGTTGTCTGTGAAGAACTGATGCAACTGGCTCGCGCTGACATCCTATGGCGAATGCGTCTAGTCGCCGACAACATGGACATCTTACGCAGCGTCATGTAATCCCGATTGAGCATGCGACAGAGTTCAATGAATGTGCATAAATACGGTGACTTGAGCTCCTTGGCCAGACGGTAGGCCCGATTGAGCACATCCGCTTGACGCTCATACTTGCCCAATACAGCATGCACCTTGGCCTCCAGCATGGTTGCCAAAAATTCCCAGATTCTGCTGCCGGCTCGACGTGCCTCATCGCCTGATTTCTTAGCGTTCGCTAGACTTTTCGTTTGATGATTATGCGCCAAATGAAGGTCAGCTATCTCATACAACAGATAGCTACGCTCCAGCGGCATTCGTGCGAAATGCAAACGGTTCTCCAGATTCGCTATGTTTCGCCTTTTAACGTGCATTTAATAATAGTTTGGATTAAGCATAAAATAGTTATCAATTATGGAAAGCACTTCTTACCTATACGCTTTGGCCTCTTCGTAGACGGATCCGCCATCTTCATAAGTGAACGTCTCACGATTACCAAAGACAGCCAACTGCGGCTCGGTGGGTTTTAAGTGCTGTACACCTAGAAGACGACACATGACATTACTGTCGTATGGAGTGACCCGAAAATCGGGCATGAGATACGTTTCGCATAAGCTCAATGCCAAGTTATTGTACACTTCGTTCATAAATTCCATTTTCCATGGCATTATCCTCTTTGTCTTCAGCACATTGAATTCGCTCATTACCTTCGACACATATTTTCGCAGGCCCTTTGAAAAAAAGGCTTCGATTAAAAAGCGTACACATAACAAAAACAAGGGCATCGATTTAAGCTTTCATACTCAAGTCTACATTAAAGTCAAATAAGGATCCAAAAAGAAACTCCCATCTCTTAAGGAACGATTTACCAATATGCTATATTCACCACTAACAAAATATAACTCACCACAGTATCCTTTTGTTCGCGCAATGACCGAATATGGCTTAAAATGGAAAACATATTTCGACGCGTTTGAAACTGAATGCGAAACATGTTGGCCTGATGCAAGCGATCCGAAAATTCCGAATCCTGAAACTTTTGATAGGATTCATTGTAAATGGGACTGCGGGCGTGAAGCATGCGTGTAAACTTTTTGATACGCGCGTAGGAACCATTTAAATATTTTTTACGTTCCGTGGCAGAATTGTAATATTTGTCCAACATGACGATGGGATTTCGACGCAATGTTTTGAGGAAGGCAATATCAATCCAGGAACCTTGTAAGTAGTTTTGATAAAAGATTTTTGTTTTGCGTGTGCGTCGAGCCGCATCCCATGGCGGAATCTTTATTTCCTCCTTTTCTATTAAACTTTGAACGTCACAAGATCCCTTCGATTTGTCCCTTAGGATCTTCCAGCGCATGTCCACAACCTCGGGTTTTCGTGGCTTCAGTATCTTCTCGTAAATGTTGCGCAATTTGGCCGAGTGCTTGAGAAAGAATGGACTCAAACTGTCGCCAACATTATCCGGAAAATTGCTGTTGACACACAAAATGCGCTGTTGAAACGGTATTTTCGATGTTCCCACAAATCGCCCAACATTGTCATGCAACAACATTTTGTTCTCCTCGAAACGGTTGAGTTCATATAAGGCATCGCATAAATGCTTATTGGCCAAGACATTCCATGGTGCTTTCTGTACCGCTCTCTTGCTGTCCGCCAGTGCTTCTTCCGGATGTGCTGTATCACGATTGAATTTACTACGCATGCACAGGGCAGTGCAATCGCCAATGTTGTTGCCATCATCTTCATCGACGCTCTTATCAAAATATTGCATTGCAGCCGTATAATGATGTATCCGGGCATAAGTCTGTGCCCAGCTCCGGTATATCGATCGGCGCTCTTGAGAGGACCAACCATTAATGTCCCAAGGTTGCAATTGTGGCACCAGTACTCGCGGTGGTACCAGAACGGCCGGCGGCGCTGTTGTAGCGGTCTCAAACTTACTGTTACTCATCGTTTGGTTTCAAATGTAAAACTCTCTAAATATCACGTAAAAAAAAAAAATTAAATAGAAAACAGCTAAAAGCGAAAAATGATTTAAGTGAAACTAAAATCGTGTTTGATTCGAATGTGAAATAAATAAAAAAAACATAGTAAATATATTTTATAAGACTGCTTTGACGAAAACAATCTAGAATCTCTGGATAACAAAGTGTTTACAGGATGTTTATTTGGTATCAAACCATAAGAACGTCAGGAAATGTAAGAGGCACTAGTATGATAGTTGAAAAAAAAACGAATCTCTGCATATTAATTTAAAAAAAAAACCAATGTAATATATATTTCGCCTAAACCTTACAGTTAACATTTTATTACAAGATGTATAGTTAAATAGAAATACGCAAGGTATTATATAAAAAAAAATATTCAAAAATTCTGTTCTTTTATTTAACAGCAAGAAAAAAAAACTACTCTGAAGCTGGCTTACGTTTGCTCCTTATCCTGAAAGGGATCCTTGCCAATGAACTTGTTTAGTTGTGCATCACCATCTGAGTCCAGCTGCGACAGTTCGGTGAAGCCCTCCTCATCAACAAAGCAAATCTCATGACCATCGGGATCGGCTAATATAAGCACTGTTACGGATGCCTTTCCGGGCGTATCCAGCTTTATCAATGGCTTCAAAATGGTGCCGCCAGCTTTCGTCACCGCTTCGAACAATGGCTGTTGAGTCGATGCGGGCACCGCAAATGCAATGCGTCCATAGGCCTTGGCTCGATTCAACGGCTCAGACAAATGCGTTAGACGCAGTGTTGCCTGATTATCGCCATATCTAAGCCAAAGTGATTCATCTCTCTTTATCAGCTTCATGCCGAGCAGTTCGTTCCAGTATTTGCGTGAGGCTTCCAAGTCACTGACATGCAACTCTACCTGCTGTACGGGATCTGGATTGACCGATGTCTCGTCAACAATGTAAAACTTAAAGCCATCTGGCGATGTTAGAACATTGCTTTCGCGATGCTTGGTAACGGGATACGAATGTTTAGCGGCACGTGGCAATATATCCTTGGAATGTATGGTAATGCCACCAAAATCATTGCCTACAATTACACACATGTGATTAATAGAACTTTTTCAGTTGGTTTTTTTTTTGTTTCAGTTACCCATCTCGTAGCTTTTCACGCCATAGTTGTAAGTTAGCTCAATGACAAAATGTGATTCTTCTGGGCCATAGCCAACCATGGTCTTACTCCAGCGATTGTCATAGGGTCTGGAAGTGAGATACAATATTTTATTTTTGTACACATTTAAAAACTTGATTCGAACTTACCCATTGCACTCAGCATCGCAGCCTTCTTTAAATTCCTCATGCCTTAGAACCTATAAACGATATAAAATTAAAAAAAAAAAAAAGCAATCTTAGTCATGACATACAAATACAGTCGATCTTTCATTTAACGAATCTCAAAGGAACAAAAAAAAAAATTCGTTATAAAGAAAAATCTTAATATAGAATGGGTTTTTGATTGAACCGAATTGCTGTATTCTGGATACTTATTCGTAATATAGAAAACTTTGTTATACGGTAGTTCGTTATATGGAAGGTCGACTATATTATAAAAATGAAATCTAAACATTGCTGTTAGTTTTTTGCTATCTCAAACTATAATTAATTAACGAGTTGTGGATTTATGATGCCCAGCTGCCAAGTCACATAGTTGATTAGATAAAAAAAAAAAATACATTCGTGATTGTTAAGTCAAGTAATTACAGCGGTATGCATGATGTGTGTATGTACATATGTATTTACATACAAACAAGCATTAACTAAATGTACGAAATGCATGAGATTCTAACCCAGCTTGTGATTTTAGCCAAGTTAGTTTCATTTTGATCTTACCTGCATGCCCAGAATATTGCGAAAGAAAAAAGCATTTTTAGCGCGATTACCAATCTTAAAAACGTAGTGGAGAGCGCGTCCCGGTAGTAAAGTCGTCATATTGTTTATGTTGCTGCGTGAAATTTAAGAATGTTTTCAAAGCTTAGAATCTCAATTGGTGGTGGCCAATGCTTGCGTATAAATTTGTTAGAGATGCGTCAAGTGTGGAGTAAATGCTGTTAAGACACAAAACTGTTAACTCCCAAGCTTGTTAATGGAAAATTTAGTTTATACTCAAACAATTTTGATCTTAAATATTCAACCTTATTTTAGAATGTTAATTCAAAAAATGTTTATGTGCTTTTTATACCAGTGGTGCCAAAAAATTGTTATGTTTGTCAGCACTACTAGTAGGCTGCTTCTCATCTATCGATAGCATCGATAAATACACTTGCCATTTATAGCACATCGCTAAACATCTGGCTTGATTTTGTTGTGTAACTGAAACGCGTATATATTAAGTATAACTAAATTAATAACGCAAATACATATCATTTAACATTAATCTAAAAATTACAGAAGACACTCACAATGTCTGCACCCGCCGCCCGTGGCACAACGTCCCTGCTGAAACGCGCCTGGAATGAGATACCCGATATTGTTGGCGGCTCCGCTCTGGCTCTTGCTGGTATCGTTATGGCTGGAATTGGCCTGGCCAATTATTACTCAAAGGATGGTGACAATCGTCTCTACAAGACCGGCTATGTTGTCTTCCGTCACGATGATCCCCGCGCCCAAAAAGTGCGCACCGATCCCGATGATTGAATAAAAACGCTGTGAAACTGCGATCGTTCATCATTCTTTACAATATTTTTTTTTTGCCAATCGCAATACAAATACATTTGTATTTAGCTAAGTACAACCAACAAAATTAAGAGTCATGAGTGTTTGTAGAGGTGAAGTGTATTTATGTGTATAAAACTAAGATGACTGCTCTGGCATCTGCAACACAAATTCGCAAATCCGGTGGAACACTTTATGGTGCACTTCATAGGCAGCAAGCGTAAGGAAGGTTTCTTCACAAAAAGCACATTGGAAATTACCTAAACTACCTGAACTGTTATCCTTTTCTTCCATATCAGAGTCACTGTTCAGTGTCTCAATAATGTCGACAGCTATAAACAAAAGCAAATAACGAGTTGTATAAATGATTAGGCTATCATTGAAAATATGTTGGGCACTTACTCTCATTGGGTTCGTTCTTAAAATCCAGTTTTTCAGGTATAATGTTTTCATCAGCAGCCTTATTTGTGGTTTTATTCGACGCCAACGACTGTCGATTCTGCTGCAATTGGCGTGAGCGACGTTGTTCATACTTGAGCGCCACATTGAACTCACTGTAGGCTGCGACCCATTTGGTATTGAAATCGTATATCATTGTCAGTTGCTTAATGCAAATGCGGCATATTTGCTTGGGGTAATCATCAACCTTGCTTAATGGCGGTAACGACGCCGACGCTGGCAAACACGCTGAAATCAATTCTGTTATTGGTATGGAATTTTCCATTACCACAGCGTTCTCCTCAAATATGTTTAATGCTTCTAAGCACTCGTTGCCGCAAGTGCGGCAAATATTTTCAAATATATCCATCGCTTATTGAATGCAAACAACTAAATACAAGGCAAATATTAGCCCGCGGTCATGTAAAACGTCTGGGACACACAAACTTATCGATATCGACATACTATCGAGCCCTACATGCGATGCCCCTGTCCATCAGTGTCTCATCACTAGTGGCGGTGCAACGAAACAGAAGCTGCAAATGGGAAAAAACAAAAACAATGCAGCAGAAATTAATTGTGTACAGCATTGTCATATCGTTTCTAATCATTCAACCTGTCACCCATGCGATACAAGCGCGCAGTGACAAGGAACAACCCCAAACGGTAGTCTCCGGCACAGCTGTGCAATCCGTTGTGCCCGTTCAGTCGCAATCGCAAGCGGGCACCAATTACCAGGCATCATCAACATTTAATCCATTGGGACCAAATGTACTGTGCTCGTTCTTGCCGCGTGACTTTTTGGAATGCAAGGAGCCAATTGATCATCGGGACAACGTAACGGCATGGAAGGAGAAAGACCACGGCTGTCTGCGTTTTGGTGGCTCCTACTATCAGTCTGTTGAGCACACTAAAGTCCAGTGTACGGTATACACAGACATCGATTGCTATGGAGCAAGGACATTCTTTCGCGATGGCGTACCATGTGTGCGCTATACTGATCACTACTTTGTAACTACATTGATCTACAGCATGCTGCTAGGCTTCCTAGGTATGGATCGCTTTTGCTTGGGCCAAACAGGCACCGCCGTGGGCAAATTATTAACAATGGGTGGCGTAGGAGTCTGGTGGATCATAGATATAATATTGCTGATTACGAATAATCTGTTGCCCGAGGATGGCAGCAATTGGAATCCATATGTTTAATGCTAACGAATGTGTTAAGGCCATCAGATTTTGGCATCTGAGTGTAAATTGTTTTTAGTACGTAATTTGAGTATAATTAGCCGAATTTTTTAACCAAAAAATAAAACTATTGAAGATAATTGAGTAAACTACCAAAATAATAATAATAAAACCTTAAAGTTAATGAAATAAAAAGTAGCTATATTATAGTTATTTATCATGTCTTTTATAAAATGTTAAATTAACATCAATATGAGCAGCATAACTAGAACATCGTATCGTGCAATATATCGATAGCAAACGCAACGTACCATCACCATTACAACAATGGCCGCTTATCAGAAACTTTGAAAATAACAACGCATAAAAGTCGGGTCAAACCAAAGAATCTATACTCTTTAGTCTAACAAAATACTTGAACAGTTTGCATTCACTGCTGCTGACTGATAGTCAAGTACATATCAAATCGCATTGACTTGTGACAGTCGGCTAATTAAATATACAAACATATCCAAACGCTTAGTCGGCCGTTTTCTCTAGCAATTTGTTTTTTTTTTCAATTGCTTAGTCAGCGCCATTTTGACAAGTGTGCAGCTGTAAAAATGAAATTTTTTATAGCGACTGCGTTGCTGCTGGCTTTTGTAGCCATTTCAAATGCCACCGAGGATGATCCACATATGCTTAGCGATGAATTCATTGAGCTGGTCCGCAACAAGGCCAAAACCTGGCAGGTAATTCAATTAACATATTCCTTGTTGTTTTCACTGCTGACGTGACGTTGACTCATGTATCTGCATATGTATATATGTATGTTTTGTTAATCCCAGGCTGGACGGAACTTTGACGTGACTGTGTCGGAGCATCATATTCGCGCCCTAATGGGCGTACATCCCGACTCGCACAAGTTTACGCTGCCCGAGAAGCGCGAAGTACTGGGTAATCCGTTGCTGGCTGATGGTGGCGATATTCCCGAGGAATTCGATGCGCGCTCAGCGTGGCCAAATTGTCCAACGATTGGTGAAATACGTGATCAGGGCTCTTGCGGCTCCTGCTGGGCCTTTGGCGCTGTTGAGTCCATGTCGGACCGTGTAAGTAATAAAGAAAAGAAAAAATAAACAAAAACAAATCACATGACGCAGCTCTGATGCTTATCGCTTTGTGTTATCGAATGCTCCACAAATTGCGTTGCAATGCTGTGTTGTGTTCTTTGTTTTGAATGAATTTGTTTTGTTTTAATTTTTCTTTGTGATTTTGCAGGTCTGCATACATTCGAATGCAACTCTTAACTTTCACTTTTCTGCTGATGATTTGGTGTCCTGTTGCCACACTTGCGGTTTTGGCTGCAGTGGAGGTTTTCCTGGCGCTGCCTGGAGCTACTGGACTACCAAGGGCATAGTTAGTGGCGGCTCCTATGCTTCCAAAGAAGTAAGCATTAAAATCGCGAGTCTTTGCATTACATTTTTTAATCATTAATGCTTGTTTCACGGTGTTGCAGGGTTGCCGACCCTATGAGGTTGAGCCCTGTGAGCATCATGTGAATGGCACACGACCACCATGCCATGAAGTTAGCACACCACACTGCAAACACCAGTGCCAATCCGACTACTCTGTAGACTATGCCAAAGATAAGCACTTCGGCGCCAAGGCATACTCAATCAATCGCAATCCAAATGACATACAGCGCGAGATTATGACCAATGGCCCAGTTGAGGGTGCATTTACTGTCTATGAGGATTTAATCTTGTACAAGACGGGCGTCTATCAGCATGTCCATGGCAAAAGGTTGGGCGGTCATGCCATTCGCATTCTCGGCTGGGGTGTCTGGGGCGATAGCCGTGTGCCTTATTGGCTAGTTGGCAACTCATGGAACACTGACTGGGGTGACAATGGTTTCTTCCGCATTCTGCGTGGTCAGGATCATTGCGGCATCGAGAGTGAAATATCAGCGGGTTTGCCCAAATTGTGGGCTAACTAAAATCCTCGCATAACTGTAGCAACTTCACAATATGTACGTTTACCGATGAACGTTGCCTTTTTGTTAAATCCTGTATGTAAAGAAGAACACAGACGACTTAGAGAGTAAATAAAAATAAACAAATTACTTCAAACATTTTTTTTACTAATTTAATATCATTCAAAATTTCCCAGCGTCACAGAATTCAATTGAAACCTCATTTAATCAATTTGCTGAGTGCTTCGGTATTGCAATTCAGATTTACACCCAATGGTTCAAGCACCCCACCCCAGTTTAAAGTACGCATGATAAATAAATAGTCGAAATGTTTATGGTTTTTCACATCCATTCTTTTTATTAATATGGATTTTTCTCATTTGTAACATCAAATAGATAATTTTCATACATTTATTTTAGTGATTTCATTTTTTGCTTTTTTTTTGTGTATTTTTGGTATGAACTTGACTTTATTGGAAGCTGCCTAGCGCTCTGTCGTTTTTTTGTAATGTAGTTGGAAAAATATTTGGACTGCCATTTGGAATGCTCGCCGAACCTTCACAAATTGTTGTTGTTCATTTTTTCCTAGCACTTTTTAAAAAACGTTATTCATATGGAAAATAATCTGTCGCTTGCACAAACATTCTAAATGTGAAATATTTAGTTTTGTATTTATGTTCTTTATCTCTTGCGTAGTTTGTAAATAGATTGCATTTTTGCTTGGTTTCTTTTTCTTTTTTTGTAGAATTTTCTTTCAATAAATACATTATGTATATATAATTTTATTTTCTGTGTACAGTTATACTATAAGAAGTAAATATGTATGTTTTTTTTTTTTCTTTTTTCAAATGTTGTTAATCTCTAACGCATGTTGTTGGACTTTTGCACTTAATGCATATAAAACATTACATTTATACATATACACTATATGTCTGTATATTGAACAACTTCTGCACATAAATATATGCATATACATAGTACTAATATTGAACGCTTTCTTTATTTGCCTTTGGGTATTTATTATTTTGTTCACATTTACGATGCACAAACATATAGTAACTATAACATTCTCAGCTGGATTTGGCTTATCAGCTAGTATATGGTGGGTTAAAAAATGAATACAATTCAAATTCAATTCAATTATTCGCAATTTGTTTTTGTTTCTAGCTCATCTTTATAGAAGTAAGCACAGTTACATTATTGGAATTGAAGCTTATCTTTTCAAACGCTTTCAAAAGCATTCTGTTTCAGAAATATAGTATATTGTTGGAATATTAAAAAAATAGCTATGGGGAAATTGTAGAAAATTGTTAGAATGAAGATTTCTACACATTAAACTACACGTTCATAACTAAAGCTTTTCTATTTTGAATGTGTGTGTTTTAGACATTTCGAAAAGTTTTATAAACAAAAATTGTTTTTTGGAAGTGTCTTACATCATTAATTCACATCAATGTCGATTCATTTATTTTGATATCTAATATAATTTCAATATGTGTTTGTTTTTGGAACACCGGCTTCCATATATATACTTACTATATATATATATATATATTTTAACTTTTGTTTGTTTTTGAAACACATATACTAAATACTTATGTGTACACATACACATAGTATGTATGAATGTATGTACGTACATACATATATATAAATAAATAATTTTAAACTCTTCAATTTGCATTTTTAGGAAGTACTTTTAATTCGTATCTCTGCTTAAATACTTGTGTGAAAGTTTAACTAATCCATCATTTGGTATTTTTGGGTCCATTTTGTTTATTCCTTGTGTTTTAGGTTAGTTTTAGTTAACTTGTGTGGCCAGCATATGTATGTAGTATGTAAATATAAAGTATATCTATGTATATATGTGTGTATGCATATGGATCAGGTCGCATTGAGTTTAGGATTAATTGAAGACTGTCTGACATCATCATTATCATCTCAAATATATATAGACTATATGAACTCAATTATTTTTTATCACAAATGAGCGCAGATTGTTTTAAATGCTTTCTTTTAGCATCTGGTTTTTGGTTAGATAGTTCACACAATAATATATATATATATATATATATATATATATTTATCTATGTACTTATGTCTTTTTAACGATAAGAACACTAATTGTTTTTGGAATTTTGCAACCGAATACAATATGTCACATTGAAAAGTTATTTATTTATATAATATAAATGTGTATATGTATGTATGTTTTTTTTTGCATACAATTAAAATATTAGAAAAAAATCGACATATTCCTGAAAACAATTTCGAATAGATTTTGAATAACATTTTGCATTTACATCTTTAGTAGCGAAAGACTATCACAAATATAGTATGTATGTATATGTATATAGAGATTCCTTACAGGTTTCCTTAAGAAGCAGAACTATAAGAATCAGATTGTTTTCTTTTGCATAATTTTTTTTTTTTTTTTTTTTTTTAATAATCTTTTAACTTTACAAGCACACACGCACACACATACAGACACATAAATATAGGGTTTTTCTTTGATAAATTTTCGGAAGCATTTTTCAATTAATTTTTTTTTTCTTTTAAATGTTTAAATGTTCATAGTTTATAAATTTTGCTTGGTTTTCGGAAATGCATTAAATTTGCGATTTTGATTTTGCAACTCTTTGAATAATGCCCAACAATTAATCCAGCCAGCCACATTAATTATACATACATATAGTAAGTATTATACTATGTAAGTAGGTTGTATAGAGAGATCTTTGGTAATAATACTCGTTTATCGTATCTCCTCATGTGTTCTTGTACTTATCCCCAGTTGTTCTTTGTCCCTCAGTTAGTATATACCACATTATATTGAACTTTGTTCGCTTGCATATGTTAAACGGTTTTTTTTTCCATTGAGTAAATATGTATATTATTTGTATAGAGTACTGTAATTTTGTTATACAACTTAGCACATACAATTATATGTGTATATACATATATATACGTTGAATTTTTTATATGTATCTTCTCTGCTTTCAATTATTGAGTGTGTGTGTGTGTGATTTGCATTATTTTTTTTTTATTATTTAAGTGGTTTGGAAAACCATCAAACAACAGGAGGAAACAGTCTTTCTTTCCAGGTACCTGTGAAATAAATTGAAAATAGATTTGAATTAATCAAATTCAACCAAGTTATCTTAAATAACTAAGAACTTTTCAAGAAGTTTAGATCTGTAAAAATTCTTTTCAAAAATCAAATATTCTTTAAGAGTTTTTCTTAGTATCTTTCTGTATTTAAGTTATAAGTCATTTTGAATATATGTTTATTTTATAAAATTAGGTAACTAAGTATAATTGATTTTCTACTCACCGCGTGACACATTTGACTTGTGTTATATGTTGTACAATTGATTTATTATTATAAAAGTTATTTTTCTCTTGTAATTTTGTATATACACCATATAATTTGCTATATATCGCGCATAATATATATAATTATAAGAAGTTTATGCATTATACACAGATGTAGTATATGGAGGCATCGATGCTAATCCATTTTATAAGAGAGTAGGATTTGATGTTGCATGTCATCTAAACAGGCACGAAGCACTTGTTATACTACGTATGCAGCAGTTGTTGTTTTAGTAGTAGTAGTAGTAGTAGTATATGTGTGTAAACAAGTAGTATAGCTATAAATATCAATGTATTTAGTTGATTGCTAGTTGCATGGCTTGTACTTGTTGTGGGAGTTCATTTTACTGGTTGAGTTTCTTGCCGGTTCTGATCAACATGCGCTATAAACTACAAAACATATAGCTAGCTCGTTCGCTCGCTTCCTCTCGTTAGTTTAACAGCAAGTGCGATCATTCTTTCTTCTTCTTGCTTTTGCGCTCTCTTGCTGTGCTTTCGCTCTTTAAATTTGATGTTTGGTTTAGTGATGGCTCAGGTAGGTCTTGCGCTTTAGATAGCCGCTGCGTATTGGCGATGAGAGGCCTGTCTCATTGCTGTACATTCACAATGCGATGTCATAGATTGATGTTGGTTGTGTGTGTGCGTGTATGTGTGTGTGTGTGTAGAGATTTTATGTGTGATTTTTTTTTTTTTTTTTTTTTGAATAACGTTTTTTTTTTTTTTTTTTTGGAGAAAAGAGATATAGTTATTGTTGAGACAGGTTTCAATTGTTCCAATTAAATTGTAGTGTTTTTTTTCTGTTTTGCTGCACAACACCGATTTAATCAAATGCATTTAAATCATAACAAACAAAAAAAAACTCAACTTCAATAATATATAAACCAAACTTTGAACACTAAACACCAATTTATCTATTTAAATATATTTATATATACATTTATATATATGTATATTTAATGCTTTGAGCGCATTTTTGCCATTTTCTGTAATGAATTTCGTTTCAAATGCATGGCGCTCTTGCATTACAACTACAGTGTTGGTAAACGTTTATTAAACTTCATTCGTTGGTTGTTCATGCAGCCTATATGTTTGTGTGTGTGTGCGTATTGGTGTGTGATTTGATTGATTGTGGATTGAAAGTGGATCGCATCAAGATCGAATCGAATCGGAGGGGGAAGGCGTGACGTGACGTGTGGCAGTAAGCGGTTTTTAAAGCGTCGGTTATTAAAATCAAAGAACAAACAAAGAAAAGATACAATTCGAAATCGTAACATTATAAATCATATTGTACATGTACGTCTATAATAATAAATACTATAGTATAGATATGTATGTTTATAAACAAGATTATATATTCTATTACTATTAATAGTTAAAGCTCTTTCTTGCATATATGTACATATATGTATATGTTATACATATACATATATATGTATATGCATATATATCTGTATCTGTGGCATATATATGGTATGTAGTGTGTTACACTCGTATAATGTGTGTTATATGTTTTTTCTTTCTGTTGTTTTGATCGTTGCAATTACATTAAGCATAATTTCAATCCAAATAATAATAATAATACAAACTATAATTGCACTAATAATAATAATAAAAATATTTTACAAATACATTGTACAAATAGTAATGCAAATAATACTAATCATAGGAATAGTACATAATAGTAAAGGCATTTCAAATGAACTTTTGATTTAACTTAAAATTTAATCATTAACACATTTTGCGTCTCTTTTTTTGGGTCTGCTGCTTTTTTAGGGAGGAGGGGGGGGGGCGGGGGGCGGGTTGGTTAGCCAGGCGATGCATCCTTGCCAAATTCAAACTCAAACTCAATGCTCTCGTCCAGTTGGCCCAGGCTGGCACTGTTGGGTGTGCTTGGTATCAAGGGTGACGCCTCAAATGCATTGCTAATCATTGGTTGTTGGAATATTGTTGTTGTTTTTTTAAAATAAATTTTGTTGTTTTGAAAGGAGGAAATAGTTTGATGCATGATTAAATGACGCCAGAGCGATAGAAATAGGCAAAGAGAAAGAGAGCTTGACAAAAGGTTTTGAGCTTAAGAAAAGCAAACATTTAGCCTTTTACACATTGGGGCACAAACAGGTTGCTGTTAACAGGAGGACAACGTGCGCCGTAGAAGCATTACAATCACATAAATATACATATACAAACAAAAGCATAAATTAACGAAACAAATAAACTTAATATTTAGGCCATAGAAAAATAGATAATACCAATATTAAGTTTAAGCAAATACACACCATACAAATATTTATCTATTAACATTAAAACACATATACACATATACATGTACAACACACACAGAGAGGGGTGACGTTACAGGACTCCGCACAGAAACACCTTGCCACATGCCACACTTAGTTGTTGTGCGTGTGTGTGTGCGACCTTACCTTCTGCGTCGCGGATTTGCCGATTGTCCCGGCAAATTGAAGCAGCCACGTGGTATGACCATGCGTGCATTACCCTTGGCCGGACGAGAGCCACCAACTACCTGAAGACCAGCCAAATGGGCTGCATAGCCATCGCTAAGAACCGTTGCATTCGATTGCAATTTCTTGCCAACCTGCAAACAGCAAATGAAATACAATATACAATAGACAGTGCCATAGTCATATGATTTTTTGCTTACCTTGCCAACAATAAAGATTTGTTCGGGTCGCATGCCCACATTGGTGTAGACACTAATATCCTTGCTGCTGCCGTAAGCGGCAGTAATTGAGATTCCATGATTTTGCACGAGATTATTAAGATAGGCGGTCTTGTGGCCGAGCGGATCGGTGGATAAGCCATCAGCGAATGAGATGAGGCCATGTGGAAAATTATGTTGACTGAGCCAGGAGACAACACGTTGCTGCTGCATATCCGGCCGTCCGGTAATATAGATAAGCAGATAGCCCAACTCTTGCCAATGGCGACAGACATCAACGGCTCCAGCGCGCACCTTGGGATCACGTCCAGTCACCGACATGGATGCCGTAAAAGAGCCATCGATGCTAAACACAACGCATTCGGTTAACGGTGGCACCACAGCCATGTAACAATCAACGGATGTATGATCGCCACGCACCACCATTTTGATGGGATAAATGCCATAGCCGAGTGAGACCTGTTCGGGTATGCTGTATGAGATGCGTCCGTTCTTATCGGTCACTTCGGTGGTTAGGAATGTCCATTCGCCCGCCGGTGGATCCTTCATAATATGCACATCCACCTTCTCGCCGTGCAGCGTTATCATATCCAATGGCCCGTACATAAAACGTGCATTCAAACGCTGCTCACGACTCTCCTGAACAATAACATCGTTGGCCCGATGATTGGCGGCCACATTCTTTAGCTTGACCGAGGTGCGCTTTTTGATCCACTTTTCGCGCGGCTGTCCCGGATGAAACGAGGCATTGTCCTTGTCATCGTGCGAGCCCACAAATGGTATGCCCTCAAATTTACCAATTTGTCGCAATATGAAGGCAATCACATCGGGACTCTCCCAATAGCTGGCATGGAAGAGATGCGGCAGAGCATGTGCTGGAAAATTGCTCAAGCCTTCTGGACAATATAGAGCATAGTCCAAACGTTTTGTGCCCCACCATTTGTTTTGAACTGCAATACAAAAAACCAAAAAAGTCAGTCTCGTTAGTCAATCAATCAATCATAGAAGTAGAGACATTTCAATCACTTACGTGCATGTATTGTACTTAAGGAAACATTTTCGATGAGGCCCGAAATAGTGCTTTGCATGGATGCATCCGATAGACGACGGCTGGCCAGTAAATTGTTGCCATCATTAAAATGCTGCGGATGCGATTGTATGACCTCCACTGAATCATCACAACGAATGAGAGAGAGAAAGCATTAGGTACTATACTAATGAACATGTCATTCAATCTTACATAAATGCAACGGCTGTCCATTGCCTAATGGGTATTTGACATAGCGCGGCACATTCACCGGCGATAAAATGGAGAAGCGTGCACTTAATAGCGGCTCCAGACGTGAGGCAATTGGATCGGTTGGATGAAACAGGTTGTACACCTGATGGCAATTGGGTCGTGCCAGCGCCGCTTTTGCATCGTGCAATTTACGTGCAGCCAGCACAACAGACAATGGTGAGCCAAACATAAAGAAATCGCACACCTCAAAATCCAATCGGATGGCACGCGAATCGCTGGAGGAGCTGGAACGTCGTCGTCGTGGTGATGGCGCCACCAGCAAACGCTTTGCATCCAAATCTGAATCAATGAAACGCTCATCATCATCCATGCGCGACATACGAATGCTGTCGCCAACGGCACAGGTTGGACCATGGCAGGCAGCCTGAGATGGATTGGCGGCATTCGATTGGCTGCCATTGGAGCGACAGAGTGCCTCGTAGGCCAGCAACGAACCCATCGAGTCGCCAATCATAACAATTTGACCAGAGAAACCATGACCCTCCTCCGACTTGAGGAACTCATGGTAAACAATGTTGGCAGCGGCGACAGTCTTGCTGACCGTCTCCTGAAATTCGGGTGAAGCGACCGCCAGCAGCGGTATGGCACCAATGGGCACATCAGCTATATTTGGTATATCGGCCGCCGAGGGCGAAGCATCAAACGAGTACGGACTGAGACTGGATAGTATGCCCAGTGCATCTGTGCAGATCGATGGACACGGCACCATTTTGATGGTCATGTGTGTGAGGAGGCTGGGATAATGCTGACGCATAACCGCCTCGAATGAGCCACGAAATGTTGTTACGTCCGATTTTTTAGCAGTCAATTCGCTAACCGCATCCAAAACACTGCCCGCATGCACCACCAGAATCAGTATGGTTGTGGGACAGGATGGTGTGCTTGGTGAGCCCGGTGGCGAGGAGTCATGACTGCGATCAATGCTGGCTGATGAGCGCAATTGCCGCTTATTGCCACGCTCTGAGGCGACACGCATTAGAAAGTCCTGATTGAATATGCTATCCTCCTGCTTATGTCGTCCAGCGGTGCCGCCAGTGCCAGCACTGCCACTGGAGCTGCCACCATGTGGCGGCGGACTATCATCGCCCTCACCCAACAGCTCCAGTGAGCTCCATTTGGCCAACGAGTTCGTCTCATTTGTGTCTGGTAAATGACATTAATTACATATATAGTTCAAAGCGCATAAAAAGATTGTATATGAATGGCACATACCTAGACAATCAAAGAACTCTTCGTCTGAGTTGGATTTGGAGTCAACTTCGAGTCGTTCCATGCGCCAATTGGCAACCTGTTAAGAGAAACACAAACAGCATTAATTGCTTGCTCCCTCCATACAATATTTATTGTGAGCTGCTATATCTCTATCTATATTCTATGTTCCGCCTACGACTATGTTGGGAACGTTGAAGGAGTTGGAGTAAGTGCTGAAACAGGAACTTACATGTCGTCGCGTCCCGGACTTTTTGCTCTGCTCAATATATCGGGTTACGGTTACGGATCGGAATCGGTGTGTTGATGTGATTGTTGTTGGATTTGATATATAATTTGTATGTGACAAAAGTAAATCAAAGTTATTTTTTTAATGATAAGAACTAATAACACTCAAAGGACAGAACACATAAACATAGAAGTAGTATGTACATAAAGAAGGAAACGGACAAGAAGTCGAACTTCACATAGCTTAATATTAAATGCAGGGCTTCAAAAATGCTTAAAAACTTGCATCCCCCAAAATACTGCATCAAAATAGTGCATTTGGATGCCACGCCCAGCCATAATTAAAAGGTGCTGTCCTGTTCTAGATCGTTTAAGATATTTTTGGCCGGTGGTTCAAGAGTTAAATAGATTTGCTTATCCTGTTCATTATAAGATAGACGAACTTAATATTTTTAGGCATGCAAAAGGAACTCAACTTAATCCTATCAACAAATCACATTAACAAAACTGTTATAATTTGTTTTCTTCATTAACATAAAGTTTTTACCCTCGAGTTATTTTAAGCTAATCTGCAATTTCCTTTTCACATTGTAAACACCTCATCATCATTAGAACAAGAATAACAACAACAAGGGACAGAGTACAAAAGCAACAACAACAACAAGAATAGTCCATGAAGAAGAGAACATCAGTAGCAGCATCATAAGCAACACAATTGGACATCAGCTCACCTGCAGATCAAAACTATGAGCTGAACCCACTGGCGAGTGTAGAGCACCCTTTGATCCAAATTTGGCCCTGTTGGCCATTTGAATGCTTTGGGAACGAGATCGCTGATTGCTGGCACTTTGAGCGCTCAGCTCCACATGGGTGTTGCCAACATTATCGTCATTCTCATCATCATCCTCCTCATCTGAACTGACCTCAGCACTGGGTGGCTGCTGGGTAACAATTGGTGGCAAAGCTGGTGCAGATTTCTTCCTTTCTTTCAAACTAGAAGTAGGCGCTGCTGTTGCACTGCTGACATACGCTTCCGATATGCTATCTATAAAAGGTAGATAAACTTTGTGACATTGGCTAAATGTAAGATGGCTTTTTTTATTACCATCACTGCATTCCTCGCCGCTGCCCATTTTCTTGGCTAGCGCCAGCTGCGTTTGACGCTCAAGTTCGCGTATATCCTCAATGGTTAGGCCATGCCATTCATCTTGCCACGCCCAGGCTTGACGATGGGCGCGCAACATTGTTTTGCGCAGAGCAATATCATGTATGAACTTTTCTAGTTTGGTTTGCATGCCCCAATAACGAAATTCGACGCGACAAATCTTATAGGCGGTCATTAGGGACATATTGCGTGATGTTGGCTGCTTCTTGCCCTTCACCTCACGCCAATATTCCTCCAGCCAATCATCGCCTAAGGGGCCACGAGCCGTCTTCTCCGATACATATTGCTTGGGATCCTCCTCCTTGACATAATCGCCACCCCACAATTGATCTTTGACAATATCAATGACATCTACAATTCGAAATACAAATGTTATCAATCAACGTTAACTTTTAAGACTATATTTTAAGATCAGTTCGACTTACCAACAACGCGATTGCGTAGATCGCTGCCCGATAGCTGAAATACATTATCCTGATATCCATTGTCTGGATGATAATAGGTCTCAATATCCAGCGAGAACTTTTCCACAAAGGGGCAGGTGTAACGTGTCCTTGTATATGGATAGGCATTCCATGCCTCCTCCTCAACGGTTAGTGCACTTTTTGGCAATAAACCTGAAAGATGGGTTGGAATATTTGTTTCAACATCGTTAAGAAACTAAAGTTGACTTCCACTTACTTTTAATCCAACCTGGTAAATGACTGCCGACGTGATAGATCTTTTTTGTATACTGTCCATTACCGCCGGGTCCATCTTTATAGGGTTCATTGATAATGATCTCAACGCCGCTGCCTTCGCCATGACTCTCTTCGCGACTCTTTTTCTGTGTAAATAAATCAAGTTGTTAGTTCGAGCAATTTAAATTGATGCGTTTATCCTATTAACTTACCGCTATCATATACAGCTGGGCAATCCGGTACTCCTCAACGGTCAGCGGCAATGGTATGCGATACTCCTTGATCAACATTTTGGATTGTTGTGGGTGTGTGTGTGTTTATTACAGCGTGTTTTTCTTCTTCAGCTTATTTAATATCGCTCTCATACTCTTATTCTCCACTTATATATATACATGTATATATCTCTCTCTCTCTCTCTCTCTCTCTCTCTCTGTGTCTATGTCTGTTTCGCAAGCTTCGGCTTAAGTTCTTAGGCTTTGGGCAGGGCAATCATCTTAGGCTATAGGCAATCGTCGGATGTTGTTAGTGTTCTATGTTATTGTTTTTGTTCTATGTTTGTTGTTGTTAATGTGGCTTTTGCTGTTGCTGCCGCTTGCTGCTTCTGATGCGCATGGCTGTAGTTGCTGACGCTGGCGTCTATGACCTGCAAATGTGGCAAGGTTGGATTTAACATTTTTTTCGTTTTTCGATTCTTTTTTTTGTCCAGGGCGCTCGAGGTCGACGGTTGCCTGAGCCCTAGTTAGTTTGTGGCTTTATATGGCTTCCGTGTAATACTTGTAATGTGCGGCGCCTCATGGAGGCAGGTATCTTAAATGTAAATTACCGTTTTATTTATTGATTGGCCCATGGTAGGTAAGCAAAATAACAGCGACAACAAAGAGCTGACATTATTCTGATTGTCAGGTGGGCACTCAAGCTGTCAATAAGACAACTACTAAGTACCGCAATTGCAGCAATTTAAAAAGGTTACACTCGGAAAAATGTTTTGTAGTTCATATATACAAAACTTAAGAAAGTTCAGTCCAACAAAAATAAGATATACTGATTGTAAGTAAATAGAAAGCAGTCCTAACTTATACTTTCTCAGAGTGTTATACCACAGGGACCAATATATAGAACAACAACAAAAAATAAACTGGAATGATATTGTCAACAAGAATGAAAAGGTCCGATAAGGTCGGTCGTCACAGCTCAAATTTCACAAAGCACTCGAAGCTATTTTTTTTTTTTTTTTTGGTTTATCGTGCGTAATTTTTTGCTGTTACCTTGAACCGCCCCTGCTAATTGGATTTATTGTTGACTAACTACCGACAACAAGCACAGAGAACAGACCATCCTTCTCTCTCCCCTGTCACCACCACAATCATCATATATATATATATATATATGTATGTATACATACCTGCTCTCTCTCCCACTAATTTTTTTTTTAGCTTTCAGCGCTTGACCTATGCAATCAACAGAGAGCAAGAGAGGTAAACAGGAAGAACGGTAAATGCAGTAGAGCTCAATTTGCTGTTGTTATTATTGTTTTAATATCATTCATTTGATTGTTCCAATGGAATCGATTCATTAAATTGACAAGCTGATCACCAATATATATTTATGTATATATTTTGTACTTCAAACTAAACGTTTAATCATGTACAAACAATTCAAGAGCTTTTTAATTTTAACGTTATAAAGATTTAAAAAAAAGGTTTAAGCAATTATTGCGATTTATGAGTTGCTTCGGTCCAGACAAGTTAATTAACAAAAATTCGGCCACATAAATGTATGTTTATACATAGCTAAAATGCAGTTGAAACTGTTACATACATACGTGAACTTGAGTTGAGCTCAAGCTTCGTCAGAATACATTTAGGTTAACAACTAAACACCTTAATACCATTATATATATATATATATATGTATGTATATAGAGACTTTTTTTATCGTTTTGAATGCTCTTGATTTTAATCAAGGTCGGCACATTTACCATTGAGCGAATAATAAGCGCAAAGCGTAAACAAATCGCTTAAGCTCTATCTTCATATACAGTGTTCCCTCCAACATTGAAACTTGCGGGGAAAGGAATTATTATAAAACATTTAATTTGTTTGGCAAATCAAATAGCTTTTAAACAGATTTGACAAGTGCACATTGGAAAATTGTAAGAAAATAAATGCGTTTTTCGTGTTGTGGTCGTCGTCTTCCTGTCTGACAAGTTCGTTTTAACAAACATCGTAAAAATACAAACATATGTACATGCATACATACGTACATTTGCAAGCAGAACAGTTTATTTTGTTGACCTTGAGATTGGTTTAAAATTTGCAGCTCGCAGCATTCGTATGTACTATCTGACCAGTGGGAGTGTAATCTTGTGTATGTATGTATGTACATATGTGTAACATGCTAATGCTTGTACCGTTATACGCATATACTTAACCCGCACCATCCTCCTTTTTAAATTTATCTGTGATAAATTATTAATGCCGCTTGACAGAAGCGTTATTTTATTCATTTGCGTTTTTATATCGCTCTGCGTAGGTGAATATCTTGTTAATATGAGAGTATGTATGTATGTACACATGTATGTGGTAGGGCTATCCAACTAATGGAACTAGCCTTGCCCGCAAGTCACTTTATAGCTCACTCGCTCGTAATTGGAACTTAATTAATGACATTTCATGATTGACAATGTTGCCTTGCCATTTGTGCACCCAACCATCTTTTCTCTACCCCATACCACCTGCCCTTCCTCATCCCCTGTACGCCCATCGACCATAGAGTGATATTGGATGTACTATAACCACTTTATAACTATGCATGAAAGCGCACAAAAGCAACATAATCAATAATTATGGGGGACAAACATGGAAAGAAAAAATAGATATGCATGCACACATACGTACATACATGAGTACCGTACATATAATATGTATGTATGTAGGTATGTATGTGCATTTATTTGTACGCATACTTACATACATACATATGTAGGTTTTAGTTTGACTCGTTGCAAAATAACTAATCTTAAAGACATCTAAAATTTCATGGATTTATCTTAACTGTGTCATGTTAAAGACGAGTACATATGCATGTTTATGACCGTTATAAACAAAACATCAAAAATAAATAAATAGATATGTGTGTACATATGTACATAAATACGCAATAAAAAAGTTTATATAAATCCCTAACATGAATGCGGGTCGTGTTCATAGCCTGTCTGTCATTTTACAGTTTGTTTGATGATCAAGCTTTTGTCAAGGGGGTTGTTGTAGGAAAAGGGGACGGGACGAGGGATTTATAAATGGTTGGAGGAGCAACGGACGCTGTTTTGTATACGTAGTAGAGAAAGAGCAGACATAGGAACTGAAACTTTTATGAAGTGTGTGACATAGCAATTGTTTACATAGCAACGGTAAAACGAGCAACAACAAACAAAATAAATGCACGTAATGCGCTTATAAGCACAAAGGAAGAAGCAGCAGCAGCAGCAGGAGATGGAAACAAAACCAAACAACTGCTGAATGCTGTTTTTCTTAGTTGGCCTCGCGTTTTTTTAAGTCTAAGTGTGTTGTTTTTTGTAGGCTTTGCAGCTTGATGAATAAATTGGCCCAGTTATTGGGCACAAACAAATGTTAAATATAAAATGTTAAAAGCGAAGAAAAACCCAAAAGCACAAACGATGATAAATTGCGCGCTCTGCAGCTGGTGCTGCTGACCATTCAAGCAAAAATGCATAATTGAACGTGAAAGCCCCCGAAAGCGTCACAAAGAAAGAGAGAGACAACGACAACAAAAATTACAAGAGTACACGGGAGTGTGGATTAGCAAGCGCGAAAGAGAGCAGCGGTATTGTGATCTGTGGTGCCAAAAAAAAAAGCAAGCTACAAGCTGTATATAGAGCTAGATTTTAAATAATTTAAATGGCAACACCAGAGGTGATCGTCAGCCCTCTTTTGCTGTTGCATTTTAACGCCTTAGAGAAGAAGAACAAATTAACACAAATAAATGCTAATTACAAGGGGTAACGAATTGAGTGTCAGCAGCAAATAAAGTATGCAATCTTTTGACCCACACACACAGCTAGAAAGATATATAAACATAATCGCAAAAGTGGGCTGCCAGACAGTCAAACAAATAAAAGAAAATATAATTACAAATGCGAGTGTTAGGCGCCTGGGTCGCCAGCACGCGCTCTCTCAGTGCACACCTGTGGCGCGCTTTATGTTTATTAATAATTTATAAATATATGTAAGTGAGCATGTACAAAGCAGCAACAGCCCATTAAGAAACAACAACAATACCGCTTGTCCAAGCCAATGCGTGCGCACAGCATACGCATTTCTTGTAGTTTAGGCCTACAGCTCAAATCATTCGAGCTCAACACAAAATAAAACGCAAACAAACAAAAAAATTACAATCACAAGCAGCAGAGATCACTTCAATGTATCAACTGGGAGCTGCGAACCAAAAAATTTTAGCTGCGCGTCGTTTTGGGAGCTCAAATCACAGGCACACAATGCGTGTGGCCTAGTCACGCAACGTGAATAGGGCACGAAGAGCTGGGTGGACAATAAACGTACATATGTATGCATATGCTAAATTGCAGCTCAAAATTCTAATCACTCATATATGTGCAAGCATGCATACATGCACACGCATGCCACAATTGTGTTAGTGCAGCATGTCGGGCTGCTACTGGTGGGGGATAAAAACCTTGGGAACTGGAGAGAGCACAGCTCTAGCCCAGGCTCTGAGCTTACGCATTTACGTTTACGCGCTCACACACGCACGTACGCACACACACTTACATATACACTCGCACACAGTGCCGTTATCCCTACTGTTTTGCGCATTTGTAAATTTTCTTGCAACAAATTTGTTGCAATAACACATACCAAATGCAACATAAACAACATCACATTTATAAATGTACATAGTTAATGTGTATAAAACTCACATATCTATTTCCAGCAGCTGTGCACTATTTAAAACAATAACACATGAAAAAAACAATAACAAAAAGAGAAAAAGCAATTTTTCGTTGATTGGCCGCTTTTAATGAAAACTATTTTGTTTGAACGCGCTACTTAGCACACATTCACACACGAAAGAAGAAAAATTGTTTTATTCAATTTCCTTGCCTTTTGCTACCGCTGCTGCTTTTTGCAATCACAAAACGAACATACAAAACGACAGCGTAGGCGTAGCGAGCGACGGCTGCAACGACCGACACACGTCCGCGTTCGCTTTTGAACTGAAAACGAAAACGAAACAGAACCATCAGAAAGGCGACATCAGTAAAAGCGCCAACAAGCTGAGATACAGAAAACGAAGGAGAGAGAAAGAGCATGCACGAGATGTTCCAAAAAACAGCTGTCGAATAATAAAAGAAGCAAATCTATTTTGGTAGAGTATTTTCAAAAAAAAACCCACATCATTAGCTCATCACAGACAAAAAGCTGAGGTTTGTTTCAAAACATCATTAATACATCGTGGTTTTTTTATTACGGTTGTTCTCACAGCACATATTATATTGGCTAATATTTCGCGGAATGACCCTTCAGATTCAGATCAGCGTAGCAAAAGCGCGCGAGAAAAATACTTAAGCACTGGCAATTGGCTCTCACTCTCATTTGTGTCTGAGCCGTAGGCAACGGAAATTTACAAAAAGGGGCTTGCAAATTAGATTTTGCAATTATATTTCACTCACGCTTACAACTATGTTCATCAGGTGTAGACGTTGATGTCGACGTCCTTGTGCGCTCAGATAGAAAGATAGAGATAAAAAGTGAGAAGGAGAAAAAGAAGGGCAATGTATGCGGTGTTTGACGCTGTCGCCGTTAGCTTCTATTTTGGAAGGGGGATGTTGGTGGTTTTGGGTAACTGACTGACGTAAAGGTCGCCTTGGCTGCCAAGCATCCCACACATATACATACCTATGTACGTATTCTAAATGTAAATGCGAATATGTATGCCCGAAACTTTTTGTGCATTTTAATGTTTATGCAAAACTGACTTGATAATAAATTATTTGTATCGTCTTTGCACTTGCAACGGTACACCCATCATAACAAACATAGCAAAAAGAATGTATGACGCTGCAGCGTCGCTTCTCCGGATACAGGAAAATCAACAAACAAAAATGTTTGCTCTTGTCACTGTTGCCCTGCATGTAATCTATTATTGTCGTCTAGGTTTCTTGTTGGTCTTTTGGACTGCGAGCGATAGAGTTAAGTTCAACTTTGGCATTTACAGAAGTAAAAAAACATTTATGGCGCATGCTCCACTACTTCGGGAGTGTGTGTACACACACAAATGTTAATATACACAGAGCATAAGACCAAAACAATAGCATGATGCCAAGCAAGAGGCGCCAAAACTTCAAAACTTATTTTTGACGATTCGCGCTAATCGATAGGCATTAGTTCATCGATAAGCAGATTTACGCGGAATGTTTAAATCAAAATTAAATTACTATATTAATTTAATACTTATATATTCCCTTAAAATCGACTCTTTGCAACTGCTTGTATGTAAATTCTTTTTATTTTGATTACCATTTGGATAATTACATTGCCAAGTAAAAGAAAAGTAAATCAATAAAACAATAGCTTTCGTTTGCCTCAAAAGAAAATCGTGCATATTGCTCAATAAATTTTAAATTTTTCGTTGTACGAGAAGCACTCTGTGTGGGTTTTTTTTTTTTTTTGGTTGCATATGCATTTTATTATTGTAGCCATGTCCCTCTTACTAAAACATAAGGGACGCATATTGTTTTTTGACTGAATGTTTGTTTAGTTTTTAGCTGGCTGCAATTACTGCATATATAATTTAAAAAAAAAAAAACGATGGCTTTTTATGTGGGTTAGCATGTTGCATGGACGTTGCGCCGACGATAGCAACCTTGATCTTACAATATTAGTATTTATCGGCCCAAAATGTTGCGAGACCATTGCTTCACAATTGGCTTGGGTTTTGCCAGCTCGATGCGTTCAGCTTCCTGCATTTGCTCGGCAAGCTTGCGTTGATTATCCCTGAACTGATTGATGGGATCGTCGAACTGTCGATAATAATGCAAAACCTCACGAACATCGTCAACCTCATTCTGTGCAATGACTGCAATTAAGATAGATAAATATAAAGCTGGTGCATATCTTTTGATATCAACTCACTCTTTAAAAAGGCGGCCAAGTCGAGAAGCTGGCCATCATCATCGTTGCCATGCCAGCGTGCAATGCCAAATGTGTTGTCAGGATGCATTTTGGTTGCATTGCTATCCCAGTCAATGACAATCACCTGCAATAAAAGAGGTTAAAATTAAAATTGTTCAATGTAGATATTTTATCTTTCTGAAACCTTACGCGTCTCAGGTCGCGATTTAGATTGTCCAGATTTTTGACATGATGACCATCAACAAAATGGGTGGCATCACGCACCAGACGATACATAATATAGCCATTGGGATCTAGTGCGTCGAGTATGGGGAACACGGTCATACCCTGTTCGGCAGTGAAAACAACAATTTCAAAATCTTTGGCGCACTCTTGTAGAAAGTGATCGACGCCAGGGCGTTTCTTGAAACGCCAACCAGTCTGATATGTCCAATCTGGATGCACAAGCACATCCTTCATCTCAAGGACAAGCGTGTAGCGTGGCTGAACATATGGGTGCTTGAGCGGATCTGGCAATAGCTTCGCTCGCGACGGTTCCTGAATCATTTTTTGATAGTAATGCAGCGATTTCCACATTCGCTGTAAATACTGCTGCATCAACGGCTTATTTGTGAACTCATCCTCGATAGCATTACCCTCGGCATCCCGCTCCGGTTGACCAAACTGATAGATGCCCCAAAGCACAGTGGCAACGCCGCCGCCGCCAAAAATTGCAAAGCTTTAACAAAATAAAGCAAAGTTGTAAATTCCTTAACATAAAATGATCTAGTCTTTTGCTTACCCCAGTTTCATACGCTTCCAAGCGCGTTCGTTCTCTTTGGCCTCATCCTCTTCACGCTTCTGGCGCTCCTGCTCGGCATTGCCATCCGCATCCGGGGAGGTCTGTGGAAACAATTTCGAAAGCAATGGCGCCGCTGCCTCCTGTGTAGTTTCTTTTAGCGGTTCCTCTATGCGTGCGTGCGTGAGTGCGTTTGTGGGTGAGAGTGTGTGTGTGTTAGTGTTAAGTAATCGAATTGACCACAAAGTATAAAGGCAAGTACTTACTGGCATTCTGACTGTAACTCCTGGCGGCGCTGCCCAAAAATCTCTCCGCTTGCATTTTACATGTGTGAATCGAAGCGACTGTTGACAGAGGCGCCAACCCTGAGGCCGACAGCAACTGATTATTCAATGCAAATGTGCGCCGCAGTCGGTTGGTGAATGTGTGAAAGGGCGCACGTGGTGCGCCTAAGCGTATTAATTGAAAAACTGTCGCTGGCGCCATGCTCATGTTTATGTTGTTTAAGTGCGGCGCACAATTGCCTTCTTTTTTTGTTACTAACAAATGCTAATTTTCTGTCGCTTTCAATCAGCCAAGTCGTACCCCATTTAGGACTTAACCGGCATAGCTGCGAAAATTTTGTGCATATAAGTTTGAGTCAGCTGGTCACACTGTGCACGCATCAGCTGACTTAAAAACACCAGACAAATGGTCTGGCAGCCCCTGTCAATCGAAGCTGACATAAAATGTTTGTGTAAACATAAGTAACTATAACACAAACACACAAAAACATGTCCAATTCGGCGGACTTTCAGGTTCAGCGAGCACAGCATCTATGCCGCGTTTGTAACGTGCTATCGAAGCAAACCGTTTCGCTCTTCGAGCCTCAAATCATTGCCGGTGAGCTAACGTCAATGGCAGCGTCTCTTAGCTATTGCACCAATATAAAGGTGCTTGAGAAAGAGGATTTCCTGCCCAAACACATTTGCAAGCACTGTGCCGCATTGCTAACCCAGTTTATTGAGTTTAAAGAAAAAGCTATGCGCACAGACATCCTTTTGCGTGCACAAAATGAAAAAGCTCCCATATCAGCAAAAATCCGCGCCCCATCGCCAGTGAAGTCGTTGGCAGACGCTTTGTCCGATATCGATTTGGAATCAGAGGACACTGAAGAGTTCGTATACGTGCTGGAGGAAACGGAGTCTTTAATTGTAGAGGATCAGCAAGAGGAGCCGTTGACCGAGGAAGTATCCGAAGATGAAATACACTTAACCACCGATGAACCGCATGTTGAAGTTTTTGAAGTAGCCCTTGACTTGGGAGATGATGATTCGGATGAGCAGGAACAGAGCCGCATACAACCCAGCTCCATTAAATTGCATGGCACACATCGCCGCAAAACAGTTAATGCTGCCTTGATATGTCCAGTGAGCAAATAAGTTTGCATTTCATAAATTGTTCACTTGCAATGTTCCTTTGCAGATTTGCGGCAAGCAACTGAGCACCACCAACTCGTACAAGTATCACATGCAACTGCACGGCGATGACCGGCCATTTGTGTGCAAAACTTGTGGCGATTCCTTCAAGACGCGCAATGCCTACGATGGCCACATGACGGTCCATGATCCCAACAATCCCAACAAATGTCGTATCTGTGGCAAAACATATCGACAGGCATCATCGCTGCGCTCCCACCTGCACGCCCACAGTGGCATCAAGCCATTCACTTGCAACATCTGCGGTAAGGGTCTGACCCAAAAGTCTGGCTATAAAAAGCACATGCTCATCCATACGGGCGAGAAACCGCACTTTTGCGACACCTGTGGACGCAATTTTCGCTATTCCAGCAACCTTATTGCCCACAAACGATCCCACACACGCAAAGCCACAAGCACCACCAAAAGTGCTTCGAAAGCCGTTAAAATCTCAGTTTAAATCCATACCAAAAATATTTTTTTTAGATCATAAAGTACTTTTAATAAATGGCCAACAGGCATTTAAAATGTAAACTGTTATTTCGTAAATATATAATGCTCTATTTTGGCTTGGAGCAAGTTTTGAGACAGAGTTGATCTCAATAAATATTTTACGTAAATGAAACATCGAATTTTGTGTATATAATAAAGGTAAATTTACTTTCGTAAAAATTACAGTATTGTTTTCTTAGTTTAGTTACATATACATATATTAATATAATTTGTCAAAATACATCTAATTACAGCCTTTTCATTATCTGTAAAGTATCAACTCAAATAGAAATTAAAAACCAAAAAAAAAAAAAATAATAGAATAAAACCTTTTCTGAGAATTAACTTGTGTAATAGATTTTCAGAATTTTAAAAACTTTATGTTGATGCGATATTGCTATTTCGTAATTACAAAATATATTAATGTATTATTAAAAAAAAAACACCGCAACAGCATTCTGAGGCACGCCAGTAAACAAAAATAAAAATCGATCGGAGTCCATTTGCTCACATCTTAAAATTACTTATTGAGGGCAATACGAAAAATATTCAAATCGAAACTTGCGAAGACTTAACATAACATCTGTCAATTATGTGCTATTGAATCTAAAGCTATTTACATATCAGTTCCACTAAGATATATTTAATAAAGACTTATTAAGTCGTTCTTATCGTTTAGAGGACTACAACTACTTTGGATGTGGATACCTGATGTTCCAATCCATCGGACATTATCATTGCTGCCCGACGGCTGGCTGCCACCACTGCTACACGATTCTCATGCGTATTCGATCCAGCTCTAGATGTAGTTACAGGCGCCTCTTTGTTGTGAACACGCTGATGGCTGACAAGGCGCTTTTTGGTTGGAAATGCTTTCATGCACTTGTCGCACTTGAATGGCTTCTCGCCAGAGTGCAGACGCACATGGGCATTCAGGTTGCTGGTAAAGGTGAAGGCACGCCCACATATGGGACATTTGTGAGGTTTTTCGCCAGAATGCACCAGCATATGTTTCTTATAGCCCGACTTTTGTGAGAGGCCAACGCCGCAGATTTCGCATGTGAATGCCTTCTCGCCTGTATGGCTAATTTTGTGCTGCCGCAACGATGACGAGTCATAGTAGGCTTTATCACACAGATCACAAGCATACGGACGCTCGCCAGTGTGCGTGAGCTTGTGTCGACGTAGATGATCAAATGCTGCATAGCTGCGCCCACATTGCTCACACTTGAAAGGTTTATCCTCGGCATGGGTGCGCATGTGGGCAGCCAAACTGGATGTGGTGCGATAGAAGCGTGCACAAACCATACACTGGTGCGGCTTGACGTTTGTGTGTGTCAACATGTGCTCCTTGTAGTTGCGCAAGTGTTTAAGCTTCTTGCCACACATCTCACACGTATGCTTTTTCTCATCAACATGAGAACGCATATGCTGATTTAGACGGCACTGCTGTCGGAATGCTTTGAAGCAAATGTTACACACATGCGGCAGCACTTCACCGCCATGTCCAGCGACAATTAGATGCCCTGATCCAGAGTCATCCAGATATTCTTCACCATCTTCACTATCACCATCAAGCTACAAAAAGAAAAGTCAATTATTTGAATATACTATGTTCATATGTATATGTATATAAAGTTCACTTACCAAATGCTCCTCAGGCTCTATGTCAAGTAAGTGTTCTGCTTCGCCTTCGCCAATTACTTCATCGATGGGCTCCTCGCCAGACAGGATGACTATTTGATCATCGAGCATTTGGATTTGCATTTGCTCGCTGACAGTATCGAGGCATTGTGACTGGTCCATAACCTCGATATCATCCTCTTCCTCCGCTTGCGAGTCGTATTCGGTTTCAATTGTCACATACTCAATGTCAGCCGTTGGAAAATCGGTGAGCGACTCAAGTCCATCCTCTGTCATACTTTCTGCATCTGCATCAGCATCGGCATCGGCATTCGAATTTTGATCATCAACTAAAAATTCTTCTGGTTGCTGCTCACTGCAGTCTTCGATTTCTATTTTGGCTAAGCGCTTGGAGTCTAGCTCATCACCAAGCATCTCGATCGTGACATAATTCTCATTATTGTTATCATTGGATTCGGTTTTGGTATTTTGATTGTTATTGAGACTGGGACTTAGCGTATTGGGACTGGGCGAATGTGCTCTGGGTGTTGTGTCCACTTGCTCAAGGCCCAGACGTAAGAGTTCATCGGAATCGATGACCATGCGCTTAAAATTGAACGCCTGCTCTAATAGCTGCAGGCAATGCAAGCAAATGTGCTGTGGCATCATGACACCATCTTGCGGATCAAACGACAAATTTGAGCAATAGTTGAGCATGTTCGCTAGCGTTGTGCTGCCTTCGGGGCCAATCTGGATTTCGTCTTGAAGCGACTTGTGTTGTTTGCATGCCCGGGTGCAAGTGCGGCAATTAAGAAGCACGCCTGGTTTGCTACCGCTCATGTTGCTTTCCGTTTGGGAATGCAGAAAAATTCGATTGTATTTGTAGTTTGTTTCACTGTTTACAAATCTGCAATTTCGAAGCGCCGATTTTAATGCGCAACTTCTTGGCTATTTGCCATTCGCGTGTACAATTGTCTTGAGTTAAAAAAAACACACGCTCACAAATTGTATTGGCATATGCACAGTCACACAATCCCGTTTGCTTAAAAATGGCGACGAGTTGCAGTAAGTCAGCCACAAGCGAGCCAAACAAGAAGAAGCACTTAACATAATTAGTGTTGGCTAACGTCAATCTAAACCGATTTAACATTTTATTTAAATTATACTGCATGTTGCGCTTAATATCTACAAGATAAATGAATTATTTTTATGATGAGCGAAGCTCGTAATATTTAAAGGGTTTCCGGCACCATTATTTCCAATTGCTGAGAAAAGCGAGTCATCCGCTGCATCTCCTGCGTTCAATTGTGAAGCTGATCCTACAAAGGATCGGGACGACGGAGACGCTTCTATAGACTCACACTTTTGGCGCTGGAGAAGCCTAACAAGAAACAAACATTATTATGATTTTTTTTTTTTTAGCTGAAAAAACGCTTGATTATGAATCCCTTACCGACGTTGTGACTCCTTTTTTTTAATTGCAACTTGGTATTTAATTTGGCGTGCACGAAACTCTAGTTGTTTACGTGTCATACGATTTTGATGCATTTCCAAGTAATGTTTCTGACATACCTTGTATGCTAGCTGCATGTCCTTATCCAACTTGTCCCCTTCTTTTCTCTGCAAAAATAAAACAATCACAATGGATCCATAACTCCAATAAAATAACTAGGATCTCTTACTTTCTTTGCAATGTGCTCTTCCAATCTCTTCTGATGGGCTCTCTGAAAGTTGTCTATAAGATCATGTGGCAGGCCATCGAGCCATGGTTCTGGATGAAACATATCCTTTAGATTTGGGGGCAGCGCATTGTTTATTTGACGACCGCGCACTTTTTTGTGACAAATCGGGCACAAATAGGAAGGTGCATCGCCAGGCGAACGCCCCAAGCTGGCTACTACGCATTTCTCGCAGGCAACGTGCTGGCAGGCGAGCAAAAATACAATGTGCTGATCGACATAATGCACGTAGCAGCAATTGCAATGTATCCACAATTTTTTAGCTTTTGCCATATCTATTGAGGTTTCAGAAGTTTGGGCGTTGCAGACACTCATTTTTTATTCACTTTAATTCCCGTTTATTGCAATTGTTAATAAATTTCCAGCACTATAACGGATTCCTGCTATTGCCATTCACATTTAACAAAGTAACGGTGTTTGTTACAAACGCGGTTGCCACCTTTTATCCAACCACTGCAAGCCAGTTGTCTTGATATCGCAACAAAACATCGAGAGTTACTTTTCCATAAGCTAAATAAATCATTATTAATCATAAATCGTTATTAAATAACATTTGCATCAGTAGACAAAAAACCAAAACAAAACTATTAATTAGGGTGTTCAACAGCTCCGTTTCATCATGTTTCAAAGTTGAAACGATTAACTCGTGAACGGCATTTTGGGTGTCAATGCGTTTCAAGTTTGTGCAGTCAGCTGTTGTTTGTTTACATTTCTTATTCTTCAATTTTTGTCACTGCTGCTGTTTACCGCGGTTATACTTTATTTATAAAATATGCTTTTTAAAAGTGCTAAAGATATGCTATGCGATGCTTTAGCAAAGCAAGTTATTAGAGAAATAGAGGATTTTAAAGGTGAGAAGAGCTCGTTGTTTGAATTAGTTGCTCAATTACATGCTTTTAAAATTTGGCGGCCATTAATCACATGTGTTTTTTACTATTTTGCACAAAAATACACCAAATATACTAAAAAGTACTGAACATCGATAGCAAATATCGAATAAATATCGTGCTCTTCCCATCTTTACTTTGTTCAAACTTGAAACACTTTTTGTATACATAGGCTGGGGTGTTTCAACGTTTCAAGAAATTTTCTATGTATGTTGTTGTTGCGAGACGTTTCAACTTTGAAACTTGAAACGATGAAACGAGCTGTTGAACACCCTATATATCTGGTTAAATTTTCAAAAATTGCAAGCATTGTTATTTTGATCGCACACAGGTGATATACTGGATTTGAACTATCGTTTATGCCCAAATTTTAGCACCAAAATGTTAAATATCCATATAAATATTTTTTAGTAGTTTGTATAAAATGTTTAGTATTTTCACACATGAACATTCGGCCACATTAAGTTAGAAGCTGTGAACTTTGTAAGGCTGAAAGAAACTGGCGCGAAATTGTAAGTGTAAATAAATAATCAGAAGGAGTACAACTAGTGATTAGTGGAAGCAACTCTTTAAGTAAATTATGCAAATTTCTATATGAATCTTGGATGCATAACTATGATTGAGTGCTTATGTGTGTGTTACATAAAGGCACGCATTATTTGTACATTGCCTGATAAACAAATAGAAAGCGCATTGCAAATACGGAAAATTTAGTCAATGCTCTCTTATCCCGCACGCACACACACAAATACTTCAACAAAGTCATTGTCATTCAAGGTTGCCGCTAGATTTGACATTTACGCTACACCAGCAGGCGGGCGGACGGATCTTGTTGAGCTGTTGCGCTTATCATTTTCACACAGATAATTATTCTTTGCCCTCATTTGTGTTATGTATTAGCAAAAACTCATCAACTAGGTTCGTTTTAAATCCTGTAACTAATAATTACAGAACTAAATCGCAGATTTTTTTTTTTTAATTATGTTAATTGAAAATATGTAAGTACTCATATTGATATTTGGTATGTTTTTTTTTTGATCTCAGTGTCGTTCATCAAAAGCAACTTCACTGCCTTTCGCAGCTTCATCGCCACCTGGTCACATTGTTCGATTGGAAGTTAATGTCGTCAGTCGCATTGCTTTGCCGCACTAATTGTTTGTCAAATGCACTTAGTTCATGGCGCAAATTATCAATCGCAGCAACAACAACAACAGCAACAACGACAACTTCGCACAAAAACAACATCAGCAAGTTTTCCGAGCAATTCCAGCGACAGCCCATGAGGAATTATTCACGCACCTATCAAAGGTAATCCTATAGACAAACTAAATAAATTTTTGCATTTATCATGTTTCATTACTGGAAAATAGCTATAAAAACATGGACTCTCCCCCGGATGTATTTTGTGGTGTAGCAGATCGCTTTAAGGGCGTAACTGTGGACGGCAAGGAGCTGGCCATTGTTGACAAAACAAAATTTCGTGAAACGCTACAAAGTAATTGTCGACAAAAAAAAAATCCATACAACAAACAGAAATCTACATATTTATTTAAATTTTAGAATCGTTGGACTTCTGGCGAGCGAACAAGAATCGTGCAATATGGTTTCGAGTGTACACAGATCAATCTGAGTGGGTGCCTATATTGACAGAGGCCGGCTTTGATTTCCATCATGCTCGTGTCGGCGTTGTCACCATGTATCTTTGGCTTCCCACTCACGAATCGAGCAACCTGCCAAGCTATGCGCACACACTGCTGGGTGTTGGAGGTTTGGTGATCAACGATCAGAACGAGGTCCTTGTGGTGTCTGACAAATATGCAATAGCGAAGAACATTTGGAAACTGCCTGGTGGCTATGTGGAGCCTGCTGAGAATTTAATCGATTCGGCCATGCGTGAGGTATTCGAAGAGACTGGCATACGAAGCGAATTTCGTTCAATGGTCAGTTTGCGGCATTCACATGGTGGAAATTTTGGTTGCTCCGATATATATGTAGTCATTGGTTTGAAGCCGCTTAATCTGGAAATCAAGCCGTGCGAGCGTGAAATTGCGCGCGCTCGTTGGATGCCAGTGGATGAGTATCTGGAGAATCCGCTAGTGTTGGAGGGAAATCGGATGTTTGTTCGCACATATTTGGACTATCGGAAGCGTGGCTTGGACTTTACCTGCCGCAATATGGTGCATCAAGTGCTTAAAAAGGAGTATCAATTGTATTACGTTGACACAGAGAAGGATGGCAATCAAAAATCGTAGTTCCAAAATAACAGCTTTATAACTATAAGTTCTAATTTGTACATACTCTGCATAAATTTTTAGTTGAATTGTAGTACGCATTTGGTGAGTGGACCCGACCACTCGTCGCTGTGGTGCTTTTTGAAGTTTTCTCTGTAAATGTAACACATAATAAAATAGAACACAAAATACGATTTTGGGGCGCCATGTAAGTAGCCTGCTGAAGACGACAAGCTTGAGTAGCCCGTTAAGATGCCAGATATTCAGCGTTCTGTTGATATCGAGCTTGAGACTGTTCGGGTGTGTCCATAGCCCGTTGAGATGCCATATATATAGCATGCTGTCGACGCCGAGCCTGGGACTGCTCTGGTATCTCGGCAGCACTGTGAGCTGCCTCACGCTCTGCCTATTCAAGCCTTCGCAGGTCGGCTTGTGGAAACGTCTCGTAGAGTCTAGCTACTTCCATAGTTCGAGCTTTCTCAAATATTTTCATCATCGAAATCTGTATACAAATATAATTTCCCTATGTGAATGCGCTTGAATAAAAAGATAACACAAAACTTCCAAGTCAGTCAAATATCGTCTTTGCATTACTGATCAAACATATGTACACTCTCATGTTTTTAGTTCAATGACAGTTTTCAACAACTTTGCCATCGCAACTACCATACAACTATCGAAAGTGTATTCAGTAGTGCACTTGTGCAAGGCATTTGCCAAAAACTCGGAATATAAGAAAATAAAACCAAATAATGTTTCGGCAAATTTTTACACATTCACATATTTATATGTATGTATGCTATACATACGCTCATGTCAGGCTACGCACCTAAAACGTAGACTTTGTGTCTACGACACCGGCCGATCAGCACCAGCAAGTGCACTAATTCCACTTGTTCCGCTTTAACCACAAAGGCAGTAAGCCTGGAACTTTGCGCGTCTTTACATCGCTGGAGGCTTTTCGTCCGTTTATTTATTGAATTAAAATTGATACGCGCTATATTAATAGTCAAATTGTGTTTAAATTACGCACTGAACATACGCAAAGTGTTTATAACATTGTAGAATCGCCGTGTATTTGCTTTTTAAAGTGTTTTTAAGCAAATTAAAATTGAGGACGCCATGATTGATGCTGCTTTGCCGGGTCGCGAAAAAATTCAAGAGAGGATAACCGCGCTCATACGAGTGTGTTGTTGCGTTTAGCGCGCTGAAAAGCTCCATAATAAGCAAAGTATTGAAGTTGCTATTAATTACTTAACTTTCTTTTATTATTATTTTTTTCTTGTGTTTAAATGCAGTGAGAATAAAATAAATTAATATAAATAAATAGAAAAGAAAGATGAGATGCATCTCATTTAATTATTGTTGTGTGTGGGTGTGAAAGTGCTCAGTGAAAAAAAGAGAAAGAGAGAGAGAGAGAGGGCAATTGCATTGAACTGTATCTGTGTTGTTGCTGCTACCGGTGAGTGCCTTCTGCATATCTTATATTATATTTATCACCCTGTTTATAAATCACTAAGATTAATTGCTGCAATGTACAAAAATTGTTCTTTTAACGCTTCAAGTATTTTGCTTAATTTAAACTTCTCAAATATTTGCATCATCGAAATCTGTATACACATATAATTTGCCTAGTAGTTGTGTATATTTTTTACTAAGTGCAAACAAGAACTACATATTACAATATTTCTTTCATCATTACAATAAACTTTCATCATACAATATTCATTGACTATTTGACATGCATGTTAAAAGTAATTTTCCGAACTTTGATTCAACTGCAGCTAAATTAACTACTAATTGTTTTTTGGGCGTAGTTCATAATTGACGTGACAATGTCTAATAAATCGACGAACACAGGCTGCATGTTGTAAAGATTAACGTGCAAATATGGATGAGCTGATGGTAGTGTAACGGACAAGGGAGTACGCGCTGGCTTCAACGGCTGTGGCCAAAAGAAAGAACCGAGTGTTACGTTGCTCCAGTCGTATTTATTTTATCATTAAATTCGCTTACTATTTTTACCGGGACAGTGGCAAAGGTGATAAAGTAAGATAGGAGGGACTAGGAAGGAAGCTCGTAAAATTGTGTGTTTTTAGGTGCGGCTGATAAAATAATTATAAATGAAAATAATCCCTACCCAATGTAGGCTATGGCTATGTGCTGTAACATTATCCGATGAAATATCGGATGCCGGCCTTGACACAAATATAAATTTATTTAGAGGCACAACAACAAGAGGCTTGGGTGCCCCTATTGTGCCGCCAGTAGGATCAATGGCACACTAGCTGTTGAACCGGAGGGCTCATTCATAGGATCAGAAATTATGTAATTAGTGGCAAGGTTATTGTAAGGATATCTTGCAGGGGAGTTAAATAAAATTAATGAGCTAGCAATAGTTCCCGTGGGGGGATTATTGCTAGGCACCAGAAGCGGTTTAGTGGGCAGGACAGGTGGGACAGTTAGCGGATAAGGTCCCGAAGTTTTTTTACGCTTCGGAGAAACGGTGCCATTTTTGAAGTTAGACTCTAGCTGCTCGAAAGACTTGTGCAGGTTATTAAAAGCAACTTGCATAGCTTTAAAGCCTTCGTGAGTCTGCCTCATGAATTGCGAAGATTCCTTCACCGCCTCTTTGCAGGACCCACAATACCATTTAAGGCCTGTGTCAGCAAGCAAACAATCCCTGATTTTGGCTGTAAAGTCAACACATTTCATATGGATCATGTTGTCACATAATCTACACAAAATAAATCTTGGTTGGTTGTTCCAACCAATTTGCAATTGTTGCTGCTTTAGTGAAAAAAGTTAGGGTGCAGGTATGTATAAGTAAAAACGTATTAATGCAAAAAGCACGATGCAACGGTAAATATAAAGAGAGCGCTTAGGTGAGAGTGCGTGAGCGCAGATAGAACTGCAAGAACGATGGAAAAGAGCGGCCGAGAGCGGGTGAGGATTGACGTTCGAAAGCGAGAAATGTTTACAAGTGTTACCAGTGTAATCAGTTAAATTAATAAGAACACTTAAAATCACAACCGTCACCAACAGAAGACAAAAGACTATGTTGAGGCAGGCTGTGTTTTTGATGGCGTCTGTGGTTTTAAAACACTACTTTATGTCGTTCAAAAAGGCGGTGTTGCATATTACTTTTTTTTATGTACCTGGAGTGTGGGGTTTTGCATTGGTCTTGAAAATCTCTGCTGTCAAGCTTTGAAGCGCAACAGCTTAAAAATCGCAAACTTTGGAGTAACCCTGAAAAAAACAAGGTGGACTGCTAAAATTAGTTCAACCTCGGCACATTCAATATATGTTTACCATTTTTAAGAACAAACAAATGTTTTGAAAAGGAATGGAAGGCAAAAAAATGATCATCTTTTACACAATTCATCACACAACAAAATATATTTTTGATGAAGCATTTGTACTGAGGAAGGCTAATTGATCTGATCTGTTGTCCAAGCGATTCATAACATCTAAAACAACTTAATTATTTAATTTTTGGTCAATACTGTTAGTTTAAATAACTTAGATTCAGCAGCAGCGGGGGAAGCATCAGCGGCATTGGCGGAAACGGCAGCTGAACCGTGTCTGGTGAACCCCGAGAAGGAACCGGTGGTGGAATCGGTGGAGGAACCGGCGGAGGAACCGGCGGACGAACCGGTGGAGGAACCGCAGGCGGTTTATAAATTTTTGTTTTTCAACTTTTAGGTTGGTTAGCTCACAGGTAACCGGTAATGAGCATAGCTCGCAAATAACTGTTGACACTTTTTCGTTGTCTGCAAATAAGTGTCTTTCACTCACACAATAAAAAAGGCTCAGACATAAACTGATTTTGTCGCGTCTGACTTAGCTCGCTCGCGCTCTGAGCAAGACAGTTATTTCTGTTTTCGTTTCGCTCAAGTCAAACACTGATCGTTTGCTTGAGTTAAATGAAGCAAATTGTCTTTTGAGTATGTATGGGTAAACACGCGATTGTTGCGTTCTTTTTGTTTGCATTATACATAAACTCCATTTACAAAAAAAAATAAAAATATTATTAAAAACAAAATAAAAATAAATATTGTTCCTTAAAAAACAAAACATTTTTTTCACATTTTTATTTAACATCGGATTGCATGGTCTTTTTTATTATTTTCATGCTCGTGTACATTTATATGCATGTATTTACATGCACACGAAGGCAAAGATCATTTCTGTTGAGTTTTTTAGTCAAACTGTCTTTTGGTGAGAGTCTTTGTGTGAGCGAAAATCGTGTTACTCTTTACGCGACATTCATTTGAGAGCGTCACACGAATGAGTCAATGCAAAGCGCTTGAGCGAAAACCGATAGGAAACAAAAAAAGAAGAGCCGCTCAGAGAGAGATCGTGTCTGCACAATCTTTTCGGTTATGTTACGAAGCAGAGCATATTAGAAAAAACGATCAACTGTTATTTGCAAGCTATGGTAATGAGCATCACCTTTCTTGCTCCTTAGACCCATCCTTGGAAAAGTTTGTATTAGAGACTGGTAAGGATGCAGGTGTAAAATTTGTCACACCTCTCATCAGAGATGTAAGTGACATTTATTGCTCTTGCCTTAATAATAAACCAATGACCATGAATGCAGAGGAGGAAACCAGTTTTCAAAATGCAGTTAATGGCATATCTGCAAGAAAATTTTGGGAACAGACCAAGTACGTGATCATTGTCATTTAACGGGCCAGTACAGGGGTCCAGATCATAATGTTTGCAACATTAATTTTTAAATTGCACCTTTTGTTCCCGTATTCTTTCACAATTTTTCGCGGTATGACTCCCATCTTTTCGTTAGGGAACTTAACAAACATTTATAAATTGTGATTTTTGGACACATTTCGCTTTATGGCAACCAGCACAGATGCTTCAAGTATTTATCTAAGTACCGAATGTTTCGAGACCGTTAAGCGTTTTTATCCCTGTGGGGAAAGTTTTAATTTATTGCGTAGAAAGGGAGTCTTGCCATATGAGTTATAAGACTCAAAAAGCCGACTGGCTGAAATTTGTTTTTTAATAGATTAACTAATTAAAAATGTTTGTCTGAGGACTATTTACATGCACAGCATGTATGGAAAGTTTTCAACTGTCAGTCATTAAAAGAATATATGGAGCTTTATCTCAAAACAGCTGTTCTTTTATTGAATGACGTTTTTCAAAGTATTCCCGCAATATGCAAGAAAATTTATTCTCTAGATCCTGCCCATTATTATACCACACCTGGTCTATCATGGGATGCTTTGCTGAAAACAACCGAAATAGAGTTAGATCTGCTTGCTGATATTGATATGTATAGATTTATTTAGAATGGTATTAGGGGTGGTTTGGTTCAGTGCTGTAAACGGTTCTCCAAAGTCAACCACATGTATATGGATGCGTATGACTCAAGCAAACCATCTGAATATTTAATGTATCTGGATGCAAATAATTTATATGGCTGGGCAATGTCTCAAAGTCTTCCATACACTGGTTTTCAATGGATGAGTGACGATGAGATTGCTGCATTAAATGTTGCTAAAATAGAGGAAACTTCTGAATATAGTTATATTTCATAAGTAGACCTTTTATATTCAGATACATAACATGAATATTATAATGATCTACCTTTTTGTCCGCTCAACCAAAAACCAACACCAGAAGCAAAGGTGTGTAAACTTGTTGCTAACCTTAGGTCCAAAATTAAATACCCTATACATTACAAAAACCTTCAACAATGTTTGCGTAATGGTTTAATATTATCGAAAGTACATCGAGTCTTAAAATTTAAACAGGCTCCTTGGCTAAAAAAATATATTGATCTTAACACTTCCCATTAGGCTTGTTGATAATATATCAAAATATCAATATATCGATATTTAAAAAAAAAATATATATATTTATATCGGAATATTTTTTTCACTGATATATCGCATATCGATATTATTTGGAAATATATTTTTTGATATTGTGGCTGGTCACACTACACTTAGAAATCTTAAAAAGAGAAGATGAGCGCGGCAAAGAGGTTTTACACAAACATAAACGCACATAATGCCACCTGCAGCCTTTGTGCAAAAGTAATAAAGTCAAGTGGTAACACCACTAATATCCGGTCACATTTGAGGAACAAGCACCCGGAAGCGTATTCAACATGTGTGAAGGTAAGAAAAAATGTAATGCCTAGGCCTTGGCCCTAGGGAAATCGTTAGCCAGAAATCAACTCGATGAGGGGAGGGAAGTAGAAACAAACAAAAGCTTCCTAGAGGCCCACAATAGATCAATTGCCATCAAGCCAATTACAGATGCCAAGGAAAATACAGAAATAAAACTATTTTTAAATTTACCACTCGCTGGCTGGGAGACAGATCCCTTAGAGTTTTGGAAATCCCAGGAAAAAACTTTACCGAAGTTATCAAAATTGGCCATGAGTTACCTTATAACACCAGGTAGCTCGGTTCCTTCAGAGCGGCTGGCCTCCGCCATAAAATGCGTTGTCTGCGACACGCGAAGCCGCATGACGGATATTCATATAAAACAAAGAGTTGTTTTGAAATCCTTAAAAAAAAGAATTTTGGAGATAAAATCATGTTACCAATATATGTCATTTTTCTAGAAAATTTAACTTTTTCATTGTTTAAAAACTGAAATGAAGTCTTTTAAGTTTTTTCTTTTATCCTTACTTAAACTATTCAACATTAAGATCTCTGTTCTTTAATGAAAAAAACTTTATTGTTTTATTTTTAATTAATAAAAAGTTCAAAAAAATTATAATTCATTTAAAGTTAATGTTATTTTGGGGGGTTTAAGATTTTTATACTGACATATAAAAATATCAAAAATATCAGATATATCGATATATTTTGGTGATAAATAAAATTGCAAAAACATGATGATATTTAAAAAAAATGATAATCATCGATACGATATTTTTACATATTTTCACAACCCTACTTCCCATAAAAAATTCCAAGAAAAATCACATTGAATTAAATGGAAAAGACTCGTTCATATATTCAATACTGACTTAAGACTTTAACGCAGATATTGCTGAAGATGGAGAAGTATACATCCGAATACCCTGGGAGTTGAAAAACGTAAAGAGGTGTAATAAAAGGTGGTTGATGAAGGATGAGAACTGTGGCAAACGAATGCTGGAGTCTGTTGGTCTCAGAGCGAAACTTATTCATCCATGGGGGGGGTTAAAAAATCAAAGGGTGTAAAGAAGTCTGCATTAGATAAGCTTACTATAAATAGTTAAAAGAAGCCTTTTTGATAATAAGATATTTAATGATGAAATGATGTTGTTAAGATCTAAGATCCACAACTTGTATACTTATAAGATAAACAAGTAAATCAAAAAATGTTGAAGACATGCTTTATACGCTTTCTTGCATACATTTGTAATCGAGATTTTTTATCATCATCCATGCAATACATAAATATTAAACATGTTTTTGATATTTAAAAAAGATAAAAAGTTTAAATAATACAAAAAAAAAGTATGTCTCGGTCGGAGCTCGATCCCACGATCTTCGACCTGTAAACCTAAGGCTTCCCTTCTGCCACCAAAGCTAAAGTCATACTTGATAGTCTAATTAGTAAGTTAAGCAAAAGGAAAACTCGTTTTTCCTTTTACATGATATTACATATTTTATCAGCGCCAAAAACTTTAAAAACATGTATTGTCATCTGAAACACATCTTTGGTGAAAATTTCAGAGCTCTAGGTAGTCGGGAGCTTGGTGAAAATTTGATTACAAGATTCCGGTACAAACATACAGACAGACAGACAAGTCAAGTTAAATAAAAGCATGTAAAAACTACTTTAAGCTCTAATGACGATAAAAGAAAAATACGGTCTGACGGTATAAATACGTATGTTGGGGTCATTACAAAATTGATTCCCACATATATTAATAGCTTTATATTTTTAAATAAAAATAAATAAAAAAAATTAAATAAAAATAAAGAAAGAAAAAAAAATAAGAACAAGAAAAAAAAATGTACATATACCTTAATTATGAATAAAAAATTAAAATAAAAAAAAAAATATTCTTATTTATCTAAAACAAAACAACAACAATAATCTGTAAGTAATAATAATATCAAAACCTGTAAAAAAGCCTGTAAATAATAAAAATTTTTCGAAACAAAATAAATTAAAAAAAAAACATTTAGAATTCAGTTTAAAAATCTTCTTTATTTAAAATTATAGTTAAATATATAGTTAAATATTAAAATAATTTCTAAATTTAATATGGGAAATCCTCGGGATAATCCATCCCGTTGAGGATGCTATCCAACGAGCTCCTAAATCTAGACTCCAGCTCTGGGAACAGGGGTTCTGATTCCAATATGGTGATGCTGTTCGCTCACGTAGGTCCCAGTTCCTCTGGTCGGGTGCTGGTGTCCTAGGTGGTCTCCTCTAGGGTTCATCAAATGGAGCCGGTTCTGTGGGTCTTATGACCCACCGGGCCATTCCCGGAATCCGGCGGTGGCATCTCCGGTTTATTTCCTGGTTGACAGGATCATAAATTTCCATCGGTGCCGGCTTCTCTCCGGCACACCAATGAGCTCCACTGTCGGCTTCAGCCAGCTTAGCATGGTGTTCTTCTGCTGCTGCTGCTTTTTTGACATCTTGTTAATCTTCGGCATGACGAGTGACGCGCCCACTTCTGACTCCCAATATGGTGATGCTGTTCGCTCACGTAGGTCCCAATTCCTCTGCTCGGGTGCTGGTGTCCTAGGTGGTCTCCTCCAGGGTGCATCAAATGGAGCCGGTTCCGCGAGTCTTATGACCCACCGGGCCATTCCCGGAATCCGGCGGCGGTATCTCCGGTTTATTTCCTGGTTGACAGGATCATAAATTTCCATCGGTGCCGGCTCCTCTCCGGCACACCAATGAGCTCCACTGTCGGCTTCAGCCAGCTTAGCATGGTGTTCTTCTGCTGCTGCTGCTTTTTTGACATCTTGTTATTCTTCGGCATGACGAGTGACGCGCCCACTTCTGACTCCTAATATGGTGATGCTGTTCGCTCACGTAGGTCCCAATTCCTCTGCTCGGGTGCTGGTGTCCTAGGTGGTCTCCTCCAGGGTGCATCAAATGGAGCCGGTTCCGTGTGTCTTATGACCCACCGGGCCATTCCGGGAATCCGGCGGCGGCATCTCCGGTTTATTTCCTGGTTGACAGGATCATAAATTTCCATCGGTGCCGGCAACCTCTCCGGCACACCAATGAGATCCACTGTCGGCTTCAGCCAGCTTAGCATGGTGTTCTTCTGCTGCTGCTGATTTTTTTGACATCTTGTTAATCTTCGGCATGCCGAGTGACGCGTCAACTATCTGACTCCTAATATGGTGATGCTGTTCGCTCACGCAGGTCCCAATCTCTGCTCGGGTGCTGGTGTCCTGGTGGTCTCCTCCAGGGTGCATCAAATGGAGCCGGTTCCGTGTCTTATGACCCACCGGGCCATTCACGAGTACCTGCGCGGCACCTCCGGTTTATTTCCTGGTTGACAGGATCATACATTGCCATCGGTGCCGGCTCCTCTCCGGCACTCCAATGAGCTCCACTTTCGGCTTCAGCCAGCTTAGCATGGTGTTCTTCAAAATGCATGCTGCTGCTTTTTTGACATCTTGTTATTCTTCGGCATGACCCATGACGCGCCCAATGTAACTATTGCAACCAATGAGTGTCGCGCCCAAGTACCTGTTGCTTCAGAGGAACGCCCTAATTTTTATCTATCCAAGAGTTGTGCGTCAATACGAGAACCCTAACCATTTAACGATGTACCTGCCCTTTTCGTTTTTCCTATTAATTGGTCTCAGAGACTAGGCAAGTGTGCGGAAACTTTGTTTTTGTTAGTTACTCTTTATAAAAAACTCGCCTTTCACTTATCGATACCCTCATATTCTGTTCAATATGTATGTAGTAGGGTATGATATTTTGTATTTTTTTAACTTGGAAAATTTCACTTGTCCAGTTTGGTGAACATCCTTTTTCAAATAAATGTTTATGTTTACTTATACGCACGTAATCATTTACTTTGAACTTGCTGCCACAAAAATTTTTAAGTGACTAGACATTATTTAACAATACCTTTTCATTTGAGGAATTTAAACTCTCTCCACATCATTTCCTTCAAAGTTCTATTTAAACGCTCCACAATTGATGCTTTAAGAACACTATAGCTTGAGTAATGATTAATGTTATATTTTATACACAAGTTCTTAAAAACAGTATTAAAAAATTCTTTTCCATCATCCGTTTGCAAATTCTTTGGATTTCTTTTCCCTTTTAAAATACTCGCAAACGCTTTTGTAACTTCTTTTCCAGATTTTGTTTTCAATGCTACTCCCCACGCATATTTGTAAAACGTATCTATAATTGTCCTTTATAACGGTAGTACAAGATTGTTATTGACGACGTCTTTTTTTATTGTGCCGAGTGAAAATTTTTGAGAACCACAACTTTTTCATGAAAATAGCTGACTTCTTTATCAGTACCGCCTTGTATCAGCTCTAAGTATTCCAGCTCTTCTTTTGGAGTAAAATGGTAAGGTTCAAAGATGAAATCCATCTCTGGAAACAACGGTTCTGGTGTGCTCTTCCTCGGTTGCAGCAAAATATACTCCAATTTTCTGAAGTGGCAAATTATATTGTTTACAAGACAAACTGCAAACTACATACATAATTACATACATTTAGAAAATTGAGGTACATATACTTATCCATTGTCGATTCAATAAACGCCAAGTTTCCGACGCCGGCTGCCGACATACAGTGACCCAGTATGATGCAGTGTCAAATAAAAGGTTTAAGGTGCTTTACATTTTAAACTAGAGAAAAAACCAAAAATGTTTAAACCGCCAATTTGTTTTATGTTATATCACATTTAAAAAAAAGGAACTTTATTTGTTTCTAAAATATTGCTAAGTTTTATATATATATTATACATTATATATTATATTATATTATGACAACTCTTGAGCGATGTTTGTACCTTATTTGATGGTGTGCCAAGGTAGCAGGCAAATGTATGAACCAGACTCTTTGGCTAAGTCCAGTCTCCAGAATATCCGCACAAATACATGAACTGCTTGAAGCAGTAAGTTCCACCGCTCAAAACTCGAACACTGATGATATTGCTATCATACTTGTTTAGGAGATTTTTCGCAATCAAACGTTTTACCGATTAACCACTCCAGATCCCCCTCCAGTTATATTTTTGCCGAATAAAAGGTTAAATAAGGATTTTAGTACTAAGTATGTAATCCTTTAACCTTTACAACAGCCCTCAGCCTATTATTCACCGAAAAGACCAGCTTTCGAGGGGTTTCCGGGCTTATTTTGCTCCATTCCTCCAGCAGAGCATTTTTAAAGTCCTGTTTGCTGGAAATCCGATGATTCCGGATGTTGTTCTCCAGCACAGCCCACAAATTTTCAATAACATTTAAATCTGGAGAATGGGCCGGAGGAATCATGACGTGGGGGCAGTTCCAGATAAGCCAGGACTGCACTATTCCGGACGTATGTTTGCGGTCGTTGTCCTGGTATAACCGGAAATCACGTCAGATTCCTAACTTTTCGGCGCTTTGGAGCAAATTTTCTTTAAGATTATTGAGGTACAATTTCTTATCCATTGTCGACTCGATAAACGCCAGTTTCCGACGCCGGCTGCCGACACATATGCCCATAGTGATCCAAGGCAGATTATTATTATGTGTACCAACATGTTAAGTCTCAACAGGGAAGGTAACCCTGAAGAGACTCGCCGCTCGAATTAGCTGTTAATCAAAAATCTATCAACATTACCAGGAACACCACGAGGAGGCTTCGAGTCGACTTGGTTAAGATTGCAACTAACGAATTACGGATCCGCACTCGAATTGCTTCGAATACGAATTGCTCCCCTTCTGTACAATATTTACCCATTACTTCCTCCGCCATGCTTAACTGTCGCTTTAACATTTTTTGGATCCAGTTCAGTATTGGGCTGTCGCCACACAAAATTTCTTCCATCCGACCCAAAAAGGTTGAATTTGAACTCGTCTGCAAAAATTACTGAGTTCCAAAAGTCCAAATCCTTGTCCAAGTTGGTTTTTGCGAACTCCAACCTCTTCCCTTTATTTTTTGGACTAATAAAGGGCTTATTTCGGGGTACTCGGGCATTAAAATCGTGGTTGCGCAGAGCCCGGCGCACAGTTTCCACACTGCACTTCCTTCCCCATTTCGTCCTTCGCCTGTTGGGTGAGCTTTGGGGCCGAAAGCTTAGGATTTGAATTTATTTTCCTGATTATGCGTCGCTCCTCATGCTCGGTGAAAATCTTGTTCGGCGCCATTCTGCCCTTTTTTCCTATCCTAATTTTTTTTTAATCTCCCCCCTCCCCCCATCACCTTTGGGCACTTCCAGACGTGGAGGTGCCGCATTAGGAGGACGACGTCATCATAATATCGTCCGAGCCCGAGGACGCGGTGATCCGGCCAGAGCCACAGGAGACGTACAAAGAGGACGATGCGCAGCGGCTGACGATAGCGAAGTTTTTTTGAGGTTAATTTTTAATATTTGCTATCGATGGCTGATTTTCTACAAAATAATCATCAACATTAAGGCTAGTAAGGTTAATATCTAATAAACTTAACATTTCGGAACTTTAGTTGCTATCTTCCAAATCCTTTCGTGATCGCACATGTCTCAGTGATGCAAGAAGTGGATCGGATGAGGCTGCCAGCATGTTAAAAAGGTCTTAATTTTGTCGAACCCGAGAAATTTTGCACGTATAAGTGTATCTGAACCTTTTGTAGTCCTTGTTTTTACATTCCTGTGCTTCTTCGGACAGCTCTCCAATAGGTAAACACTGATATTCTATTAAGTCCTTTCCGTGAGCCAAAATCCTGTGCACCGTGGGGGTAAGTTTATTTGAAGGATACAATTCTGTCAAAAGTTGAGCTGTTTTTGATGTGTATTCGCCAAATTTTGCACCATTTATCATTTCCTTGCAGTTTATAACATTAAGGATAACAGTTAACCTTTTAATGATCTCTACTGATTTAACATCCGTATCGTGCTTGGGCAGTAATCCCCTCCGAGGAATTTTTCTTCCCTTGTTTCTCCTGGCCGAGGAAGTGAGTAGGCTAGCTTCAGAATAAATTCCATACACTTTATTCTGCAATGCAACGGAGAAATTCCGTACTCGCAGCAGTTTTCCTCACTCCTGGAGTCGTCTAAATTGTGAAAGTCTTTTTGAGTTTTTTTTACAAATAGGACACCTTAAAGTTGAGGAGGTGTTTGTAATTTCATTTAAGACTTTTCCATCAATCATTGTCAGGAAAAATTGAAAGTTAATCGTGATTTTTTTTCAACTTTTGGTTTGAAAAACAGTAGGTTTCAGTTGGCTAATTTGATTCTGTATGTCGCTTACAGTTGATTTAATCAACTCAGAGGACTCCTTCGCATATTTAAAGAAAATAGGGCGACAATAATGAATCGATGATGGTCGAAGATTTTTCCAATGTTCAGAAGTTTCACTCCTCAGAAGCCATAAACATATTTTCATCAGATATAGTTTCGTCATCTGTGTTTATAATTTGTTTGTATGCGCTTTGTCCAGACGACCCATCACATCCCCACTTATTGAGAAGAGTTAAATTTTCTGGAAGTAGCTCGACCTCTCCATCAGGCAAACTTTCAATTAGACGCATCGCAGTGTGATCCATCAAATCCTAGAGCTTTACTTCTACATATGTCTCTGTTACTGTTGCATTAGGTGGCACTGCTTTCTTCTTGGCCGCGGCGTTGCTGTTTCTTTAAAGACTCTTTCAGCTGTGCCATTTCATTTTTAAGGTTTGCCATCTGCTGTTTAATTTCCTTTACATTGTTTTGAAATTTACTGTCAATGGGAAGGCAACGGCAGGTTGTCTGCCCCTGCTGCCTTAGCTCTCGATCCCTTTTTTTAATTTGGAGGCGCTGGGCCTTGAGGGCAGCCAGCTCAAATTTTCTTCCGCTTCCTTCCATTTTCTTTTTACATTTGGCTATATATAAAGACCCGTAAATAAGGGCTGCCAGATCAATATAAATATGTTCAAGTTTTGTATACACATATAAAGACAATTGTGTTGTATATGCACATATGTTGCTTTGGCTGAAAAGTCAAAACGTACATAATGGTATTTACATAGATAATGCGTGATAAATAGCTGAAGAATGTTTAAGTAATGACAATTATGCATCACTATAGTTAATATTAAGTAATTTTAATTGATAAAAGTCAATAATTAGTAAATTTTTTGTTAGTATGGTAGCTCTTGTATGCGATGGCATGTATATCGATATATATTATGCATGTTTAGAAAAAAAAAACACATAAATGCCCTTTTCTCAAAAAACTGAATGGTCAATTTTTATGATTTAAACGGCAAAAGAATGAGAAAAATAGGGCCTTTATTCCTAACTACCGTGCAACTTGGGGCCATTATCTTGGAAAAAAGATAAAAGTTAGCAACGATTTTAGTTTTTGAGCAAAAAAAGTGCCACCTAGTTGCATATACTTGCTTTGGTATATAACCCACGCCATATCATCCAGCTTTCTGTTGCGCAGTAGTTCAGCTCATGCTGGAACTACTAACTCGATAGGCCTTTTTAATGAACAAAAAAGGTTGACTTACATTTAATTAATTTTCTCAAAATCTGTATGTATGATCTCTCTAAACTTAATTGTTATAGCTTCCTGAAACATATAGCTTTAATTTGGTATAGCGTGCATTTAGGGCCATTATCTCTTAAAAAAGTTATTAAGGCTTGAGAACCAAGCATTGATTTTGGCGGTCGTTTTGTATGGGGCTGGTTTCGGGGTAGCTGCACTCATTCGCAAATTACTCAAAAACTGAATGGACGATTTTCCTACAATTTTGACCATAAAATAGGTGAAATTGTAGGCTTTTATCGTGTATAAGCCGTATTCGGGGCCATTATTTCTGAGTTGAGATATTTAAGATATGCAATTAAGAAATGCAATTTTTTATAGCTTGTTTCACCCATTTAAAAAGCTGAAATATGCCAAACGGTGCATGAAAACAATAAATAATTAGTTTTTCAACATTTCTGCATCAATTTTTATTTTATTCCATGCTGAAAAACTTGTAAAAGCACTAAAGTTCATTGGTGGTTCCGACTCATGAACCAAGTTCCGATATTCGTTGCTGACGATAGTCGTTGCTAACTTGACGCACAAGTGTTTATGCCTTTGCCGCTATCGATCAAGCCAAATCGATAAGTCATATCGTGCAAAAATCACTGATCGTGGATATCGCTCTAATTGGCAATGCTGACCGGAAGCTGTCTGCTACAATGCAACCTCTACTTGATGGCGCTGCACAACGGGAAGCTGGTCGCTTCAACGGCACTGCTGAGTGGAGCCAACGTTCGAATGAAGGCGCAAAATTCAAAATTCTGGATTTAAGTGGAAGGGTTCCACTTCCGAAGAAAAAGGGGAGTGTGAGGAGCCATATTTATATATATAGCGCAACAAGGAACCGTTGTTGCTAAGGAGACGTTTCTGGAACGATCACGCCACTTTTGCCCTTGGCGCGACATTGAAAACGCTGACAATCCCCGGTCCAGCGAGGCAGCGGAAAAACATATAAAAGAAGCCGCTTGTGACAGCGCGGCAAGTCAGTCAAGAGTGTGAAGGGAGTGAAGAATCGTTATTCAGAAGCGCATGACTTTGTGAAAAACTATCATTATCATTTATCATTGACATTGCCAGGCTGGACATAAAATTATCAGCGCTGCGCGAGCGACATACTGGACCGCGTAAACATGTTGGGAGCCATCGAGAAGGCTCCGGAAGCGTCAGGTTGGAGAGTCATGGCTGTGTCCAGATTTAAATTGGCCGGTGCGTCAAAAACATGTAGAAATACTGTATCTTCTAAGTGATAGAAAAATATTAATATTAGTCAGTTAGCAATATGACAGAAGGGACCAGTTAATGATGCTCTGGATGCCATTAGAGGCAAGCCGACGAAGTCCGGTATCGTCGATAAATAGAAGGGTATTAGGACTGTTAGTGTAGCAGCTATGGTGATATGAAAAATCACACAAAAATCATTAACATAAATATTATTAATTGGTAAACTTGTTTTTTTTTTATATTGAGCGTGATAGGAGGTATCACACATAATTATTTATATGAATATTACAATTCATTTTTAATTTCAGAAAATTTATTTTGTCAAACTTTGTTGCAGTTGGACGCAACCGCAACGGTATACTCGTTACCAGTATTAAAACCGGTAAAAAGAGGCCTGATTGCAAAGGAGTACGGATGCGGCAGGGGTGCTGCCTTCAAGATTCTCCGCTGCAGATTAGGATGCCACCAGCTATCTTCATACCGAATTCGGTGACTGTAGCTCAAAGTTTGTAAATGGTGTGAGAAGTGGGGCTGGAGGCGGTATGGGTGGGCGTGGTATCCAAATTTGTGATGCAGATCATTGGTGTTCGTTACCAGTTTTCTTCATACCAAATTTGTTGGCTCTAGCTCAAACACTATGAATGATATACGCATTCCCGTTTTTAAGGAGACGGTGGGGCTAAGGGGGGCGGCTAGGGCAGTATGGGTGGGCGTGGCATCGAAAGCTTTAATGCAATTTTTTGGGAGTCGTCATCACCTACCTTGGCACCAAATTTCTCCAGCTCAAAAACGGTGGTAGTTATAGGCGTTTTTGATTTCAAATTGCAGGGGGCTGGGGACGGAATGAGTGGGAGTGGCTCAAAAAAATTTTGATGCAGTTTTTTGGGGATTGTCAGTAGCTATCTTCTCAACAAATTTGGTAAGGATGTGCGAAATAGGTGGATTTATTGATTTTGGGCTATCGAATTTATCTATTTGCCAGACCCCCAGTTATCGTAGAACCTTGATATTTTACCTTACTCGGCCATAGAAAAAGATATTTGCAAAGTTTCAAGTCTCCAGCTTGAACGCTGTCGAAAAAAGTTGCGTTCATACAGACGGACAGACACCATGACGGACATTGCACAAACCCAATATACTCTTTACCTTCGGTAACGAGTGTAAAAAGTATTGAAGAACTAATCTAAGTGTGAAATTTCGTGTAAAATTGAAATTAATTCAATTTAAACTTAAGTCAAAATTAAATTAGTACTTATATATTGGGTATCTATCTGTTTTTTTTAATCCGATTTCACCGGAAATTTTTATGGGAATGCAGACAAACATAAGTTGACCTCAGCAATCGTTTGAGTGCCAAACGATTAAGGGTTTCACTTTTCAAGGCAGGACGCAACTTGCTATCGAATTATCGATTGCAATCGTCCGTCGGCAAAAGCAACCTCACTGTCAAAGACAGTTGCCAGACCGCCGTGGAGCAAGTCGTAAAAGAAAAAACAAGTATTTAATTTTTCTTTTTTTGCAGCCATTTTGAAATTGAAAAGAAATAACGACACAGCCGCAGAGGCAGTAACAACAAAAATGCAAGACAGCCCAGCAACGCAGGCGCAGTAGCTGAGAGCGCTCACATTAATGAGAGCGATCAACGCTCTCAAGGAGCACACTCAGCAATACACGTTAACTATCGTACATCGCTTCGAGATGAGCATATCAAAAATAATTTATAGATACATTTTCATAAATGATTTTCACAAAATAAGAATATACAAAATAATTAAAATAAATAAAATTTGTGAATAATATATTGAGATAGTATAAGCTAGTTAAAAAAGCAATGTTTTGTTCTGTCTGACTGGCATATGCGAGCGTGCAAGCCACTGTGTCTGTCACTCTCAATTAGTCGCCCTCTATCACTCACGATAGCCGTCCGGTTTGCAATGGATCTCGGCTTGCTGTTGGGAGAGTCATAGAGCAAAAGAGCGCAAGAGAGCCGGTCGTTGTCGTTGTCTTTTTCGGGGGTTCAGACAAGCGGCGCTCGTGAGCGCGGCTCAAAGTGTTGCGAGTCGTGAAACGAAACGGATATCGAGGCGGACAGTCTGCAGCAGTCTGAAAAATTGCAATTGCATGGGATTTCAATTAAATGCTATACATATTTTTTTTTGAGTGCCTCCTCTCAATTGTGTAATTGTGTGTGTTGGTGATTCTCTCGCTCTCTGTGTGAAGTGTAAAAGCAGCAGAAGCAACGCAAATATAACTCGCAACGCAGGCAAAAGAAACGAAAACAACTGCAACAGCAACAACGAGAGCAATTTAAAAGAGGCAACAACAATATGGCGCTTTATGCCGCCGCATGCAAAAATTGCAGCATGCGAATGCGGCGTATTAAATAAATACATATCGCTATCGATATATGTATGTATATTGTTGTCAAAATATTCTTTTACATATATTTTTTTGATTGTTTTTTCACACCTTGTGTCTGTCTCTGTGCCCTTTGTGCGATCGATCCCGTGTAAACAAGTGTAAACAAAAGAAATCAAAGCTTACAAAAAATAAAAATAAATAGGAAAATAATCCAAAATTTATATTAGCACAGAAACCACAACGCGTGTCAGTGTATTTGTGTGTGTCCGTGTACGTGTCCGTGTTCGTGCGTGTGTGTGTGAGAAAGGAAGCAAAGCTGTGTGCTGTCTTTGTCTCATTACCTTTGGTTCTCTATTTCTGTTGAATACAAAGTTTGTTGCGGTTGCGCGTGGAAATGTCGCCGTTGTCAGCGTCGACGTCGGCGTCGCTGTACAAAACAAACGGCAACGCGCGGCACTTAATTGTTGTTCTACTCGCCGCCTGGCTGCAAAATACATAATTATAATCATAAAATAAACAACAGCAAAAAAAAAACGCAAACGAAGTGAGACAACTACAAACTGCACACGAAAATTACAACACAGCAACAAAAAACAACAACAGCAACAAGAGAAACATAAAAAAAACTGAAAAGCATAAAGCTCAAATCTTAAACTGGATTACAATGCAGTTGCAGCGCAGCAGACGTCGCTGTCGCGCACACACAGTTTGGATTAACGAAATGCTAGCGGGCGTCGCGCTGCTGCTGCCGCTGCTGGCGCTAGCTAATTTCAGCAGCGCCCATGCAACGGGTAAGTGTATAGCAAAAACAACCACAACAAAAACTGCATAAATGCAATGAATAATAATAGTGAGAAAAATAAAACCACAATAATTTTTTTTGTGCATTCATTTTGATTGAGTCTGCATTTTCTTGTTCTGTCTCGTTTCCCTTTCTATCTGTCTCGTGTGTTCGTTCCCTTTATGCCATGATGTTCGTGCTATTCGTTGTTGTTGGGCTTTTTTTTTTGCGCGCTCCTGTTTGCCTGCCAGTTCGGACAGGTGGTCGCTCGCTTGTTTGCTCATTCGTTCGCTCACTCTCCCGCTCTTTGTGCGGTGCTGCTCTCTGCTGCTTTGATTTCTGTCTGCTGCGCACCTTTAACCGACCGACCGACGCGTCAATGGCTCAATCGGCTCAGTCGCAGCCTTTCGTTTCATACCATTTGGTTCGACAGCTCATGTGCATACATGCTATACATGCAAACGGTCATACGCGTATGTACACATTCATACATATGCCAGTTGACACTGTTCCACATGCGCTCGCATATATTTTTCTTTTGTCAACTTCCTGTTTTGTGTGTTTGGTGTGTTGTACCCCCACCTTTCCTCCACCCAGTAATAATTAGGATCACTTGTCAAACCTTTGTTCCCCACTATTTACAAACACACACTAGCACACAGAAAAAGTGTCTCTTCAGTTCTGCAGACCTTAAGCGGTCCAAATGAGAAACAGAAACAAACATACTATAAGATATTTGCATATGGGCTCGGCTCTTGTCTAATCATTGAGTCAACACTATTGCCAGTTTATCTTTCTTCTTGTCCCTTTCGTGGACATGAATGTATGTGTCTGTGTGTGTATTTAGGTGTAGGTGTTGTTGTTGTTGTTAATTTTATTTTTTTTTTTACTATGTACTCCCATTGCCTTAACATGTTTATACCGTTTCTGTGAATTAAAAAAAAAAAAAAACAGTCAGCTTTTTATCTGGAACCCCTTGGATAATGCATATCTTTCGGGAATAACTAAAATTTTTACAGTCCAAACGATCTTTATTGTAGCTAAAAAAAAAAATGTTCTGATAATAAATTTTATGATATTTATGTTGCTCATAGGAAAAGGGCCGAACAAATACGGCTTAAGATTGGCTAAAGTTCATCTAACTTGAAGGGTGTCTGTCAAATTCGCCCTTGATGTCAGGAAACTAGTTAAATAAAACTTTCTAAGAATTACATTTATGATAGATTCCAAAGAAAGTTTTAAACTTTTAGATAATACTTTATATTTAACTTAAGGAGCATTTTTATTTGAGATAATATTTTTTCCACTATTTCTATTGTAAATTTGCTCTTAATATAACTTGGCAAATATTCTCTTCATAAAACCATTCCATAATAAAGAGTTCCCTAATTGAATGTGAGTTTTTATTAATATAAACCACTTTGGCAATCTTCTCGTAGCATACTCATAAATTTAAACTTATCCATCATGATATATGTTTGTATATGGGCTATTATTTTGTAAATGTATGCATTCAGCCTGCTGTAGATAATTAAGGATAGATCTAACGGTCTCCGCATCTGCGTGACTTACAATCATTTTGGCAGAGCGCTGCTAAAAGTCAAGAATTTATACATAGTATTAAGGGTGCGCGAACAGGATGATAAGCAGGAACGAAACGGAACGGAGCAAAGGGAAGTAGAAGTAGAAGATGATGGAGAAGTAGGCAGAGGAGAGCCGGGCAGAGCAGAGAGTAAAGTCGGAGAGCGAAGTGTAGCAAAAGGCACAGACAGGAAATACTCATGCATGGCAGAAGCATAGACAGAGAGCTGGCTAAATGTGCAGGCACAGCAAGAATGCGCGACATTGACACAGCAACAACAAACACTATTAAAATAAAAGAGAACTCCTCGAGAACTTGTTTTGCAGCCGAGGTAGAGAGGTAGATATAACACGAACACTCACACACATACATATATCTATCTGTCTTGTTCTCTCGCGCGCGATCTCGTTCTCTCGCTGTTTGCTGCTGTTGTTCTCGTTCACTACTCGCTTTGACCTTATCCGTAATTTGATCCGAGTGCAAACACAGTGAAAAAGGACGCGCCTGTGCAATATGCTTAGGGGTTGCACTCCTGCCAACTCCGAGTAAGCCCCTGAGTCCCTTTTATTTTATTATTTATTTTTATTTTTTTTTTTTTTGTTGCCTTCGCTGTCAGCAGCTGTCGTTTTTTCCTCCTCTCCTTCTCTTCCTCCTTCTTCTTGTTCTTTTACTTGCGGTAGTTCAGTGTTTCAGTGGTTGCTCCTGCATCAAAAAAGAAAAAAAACCGTTACGATACCTCGAGCTCCTGGGCTCCAAATCCATTTTAAAGAGGGAGCAGGGAACATCATTGCTGCAGCTGCAATCTTCAATCTCAGTTTAAGGCTCCCCCTTCGGATCAAAACACAAAAAAAAAAAAAAAACAAACAGAGACCACAAGCAAAATGTAATCGACTATCAGATACCCAGTATCGTACTAGGTAAATGTAGCACGATTGAAATTTTGAGAGGAACAAAACTTTCGAAAGTTTTTCGGTTATTTCGGCTTTCCAACCCATTTCGACCTAAAAGTATGAAGAAAATTGCTTTCAATCAAATCTTTTACACATTTGCACGGCTTTTCAGTCAACCGATTTGATAAATGTGAAAAATTAACGCAAAAACATTATCTTTAATTCCTAGAGAGAATGTTAAAATGTTCCTTACTTTTGATCAATAAGATCTTTGCACAACTTTTCAATCACGTCGATAAACTAACCCGAAAAACACCTGAATTATCTTTCAATCTTCAAAAAGATCCTTCGCACATTTGCATAGCTTTTCAGTCACATGAGAATGTCTGTGCATAGGGTATACAAAATGCATTTGGCTCATTTCGCAACCCAAAGCCAGGGTGTAAATTATGAAAATGCATTTGATAAAAAAAATGGTGTTGTTGTTTTTGTTGTTGTGCCTAAATGTCAATACATTTTTACATACAAACAACAAACACTCTGTGTATGCATGTTAAATGAATGGGAAAGTTGAGCCGTCGCTATTTTTTTTTGTCGTTCCCAAGCTCTTCCTACTCTTGCTCTTTCTCTTACCCAATCTCTGGCTCTTGCAACTCCCTTTAATTTTTTGTTTTTTATCTGTTTTTTAGCAGCGCTAATTTGTCGCGACATTTAATGGGCCTTAATGGAGAGCGCAGCCAATATGCAAAATGTAAAAGTTTATAGATATATATTATGTATCATAAGCGTGGTAGTTGTGGCAGAGACGGGGGCGAGGGCGAGGCTATGGGATGTGTTATAGAGGAAATGAGTCTAGGAAGTCGAGCTATGAACAACAGCAAAACACGACTTAATGTTGTTTTTGTTGTTGTTGCTAATTACCGAAGTTGTCAAGCAGGCATTAAATGCATGCCTTTACATTATTTTTCAACCTTATATATGCATTAATAAATAATAAGTTAAAAGTCTTTCTTGCTTTGATATTCAAACTTATATTGTATTAAGTCTCAATCAAGAACCCAATTGAACCTTTCAAACATATCGAAATCTGAAAATAACAAAATACAAAAAAGTAATTCATTCTTTGCCAAGTCACAAAGATACTCGTTATACATATGTATCAATAAGGAGAGAAAACAATTTAACATTAAGTGGTTATTGTTAAATGCAGAAGCTAAATGCATAACTAAAGCATCAGTAATGGACTTGAATATGCCTTAGAGCTCTGCGTGTGTGTGGTGTTGGCTCGAAAAGTTGTTAAAAACCCATCGCATTAAGTTAATTTGTCGGCACATTTTATGAACTGAGTCTCCTTTGCCATTGAGATGATAATGTTGATTAACCACAATGTCCAAATGTGCGAAAGTCCGATGCCGTTGTTTCAACAGAAATATATGTACATATGTATGTACATATGTATATGCATATACATGTATGTAGGTTATATGGTTGGGGGCACTTATCGAACATTTGCTGTCACATTTATTAATTAATCGATGCCGCCTTTTGGCCAACTTTCTCAGCACTTAAGCGATTGGTAACTTAAGACTTAATTAAAAGTAAAAAAAAATAAATAAATAAAAAACACAGCTCCTGCTAATTTTCGGATGCGTTAAATCTGAAACAAATACGTGCACAAGAGGATAAAGAATGACAACAACAACAACAACAAAAAGCAGGCAACGTAAGAAAAAATTCGATCAGAAAAAATAACAATTTTTTTAAATAAAGTGCAGCAGTTGGCCTGAGTGGAAAAAGATACGTGATGAATTTGAGTGTTGAGTGTTTGGAATAACGAATATTAAATACTCTTGAGACGTTCATGTTTTTTGTGCAATAATAAATATGAAAAGTAAATACAACAAGTTTGATACAAGTATAAAGGGTTTAAAGTGATTTTCAAAACATTTTTGCCCCACAATTAAATAATTAACATTAATTATTTTTTAAAATTGAAAGCTAACAAAATATTTAAAAGAAAAAAAAAAAACAACTTATTATATTGATTAAGAATCTGCAGCTTATATGTATTTAATATTTTTTCTAGATGTTTTTTACAATTTTAAAATTTCTGTAAAATATTTTTAGAGCAAGAATCGAATTGGCCAACTTTTGACATTTTTACTGTAACGCAAAAACCCAAGGCAAGAAAGGGTATTGGAACCCGTTTAAAGTCCCTGCTTTGCTGCTTGCTGTGCATATTGATCATAATGCTCTGTTACTTGATACCGCCTTAAAAGCAAGAAAGAGGGAGAGAGAGAGAGACAGAGATAGAGAAAGAAGGAAAGAGAGATGATGATCAGCGAGATGTTGTTGTTCAAGTTACAGAGAAGTTCCGTTTAGCAGGCGATCCTGTTTTATTTTTTGCACTAAAAGAGAGAAACAAAGTTTTTTCGGGCTATTTTTTTTTTGGTTGTTGTAGATTTTGGTATTTTTTTGGGCCGAGTCAGGTAGAATTTAGCAAGACGCTCCGGAAATCACAGAGACTGGTTAAAAAAAAAAAAAAAAAAATGCTTTTTAGCTGCTTTTGCTTTCCCATCGGCCATGGTCTTAAAGTTGAAGACTCGATTGGACATATTGGACATTGCATAAACATGACTCTTTCTGTCATTGTTCCCATCATCAGCAGCAACAGCAGCAACAACAACAACAACAAGCAGTCAGCATCTAAAGTTAAAGTTGCCTTGGCCATAGATGAGTTGGCCCGAACAACTTTCCAAGGCGGCTGCTGATGATGCTGCTGCTGCTGCTGGGAAAATGCCGCAAATGGTTAGACAAAACTGTTTGGCATCAGTGTGTGTTGGCTCTCTTAACTCTTTGGCCTGCTGCTCAATTTGGCTTAAACTAATTATGAAAGCAGCCACCAGTTAGTTGTTCACTTGGGCTTAAACCGTAATTAAATCTCTCTCTCTCTCGCAATCTCTCTCGAAAAAAAAGACAAAATTACAATCAACGATTAGGCCAAAGCAGTTGCAGTCTGTTTATTGAGTTTTAATGATGGCCAAGCGAATTAGCGCTAACCACATTCCCCCCGCTCATCCCCTCCACTCGCCACCCTTACTTGAACTCCCCGCTTGGCCAACAACAACAACAATAACATAAATAACAACTTTGGTCTTCTACTTCTTGCCTGACTTGCTGCCTGTTTAATGAGTTTTCTTTATGGCCAGGGCGCAGCAAACATACACACACACAAGCCACACACCACACACTACACACAAACACACATAATACATTTACGCTGCCTGCTACGCACTGACCGAACAAGTTTTCAGTTTTTTTCTTGCTTCTTTCTCGTCTTCGGGTCTTTTTTTCTTCTTTGTTGTCTGCTTTGTTTGTCTTATTCTTATAACCTAACCACTTCATGGCCTGGCCTGGGCCCGGCTTCGGCTACGGCATCGACTCGGGCTTGGGTCCAAAAAGGCTGACAACCTCGAGAACAAATGAACGGGGCAAAATTCAAGCCAAACACACAGCCAAAGAGCCAAGAGCGCTCTCTTAGAGCCCAGCTTGAAGAACAACAATTTTTATTTTGCTTTTTTTTTTTATAGATATTACCCAAAGTGTCTTGTCTTTTTGCTGTCGGCGTGTCTGCGTCTCTTGGCCAGGGCCAGGCCCATTTGGTTATTGTGTTGCACGCGATGTTAGAGCGAGATGGCAATAGCATAACTGACTAAACATGCTAACTCGCTTGCACACAAACAACTTGTTTGTTGTTGCTGTAGTTGGACACATAGAAATTCTTTCTAAGCTCTCAAAGCAACTTACAACAAAATGTGGCAAAAGCAAAATGAGGCAGGCGCTCGCTCTCTACAGTGTATGTGTGTGTGTGTGTATGTGTGTGTGTGTGTGTGCACTGACAATCATCATAAGAAATACATACAGATAGATAGATAAACATATATAAGATACATATGTTTGAACACTTGAACGATCGATGCATATTTTGCTTAGAGAAAAACAACTTAAGCAAACTATTTCAATCTAAACGCAACGGAAAAAAAACACCAAGAAGAAGACATTCAACTGCCTGGCATACTACAAAAATAAAGATATGCCCAAGATCCAGCAATGAAAGAAAATAGATAGAAAACAAAAAGAAGAACGAAAGAAGAAAATATTGTTAATGTTTTGCTTGCATGCAGTTGAAACTCAGAGATATCAAGCTTTGAAATATGATCAGGGATGCGTTGAGTGTTATATCGCATTAATGTATATATGATTTTTAAGTGTAGATAAAAATAATTTTGACTAAGATAACAGAGACAGAGAGCGCTCCAAATTCATTGTATAAAGCAAAGAAATACTAATTAAAAATCACAGCTTAAAAGCTTAAGACAAGTTTTTGCTATCGAAGGTAAAGCGTTTAAAATAGTTTTGGACACATCTTCATCTCGAACACTTTTTTGAGTTCATATATCTTCAACATAATGACATCTATGTATATATAAGTCTGTATATGAGACCATAACAATCAGTTGAAAACAAAAATATAGAAAGCATAATAGTCAATCTTTTTCTTTCACTCTGTCATTCTCGAACTTTTAAGATGTTTGGCTCGATCAGGTAAGATAAAATATAAAATATGCATTCAAATGACAGCTGCTAAATACCTGCATTCATTCGAAAGACTTGCATTTGCATACTTATATAGATTGAATGACGTTTAACGGCTAACACAGAAGTCTTCGAGTAGTTCAAACACTTAGAAAGCTGCTGTGAAATTTGATCCCTCTCTCTCTCTCTCTCTCTCTCTGTCGCTCTTTCCGGGGACCTAAATTTGTCATTGAGGGCAGTTACAGGTGGCGCCACCATTTAAATCTGGCCACATGGCATTGTAGAAAGCTCAAACAGAGAGAGAATGAGAGAGAGAGAGAGAGAGAGAGAGAGAGCGAGAGACTATCTAAAAACGCTTTTTGAGTTAGAAACTTTATTAGTTTCGACTTAATTTAAATGGTAATTAAAAACATTACTTTGCGCAACTTTAAGCTCTTTTGTTGAGAAGGGTATTATAAACTAACTAAAACTAAACATTCACACGCTCTGGGCATGGTTTTTAATGTCGCTGTCTACCGGAAGTGTTAAATGCTTCACTTTATTTAAAGTACACAAAAAAGCAACAATGACAAACAGACAGCCAGTAAGTTAGAAAGAGAGAGAGAGAGAGAGAGAGAAGGGGAACGAGAACATGGCATAATATCTTTCCATATGACACATTATTAATATATGCTTTAAAAACTTCAACCCTTTTTTTTCAATGTAGTTGTGTGTTAAGTTGTCCTTCCCTCCCCCTCTCTCTCTCTCTATCTCTCTGCGGCCACTTAATATCAACTCTGTTGGCTTTGGCGCGCATTTGAACGACCTCGATGAGGGTGTCTTCTATAGCTCTCTCTCTCCCTCTCTCCCTCTCTCCCTCTCTCGCTCTCTCTCTCTTTCTAATTTCCTGTAGAATTTGTAGTTTTGTTTGTTCCCACGTTGCTTCCTCCTTTCCGCTCTCTTTAGGTTCAAGGGGTTGATCCTGTGTTCTTCGTTTTTTCTCTCTCTCTATCTCTCTTTTTGAGGGGGATTTCGGGGGTGGTGTTTGTCGCCGCTTCAATAACGTGCAAAGTGTCGCATGTGTTTTCAAGTGCACTTCAATTACCAATTCGAGGTTTGAACAACAGCTTACACCAATAATATTAGAGGCAATTGCAGCTGCAGCTGTTGTTATTGCATTTGTTGTTGCGGTTATCATTCGGATCAATTATGTTGTTGCATTTGGTTGAGGGTGCTTAGGGTAGGTCTGAAACACGCACACAGCTGCATAAATGCCATTGATAATTTTATAAAGAGAAAATTATATAATCATATACTATAATGCAGTATTTAAAGTGTATTTTCTTTGTTAGTTTTCCATGTCAAGCAAATCAAATATTGAAGAAATCTGTTTTTTTAACCAGACTTACAACAAACTTCTCAAGACAAATTGAAATATCAACACACATTTGGTGTGCAGCCTTATTGAAATATCTCAATGCTAATCATTTCAAAAATTAAGCCACTAGATATAACATCGTCTAACCACAAAAACCACAACATCCTCTCAACGACCCAAAAAAACAAAAATCAAAAAAAATATATCAATCCAAGCGATGATCCAATTACGAGTATTTCGAGTACTCCATCGCACTACTGACAGATAGTAGCCCCCCAGAGCCAATTGTTATTAGGTTTTGTTGTGGTTTGGTGAGTGGGTTGGTGGTGCATTCGAAATGTCTTTGGGCGGCTCGGTTATCTGTCTTCGTTTCTCGCTCGGTTTCTTGAGCTGCTTGACTGTGGCCTATTAATCTATCAAGAGGTTGAAGACGTTGCTGCGCTGACTGAGACCGCAAAAATTCCATGCTGTACACTGAATAAATAAAAAACCGAACCACCAAACCAAAAACCGAACAGCACTGAACCAAACCGAAGAAGATGAAGGCATCCGTAATGTGTTTATTCGTGTCTTTGATGGGCGTTCAGTTGAGTTAAGATTGGTTTTGGTTTTGGTTCGTTCGGTTCGGTTCCCACACTCGTTGTTCATCGTTCGGTTCGGTTTGCTCGTCGTCGGTTTACGATACTTCTTCTTCTTTCTCTTCGTCTGCCTGCCGTTCCCGTTCCGTCCACTTGGAGCTACTTTTTCATTAACACTTTACAATCTTTCCGCATTTCGCTGTTGTTGTTACTTGCTGCTGCTGCTGCTGCGGCTGCCACATCTGCCCCATTGGTTATTACAACGCTCACGTTGTTGTTGTTGTTGTTGAATGCCGAAGTGTTTTGTTTTGTTTTCTTCTTTTTTTTTTTTGAGCGTCTTCGTTTTCTATTTGGCATTACACATTATTTATGGGGCGACTATTTATTTTTATTTAGCTTTTCATTGTTGTGGCTGTGCCACCTCCACGCATTAGCAGCCACATCTACCTCCTCCGATCGTGCCGACCCATTCCAATCACACTGCCCCCGCAACAATTTGTCAGCACTTGTGAGCCGACGACGCCGCCTGTGAAGAGCTACATTGGCTCAACGGCGATGTCTGGCGACTTATCACAATCCACAAAACTGAGTAGATACAAACTACAGAACGATAGAGAGAGAGAGAGAGAGAACGATGGGGCATGCAACTGCAACCTTTTTTGTCGCACTTCGCCAGCTGTAGTTTTATCAGCATGCAAAATATTAAACAAACATATCTAAAGTTGATTCAAAATGTTGGAATATTAAATTACTTCGTATTCAAAATCGGTCAAGAAGCAAACAAATCCACAAATATCAAATTCAAAGCACGTGCAGAGCAATCTTAGATTAACTGAATACGATAATCATCGAAGATTCAATATCTGTAAGCTTTTGCTGCATTTGCAACTTAAAATGTTGGATCATTTTTCCTCAAACCTTTTCAGTATTTTATTTAAAGTAAGCAACATTAAATTTTTCATCACTTTACACAATATGACGAAATTCATATAACTAGTAATCTAATGCTCGTCTCACATTTGAACATGTTGAAACATGCATGTCTAAATTTAATAATTCGCACATAAGTATACGTATGTATATTTATATTCCCCGATAAAGCCTGAGAACTTGTACGTATCGAAGTATTTTATTTTATATTATATTTTTTGCTACTAGAATTTCTGAGGCGCTTTTGTACTTTTAAAAAGATTACGGCATTCAGATAATGCCTTATGCGAAAACGAGGCTTTGTTTAGAGGCTTGTTTCCTATGTTTCATATGTACATATGTACATATGTACATGCATAATACAATATTGCATATTGTTGTGGTCGAATTTTGTTTGTGAGATAAAACTGTGTCCCAACAATTTTGCATTGTCTTGTCCCCAAAGTGTTAAGCAATTTTATGATAGAAGAATAGTTAAGCTCATGTGAATATGACTTGATTATAAAGTACTTCGTTTAATAACTGTTAAATTATATACATCTGAGCAACTCCCACACTCCTCCAACAAAATACATCCAAAGTATGGTTAAACGGTTTAAAATTTCTTCTCTTTTTTTTTTGTGTTATAAAATAAATTGTTATTATTTTGATAATTGCTTTATAACAGCGCTTTGCGGTTTTGTTTTTTTTTTTTTGATAGTTTTTATTTTAATATTTAATTATATAAAAATATAGTTATATATATAGTATGTGTAGTATATATAGTGCGCGCTTTTGTACGCTGGAGAAAAGCGTGAGAAATTTTTGGCCGTGGTTTTGTTTTAAGGTTGTTGTTGTTGTTGCTTTTATGGTTTTTGTTTTTGTTTTGTTGCTATTTTACTTGTCGACTGTCGACGTTGGTGCTGTGTTTTGGTTTTTGCCTTTGTTTTAGTTTCAGTTTCGCTGCTGTTGTTGCTCTTGTTGCTTATTATGCTGATAGCGTTTTTGGGTGGCTTTTGTTTGTTATTTGCTTAAGCGCATGTCTCTGCATGTAAGTGTGTCTGTGTGTGTGTGAGTTTGTGGCAGCAACGCAAAAGAAAAATTTTGAATTCGATAAGCGCCATTTATGACATTTATCTGCAACCCGCCCCACCCCCCTCCCTCCCTCCCATTTGCCATACATATGTATGTCATATGGACAGTAGCTAATTTTTAAGGTTTATCAGACATAACACAAAACTGATTACTTGGAACACTTCAAACAACATTGGCGATATTTTAAATATTCCAAAGTGACTTCTTTATTTTTGTAAGATAATAAGATTATCTTAAAGTGTTTTATGTATGAAAAAAAAAAAACAAAATATGATACACATAAGTTAAAGTATGTACTGCTACATTCCCAGCAAAAAATCCTTGTTCCACCACCCCTGCGCTCATCAACCAATCTGCCATTTTAATTATAGCACAACTTAAGCCTAGTTATGAGCAATTTTCATAACACAAGCTTCACATTCAACAATTCCAAACAATTAACAACTCATTTGTCTAAACATCAACAACGAGATGATGGTGAGAGGGTTGGAGCGGGAGCGGGAGCGGAAGAAGAAGCAGAAGGTGGGAATAGCGTGGTATATGCGCGGGTGATTTTACACGTTACACTTGCCTGCACCGCCAAGCGTCCGACTAAACGCCAAAGCAAGTGCGCCAACATATTTCATTGTGCGGTAAATCACACGCAATAAAAATGAAAAGCAAACGCTATGAAAAAGCGTTTCACGCTCTATCGATGAAGCGTTTAATGGCCCAGTGAGCTCCAAGCCTATTAATTCATTAAAAACAGAAAAGAACCGAAAAAGCAAACTAAAACTTGCCACGCCCACACACTCTGCGCGCGGCAAAGTTAAACGCTTACAAAGCTAAGCCGCAACACAAAACAAGAACCAAAGAAAACAAATCAGTTGACATGTTTTTTGTTTTTGTGGCCATGCAAATCAATTGCAGCTGGCCAAATGTGAGTCACAAAGCAATGCAGGGTGCAAGGATTGGTTGGTGGGAGGGGAGGTTAGTGTGTTATGCTGTTTGTTGGTAAACAGTAGTTCGAAAATGAGTTAACAGTAGCCTGGGAACGTAATTCTAGATGCAAAATAACTTTGAGTCTGCAAAAAAAAAAAAGAAAGGAAAGAACCGAAGAAAAAATAAACAAACAAATATTTAGAAATCAATTTAGTTTAGGGGAAAGTAATATGTGAATAAGTGAACCAAGAATATTGTCTAGAAAAACTATTTTCAGACAATTAATTAAAAAAAGGTTGCTGAAGCTTTTCTTAAGTATAGTTTTAGTTAGAAACTTGAAATATTATTCATTCGGACTTAACGATAATGATGCAAATAATAATAATTGTTCTCATTTCTATCCTTTACTTAAAAACCGCACCTTAACAATCAAATATATATAAGACATATATATATGTACGTTTGTATATAGACAAATAAAAGATTATTCAATGGTTTGTATTTATTTTTTGTATTATCTTTTTAACTGCACTAATTGAGGTCAATTAGTTGATATACACACACAGACACTGCGCAGCTGGCGACACACACAAACACACACACACACAGACATAAAATGTTGCAAAAAACTTAAGACAATCAACAATGTATAGCAACATAGATCCTAAGTTGCTGTGTTCGCATTAATTTCGCAATATTATGCATACGACGCTTATGACTCAGGCAAGAAATTTCGCTGAGCTATGTTCATACTATATGTATGTATGTATGTATGTATGTATGTACCACATGTTTCTGGTTTCTTTTTATCGAACTGAAATTTATGCCGAGCTTGTGTGTTGTTTTGGGGTTTTTGTGCTGTCAAATCGATCATTCAAATGCGAAATTTATGTGTGTTGCACATTGCGCATGCCAAGCGGTGCGCTCTAATTGAAATAAATAAGAAGGGTTTAGTGAGTGGGGGGGGGGAGAGTGCAATGCAAAATTTTATTATGTATTTTATATTTTTGCTTCATTGTGTCGTTTGCTGTGCGCGAGAAGACAGAAGCAGCTATTTTATTTATTGCGCTGGGCAATCAAAACTTATTGTCGCTCGCTCGTTCGGCAGGAAATCGCCACACGCCCAATTAGCAAACATTGGGGCACATTGGCGCGCGGCGCGTTTGTTTAATTTGTGTGTGCCATTTTTACAGTGAAATATAAGCTGTTTTTTTTTATATTTTTATTTCTGTTTTTTTTTTTTTTTTTTTGCTTCCTTACAGCAAATTGCACAAGCTGTGGGGTTCTTTTCTGCTTTTGGGTAGTTCAAGTGCACTGAACTTTAATAAATTGTGTTTGTTGTTGCTTCTTCTGCTTGACTGTGTGGCGTTTTGCTTGCTTGACTAGAAATATGAGACCAGAAACAACAACCTTCCCTTCGTTTACATTTGCCATCAACGTCAGACAAAGAGAACTAAAACTTTTGTGTAAAGTTATGTAATATAGTACAACTTTATATGTTCCTCGAAAATATATTACGAATGTTTTTTATAATATTTGCTATTTGCTTTTTGCTTTACAGAAACCAGCTCCTCCACCTCTCTGGCCGTTTCTTGCACCACATTGGGCTGCAAAAATGGTGGCACATGCATCACACAAACAAATGGCAAATCCTATTGCGCGTAAGTACAAAACAACATATCGAAATTTCAGTTTAATGGATCCGAAGGATTGAAAATGTACCAGATTACAACATATTTAGTACATATGTATATTGCTCTCATTTTCTCTGCTTGAGAGGCCTGTCAATTTATGCAAATCAATACACAAGACGACGACGACGACAACGAGAGATGAGAGGGAAATATACTCAGGGTGAATGTCAAATATTTGCCATAAACCTGAATTGATTTGCTCAATTATTTGGTTGGGGCTACTGCTGCCGCCGTCGTCGCCACCGAATTGACAGCCTCAATTTGCATATGTCAATCAAAATTTGTTCGTTCGTTTCAAGGACACGCAAAAGAAAAAAACAACTGAATTTGTAATTGAAATTGAAATTGAGGTTTGCCCCATCAATGCGAATTGACATTTGTTGTTTAGACCCAAAGCGCACACACACAAAAGAACTTCAATTCGCTTGAAATGCGTCTAGACAATGAGCTAAAAATATAAGAGACAGACCGAAAGGATTGAAACCGAGACTGAGCTTGAAAGGCAGACAAAAGCGCCCGCATAAAGTTTCTTCAAACAAGAAGTTTTTCCGCACAAAACGAGCCGAATGACAAACGAACGAAAGGTTTTGTATTTGATTGTTGTTGTTTCGTGTCTTTGGCGAGATTTTCTGATTTGGTCGGCAATTTTCTGTTTGCTGTTGAAGTTGAAGCTTTTTCTTTGTAGTATGTCTGTCTATTTGTATTTTCTTGTAATAAATCAAATGTGTGGCACGTACGCAACGCATAACTTGAACTGAGTTATGATATTGAATGTGCCCGCGACTTACTTTAAAATGTTTTTTAAGTTTTTTTGTTTTTTTGACAAAAAGTCAGTCAAAATTTAACGAGTCTGCGAACATGAACGGCATAATTAAAACCTCAAGGCGTGTTTGTTTGTTGTGCCGCAAAACAAAACAAAAAAGTAGAGATTTCGTTTTACAGATCGAACAAATCTTTGGCAATTGCTGCTGCAGTGGACGCATGCATGATCATCATCAGTTTTTATGATCTATGGCACGATTGAGGGCGCTCTCTCTCTCTCATGAGACATTGTCAAAATGATCTTTGCTCTTCGACATGTTCTTCTTCTTCGTTTGATCATTGACTATTTAGCCTATATAAGGCATGTGTTCTCAATCGTGAGTGATGAACGGTAGCAACAACAACTTTTGTTTGTTGTCATAGCCAAACTATTTAGCTATCGCTATCTTTAGCAGGCAATTACATAAAAGCGCTTTAAGCTTTTAGCCTAAAAATGCGACCGCTGTTTTGGTTTTTGTTGTTTTTATTTTTTGTTGCTTGGTTGGTTTTTTGAATTTGCGACATTTTCTTAAGACTGACTTGGCGATCGTTGCTGATGATCATCAAGAGCCATGTGGCAGTATTACAATTTTCGTCTCTTTGTGGGGTTGGTTGAGGGGCAGAAGGAGGTTTTGTGCCGAGACTCTGAGACTCTGTTTCTCTGTTTTCTGATCATCAACGGCACGATCAAGCCATAGACTTTATTTCACAGTCTTTACATATGTAACTGATCTTTCTCTCTCGCCCTCTCTCTCTCTCTCTCTCTCTCTCTTTTTACTGAATCCCTGTGTCTCTGAATGTGCGATAACATCGCATGAACTTTGTCAGCCATTGAGTCGGAAACATTAACGATTGCTTAAGCTTAAGCTAAACTGAGCTTGAGCTATTAGAGTATCGCATTCAGTCTGGCGCATATATATATGGTATATACCCTGGAGTGAAACAAAAAGAGTATTATAGTTTTGTTATTTATTTATTGACATCATTTTTGCTTCTAATACTAGTTAAGAGTTGAATTTGATTATTTGTAATAGTATAAAAAACTTATTTTTATCATTTATCAGCAAACATTATTCATATTGATTTGTATTCCATCTAAGAAACATTTCCATTAACATATCATAGATTACGTTAGCTCAATTTTGTTGTTGCTTTGTTTTGAGAGTTTTTGGCCTATCCTTGCTGTGGCAGCTCTGGGGTATGGTTTTTTTTGTTGTACCACATTTTGTCTTGATTTCGAATTGGTGCAGAGCTCTCAGTGATTATTTTGCAAATTTGCAAATTTCACGAGCAGTTTGCTCGCTCACCAAAACTGTGTTTATTTTGGCCGTTTACCCGATCAGCTCGATCTGATACGATCAGCAAAGGCAGCTCAGCTCAGCTCAACTCAGCGCAGCTCAGCTCTGCTTTGTGGTTGTTTGTTTAATTGACTTGATTGCTCGAGTTGATGGTCTGTGCAGGACACGACGAGACGAGACGCGACGCGATGCAACGTTGTGCTTAGAGAGATCTTAAAGTCGTTTATGTCAGCGAGATGTTGATTCGCTTTGATTGGCTCTCGCTATTGGCCTGTCTGTCTTCCTACTACAGCCACAATACTACAGCACTGTAGCCATGTCAAATGTCATGTTGTAGTCCATTTTTGGGTTGCATGCATCGCCCACAAAGCGCACAAACAAATCTCTCGCACAATTATGCACTTGCGGAGACCGCAAAACGGGCCAGAACAATGAATTTGTTTCTTTGACTCAATAAAAAGTCGCTGTTGCTGTTGTTGTTGTTCGTCATGATCATCTGGTTTTCTCCTTCTTCTTTTACTAGCCATCAATTGTTTTGTCTATTATTTCTCGATTTTTATTGTGTGGCCAACGTCTTTCTTTTCTAATTTTTCCCTTTATGTTTTTTGCTTTTTTCTTTTATGGCTTATGACATGTTAATGAGCAGCTCCCACCAAAAATAAAAATAAAAATATTTTGACTTAGCCAACGCAGCGGCGGCATATTGAAAGTTTTGCTTTGATGTGCGAGCAATCAACAATCTCGCAAACAAAAAAAAAAAAAGGAGAGAAGCAAAACCTAAGCTCAAACTGCGTGATGATGAGCTGATGAGTCATTCCTCTCTGGCTTGATAAATATTTGGCAAGCAAAGAAATTGTTATCGATTGGACGAAAAAAAAACAGCAGCATATGTGTATATGCGTGTCTGTGTGTGTGTGTGTGTGGAGAAACCATAATGATTTTGTTGCAGTTTTCTTTCTGTCTTTATTTTTTTTTTTGAGTTGTTAAATAATCAAGCTGTAATTGAATTGATTGATTGATTGATCAACCTTTCTGAAGTTTAATGTGGCACGAAACGGACTCATGCTCTGATATGACTGCTCAAATGTTTTTTTTTTCCAAAACGCGATAAAGACTTCGAAAATTCCTTAACATTTCTTTTTCTTGTTTTTTTTTTCACAGCGTAGTTTTTTTTTTACCAATTGTGATTACCGCCACGGAGTGAAAAGTGCTTAGCAAGTGACAGTTGACAAAAAAAAAAAAAAAAAAATAGAATAAAAGTGTTTAAAATGAATTGCTGACCCGAAACAAAGCGAAAAGAATTTTGTTCGTTTCGTTTCGTTTGTTGTTGCCCTAGCGGGCAAGTTCGTTGCCTAAGTCTTTCGTTTTGTATTGTTGGAGCTTCTCAGTTCATTGTTTCATATACTCGAAAGAAAGAGATCGAGAGGGATGGAGAAGGAGAGAGAGAGAGAGAGAGCGGAAAAAGAAAGAAAAAGTATGTGTGTGTGTGTGTGTGTGTGTATTGCTTAATGCCCATGCTTGAATATTTCCATTTAATTTCATTTCCCCACACGGCAACGTACGAAGAAGAAGCACAAGAAGATAAAGGTAAAAGAATAACAACAAGTTTGGTTTTTATTTCAACTCTCGGCTCACACGCTTTGCACTTGAAATGTTCTTTTTAAGGCTTTCCTTTGCTTTAAACTCTGTATATTATCCCCACCAAACCCTCCCCCCCCACTCGATGCTTTAGCTTACCTGCTGTTTGCCCTCCACAAAAAAAAAAAAAGTGAAAAAATGTTCAAGCTTCATCTTCTTCTTCTTCTTGTTCTTCTTTTTCTTGGCTCTCCTCTATGTGCAATTACTTTAATTAACTCATCATTAAGCACGACAGCAGCAAAACAGTCGGGAGCTCTCAGTGTGTGTTTGTGTGTGTACCTAAACAGAAAAAAAATAAGTAAAGAAAAACCAGGGCTTGGGCCCAAAGGAAATGACAATGAAAATGACCAAGTCAAAAGCAAAAATGCCGCATTAATCTTTTTTAAGCGTCTTTAGCTTCTTTTTTGTTTATTTTTTTTAATGGTCCAGTTACAGTTAGAGAGGGGCTGCTGTTGCTGCTGCTGTTGCTGTTGTTGCTGATGACACATTTTAGAGAGCGCGTCAGCTGGCGGCCATTTTGTGGCGCATCCTTCGATTTTAATCAGCAGGGCCAAACGAGCAGTTTCAGTTTCGTCCCCTCCCCCCTCCTCCCTTTCCCTCCTCTAAAAATGCGCGATTCAAAACTTGTTTGCAACCTGCTTTGATTGCTTTTCTTTGTTGTTGTTTGTGCACTCTTGCCGCCGCTGATTTGTTATACTAGCATGGTGGGGCACCAACAGCAGCTCCTCCCTTCTACCAAGTCACAGTTTAGTTTAGTTTGGTTTCGTTTGGTTTGGTTTTTTATTGTTAAGTTTTAAGGTCCGCGCAGTCAGTTTCCAGCCCATCCAACAGACAACAGCGTAGCGAATGTTTATTGTGCATTCCGCTTGCATTTTACATTCTTGCCTTATACAGGCAACGTCAGCAGCAATGCCCATAAATTGTTGCTACACACACACTCGTACATATATTAAGCTGGACCGGAATAAAGCAATATCTCTATATATATATATGTACATATATATCGTATACATCGCGAACCCTTTTGCTCTTCATTTTGCGCGCCCTTTTTTTATGTTCCTTTTTTTTTTGTTGTTGTTGTTGTTGTTGTTATATTTGCGTCGAAGGCAAGGCGTTGGCGTACAAAATTCCTTGTTGCTTGATTTAATTTCCGAAACTTTTTCTCTCTCACTTTTTTGACGTCAAATTAAAAGGTTTTATTGAAACTCAATTATCGTATATTGCGCGCATTCTCACGTCTCGCGTGGCGAAGGGCGAGCAAGCGGGAACGAGAGAGGAGGAGAACTGCAACTGAAATTTTAGTTTCTTATATCTTTTTGTTGTTTGTTGCATTTTGTTTTTTAATTATTGCTCTGCAATCTCGCAGTGAGTCTCGAAAGAGGCGCATTATTGTGGATTGCATTTCATAAATCCAACATTGTTTTGGGCCATATGCCATAACAAGCCAACAAGTCAACAGTCGGCCATATGACACATGATAATCATGATCATCATGATCATCATGATGATGATGACGCGCTGTCATAATTCCCATGCCCCGTCATATTATGGCCATGTTGCAGTTGCTTTTTGTGGTTGCTTATTGCACTGCTCTGCTCATTTTTTTAATGAGTTTCTTTCAAATTTTAGTGCAACTCATAAAATAATCATGCATAAAAATTCTAAAAAACAAAAAAAAAAATGTTGCTGTTTATTGCCAAAGTGAATTACAGTCGAACTCCCCTATTACGAAACTCCGTGTAACGAAGTTTTTTATGTAACAAATTAATTTACAGAAATAAACAATTCTATGTAACGACTTTTGTCCATAAATTAGTTTTTAGTTGTCCCCTGTAAAGTTTCTTAAAATATTAAGATTTTGTTCGCAACGCGAATGACTTTTACAATCAATGAAAAGGCTAACTTAAAGCAGAAAAGCAGCTGTGATATGATATATCTATATAAATAATATTGATTCATAGATTAAATGATAGATTGTGCCATACATTAATTGATAAATGGATATAAAGAAATATGTTTTATCGGAATTCCTTTTGAAACTAAAGTTTGGTCCAGCTTCGGTTGAGAAATCAATAAATTAGGCATGTAACTTTTGCACAGTGGCACTGTAGCAACAATGTTGCGCAACATGCGTGTTGACGCATTGATGCATTGTAAATAAAGGTCGCTGCCGCTGCTTTCGGATACCTGTAAAGCGTTCGACGAGCCCGGTGTCCATAAAATATGCATTCGTTGTTGTTATTATTACTGTTGTTTGTTACCTGCGCATGTGCAGCAGACAACAGAAAAAAAAAAACTGCTGAAAACGTGGCATGTCTTGTAACTCAAACGTTAGATGGATAGAGATGAATGCAGAGACATATAGATGGATGGATGGATGGATGGCTGGCTGTTTGGCCCGAATACAAAGAGTACAAAGCAAAAAGAAATGTGGTGTAAAATTTGTTGTTGAGCCGTGGGGTCACGCATTTGTCGGTTGCCCGAAAAACACACAAAAAAAAAAAACTGCTCTGGCTCTAAGCTGAAGTTATAGCTCAGCCTCAGCTTCAGCTTCAGCTGCTAAACAAATAGCGATGAGTAGATAAATGCTTGGGGTGAAATGCAGACAGAGGCAAACAAAAAAAAAGAGATAGAACATAGAGCATAGAGCATAAAGATGGATATAGAAAAATAGTGTGCCTCACAAATGGCACACATTGACAACAACAACAACAACAACAGTTCTGTGCTTCTGTTCATGTTGCACCTGCCCAGTTTTTTGGCCCTGCTCTGCTCCCTTCTCTCTCTCTCTCTCTCTCTCTCTCTCTCCCTCTCCCTCTCCCTCTCTATTAACAAACACGGTATTGTTGGCTTTTCACATAGCCACTGCTAGCAATGTTCGTAACGTGAGAAGTGAGCGCTGTTTAATAAAAAAATAATGAAAAATAAATAAAATAAAATAAAATACTAAACAGAACCAGAACTTAAAATAAGCAAAAAATATACTTTAAAAAAAAAAAAAAGTTTTTTTTATAATTTTAAGCGTGAATTATTTGAGTTTCCATATGAAATGTTAAGTTATATTTTTATTGCTAGACAAAAAAAAAGCTTAATTTGACTTTGATCATCCATGGAAAGCTGAACGAACGCAAATATTAAATTTTGTTTCAGCTAGACAACAAAGTGCTGCAACTTTGTTGATAAGCTCCGTGTCTGTTTGTTTGTGTGGGGAATTTTCCGATGTGACAGATAACCTCATCTATTTATTTTATATTTTTTTTGGGCTAAGCAGTTTAATTAGCATACAGTGAAATGAGATGATCTTTGTTTGAAATGAATGACGCTGTTTCTTGGCGTTGATATACAGATCAAGAGTTCGAGCCGATAATGATGATGATGATCATTGGAGTGCTGCATACAAAGAACGCACTTGTCACAATGCACACACATAGAGACAATGTTGCAACTTATACAATTTTGCACAGTCTTTGCCCCAAAGATCAATATCATGGTTCAGCAGCAGCAGCAGCTTCAACATGATTGCAAATACAAAATAAAATTATGCTTTAATTGGGCGCTTTTGTCAGACCCAAACCAAACCGAGCCTTTAATTGCAACTACTTGCTGCTGCTGCTTGCAACAAGCTCTGCTCCACCAAGGCTTTGACAACGATTTTAACTGCACGATAAGCATTTTTTGGCACTGCTCTACCTTCGGTTCCTAGACTTGTACGTTTATACATTTATCCCCCAGGCTCTCTCTCTCTCTCTCTCTCTCTTTCTCGTCTTTGAAAAGTTTCGTTAATGTATAGGAGAGTCGGATCTTGATATGTTTTTGAAGCGGTCTGTAGAAAAAGTCGCCAGCTGCTGCTGCTGCTGCTGTCGACTAGCGTGTGAATTGCATTGCTTGGCAGAAATTAGATATCCAGAGAGCAATACAACAACAACAAGTAGTGAAAAAAACCAGCAGCTAACTAGGCGTTGTACACACACACACACACACACACATGCTTAGATCTAAACTTGCAGCTGCATTTGGAAGCCATAGTCAATGGACCAGAGCAGAGCAGAGCAGAGCAAAAGATGACTGATCATCGGGCAAAGACATTAAATCATCTTCTGGTTATGGATACAAAACTTAACTCAATGCTACTGCTGCACATTCGATAGCCTCCAGTTGTAGCTGCTGCTGCGGTTACGCTCGTGAGAAGCTGTGACTAAAGCTAAAGCTAAAGTTAAAGTTAAAGCTAAAGTTAAAGCTAAACCTAAAGCTGAAACTGTAGCTGGAAGCTTTATAAAGTTATGATTACAAACATTTCTCTGTTTCTCTCGCTTCTCGCTTCTTGTTTCTTACTGACCGCAAATTGATATCGCCAGCGACAGCGATTGAGATTGAACCGAACATGGCAAATGGATTTTTCTCACACACAACTCTTACATTTTTGTTCTTGTTGTTGTGTGAGATAACTCATACAGATCGTGATCGTTGCTGATGTTTGAACGTGACGTTTTTAAGTTATTAGAATGAACAGTTTTCTTATAAGAGAAATTCACCACACTTTATCAACAAATGCAAACAAACGAACAAATCCAAGAATGTTGCCCAAGCATAGATTAGACGATTTCAGGCACTTGCTGTTAACTCACCACACTTCATGGTGAGTATTAAAAACTCACCACATTGATGAGATTTGCCAAAATCGTAGCATGTTTAGAAATTTAATACAGGACCCAATACCGTTGAGGTTTTGGAACTCACCACGACAAGAATGTGCGGAACGTGAATCAGACAACTGTCACGCGCCCATCTCTAGCATACGAAAATTAAAAAAATAAAAACAAAAAACAAAGCACACCCTGTCCACAGTGTCTGCCTGTTTGTTGGTTACATTGCTTTATTTGCCAATGCGAGTCACGTTTTCATTTATTTTTCTTCGTTTTGTACTTGTTTTATTATTTTTCCAAACACACACACACACACACTCAAACACACTAACACAACATAAAACAAGTTACCAGCACAGATCCCAAAACTCAAACTCAACTCAGCTTCAACTTATGTATAATTTATATTACATTAATTTTCGATACCAAACAGCAGCAGCGGTAAAAATAGAAGAAAAAAAAACTGCCTGCTGACACCTCATTTGAATGGCTGTAAGCCGCCTTATCGGCCGCATCGTTGGCCACTTGGCAACTCTGTCCATTTTGCTGCTCGGCTTTGCAGCAGCGGCGGCTAAACATCGATTTCTCAAGCCAACAAAATAACGACAACATGTTGCTAACTGTTTTGCCTACCGCCATTTAATTCTCCTCCAAACAGTTTCGATAACGATCAACAATCGACTCAAAAGTGAGGTTAGGTTGGGCTATGTGATGTGTGTGTGTGTGTGTGTGTGTGTTTGTTACAAATTAATGCTAAATCTAAAGCATTTTCTCACACACTTGTAACGGTAAGTGCCAGGCCAGCGCCAAAGAAAAGCCGTTTTTCTTATTCCTTCTCGCTCTCTCTCTCTCATTCTCTCTCTCGCTCTCTTACTTGTTGTCGTACTGACCAAAGCAGAAGTCGCCTTAATGATTATTCATTGCTTCTGCTACTGCTTCAGCTTCATCTTCTCGAAGTTGTAGTTGCTGTTAATGTTGTTGCTGTTCGGATGCTGCTGCAATGCGTGTAATTTTCTCATTGCTTTTTAGCCCGGCTTTGACTTTGGCTTCGATGAAAATTTAATATGCAATCAAGATCGCGCACAAATTACCGTACAAAAAAAAAAAAAAAATTGTTTTCTCAAGGGAAAACAACAATGTGCAAGTTGTCGTTTTTGTTTTGTTGTTCGTTGTGCGACTTTAACTCCAAACAACACCAACAATTTCCAGCTTAATCATCATCATCATTATTATCAACACAACAATCGTCATCGTCGTTTGTTATCGTCATCATCGCCATCAATATTGGCAATCGAAGTGCGACCTGCAAATTTGCAATTTGCAATTGCCAGCAATTACTTTGCTAATTTATTGTTGTTGTTCGTCATATTGTGAATACTCAGATTGCATTTTAATTAGGTACAAAAAAAATAAATAAATAAAAAACACACCCATTGATATTTAATCCATTTGCAATTTGGTTTGTTGGTCTTTCGGAAGCAACGTTTGTCAAAAGAGAATTTTAAAACATAGCAAGAAATGATTTAATTTTCCTTTTCAGTATTTTATTCATTTAATTTGTGGCCGGTAAACGATATTCGGTTTTATAACAAAAATTCATAGCCAGAAACATAAGTTTTAATTAAGCTTATTAAGTAGAATTCCTAGCTTCTATTATTTGTTGCTAAAAATAAATAAATATAAATAAAATAATAAATATTTAACATAGTTTGTATTGATTTTTTAAAGATGTTTTTCGTTTTTAAACCTACGCCATTTTCGCTTCCCACGAAATTGAAATCACAAACGATGCATCAATAAATATTGCGATACATTCTTATGATTAATCGACTCATATTCGATAGGCTCTATAAAAAATATAAAACTATGATCACTTCTAATCACAATCGATTATTTGCCTGGGGAAAATTCTCTTGGTTCGAAAAGGAAATTGTCATCGTTAATTTTGCCATCATCTGACGCCTAGAAGAAGCTATTAAAAAAAATATCCTAATACGATTATTTTCGCATGTTGTTGTTGTTGCAACTGTAACTGTTGTAACTAGGCTTGCGGAAATGAGGCAAGTTTCGCTCAGTTTGTCAGCTTGTTTTCAACACTTTAACGCTTATCGATAGACACAAATCGGACGCCACAAATCTGACATTCAATTGGCTGCTGTCTGCTATCTGCTCTGAACACACACTTACTCCATCTATCTATTTGTATTTATGTATATCTTATCATATTGCTTTGCATCTTTTGCAGTTGCGATACACGCTACGTTGGCGACTACTGTGAACATCGGAATCCCTGCCTGACGGGCCATGGACGCTGCCAGAATGGCGGCACCTGTCAGGTAGCCTTTCGGAATGGCCGACCCGGCATCTCGTGCCTGTGTCCGCTTGGCTTTGAGGAGTCGCTCTGCGAGATAGCAGTGGCAAACGCTTGCGATCAGGCGCGTTGCTTCAATGGCGGCACTTGCCAGCTTAAAACGCTCCAAGAGTACAGTTGCATCTGTGCCAATGGCTATACGGGTAAGTTGATAGCTTCATCTGATCTCTCTCGCTCTCTCTCTCTCTCTCTCTTTCTTTCCTTATGCTAATCTGTTAATGCTGTTGTTGTTGTTGTTTGTTGCAGGCGAACATTGCCAGACACAGAATCTGTGCGCCAGTTCACCATGTCGCAATGGTGGCACCTGTTCCGCAATGGCCGGCAGCAGTAGCTTTAGCTGCAATTGTCCACCTGGCTTTACGGGTCACACCTGCTCCGAGGATGTGGAGGAATGCCAATCGAATCCTTGCCAATACGGCGGCACCTGTGTCAACACGCATGGCTCCTATCAGTAAGTATTTGATTTAGTTTAGTCAAAGATCTCTTGAATTGATGTCAAAAATAAACCTTCCTAAAATGCAAGCAAAACTATCTTGAACCCATCCAATCCATAAGCCTTTCATCTACTTGTCTATCAATAAATCAACAAGGATAACTTTATCTCCGTTTTCCCTATATTTTCAACGAAAATTAACTTATTAAAAGACGAAGAAAAAAAAACATCGATAGCCATCGATTTAAACATCACTTTCATCAGTCAGTGGCATTGATGTATTTGGTTCATAACTCAGCGAGTGACAAGTGCAAATTTGGCTGTTTGTTCGACAAAAGATCAGACACGTTCCGATCCGACAAGATCATAAAAGAAGACTTGAGGTAGCAGCAAAGCAGGGGGAGATGAGATAGCTGCCATATACTATCACAAAACAAATCGTCGCATTTGCATATTTATCTAATTTATCTCAACAAAAATATATATAAAAAAAAAAAGAGGTTTGAAAAAATAAATGAATATCGTTTGCGGCTGTGCGCCTTAAATTAATGACTATTTAAAACTAATAACTTATAAAATCAAATTCGATGCTACATCTCCCCACTCTCCTCGTCGTCGTTAGCCGCGTTTATAGCTGTTTTGGGCCACAAGCATAGGCGCATAATTTGCATAGCAAAACGATTAAAATAGTTTATTGATTTTGGTTTTTTTGGCAATAAAAATACAAAAAAAAAAAAAAAAACGCCATTAAAACAACAAATTGGCAATTGGCTCAACGTTGGGACGTTCCAAATGTTTCCACTCTAATTAAAAAATACAAACAGACAGACCTAATAAAAGACTATTGAATTCAAAATCAGTCACACACATAAATTGAACGGTTGCATTTGAGAAAGAAATAAAAAAAATCGCGTCTAAACTAACTGAAATTTCCGGCGCTTTGTCTGGTTGATTTTTTAAGTGGTTTGCGTTTTCGACATGTAAATTAAATTATTTCATTGGCATCATTTGCATTTTTAATTTGAGACACACAAATTAATAGATACCCTAGCTAAGCTTGAGGGGTGACTAGACTTTGCTCTGTTCTAAGTTCAAAAAAAAATTCCTTTTTTATTCATTTTATTTTAACTTTTGGATATTCTAAAGCATAACTTTAGCATAGCTTAGGTTTGATAACTAGGTTTTAATATCTTAGCCTTATATACCCAAAATCTATGCAAATAAAAATATATAAAAACTAAATCGAGCTGAAAAGTGCGATGTGAACATGTGTTTTACTGTGTTGTTTGAAGTTTCTTTCTTTGACATTTGTATAATGAACCAATGATCCGACATTTGTTTTGGACAATTAGCATAAGTTTGATCTTTGTTTCACTAATTGACAATTTGTAGGACATGTCAGTTAGTCCAGCATTGACTTTACTTAACCAAACCAAACCAAACTAAACCACAAAAGGGATAAGCCAAACCTCTTCAATCTTGAACCTTTCCCCTTTTCCAATTCAAATTGCAATCAGGCTAGGCTGTCCAAATGCTACTACTGGTCGTTAAGTAGGCATTTATATGTACATCGTATATGTTTAGCATGTCTAGTTTGGTTTATAACACTGTCAACGCTGGTTTGGGGCAAATTAAAAACGATTCGCATAATATTCACATGTTTATATTGTTTTTTTATTTCTTTTTATTGTGTTTATGCTTAAATAAAACGTTATTTAAATATCTCAAAACAAAATAAAATCGTTAATTTAGTGGACAGCAACTCGAAAGCTTAGTCATGCTTAAATACAATCTTTGCATATGAATATGAATGAATTTATGGCAAACAAATTGAATAGGCAACCAATTACACAAGGTTCACAAAATACAAAATATTCTATAAAAAACGATTTAAGTGCTACAAAACAAACGATCGAAGCTACTCTTTGAATAGCATTTGATTCGTTTTTATTCAAATGGGAATAAGCACTCTTTAAAGTGTTTAGAAATCTTTAGCTAAATGTGTAGAAATATTCGAATGAGTAAAGTGAGTACATTCAAATCAAATCGAGTATATTCAAACGATAAGAGAGTTTACCAAATGGGGGTTGGGTGTAGGTGTTTGATTTGAATATAAAGTGTAGTATTATTACACAAAACCTAATACATACTACTGCATTCATGCCAAACGAGTATCACTCACGCGATGAGTGCTGCACTCAATTGACTTAATGATCCACCAAAGATCAGCTCCACCAACAAGATTAAAAATAAAAATAAAAAAAAAACATTGTGGAGGGTCTGTTTGGCTGCTATTTGTCTGCAGCTCATTTGCTACGGCAGCAATACTATATATTATATTTCAGCAAGCAGCCAATCTTCAGTTGCCTGCTGCTTGCTGCCTGCTACCTCATCATCAACGCCACCTTGCCTCTGGGCCATTGGCCCGCTAAGTTTCACATGTCAATCAAAAATCAATTTTGAATTCCGTTCGTTAGTTTTGCCTAAAGCGAAGGTGAAGCAATTTGACGATATGTAATTTGGTCAGCAATAACAAAGCAACAGAGAAGTGTGAGGGGGAGGGGGGCGAGGTCGAGGTATTGAACGTAGGTCCCTTAAGAATATAGTATGTATGTGCGGCACTTGGAGCTGATCTCTCTTCTTGGCATTGACTATTTAATTGTTTAATTTAATGAAATGCGTTTAATGATCTTAATTAGCGGCCGTCTTCACAGACAACACAGACGCAAGGTGGGCTTGGTGGGGAAGGGGGGTGGATTAGGGGGTGGGGTTAGGTAACAGCTGCCTTTTACGGGCCGAGCCAGCATTTAACCACTTTTGAAAAAATAAAACAGAAACAAAATTCTCTTCGTAGTCGTGGAAATTCTTAAGAATTGTTGCAGTAATTTTTTTTGTTTTTTGTTTGTTGTTCTGCAAAGAAACTAATTAAGTGTTTTGCTGTCCGAAAAGTACTCGCAACATAAACAATTTGACGAATTGTGTGCCCCAAAAACAAAAAACCCCAAAAACCCAATAACTAAATCAATGTACAAGAAAGTTGAGCTTCAACAGAAAACGCCAAAAAAAAACTACAAATAAAAAAAAAACCAAACCAAAACAACTTCAAATAATCATAAAGAAAATAAAACTATATACATACATATGTATATATCATATACCATTTGTGTATATACAATATGTATAAAAAAAAGAAGCAGAAAATTAAATTACTTGGCTACCAACATTGTTGAACATATATATATTGTCTTGGCCCTGTATTGTACCCAGCCCCAAAGAACCGGTTAATGTGCCACCAAAACTCTCAGCAAACACGTACAAAGAGCGAATAGAGAGAGAGAGAGAGACACAGACGGAGAGAAAGACAGCGAGTGAGAGAGAGTAGAGTTCAAAGAGATCAGCGCGAGAGAGAGCGAGAGATTTGTAGTAGATCAGCAGCTGGATTGAGGCGCATGCCATACCCAAAGCCAATTCTGAATCTCCACATCGAACCACAAGACACAATTCGCTCGAAACGGAAGTTGCGCACGTTGCACGTTGCACGTTGCCATTGTTTGTTTGCTTGCTAGGCAATGCAGCCTCCATTCAATTGTCATCGTTGTTGCATCATTCTAACATTATTAATTCTACAACTTGTCATCTTCTTCACTCCTTGCAGATGCATGTGCCCCGCTGGCTACACGGGCAAGGATTGCGATACCAAATACAAACCCTGCTCACCATCACCGTGTCAAAACGGTGGCACATGTCGCGCCAATGGATTAACCTACGATTGCAAGTGTCCACGTGGTAAGTGTACAAATGTATTCCTTAATTGATTTTAAGTTCGTTGAGTTTGATTTAAGTTTGTTTATTTTTTAAGACTAAGTTTCGTTCTAAGCCTACCTTCAAATTAAAACCTAATTGCTAAAACGATTATTATCGAAATGTTGGCAATCGTCTATCGATAGTTTCTGCAATCGCTTGAATTAAAAGAATAACCTTAAAAGCTTGTCGTTGCTTATTTATTTGGTTTTTTTTTGTAGAATTTATAATTTCCTTTCATTTTAACTTATAAAAATATACAAAACATTATATTAAGATCTTATAGAAAAGATTTTCAAGCAATGATAATTGAAACGCTAATCAAATCCATTAATCCTTTATATATTATATAATATATGCTATTTATGACTTAAAAGTATTTCGTTGCTTATCTATTTAGTTTCATTAGATTAAGATCTTATAAGAAAGATTTTTCTCAAAATCCATTAGCCCCTTACAGCTACGTTCCGAAATTATCCAGTTCAATAACCATATGATTTACTTATGAGCTAGTATGTTCTTTTCCTTCCGTAAGGTGTTTACAAAACACAGAAAAATATTTGTGTATTTTTAGATAAAGATTTTAGAACAATGTTCTCTTTAGCCTCCACTAAAAGCTTACAAAATAATTTATTTTATTGCTTATTTTCATTCCAAGTTTGTCCTATTAAAACAATGTTTCACTTCATTCTTAGTTACTTAAGTATGATATATTTTTAAACTCTTTTATTATGTTCCTTTGCCAATTGTTCCCCACGTTTGCAACTAGTACAAGAATCGATATAGTTTCGTGTGATATCGAACATAGTTGAGTTTTTTTTTTTTAAATTTATTATCTCTTAACTGAATGTCAAATGACCAAGTTCCCCTCTCTCTCTCTCTCTCTCTCTCTCTCTCTTGATCCACACACAAGTCTCTGACAATTTAGACATGTAAATTGCCCACATTTACATTTTATTTATATCTACATACATATTTATGAAGGCATTTAACTATGTTTGTGTGTGTGTGTGTGTGTGTGTGCATGCAATTTTACTTTTAATTCACATCAATTGAAGTGAATTGCATTGTAGGGCAGTTCATTGCGAATGGACGCCAATTGCAATTGGAGAGGGAAAAAGCGGGGGGTTTTATGGCGTTGCTGTTGTTGTTGTTGTTGTTGTGGGAGTGGCCTCAATTTTAATTGCGCCCAATCAAAAATTCTAATGAGCTTATTTTGCGAGCGTGCGAAAGTGTGATCGAAATTGGAACGAAACGGCATGAAACGAACCAATACAGAAATTACAAAACGAATTTTTAAGATGCAAAAAACAAAAAAAACGAAAAAACGAAAAAAAATAAAAACAACAACACAATATGCAATAATGCAATGGAAAATGTTATAACGCCTTTTTGTGGCAATGTTGTTGGGCAACAGAAATTACAACAGCAACAACAACAATAACTATAACAAAACCAGTCGACGCGACACGACACGAAGCGCCCTGTGGACATCACGTTTGGGTAGCGCGGGAGATGCCAATGGGAATTGTTCTTGTTGTTGCTGTTGTTGTTGCAAGGAGGGGCGGAGTTGCACTCATTATGCAAAACGGGCGGCACAAAATCGACTTTTGCTGCGGCTGCAACTTGTTTTCCCAGCAAACATCAGCAGCGGCAGCAGCAGCATCCACCCTTTCTCCCCTCTTACTGGTTTTACCGCAGCAGGATCGTATCCATGAGTCGAGCTCAAGTTTGAGAGTCAGTCAAAGGCATCAAAAATATTGCTCAACGCCTGGCCAAAAGCTAAGTTAAGCTAAATTACAAAACAAAATCAGCAACGGCTCAACAATCTCCTCTCTCGCTTTCGCTTGCTCTCTCTCTTTACCTTCAATGGTTAAGCACAGTTACTCCCTAGGGAGGTCATGCGCTGAACATAGAAGGGAAAGAGGGAAAAAGAGTTGAAGACGAAGAAGATGGCGATCATGATTTGCAATGGGATGCGTTTGTTTTGTGTACTTTTTGTTGTTGTTGGGTTGGGGGAAAAAAAAATTAAATATAATATGCAAAACCGAATGAATGATGAATAATGCCAAGGCAAAATGGACATGAGATGGGTGGTAGGGAGTAGGGGGTAGGGTATAGGCCATTTGAAGAGTCAAACTAGCCAGCCAAAGGCAAACGAGTTTGAACTCGCGTGGGCAGCGCGAAAGCGAGATAGAGCAAAAGAGCAGCAAAAGAAGTTGAAATGCAATTCTCTACAACATTTGGCTCGTGGCGAGTCATGACTCAAAAGAACTTCATACACACACACAAACACGCACACACACACGCACGCACATACACTGTGTTCGATAACAGTCTGTGTGCGTTAATCGATATCCATGATTGTGCCAATTTCAGCAGTTTCAAGTAAATGGAAAAAATTTAAATTAAAATAAATAAATAATCTTTTACCTTTACGAAGAGCTAAAAGTCAGTTTACTAGATGTTCCTAAAACAAAGCAAATTGCGCTTAGCAACATTGTTGCCCAACATACATGCATATATGCATGTTTCAATGCCAATTGTTTCCATTAAAAACGCATTCTAAAGGAAAAATAAATAAACAGATACTAGAGAACTAATTAACAAAATCCTTATACGTTAAGATAAATTGTTGCAAGGTTTTTAACCCGGCAGATCAAACAATTTATGCAAATTGTTGCAAGCAAATTAGCTTAAATTGGCACACACACATATGTACATTTGTATGTATGTACAGACATGGTAGGGTGGACTGTGTGCATAATTTTTAGTGTCTTGTCTTTTGCAACCTTTCATAAATTGGTTGGCGCATAGTTTGAGAGTCATTGGAGCAGCTCTGTTTTTTTTTTGTCTAGAGTTCAAAGTGCCACTAAGTGACTGGGTAACCGCGTCGATTCTTGTGTATATCTGTCTACGTGTGTGTGGCGTGAAACGCGAACATAAAACATGTGTGCAACAGATCAACAGATGCTTGTTGTTGCCACCGTGCTGTTGCCCTGCCTTGGTTTATTAAAAAAAAAAAAGAACGAAAGAAAAATAAAAAAAACAACAAAAAATGATGCATCGAAAATGCCACTCTCCAATCTCCAGATTCCAGGGCCCAGGCAACAAGTTGCAGTCCCCCTTTACTAAGACGAACACACACACATACACACACAGACATAATCATAATAATAATCATAAAAAAAAATAAAAGAGAAGACAAAAATCCAACAACAACTAAATGACAATAACTGGGCTGGGACAGCAAGCTTTAGTTTGTATGTGTGCTTGGGCCCTTCTTTTATAAGACCAAAACGAAGCAAAACCGACCAAGCAAGAAAATCCATTAAATACAAACAAAACAACAACAACAACAGCAACATAAATGCTGTGGGCGAGCAGAGCCGAGTCGCAAAGAGTGCGCAAAAGCTTTCAATGCAAGCACACACACATACACCCAGAGAGCGAGAGCAGCATGTATGGTCAAATGGTTTGGGAGGGAGGGAGGGAATGTTGGGTCGACATAAAGTGCGATTTAATTCCTCGAACAAAGCACACAAGTAAAGCGCGCAATATGTACTAAGTTGAAGTCCGAAGCGTAGTCAAACAAACATACACATACACAAACAGCATAAAGTCGAAGTAGAAAACTCGATCGAGCGCGAACGAAGCGAACGCGAATGCCCAACCGAAGCCCAAGCTAGCGCGCAGCACAAGCAACATTTATCCATATTGTTTTTGTTGCTGTGTGGTGGTTCTGTCTGTGTATGCGCGAGACAGAGAGCGAGAGAGCAAACTTGTGTGGACGACGCTCGTTGCGCTCGTTTGCTTGGCGCGCATTCAGATAGCTGCCTGGCCAGATATGAGACCGTGGGAAAGAACAACCAAAGACGTGTTGTACACACACACATATACATATGTATGTATGCGCATGCGAGCGTCTGTTTTATATCTTTACATTTTGTTTGCTCATTCGCTTCGCATGCGCAGCGTCGCTCAGTTTTTTTTTTCTTTCGCCTTGCTATTGTTAGTGTTATTGTTGCTGTCTGTTTTTGTCTGTATGTGTGTACATATTTACATGTGTTTGTTTGTACGTATCTATATATTGCCGCAGGCGCAGAGCCTTTCAGGGAGAGAGAGCGCACGTTGCCGTTCAGCGCTATGGCAGAGAAGAAGAAGAAGAGCGAGATAGGACAAGTGAGCGCCGGCTGTTGTTCTCGTCGTCGTCGTCGACTCGAGATCGTCTCAATTTACCTGTGTGCGCGCCCGCTCTTTCAGCGTTCTCTCTCTGGCTCTCGCTCTTTTTATCACCCTCCCATATGCCGTCGCTCTAACAACGACTCCATCTGGCTGCCCAAAACATGTGCAACACAGCTGCATAAGCCGACAAACAGACACGTACATACATACATACATGCAAACATACATACATATGTTTGTATGTAGTATAAGTATGTATGTACCTATTTTAAGCGCTCTGTGCGCTTTGTGCGCCTTCTTCGCATTGCCTGGCAACCACTTTTTTTCTGTTCATACTCTGGGCAGTTGCTGTTGTTGTTGTTATTGTTGTAAACGTTTTCGTTTATTGAAGCATTTTATGATGCTGTGTTGTTGTCCATAAATCTGTTCATGCACTTCATTGAACATATACCAACACACACACATGTGCGGAAGATCGCAGTGTGACCGCCTAAAAGTGTACTTACTATTGGTATTTTTATTTTTGGTATTAGAAAGAAAACCAAATAAATTTTAACATGAGAAATATTTTAACTCTAATCCATAAAATATAAATATTCATAATATTGTTTAATATTTCAAGCCGGGTCGGAAATATGAAAGTTTTTCCTCTTCAAATAATAACATCTTTTAAGTTGCCAACAATAGTTTCTAGTAGCATTTAAAAGTTAATACCCTAATAATTTTGTAATATTGTTAAGAATTTACTTAACTATTTAAGTCAGTTTCCTAAATGCAAATGTTGTTATTTCTTGAAATGAATCAAGTATTAGACAGCTTGGTAAATTAATTCGAATGAAAAAAAAAAATAAAATAAAATATAAGTATAATTATAACAAGTGGAAACGTTGCAGTCGGACGCGACCGGGATTTGATGCAGTTTTTTGGGGCTTGCTAGTAGCTATCTATCACCAAATTTGGTAGTTCTAGCTGTACAGACGGACAGACCATGACGGACATTGCACAAATCCAATATACTCTTTACCTTCGGTATCGAGTATAAAAACTTAAAAAATTTATTTATAAAATGAAATCATAAAGTAAGTTTAACATTTAGATATCCCCAAATTTTAAAAGGTTATGATCTGTGTCCAACTTTTGGACCTCTAGTATGTTATTATTATTATTTAAGTATGTAACGCTGAAACTAACAAAAAAAATCCAATAAAATCTTAGTTTCCTCAAGGTTTTTTTATAACTATTATTTATTTTTTGTACGCTTGATTTAATTTCTTTTAACTTAAGCAAGATCATTCAAGTTATATTAAGCCTTGTAGTTAAACTTGTGCACTTTTGGGTCCAACATTTGTTGCATGAACTGGGGAAAGCCCAAAATAAAAACGAATTTTTTCTCAAGTTTATTATATTTTATTTTAATTATTAAGTATGTATGTAACGCTTGATTTAAATTCATTGAATCGTTTAGATTTGTAACTAATTCATATCATTTCTTTTTGTATTTCTTAACAGGCTTCGAAGGCAAGAATTGCGATCAGAACATTGACGATTGTCCTGGAAATCTGTGCCAGAATGGCGGCACCTGTGTCGATGGCATCAATGACTATCGCTGCAATTGTCCACCAAATTTTACGGGACGCTATTGCGATGTGGATGTGGACGAGTGTGCGATGCGTCCCTCTGTCTGTCAGAATGGTGCAACCTGTACAAATACACATGGAACATACAGTTGCATCTGTGTCAATGGCTGGGCAGGCAGCGATTGCAGTGAGAATATTGATGATTGTGTCCAGGCGGCATGTTTCTATGGTGCGACATGTATTGATGGCGTTGGTAGCTTCTATTGCCGCTGCACGGCTGGCAAGACGGGTCTGCTATGCCATCTGGATGATGCGTGCACCTCGAATCCATGCCATTCGGATGCTATATGCGACACGAGTCCCATCAATGGCTCCTATGCCTGTTCCTGTGCCACGGGCTACAAGGGTGTCGATTGTTCCGAGGATATTGATGAATGCGATCAGGGTTCCCCGTGTGAACACAATGGCATCTGTGTGAATACGCCGGGCTCGTTTGTGTGCAATTGCTCGCAAGGATTCACTGGACCGCGCTGCGAAACGAACATCAATGAATGCGAATCTCATCCCTGTCAAAACGAAGGCAGCTGCCTCGATGATCCTGGCACCTTCCGTTGCGTTTGCATGCCAGGCTTTACCGGAACCCAATGTGAAATTGATATCGATGAGTGCCAATCGAGTCCTTGTTTGAATGATGGCATCTGTCATGACAAGATCAATGGTTTCAAATGTAGCTGTGCCTTGGGTTTCACTGGAGCCCGCTGTCAAATTAATATCGATGATTGTCAATCGCAACCCTGCCGCAACAATGGCATCTGTCATGATTCCATTGCTGGCTATAGCTGTGAATGTCCACCCGGCTATACGGGCGCCAGCTGTGAGATAAATATCAATGATTGCGACTCCTCGCCTTGTCATCGTGGCAAGTGCATTGATGGCGACAATAGCTTCAAGTGTTTGTGTGATCCTGGGTTCACCGGCTATCTCTGCCAGAAACAGATCAATGAATGCGAATCGAATCCCTGTCAATTTGGCGGTCATTGTGTGGATCGTGTGGGCAGCTATCTATGCCATTGTCTGCCCGGCACAAGTGGCAAGAACTGTGAGATCAATGTCAACGAATGCCACAGCAATCCGTGCAACAATGGTGCCAGCTGCATCGATGGCATCAATTCGTACAGCTGTAGCTGTGTCCCAGGCTTCACCGGACAACACTGTGAACTCAATGTGGATGAATGTGCAAGTAATCCGTGTGCCAACAACGGTGTCTGCATGGATTTGGTCAATGGCTATAAATGTGAATGTCCACGTGGCTTCTACGATGCTCGCTGCCTCAGCGATGTGGATGAATGTGCATCGAGTCCATGTGTAAACGATGGTCGCTGTGAGGATGGCATCAATGAGTTCATCTGCCATTGTCCACCCGGCTATGCGGGCAAACGTTGCGAACAGGATATCGATGAGTGTGCCAGTAATCCCTGCCAGCATGGTGGCAGTTGCTTTGACAAGCTAAACGCCTTCAGTTGTCAGTGCATGCCCGGCTATACGGGCTATAAATGTGAGACGAACATCGATGATTGTTTGAGTAATCCGTGTGCCAATGGTGGCACCTGCATTGACAAGGTCAATGGTTACAAGTGTGTCTGCAAGGTGCCCTACACTGGTCTCAATTGTGAGAGCCAACTGGATCCGTGTGCCAGCAATCGTTGTCGCAACGAAGCCAAATGTACCCCAAGTCCGAATTTCCTGGATTTTTCCTGCACCTGTAAACTGGGCTATACGGGCCGCTATTGTGACGAGGACATCGATGAGTGTGCTTTCAGTTCACCCTGCCGCAATGGAGCTAGCTGCTTGAATGTGCCAGGATCATATCGTTGCTTGTGCACCAAAGGCTATGAAGGACGCGATTGTGCCATCAATACAGATGATTGCGCCTCGTTTCCCTGTCAAAATGGTGGAACGTGCTTGGATGGCATCGGTGACTATTCCTGCTTGTGTGTGGACGGTTTTGATGGCAAACACTGCGAGACGGATATCAATGAGTGCTTGAGCATGCCTTGCCAGAATGGTGCAACATGTCGTCAGTATGTGAACAGCTATACTTGCACTTGCCCCCTTGGTTTCAGTGGCATCAATTGTCAGACCAACGATGAGGATTGCACGGAGAGTTCATGCTTGAATGGTGGCAGCTGTGTCGATGGCATCAATGGCTATAATTGCAGTTGCCTTGTCGATTATAGCGGTGCCAATTGTCAATACAAGCTGAATAAATGCGATTCGGCACCCTGCCTCAATGGTGGCACATGCCACGAGCAACGCGATGAATACACCTGCCATTGTCCCAGCGGCTATACGGGCAAACAATGCTCCGACTATGTCGATTGGTGTGCTCAATCTCCCTGCGAGAATGGCGCAAGTTGCACACAACTCAAGCATCAATTCAATTGTAAATGTGCCTCAGGTTGGACAGGAAAGCTGTGTGATGTCCAGACGATCAGTTGCCAGGATGCGGCGCAACGCAAAGGGTTGAGTGTCAAACAACTGTGCAACAATGGGACTTGCAAGAATCATGGCAACAGTCATGTCTGCTATTGCAGTCAAGGATATGCGGGCAGCTATTGTCAACAGGATATCGATGAGTGTGGATCGCAACCATGTCAGAATGGTGGCAGCTGTCGGGATCTCGTTGGCGCCTATGAATGTAACTGCCGTCAGGGTTTCCAGGGTCAAAATTGTGAACTAAACATCGACGATTGTGCACCGAATCCTTGCCAAAATGGTGGCACCTGTCATGACCTAGTGCAGGGCTTCAGCTGTAGCTGTCCACCCGGCACTTTGGGCATCATTTGTGAACTGAATCAGGATGATTGTGTGCCCGGTGCATGCCACAACAACGGCAGTTGCATTGATCGTGTCGGTGGCTTTGAATGCTCCTGTCCACCCGGTTTCGTTGGTGCTCGCTGTGAGGGTGACATCAACGAATGTCTTAGCAATCCCTGTTCCAATGCCGGCACACTCGATTGTGTGCAATTGGTCAATAATTATCATTGCAATTGTCGGCCCGGACATATGGGACGTCATTGTGAGCACAAGGTGAACTTCTGTGCCCAATCGCCATGCCAGAATGGTGGAGCATGCAGCACCAAGCAAAGCGGACATCATTGCGTCTGTGCCGATGGCTATTATGGCAAGAATTGTGAGTTCAGCGGCCAGGATTGTGATTCGAATCCGTGTCACGCGGGCAATTGCATCATCGACGATGCCGGCGGCTATCGTTGTGAATGTAGGCGCGGCACTGCGGGACAACATTGTGAAATCGATACGCTGGACGAATGCCAACCGAATCCCTGTTTACAGGGCGCTGCCTGCGATAATTTACTTGGTGATTACGATTGTCTCTGTCCCAGCAAATGGACTGGAAAACGTTGTGAAATCTATGATGTCAATTCACATGGCATTGCCAATTCGAACGCGAACAGCAACAATGGTGTCAATGCTGGCAGTTCTGGTAGTTCAGTCATCTCTGGCATCTATGATGCAGATTTGCAACAACAACGTGCATTGTGTGAGAAACGCGGCTGTCCCGAGAAACAAAGCAACGGCGAATGTGATGTTGAATGTAATACATATGCGTGCAATTTTGATGGCAACGATTGTTCGTTGGGCATCAATCCTTGGGCAAATTGTACGGCACGGGAATGTTGGCGTGTCTTCATGGATGGACAGTGCAATGAGGATTGCAATAATGCGGCATGCTTGTACGATGGCAGGGATTGTGAGCAGAAACTGAAGCGTTGTGCTGCCATCTATGATGCCTATTGTCAACAGCATTATGGCGATGGTTATTGTGACTATGGTTGCAATAATGCCGAATGCAGTTGGGATGGCCTCGACTGCGAGAAATCGGAACAATCCTCGCAACTGGCCGAGGGTGCCATGTCGGTGGTCATGCTAATGGATATGCGACAATTTCGCGCCGAACAAGCACAATTTCTGCGAGAGATGAGCCATGTCTTGCGCACCACTGTGCGTGTGAAGAAGGATGCTCTGGGCAATGATATGATCTTTAGTTGGAAGGGTGCCTCGCGCATGCCCGATATACAGGATACGGATTTTGGACGCAAACACAAGATACTCTATACCCAAAGGAATGGTCAAACGGGTATACAAATCTATTTGGAAATTGATAATCGCAAATGCACCGAATGCTTCAATCGTGCAACCGAAGCAGCTGAATTCCTTGCTGCCTCAGCGGCCAAACATACCTTCGCCAATCGCTATCCCATCTATAGTGTGCGAGGCGTTCAAAGTCCTGGCGAGGGTGAAGGTGCTGAATCTCCGGCCAATGTCAAATATGTCATAACCGGCATTGTCCTCGTTCTCATTCTGTTCGCATTCTTTGGCATGGTCTTGAGCACACATCGCAAGCGGGCGCATGGTGTCACTTGGTTTCCCGAAGGTTTTCGTGCACCGGCTGCGGCGGTTATGTCGCGACGTCGTCGCGATCCCCATGGCCAGGAGATGCGTAATCTAAATAAGCAAGTCGGTGGCTTGCCGCAATCCCATCAGATGCCTGGTGGCGGCGTCGGTGGTCATTGGTCCGATGATGAATCGGATATGCCGCAACCCAAGCGACAACGCGGCGATCAGCTGGGCAGCAATCTAGTCGTTGGAGGCGGCAGTGTTGCCGGCCTGACCAGTGTGGGCGGCGGTTATGCCAGCGATCATACCATGATCAGCGAATACGAGGAGGCCGATCAGCGTGTCTGGTCGCAGGCACATCTCGATGTGGCCGATGTGCGTGCAATAATGACACCGCCAGCGCATCAGGATGGCGGCAAGCATGATGTGGATGCACGTGGCCCGTGCGGCCTGACGCCGCTTATGATTGCCGCCGTGCGTGGCGGCGGCTTGGACAGCGGCGAGGATATTGAGAGCAATGAGGATAGCACGGCTCAAGTGATCTCGGATCTACTGGCACAGGGTGCCGAACTGAATGCAACCATGGACAAGACGGGCGAGACATCGTTGCATTTGGCGGCACGCTATGCTCGCGCCGATGCCGCCAAGCGACTGCTCGATGCTGGCGCCGATGCCAACTGTCAGGATAATACGGGTCGGACGCCGTTGCATGCTGCTGTTGCAGCCGATGCAATGGGCGTCTTTCAAATATTGTTGCGCAATCGTGCCACAAATTTAAATGCACGCATGCACGACGGCACAACACCCTTGATCCTAGCCGCACGTCTGGCCATTGAGGGCATGGTTGAGGATTTGATAACAGCCGATGCGGATATCAATGCGGCCGATAATTCTGGCAAGACAGCGTTGCATTGGGCTGCTGCCGTCAACAATACGGAGGCAGTCAACATTTTGTTGATGCATCATGCGAATCGTGATGCACAGGATGACAAGGATGAGACGCCATTGTTTTTGGCCGCACGCGAAGGCAGTTATGAGGCATGCAAAGCGCTGCTTGATAACTTTGCCAATCGTGAGATCACCGACCATATGGATCGTTTGCCACGCGATGTGGCCAGCGAGCGGTTGCATCATGATATTGTTCGGCTGCTGGATGAGCATGTGCCGCGTTCACCGCAAATGATTAGCATGACGCCGCAGGCAATGATCGGCTCACCGCCGCCCGGACAACAGCCTCAACTTATAACACAGCCCACAGTGATTGCAGCTGGCGGAGCGGCGGGTAAACAGAGTAGCCAGGCGGCCAAGCAGAAGGCGGCCAAGAAGGCCAAGCTCATTGAGGGCAATAGTCCTGACAATGTTGGCTTGGACAACAATAATATGGGCAGTTTGCGACGCAAGGCGAGCTCAAAAAAGGGCAACAACAACAATGGCAGCAACAACGGCAATGGCAATGGCAATGGCAACAATGCAGCCTCAAAAAAGGCTGGAATGAATGGAATGAATGTTGCTGCATCGGCAGCAAATCAACAACTTTTGACTGCCTCATCGGTGGCTGCGGCACAGGCGGCAATGTGCGCAGATCTAGATTCACCACCGCCACAACCATTAACAACAACAACAGCAGCACAGCAGCAACAACAAGCAGTGGGTGCAGCGACAGCAGGCAACAACAACAATTTAGTAAATTTAAATCTACCAAGTCCATACGACACCAGCACCATGTATTCAAATGCAATGGCAGCGCCACCGAACAACAACAACAACAACAACAATGGTGCCAAACAGCCGCCGAGCTATGAGGATTGCATTAAGGTAAGTGTACATATACACATATATAAGTATATATATATATGCATATATGTACATAAATCCATCCGTCCAATAAAACTTATTGTCTTGCTTCGCTGGCTATTAGTTTAGCCTCCTCCCATAACACTCAAATACAAACTTATTTTAATTCAGATTAGTAGAAATTAAAAAAGGGACAAACTAAATAATCTGTCGGGCATTTCCAACGAATTTCACTTTTGTATTTCTTTGTTAACATTCGATTCGGAAAAGAACTCAACCCTCTTAAATCTTAATGAGAATAAGATAGAAACTATTTTATATATATTTAAAAATTCTTTATTATATATTTATATATAGAATGCACAGTCGCTGCAATCGCTGCCTGGAAATGGTCTGGACATGATAAAGCTGGAGAATTATGGCTATTCGCTGGGCTCGCCATTTCAGCAGGATATGCTGAATGGACAGGCGTTAAATGGCCTCAACAATGGACGCAGCACCAATACACTGTGTGCTCTATCCGGTGGATTAACCAACAATGGACACGAACAGGGCCTAAGTCCGCCCTATTCAAATCAATCGCCGCCGCATTCGGTGCAAAGCAGTTTGGCGCTATCGCCGCATGCCTATCTGGGTAAGGATCTTTGGCATATGTAGTAGATGCATATTGATTGTTCAAACAACTAATTGATTTTGTTTCTTATTCATTTACTAGGGTCACCATCACCGGCCAAGTCGCGACCCAGTTTGCCAACATCGCCAACACATATACAGGCGATGCGGCATGCCACGCAACAGAAGCAATTTGGTAGCAATCTCAACAGTCTGCTGGGCGGTGGCAATGGCTCCACAATGGGCCCACAGAGTTCACCGGTTAGCTTGGGCATTATATCGCCGACGGGCAGCGATATGGGCATTATGCTGGCGCCTCAATCCTCCAACAATGTAAAAAGTAGTGCAATAATGCAAACGTTGTCACCGCAGCTGCAACAACAGCAACAACAGCAGCAACAACAACAGCAGCAACAACAGCAGCAGCAGCAACAACAACAGCAACAACAGCAGCAGCAGCAACAACAGCAGCAGCAGCAACAACAACAGCAGCAGCAGCAACAAGCTATTGGAGGCCTTGAGTTCGGTTCAGCCGGTTTGGACTTGAACGGATTTTGTGGATCTCCGGGTAAGCAAGATCTCTATATAAACATACTAGCACACATGATGAAACTAATCTTTTGTTAAATTTGCCTTTCAACAGACTCATTTCACTCGGGTCAAATGAATCCGCCTTCGATACAAAGTTCAATGTCGGGTTCATCGCCATCGACCAATATGCTGTCACCATCATCACAGCACAATCAGGCCTTCTATCAGTACCTAACGCCGCCCAGCCAGCATTCTGGTGGGCATACGCCGCAGCATTTGGTGCAAACGTTGGATAGCTATCCGACGCCATCGCCAGAATCACCTGGACATTGGTCATCGTCATCGCCGCGCAGCAATTCCGATTGGTCCGAAGGCGTACAATCGCCGGCGGCCAACAATCTGTACATCTCTGGCGGCCATCAGGCCAACAAGGGCTCCGAGGCCATCTACATTTGACATAAGCGCACCTAAAGCAAAGCTCGAGAAGGAAAATGAGAAGGAGAACATGATGTGCAGAGGACTGTTTGTTTGTTAATGGTGTCGATGGCACTCAAAGAGCGCAACGACATTAGACCAAACAACAAAATATATAAGCGAGACTCCTAGTTTTTTACACACACACAAACTTTCAACACAGCCACCAACCCCCTCCCATCCACTCCTTCTGATAACACCTCACTCAATCAACACTTTCTTCTATATTTTTTTTTTTCAAGTAGCTCTTAAGATTTAACTTAAATGAAACAAAACAAAACACGTAATTATTATAGTAATTTAAATGTTTAGTTTTAATGTTTGTTGTACAGCGCGCTTTGAACATCATGTATCAAATTATATATACATATATATATATATATACACCCGATATATATATATATATATATATATATAGCACACTTATATATTTTAATTAAGTTAGTGTTAAACAGTTTTCCGCTTTTCTCACAGCAACAACAAATTTAATTGCACAACATTTATTTACAAAGGAAAAAAGAAATACATTTTTACGGAAACTATTTTATTTTTTTCTTTTAATTTGCAAATGTGTTAAACGCACGTTTCGCTGCTTCCAGTAAACATTTAAAATTAGCGCAAATTATTTTTATTATTATTAATTATAATGCTATAAATGTATTTTTATTTTGTAATTTGTAATTGTGCGTTAAAATGCGTCCCTTTTAATATAGGCATATGCCATAAGAAAATCAAACACAACAAAACAAAAACTAAAAAAAAAAAAACAAACAATATACGACAAATTCAAGAAAATATCAATAGTTTTTAGCATCGTCGACTATACGTTTTATCATTAAGTTTAAAAAAAAAAAAAAAAAAAACAGAAATCTTTAAACTAATTGCATAATTATTAAATATGTTTAGCTGTTAGTTTCGAAACTGAAGTGCTTATATTAACGAAATTGTTAGCTATATATACTATATACGAAACAAACGAAACACACACACATTCTGCAAGCCTATATCATACATATATACAAATTTTTTTTAAAACTTTTTTTATGTAATTTCTACATATAAATCTCGTTAGTAAGCATAAATTGTAAAAAGATTCTCATAATTGTTTGAATTAAGTTGACAACTCAACAAATTACAACTTTCCCGAGCAGAAATACTATACATATATATATATATATATATATATACATATATATATATATTAAACATATACATATATAAAGAAAAAACGATAATGGTTTTTTTTTTTTGTGTAATTAGGCTTTAGGCAAACTAAATTTTAAGTTTATTTGATGAGATGTGCGAAATATATATATTTTTCAAAAATATGCAACAACAAATTTTGTAATCGCAATTAAACACAAATAATTTTCTTTATCCTTTTTGAAAAATTTGCCTTATTATTATTTTTTTTTTATTTAGTTTTGCTGCGACTTTTGTTCTTAATCTTAATGTGTAAATTGTACAATTTTTTGTTGTCCTAACTTAAACAGCGAACGATGCAAATGCAAATTTTTTTGACACAATAAACATAAAATAATAATTTTTAAAAAATTCAAATGTGCGCTTATTTCTTAAATTTTACAGGTTTAAAAAAGAAATACCACGTAAAAGCGATTCGAATGTCAATAGGGCCACAAATAGTCCCTCATTCGAAATCCGTTTTTATGTCATAGCTCTGCTACGTTTGTGGATTTGATGTAGGTTGAATTGAGACAGGTGTTTTGGTTTCTTAGATGACCTTATATTCCTTGAGTTGTTTGTCTTTTAACAAATCTGAAAGCTGACCTATCAAAGCTTATACTTTTTTTTCGAAGAGCAAAAGTGCTAACTTCCTTGCAGCTCATTTGATTTAATTAAACACCCTAAGAGTATGCTTTCAATTTTATCATGAGGAGTTACATATCTCAAACGCAAAATAAATCTTTTTAATTGTATTTTTTATCGCATGTATTAACGTTATAATAAATGTTTATTATAAATTATATATGTTTAATATGTATGTACTAATATATGCACTCTTTTAATAAACATTTGCACTAAGCGTAATTTGTTGCTGTTAGTACTATTTTAGGTGTGACAGTTAATGTTTGGAATGCTCACTGCGCGTGTTTTTTAAAACCAAAAAAAAAAAAACATTTTATTATGTGCCTGTGCATTGCTAACTAACTAATTTTGCTTTTTGGATTCGCCATCTGTGACAGTTGTTGTTTTAGGCATCGCTTCAGTTTTGGATGCAGTTCCAGGCATTTCTTCAGCGGCAGCATCGTCTGCCACTTCTTCGCTTTCATCGTTTTTGTCCTTTTTGTTGCCGGGCACAAAGGGACAGACGCCGCCCTTGCACTCAAACGGAAAGTCCGGTCCAGCCTTGATTATGTTGCCTTGGGCATCCTTTTTTTGCCAAGGGTTCCAGTAGCGCAGCAAAATTGGCTGCACAAATCGATGCCAGATCCACAGCAGCAATGGGATGATGAAACAGGGTAAGCAAACCATGTTGCGAGTGGTCCTAAACATGCATGGGAATCGCGTTTGAGCTATTTTCAAATTCAATGACAATTAATGCAACTCACCTTGTCAATTATTGTGCTGTTCTTCTTCTTTCTTTTGTTTTATTACACAATGTGACCAAATATCAAATATCAAAAAAAAAACTCAAGCTTTAACAATACAGTTAACATCTGTTTTTTTTATTGTAGTTTCAAGCAGCAGCTGTTCCATACACATTCAAAACAATGTGTTACAGTGTGACCAGTTTTGCAAGGCCTAACATGTTAAGCGAACTAACAACCAACTAACAACTACCGATAGGCCTATCGATTGCAGTATTAAGAAAAAATTGGTACATATTTGTTTTTGTTTTGATATTTATTGTAAAACAGTTTAACCCAACAGTGGACAGCGATATGAAACACCCTGCTTGCAGCAATATTCGCGTCCAGCTTGCAGATTCGTATTCACCCATTGATTGTGACAATTCTTGATAAACAAATACGCTCGCTCCTTGTGGCAATCTCGTCCCAGCGTTGCGCAAACAATGTTCGCCGAGTTGGGCAAATGCTGCACAATCTGCAACTAAGCGCATTAAGCACGAATCGATAACATTAAGAATGATTAACTCACCGCCTCCAAACACTTGGTTTGGCACTGTTTGCGTCCAATGGCATCGCATTGGAACATGCGATCCATTTCGTTGTGGATAAGCGGCGTTTCCGGCAAACCATTTTGTATCTGTGATGAGAGAAAGACGCCGCAGGTGCATGGCACAGGTTGTGTTGCATCAACTCGTGGCATTGGTGGCGCTTGCAATGTTCTGTCCACACTCGAAGGCGTCGTTCTAATGCTAAGAACGGTGCTGGTGGTGCTGTTGCTTTCTGCCACCTGCTTTTGCTCCAGCTGCTGATCCAGCAGCTGCTCCAGCTGCTGATCCTGTGCCAAGGTGCTGCTCTCAATAATCGTCGCTGTGCTGCTCTCTGCTCTCATAGTGGATGTTGCTGTTGTTGTTGGCGTTGTGTTTATTAAAAACTCAACGGATGCTGGCCAATCTGATTCGGTTGTGGTGCTTGGAATGCTGGCAGGACGCATCCTGAGACGCTTCTCCTTGGCTGTATAGGCTGGCTTACCATACAGCGGTTTCTTGTAAGCTATTTTGCTGGCATTGGCCAATTGTTCCCAGGCAACAACGGCAAACAACAACACTAGAATTAACCTGAAAGTCATCTTTTGTCCAGCTGCCCGAAACAAACAGAAAACTTTAATATGTTTAGCTAGACTTAAAGCCAAATAACTTTACCCATTATTGTATTTGATTGAATGTTAAGTTCTTTCTGATTGCCAATTGCTTGAGTGTCAAGCATTTTATGCAACATTTTCGATAACGTTGGCACTTTTTTAATTTCGACCCCCAACAGAAAAGAAAACATAAATAAACTAGCAGCAGTTCCATGAAGTTCAAGTTTAGGCGGCGTCAACGCTTTCTTGGTTAAATAAAAAAAAAATCTACAAAATCTGGGTCAGGGCATTTGACTTGCATTGCATTCTTTGCAGTGTGATAAAATTCAAGTTACAAACATAAATATCAAACTGGGCTATAAATAAAATAACAATATAATATTTGCAATTCTTAAGTAACAATTAAGTTTCATAATTCTAGTGCAAAAATACGAAATGATTGCAATAATGAACTTCACAAAATTAAAACACAATTTTAATATGGGTAATACATCTAAAATAAAACTTTTTGAATTTACCGCGCAATGCTCACAAGCAAGCTGCCAGCTATTTTGACTATAAATATCAACCGTATCGATATACTGCTAATTGCTAAAGAAAATACTAATTTCTGCGCACAAGCTGGCAACGCGCTTTACATGGCTGCACACTGTAAAAACGATAAAAATTTGCCGGTTGCCATCACTTTCTTTGTTTTTGTTATTTGCTCAAAATAATTTGCGAGCGATTAAAACACCAAGAAATAAAAGCTTATCAAATCAACTTGTTCTTATCGTCGTATCAAAAACATTCAGCAGCAGCAGCCGCCGCAGCCGCATTTAACGCAATGCCGCAATACGTTCCAATACAGGGTTACAAGCAATTGGAGGATGCACTTAAAGTGCACGATAAAAGCAATTGCCTTATCTATATGTATTTCTTTGGCGAAAAGGATAGCCAGGGTCACAGCTGGTGTCCCGATTGCGTAGCAGGTAAGTGACCTACAAATTATACATAATATAAAGGCATAAATTTTTTCTTAAACAAATTGTGCAGTGGAGGAAACGGTTGAGACGGCATTCCGTGAATATTCGCATCCGAATTCATTGATTTACACTGTGGATGTTGGCAGTCGCGATAGCTGGAAAGATGGGGCAACCAACAAGTTTCGCCAGCCACCCTTTGCCCTTAGCGAGATACCCACGCTTATTCGCTGGAAGGGAGCGGAGCGCTTATCTGGTGATCAACTAAAAAAGCCCGAACTACTTCGGCTCTTTTTCGATGAAGCAAAAACGCAAAGTGCCACCGACAATACCGTTCAATGTTCTTAGAGTAATTAAAAGTATATTCGTTTATTTTTGCATAAAATATTCTTCACTTATCTTTCAACTAGAAAACTGTTACTTGTGTCACGACACGCGCCCAACTCTGCCAGAGAGCCAGATTGAGAGAGAGAAATTTGGGTTAAGCTCAATAGAAGCTTTTGGACTCAACTCAATTGCTTAAGACTCGACTCGAATGGTTGCTGTTCTTTTGGGGTGGGCGGGTAGGCTTGCTTTTTTTTGCAAGCAGCAGCAGAAGCACCGGCAGCGCCATCAATAGCAGCAGAATCAGCCAGTGAGCTTTAGCAGCCGCAACCTGGCTGCCGTCGACAACGTCGGCATTTTATTAGCACGCACGTCGTCGGGCAGGACGAATCGTACGGCGCGTCGTCAGCAGCAGTTGAAAACGCCAGCAACAGTAAACATTCGAAAGCTTGCTGCCGGGTTGTTTGTTGGTGGTTTTCGGTAATATTTGATTCCATTTCGTCGTTCCGTTACGTTTCGTGTTGTTGTAGCGAATTGTATTTTGGTATTTTTTTTGTGTTGTTTTGTGGTTTTGTACGCGAATATGCGTTCGTGCGTTCTGTTTACATGCTTACCGTTATAATATCACAGCATTGTTGCTTCTCGCTTCCCGGTTAGCCGTGCGTGCGTGTTTGTGCGTGTGTGTGTGTGTGCGGGTTCATCGCTCAAATAAACAAATTAAAGTGCAAAATATAAAAAAAAATATTAAAAAAAACCAACAAGCAGCAGCCATCAAATATAAGCCAAATCAAATGTAGGTAAAAGCAACAAACACACACAACCCAACTTAGTGCTTAGCGCGTGTGTGTGAAAGGAAGTGTATGTTATGGTGTGGAGGGGGAGGGGGAGGGAGGCACTTGCGGCTAGTTTTTGGTTACAGTTTTAAAGTTTAAAACCCTTCAACTGAATACAGATCGTACATGAATATAGCAAACAATAACTGTTGCGCCTTTTCGATCCAACTGCATGGTGCCCTTCCTGTATGTATTTCCTGATAATTGTAATATTATTAGCACAGCATTATTATTATTATCTTTTGTGAAGCGCAAATAAAACTAACAAACTACAAAAACTCTCGCTTGCCTCAATCACTTGACGGCGTGGTGCTAATAAAAGTTTGCGCCTCGATCGAAAAAAATATTTGTCCAATTTTTTGGAAGCATAAATTGAATTTAATTAAATCGACAAATACGCTAACGATCGTATGACTTTATTTTACGGCTTCATGTGTGACAAACTTGAGTTACCCTTGAACATTATATAGAATCATATACATACATATGTAAGTACATATGGTACAACTAAATCTTCAATATGATAATTATACCCTGAACCCATAAAATGGGTAAAAAGGGTATAATGGTTTTGTGCAAAAGTATGTAACAGGCAGAAGGAAGCATCTCCGACCCCATAAAGTATATATATTCTTGACCAGCATCGACAGCCGAGTCGCTATAGCCATGTCCGTCTGTCCGTCCGTCTGTATGAAAGCGTCGATCTCAGAGACTACAAGAGCTAGAGACTACAGATTTTGAGTATAAGTTCTGCTAAACCATAAGCAGAACAAGTTTGTTTCAAATTATCGATAACTATTCTGGTTTCCGATATACACATGTAATCGAATACAAAAAATATCGAATTTGGAAAATGTATAAATGCGGGTTGAAATAATGGGTAACTATAGAACTTTTCTGAAAATTTCGTCGAAATCGGTTAAGAAACACCGGAGATATCGAATTGAATCTATTGAAGTTAAGTCAGTATAACAAAGACTTTTATACATTTAATATATTTATTGCAACTGGGTACAGGGTATCTTCAAGTCGGGCTCTCCCGACTAGAGTCTTCTTTTTTTTATGCATTTTGAATTAAATGTTAAAACTTTTAGAACAACTTCGTCGTAAGACAACTTTAACTACATCAGCATCTATCTATATCAGGAAATGCTAATGCTGGTTTGAATTAATAATATTATAATGTTTTGATTATTACATTCAAGCTTTCAAGTAGCAAACTTCCGTATAGAACCCTGCAATTTGGTTCAATCAAAAATCCATTTTCGCATTTTCTCCATAACGAAGTTTTTTCGAGTTCCCTTGTTGAACAATATGATAATTATATTAACTAACTAGCTTCGTCGTAAGTGAACTTTAACTACAGCCGATAATTTATGCAGTATTTCTTGATAAATGATATGATGATATATGAAGAGAAAGAAAAAGTTAAACTTATGAACTTAGTTATGCACGACTTATTATATCGAAATTGGATGATGAATTAGAGTTGGTTGCAACTGATGGTATAGAAAAAGGCAAATTTGAAATTTGTATTATTAATAAAATTATTATTATTAGACAGCGGTTAGGTTTCCTTCTTATAATGTTCGTTTTCTGCATCAATCAACTAATTCTTAAAAGAAAAATACTTTAATTAATTAATGTGTCGACTAGATATACTATATTCAATGCTCAAACAACATCCTGTTTCAATTCAATTAGAAACAGCATCACAAGTTTTTTGAATCTGTCATATTTATCGAAATCGCCTTGATGTTCAATCCCCCCAATCCCCCCCACACACACACACATATAGAAATAATAGTTTGAGTTTGCTGTCAACATTGCTTTCACATTCCAATTTCTAGCCCCTGACATCTTTTTGGCGCATTCGAATATCGAGAAAATTTTTATATACATATGCATATTTATATATAAAAAACCAAAATTTGTTTGTGTCGACGTTTCAAATACTTGTTGTTGTTGTTGTTTTCTTTCAATTTATTTATTAATTTATTTTTTTTTTCACAGTCGTTTGTCAATTAAAAACTGAAAGAGAAAAAAAAAGATTCTTAATGAGCCACGTAACAGGCCGAGCGAACAGCCAATAGACTTGAAATAGGGTAAGCATAGGTGAAGGGAGAGGCGGTGGGGTTAGGGTGTGGGTGTGTGGGTGGTTGGGTGGTTGGGGGCCACTCAAATGCGCCAAAAGCAGCGCAAAAATGACATTTAAGTGGTAATAAAAAAAAAAAAAAATAAGAAAAAGCAATTTGAAAAGCTGAAAGAATAAATTATATCAAAGATTTCGAAAATAGCGCACACTTATACAGAATGCTTGAGTGGGTTACTTATAAAAACTGAAATCCCCCAGACCCCCCCACACACCCACCTAAAGAATGATATATGTATATAGTATATGAATAAAGGTTGGGGGATGGATATAGATTTTGGATTTGCAAGATCATATTTGATCTCTTTGCTGTTGTTATTTTGTGCCATCAAAAATCATAATTTATTAATAATTTCTGTGTGTATCTGCAGCTGGTGTGGGTGTATCTGTATCTGTATATATATAAACATATATCGCAGCCCCAGTTGAGCTGTGAGCTTTATATACTATGTATATTTTTTATTTAATTGACGCATTTAGTTCACCAACGACACAACACAATATTTAGTGCATATATCATCATCAATATATGCCTCCTCCCAGCCAAGAGAATGCAAATCAAAGTCAAAAAACAAAAACAACAAAAACTACTCACGTCTAATTGATGAACGGCTGCCCATAAATAAATTGCTATGAAACTTTGCATGCGAACACCAAAAGTTGCATAATTCTTTTACTATTATTTAGTATTTGACAAAATACTTTTTCATATGAGTTTCGTGCGTTAGTTTAGCGACAATAAATTCTATTCGAAAGTTTTTTTATTACTGGTTTCTTATAATAAAATAGTATAACCTTGGCACTTTGTATTATGGAGTAATTTTCAATCAGAAACCAGATTTTCAAGAACACTTTTTGTTGAAACCAAACAAAAATGTACCAAAAATGTCTTGAAAGTTATCAGTTTCTCAAGATCTTTAAACGAATATTATGTTTAAGTTGGAGAACGAGATAAGTTTTGAAAATTCGTTTGGGCATTTTCAAAACCATTAATTTATCAGTCAACAATAAATCATTTAATCAAAATTCTTCAAAAACATTTGAATTGAAAAACTTTCCAGGCTCGATAGTTTGATAAACGATAGTCGATAATTGATTACCGATATGCGAGATTGGGGCAGTTTTGCCGTTGTTGTTGCTGTTGTTTGTTGTTATGTTAACACTCTAATAACCATGTGGACGTTATCATAGCGGCAAAAAAACAAAAAAGAAGAAAAAAAAAACTTTTTCGCTGGCTGCTGCTCTGATAAGCGTCTAACCAGACAAACTAAATGCCGACAGGCAACAAGAAAAAGAAGAAGAACATGCCAAACAAACAAATGAACGTCGACGTCAACGCTGAAGTTGTTGTTGTTGTTGTTGTTGTCGCTAATGACGACACACAAATAAACGTCGCGCGTCCAATTCGCCAAATGTCAGTGCACGATGGTTGGGGGTGGAGGTTGTGGTTGTGCATGGAATGCTGTTGGAGGAGGTGGTGGGGGGAGGAAGGGGTGTCAGTGCGATGCGCTATTTGAAAATCGTTAACAACGTCAGCAGCGAGCGTACAAGCGCACGGCGACGCCCACGTCGCAGTCAACGTTAACGTCTCTCGTTATCGCAGCCGTTATATGGCAGTTACAGTTCGTTTGTCCGTTTGAGTTGTCCGACGGCGACGGCAGCGAGGCAGCGCGGTACGCTACGGTACGAAACGAAACGGTTGTTGTTATTGCTGCTGTTGACAACGGTTTTTGTCGCTTCATACAAATTGTATTTATACATATTATAACAAACAAAAACAACAACAATTGAAAACATGCGCGCTTCGATCAATTTCGTTTGCCTATTCTGAAACAAATAATTATTAATAAAAAAAAAACTATAATGTTAACGATCAACGCTGCGTGCCGCTGATGTCTAATAACTAACAGACATAAATATAAATAAAAATGCATTCAATATCAGAGCGTGTTCTTTTCAACTGCAGCAACAGCAGCAACAGCATTGATCGCAATCTAGCGACAAAAACAACAACAAGAACAGCAAATGTTTGCGCTTCATAAAAGGGTCGCAACGTTTTTCAAAGAGCTTTGACAGCCTCAAACGTTAAGGGGCAATTGCAATTAAAAGTCTTATAAGTGAATAAATAAATAAATTCAAACTACCCTAAAGCGAGTCTCAAGGGGATAGGAAACAAAAACTTTGTTAGAGAAAAAGTTTGTAATATAGAAATTTGTCGACTGTTTCGCAAAACCACAAAAGAGGTGACGTTAATTATTTAATGATTCTCCAATGCACACAACTTTGTAAGAAAACGCCACTAAAAAAATCTCGAATTTCATACTTGGCAAATTGGCAATCATTTTTTTTTTTTAACGAACGAATTAAATGCTAAAATATGATAAATGTCAATGTGTTAAGAGAAGAAATTTCAGACGAGCAAATTCTTTTTTATAGTTTTAATTTAAACATCATAACATCAATAAAAAAAGTAAGTTTTTAAGATTTGCTACTTTTTCGAAACTCTTCAGTCCAGAATTTTACAATTCGAAGTATGTTAAACTGACTAACATAAAATTTTAATAAAGAAAAACCAAAGGATTTTTTAGTTTTATAAGGCTATTTTTTTTTAGCTAATTTTGAATATATTTTTGAAGTTGTTTTTAAGAAATTTCACTTATAAATTCGCTGTAGAGCATTCAAAAATCGCAATCACTGAATCGAAATTCTAACGCGAATCCAAAATCCAAATTTCCATGCCGCCGAACCGAACCCAACCGAACCGAACCCGTTGATCATTTCATTTCGATTCGGCACGATTCGGCACGGTTCGCTTCAGTTCGTTTCGTTTGCGGCACTGTTCAGCTTCTTCTCGTTTCGAAATTTTTGTAATATGATTTAGGCGTTTTTGTGATTAAAATCACGTCCGTGTCTGTATTCCATATACACATACATATATACGGACAGAAATAAAGAAACAGACACATACATACACTGTTGTTTGTTGGATTGTGAATTGTGCTTGTGATTTTTGTTCAATGGGGTTTTCTATTTCCAATTCAGTTTCCAATTCGTGCGGGCCGGTATAGAACAGATCAGACCCGATCCGATCCAAAGCTAAATTCGTTCATTCAAATTATTTGCCGTCGCGTTTTGCTTCAGCGGTTTTTTTGCGCGTGTTTATTTGGTTCGCGAGATGACAGCTCCCGTTTATATTTCCTCTCCCTACACCGCACCCCTACACTTCCACACCGCAGTGAAATACAAAGATTTTTGATAAAATATTTTCTAGAAAGGCAAAAAAATTGTGTTTTTGCGATCGTTGATTGATTTCAATTTATTTCCTTGTGTGTGTGTGTGTTTGTTTGTGGCCCAGTCAGTGGCTGATAAGCGAGCATAAATTACGCTAAGCAAACTGAGCTGATTGAAGAATTTCGTGCAATAAATACATAGAAATTTTTTTTGTTTGTTTGGTTTTTATTTTTTTACTCAATTTTTTTACTGTGTGCATCAAAAATAAATCATAAAAATAAATAAATAAATACGAATAAAAAAAGGCAGAGAGAAACGTAAAAAAAGTTATCACAAATCAATGCGATAAGCGGTTAAAGTGGGAATCGCAGCACCAGCAGCAGCAGCAATTACGGTAGCAGAGCCGCAGCTGATTAAAACAACGGTTGAGGTGAGTTAAAGCTGTGAGTTGAACTCAAACGTTGAGTTGAGTTTTTGGCGCGTGTTGAGTTGAGTTGAGTTATTGTTGTGTGTGAGAGAAATTTTGCGGGCGCCTGCGCTGCACAACAAATTCGATGACGTCGCCAAAAGGAAGGCTGGCAAAAGCGCAAAAAAAAAAATACAAATAATGGGAGCGGCAGCAAGCAGCAGTGGCGGCACTTTTTTTTGTTGATAAGAGAGGGGTTAGTGAGGGGGGAACCATAACAAGAGAACAAATCGAGCACAGCAGCAGTAGGAACAACAACTACAGTTACAGCCGCAGCAGCACGCAGTCTGAGCAAAATAAACAACAAAAACAACAACTACAGTTAGAGAAACCGTCGCAGCGGCAGCGACAGCGACGTCACAGCAACGCTACAAAGCATCCGCGTGCTCAAAAATCAGTGCAGGCAACCGCAGCGTCGTCCTAGGCCATATGCGGCTAATATTGTTTTGTGTTGCCTTGGCTGCCAGCGTTCAAGATTCTGAAACAAATTCGTAGGAAAAAAAAAAAACAACAAAACCAAAAACAGCCTAAAAAGTCAAAGAAAACGGCAAATAAATATATGTAAAATCTTGTCAACTGAACAAAAATTTTGTTCGGTTTATTCTACTTTTTTTTGTGGTTTGTGTTAATGTTTTTAATTTTTTTTTGTTGTGTGGTGCGCGTATAAAATATGTGAACAAAATAAGATTTAAATTATGAGCGGGCCAAATGTATAATATCAAAAAAAAAAAAAAATTATTATCCCAAAAATATACAAAAACCCAAAAAAAAAGAATATAAAAATTTAAAAAATTTATTTATGAATAAATTCCAATTAAAAAAGCGGTGTGCAAAAATTGATGACAGGCCGGCAGGCAACACGCAAACAACATTTGTTGTTATACCATTAATGATCATAATGATAACAATGATGATGATGATGCAGTGCAACAATAACAGCAGCAGCAGCAGCAGTTAAGAGCGGCTCTACAATACCAAAAGGTAAGTGACCTCCTCCTTTTGAGCACCAATACAAATAAACTACCAGTACAACAATACAAACTACCAGTACAACAACCAACAATTGCCAGCAAATTACGTTAACTTTGTTATTTTATTTATTTTGCATCTTCAGTGTTTTGGTTTTGTGTTTGTTGTTCGTCTTGCCACTCAAGCGGCAAAAAAAAGAAGATATTTGATTGCATACGCACAGGGGCCGGCAGCTGTTGTTCCTTGACTGCAAAGGGAAAACAGCAGCAGCCGCAGCAACAAACATAACGTATAATAGCAACAAAAACAGCAAATAAGCAAAAACAACGAAAAATTGTCTTCAAACATTTTATTGAATTTTATTGTTGCTGTCGCCTGCCAAGCAAAGCGCCTGCGCAAGAGAGCGAGAAAGAGAGAGAGAGAGAGAAAGAATGCAGATGAGAGCCTTGAGTTGAGCTCGAGTTTCGTGTCAAATTTGCCGTGACTCACGATAAAGTCACTTTCTTCTAGTCAAAACTAATAGCGTTTTCGATTGTACCAAAAAATGTAGCATTTTTGATACATTCATTCCGGGTTGCACTTTTTTCATTTTCGATTGTAATATCAGGCAGCCCTTCTGAAGTGTTATCGTGTTCGATTCTATTCAGTGTTGCCTTTTGACAGTGCAGAAGGCAACATTTTCAACACTGTCAAAATCGAGAGTGCTGCATTTTTCATACTGCACTTTTTTTGTTCGATTGTGCCCATTAAAAATGCAAAACCAGTGCAGCACTGAAAAAATGTTTTGGCAGCATTTTTTAAGTGTAACATTATTATAGGGTTGCATTATTTTTTACAATCGAAAACGCTATAAGTGAAAAAAAAACAAATTTTAAGAAACCTTTTTTTAGACATTTTGCTATTTTTACATTTTTTCTGGAATCAACTGGGGAATTTGACCTTTTCTTTCGACCTTATGTTTTATTTAATTCATAGTTCTTTCGATCTTAAAACAAACTCAATTTGCTTTCAAGTTAAGATTTGCATGCGATTTGATAATGAAATGATGAAATATTATTAAAAAATGTTTTTTCGAAAACCAAAATTGTTTATTATCAAAATGCAGATCAAAAGACATAATAAATAAAACAAAATTTTGAAAGCAGATTTAAAACATAAAGTTCTTAAATTTGTTTTTCTGGCTTTTAGTGATTTTTTGTCAGGACTTGTCACAGTGAATTCTTATTTGACACGTGTGCTTCTCTTGATTATTTGAGTTTTTAACCAGAAACAAACACTCTCTCTCTCTTCCTCTCTTTCTCCGTCTCTCTCGTTGTTCTCTCTCAATATGAGTTGCGCTTAAGTTTTGAGTGATTTGTTGGTGCTTTGCGAAATTGAGTGCTTCTTGTGCAGAGTTTTAAGCACTGCCGCTTATTCTTTATCAGCCAGCAGCTCAAGTATCCCAAAATATCCTATATCTGACAACTATGCTCATCCAGTCTACATTCAAATCCAACCATTCCTTTTCTCAGACACACTCACACACACACGCACACATATATTTACATAAGACCCGGCATATTTTTTGTGCTCATCTTTTTTATTTTATTTTCTTTGCTCTTTCTTTCCCTTTACTTTGTACTGTTTTGTTTTTTTTTTTTATGTTTTGTTGGTTCCCGTTTTATGGCTGCGTTTTACGATGCCTTTGCCATTCATTCAATGTCGTTTTGCTTTCCACTTTCGTTCCTGGTTTTCGGTGTGTTTTCGGTTTCGGCTTGCCTTTGCCATTTTTATGCCAAACATTCTGCGGCACTTTCTTTGCTTTCTCTCTCCTCCCACAACCTTCACGCTTTCCCACTTTCTCGTTTGTCGTCTTGAGCAATAATCAAATAGCGTTGCTTTTTCTCGAGCAGCAGCACCACCAACAACAAATTGGCGCCATTGACTGTAATCAACTGAGATACCTGGAATGCTCAAAGCACTAAAATGTGTGTGTGTGTTTGCGATAATAATGCTGAATATTCGTTAGTTGTAATTAAATCACTTAAGATAGTTACTTAGCATTTTTGTAGTGTTTTTTTTTATTTTGTGGGTTCAGTGTTTTATTTGTTGTTTAATAATATTATTAATTGTTCACTAAATCATGAACAATGTTAATAATTAATAGGAATAGTTTGTAAAACGGAAAACTTAATGTGTTTGTCTTTTAGTTGTTTTTTAAGGTTTAATATCCTTATTTTGTGGATCCATTCATATTATGCGGACTAAAGTTCGTAAGCGGCGTGAAACCTGTAAAAACAATGTAGAAATAAGAAGTAAAATTATTTAAGATAGAAAACTCTTTTGCATAAAAAAATAAATTGTTTCGTGTATATATATTAAATACTACGCATAATACTAAAAAGTCGAACCACGATGAACTTTCGAAAGCAACTTTAACTTTATGCTCTTTTGGTTTTAAGTTTTACGTCTTTGGCTTTACGTCTTCATCGCTTTTGTTGTTTTGATTCATGACATTCTTAAAGAAAAACAAGTGTAAACATTGCAGGTGCGGATGCAACCGACTGCGCTATACTTTAATACCAGTATGGAAACAGGTGTAAAAAAGTCTGGGCGGCAGGGATGCAGTCTGCGTTCAAAGATAGTTAGATGCAGATCTGTCTTTCCACCAAATTTGGTATCTCTAGCTGTTGAAATGTAGGAAATATGTGTGTTTTATTGATTTGCACTCCGAGGTGTATCGACATGTTATCGATTTCCTAGCTCCCCAGTGGACGTAGCGCCCCTATATTGATACTTTGTCTGGCGTAGACATAAACCAAGATAGGCGCAATGTTTCAAGTCTCAAGCTTTAAGGTTGTCCAAGAAACGAATATACTCTTTACCTTCGGTATGTGAGCGTAATAAAAAAGAAGGAGATGAAGAAAACTCTTCAATTTGTTTGTGCAAACATAATTGACACACACAGCTGGCTTGACAGGGAAATGGAAAATCTTGCCTAAAAGTTACTTTCCTCCCATTCTATTTTTTTTTTGTGGCTTGTAACAAAGTTATTATTGCTTTAATTTAGAGAGTCAGTTGAGTTGAATGCGTGGCAAAGTTTATTAATTTTATTTTGGTTTTTGATTCTTGTTGAAGGCTCGCTGTGATTTGTCTTTACAGTTTTATACTCATTCTCGCTCATTTCTTGAGCCTTTTTTTCCGTTTTGTTTTTAAATTAAAAAGTATTAGGTGGGGGGGGGGGGGGGTGCGACAAGAACAACCACATATGTTTACTGACAAATCTGTGCACTAGTCGATTTTTATCTATGCCAGCCACCCCAGCTTCAATGTCTCGTCCCTTGTTGCGCTTTCGCTTTTATATTTATGTTGTTGGCCTCTCAAGTTTAATATGTTCCCCAAGAGCCTCATTAGTGGCGCCCCCTGCCGACAGCTGCCACCTAATATAAAACATTCGCTTTGCACTAAGTATTTGAGCGTCGTCGCTTTTGGCCTGGTTTTGCTATCTGTTTCTCTCTGTCTTGTTTAGTTGGTTTTGCCCTCTGTTTTTTCTTTGTCGGCCACAAAAACACAAGGCAAAAAAACTTGTCAGAATTAAGATTAAGGTTTTACTAACTTTAAGTGGAGGGTCTAATGAACATTATTATTATTATGGTTCTTATGCTTTCGCATAAAGACCAAAAGGGCAAATTGAGGGGTAGACAGTTGGGTGACAACATTCTGTTTAGTTTGGATAACAAATCATGTGGGAATTCTATTTAGTTTTGAAAAGCTAATGCATTATTATTATTATATAGCAAGTTAGCGAGCAATAACAAAAACGGACGTGCAAAATTTAATTGAAATCACTTTGTTGTGTGGCAAATTTGTATTCAAGGCACTTAAGAATTATAAACATAATAGCCATAAGATAAATAACTAAAAAGATAACGGAAAAAACCAAATCTTAAATCCAATCTAAAACCAAGTAGAAACGTTGCAGTTGGACGCAACTGACACCAATGCCAAACTTTTGTTTTTCTATCAAAAAAGTGCTTAAGAACTACATTAATTCTTTGTTAAAAATTGCGTAAGCCAATCAGAACTTAATTCATATTAAAATGCATAATAAAAGTTAGTTAAGAATAGTTTAGTCTGCTTATAGTTTTTTTTTTTAAATATTTGCTATTTATATCATTGGTTATTTTTTTTGCTATTTGATTCTTGAGTCAGGAAAATTGCATTATATTTTCCAAATAACTTAAGCGTTCTACGTATACTTTAGCCAATTCTTCTTACCCGGTTCCAGTTAATTCTTATTGCTAAGAAGCAGAATCTCCTGAGTGGTTTACCGGTTTTGTGTGAATCTTCTTTGTTGTGGTCGTTAGTGTTTTTGTTGGGATAGCGATGAGGCATGCTTGTCCGGGTTTAAGCCAGCTCTGAACTTTTGCAACAATTTAAGAATAAGCTGACTGGTTTTTTTGGGCTTCATGCGTTTGGTGAGATTTGAATCAGGTGATAGGGCTGGAGCGGAATGATATTTAGCGAGTAAAGCTTTAGCTCTTTTTATTGCTGCATCCACTGATGTGGATGGCGAAAGATCCAGTTTCTCCTTCTCTTCCTCCTCCGCCTTGTTAGTGTTTCTGTCTGCGGTTTTTTCTGCATCAGTTAAGCATGAAAAATCATTTGGATCTAAAACGATGATATTGTTATTGTCGAGCTCGGCTACATTGTAGTTGAGGAGCTCTTCTTCTGGTTCCAGTGCGATGAGTTCGTCAAAATTGAAATCCATCATGTCCTCTAATTCCTGCATGGGTTCATCTTCTTCCACGGGCTCATCGCCCAAGATAGTTTCTTGCTTTATTAAATCTTGGTATAAGGAAAGTGATTGTTCACTATCACTGGGTGAACTGAGCAACTCCACAAGTTCAGGAACTGTAAGTGATCGTTGAATATCAATCGATAAGGGAGTGCGTTTTGAAGCATCCTGGGATCGAAACGGTGACTTGTTGATGTCACGAGGTGAGCCTAGCGAGTCCGCAAATCGACGAACTGCGAATGGTGTCGAAAGGTCAATAGGTGAAGGCATTGTCTTTGAAACATGTTGCGGCAGCAGTGACTTAGTAATGTCACGAGGTGGTCCAAACAATGCCGTAAATTGACTAGCTAAAGATGGTTTTGTAATGTTAAGTGATTCGTCCTGTTGTTTAGCTAGTGACTTTGTAATGTCACGAGGTGATTCAAGCCACACTGCACCAGTCCTGGCTTGAACCGGTGACTTTGCCATTTCACGAAGCGGTTCAAGCAAGTCCTCAAATTTAATATCTGCAAGTGGTCTTGTAATATCAAACGCCTTTGCAACTTTCTGGGCTAAAATCCGTGACATTCTAACGTGAATCGGGGTACGAGTTGGGTTTGTGGTATAACGAGGCTTAAGAGGCGGCCGTATAATGTTTCGTGGTGTTAAAATCTTATGTGTCATTTCGCGAAGTTCCAAAAGTGTCTGTGCAGCACCGTAAGCTTCAAATACCGAACTTGCAATGTCTTGAGGTTGAAGCATCGGGTCGGGAATATAACGAGTAGAATGTGTCGGGTTTGTAGCTTCTTCTTCAAGGTCTTCTGCCAACGGGTCGACGTTTTCTTCACCTAATTCTGGTGCTGTTGTAAGTAAGTTGTTCGATACTTGCGGTTCTATGGATGCCTCTTCCTCGGTGGCAAGTTGCCCAGAACCGATTTCTATTGGTTGCATTATAACGTCTATGTTGTTGATTTCCTGCGAGACTGACTGAGCAGTTGCAAGTTCCGAATGATTCGAAATGTTGTCTTGTTCCATTGCAACCTCATCGGTGTTGGATTCTTTGTCTTCCGCACTAGTGTCAAGTAGCATCCAAGTGTCTTCGCTCTCGTTTTGTTGCAATGGGAATAGTGACTCCACGGTATAATCATCACTTAGAATTGCTTGCAAATCCTGCAAAGTTAAGCTCATAACGGACCCCAATTCCATAGACTCATTGTAGTTGTTAGTTTCTTGCAATTGCTGAAGTGCCGAATTGGTTGCAAGAGTGTGCTCCTGTTCTTCCTTTCGGGTATTATCATCATCATCAACGAGAACTTCTTGCAACTCCTTTAATATTTTGTCTATTATATTATTGTCATCGTCATCCAAAGTGATTAAGGATAAAGATAGATCGTAATCTAAATCATACGAATTAATTAGGATTGGTAGAAGCGGAATGTTGTTGATTTCTTGCTGTCTTTGCGGTATCTCTTCACCAAGTGGCAGCCCATTTAATATTTCTTCTATTATAGTATTGTCAACCGAACTGCTTGAGGATATAGATATTACATCGGCATTTAAATCACTCGAATTATTTGGCATTGGTAGAAGCGGAATGTTGTTGATTTCTTGCTGTCTTTGCGGTATCTCTTCACCAAGTGGCAGCCCATTTAATAATTCTTCTATTATAGTATTGTCAACCGAACTGCTTGAGGATATAGATATTACATCGGCATTTAAATCACTCGAATTATTTGGCATTGGTAGAAGCGGAATGTTGTTGATTTCTTGCTGTCTTTGCGGTATCTCTTCACCAAGTGGCAGCCCATTTAATAATTCTTCTATTATAGTAATGTCATCCGAACTGCTTGAGGATATAGATATTACATCGTCATTTAAATTTGGTAGAAGCGGAACGTTGTTGGTTTCTTGCTGTTTTTGCGGCATCTCTTCACCAGGTGGTATCATGTTTTCTCCATTAGCTCCAATATACCAAGCACATCCTGGGTCTGGTGCCGCAACACTAACTATCTGGACTTTATCTTCTGCTTCTGGTTCCTGTTTTATGGCAACTGGTTGCATTGTGTACGGAGTTGATGACATTTGACCAGTGCCAAGTTGTTCCATTGTAGTCTCTAAGTCCATTAAAGCGTCTTCGTTAATTGTCTCTTGCAGTGGCAGTGGCGCTCGTATTGGCAGTAGGAATGATAAATCCATCGTTGACATTGATGCTGAAACGTTTGAAGTCCAGCTCATTATGGATTGGGCTGCTTGCTCTTCAGCAGTACCCAGATGCGAAGTAAACGCTGATCCTATAGTGGTATCTATGTCCATCATATCGTCGGCAGCTGCAAGTTGCGAATTGCATGCTGAAGACTGCAGCTTGGAATCTGGTTTCAGCAGATAATCTATGCTGTGCGATAATTGCCCAAAATTTGTTGGCAAAGGTGACTCGCTGCTGCTGATGGAATTTTCAACAATATCAGATGCCGTTTTCTTCGAATGCTTCAGCTTTTTTTGTAGCATTTGATCCTCCTTTTCCTTTTCGGCATGATAAGCAGCGTGTGATTTTGAAACCATTGGGAAAGTTTTTCTAGAGCGCTTTGGTTTTGTGCTTTGGTCTTCATCATCTGTTTTCTGCATCTTATGTTTATAAGCGTCAGATTTTGAAATATTTGAAATTGATTTTTTCGAAGCCTTTTGTTTGAGGCTAAGGTTGTTTTGCTCAGCCTTCTTTTTCGATTTATTTTTGACAGAGTTCGATTGTGAATCGTTTGAAGTGCTTTCTTTCGAATGCTTTGGTTTTTTGCCAAGATATTCGTCTTCCTTCATCTTCTTCTCTTTAGCAGCGTCCGAAACTTTTGGTATCGTTTTTGGACTCTGGGTTTTTAGAGCTTTTTTACCCTCCTCCCCATTCTCGTTCTCCTTATTCTTGTTCTTATTGAGATATGAGGCAGATTTAGAAACCTTTGAATTGGTTTTTTTCGAGGGCTTTAGTTTTGTGCATGCAATGTTATGTAGTTTTTCATCGTCATGTTTCTTATTTTTATTATTATTTTTGTCAGCGTCCGATTTTGAATGCGATTTTTTTGAGGGCTTTTGCTTTGCACTTACGTTTTTATTCGATTTTTGAGCGTCCTTCTTTTTGCTCGTTTTACTAGCAGCAGCAGCAAATAGCGGCTCCTTCCAATTTTTTTTGAGAAGAGCTGCAGCCATTTCCCAATAATGCTCGGACTGCACAACAATATTTTCATCATACTCAAATACCTGCACCGGATTCTCTTCATCGACGTAATATTGACGTTGTTCGGCCGTAACCTCAGCTTCCGTGTCCGAGCCCTGGCCAGCGCCCGCTGCGATATTGTTTTGTGGCAGTTGCGTACGCACCTCATATTCAGCGCCAATTGGCCAATCTGATGCATCTATTATATCCATCGCAATGAATTTTTCATTTGAAAAGATTTGTGCCTTTTTATTATTTGATTTAGTTTTGCTAATTTTTTCGTAAAGCACACGCGTACAGACTCTCCGACGCTTAGTGACACACAAATGAGTTCTATGCAAACATATCGATGTTTATGTATTTGGTAAGTATCGACTCGACCGATTCTGAACTTAAAAGCGATGCAGCAATGATGCGAGGATTAAAAGCCGAATTATTTTTAATTTTAATTATGTCAAAATTAAACTGCGCAAAAACGCAACGAAAACAAAAGAACATTAGCGAAATCACAGCTGTTTACTGTTTGTTTCTTTCATTTTGTTGTGTTGGCAATGCTGTGCGCTTGCAGAGCAACGAGACACACACACACACACATGCATAAAGCGCAGTAACAAAACAATCGACAAAATCAGCATTATGGTTAAACCAACGTCAAGTCAAAGTTTGGCGAATGCGAGCCATACGTTATATTAATGGGCCTGGCGAGTCCATTGCTTAAATAACCGCCTTTTTCGACATGCCCTTAACATGCCCGCACATACTTGTACTCAAACGCCCCCTGATGAAAGTGCCGCCTGAAGTTGGCTTATTACAGAACAGAATGGCCTGGGGGACAGCCTATACAAACATCAAAAAACAACACAAACAACAACAAAAACAGTTATAAGCCAACTGAATGGAACAGCACTCAGCAATTATTTGCATACAACGCAGCGAGTGAAAGAGACAACGAGAGACTCGCTGCGTGTATGTGTGACAAACGTGTGAAAACGTTAAAAATGCAAACATCCTAAAGTGCTTTATGCTGTACCTGTTACAAGCATAATAATACACCAATGAAAAAAAAAAAACAAGAAAAAAAAAACAACAGCTGTTTGAAGAGCTTATTAAATAGTTTTTATATCTAAATAGAGATAAAGTAATCGGCGCTTTTGCATTTAAAATTTGTTGTTAATTTTAATTTCTGGTCTTATTCTGGCAATGCTTTAATTGCGGTAAAATCTAAATGAATATTTGGACAAATCTCAAGCACAACGTCTTAATATGTATTTTTATAGGGTATTAACAAACTGCTTATTGTCATTATTATTGTTCGTTACAAAAATCCGTTGTGACAGTGTCAAAAAATCGCTGCCGTAGCGTCGCATCAACTACAACGAGTACGACCCAAGCCACTTAAAGCTTTCACGCATTTCCATGGAAGATACTATGTAAGAGGGAAAATGTTGGTGAAGGGTTCTTTTCCGTTGCTCTTTTGTAGCTCGGCTGGTGAAATTTCAGAAGTTCTTACCGCAAAACAGCCAGAAACCGAACGTGGGTGGGCATGGCCACAAGGCCGGAACTGTTGCTGCTACTGTTGCCGACGCTGTTGCTGTGTTTGTCCAGGGCTTGGGTTGGCATTTGAAGTGATTTAATGTTTGGCTTTTGCTTGCTGAATTGATGACGATGGCCGCATAGATGGGTGAGAGACGGGCATAGAGTGGGGGAGGGGGGGGGGGACATGGATGCTATGGTCCCCAAAAATTATTCAGCATAAATCTAATCACAAACACACAGAGAGAGAGAGAGAGTGTGAGGGAAAAAGGGAGCGAGAGAGGGAGGGAGAGAGAGTGATATCGATGGGGTGAGAGTGAGTGTAGTGGGCGGTTAAGCAGGAGAATGGGTCGGGTAATGCATTACGTTGAAAATTTATGCCACAGGTGTTGCCTTCTATTTGACTTTAGTGCCTTAAGCGAATGCCACTTGTTAACCACAATTTAATGCCCTTTCGACCAAACATCCTACATATAACTTAATAAGTCTTTCGACCACAAAGAAAATACCTTCAAAACAAACTTCAACACTTCCACCAAACTAAGCGACAAGCCATTTAATCCCCACAAGACAAGACAAATGCCGTTTAATCATTGATGTTTAATTATTCGCAGGACAATGCTGATTAAAGCCTAAACATTTACTACTTATAGTTTACGAAAGATTTTCGCATCAATTGAGAGGGCTAACGAAAAGATAATAACAAACTGAGATGGATAAACAAGATAATAAGATAATAAGTATATTTCTTATCAAATCAAAGAATTTTACAATGTTTTTATTTATTTATTTTATACAATTTAAATTTTATTTATTTGTATTTTCTTTCATTCTTGAAATTTTTTTTCCTTGAGCTTGAATTGGACAAAAAACTCTTAAAGATTTTCAGTTCTTTGGGTTGTGAAAACAGCAAAATAAGTGAATGATTTATTTTCAAATATTTATGTTTTCTTTTTAATATTGATTTTAAATTTTCAAAAAAAGCTGTGCTGCTGGAACTAGTTTTGGTAGCAGCAAGTTAAATGCACATGGAACTTTGTTGAGCATTCAACATAAAAACATATTTAAATATCTACGCCAACACTTTTTGTTGTTTTAGGTATATTCAATTTAGTTCTTGGCTTTATTTTTGAACAATTATTTTTAGACGATAATTGCATTGATATATCAAGTTTATTACGATTCATTTATCATACTGGAATTTTGAATGAATTTTTTATGATTTTTATATGCAATAAATTTATTCACACTTCCAGTTGATTGTTTGGCTTTATTTTCTTTAAAAGCCATTCAATATTGGCTACATTTTTCGGCATGTTTGAGCTTGCGTGTGCTTGTGTGTGTGTTCATTATGCAATGTGGCACGTACACGCAGGCAACAGGAGCTGCAACCAATTCCACACACTTAGGGATTGGCTCAATAACAAAGTTATTTCCAGCGAGTAGCAACAAAGCTGACCCTCAAACTGACCTTTTTCTCCCTCTTCTAAACAATTGTTTGGCGTCGCCCACTTAAGACGCCCAATCTATGTTGTTGTGACTACGCACTCTAATTTTCTCTCTCTCTCTCTCTCTTCTTCTTGTCCTTGTCCTGCTGTTGGGTTGGCTTTCGCCACTTTTGGCTTTTGTGCTGACAAAGTCTTATTTCAATTTATTTAGCTTTCAATGACAACGCACAAACAAAGCTGAGTGCATTTTCGTGAAGGAAAAAAGGGAAAGGAGTCTGAGGCTAATTTCAATGTCTGCCGCCAGCTTTTGCTGAGAGCGCACTTATCCAAGGATTCTTTTTCTGTGTGCGTGTCCTCTTCACTCTATGTTTGTATTTGTATTTGAAGTCAGCAGAGAAGCTGGCGCAATCAGTAAGCCAGTAAGCAAAACTTCTTCAGGGCCACTTGTCACCCTGGCCCAACAATAAAAAGTCAAAAAATAAAAAAAAATCAACAAGTGAAAAATGTAAATGAGATTATTTATTAAGCGCTGTAAATAATTCTGCTTTGGTTTGGCTGGGCCTTTAAATTATTTTGCTGTTGTTGTTGTTTGCTGCTTGCTGTATCTGTGCCTTTGATTTGCATTCTTAAGTAAGTGTGTGTGTGTGTGTTTAGAAGGGCAACAGGTTACAGGTAAACAATGAAGGGCGACGAAATGAAAATTCATAGCTGGGCCAATTGAAAATACAAACGGCACAAATGCAAAGCGTTTTGTAATTGCCAACGAGAACCAAGCGAACGAGCGGCTTTTGTCTGTCATTCCGTTTTTCCGCTTTTCCTGTTTCCCCGCTTTTGCCACCGTTTTTCCCTGCTGGCGTTCGTGCTTTGCTTGAGCTTGATTAAAAGTCAATAGGATTAAGGCATTTTGCTCCGTGCTTAATTTGGCTTCCAGGGAAGCACTAAAAATATATTTGTATACATAATATATTAAATGCTCTCTTGCAATATAATTACATATATCAAAATATACATAGATAGTATAAAGCACATTGAAATGTTTTCAAAACTTATTCGATTTCAATATTATTATGTTATATTACTTTGTTATAAAACTATTCAGTTAAGAACAAGTTATAGAGTATTTTAGTTATAGAGTATTGCAAATCCAGCTTACTATCAAACTATTAGATTGAGCTTCGAGTAAAAGAAGAACAACAATAAACGCTATATATAATAAGTGTCGTTCTCATTTTGGTTTAACTTAACTTTAAATTGTTTGCTCGGCTGCTAATTTCAATATCGTTGTCTCTCTGACGCGCTTTCATGCGTATACAATGTACTATACATAAACAAGACTGAGACAACAGCTAAGCGCAGTTAAGAAAAAGAAAGCGCGAGTAATATACATATGTACATGTTTGACGTGAGTCTCTAAATCAGCTGTTAGCTGTAACATTATCATCGCGCTGGATTTGTTGGTTAATAGTTTGTGTATATAACACAATGCTTTAATTAAGTTAATTGCAATGTTATTTTGTATGCGTTTTGCTTCAATGAACTGCCTTTAAAGCGGTTATTTTTTTGTCCAAAATGCAAGCGCAACTTTTGTGGAAAGTAGATAAGCGCCCTCTAGTGTTCATAAATGTGTGTTGCGGCTGCCTAGCGCGATCCTTGCTTATTCTTGTTCTTCGTTGTGTGTAATGATGGTAAGTTGTTGCTTTTTTTTTCCACTTCATTCAAGTTCTACCAAAGATCTTTAATAACAAGATAACGCAATTGGTAAGAAAAGCTTTGTCTCTGGAGTTCGCTTCAGAAATATTTCAAATGGTATAACAAAAGCAGTAAGCCATAAGTGTAAAGGAGCGCGATAGCAGATAGCATGTGCAGCCGTTTTTGTTTCAGTTGCCCTTGCACTCAGCGGCCCGTCAAGTATTCGACAAGCGGCAGGCCAGCGGCAACCAAGAACCAACAAGTATGAGCTTCATACTTGTTGAACTGTATGGTAGTTGCGGTGGCAAAATCATTGGCAAGTGTCATCGAATTAAAAATTTTAAAGAGAATGAATGACCAGCGATTGCAAAACTGAAATTCGACTGTACGTGTACATCTATACATTAACAGCACCTTTAAATGAGTGAAATGAGAGCTACGCTCTGCTCTCTTTAATGGTCTCAGCTCTCTCACAGTATTATGTTTGTTCAATAAAGAACGGCATTTAATTTAAAGCAAATATGTGCAACATTATTTTTAGCTTGTTCATTAATACATATATATTTTTTATTTGTAATCTTTTGAACATTAAATTTAAAGCAAGAACACCGGCAATAATAAAATATGCACATGCAAAATCAAATATACTTGCCTATTTACATACATGTACATATGTAGTTGTTGCTGCACACGAATGTATGTATGTACATCAACTTCGCGAATAGAGATATTAAACGAACTGTCCTGCTCTAACTGCAGAGAGCGATCGTTACTCTCCGCAAGTGCCCTAATTCCACTTGTTCCGCTTTAACCACAAGGCAGTAAGCCTGTAACTTTGCGCGTCTCTACATCGCTGGAGGCTTTTCGTCCGTTTATTTATTTAATTAAAATTGATACGCGCTATATTAGTAGTCAAATTATGTTTATATTACGAGCTAAACATACACAAAGTGTTTATAACATTATAGAATCGCCGTGTATTTGCTTTTTAAAGTGTTTTTACGCAAATTAAAATTGAGGACGCCATGTTGGTGCTGCTTTGCCGGTTCGCGAAAAAATTAAAGAGAGAGGATAACGGCGCTCATACGAGTGTGTTGTTGTTGCGTTTAGCTCGCTGAATATCTCCATAATAAGCAAAGCAGTGAAAATAAAATAAACTAATGTACATACATATATAAAAAGAATCATTTAATTACTCATGTGTGTGGGTGTGAGGTTTTTGTTTTTGTGTAAGTGCTAAGTGAAAACAAAAGAGAGAACGAGATGAGAGAGAGAGCACTTGCATTAAACTGTATCAGTGTTGTTGGCGCTGCCGGTGAGTGCATTCTGCATATTCTATATTATATTGATCACACTGTTAATAAATCACTCTGTTACTATTACTGTTACTACTAAATTGAATACAGTTACATAAATAATTTAAATTGCTGCAATGTGTGTATAAATATTGTTCTTTTAACTTTTCAATACACTTTCAATAGACAAGTATTTTGCTTTATTTAAACTTTTCAAATATTTTCATGATCGAAATCTCTAAACATTTTTTTGGGAATTTCTCTAACTTTTGCATAAATGGTCAAATTATATATATGTATGTATATGTATGTATGTATACAATTGCCAGACTTAAGGGTGCTGTATATGCATAGTTGTACACAAACAGTTCATTCATACTCTTTCCTTTTTTTTAATTCTATGACACTAGACACAAACTATGCCATCGCAATTTATGCAGCGATGCACACAAATTTCGAAAGTGTATTTCGTAGTGTACTTGTCGTTGTCATTTGCCGACACAGAAAAAACCAAAATACCAAAAAACTAAGCAGGCCCAGCAAGAAGTGAAACACACGCACACATTCAGTGACAAATTTTTACCGTTTTTGGTTGCCGCTGCCCTACCGCTTGTCGTACACTTGATGGGCCGCTGTGTGCAAAGGCAACTGAAACAAAACGCTATCGTCTTTTTTTTTTACATATTAACATACAGTGTGCAACAAAGTGTTTACACAAAAAATTTCATTTTTCACTTTAGAGCTATAAGAACACACTAATTGTTGTTTTAAATTTTTTTCATAATTTTTTATGTTCTTCATTCAATTCTCTTTTAAAACTATTAATCAAACTTAAAAAAATATTAACATTAACAAAATATAATAACAAAAACTAAAAAGGCACTAAATTCAACTGCCAATAAAGTGTTTACACAATCAGTCTATTTAATATTTCTTGGTATTTAACTACAACTAATACTTTGTGTGTCCACCGTTGGCTTTAAAACCCCCAGACGGCTTCATTTACGATTTTTTTTTTTTTGACACTTTTCAATTGTATAGCAGCCAGCACCTCACCGTATGTTTTGTGCTTAGGATCATTGTCCTGGTACAATTTAAAAGTTGGCTTGCCATCATTTATAAATCAAATTTGTTGGCACTGGATACCAAATGTGTGCGCAATATGTTCAGATATTGTTGGGCATCCATAGTATTTTCGATGACACAATTCCACTCCTTTACTTGACCCCCAAACCATCACTGACAATTTGCCAAACTTTACAGTAGGTATAATTTTTTTAATTTTTCAACGGCTTGCGCCACCTCTACTGGGCCATCATTATAAAATAGCATCATTTCGATCATACAAAACCCCACTTCTTCCCAATAAAAATTTGGGTTTTCCCCGTGAATCCTGGCAAAAGTTAAACGTTTGTTAACATGCTCTGACGACATTAATGTTTTCGGGCAGCTCGAGATGAAAACTTGTTTTTGATGGCCTTTCTCACACTTTCACGTGATATGGTAATGCCACATTCTTTCTCCATGTCGTTGGCAAGCGTCTGGTCGAAATAAATGGATTTTCATTGATCTTTCTGACCATAACTCGCTCTGCTCTGAAGTTATCAATCGCGGCCGTCCAGTTGAAGGCTTTGCCCAGCCTTCCCTCGTTTTGCGGTTTATAATATTGTAAACAGTTTTTCTGCTAATTGCAAACATATCTGCAATCTCCGAGGCCGATTTACCGATGGTGGAGTTGTAATAAACCAACTGGTTCATGTCAAAAGATAACCGTTTGCCGGCATATTAAAATCGATAAAACATAATAACAAATTCTAAATAAATACGAAAAATTCGACGTAAATAAACCAAAGAAGATGTGTAAACACTTTATTGGCAGTTGAATTTAGTGCCTTTTTAGTTTTTGTTATTATATTTTGTTAATGTTAATTTTTTTAAGTTTGATTAATAGTTTTAAAAGAGAATTGAATGAAGAACATAAAAAAATTATGAAAAAAAATTTAAAACAACAATTAGTGTGTCTCTTATAGCTCTAAAGTGAGAAAATAAAATTTTTTCACAGTGTGTAAACACTTTGTTGGCACACTGTATGTGAAGGGTATTTAATGAGTGCTCTTTGTTTTCCAACTTTGCAAATTAATTTCTAAACAATATCATTTGTTTTCCTCACTGACTCAACTAATACTACTGCTGATGGTATGTATACCAATCCCTGTCTTCCTCCTGACCTTCCTACAGACGCTGGTGAAGCGCTGTGGAGCTGCGGCCAAATAAGTATCATTAAGCGCTTAGCTGGCGCCTAAAAGTGATAAGAAGCCAGATAAGAGAAAGAGAGAGAGAGAGAGAGAGAGAGAGAAAGTATGCTGGCATCCAGTTCTGGAACATCCTTCGCTGGATGTTCTGCTAAATTTCAATGCTGCCAGTGTACCGAAAAATGGGCGACAGCTGCAGCTTCCCGGCCATTTCATTTAGACACCAACTCAACCAACTAAATCCGCCAAGAATTTTGCACAGTCACAGGTGGGTTGAGGCGGAAAGGGAGGCAAGATAATACATACTTACGCAGTAAAGCAAACACGTGTCGAGCCCCGTTCAAAAAATAAAAAGGACAGAAAGGTTTTTGTAACGCAAATGAACCAGAAAGCAAGGAGTGAATACATAAGAAAATTACTGCTATATATGTACACGTTTAAGAGTGTATTGATCTGCTCATTTTTGCATGTCAGTTTCATACTGTCCCATTACCATTCCCGTTAGTCCGTTTCGGTTGCCCGCCTATGCACAGCATAATGAACGATAATGATGATGGATCGGATGTCAAAGGAAAAGGTACAGTTGTTAACGAGACGGTAGAGTTCGGAGTCTTAAAAGTCTCAATGGAGAAAAAAACCAATAACACTTTGCATTTTACGCACTGACCCATAATGGACATTTTTAATTATGTTCAAATCATGTGACTAAAAGGTATATTAACTAAGAAAGATTCAAGATTATTATTTTGTTTTTTCAAATGGGAAACTTGGTAAAGAATTCGTTAAATGTTCGTAGCAAATATAATGAAGTTTAATTTCTAATAGTTGATCTAAAGTCCTTGAAAATAAAAATAATTTAGTTGGAATTTCGTTATTTGTAAGCCAAAAAAGAAATCTTTATTCAAGGTAAAAATCATTCAAAGGCTTAATTTTGTGATCAGTATTTATGATACATTTTTAGACATCTGCATCTTATTAGCTGCCACAATGTAAGCCAAAATAATTATGATGATGATGATGATGATGACGCTAATTGTTTCGTGACCAACACGAAGGCATGTTTGGCCATGTTCATTGAACAAATTGGCATTAGTTTAATTGCCAATAAACTTGGTTGTTGCCCACATGCATACCGTAGACTATAGATACCTTGTGTCTATACTATGTGTGTATATACATGAAACTACATAAATTGAATTAACTAATTACATTGACGAGTTTCGACTGAACACTGTCAACAAAAAACAAACTTTGTAGCTTGTTAGCTTGTTAGTGGCTTAGACTGCTGTAGGGCAGTTGAACGACTTGATGTGTGGCAAATGAAATTATGTGCCATTGTCATATTTCAATTAATGGAAATTTTCTTGATTGGCTTAATAAAAATGATAAGCTTGATTTAAATACATTTGTGCAGAAGTCTTAGCTAATCAGCCCACTATAATACAATGGAATTGACATAATATTAAATATTTGAGTCATATATATGTTAACTGATCACAAGTGCATATATATGTAAGTACTAATCCAATTAATTTGCTCGTATATCTTAAAGTTTTCGTGCTTTACTTGTATTTTTTACAGTGTATGCTTTTAGTGTGCTGCCCTTGTGCCGTGGCTTAATAAATGCAGCACACTTTGCACCCCCTAAGAGTTACGGATTGAATGAACGAATGTATAAATCAAGAGTGCATAGACGAGACAAGAAACCGGAAAACATCCTGTCGCTGCTTGTCCATATACAAAAAACCTATACACATACGTACATATAGGTACATAGTACATTCGTATCTATATCTTGTTTTCAATCAGTCTGCGTGAAGAAGGAAAAGTCACTTTAAGCCTTGGCTTTTCCATGACAATTTATTCCGCAACAGTTGGGCAAAGTTTATATGAACCCTGACCTCTTACCCTAAGCCCCTAGTTCAGCCCAACCAATACTAATACCAATTCCAATTTGATTCAACATTCACATTCACATGTGAAACATCCAATTCTCATTTCGGTCTTTGGTTATATTGAATCTGTCTGCGACGAGGCCCTCAGGCGGTTCGTTTAGGATTTTTTATTATTTGTATTTTTGTATTTTATCTGATTCACATCTTAGGCTATATGTGAAATATTAAAGCACACACACCCACATATGGCCATACATAGAAATGTGTGTTAGTGTATGTGTAATTGTGTTTGTCCTTGCCGTTTCTGCTTTTCCTGTTGAATTGCTGTCTGTAGTTGTTAAGCTGCAATTTGCAACAATTTAATTTACACAGAACTTGAACTAAGCTGCCGCAACCTAAACAACCAATGCATATTGCAACAGTCACCAACCACCACCCACTACTACACACTTCCCTACCCTACCTTTAGCAGTAGCAATTAGCAAGTCAATGTGGCAGGAAAGGTGTCAACACCAACTGCTGCCAAACGTTATATGCTATGTATGTGTGTATTATGTAAATGTAGATTCAAGCAAAAACTGTATGTTGCTTCATGCTCAATTCCTAATTGTCATTTTTGGCTCATCAAAATGCAAGCCAAGTGTTTCTAATCTCATTTCAGTTGGCAGCAAAAATAGAAAATGAAAAAAAAAATAAAACACACATGTTGAATGATTGAATGCTTAATTTAAATGTATTCCTTAAGCCAATTACAAACAACTTTCAAGTCTATGAAGCAACATTTGAAATTTGTTTATTTAAGTAACTTTAAAGCTTTTAAACTTATTACTAGAAATTACTTTTATTATTAGGATAATTTTATAATTAAATTCAAACATTAATTTGTGTGCTTGAAGTCTTGTTTAAAACTATTTTTGGTTTATGTATTTAATAAAATTAGTTTTTATTTAGTTCAAATGATTACAAAATATTATGAATTATGATTTTTTAAAATGGTTTTTACCCAATATTTATGGACAAAATATGATTAAAAAACATTTACATTAAGTGAAATTATTGATATAAATATGAATATTAAATCGTATCAGATTTAACCAGTTTTATAAAGGGCGACTGCGGATCGTTTGTAAATTTGATTGGTTTTGGTGACGCTCAGTGGCAAATACTTCTCGACCTGCCCAGGCGAATGTCGAACGAATTTTTAAACTGAATAGACTGTATCTTTAACGAAAAATTAGCGGCCTCAAGTTAATTAAGAAAAAAATATGTATATATATATACATATATATATGTATTCTGTGGGACATGCAACAAGTTGACGGCTGGCCATGACGCACGAGAAAAAATCGGCGGCGGTCGAGCATCTATTGATAGAATTTATGATTGCCATTGAAAATGCTGAAGAATTATGAAAGCGTCTATATATGTACATATATATATATTTTTTTTATATATATGTTTATAAACATTTATGTATGTGCGTGTGTTTAATTGAACATAAAATGTATTCACGACGACGGCCTTTCTTTGTCGTGCAACGTTAAATTTATTGGAAACACGTTGCCAGACGCCAATAAATGAAACTTAAATTCAAAATGCGACACTGTCGACAAGTATCAAAAAGATATACATACATACTTATATAAAGTATATACATATAAGTATGTATATGTTATGTGGGCTGTCATATATAGAGAGTAAAATTTTCAACTTACTACCATTTTTTCGCGGTAGCTTAAAGTTTAAAACTGTTGTCAATGGCAGCTGAAGGCAAATGCAATTGAAAAGCCATTTAATAGTGATTCAATGGAGCCTTCTATGGCGAATGTGCCAAGAAGTAAACGAAGACGAACAAGAGAAAGAGGCTGCAGTAAGTAACCTTATAGCCAAGCAGACTGTATATACAGTATAGAGTATATTTGAACATAAGTTTGTGGAAAGTTTGTGGCTGCTTAAAGGCGAGTCCATTGTCAAGTAGTTTAGCAGAGGAAAAAGGGATGGTGGCGAAGTGAAGGCCGCGATTAAAATCAAGAGTTTTATCCGCAACAACAAAATTGAAAAGCAGTGCCGGAAAATAGCTCTTATGTCAGGCAGCAATTTTCTAGACATTCAGCCCATTATGAACGTTAACTAAAACTCGCTGTCCATTGAAATAGATGACTAACAAAGCTGCATAGAAAGAGAAGTTGCCTGCATCGCTAAGAAATTTTGCTATTAATTGACAAGCTTATTCAATTTGTAATTGACGTTTCCAAGTTGTAAGTTTTGTTCAACTAAATGTTGTTGAAAGAAAAAATCTTATATTTGTTATTCTGTATATCGTTTCATATACATATATCCATTAATCACAATATCTAAGTCTATCTATCCCGCAGTTCATCTGTGTACCGACCTATCCTTATATTGAACCACCTTTTAATCGTCTATCTACCTTTTGAATTATACATTGATCTATTCCTTCGATCCATCCATCTGAACATCTATTTATCTACTCAAATTTGTAGCTACTCATTTATAATTTATCTAGCTATTTATTTATCTATTAGTGCTTTCCAAATTTCTTTCTAACTAATTTTGCATCTATTGCATCTTTATATTTATTAAAATTATTTTCACCCAACCTAAACAACGGCATTAATAATTTTCATATCTAACAAAACTATTTAGCTTTTGCTTAACACTTTTGTCTCTTATTGCTGTCAATCGAATTGGTTAAGTAAACTATTGTAATGGTATTGGAATGATTCTTGAAATTAAAGCAGTTCAGGTTGCCTGCAACTACAACAACTACAATTAGTACTTAGAACTGACGGCTGGCGCACTTAAGTTAAACAAACTTGCTTATTTCCTTACATTTTCCTCGAGAGCTCTGTGGCAAGTTTGTCATTATTTCAATTTGCAATTGACTCAAATGACAAACGCTGTCTATAAAGTCCTCCACTCTATCATAGGTTGTCTCTTGAGGTTCGTTCAATTCACTTCACAACACGCAATGTGGGGCAGCAACATTAGTGTCGGGTGGTGGGGGGGAGGGGGTGAGGGTTGGTTGCATGGCAATTGCATTTGATTGCGAGCCCCAATGCAATTAGTCAAAAGCCAAAGCAACAACAATTACAATAATAACAGCAACAACAAAAACAACAACAAGATGAAGTTAACTTAACTAAATGCAACACGCGACAGCACTTGAAATGTTCTCATAAGTAGCCATGTAATGTGACATCATGGATAAGTATATGGGATCCGTTGGAGCGTGTTTCGCCGTGCTAAATTGCCCCGGTCAGCAAGAAAGTTGACCAGCAAACCGAACCATCTCCTTGCCAACCTCAACCATTCAACGAGAGCGGGCTGGTATGGTATGCAGGCACTTATCCCGTGCGCTGCGCCATCGCATATTCAATAATAATAATCCCTACTTTAGCGTTAGCTACAAATGGTTTAACCCTCCACCCAGCCACTCCATCTGAGTCTCATGTTGCTCGCGTTTAATGTCGCAGTCAAAGCCCAGCAATATTCTTCAACTTGAATAAGAAAACAGCAAAGCGCAGCATGGCACAGTAGAAACACGCTAAATGTGATTAATAGAAAGTCACTCTATCAAAATTTCAATAATAATTCATGTTAAACCTAATAAATATTGAAATAAAATTATATAATAAAATAACTTAACAATTGACAACTTTATTTGTATATAAATATCAGAGTACCCGGCGGGCCTCGCTACGCAGCCATTAAATTATACGATCCAATAAAACTAACTATATTTTATAAGTGTTAAATTCAATTCAAATCGGACGTATTGAAAACTTAGTTTAATGTTAATGGGTCAAATAATATTCCATTCTTTACTGCCGATCAGATGATTTTCAAAATTGTTTCCATACCGAAAAACCGCTAAGGGGTTGAATTTGTCCAAACCCTTTCCTGGTGCTCCTTTTAAGCAAATAACTAAACTTATGTAAAAGTTTCAACCTTTTGTTTCTTCAGGTTTGGGTTCCACGTTGATTGGCGCTGAATCAGTCGGAACAAACAACTTCATAGGTATAGAATATTTATTCTAAAGCTATTAATATTACTGCTTTAAATTGCTTTAAAATTGATAAAATCATATTTTCCATATCCTTAACTACTTATTCAGTCAAGCAATGCGTAGCATTGTTTCTAAATATCAAAACGAATTGCTTAGAACGCTTAGGCATTTTAATACATTTTAATCTTATCACAAACAGAGCTATAGAGAATCTCACAAATTTCATTACTTGCGATTGTAATCGGAATGTTTTTCTGTGTGTGTAATTACTTAGCCGGCTCAGGTTTGAAGTGTCTTAACATCACTTCAGTTGTAATCCCAATCAAGTGCTTTCATTTATTTAACGACGAATGGGAGGATTGCGAGGGAGGTTGCGCAGTCAATTGCTCGTTGCACTTAAGCAGTAAGAACTGTAAAACGCTATCAGCTCAAGCGTTCAGTTTGTGTTTGGTCCCTAAACGAGACGACTGCAAAGTATTTTATTTTATATTTTTTTGTCAATGTCGAACGGCTTCTGGTTTGAGTTTCGAAAATTGTAACATTGAAACCACAAGAATGAGTTTATGCGCTACAGACGACAACCGATACACTCACACACACACACACACACACACACACTTACTCTATCTACCATTTGGCAACCGCCTAACTCCCTCACCCAAACTTATCCAGCCGCTGCTTAGTTAACTGTGCAAATATTGGGCACGACCAGGGTCGGAGCTTATAGCACACAAGATTTTACCATTGCCTGCTGACTCGTCGACTATTATCCACGTGCCAAAAAAAAAAAAAAACAGAAAAACAAATAAGGGGAACAAAGATCTGAACTCTGATACCATAGTACATACATATGTGTATGTTGAATGTTTGCTCGGAATTTTAACAGAAATTTAAAATGGTCAAACAAACTAGCATTCAAATTAAAAACAATTTTTAGCCTTGTTTGCTGATTTTTTATAAAATGCCCGTAGAAGGTTGTTCAACATTTTGGTACAAAAAAAGTTATATTAAAAAATAGACAAAATTATCCATTATTTTTAACAATTTCGAAACATTTGTAGCTTGAATTTCTAACAGCTTTGTTAAAGCTTCTATCTGAAAAAACTTCAGGATGTTTGATGATAAAGTTTTTCTTAAGAATATTTTTTGTTTGAGCTTCTTTGTTTGCATACTTATTTCATAGATTTTTGAGCTGTTTAATATTCAAATTGTGTTGCATGTTCAAAACGCATCGAATGAGTGGTGGCATACAAATGTTTTGTGGGTTCGACAGTTTCTTGTTGTTGGTTTGCTCCGTTGGGTTGGTTTTTTGCATATTTTTTCCGTTTTCTATTAGAAGCCAGAAGACATGCCCCCGAACCCCACGCCTCACTGGGGTAGCAAACAACATGTACAAAAACAAGAACAAACGAAACGTGCAGCGCGATGCGCATAAAATTGCCACTGGCGTTGTGGGCGTGGCAAACACAATTTTGCTATTAGTGCAAAAGGATTTTATTGCAATTAGAAAATGCACTTCGCTCGAATGGCACACCGAGTGACAGAGAGGGCAACAGAGCGATGTATGGCGAGGGAAAGAGAGGGGAGAGAGAGAGAGAGAGACGGATATTCATTCGCATTGCGGTTGTTCACATGGTTTGGTTTTAATGAACAATATTACCCCGTACACGAAAATTAACCAATTAAATATGTAAGAAGATTATCAACTGCATAATTCATAGAGTGTTATTCTAGTTAATGCGCATTGAAGCGATGCCAAATGCACATTTGAAATGTCAATGGCTGCCATTGTCGCCATTTTTGGTATGTCAACTCTTTATGCATATGCACATGTTAAGTTTTTGCCTATTTTTATCGATGTTTTGGTTTTGTTCATTGGCATTGATTGTTTTGTTGTTTGGTTTCGTATTGTGCCAACAACTGTCAATTGTGTCTAATGTGTGATGTGTGATGTGGCATGTATCGCTCCTGGGTAGTATAAAGTTAGTGAGCTGGAAATAACAAAGAACGCAAAAATTGGCAGTTACACAAGTCAATCAAAAGTGTACAATTGCGTTTTAGGTTTAATGATGAACATGGGTTATTTGACAGATAAAAGATGTACGTGTTCCCTTGATAGATCTGTTTTTTTTTACAGTTAGTGGCATTTATATATGTTTATATCAAACTCTTGTCTATTAAAGTTTATGTTTAAAATTGAACCCTTAGTTTCAACAAATTTTATTTAAGTTGCAAATTCTTAATGATTCACAACGTTTAACTACACATCTTGTCTCTCTCTCTCTCTCTCTCTCTCTCTCTCTCTCTCTCTCTCTCTCAGTGCGTTTCTTTTCTATTTTCAACCATTTATTACTCAACATTAATGTCATACTTAAGTTAATACTTTGATCCCTTTTATATGACTATATAAAAATACAATTTATTTATTTTGTTTTTTTTTTGCCTCTTAAGCCACAAGCCATGTATTTAAATGCATTTAAAAAGCCATTTAAATTCAAATGATCTTCAAAACGAGCCATAAATATGCTAAAGCTAACAAAAAAGTATTAAAAGTTTGTTTGTTTATCTTTTTGTTGTTGTTGTCTGTTTTTGTGTTTGTTGTTGTAAATGAGCTGCTATTAACAAAATTGTGCACAAACTAACTAATTGATTTGGTAATTGTACACACGCCCTGATACTGCTGCAGCAGGACAAGAGGTGTGGGTGTTCACGGGTGTGGCTGTGGGTCAGTTATGTGGGTGCCATTAGTTTTGTTTTAGGGCAGTCGAAGCTTCGTCATTGTCGTGGCATTTAATAATTTAGAACATTGTATGTGTGTTTGTGTGTGTGTGTGTGTGTATATGTATATATTTTTTCCATTTCAAACTTACGAACAGAGAAAGGTAGAGGGAGAGATTGATATAAGTGTATGGCATCTAAACATAAAAATTTGATGAAAACAATGAAATAAAATGCGCCTGAGAGCGTTTCTCGAAATATTTATACAAACCTACACATACATACAAATACAGCAATAAATATTTGTTAAAATCTTGTGTTTTTTGTTAATTGTTGTCTTTTTTTTTCCAACAAATTGCTTGCAATTATACAAATGACATATTCCATGTGTGGCATACTCAACAATTATGTTTCAAGTCAAACGCACAAGTTGTTGATTGTTTCATTGTGTGCCTGCCGTCCATGACACCAAAGAGTTGACGACGTCGACGAAGGCAATGCGGCGTATGAGCGATTTTTAATTAGCTCTGCGCCGTGCTGTGACTAATAAACAAAAATATTAAAATGAAAGAATGTTCTTTTTGTGTTTATTTGCGATTTGTTCATATGTTTGTGTGTGCGCGTGTTCAAAATACGAGCTCTTCAAAATGTAAACAAATTTATTAAGTCAACAACAATAATTGTATGTGCTTTGGCAACATTTGGTCGGGTGCGCAAGGCAAAAATCTTTTGCATTTCAGTTTTAGTGTGCCATCGTAAATTGTGTAGACAGTCGGCATTAAAAACTATGAGTGTTTATTGTTTTTGGGGTCTTTAAAATTTTTATTGCTTTGCTGTGACACGAAGAAAGCTGTTTATTGTTATGGCTTAATTAATACACTTCGACTTTGGCGCATGTCTTTTTAAGTCATTTTACAGGGTCCCATCATTTATCTTATATGGTTTGGGTTGGTTAATGTTAATTGATTTCACGGCTTCTTGAGGGGCGGTCAGTTATGGTTTAGTAATTGTTTCTTGGCAGCCGTTATAAACGAATTTTTTTGTTTTTTTAGGCACCTAGCTATTTATATTTGTAAACAAAGTTTTTTTTATTAATCTGCTTTTTTTTTTTTAGAAATATTTTTTTCATTTATTAAAGCTCACATTTAATTATTTTTGTGAAAATGAAACTGTTTGCATTTACGAATAAATTATAAAGGAGATTTAAGCGTTTTATTTGTTTTAATGAAATTTTTGGCATAACAAAAAAATCCCCTTTCAACAACTTTTCTATTTTATACAAATAATTTGTCATAGAACTTAAAAAGGTTTTCTTTGCGGCATAGCAAAAGCTTAGATTGCTGCCATATTGTGTGCAAATATTATAATTATTCAGCTATATTAATAGTTGATAAGCATAAAAGTAAAAAATCCAACTAAAATATAGCCACAAACCAACAAGCAACCTGCGCTTGGCCCACTTTGGTCCAATAACATACGCAAACCATTATAAGAAATGGTCGATAAAATTGGGCCCTATGGTCAGTTTCTCGTTTGTTTCTCGTCTGTTTCTCGTCTGTCTTTAGTCTGCTTTTCGTCGTCTGTCGTACAGCAAACGTAACTCCATTTGTCTTAAGCTGACGTTGACGCTTCGTGGAACAAGCTGTAAGTTGTCAAGCTCGTTAGCCAAATGGTTCCAGATCAGATGGTATTTTGCTAGCCGTAATCGAAGTGGTGGTGCACGTCTGCTGCTTTTCTTAAATATATTTATTTATATATGTATTTTTGGTTCTGTTTGCCTTGTACCATTCGATGATGGTGCACAATAAATGGTTTGTTGAGCGATTTCGATGTCTGCCACATGAAGTTGGATTTGGCTTTAAGCAGCATGGAGCTCAGCTCAAGTAGTTTGTTTTTGAATGCGCTTTGTCTAAACTGCATTAATGCTGAAGCTCATTTCAATTAAATCAAATAAAATACACTAAAAATAAAGAAAAGACATTAAATTGGATGTATTTGATATTTTATAATGTGATTAGTATGGTTATAAAGAACAAAAATATTTCTAATGAAGCATTATTTAAAACAGTTCAAATTGCCCAAACATATTGCATTAAATAATTAATTTCCTTAAGGGTTCTTTTTTTTTTTTTTTTAGTTTTTGTTTTCTTTCACCCCGTTTTGTATGCGCTCGGTTCGTTGGTCCGTTTTTTATTTCTGGTTTTTGTTTTATTGTTTGCTGGGCGTTTGCCATAAGGGAAAAAAACGACCACAGCTTTCATTCAAAGAAGCATAACATTCACATTTACATGTATGCATACATAAGCACAAGCACGTGCAGGCAAACACACACAAACACATTATGTATACATATATAAATACGTGAATATGTTTAGGTATGTGCTGCACACACAAAACGATTTATTCAGCAAATGTTAAACTTTGAAAAGCAAAGAACAACTGCGAAAAAAGAACTGCTGGCCCAGTCGATTAAGTTGTTGCTCTTCTTGTTGTCGTTGTTGTTGTTGATGTCTCTAAATGTTTAACAAAAATATAATAAAAAACACAAAAAACTATACTTAGTACAAAAGAGAGAAGGAAAAACTTTATTAATTGCCTGAAAGTTTTTGTTAAAAAGTCGTCGCTCGTCGTGCATTTTGTACGTTTTGTTTGCTTTGGGTAATTAAAAATGTGGCCGCTTGTGCATTTTGTTTTTTATTTTTCGTTTTATTTGACTTTACGAGCTGCTGGCAGCGACAACAACATCAATTGGCCAGTGACGTCAGATATCCATCGGGCGTCTATGTCGACTGCTGCCGCTTGTGGCGCCCCATTTTTATATAATTCCCATTTTAGCGCATACCAATGCGGCGTATGCGTAATGCTTTTTCAGCTGGGCGCGCGCTGCTTGACAGGCTTACATAAGATGTGTCCATAGCTCTCGGGGGCGGCAGCTACCCGACCACCAATCACAGCAACAGCAATAACAACAACAGCATCAACATCAGCAGCAGTTAAGCACGTGTTTTTTTCTGTGTGTGTGTGAGTGTGTGTGTGCGTTCATCGAATTGACACAATTGCCGACAATGTCAATGCCTTTGCCACAGTCACAATGCACATTGCAGCAAAGTGCACAGCAAGCTGATCAAATTTAAATCACAAAATAAAAAATCTTATCGACATGCGTTTGAAATCACTTTTTGGATGGGAAAATGGTTTCCGTTCGTTTAGAGTGTTTTTACTGTAACCATCAAATTCTTAATGAAACACATTTATGTTTGGTAATTTAATTATTAATGCAGTTTCAAAAATCTTATAATATTTTTTCTTCTTGCAGTATGCTTCACTTACTTTATTATCCAATCATTTAATAAATAATAATACAAGCTGTGTATTGGTGGCTTTGACATTGCTGCTTATGCTGCTTGTTTTCGTGAAGTTTCTGACGGCTTTCGAACCACTGTTGTTGTCATTTAGACGAGTTGAGAGCGCGTTTTTCAATATGCGCAGACGTCACTCAATTTATTTGAGTTGTGCTCGCACTGTTTGCAACTCGAACTCAAAACTGTTCACTCAACAGAAATCACTCAAAGTTTCGGCAATTTGTCTTCCCCCCGTCGCCACCGACAGCACCAAACCATTACTCCTTAGTGGTTCTTGCGTTGAGCTTTGCATCGTGCGTTGCCCTTCGTTGTGGTGTGGCTGCTGCTGTTGCTTTTATGTAATTACATTGCCCTCCTGCATACTTTACTTTCTCTAAGCGCTGTTGAGTGTGTTTTGTTGTTGTTGTTTTTTGCACTTAGCGTTTGTTTGCTTATTTTCTTCGGTTTATATTTTTTGTTTTTTGGCATTTTGGCCTCATTTGGTGTAGCTACCTTTTGCGGGCGCCGCCATTTTGTTTTGTGTTAGCCGGCAACTTAAGGCATCCATGCATTTTCATTAAAGCGAATAAAGCGCAGCCATAGTGTGTGTACTTAAAACATTCAACTACTTGCTTTTCACATGCAACACACACACACATACAGTGCTTTTTGGCGGCAAAATCCAAATATCCAAGGCATGACATCATTAGAAAAAAGTTGCAGCAAACTAACTTTATAATTAGATTACTTCACATTGCAACAGCTGTTGCATGTTTGTCTACTACTTTGCAACAAACGACACTCAAATGCTACCTGTCTGCCAAAAATGGTATAAGCTCGTAACTTACTTTTGAGAAGTATAAGTTTTTGATATCGAATATATTTTAATTATACGTATGCATATAAATTGATATAAAATGTATGTCAAATGCTTCAGATTGTGCTTTATGTATTTGGTCGATAGCTGCTATTTAACTTCGAAAAGATAAAATTGTGTCAAGTCTTAATCTCTAGTTAAATTCTGCAGCAAATTTTGGTTAACTTTGTTTAAAATCTATTTTATAGAAAACTTACTTTATAAACACATTTTTCACTCCCATATCAATGCTTTTTGAAGGGGGTTCGAAATTTTTTTTCAACTTAGCTTTTTGCGACATGTTTTAAATTGTAAGTAAACACTAAATTTTAAATTTCAATGTGCGATTTGCACTTGAAGTTCATGTTCAAAATGTACAATTGAAGTACAATTGAAATTCAATCGAAAAGCAGCGCGATGACAGCAACAATTCAGCTGTACATTCTGTTTGTTTTTTTTTTATTTTTTTTCTTTGTAGCTGCGTGTGCCGAAATCAACAGTTTGACTGCAGTCTGCACTAAAGCCACAATCACAGGCATGCTTTACCACACACCACACCACATCACATCACACACACACACACACACACCCTTCACGATGTTCAATTTTCGTTGCATTGTGTTCGCTAACATTTTATTTGATTTGATTAAACGTTACGTATCAATGTTTACGAATAGTCTGTGCTCAACAATAGTTTCTCTATTGATGTGTTTGTTTTCAAATAGTTGTTTGCTAGCTGCAAAAATCAAATTTCCATCTGAGCATCATTGAAACTAGTATTAACCTAGTGCTAACTGAATCCCATTTGTAGTTTAGTGTTGAATTTGAAAAATTAATTTGTGTTCCTGTTCAAGTATGTGCTATAAGTTTTAATAAATAATAAATCGCATATAAAAAAGGTATGGAAATCAATTTTCTACAAACTCAAGAGTCTATTAGTAACCTAATCATTTCTGGGGCACAGTAATCTCACTTGTAACGCATAATTAAATTTAATCATAAATAAATCACGGGTGACCTTTTCTTGCATGCGAATAAAAAGGGTTCCTTTGCATTAATAATGACAAACAATGATTTCAAAAGCAAGAAAGAAGTTTCAAGTCGAGCAAAGTTCAGATGGATCGTTGTGTGTGCAATCGTATGCAGAAACTTCATGCATTACGGCGCTACTGAATGCAGGACTAAGCTTTAAATTTCGATATATCCTGTTTTTCTCAACCAATTTCGATAAAATGTTCACAGATGATCATTAATGCTGTTATTGTTGTCATTTGTATATATATAAATCCCAAGTCTCGAGTCTCTAGCTATTCTACAGATAGACAAAACCATTATACCAACTTTCCAATTACATAGGTTCAGGGTATAAGAAGGAAGACCCCTCAATCACGCTCTGTTTCGATATCTAATATGATGATATAGTTGAATATGGCATTGGAATGCCAAAAATTTTAACAAGAATTGCGCCACGACCTTTTTTTTTCTTCATCGCTTTGTCGTCCCAGTTATGGATACACAATGGACCTATTGATGCCCGCTTGTCATGCAAGGGCGGACAGGTGTCGGGTCGAAATGTCTGCCAAAAGAAACTAAATTGTGGGCATGCAGACACATTGGGGCATGACCCCTCCTACTCCTTCCTGCTATCAACAAGAAAAGTTGCGAAAAGCAGCCAAATGAGAAAGCTTCAGCCAAAGTACAATCGAACATTTCGTTAATATACTTTACGAGTTTTTGGCTCGCGCGACGTGTTGCTGCCCCCCAGCCCTACCTACCGCCTTGCTTTGCCACGTCTCAGCCTGACAGCTATGCCTCCCAGGGCAGTGTAGGCCAAAGTGAAGCTCTGCAACAAAGGTTACCAGTTAATGGCGAATCCCTGATGCTCTTGCAAAATAAGTTTTGTCAAATAATTTTTCGATATAATTATAATTAATGCTAATGCAATATAAATTATTTTACATCAAAATGCCATGTATTGTTTGACCTAATACATTTTCATTACATGTCTTCAAAATGTATAAAAAATATATTTATTTTCATATTATATTATTTAAATTGTTAATTTTATTTACAAATTGTTTCTCTTTGTCTGTTTTGTTAATTTACTATTTATTATTTTATTTTGTAGCAACTTTAATTTGTTGTTGGCAATTTGTTATCAATTTATTTTGGTTTAAACACATTTATTTGTATAAAACTTTAGCCTTTAAATTTTTTTTGCTGCTTTTCAAAAAATTTGTGAAGCCAAAAAAAAGAAATTAAAATAAATATTATTTAGAGTAATCCAATTGACGCTCCCTTAAGAAAAAATGACACTGTCTATCTGTCAGCCGAAATGACGCACGTATTGACAGGCTATGGTGGTTTTCTGTGTCATTTTCTCTACATTCTACGTTTTCTGTTTTCGCTTTTCATTTTGCCCTTTGCCTGCTTATCCACCTGGCTCTGTGTTTGTCCCCAGTGTATGGGAATGGAAAAAAAAATGAAATAAAATAAATAAAATGGAATAAGACAAAGTAGAATTGGAGCCAAATAGCAACAAGCATTTGGATGCCAAGACAGCTTTAACTTGCCGCCGCTCGTATCCTCGTTTCAATTTAGGCACATTTTATTATTTATACATAATTTATTTATTTAGTTTATGTTTGCCAAAACAGCCAGACACACTGTTGTTTGTCCTACCAGCATACTAGTTTCGTTTGGTTTCGCTTCGATTCTTTCTTAATATTAATGGCAAAGCCACCGCAAAGGGTATACCTGCATATATCTAGATGTGTTTGTTTGTGTGTGTGTGTGTGTGGCAAATATTGCTGAGCTGTTTGGGGAATTGAATGTAAATAGTCATAAAAAGAGGGTCGCGTGGCGTGCGCTGGGTTCAGTTGTGTTTGGGTTGAATTTAGGTTGGGGTCAGCACACCAAACTACTTAAAGCCCAAGTGTTTTGTATTTTAGCCTGGTCAATTAATTGGTCATGCGATACAAACAGCAATGGGAATTGTTCCTGTAAATGGGGATGTGTTCGATTATGATGACATCCCGTTGTTGCAATCCATTTCCGTCAAATACGAAATACCAAGTTCCAAGTTCAATGCTGACGACAATCGATCGTCGCTGTATATACTTTTATTTTTTACAGATGCTGATGACGTGCCTGGCGTTGCCCTCGAAGCTGCATAATTTGCAAGTTGCCATTTTTGCAACTGCTAAAAGTTTCCAGCTGGAAGAGGTGGGAGGAAAGTAAATGTTCTGCTGGTTGACTGTCATTTAATGTCAATGGATTGCATTTTCATGCGCACAAAATCAACGGATATTGTGCAGTGACAATTTCCGCTTTCTACAACAAAATCGTTCTTCTTCTTCTTCGTCTTATAGAAAAAACGAAGAGAAAAACATGCCATCAAAACTTTTATACAGTCAGTTAGTTAGCCTGGTAAATGGTACTGTAACTGCGTCATAACATGTCTTATAGCAGTAAAAGGGGTTGTTACCATCGTGCTGTGTGTTGCCTGTAGTTGGGCATAATGAAAAAGGTAGCAAGGCAACAGTCATTAAACAACGCTAATTTTAATGAAATACACTTGTTGACTGCACACAAAATTCCGAAACGAAAGCCTTTTAAATTTAATGCAATTTTGAGTACAAAAATGTCCGTCAATCAAGTGCATGAGTTCGAGAACTGAAAATTAAACTGAACCGCACTTCTAATGTAAATGTGAAGCTGATGTAATTTTTTGTGTTTAAATTTTGTCTGTTTGACTGTGAGAAATGTTATGCTAGATTGCTATGAAATTAAGGCTTTAAATATTTAGATTCTTAGATATTTGCCACAAGTATAAATATTATTTAAGAGTTCAGCTACTCTTCCACAGTTCCTTAAACGACTTTCGCCCTCCACATGTACATTCATATGCATATCTCTAGAGCCTATTATCTGCATAAATAAATGTTCAATAAGAGCTCTTTGGACTAAAGTTAGTGTTATTTATTATTTTTTTTTTTGGCGCCTTAGCGCTTTGTTTGTTCATCCCACTCGATTGGCCTTTTTTCTTTTTATTTTGATTTTGAATTTTATGCCTGTTATTGTAATTTTTAATGCTTTCATACAGACACACACACACATACATACAAACGCACAGAGATATTGGCTTATCGATTGCTAGCTGACGTAGAAAAAAGAATAATGCTGATAGAAAATTCCTTTTGAGTGCCAGGACGCGCACTCAAATGACGTTCCATGGGGACTAAAATGGGCAAAGAGCAAACAACTAAATTGCGAATCCTCTATCTTTTCCATCCAGCCATTCATCCATCTATCCGCCTGACTGTCCGCCTGTCTGTGTGTCCAAAACAAATAATCGTTGGCTACTTGTGTGTGCCATAATACTACAAAAGCTTATCATGTTGAATCTCTTAGTTTAATTCGAACTCTAACTCGGTTGTATTTGGCGTTGGATCTATTTTTTTTTTTGTTGCATTCAAATATGCGTTTTATTGCCAGTTGGGAAGCTCTTAAAGGCTAAAAGTTATTAAGGAAAAAAAAATAACATATGCAATGTGTTTATTTCGAATAATTAGTTCTTGTCCTTTGCTATTCAAAGCTGCATATATAAAATATAGTAAATTAAAACAACGTTTCTTCTAAAACAGTTTTTTTTTTAGTCAATAAGAACTATTTTTTTTTTGACAATCCTATCAATTTGTATTCATTTATTTAGTTGGAATATATGTAGGTAGATTCTATCCGTTTATCATATGCTAATCTCAAGTTTGTGTTCTTTTTTGAAATGATATTGTTACCAAATTGTCAAACCTGCCATCAATGCTTCAATTTGTTCAGTTGCGTAATGGGCTTACAAATGTGTGTGAGTGTCATGGTGTTGGCTTTGTGTGTTTGTGTGGGGGTTTGGCAACGCAATTGATTTAATTGAGATTATGCGCTCTAATCTGTGCCTAGAGTAAATTATATGGTTGCCTTTCTATTGATACCGTATACTGTAAAATGCAAATTGAAGTGCAGAACGCTTGATAACCAATTGAATTGAAAAGGAAAAGAGTAATTGTGTGGGTGTGTGTGTTTGTGCGTCTAGTTTCATACAAACTTGTTTAGGTTTGTTGCTTTTCAAACTATGAATAGTATTTTTAAAACTCCTTCATTATCGGTCAAGTTTTAATTATGACATGAACATTTTTGTACATAACGAATTTATTTTAGTTTGGTTACATTTTTAGTGCGTTTTGCTCTCTTAAGCGAATTAGTGCATACACAAATAAGTGACTGATGCGATGGAAAACTGAAATGCCATATATTTATGACATTGCTCAATGCACACGGACATGGTGATAATTTTGTGCCTCTGACTGTTGACTTAAGACTTAGATGCAGATGTTATTGTTGGGCTCACTTTTCGTTGGCACACTGGGTTTGACAGACTTCATCAGCAGTTTAAGTACTTCGCACCTTTGTGGAGAGGTAAAAATACGTGGCTAAAAATGTTTTTGCTTCACTTATCGTGCTTGACGTATTTATCGAGGAAGAGAAGTGGAAAATCTCCACAATAACAAAAATGATTGATTATTTTAAATAAAAGTCGACTCAAAAACGCAATTTTCCATGCATTTCTATCTAACGAATTTTCTCTATAGCGAAGGTTTTTCCTGCCCCCTTGAGATTGTTTAAATAAAAGTCAAAACTGCCTATGCAAATCAATAAATTATGATGCATCGTTGCTCATTATTTTACAATATATCATTTCAACAATTAGTTGCCAAATTGTTCGTGGATTATATCTATAGGCAGATGTGTATTATATTTTTCTTACTTTAAAACATTTGGTTTATTGACATCTGTAGGTTAAGGTTAGCGCAGACACACCCCGAACATTCCGCTCTTGTTGATCTTGTAAAAGTTTTATGGATAGTCTAACTGCACATTAACTATCTATATCTTATCATAGCTTTGCGAAGTGCAGCTAAAGGTTTTTACAATACGCATTCATCATTTATGGATCTGAATTGAGTTGGTATTTGGGACACTTCATTATGTCAAAAAAAAGAAAAAACAATTACCATCACAATTGTTATCGTTATCATCATCATCATCGTCATCGTCATGTATCTGTGCACTAGTTTATTTTCATTACGTTAATTCATTTGTAAATATTTTCCTTAACTTTTACAGCGCCAGCTTCGTTGTCTTTGTTTTTGTTGTTGTTGTTATTTTCACTGCTTCCTTTCTTGTTTATATACCGATTTTCCAAACATACCGAACCAAACGTCACCCATCACCCGCCATCCTCCCCATCATCGTCTACATCAAAAAGTGTGCGCAGTGGTGCAAAGGCTTTTATTTTCGGATAGAGTTGGGTGTTCAATTTCATTGGTATTTGTTGTCATTCATACGTCCTCTCCTCCACTACACCCCCTCTTCCCAGCCCCTGCCCCACCAAGCAGCGCACAGTGGGCATCAATTGTCAAAAAAATCGAACAGCATTAATTGTTGGCAGTTAGAAAACAGTGAGTGCCCAATCTCAAGGCTGGAAAAAAGCATTAACAAGCATTTAGAAAGTTTTTTGCACAGTTCTGAATGCAAGACATTATCGTTTGTCTTAGACGGAAAATTGTTTTTTTGAAAGACATTTAATAGTTTAATAAAGAAAGAAATTGATAAAATGGATCATGGTTTAGTAACTTCATAAAATTTAGCTTATGCTATTTAAGCACATATTTCAAGGGCTTTTTTTCAGTATAATAATAAAAATAAATCGTTTGGCCATTCTTTTCAAATTAATTATTCAATAAATATGGTATGGATTTCACTTAATATTTTGCAAGCTATTCTACATACTCTAATACCATGCAGTTAAAGTTTTATATTTGTTCTTTCAATGCTCTTAACCACTGTGCACTTCTTGCTGTTGTTGCTGTATATATGTATTTATGTGTTTGTTTAATGTATTTGCATGCCATTTTTTATGACACAACACTTGGTGCGTTGTCTATTTGCACCTCCCCGCCTCCCACACAACAAAACATACATACACCTACCCTTACGCTCCCTGCCTGTCGACTTTTGCTGTTTGTTTGTTTGTCTTTCGTCGGTTAGTTTTGCGTTTGCAGCATTTGCAAATTGATGATTTAGCGCATTGGCCATTAATTGCTTGGCCACTGGACGCATTTTTTCGTTCTTTCGCATTTGCATTCGATTGTTTTTGTTATATTGTTTTTCATTGTTCATCTACTGCTAGCTGTTGCAAGTTGGCAAGAAGAGAGAGCAAACAAAAAAAGGAAGAGTGAATTAAAGTGAATACATTAAGTGCAGGTGCTCAAGGACCTTGGCCATTAGCTGCGGCAATTTCAAGTGGGATGTGGCGTGGGCCGTGTCAGGTGTGGCACTGATTTATGCAAATTGTCGTTTTGATAAGCCAGTAAAAAATTTTTAAAACTTTTTTAGCCCATCGATATGACGTCGGAAACACACACACACACACACAAGGATGACAACAACAACAAATTGATTGCCATGAACTTGTTGTTGTGTTTGTCGCATTTCATTTAACACAATTAAAGTTGCTGCCAAACTGTGCAAAACTCCAAAATTGTTTTTAATCAAATTAAACGAACGCTCAACAGTTTTTTGCCTAACAGCTGTTAAGTGTTGCTGGAATTTCAGCTACTCTGCAACAGAATATGTGAATAAATGTTTAATCCAAAAGTATTTAAAGTTTAAAGTTGAATAAATGAACAAACGATGTACACAAATTTGTGGCACATTGTTAAACAGCTGTTAAGAACTCACTCGAAAACTTTCTAAACAACATTGCGAAACTATAAGCATAATAACAATGCCTAGTTTTGTTACCAACTAGCATAGTAGTATGAATACTTGTACTTAAGCTCAAGTTTTGTTTAAGTGTTTGCCGGAGTGGCCTTAATAAATGACGGCATAAGAAGCAGCATTTATGCCTTTTTAACTATCTGTGGCATGTACGTAGTCTACTTGCGTTGTTATGCATTCCATAGACAGTCAGCTAACGCTATTTATTTGCCACTTCATTATTGCGCACAAGGTGTCCCAAGGAACAAGGAACTAGGCAGAAGGCAGCAGGCAGCAGGCAGTATGAATAAGGCAAGACAACTCTAAAGACCAAGGACTAAGGGCTAACTGTTGTTTGCCGCTGCGGCAGCTGTAAAATTAATTTGAAATATTGACTGCCAAAGGGGACTCGCTTGGGTTGGGTTAAACTGGCAGACCATTTTCATTCGATTCCATTTGGCTATGCCAGTTGCTATGAAAATTGAAAACGCATGTTTGTGGAGGCTCGCATATTTTTCATTAAGTATTTTCAAGCAAAACTTTCAAACAATTTTTCTTCAACAGATAGTTGAAGACAAGTCCGGTTGCTTAGGGGCAACCAAAAGAAACTGCGAAACTTAAGACACAACAACGAAAAAGCAAATTTTGAATCTTATGCAAAGACTTAAAAGCTCAAATGATTTCAAGTAAATCTGAGTTAATTAATATTAAAATATTAAGCTCAACTTTTGAAAAATAAATGAAATAAATATTTTTGACAATAAACTCAAATTTTAAATAATTTAAGCTCTTAGAATTTTTTATGTATCAAATAATTTTCGATTATAATCAAAAACAAAATATACTGAAATCGCAATATGAAAAGTAAGTTTCTACATAAACTTTAAGTAAGCTTTTTATACCCTAAACCCATAAAATGGGTAAATAAGGGTATAATGGTTTTGTGCAAAAGTATGTAACAGGCAGAAGGAAGCATCTCCGACCCTATAAAGTATATATGTTCTTGACCAGCATCAACAGCCGAGTCGATATAGCCATGTCCGTCTGTATGAAAGCGTCGATCTCAGAGACTACAAGAGCTAGAGACTTCAGATTAAGGATATAAGTTCTCCTATACCATGAGCAGAACAAGTTTGCTTCAAATTGTCGATAACTATTCTGGTTTCCGATATACTTATGTGATCGATAACAAAAAATATCGAATTTGGAAAATGTAAAAATGAGGGTTGAAAGAATGGGTAACAATAGATCTTTTCTGAAATTTTCGTCCAAATCGGTTAAGAAACACCGGAGATATCGAATTTAATCGATTGAAGTTAAGTCAGTATACCAAAGTCTTATATAAATTTAATTTATTTTTTGCAACTGGGTTCAGGGTATCTTCTAGTCGGGCTCTCCCGACTAGAGCCTTCTTACTTGTTTTTGACTTAAATATGGAATGATGCCGTCAGTAAATGTGCAAAAACTTAATGTTCCCAGCTGCCCCGAAATCCTTTTTTATTCAGATCGCTCAAACCAGTTTGCGTTTCTTAGACTCAGTCAGCCAGAGCGCCATGAGCCGTGGCATTTTCGTACGGGGCTCGGCTGTCTTAATTTTGTATTTTTAATTACTGAGCGTGGCGACGAAACAACAGCAACACTAACTAATTAACAGCAGCCGAGGAAAGGATAACAGAATACCAAGCAGGCAGGCAGGCAGGCAGACGGGAAGCTAAGCATACGAACCGTTGGTCGCTGGATTTGGGGTAACACAATATAGAATTACAAACAAGATGAGAAAAAAAAAGAATTTAATATTAATAAACTAGTTGTTTGGCAGGCACAAGGCACAAGCCTGATAGCAGTCGTCGCGCTTATCCTTTCACTATGGAGCTGACTTTCAGGCAGTGGCAAATTTATGTATGCGAGGCCATACAGCAGCAACAGCAACAGTAATAGTAACAACAAAGAAGCAACAAGAACAAATCGCTGCCAACACTAAAAATAACAATTTCCGCTCTAATAAACATTTCCGCTTCGTGAAATTTAACATTTTACAATAAATTATGTGAGAAGAAATAACCATAAGCCATAACCAGATAACAATAAAGCAAACACACACGCTATAGATTGGACACACACACACAGACACTCTCTCTCTTTCTCTTTGTGTGTGTTTGTGTTTTTTTTTTTTTTCTTTCATTTAGGCAACTTTCCTATCGATCAAATTAAGCTGATTTGCATACCGCACGTATAATATATTTATTTATTGGCATTTTCAATGAATTATTTCACGTCAGAATATTGTTAAAGCTTTTTCGACTATTTAGCAACGTTTAGAGCTGCCAATGCATTGCAATGTTGCACGTTTTATATCATTATGTGATAAACAATTTATTTGGATGAAAACATACACTTAAGAGTATTTGTTGCTAACTGTGTATTATATTTTAGTTTTATTGCCTTCGATATATGATTTTCAGTCTGAAAGAAATTGTACAGCTTAGCTCATGGTTTCATGTCTAAAATAGTGTCTTGCCTCTTGGCATATGCATAACTCTTAATTATAGTCTCTGGTTTCTTTTGCATTTAAAAGCCACTAAAGGTTACCTGACACGTATGCGCAGGAAACATTAAACTTTATCATAAACTTTCCTTGTTCTCTGCGTTTTGAAATATTGCCAAATGTTTGCTTAATATCAGCATGCCCTGTAGCTATAAAAAGTATACGCAAAGTGCATTTCAACCATTTTGTAACATATAAGTTTTCTTTTATTGCTTGCCTGAAGCAAGATAGATAAAATATGATATGTGAATAAAGTTTGTTTGTTTTGTTTTTTTTTTTTTTGGTCCCGCTAACCATGTTGGAATAAGAAAAAGAAGTCGATCAAACTAAAGGGTATCTTAAATAAGTGTTTTATTAATGTCTTATAAAGTCACAAGCAGTTTAGTTAGCAAAATGACTTTTGCATGCTTTCTCATTGGTTAGTTAAAGATGGGGAGAAAGTTTGAAAATGCCTCGAATGTCACGTAGCTGTTTAATTAAAAACGATTACTTACTCAAATTTGCTGTCGTTTGGTTGCACTTAATTTAAAATGTTATTGTTATTAGATATGTTTCTATAGAAAGTCAGCGGCTCAACTTTGCTATGCAGGAAATAGGTGGGCCTCTGGGGCTGGCAGTTGAGTGTATTTCAATTAAAAGGCTATGCCGCAGGATGCAGAATGAGAGCGAAGGGTGTATGGAGACGGAAAGATGGTATGGGAGGATGGGGGTTTCTTTGAATGCGCGTGGTGCTGACAGCATTGAAATTAAAATTGAAAAAACAAAAAACAATTTTTGCCAAGTAACCAAAACACAAGCACAACTGAAATGAAAATGGAAAATGGAAAATGCTTGAAATAATGAAATGAATAAAACTGAATTATAAGCATAACAAATATAATGTATATATATACTAACAAAGCTAAAGGAAAATGAAAAAATAATAAAACAAAAAGTGCGTCTGGCATAATTTGAAAATTTAAAAGGAAAGAAGTTAACGAAGACTACAGATTGAACCTAACCAGTTTGTTCTGTTAAACAGAAAAGCCCTAAAAGCAAAAACCATCGGAACAAGGGAAATCTTCGCTAACCTTAGAAGTTTTAAAGTTGTTGATAAATTTGTTGTATTCCATAACTCAACGAGCTTAAAAGTATGCTACAAAAAGACACAATCAAAAAGTAGCAATTGCCGAAAAGTTTTCGCATAAATTTATGCAAGATTTCGTTCGTCTTAAATTCCAATGAAAGGCTAAGCGAGACAGGAATGTATAAGTGTGTGTGTGTGAGCCAGTTTTTAATTGAAATGAAAGTGAATGAAATGTGAATATACACTCAAAAGTCGGCTAAGAGCAAAAGGGTTCAGTTTCTGTTTCATGTTGAGTTTCGATTCGATTTTACTTTGCAACTTTTGTTTGCGGACTATGTTTGACGAAAGGGAATAGGAAGCGGAGGAAAAATGATTTGGCTTGGGTATGGACATCAGTTAAAGACTAAGCTGCTTTAGTCTACCGTCGCCGTCTTCATCAACGTCATCAGCTCAAAGAAATCGCATGACAAGCCGCCATTTTATGACAGGAAGCGGCAAACTAATAAATACAACAAAAAACTTTTTCATTTACATTGGGGTTAATGTTGTTTTTGTGTTATTTGCATTACGTCACAATGTTAAAGTCATATAAATAAGACGCGAAGATACCACTTAATATTTAGTGTTGAATTTTATATGCGAGATTGCAAATAACAATCGCTAAGTCTTTAAATATAAAAAGAAGCTGTTAAAATGTCATTATAGTTTAATTTGTAAGTCAAAGTGTATTCTTGATATTTTCTATTTGAACAGGGTATTAAAGACACACAAACAAAAATTTGATTAGCATAAAAGCAGCTTGTTTTGTAAACATCGCCATATATTTTTTTTAATATTACATTTTGTGTATATTTAAGTAAACACCTTTGGTTTTGTGGCACCCTATATTGCGTATACGTCACATTGTCCCTTGACCTTGGTTAATGTGCTGTGCAACTGAAAGTTGAAAAGAGAATTTTGTTTTTTGTTGCTAGAGTTAGCCACACTTCGTTCGTGTTATGTAAGTGGGGAGCAGGGGCAGGTTGGGGCTGTTAAAAGAACAATAAAAAGAATCCTTGAGCGTAATTAGCCAATTCGATTTGAGTTAAATTACTTTGATGATATTGCACTTAATTATGCGCATTTAATCGCTGCATAAAAGCCGCATTATTTGCAACTTTTGATGGCAGCCTTACTGACTTGATGCAATTATGCTTCACAAGAACAATGCATCGAAGCCACAAAAGCTTTTGCATTATGTCCAATACAAGTTTTTACCTCAAAGTTGGTTCTCAATGGTTGATATTAAAATTGTTACAATTTAGTTTATTGTTCGTATTAAATCTATTATATGCTTGAAGCTTAATTAACTTTATTCTATTCCCAATTGTTGGTCTTACTTTGGTTTCTTAACTCAGGAAGCCTTTGCTACATTTGCGCATAATTAAGTTCTTTGACCAGTTATTCGACTCAATGAATGTTAACTAAGGAGATACTTCATATACTGTTCTGTGCTAATTTCCGGCGAAACCAATAGTCATAAATTGGCATTTGCAAGCTGTTAGCGCTGCAATTAAATGTAATTGAAACGTGCACTACAACTAGGCAAAAGGGACCTTAGGGCTAGGATTTTGCAACGGGTTGGGGAATAATTTCCATAAGCAGCTTCGTTCGGCTAATCAGTCCACTTGGCATTCAGTCAGCTACAAAGCAGAGTGCAGAGAGAGACATGCTCAAATTTCATTTAGTTAATTCAATGAACAGTTGCTAGCTAAGGGCAAATGTATTGGGTTGAAAAGGGGAAGGGTTGATATGTCAGTGGCAGTAGCAGTATATGTTGAGGGTGTCTTTTGTTGGGGTTATGTGGCGACTGATGGGCTCTTGGCATTTGGTTAAGTCTGTAGTTAGCTGCTTTTTGCTGTGTGTTGTGGCCCAGGCTGTTGTGTGGTTGTCTGCTTCGGCGACGTGGCGCAAATGAAGATGTCGAAACGTGCCGAGCTGATCATCGACAGCCACAGGGGCGGTGGGACGAATAGTATAAGCCCAAAATTCGAAAGAAGAAGAGCATGACAGAGCTGACAAAGCATACAAAACACACACTGGATTATAAAAATGTCGAATTAAAATCCATAAAATATGGTGACAACAAAATTGTAAAAGCAGAAAATACAATGTTACGTAACGTGGCAGAGAATTCAATTAGAACAAATTTCACAAACAATCAATGAACTTCAAGGCTAATGATTATCTCTAATTAGAAAATAATACCATTTTGTGTGGGGGCGTCTTTGAATGAATAAAGTAGGCAACAAATACAATTTGTATTTAGTTAGATTTAATGAATCAATTGGCTTTTGAAGCCTTTTACAAGAGCTGTTTAGATTGCTTGCTGTGCTTTAATTGAATTATGTATTTATTTATTTAGAAATTATTCCAATTTGTGTTAAATATGTTAATCTCCTTTCATTTCTGTTACTTTTTATAGCAACGCACATAGAATTAAGCAACTTCTTATCTTGCACCAGCCACAAATTGTTCGCTTCTATATCGTAAGGTTTTTTTTCGCACTAGATTTGAAATTCCTGTGAGAATCCTTGCTGTTGTGTACTGAATCGTGAAACGCAACTCAAATTGGAATTTCTTTCTGCCAGTTTGCTGGCTTGCAAAAATTTCGCTTTTGTTTTTCTCTGCTTCTTTGCCTCAGCTGCTGCTCTTAAGCCTATAGCACTAGTTAAAGGGCAAAAGAGGCACGCAGCAAACGGCAAACGGAGCTCGAAGCCCTTTTTGACATTTTTTCGCTGGCATTTCGGTAAATATGAATGTTAAAGGTGAATATTAATATGAATGGGAATGCGATTGCGAAAGCGAAATGGAAAGTTTGAGACTGTGTCAGAGTTTCTGACTGACTGTGAAAGTTTTTGGTCCGTGATGAGTTTCGGCCGGATGCCTTAATCAGTCAAAGTACGTGTGCAGCTTTCGCCGCTCCATCCCATCCGTTTGTCAACCTTACAGCATTTTAAGAATATTACGTATACGTAAAGCGGGACGCTGTATCATCAATAAATGCTGTACATGCAAAAAGCAACATTGCAAAAGTAGCTGTCAGAAGTAAAGCTCGTAAGCTTAACCTCACTCTATCTAAGCTAGCTCAAACCCTTGTCCCTTGTCACTCTCCATCGCTCCCTTTGACCCTGGACAGGTATGTGTGTGTGTGTGTGTGCGGGTGAGCTGGCATGTATTGTGTGGCTTAGTTGTAACCGCAAGCGGCATCTGTTTTGGTTGCGTGCTTACCATTACCTCAGCTGCAACTGCCACCGACAGTTAATAGCCCTCCAACTGGCCGCAACTGTATTACCTCCACACCCATGCAACACAAACACAACAACAATTTTTACCTGCAGCTGGCGACTTGACAAAATACAAAAAATTAAATAATAATTGTTTAATTAATATAAATTGACCATTAAGTCGCGTTTAAAAGTGCATTTTAAATTAGTTAAGTGGCCAACAGCAATAGTAAATTAAGTTAAGAAAATATATATAAATTTTTGTAATTCTCATTTCTGTTTTATTTTTTATTTCTTTGCAGGTAAGATTGACTATTAATCTGCTTTGTCAGTTTTAATGTGAAAGTTTCAAACGGGTATGATATAATAAACAACAAGCTTTAAATAGTAGTTCTTCTTACAATTTAATTCAAATATTCATATAAAATATGTTTTAAGAATGTTTTAAATACTCGCTCTACTTAAGAGTTGCTTAAATAAGTTCATGTTTAATAAATTGTTCTAGTACCCAAGAATAATCCATTCTTATTCCATTTTTACTAACTCATTGTTATCACAGATATTAGAGTTTAATATAATGTCAAAGTTAAACATTAAATATATAGAAAAAATAATAAAATAAATATAGATTTCTTGACTTGAAATCTTTATACTCATTAGAAATCTGAACTCCATTCCATTCGCATTACTTTAGCTTAATGTTAATGAGAAAGTAAATGAAATTAAATATTCATTTTGATAGAAATACAAAGACTGCGTAGAGCTTCGTGTCCTTGGCTTCTTCGTTAATGTGCCTTTCTCGCTCTTTGGCACAAACAAATGCAATTAATTGTCTTTTTTATTATGTTTTGTGCCTGTTTGTTTGGCACATTTGATTATTTGTGTGTGGAGCACAGTAAACAAAGCAAAACGATAGTGTAAATCATATAACATACATTTTCATTAAGAGCGTTGTCCATTTTGTGTTGGCAATGTTTGAGGTAGGTAGAAAATGCGTTTTTCTGCTGGCATTTAAGTTAATTTGGTTAAAGCCTCGTTTTTGCTTAACGTTAAACGAAATTAATTGCATACAAATAGGCGCAAAATAGTTGGGAAAGTTAGCGAAATGCTTGTGAGAAAGAATATTAGAGAGAACTTGTTACAGTTATAGCTGAGTTCTGTGCACGTAACAATGACCAAGCAGCAAGCAGAAAATGTGAAACGCACATTTGCAACACTTGACTCGCCTTGTCAAGACATACGATGATGAGGGGAACATGGTGGGGTCGTCCTTGCTCCTTGAGACACACTCCAGACCTTGCGAGTCCAAGTAGCCCGAAGCTGGCATTGTACATTGCAGAAGAACTTAAGAGCTACATTACTACGCAGACACTCAAACGGCAAAAAGAGACTTACTGCATCGTTTCGCCGTATCATACGCATTTCCAATGAACTTTTTATAACAAGTTTAAATAATGTTCGACAAGCGGTTTGTTAAGTGCAGCTTAAAAAAAAAAAATACTAGGAATCGGTGGGATGAGATAAAATTATATAAACTAAATGCAGTATAATAGTATATTTTTATTTAAGCGCATCATACTTAATCTAATATATTATAAAATCCTCGTTTCGCGGTGTTTGTTGCAATAATTCTCCGCAACGGCTTGAGAGATTTTGATGAAAATTTGTAGGTATATTCGGTAGATCTAAGAATCGGTCGTAAGTGTTGCATAAATCCAAAAGCAAATGTAAGCCAAGTTCAGATTAAATAAATCTGTGTACATCTCTATTGCATTTAGGAAAAGACATTGTTCGGTTTTTTATTATTATTTTTTTTTTATAAAGTAACATTGTCACAATTAAAAAAATTACAATAAATTCACAAAATAAATATTTGGTGATTTGTTATTTTGATATTTGGTCATCGTTCAAAGCGCTCCCTGCTTCTTCGACACACATAAATTATATCATTACGCACAAAAAAAAAGCTGGCTATTTTTTTTCTAACAAAACATTCTCTGGAAATAATTTATATGGCAAAACAACGTCGCCTAGCTATTAAAATGAAATGTCGTTTAGACACGCTTCAAAAATTCATAAAAAAAGGAGACCGTTTATGTTTAATAAATAACTTTAAATTACACAAAGTACTTTCAACACAAGTGCCTGTACTCAGTCTAAGGATATGATCTTTCATATATTTGTACATACATATAGACACACATTTTCGTTGTGCGAAGATTGCCACAGTAAAATGAAATTTTCAATCTTGAATTAGTTGCTGCTTGTGTTGTTGTTGCACTTCTTTTAAAGCGTTGTCATTTTTTCGCTTTCGTTGTGTCTTGGCATGAGAAGTGACAACAAGCACTGGGGCAATGTGTTTGTGGAGTATGAAGAGTGAGAGAGAGAGAGAGAGAGAGAGAGAGAGAGTGAGAGAGAGAGTGAGAGAGAGTGTGAGAGAGAGAGTGGAATGGAATTGCCTGCCAAGTGGCAGAGTGGCAATGACGAGCACAAAAAACCGAAAAAAATAAAATTAATAACCTAAAATGTAACTGAAAGCGAAAGCACGAAACGCGACAACGATGCTAACAATTTGCTGTTGTTGCTGTTGTTGTTGTTGCTTATTTATTTCATTTCATTTCAATTTCGCACTCATTTCATGCATATGATTTTAATTTTGGCTTTGTGTGCGTGAGCCTCAACGCTGTTTTGTAATTTAATTTGCCTGTGCACTTGCGATAGCAGAGTGAAAACAAAATTGGCATCAGCCAACAGCCACAATCTCATGATGGTTCGCTTAAGGTCCTACAACTGGCCACAGAGAGGGGTTTGGAGAATGGGTATGGGTAGCCTTGCTACGGGACGCAAGTATGAAATATGGACTGTGAAACAGCTGTCAAATGCTGCCAGCAGATGGCGTTTTCACAATCTGATGTATGCTGCGAAACCAAATCATAAATGACAGAAAACACACACAATGAGATTGCTTCACATGTGTGTGTGTGTGTGGCAGCAGCAACAATTTGTTGCCACTGGCTTAAATTTATGTATGTCACTCTCCCCCAGGCCTGACTGTCGCTGCGTCAGCTTTGAGTCATCATTTTATAAATTAAAACTTGAACACTTCTCATCATGAGATAAGCCAGAAAATACCATATTAAGTATTATAAATAAATAAATAAAATTTCCCTGGCCAAGACAGATTTGTTTGTAAAAACAAACTGGATGAAATTGCTCTAGTAATGAAATAGTTGTATTGAAAACTTTATTTGTGCAAAAGTTTGTAGAAGAAATGCTTGAGTGCATCAAGAATTTAATGAATTTCTTAGATTATTTACTAAGTTGCAGCTTAGAAAAGCTTAAAGGCAAAATGCATTTGCTTTCCTTCTACTTTTCGAAGTGCTTTTTTGATTTATTTACTTTTTTGAAGCTTACGACATCGATTTACATACATTTAAAAGCTGCTTGACCAACGACATTTCCGCACAAAAGCAAAAAAAAATAAAATATTCAAACAAAAACAACAAATCTGTGTCCTGATGCAGTTTTGAATGGAAATGCAAAGGAAGTAGTTACTTTCATAATAATCTAGTAGTGGCGAGCTCAAAGTAGTGAAGAATTTACGACGACTGTTGACAATGTGCGCTAAAGTTGCGTCACTTTTAGTGCTCGCAAACGGGCAAACGATGTGTGAAGAGTTCTCAACAAGTTTGAGTTCTTCAATTTGCGTGCCATCTAAAAAAAAAGAAGAGAAGAAGAGGCTAAGGCGTGCAATTTATGCAGCTGGACTGGAAATTACAACTATTTTTATGAAGCCAAGGGCAGCGCGAAATGTTTACGAGCTAACATAAAAAACGTGTAGACAGAGAGAGAGAGAGAAAGAAAGAGAGAGAGAGAGAAAGTTAGAAACATTTGTCTGCCTACTATCAAGGAGCAATCAAAGAAAAAAAAAATAAAAATAATATGTACACTATTTTGCTACGCATGCAAATGGCCGAGTGGCTACCCCCTCGCCTTTACGCACCCAAATAAACATTTGTATGGCCGCCTGGCCTATAGCGAATATGTGTGGGTGTAACGAGAGAAAGAGAGAGAGGATGAAAGAGAGCTGCTTTATTATGTTGACAGCCCCATAAAAGCAATAAGACGCCAGCAATTCCGCTCAAGAACCTGACTGGACGAACGAATGAATGAATGACCGTTTGGATGGAAAGATGGATGGATGGATATTCTTGTTTGTGTTGAAGCTGAGACTAAGACTAAGGGCCAGTTTCTCAATGTCTGGTTAAAGTAAGAATTAGCTAACGACCAGATAAATTTAACGCTCGCGTTAAGCCAATTTGGTTTTCTCAATGTATGGTTAAGTTAAATCGATATGATACTATCGCATTGATGGTGCTGCCACCCTGATCGAGCAAAATAGCTGGTTTTGTTTGGTATTTTGTTTGTGACTGCCAAATTTTCTTTCACCAAAAATAACAATTAAAAAATGGAAATGAGAACACAAACAAGTTTAATGAGCTCAGTTGAGAACAGAAAGCGGCCACATTGCGTGGATGTTAAAAATTCTTTGATGCGATGCCATTTTGCTTGAATAATAAAATGTAAACAATGCAAGTGTCAGCCACAGTCACCTGTTTGCCTAACGATGATTTCATCGATATTTATATCGGCACTTAACGAGAGAACAAATTTTAACCGGCACTCAGGCCTCATGTTAGTTTTTATCACGAACAACCCTAACCAGACATTGAGAAACTCAATTTTGACTAACCATCAGATAGTTAAGCTAACCATCTGTTAGTTTATCTAACCAGACATTGAGAAACTGGCCCTAAGTCTCTTAAGTAATTTGCCTCATGAAACTTACCAATTTGACAGAGCAACTTACCAAAGCCAACTTGGCAGCAGGCGCTTTCCTCTATCTATCTCTCTCTCTCTCTCTCTCTCCCTCTCTCTTTCTTTCTTTTTCTCTCTATGTATATGCTAATGAATATATTCCACGAAAACGCTAGCAACTTGACCAGCATGACGGTAAAAAGTTTTGTGCACATTTTACGAAAAGTGAGTTCAGTCTTAAGTAGGCTCATTGTTTCTTAGTTTAAGCCAAGTTAAATAAATGTGCAGCCGGATCTTAGCAAACTTTAAACATTGGAATAGCTGGGCAACAAAACGTGACAGCAAGTGCTGTTTACATCAAATTTAGGATTATAGAAAAGAGGTCAAGCAAAGTTGTATAAGGTAAAATTGTTAAATTAACTTTTTTCAAGTTGAAATCCAGTTTCGTCGCATTTAATTATAATTTAGTCTTTATCTAGAGCTTAAATAATGTTAAAAATGACATTGTTATTGTAATATTTATCTCAAGGTCTAAAGGTTCTGCTGGAATTTTGTACACACTTAAATGCGTAAGCTGTTTTAATTGTTGCTGTTATGCAAATGGAAAATGGTCAAGTGCAAGAACAACAGCAGCAGCAGCACCAGCAGTAGGTAGAACAAACCCTTTGTTGTTGTTTGTTTGCTGCTGCGGCTGCTTGCTGGTCTAGTTGTTCTATTAATACTTATTTGTGAATCAGGTGGAAGAAGCAAAAGCAGAGGCTATCGATTTTTAGCACATACTTCAAGTTTACAAATGGTGAGCACAACATCCAATGCATGAGGCAAATGTGGCACACAAAAATAGTCCACGACCAGCACGAAGGATATATCGATGTGTGTGTGTGTGTGTGTATATTGTGCCTGAGCTAATTTTAAAATATTGACTTAAGTCCATTTGTCAGTTGTTTGGGTATCAAAAATATTATGTTGCATACTTTTTGGGGCAATTTCGTAGCAATTTCAAGCAGCTTCGGATACAAGTGTGTGTGGGTGTGTATGTGTCTATGTGATTGGAATATTTAAATGGCCATTAAATTAAATTGCATATTAAAAGCTATTCATTATGTAAACGTGTAATTAAAACTAAATCATGCAAATTACTTGTTTTGTTTGCATTCGTGAAATAATGCCCCAACACTTTTGGAATCAAATCGTTAAATTGTTTTTATCAGTAAAAAACATATATCATTTTCAAATTTAAATTTAATCTGTCAACTTTTCAATATTCAAATTATTTTATCCATATATTAACCTAACCATATATATTTGTTGTTCATTTGTGTGTTTGTCTTTCAACAAATTTAGCATTGAATTGCTTGGAAAATTGCCTCTTTGTGTCTCGTTTATATGTTTATATGCATGTCAATCTGTTGGCATCCAGTCAAATGGAACGTGGCCGAGTTATGGCAAGTTTTTTATGTAACGGGGCATCTTCATCATGCTTGTATTGCTGCGTTTGTGGCATAGCATTAATTTTATGCATTAAATGCGTTGACAGCTTGTTTGGCACGCCCACAATGCCTGGCCACACACAGTGTGGCGTGCCAGCAAAAGTTCATATAGACGGGGCGAACTTTTGGGTCAAATTTTAATGCACGCAATGCCGCAGACACGACCGCAATATGGTGTGTGCGTGTGTGTGTGTGTGTGTGACAGACAGTAAAAGCAACACAGCAAGGACATTTTCAGCAACAAAGGCAGCAGCAGCAACGAACAGCAAACCAGAAATGGCACACACGGAAACTAGCTCCTACGTTTGCTCCTTCTTTTTTTTATTCAACCCATACCTGCCTCTTGCCACACACACACACACACGTTTACATGCACGTAATTGCACATATGTCTAAAACCAAAGACAAACAAAATGCAGCTGCTTCTACGCAGAAGCATTTAGAATAAAGAAGAGATTCTTTTAATTATTATTGTGTAACTATTTTGTGTAACCATTTTCTTGAAAATAGTTAAATTATTTAAAAGAGCTGCCTTAAAAGTGATAAAAAAAATGTTTCTTCTTATCTAAACTAAAAAGTTAAATCAAATCCAACGACACTCTGTAATTATATACAACAGTGTTAACTGTTTAACACTCTGTCTTAAATAGAAAAAAATGAGAGTTGCTTATATTCACATTGGCGATTAGCTCACATCAGTGATGATTATGGGCTGTTCAAGCTGACCGAGGGACAGAAATGATGAACAGCTGTAAATGTCGCAATCGTTGTCAAATTGCCGTGACGTCAGTCGACGTGATTGATGATGATGATGATGTTAATGCTGATGAGAAAAACAAAGAGACAAAGTGATACAGGGTCAACAGGGCGCTGCTTCTGCTACGTTAATTATCAATGTTAGACGCCCAGCTGTGATACGAAACTAATCAACACCAATAGCAAAACAGCAGCAACTATAACGATAACGATAATGATAATGATAATGATAATGATAAGAAGAAAGTCAATGCACAAGTCATAAAAAAAATCGGAGTGTATTAATAAATCGTTATTAAATGGAAAATCAGTTAAACTTGATTGATACAGAGATAACTTAATTGATTACCCGAAGTGAATAAAATAAATTATTCAAAATGTGCCTTAAAATATATTTTGTTTTCCCTTCGAGCTAGCAATTATTTTGTGGCTTAACTATAAACATATAAAAAGTATTGTTATAATATTATTTATATTATTCTGATGAGACCACAATTAAGAAATATTAAACACACAAAGATGATTGGTATTTGGGTTGTTTGCAAGCAGCTACTAGTTGACAATGATGGTGAAATAATGTTTAAAGATATTGGTAGTCATGCGGGACCGCATAACAGCAGCAACACCGCCGCACAAATATAGATACAGATACACAACGATGGAGACAGACAGAGTGAAACAGATACATTTAGAGGACACAATTCAAGACTGGCAGACAGACATGTCAAAAGTTGTTTTATTGGCTTAGCACACACAGGAAATTGCAACGGGCAACGGGCAAAGGGCAAAGGCAACAACAAAACTAACAATAAAAGTAACACCCATAGAAGACGTGAAAATCAATGATGGCATTACCAAGCCAAGACAACCCGATTTCAAATGGGAGTTGCCCTAAGGACCCAACACCAACAGTAGTAGCAGCAACGGCAAATCCTGCCACAAACATTTTCTCTATAGTAGTATAAATTCCTTAGACTATGCGGGCTGTTTTACCTGTCTAAGATTGTTGTCAGACACGCAAATGGCAAATAGATAGCTGGTACATACAAACAAGTGTGTCTGTGTGTGTGTGTGTACATGATTGTGTCTTACATGCGGTCACACCCACATCTAGGTAGCGCCCCCTTCAAATAACTTTCTGATTAAATTTATGCGCCCTTTGCATACAAGGAAAAAAAAAACGAAAACTCATTTGGCGATGCCAAAAAATTTAACAGACAGATAGACAAAATAAAAAATAAAGAAAGAGAAACGAAAAGAATATTATAAGGCCAGTAAATTGGGTGCGTGTTGATTTGGTTTACACTTGCGCAAATATGAAAACTTATTTGTAGCTTGATTCAAAACTTATCTAACTTATCATACTTACTATGTGTTATGTGCAGCAACAATACTTTTATACTATATATAATACCCTTTTATCAGTTGAATCCCATCTGTTTGTGCCACATTTGAATATGATTACGTTTAAATTGAACGTAACGCAAGCCAAACGCTTTGAACGGGAATTCTATTTGATAAACGCTTACATAAATTATCATGTGCGTTGGGTAAGAAATGCAACTAAAAAGAAGCTCACAACAATAATTGAGTCATTTTACAGTTAGCAAGTAGTTTTCGTTTTTGTTATTTTGTTGTTGTTTATTTTTCTTAAGGTCTAACAAGGCTTGACCTGTGTTTTAACCTATGCCCACTCGGTCACACTTACTTGTTGCGCTCTGTCTGTCTGCTGTCTCTAGCTTTTCTATTTTTCCTATTTTGTGTTGTATTTTTAATGTGCTTTGCCAGCAGAGCTCCCTTAACCTCAACATCAACCCAGCTCTTCAACAATATTTCAGTGGGCGCCATTGTTTGCGGTGACTCCAAAGCAAAAACACAACAAAAATAAAATAAGGCAATAAAAAAAAAAAAAAAACACTTTACGACTGTGCTTATGGAGAGATATCCTGTAAAAGGAATTCGTATGGATCTGAGAAAATTTTTTATCTTAAGCTTAATGCCTTAATAAATACATATAAAAATAAAATTGCAATATTATATGTTAATTTTGTTTTTGCTTAATTATAGGGTATTAAAAAAGAAATCGAAAAAAAACACTAACTCAACTGTTGCGGCGGCAGTTACTTATTGTTCTTGTCATTTCCTGCTGTCGTCATGTTCAGAGCTTGCTGTTGCTTTCAAATGTGTGTGTGTAGGAACAATGCTACTATTATTCTTCAAGTATTTGCCAAATAAGAAAACAACGAAATATGCTTTCCCAAAAAATAATTTTGACGCCCCAACTGTATTACTCGAACAAAAAACCAAAGACACTGACATAAGCCACAAGCAAATGAATTCTTGTGGCTTGCCTTGGGGTGTGTTTGTGTCTCGTATTTGTTTGCAATATACGCGTAATTATTTGTTTGTTTTACGGACAAATACATATGTGTTTACCTTATGTATAAAACGTGTACATGTGTTTTTTTCTTTGTACAAAAGTATTATTTTATGGCTGAACATTAGCGTCGCTTGCAGCATATGAGGAACAGGCTTGTTGCATGCGTATACGTTATAAAACAGGGTGTTTTATGCATGAACATTGCTCAAGTGGCTAATTGGTGTGCAGCAGAGAACTGCAACGAGTGTGTTCGAATTCGTTCGAACAATCTAGTCGAAAATATGTTCAATCGAGTTCGAACGAGCCTCTCGACAAAAATAGTGTTCGAGTTCGTCGGCACTCGCAGCACACTTGATACTTTGGCATCCGAGCCGATTGTACTCGAGTACAACTCGAGTGCCTGTGAGTTATCATTTTAGTGGTGAGAATTTGGCGTGCCAGTACCGATACAACATTGAATTTTGGAACAGATAGCACGATATATTAAAAGTCATATTAAAACGCTGGCAGCTTTGTGTTTGTAACTGTATTATTGCATTAGCACGTTTTCTTGCACAAAAAAATATTTTATTGAATTTGGGTTTACTTTTTGAATTTGGGTTCATCAATCGTCAGTTCATTCTCTTATTAAAAAAGTCGACTATGTTATCTTAAGCATCGATATTTTGCTATCATTAGCACGTATAAACAGTAGTTTATGTACACGTCAGACTTGCTAGTCTCGAACTCGAACTCGTTCACACATTTACGAGTTGCTTCACTCGTTTTAAGTTCGGTTGACGTGATTAAAACAATTGTTCGATTCGACTCTCATGTTTTAAGCGAGTGTCGAACGCTCACTACTCGAAGCTGTTTAATCACAAACGAGTTCGAGTTCACACTCGAGTGTGATCAACAATTTGACACTCGTTGCAGTTCTCTGGTGTGCAGGCTGGAGGCTTTTAATTATATAAAAATCCTTTTACGATGTTAGTATAAAAAAAGTTCAGTTTTTGCTTTCACTTTTTACAAATATAAATTTGAAACATAATAAATAAATAGTTATTAAACTAGCTCGAAATATTATTTAGTTCTTAAAATTTTTGTTGTTTAGTTTTTTTCCTCGATGATCGATTATTGCCACCCTGTATTTTCGTTTGTTTATGTACAGGCGCCTCTGTCAGTGCATTTGTTAGTGGTATTGTGTATTGAAGACGAATGTCGTTTCCACGCGACTTCCGTTGACAATAATGTGTATCTGCTGCTGCTGTTACTGCTTCTTGTTATTTTACTTCTTCTTGGTCTTCTCGTTGAGCCTTGAGCCTTGGGCCAGCTGATGTTCTAACGTCCAATGTCCAATGGTCTGGCGCTTTTGTAACCCTCTGCACACTCTTTCCGCCCAGCTGCGCATACTTTCAGGCTGGCCTACCCGTTTCACTCACTTGTCATTACTTGACACAACAACAACAGCAACAGTTGCTTGCTGGTATTTGTTTGTTGTTGTTGTTTTTTGTTGCGTTGTTTGTCTGTTGCTGTTTTTCATTTTAACAACCATTTTTATGTGCTGGAATTGCTGTTGGGGGCTCCATGGGGACTTGATGGGTTTGCTTTCGTATATATGCACATACATACATACAAATACTGTAATACTTACTTATAACGAGTAAGTACACTCATACACATTAGCGTCTTTATGTTTGTATATATGTTTGTATACATGTTTAACTTGTTGCTTTTTCATTACAACTCGCCTGCTTGGCAATTTCAACGCTTCACTCGAGTGTGCAACAAAGTAATCAAGGCAATCGTTTATGTGCATTTTAAATGTTAACGTTTACAATTTCTCATTTCGCGTTTACCTATTGCGCTTTTACTTTTACTAAGGACAATAGAATATAAAGACTGTGCAGTTGGTAAGAAAAGCTTTCTCTCATGCAGTCGCTTTAATAACCTGTCAAATAGTATAGAGAATAACAAAAGCACTAAGCAATAGGTGTGAGCGAGCGCGATAGCGGATAGCAGAAACTTTGTCTAGCTCCGGCACCCTGAGATGAAAGAGCTCTAAAAGTTCTTCTTACCACTTGCGTTCTCTTGAGATTTTATTCTCTTTGCTTTTACTTTTAACCTTACAAATCTACCAAGTGCCTGCTGAGGAAATTTGTCGACTAATGAAGCTTGCTTGGTTACACACAAAAGCATACATATAAACTGTTAAACTTCGATGCAAGGAATCTTAAGCGGACAAGAACAAGCTTTGTTATAGGAAAAATGCATAGCATAGAATGGGCTCTTGACTTGAATTTGAATTTCGTCCTTTTTCGACTTAGGTGTGTCTATTTAATCCTCAATGATTCAAATAATAGTAAAAATAAGTAAAATATACTAAACACATGCTTTTCATAGGAAAGGTTTGACAAAAACACAGCGATTTTTAAACACGATTAAAAGGTGATTTTATTGTTATTATTTTTTTTTTTGTCATGTGTAAATATCTATAGGCTCGGTGGGTGTAAATCTTGTTTCAAATACATACAAAGAATCTTACGTAAGAAGAAAGATCAAATCGGTGAATTTTTTATTGTATTAGTGTTAGTGTTGTAAGCCTGCATGTAATCTGGCTACATTCATATACATATATTACATATATCGTATCATATTGTACTCGATAAAACATAAATTCTTTAATTTTATTCTTGGAGTCAAACCAAGACTTTTAAGATACTGCTTTTGAAAATCGGGTCAGTTTTGACAAAGTTATGGAAGTCGAGAGATTCTACCAATGCCCAAGTCGACTATTTGGCATAAAATTTTAACATGCATTTTGACTAAAAATCGCTTTGTGAACTTTAAATGCGGTTTTGTTCTAGGGGTCAAACCATGGCTTTTAAGACATCGCTTTTTAAAAATCGCTTTGCTACCTGCAGAAAACTAAATTTTAACTTCAAGTTCAAGTTAAATCAGCTGAGTTTAAAAAGCTTAGCTGATTTGTTCGGTTCAAGGAATAGATCATTTTTATAATAATGCTAGCAAAGATTTTAAAGATCCAGCAAAATACAGAATGCTTGGGTATTAATTATGTTAAATTCTTATATTGTTCTATTCTATTTGAAGGCACGCTTTGCGTATCGCTTGAACTTCAAGTTTACGTTCACGTTCAAGTTAAGTTCACGTTAAGGGGGATCGTGCTCACATTGGTTATATATTTTTATTTATTTTTTTTGGCATATTTTTATCACTTTTCGAAAACAGGAAAATGGTAATGATATTATAACAAAAATACTCACTGGACGAAATATCAAAACTTGTTGCTCAGTTTTTTGCCTGGCAGCAGGTGATGCAATTACTATTTTAGCCGCTTTAAATGCAGCTGCAAAGTTTTGCACACACAAAAAAATCATAAGACAAATTGAATATGACCGCAATTTGAAAATTGCATTAAATTAAACTGCAAATTGAATATCAGTTAAAATTGCATTGAATTTTAAACAATTGTTAATTGTACACGTTATGCAAATAGAAATATTTGCTGATGTACTTTAAATTGCGAATCGTGCCGCAAATTTAAAGCGTTAAAGCATTAATTAACTTTGAATACTTGAAATAATTTGTGCCCTGTGGGGGCCGCCTGCTCTTGTTTGTGAAGAGGAGTTTGCCGGCATCAATTAGAATCAATCAATCAATCACTGTGCATAATTAAGTTGCTCATTAAGAGAGCAAGAGAGCCGTGCAGCAGCAAACCACAAGAAAAACCATCAACAATCAACTCAAAGCTTGAGGCAGCAGCAATCATCACTTCAAGTTCATTCGTCTGACATATACATTTTTCTCTCGTTTTCTATATACAAAAACATACAGCTGCCCGTTTGTCACGCCCACATATGGTATGTGATATGTGGCATGTGGCATGTGTATGTTTACATTTACAGCTTGAACCATTTAATTGCTGCGTATCTGTTTTTGTCTCTATTTTTGATTGATTCATTCAATTTTATTGCTTTTCTTTTCTCTTTCCATACTTCTTCTTTGAATTTGGGAAACGTTTAATAAATCAAAGCCGTTGTACTTGTGTGTGTGTGTGTGTGTTTGAAGTCAACCCAAATTGAACATTCTGAATATTTGACATGGCTTAACCAACAAAGGTATCAAATATTGGCATAATTTGCTCTAGGCTAATTAAGATACGCACCAACACAAACCCATTTGCTATGTTATATATGTATGTAAGCATCTGCCTGTTGCATGAGTTGCTCATTTGATGCCACCTTAGCAAATTGTATTCACCTGCTATCGTTGTTGCGTTGTTGTCGCCACGACTTAAATAACTAAATGCTCCCTGGGGCGTCGCTGCTACCCAGCCTTACGCATAATACTGAATTGAAGCTCAGGTAAATGCCATAAGGGCATTTATGTACATACTACATATGTACATATGTATATTTTTATGCTTGGCCAGAGCCAACGAGACCCATAACTGTCAAAAATAATAATCACTTGCAAAATGTGTGTGTGTGTTCGTCTAAAGTTAACAAGATATATATTTATAAATTGCTGTAATAAAATATTTTTCAAGTAATTGAATACAAACACAGCACACAAAAAATGAGACCTAGCTTCGAGATGTGAATTGAGACAGTATTGCGTTTCAATCCAATTTGATCGATTTGTGAAAATAAATGACAGTTGGTTGATGTCGTTGTGTGTGCGCTCACATTAATCAATAACATGAATTGACTTAAGTCGAAATCAAACTGAAATTACTACAGAGCGCGCTTATCACACATACGCAGCGTTGTGCTACCAAATGTTGAAATGTAGACTTTGACACGAATGCGCTGTGGAATTGCATTGGAACTCTTTAAATAATTTGTCATCAAATTCTATTGATTTATGTCCTCTCATCAGTCGACAGCTTAAGTTCCTTCAAATTGCCAATGTTACCCGTATACGCTTATCGAAAATTCAGCTTGTTTAGTCCCAACCGCTTCGCATCGCATTGCATTAATTTTGAAAATGTCTTAATAAAAATCAATAAGAAATATATTCTGTACTTTATAACTTTATCATGGTACTCGTCGTCCTTGGATTGAAGAAAATGAAGATTGTCATGTTGCCCTTGAGAAAAGTTGACAACAAATTTTCAAAAGTTTCGTACAAGACTACATAGTATTTATATGCGTGTGTGTATGAAAAATGTATTGAAAAATACATGTTTTTTTCATGAATTATATTATTGAAAAATAAATTTAATAACTTTAGCGAAAATTGAAAAATTATCGATTCAGTTTGCAGCTTCTTTATTGGATAGAGAATGTTATTTTAAAGCAACAAATCATTTTATTGCTGTTCCCCGCTCTCCTCGCCACCATCAGGTGCGTGTGTGTGTGTGTGTTTAAAAGTTGTTCAAATAGTTGTGTACACACTAGTGTGTGTTTAAAAACAGCTCATTTAGCTTGCGCGCCTGAAAGTTTGACTAATAGTTTTAATAATTCATTAGATAAAAAAAACAAAATTTTCGCTTTTCAACTTAAATCGACTTTGAGAATCAAGTGATGTTGAGTTTCTTGTTGCCGCAATTGTTGTAGCTGCCTGCTGATCTAAGTCTGTTGCTGTCTGTGTGGCAAGTTGTTGAACCCATTCACCTGAGCTGAGTTGCAATTTTATTTTTTTTCAATGGGAACTTTGACAGTTTGCTGTGCTGCTGCTGTGTGTGTGTTTTTGTGTCTGTTTGGCTTTTAAGTTGCACTCTCCGTGTGGCCGTTCGCTTACTTGGCTCTTTTGCCCTCGACTAATACATTTTTAGAACATTTGAAGTATTATTTAATTATCAAGCTGACAGATTCAACGTCAGTTCAAACAGCTCGTTAACATTTCAAAACTGTCAAGTATTTAATCAGTTGTTTAAATAGCAAAACACAACTTCACTAATAAGTTAAACTTGAAGTTGTTTGCAAACTGCTTATGTTCGAATTTTCTAATTAATGTCTAAATACTTGATAAATATTTTCGTTGTATTTGAAGGGACTTTTGAAACAGAAACATTTAAAGAATTATTGTTTTTTTTTTTTAAATATATTTGTTTTTATTTAAAGCTTAGCATGATAAGACAAAGAGAATTTTAGGGTGAGAGATGGGAGAGTGGTCAATGATGCCGATGTCGACTTGGTCCGAACCACTCAGGCATTTAACCACTTAACCCAGCAAGCGCATAAACAACAGTATGTGGGTCAGTTTATGCAGTTGCTGCAATCTGCCGTTGCTATGGCTGTGTAAACATATACGTACATACAGAGTTTGTACAAGTCCACTTTGTAGAACAACATGCTTTGTGAACCATGTATGACTTATGTTGTCTAGTATGGCTAACCCACATTCAGCTGGCCAACATGGCGTTTTTGTGTAGCATACTTTTAAGCGTTGCTGAAATTTTTTATCAGCACTCAAAAGCGTGAGCATTAGTATTGTAATATAACAGTGATTGAGCAGCTTTAGCATTAGCCTTAGCTGCTGGGTAAGCGGCCAAGTTCCACAACAAATGCTAGAATTTGAAACTAATTTTCAGCTTATGTGTTGTGTGTAATAATTCGAAAACCTGTAAATTACAAAACTGCTTTTAAATTGATAACAGATAAGTGTCTTAAATATTTTAGTAAATTATAACAAACAAAACTACAAACAAATAAATGTACTTCATCTTTTAAGAAATTGAAAAAGCATTAATTACAAATAAGACAAATGGAAACGTTGCAGTCGGACGCAACCGACTGCGGTATACTCGTTACCAGTATTAAAACAGGCAAAAAGAGGCCTGATTGCAAAGGGGTACGAATGCGGCAGGGGTGTACGCTGCATTAAAAATTCTTCAATGCAGATGGTGATGCCGCCACCTTTCTTCCTTCCAAATTTGGTGACTCTAGCTCAAAGTTTGTAAAAGGTGGGAAAAGGGGATGGAATGGGTAGGAGTGGCTCCAAAACTATGATGCAGATTTTTGGGGGTCGTTGCCAGCTATCTTCTTACCAAATTTGGTGACTCTACCTCCAAAACTCTGGAAGAGACAAGAATTCTCGTTTTTGACGAAGCGTTCGGGCGGATGGGGGCGGCAGTATTGGTGGGCGTGGCATCCAAACTTTTTTCTGCAGTTTTTGGAGTTCCATCATCACCTATCTTGGCACCAAATTTGGTGGTTTTAGCTCAAAAACTGTGGGAGCTATAGGCTTTTTTGACTTAAATATGCGGGGAGGCTGGGGGCGGAATGGGTGGGCGTGGCTCTAAAATTTTTGATGCAGTTTTTTGTGGGTTTACAGTAGCTACATTCTTACCGATTTTGGTAGTTCTAGCTGTAAGGATGTGCGAAATATGTGGATTTATCGGTTTTGAGTTATCGCATTTATCGATTTGCCAGCCCCCAGTTATCGTAGAACCCCAATCTTGACACTTTAACTGTCCCAGCCATAGATAAAGAGAATTGGAAAGTTTCATTTCGGACGGACAGAGACCATGACGGACATTGCACAAACCCGATATACTCTTTACCTTCGGTAACGAGTATAATAATAATAATCAAGCTATGACAAATTAAATATTAAAACATTTTTCTATATAATTCAAATCTTTAAATAAAACTAAAAATGTTTACTTAGTAAATCTTTATTGCGTTTGCTTTTATCTTTGCAGGCCAAGAAAAACTAAGAAGAAGAAGAAAAAGAGGAATGCGCAACGTTGTGATGCCACAAATTGTTGCTGTAGCTGTAGCTTAAGTGGACGCGGCTGCATTCATGATGCGACTGGCGAAGTTGACGCAAAGCTTTACGCTCAAAAATGCAGCACAAAAGTGCACGGATCAGTCGCATGACAAGGTTCAAAATGGGGGCAGTCAGTTAGCGTTAGGGGAGTTACTATAGAGAATAGAGCAAGCTGGAAGGAAAGGGAAGGGCAACTCTTAAACCTTTTTATTTAAATGTATTGCGTCTTCCTCCAGTTTGTCAAAGAATTGTATCAAAATTCTGGCAACATATTAAAGTCTACACACAAGTTGATTTTAACGACTGAATTTTGTAGTAAAAATTTTGTTTTTTTTATTTATGTGTTGCATGCAGCGTCACGGCAGCAGCAGCAGCAACGGTGCGGGGCAAAGCATTAACGGCCTGGCGGCCACAGCAACGGGGGCAACGAGGGGCAGCAGCAGCAGCACTGGCAACACCAGCAACAGCAATACAAACAACTCAAGTGGCAACAACAGCAGCAGCAAGCGTAAATCGAAACTAGGGGCAAAGTGTTTCGGTGGCACAGTGTTTCGCTGTTGCCTACCTTGTCGCGGGGGCGGCTCCGCAGCCCCGCCACAAGTCCGCCCCCAAACACCTGCGCAGACACCGGACGAACTGAAGCCCAAAACACACACACCAATTGCCAATTCCCGCGCACCAAACGAGCAGCAGCAGCAGCAGCAACAACAACAACAACAACATAAAGAGCAACAGCAAAAGTTAGATAAAGAATTGGAAGCAACTGCCGCTGGAGAGAAGAAACACTCACTGGCCGATACGATTGGTACATCGGTAACCACGCCCATATCCCTAAAGACGCTCATCAACGACGTTGACGAGGATTTGGAGCAACATTTAACTGCCGCAGATATTGCAGCCGCTAGTTTGGCCAGCGGCCTGGTAGCCAGACGTGCCGAACCCGAAACTCTTAGTGACGCAAGCGTTTCACCCACCGTTGTGGTGCTGCAGCTGTCAACAACAGTGACAGCCAGCACAGCGCCCAGCCTGACGTTGCCAGCTGAGGCCGAAGAAGGTTTGACGACAGCAGCAGCAGGAACAGGCACACTGCTATCGACAACTGTCAGTAGTTGTAATAGTAGTAGCGTATCTTCAACGTCGCCGTCGCCCAGCGCCATTTACAGCGCCAATCAGCAACAGCAACAGCAGCCGCAACAACAGCAGCAGCAACAGCAGCAGACAAGCGGCAGCAGCAGCAGCAGCGGTGGCGGCGGCACAAGCGGTTCAGCAGGAGCGCAGCGTTGCAGCTGTCAACCGCAGACATCACCATTGCCACACATTAAAGAAGAAGAGGAATCCGAACAGCAGCAGCAACAACAACAGCAACAGCAGCAGGCAAACAATCATAATAACCGAACTGGCAACAACAGCAGTCCCCTCAAAGGTTTAGAGGAACCGTTGCCACCGATTACAATCGCCGGCAGCGGCTTTTGTGGCAGCTGTGAAAGTGTGCATCATTCTTCGGGCACATCTTCTTCGGCCACAGGCGGAGTCGCTGGCGGCAGCGGCAGCGGCTCAACGCAACAAGAATACGTTGGCGCATCGACGCCATCGCCACGCATCAAGCTCAAGTTTCGTAAGCCACACAAGTCGTGTTGGTCGCGCATTGTACTTGCACCCATTGGCAGCAGCGGTGCTGGCTCATCATCGGCAACGGTTATTGGCAGCAATTCGAACGAGACTTTGGCATCGAGTGGCGGCAGTACAGGAAATACGAATACAAATAATAGTAGCAGCATCAGTGTTGCTGCCCATCATCGTTTGGCATCATCTTCGGCATCGGCTTTAGTGTCGCAGCCGAGCAACTCGCAGCTGTTGCCCACCAGCAAAATGCAGGCCGAACAGGGTTCAATTGGTGATCTGCAAAAGTATCACAGTCGCTACCTGAAGAATCGTCGTCACACCTTGGCCAATGTTCGGTAAGTACAAAAACGAAAACTTGATTAAGAATTATTGTATAACTTTATTGAAAATATCATTTAATGGAACGAAGTTTTCATACTCGATACCCCAATATGCAATGTCCGTCCGTAAAGCTAGAGACTTGAAACTTTGCAATTATAATTTTCTCTGTGCGAGACAGACAAATTGGAAAGATAGGGTTTCAACGCCTGCTAGGGAGCTGGGAAACTTATTTAATCGGTCAAATCGATAACTGAAAATCGATAAATCCACATATCCGAACAGCTGAAGATAGCTACTGGCCTCCCTCAAATAATTGCATTACAAATTTTTGTGGATCGTCAATCCATTCCACCCCCAGCTCCATCGCATGTAGAAATCGATAAAGCCCATATAACAGCTTTTGAGCTTGAGCTACCAAATTTGTAGCCAAGATAGGTGATGACGTTCCTCAAATAACTACATGAACTACTCCTTCAAACCCCAGTTGCAACACCCCCTTGAATGATCGAAATCGCCTGTATCTTTGAAAGTTTTTAAGCTAGAGTCAACACCTTTGGTAATACGATAGCTGGAAACGTCACCCAAAGATCTGAATTAAATTGTTATGCTCCTCTGAAAGAAAACAAATAATATTAATACATAATATTATTAATACGCGTATTTTGCAATGTTGCAAAAATAAAAGAAATTCAGTTTGTTTTTATGTTCAAGTGTTTTATTTCAAGTATTGTATGACAAGTAAAGAAACCAAGAATAAACAGTTAGCTTTGTTCATTCCCATATTTGAAAACCTTTAAGTCGGTTTCTCAAAATTATAATCAAATTTGCCAAACAAAATTAAAGTTAATGGCCAATGCCAAGATCAGAGGGGCCAGATTTGAGGCTTTGTTCTATGCCAATACCATGGCCTTCGCTTCCATCAGAAGGGCCAGATTTGAGGCTTTCTTCTAAGTCGAAAAAGTGGCCATCGCCAGGAGAGGGAACAGATTGTGAAAGTGCGGCCGGAAATGACACCCACAGGCAGAGAACGGCCAGCAGCAGGAAACTCAAACTGAACTTCATTTTTGTATATGTTAGTTGGTAGCTGATTCAAATGTCAACGTTAATTTGATAGTGCTGCTCAAATGTCAGCCACTTTTATAGTGGAAAGGCAAAGCATTTCAAAGCATTTGTTCAATCAGGAAATTCTTATTTGCTCAACTTGTGTATCATAACATCAAAATATGTCGAATAAAATAACAATTAAATATGAAATTGGGTGTGGAAAAGCAGCGAAATGTGAACCAAATAATCAAATATGTGCTAACATATATATATGTATAAACATATATGTATATATATATACATAATTGCGTCTGGCATGCTCTGCTATATTAATATAATATGACAAATAAAAAAACCCACAACAAACAGTTGGCTTTTTAATTCGAAAGTCCCTATATCTGCACCGGCTTTTGCGCTGGAGTCGCCAAATTTGGTGGCATTTTGGCTGGCAATGTACCCCAATATGTGTATCAAACCTCTTGGGCGAACTTATTTTTGTATAGATATTAGAATTGTACTGTAGAATTAGGGTCTTGAATGGTTTTTTCAGGCAGATTCAAGTGTTATGGCGATAGCAAAAAACATTTAACACTTGTTGAAAGCCTTATTTTTGCTGTAATAATTCATACAAAAGTTTATGTGCTACAATACTCACAAGCCCTGTTATAAAAGGCAAATAATTAAAGAGGTTGTTCAAACAGTTTTTTGCAATTATGATCAAAATAAAACAAACAAAAATTCGTCGAAGAAAACAAAACACAATAAAAAAAAAAAAAAAAAAAAAAAAAAAAAAAAAAATATAGTACGTAAAAAACAAAAATAACCAAAACAAAAGTCAACAAAATGAAAAAAAAAAAAACACTTGGCAAATATATTTGTCAATATTTATACAAATGTGGTGGCGACGATTGCTTTAAGTCAAACTGAATTTGTGGCAAAAACTAAACTCGAAATGTGCAAGCTGTTTTGTTTGCACTTTGTCTCCTGGCTACGTGGCGCATGCGCTAGTTATCTCTCACAAGAACAACAAATCTTGATCTTGACTCAAAAGTTTTTCCAGTTCCAGCCAATTAGTGACTTACAATGAAATCAATTTGCAGTCAGTTAGTTAGTTAATCAAATCAGCAAAAAGTTAAGTGACAAAAACTTGTTGGCAACAGTTAACAGGATATAGAAAAACAAAAAACTTCACCGAGCACAGACCACAGTTATAAACTGAATTCTATAGACTTAAAAGACCATACAGAAAGAGAAAGTTAAGTAGGTTCAACACAAGCTAAAAAGCTCAAAAACCTAATGTTTAAATGAATATGTTTTGTTTGTTCCCAAAATGAACGATGAAAGGACCTTTTGGCAGCTGTTTTTTATTTTGTATCGCATTTTTATTAGTTCGTTGTGAATTTAATGCAAACGATTTAATGCATGCTGTGCATTCGACATTAATTTAATAAATGCTTCTGAATTGTTTTTATGAAAAGAACTGAACAACAAAAGTTCGTTTTAAATTTCTTACGAATGATTAAATTAAAAAATAATGTTGGCAACAAAATACATCAATCTGCCTTGAACAGAAAAATGTGTAGCATGTTCATGGCATAAATGAATAAATGGAATTCGAATTAAAAATGCCATGAAAAGCACAAAAATCAAGTCAATACGTATGTATTAAGCTTAAATTTATTTCTAAAAAAACATTAAGGATTGGCTTAGGTCGGTATGATTCAAGGTGGCTGATGGCTACATATCTACTTGTAGGCCAAATATATCTGGCTGGGTTAAAGCTAACTACCAGAAGTTAAGTGAGGCTGAGTTGTCAGCTTATTAATTAAAAAAATTAGATTTTGTTCGGCATTCTGATTGCACTTGAAGTAGCGCTATCTATCGGCGAACAACTTACAAAAGGTTAAAGGTTTTATGTATCGCCATGTTTGCCTCAGTCACCCTAACTTAACCTTGTCTCAAGACTATTTCCGGCACCTAGCTCTGCCTATTTGTTCTACAGTAAGGAGCGAGTGAAGTTGTGGTAGCGCATATTCAACGTGTTAAACGCACAGTGAGCAAAAATAAAACCTAAGAACAAAAGAATACACTCCCAAAACACTATACTTACGAGCATCAAGCGTATGCTATGTCAAGTGAAGACAATAAAAAAATAACAATAAAATACACGCATACGAAATACTTCACCGTAGTGCAGAATTCAGGCGCATCATTAGACCCGTAGCGTTCTTCATAAGACATGATCCACCAACCACCCCAACAAGTGCCAACTATCATTGGGTAAGTTGAAACTTAGTCCACCAGTGCGATCATATTAAGAAAGAGATATTTCTCATATATTTTGCGACAGAGACGGCACCAAGTTTGGAATGCAAACTTGAGCTGCGTGTATAGGGTGCATCGGACTTATGGTTAGGGAATCCGGACTTATGGTGAGAGCCTAAGCTGAGACGAGCTTCTGCTGCCATAACCGCATTATGCGAAGATCGGCCGGTGGTCTTCGTGGGACCTTCGGCCTCCCCTACTTATGCATCATGTGTTAGGTATAACATAACCTTATTGCTGCTGACCCGATGCACCAACCCGCGGCCATAAGCATAGGCATTCAACATTCAAATGCACCTGCCTATAAATAATAGCGCTTTACAGACTTGCACCTCCAATTCAAATAATAATTCAAATATACAAACATATAAAAACCACAATGAAACAACAATATTTTTTTTAAGACTTGGGAACGATAAGATCGAGCTTTTTTGTAAGCTTATGAGTTGTTTTGTCAAAAGCTCACTTATATCAAAAACATGCATTGCAATTTTAGTTGATGTTATTAACAAGTAGAAATTCACGCTTCTCCCGCATAGCATAACGTTCGGCTCATCCGAATAAAACATTTATTTGCGAATATTTTGGGTAACATAAATATAGGATAATCGTTTAATAATGTACTCTGTAATTTAAGACTTTAATTATAAACTTTTTGAATAAATTTTCCCCCTCATTAAAGGAAAACCATGCTGCTCTATAGAGAAGCAGGTTAGTCGTGCCAACATTTGGGATCCTTGAAAGCGCGTTGTTATGTTAGTTGAGTAATTCGACAGCGGCTCTTACACGTGAAACATTACAAAGCTTTGATAAGTAAGGAACACAACATTGAGTTGGACTTAAGTTGAGGGCATTGCAAACTTATTGGGGAATTGGCATTTCTAAATTTCGACTAGGAATTAAGCAAATCCCTCATTAAAATTTAATAGTTTTCTCACATTAACGTCAGCATTTTAAAGTTGTTGCCAAAGAATTTCGTTTCATATTCGCATAATTAAAAAAAATCAAGAAAACATCTAGTCAATTATGGGGCAACACTTCAGTGTAGACCCTCAGTTTATTTGGAATGCAGGAATGCATTAATACGTTTTTGAGAAATCTAACCGCGTCTCCTATTTCTTAAGCGCAAATTATTGTTGTTGACGCGACGACGTCTGAGGTTGTTGCGACGACGCCGGTTGTTGATGATGCGACGACGCCTGTTTTGCTTGCGTCTGTTGTTCCTGTTGGCATTTTGCCTACGTCTGTTTCTGTTGGCATTGGCATTGGCATTGGGTCTACGAATTGGAGCCGCGGGTGGTGTTGTGGGTACCACAGGCTTAATAGTGGTCTGCTCCCCAATGCCGGTGTCCGTGTTGCCGATGGGATCCGTGTCTAAAACAGGGTCAGTGTCGGCTTCAGTATCGGGCTCTGTTAAGCCGTCATCCGGATTCTCATCATATGCAGGTTCGTCCTGTGCGGCCACAAACGACACCCACAGGCTGAGACAGGCCAGCAGCAGGAAACGTGAACCAAACTTCATTATGTTGTATATCTGAGTTGGTATCTGTTTCAAATGTTATCGCTAATTTGCTAATGCCGCAACTTTTATAGTCGGAAGGCAAAGAATTTGTTCAATCGGCAAATTCTTATTTGCTCAACTTGTGTATCATATCATCAAAATATGTCGAGTAAAATATCAATAGACAATGAAAATTCTCTGCTGAGCAAATACAAATAATAATTATATTAATACGCGTATTTTGCGATGTTGCAAAAATAAAACAAATTCAGTTTGTTTTTATGTTCAAGTGTTTTATTTAGTATTTATTTATTTATTAAGTATTGTATGACAAGTAAAAAGACCAAGAATAAACAGTTAGCTTTGTCAATTCTAATATTTTAAATCCATTAAGTCGGTTAATCAAAATTTTAATCAAATTTGCCAAATAAAATAACAAAAAAAAAAAAAAAAAATACAGTTAATGGCCAACACCAGGACCCGTTTTTGGGTCAGACATAAGGCTATCTGTCAAGCCGAAATCATGGCCAATGCCAGGTCCATTAGCGGGGCCAGATTGGAGGCTAGCTGTTAAGCCAAAATCCACATTCTTATTTTGTGCAGATTTTGGAAGTGCGGCCAAAAATGACACCTACAGGCTGAGACAGGCCAGCAGCAGGAAACGTAAACTAAACTTCATTATGTTGTATATCTGAGTTGGTATCTGTTTCAAATGTTAACGCTTATTTGCCAATGCCGCTAATCTATCAGCCACTTTAATAGTCGGAAGGCAAAGCATTTCAAAGAATTTGTTCAATCGGCAAATTCTTATTTGCTCAACTTGTGTTACTTACAAAATATTTCGATTAAAAGTACAATAGAGTACGAAATTGGGTATGAAAAAATAATCAATTCTGTACGTCTGGGCTGTTATGCTTAGCAAATACAAATAAAAACAATAATTAGTATTAATTCACACCGAGAAAACTTTTTATCTTATATCGGATAGTTTACACTTTAATTCAAAAATTATCGGCAAAGATTTTCTTCAAATACTGTTTTTCTACTCGATACTGAAGGTAAAGCTAGAAACTTGAAACTTTCAAAATATCTTTATCTTTGGCTGGGACAGATAAAGTGTCAAGATTGGGGTTCTACGATAACTGGGGGGCTGGCAAATCGATAAATTCGATAGCTCAAAATCGATAAATCCACCTATTTAGCACAACTTTAACTACCAATTTTGTTGAGAAGATAGCTACTAACTAACCCCCAAAAAATTGGATTACATAAATGTGGTACCACGCCCACCCTGCGCTCGACTGCAACGTTTCCACTTGTTTTTCATATGTTTTGTATATCAAATATTGTACAACATTTGTAGCCTCAAAGTCGGTTGTTCAAATTATTAATAAAATTCGCCATATGAATGAAGAAAAAAATGATTTTTTAACCTTATTAAGCATTATTATTTCAATTTAGAATCTGCCAAATATTCTTAAGCAATTCCAACTAAAGACCTTTACAAATTTGCGAACCATTGAAAAGCATGTATGGGTTATATTTAAGTAGCATAAAACAATCATATTGGCCATCTGTCGTCAAGTAAACGACCCGAATGATCCAGAAATGGAAAACAGACCTCTTCTGGGTCACTCACTGCCGGAGGATAAAAATAATTGTACGTTATTCAAAAATGGGGTACCACAACCCACAATTTCCAATGCCCTACACCTTGCGTACGCATCGCAAAACATCTTTTAGCTAGGCATTATTGAAATGCCCCACTTGCAACTCCCCTGCATACAGTGGGTATATAATAGCGGTGCAACATCTTCTGTAGCATCAGCAACAGCTACCTCAACAGTAATACAATATGCGAATCCTCTGGCTGCTTGGTTTGCTGACAGTCCTGATCGTGGCTGTGTGCCCAGTCTATGGTGATGATGATTCGTGTGGATGCACATCTACAGAACCATCGTATCCAACAACATCAAGAACAACAAGGAGGCCACGTCGTACAACAACAACAACAAGGAAGCCACGTCGTACAACAACAACAGAGAGTCCTACAACAACAACACCTGGTGATGATGATTCGTGTGAAAGCACATCTACAGAACCATCGTATCCAACAACATCAACAGAGCGCCCAAGGAGAACAACGACAACAACAACATCAACCACAACAAGGAGGCCATGTCGTACAACAACAACAACAACAGACAATCCTACAACAACACCTGGTGGTGATGATTCGAGTGAAAGCACATCTACAGAACCATCGTATCCAACAACATCAACAGAGCGCCCAACGACAACAACGTCACCAACAACAACATCAACAACAACAAAGAGGCCACGCCGTACAACAACAACAACAAGGAGGCCACGTCGTACAACAACAACAGAGAGTCCTACAACAACAACACCTGGTGATGATGATTCGTGTGAAAGCACATCTACAGAACCATCGTATCCAACAACATCAACAGAGCGCCCAACGACAACAACAACAACATCAACCACAACAAGGAGGCCATGTCGTACAGCAACAACAACAACAGACAATCCTACAACAACACCTGGTGGTGATGATTCGAGTGAAAGCACATCTACAGAACCATCGTATCCAACAACATCAACAGAGCGCCCAACGACAACAACGTCAACAACAACAACATCAACAACAACAAAGAGGCCACGTCGTACAACAACAACAACAAGGAGGCCACGTCGTACAACAACAACAGAGAGTCCTACAACAACAACACCTGGTGATGATGATTCGTGTGAAAGCACATCTACAGAACCATCGTATCCAACAACATCAACAGAGCGCCAAACGACAACAACAGCATCAACAACAACAAGCAGGCCACGTCGAACAACAACACCTCGTCCAACTACAACAACACCTCGTCCAACGACAACAACACCTCGTCCAACGACAACAACACCTCTTCCAACGACAACAACACCTCTTCCAACGACAACAACACCTCTTCCAACGACAACAACACCTCTTCCAACGACAACAACACCTCTCCCAACGACAACAACACCTCTTCCAACGACAACAACACCTCTTCCAACGACAACAACACCTCTTCCAACGACAACAACACCTACGTCCAACGACAACAACACCTCTTCCAACGACAACAACACCTCTTCCAACGACAACAACACCTCTTCCAACGACAACAACACCTCTCCCAACGACAACAACACCTCTTCTAACGACAACAACACCTCTTCCAACGACAACAACACCTCGTCCGACGACAACAACTCCTCGTCCAACGACAACAACACCTCTTCCAACGACAACAACACCTCGTCCAACGACAACAACACCTCTTCCAACGACAACAACACCTCTTCCAACGACAACAATACCTTGTCCAACGACAACAACACCTCTTCCAACGACAACAACACAGCGTCCAACGACAACAACACCTCTCCCAACGACAACAACACCTCTTCCAACGACAACAACACCTCTTCCAACGACAACAACACCTCTTCCAATGACAACACCCCAGCCAACAACAACAACACCTCGTCCAACGACAACAACACCTCTTCCAACGACAACAACACCTCGTCCAACGACAACAACACAGCGTCCAACGACAACAACACCTCTTCCAACGACAACAACACCTCTTCCAACGACAACAACACCTCTTCCAACGACAACAACACCTCTTCCAACGACAACAACACCTCGTCCAACGACAACAACACCTCTTCCAACGACAACAACACCGCGTCCAACGACAACAACACCTCTCCCAACGACAACAACACCTCGTCCAACGACAACAACACCTCTTCCAACGACAACAACACAGCGTCCAACGACAACAACACCTTATCCAACGACAACAACACCTCTTCCAACGACAACAACACCTCTTCCAACGACAACAATACCTTTTCCAACGACAACAACACCTCTTCCAACGACAACAACACAGCGTCCAACGACAACAACACCTCTCCCAACGACAACAACACCTCTTCTAACGACAACAACACCTCTTCCAACGACAACAACACAGCGTCCAACGACAACAACACCTCTCCCAACGACAACAACACCTCTTCTAACGACAACAACACCTCTTCCAACGACAACAACACCTCGTCCAACGACAACAACACCTCTTCCAACGACAACAACACCCCGTCCAACGACAACAACACCTCGTCCAACGACAACAACACCTCTTCCAACGACAACAACACCTCGTCCAACGACAACAACACCTCTTCCAACGACAACAACACCTCTTCCAACAACAACAACACCTCGTCCAACGATAACAACACCTCTTCCAACGACAACAATTCCTTGTCCAACGACAATAACACCTCTTCCAACGACAACAACACCCCGCCCAGCAACAACAACACCTCGTCCAACGACAACAACACCTCGTCCAACGACAACAACACCTCGTCCAACGACAACAACATCTCGTCCAACGACAACAGCACCTCTTCCAACGACAACAACACCTCGTCCAACGACAACAGCACCTCTTCCAACGACAACAACACCCCGTCCAACAACAACAACACCTCGTCCAACGACAACAACACCTCGTCCAACGACAACGAAACCTCGTCCAACGACAAAGAAACCACATTGCACCCCCAAACGATCCAAATGTAGGTCGTGTAAATGTAAGCCAAAAAATTGCAAACCACCTTCGCGTCGACGACCAAAAAGGTTTAGAGTACGCAGTTCACCTTAAAAACCAGCCCCACGTCGCTCATAATTCCTTAATCTTCAAGCATGCAAACCGACGATTTGTTAGAGGTCGAGAACACCAAATAGACGACCACATTGACGTTCCAGATACTGACAGTTGTTGTAGTTTTTAATATTTTTATATACTTTTTTTTTGTATTTGTTATTAATTTTAATGTTTTTGTTGATTATTTATAAATGGTTTTGGTATTGTTGAATAAATTCAAATAATTTATGTTATATATTTTTTAGAAATCTGGAATTTCAGTTAGTCAAATTTGGGATAGAAGCTATGAAAGTGTGTTTCTGAAAAAGAATGATGATTTTTATTTATTTATTAATTTTTTTTTTTAACATTTTGTCATTATGTTGACTCTAAGAACAACTTTTTGCTTGGCTTCTAAAGCTTTTTAGAAAAATTTAAATTGAAATCAAAACAGTTTTTCTTATTATTTACTGCCTTAAAAACTTAAATGTCTTAATTCGCATTCTTTGATATATTTCCTTTTGATTTTTGTTGATTTTGGTTTTTTTGTTTTGGTACAAAATTTGGTTGTCTGTAAAGTTGATTTACGGACGATTGTTCTATGTGGCAACGTAATAACATAACATTGATAAAAAGATTGCATGCTTTTATGAATAAAGTTTAATCATTTTTATTGAACTATCACTATTTTGTAAAGATACATAGAAAGAGTGACATAAATCTACAATTGAAATTAATTTTTTTTTATATATTTTTTTGTATTTTCTTCTTCTGTATTTCTCTGTATTTTTCTGTAGTTTTCTGTATTTCTCTGTTTTTTTTTTTTTATATCTCTTGATTTTTCTCTATTTCTTCTAAATTTTGTGTATTTTTCTATATTTCTCTGTATTTTTCTTTATTTTTCTTTTATTTTTTTTAATTTCGGTATTTTATAGTATATTTTGGCGCATCAGTATTAATGGAATTATTGATATTTTTATATGGTAATTTTGGAATTTCTTGGTTCTTTTGTACTATTGGGATTACTGGTATTTTTTGGTATTTCGGTATTGATTGGAATTTTTGGAACTATTGATATTTTTGGTAATTTTTTGTGTTCTTTGGAATTTTTGGGATTTCTGGTCATTTTGATATTTTTGGCATAAATGATATTTTTGATATTTATGGTAATTTTTGGTATTTTTTGGTATATTGTGGTGTTTTGTGCATTTTTGGTGTTTACCAAACCAACGAAAACGGCTTATGCCGTCAAAAAATAAACAAAAAAAACATAATTAAAAAAATTATAGACGTTGCCACGACAAAAATATGGTTATATTAAGTATTAAATATTAAGTATGCTACATATTAGGTATGAAAATTAACTGATTCATACCCAATTGCTCAATGTCCGGTTAGAGTCGCAATTTGTCAAGCCCGGTATAAACTTAATTCTCGAGTTAAACTGGGTTTATCCAATTTAGTTTTCTCAATTCATAGTTAACCTTAATCGTTAAGATACTATTAATTAAGATACATTAATGGTTCTTCCAACCCTTACGAGCGAATCAGATAATTGTTTCGGTATTTTTTTGTTTTGTGACTGCCAAATTCTTAATCTATTGCCAACTGAAAATTTTAATTAAAATTAAAATGAATAAAAAATTACTTTAATGAGCCCTGCTGAAAAGTGAAAAAACTTTTCAGTTGCTGAGAAGCATTTACTTGTTGACCTTGTGGGTCAAATCGAAATATTTTACTTGAATAATAAAATATGAACATACAATGCAAGTGTCAGCTTGAGTCAGCTGTTTGCCTAACGATGTTTTGAGCGATATTTATATCGGCACATAAACGGGGTTTAAATTTTAATCGATACAGTATTGAATTTTGAAACAGTAGCACGATATATTAAAAGTCATATTAAAACTCTGGCAGCTTGGTTTGTTTGTAACTGTATTATTGCTTTAGCACGTTTTCTTTACTTTTTGAATTTGGGTTCATCATTCGTCAGTTCATTCTCTTATTAAAGAAGTCCGCTATGTTAACTTAAGCATCGATATATTTCTCCATCACTAGCACGTATAAACAGTAGTTTATGGCAAGAAAAATTCTGCCGGCGTAGCTGCCGACACATGTATAGGGAGAGAGAATATGTGTGTTCTATAAATAGAACGCTCGGCAGCTTGTTCTCTTACGATGCGCGTGTTCGGCTGCATTTGCTCTCTCGACTCATGTGTTCGGCTGAAGCTCAAAAGTCAAACGCGCAGTCATTCGCTATGCTGCATTGCAAAAAATGTTTAACGTTGCCTTCGTGTTTCGCTGCTTCGCACACAAGCGCAACGCTTTCATTGTGTGAGTTTGGACACCACTGATTTAAATTAATTTAGAAATCAAAGCTTTCGTTTTTAATTTGAAAACACATATTTAAAATCTGATTAAAAAATATTTTTTTTTGGATTTTACACATTAATTTTTTTCTCTGCGTACTGCTCGTACAATATTGGTTAAAAACTCAGTTTGTATTTTATACTCGATACCGAAGGTAAAGAGTATATTGGGTTGGTGCAATGTCCGTCATGGTGTCTGTCCGTCCGTCTGTACGAACGCAATATTTTTCGACACCCTTCAGAGACTTGAAACTTGGCAAATATCTCCATCTATGGCCGGAATAGATAAAGTGTCAAGATTGGGATTCGATAACTGGGGAGCTGGCAAATCGATAAATTCATTAGTTCAAAATCGATAAATTTACCTATTTTGTACATCCTTACAGCTAGAACTACCAAATTTGGTGAGAAGATAGCTACGAGTAACCCTCAAAAAACAGCATCAAACATTTTGGAGGCACCCCACCTATTCCGCCCACGGCACCCAGCCCCCCCCCCCCCCCTCAGTTTGAAATCCTAAATGCCTATAACCTTCACAGCTTTTCAGCTAGTTCCACCAAATTTGGTGCCAAGGTGGGTGATGACGACTCCCAAAAAATTGCATTAAAGCTTTGGATGCTTGGATAATAAAATTCGCCATATAAATCAAGAAAAAAATGATTTATTAACCTTATTAAGCATAATTATTTGATCAATTTAGAATCTGCCAAATATTCTTAAGCAATTCCAACTAAAGACCTTTACAAATTTGCGAACCATTGAAAAGCATGTATGGGTTATATTTAAGTAGCATAAAACAATCATATTGGCCATCTGTCGTCAAGTAAACGACCCGAATGATCCAGAAATGGAAAACAGACCTCTTCTGGGTCACTCACTGCCGGAGGATAAAAATAATTGTACGTTATTCAAAAATGGGGTACCACAACCCACAATTTCCAATGCCCTACACCTTGCGTACGCATCGCAAAACATCTTTTAGCTAGGCATTATTGAAATGCCCCACTTGCAACTCCCCTGCATACAGTGGGTATATAATAGCGGTGCAACATCTTCTGTAGCATCAGCAACAGCTACCTCAACAGTAATACAATATGCGAATCCTCTGGCTGCTTGGTTTGCTGACAGTCCTGATCGTGGCTGTGTGCCCAGTCTATGGTGATGATGATTCGTGTGGATGCACATCTACAGAACCATCGTATCCAACAACATCAACAGAGTGTCCAAGGACAACCACAACGGAGTGTCCAACGACAACAACAACGGAGTGTCCAACAACAACAACATCAACAACAACGGAGTGTTCAACGACAACAACAACGGAGTGTCCAACAACAACAACAACAGAGTGTCCAACAACAACAACACCTCGTCCAACGACAACAACACCTGGTCCAACGACAACAACACCTCGTCTAACGACAAAGAAACCTTGTCCAACGACAAAGAAACCTTGTCCAACGACAAAGAAACCACATTGCACCCCCAAACGACCCAAACGTAGGCCGCGTAAACGTAAGTTAACAAAAAGGAAACCACCTTTGCGTCCACGACCAAGAAGGATACAGAGTAATCCACCGAGACTTCGAGTATGCAATCCACCTAAAAAACCAGCACCACGTCCGTCATGTTTATCCAATCGTCCAGCATTTAAAATGTCGGCTTGTAAGAAGTCGAGACCACATCGCCGTTCCAGACATTGACAGTAGTTAAATTTGAGTTTGAAGTTTTTCTTTTTTATATACTTATTTTTTTATTAATTTTGATGTTATTGTTTATTATTTATAAATGGTTTTGGTATTTTTAAAAAAATTCGAAAAAAATTAGTAAGTCAAATTTGGTATAGAAGCTATGAAAGTTTGATTCTGAAAAAGAATGATGATTTTTTTTGTGTTTTTTTGAAAACACTTTGTCATTATGTTAACTCTACGAACAACTTTTGGCTTGGCTACTAAAGCAATTTAGAAAATTTTAAATGGAAATCGAAACAATTTTATTTTGTTTTTATTACATTATTTAATTATACTCGATACCGAAGGTAAAGAGTATATTGAGTTTGTGCAATGTCCGTCATGGTGTCCGTCCGTCTGTCCGTCTGTCCGTCTGTATGTGTCCAATTTTTTTCCACACCCTTCAAGCTAGAGACTTGAAACTTTCCAATTCTCTTTATCTATGGGATAGTAAATTAAAGTGTCAAGATGGGGCTTCTACGATAACTGGGGGGCTGGCAAATCGATAAATTCGATAACTCAAAACCGATAAATCCACATATTTCGCACATCCTTACAGCTAGAACTACCAAATTTGGTAAGAAGATAGCTACTAGCAACCCCCAAAAAACTGCTTCAAAAATTTTGGAGCCACGCCCCCCTATTCCGCCCCCAGCCCCCCCGCGTTTTAAAGTCAAAAAAGCCTATATCTCCCACAGTTTTTGAGCTATAGCCACCAAATTTGGTGCCAAGATAGGTGATGATGACCCTCCAAAAACTGCATCAAAAGTTTGGATGCCACGCCCACCAATACTGCCCTAGCCGCCCCCATCCGCCCCAACGCTTCGTCAAAAACGGGAATGCGTGTATCTTCTAGAGTTGTGATGCTAGAGCCACCAAATTTGGTAGGAAGATAGCTGGCAATGACCCCCAAAAATCTGCATCAAAGTTTTGGAGCCACGCCCACCCATTTCGCCCCCCTTTCCCCACCTTTTACAAACTTTGAGCTAGAGTCACCAAATTTAGTATGAATATAGCAATTGACATTCCAAAAAGATCTGCATCAAAAATTTGGATGCCACGCCCACCCATACCACCCCCAGCCACCCTTTCCCCACTTTTTACAAACTTCGAGCTAGATTCACCAAATTTGGTTTGAAGATAGCAATTGACATTTCACAGAGATCTGCATCAAAAATTTTGATGCCACAACTACCCATACCGCCCCCAGCCCCCCCTTTCCCCACCTTTTACAAATTTTGAGCTAGAGTCACCAAATTTGTAAGGAAGATAGCTTGTGGCATCCCCATCTGCATCGGAAAATCTTTAAGGCAGCGTACACCCCTCCCGCATCCGTACCCCTCTGCAATCAGGCCTCTTTTTACCGGTTTTAATACTGGTATCGAGTATGCCGCAGTCGGTTGCGTCCGACTGCAACGTTTCCACTTGTTTTATTTGTTATTATTAAAAACTAATATAATGTCTAAATTTGCATGCTTTGACATATGTCCTTTTTGCTTTATATTGATTTTTGTTTCTTGGTTTTGTTAAAAAATATTGTTTTTTGTTTTTCGCAAGCTATGTTAGTGTTTATGAAATTAGGGAACTTTTTAAGTGCCTGTGTTACCCTATAATTTATGTGCCAACGAATTCTATAAATTTTCGCACCCAAATGCCGCCGTCAAACTCAACAATATGCACTCTGAATAATACGTGGACAATTTGATTAACATAAGTCCCATTGATGGCAATCAACTGTTGCGCGTTCTCAATCCCGCAATCAGTATTCTAGCCTCAATCGAGAGGCGGCTGACTGGCTTGCATTCGAACCCAAACTCGAACCGAAACCCTTTTCTGAATCACTATTGTCACATTTCCGCTTAGCTGCTCCGACGCGACGGTCTGCTGTCGAACACCCTTCATAACAGGATTTTTCCCAGCCCATTTGGGGTCCTTGACAATAATTTACGCTTGAATGACGCTTCGTTATTGCTAGTCATTGAACTTAGGCAAATGTGGGAGCGTAATATCATCATTAATGGGCGTGCGTGTGTATGTGTGTGTGTGTTTGTGTGTGTGCGCGAGCGCTGCTGGACAAGTCACGCATTAATTTGATGCGAGCGAGAGAGTATTTGCATTGTATTTATAGCAGCACCTTCTGAAAGGCGGCTTCGCTTATGCCAGAGCAAAATAACTCTTGCATTTAATCAATAACAGAAAAACAACAACAAAATTTTTTTAAGCTCATATGAAGCTGAGCAAATATAGGAACTGCCATAAATTAATGATAAGAAACAAAAAACAGCAAAAGAAAGGAAAGAAAAAGCTAAACAATAAATGTACATATAAAGAGAAATCTGAAAAGGATATATGCATAAGTTGAGTAAGGGCATGTCTGTTAGATTGTTTGGCACATTTATGTGAAAAAACAAATTATTCACGAGAGCATTTAGGTCAGACAGTTTAAACAGCAATGTGGGCTTAATATAATAATTTAACTCTAACACGTCTGAATCTTTATTACTGTCAAAAGCAGACTTTTAGATTTTTATCTGTGGAACGAAATATATGTTTTTCAAATTTAATTTTTTTTTCTTTAAAAAATAAAATCCATTTTCTTTATAATTAATTGCTTTTTATTAGCTTCACTTGTATCGGTGTTTGTTTGTAACTCTGAGAAAAGCGAATAATACTTTTAGAGTGGCTTTTTTATTTCAAAGCATACTTTCAGGGCGGTTCTTAAAGCACATCAAACTATAAAATTTTAATAAGTACACCTAGCTAAAAAAATCTAAGAAACACGCTTTTAAAGAACATCGAACTAAAAAGTTCAAAAGAAATATAGTTTAAAAAAATTTAAAAATACGCTTTTTAAAAACGTTGAACTAAAAGCTTTAAAAAATATTTTTTAAAATAAGCTTAGAACAATAATGATCGGAAATTCTACATAGTATAGCTGCGAAAAAATCGTCTGGCGCTGGATATACGAGCTGGATATAAAGCACGAATCGCCCACGCTTTTATCGTTTTTTAATCTATATTTTTTATTTAATTTATATGGAGGGTGTTATATCATACATTTTTTTTAAAGGTACAGCTTTGTACATTTTAAATGCCAACAAGATATAAATCCTCGAACTTCATATGCCCAAAAATACCAAATTACTAAAATCTATTTTATCACGTAAAATTTGGTAGCAATTAAATTTATCGCTATTTTAAAAATACATTTGATGCTTCAATAAACTTAAAGCTCAACGGCTGCCAAAAGCTTGTTAATTGTTTAAGATAAACAAATCTCTGCACTTTAAAAAGCTCAGCATGTGAACTTTCAAAAGAAAAAGCTGCAAAGCTTGTAACATTTGCAGAGCTAAAACACGTATAAAGTTCATATATCATGCTTCCATTACATGCAAAAGTAAGTGAATGAACCCAAGAGAAAAGCACTAAGCTTTTGCAGCTTTCACCACACGTCAAAAGCTTTGCTCTGCTAGCGGCAATACAGATTCGGCACACGCTGCGTATGCGCTATTTCACAACCATATACGGCAATTACCCTAGCTCCCACTCCAGCTTAGCCAACCAGCCGGAAGCCAAGTAAAAAAAAAAATGTATTCAAAACCGTACAAAAGCAGAACAGCAATTGACATTCTCTCATATTTGTAAATATCAAAGAGATGTCATTTAGTATAAATTTATAAATGCAAATTGTATATTCAACGTGTTAAAATACAAATTGAACAAATGTGTTTTTGCGACTTGAGTTTGAGTTGTTATTGACTTTCAACTTTAACAGGGATATATTTAAAATAAAAACCAAACTCGAATTAGGTGACTTTAATAAAATGCAGTTGATATTTAAATATACTTTTCTGCTCCGTCTCCCACTTTATCAGCTAAACTGAACGTATGAGGCTTTAAAAAGCTTTCAACACTAAGTTGATTGTCACTATCTCACTTTTGGTTTCATATTAAATAGCTAAAAGTTGCACTCAAACGATGCAGATGAGTTTATATCAAATATTTAAGTTGGGGCATTTTGCATAAATGCATAATCAGCATTTTTATTAAAAAAACAATAAACTTTGTTCAAAGGTTTCCACAGTTACCTTGTAAGGCGTTAAGTTAATTAGCTGTATTTACGTTTACATTATGTCTAATAAAACACATTTTAATTCATCTTTCTTTTCACTTACAGGTAAGTGTTTGTTTGGCTTGCAAAAACTTAATTAAATAGCGGCGTAAGTACTAAGTAAAAAGAAACAAAACAAAAAACACAATAACTAAACTAAGAACTCGTAGTTTGATAAGTAGGCATTAGTTAAGATTTAGCTTTAAACGATAAGCGTGGCATGTGACAAGTTTTAATTACCCAACACTCCGCTCCGCTGACTTAACATCATGACGACGAATCGCACATGTTTACAACGCAGTGGGAGGTGCAACCAATTATAATTTCGAAGGGCACTCACAGCGAGGGTGCTGTAGGGGCAGCGAGACGAATAAGACAATCTTAATGAGCTTGGCCAGAGCGTAAACGGCCATTATGGTGGCTTGCGGGCAGGGGAGTGAAGTAGGAGGCACAAAAGGTCTGTGGAATGTTGTATCCAGCTTTGGATGTTATCAAACTTCCGGCAATGCAATTTGTAAGCGTTTTGCAAGTCAAAGCCCATTCGGTAACATGTTCAATCATACTACGTTCGATGTGAGTGACGTTTTTGTGCAGTAGCAATTATCTGTCGATTGGCCTATCAATAACAGAAGTTGTCCATCTCCTTTCTCTCAACCCCGCAGCCACTTTTCTCTTTTCTGACGTTAAGTAAGCGTGCAATAAACTTGCATTCATCATCTTTAATGGCACAAAAGTGCAAAAACAAAGTTCTCAAGTTGTCTAACGGAAATGAAGAGAGTTTAATAAAAAAAAGGGCAGTTAAGTTGTTAATCATTTTCGTGTGAATTTTGTACGTATGCTACGTAAACGAAAGTTTAAGATCCAAGTCTACCAAGCTACCGCTAACGGTAGGCGTACAACAAATTATATCATATGACACTTATATTGTTATCTTTAAACGCTTCATACTAGTTTATGGATTCATCTTTAGTTTTATATATTGAATTAATGCTTATTAATAACCATTCGGAATAGAGTTTTCATTTACTATTGTAGTTTTCTCCGTTTTCCTTTCTGCCATTTGAATGCGAACTCAAAGGTTAAAGCCAGTTTCTGCCGTCCCAATGAAAACTCACAAGTGTAACATTTGTTTAGTGTTGGTGGCAGTTGTAGTTGTTTTTTGATTCAACTGCTGCTTGTTAGTTTAATTAGGTAATCGGCTTCTGTTTTTTTCCTTTGTAGTTGCATTTTAAATCGTACGTGTATGTGTTTGAATACAACTTTTGTGGGCGCCTAAAACACTTGCACAAACTCGCCATAGACTAGGCAGGAGGGGAGTCGAATACATAAAGTATTGCTGTAAAGTGAGGAATGTTGAGACGCGTTAGTTTTAAATACTTTTAGTTAAAGTGAAAAAATGTGAAACACTGCTGGAAATAGTTAAGGGATCAAGACACAATTAACACAGCTTGTTAGAAAGCTAAAATGAAAATATATAAATAAAAATAAATTGTGTCGCATATATAAAAATATACATATATATATATACATATATACCATATATATAACTATAGACATTTTTAATTGTTCTCGTTGTTCCGCGGGGAGTCGTTGTTAATGTTTGCAAATTTTTGTGGCAATCATTCGCCGCGTTGCACAAACGCTAATATAATGCCAAATACATTGCTGCCGCTGTAGTTGCACTCATCATCACTTCCAAGTCCATTGGCCAACGTTGTCTCAACTTTTCTAAAACTGATGCGCATCTGGGAATTGCACAGCGTTGCTGCTGCTGCTGCTGGTGTTGGTGCTGTTGGTGGTGTTGGTGGTGGTGCTACTGGTGCTAGTGGTTCCTGTTCCTGTTGCTGTTGCCGCAACCCACAACCCACATCATTATTGCCGCCAGTCAGGCAAAATGGCATTGGCAATGGCAATGGCAATGGCAGCCAACATGTTGGCTAGAAGCATGTCACTGGGCAACATGTTGGCTTCGCCCGGGTCGCAGGCAAAAAACAAAACAAAACGAAAGACAAACCGGAAACTGTCTACAGTGTATCGCTTTAGCGAATTGCCTTTCTTGTTGATATTTTTGCGTTGCTTTTGATTTCAAAATTTCATAATGAAACCAAAATCAGGCAGGCTTTCAGGTCTTTCACTTTATGCCTATTTGTGTGCTTCTCAAAATAATTTTGCTGGCAGAACCTACAGTGAAAAAACTAAATTTATAAATAAAAAATGTCAGACCTACCTTTTGTACGTCTTTCCCAAATATATTTTCATAAAATTGCTTTCGAAACACTTTTAGCCACTCAACGGACATCTTAACAGCAGCAAAACTGTTTAATTTTAGCTGTAGAATTTTTATTTAACAAATTTTGAACTTAAATAACTTTTGGCTCCACTGTGCAGCCGGTTGTTAGGGAAAACGTTGCTTCTGCAGTTTACTTATTTGCTCTGTTTGCTTTTACACCCGTTGCCTACCGAATATCAAGCTGCAGCGCTTTTATTCTTAGCGGGTTTTGCGATTTTTTGCCAGGCAGGCAATTGCAAACAAAAAAAATTGAAAAAATAAGCTAAAGAGCCAAAAAGCTTAGGAGCTGCAAGCAGCTCAAGCTGCTGCAGCCTGGTGCAGTTCTAACTACTTTTTCTGTTGCTTCTGCTTCTGGTTCCAGCTACCCATGTTGGCATTGCTCGCAACATGTTGAAAGCGAACCGCAACCGAGCTGTTTTCGTTGCCGTTCTCGTTGTCGTTGTCTTTGTTTGCTCGTCGTCGGTGACGAACCATTGCCGCTTGTCAGTTGCGTAGCAAACGACTAGCGTGAAGGTTTAGCCACCAGCAGCAGCAGAAGCAGCAATAGCGATTAAAGAAGCTAAAACAGCAAAACCGGCGGCAGCCACAGACACAGTAGCAGCAGCACGTGCTCACAACAGCAGCAGCAGCAGCAGCAATAAGCATTGAACATCAGCAACAATTGCAAGTGCCAGTAGAACGCGCTCGTGTGCATAATGTGTCGAGTGTTGAGCCATTTTTGTATTCTATTCTATTCTATTTGAACTATTTTTATTTTATTTTTTTTTGTGTGTATATTTTTTGTTGTTGTGCATGTTGTGTCGCGTGTTGAGTGCCAAAGGTGCTTGAAAAGCAAAATCAAAGTGCACAGCCCTGGCAAAGTGATGTGGTGTAAGAGAGAAAACAACAAAAAATAACGCCACATTCTTACACAGATACTACTACAACAACAAATCGTAAGCAATTAGTGCAACAGCAGCCATAACAATGGACAGAACTTGTTGCAGGGCACAAAATCCCAAATTGCCCCCGAAAAAAAAGATAAAGAAGAAAATTCACAAAACTTTCTGCGTGCGTGCGTGTGTGAGTGTGTGTTGAATGTTATTTTTTGTAATTTTTTTTTCTTGTTTTGCCATATATGTCTATGTGACCCATATATGGCTGTTACAGTTTATGTTTACAGCCCAAACTCAAATAGATACAGTGACACAAAATAAATAAATACAAATAAAAAAAACAACAACAACAACATTGAAACCATGATTAAACAGCAAAAAAAAACTAGTAAACTTTTTTTCTTCTGTGAGCGTAGGCGTAGGCTCTTGTCTCTTGTCTCTTGTTACAGTCAGTTCCCCATATTTATTGCGACAAATTAATCGCTTTTATTGACTGTTCTTGTGTGTTTAGCATAAATTTAAAAGCGCCGCCCAGTGTCGGAAAATCCAAAAGCTTCAGTCTAAGTGATTTATTGTCGCCAAGTTGAAGACAGGTAAGGGAGAAGGGGATATAGAAGCACGGGCATAGGTGTAGGTTTGTTAGCTGAACGCGCATTATCGCATTGATCTATTTACACTGCTAGAAATGAAAGAAACTTCAGTCTGCCGGGCCCCAACAAACAGATAAGCACTAAAAATACCATATTAATCACAATGATTAATGTTTGGCTTAAGTGACTCAAATGGGGAAAGTCGCTCATTTGATGAACTGTAGCTTCGGTTCTCAATGTTTGTGGCATATATTTGTGGCATGTGTTAAACGGAGAATGAAAAGAAAATGATCAAACAAACACACAATCAATAATAATTCATATCGCTTGCTATCAATTAGCGCAATAAACGCGTAAATTCTATTAAATCAAAACGACAATAGTAGAACACATGTTCCAAGTTCCCACCTTGCCCATTCCCTTGAGCGGAAACCAAAGTCGAGCGATAGAAAATGTCCCACACATTTTTTATGTTTATATTTGGGTTGGCCCCTGGCTTATTCGCTCTCACTCTCTCTTTCTCGCTCCCTCTCTCTCTCTCTCTCTCTCTCTGCCTGTTGAGGCAAAAAATAAAATGAAATACGGCCGGCGAGTCCAAGAATATTTGGCAGCAATCAAAAGTATTGGACGCTCAACCAAATGCTTGACGAAAATAAAGAACAAACATAGAAATCATTAAAAACACAACAACAGACAATGTCTACGAAAAACTTAACACATTATAATTTGTGTTTTGGGGCAGCGCCGAAACAATTTAAAAATATTCATCACAAACGCGACGAGCATGAAATGAAATGAAGAAAAATAAATAAAAACTATTAAATGAACAATTTGCATTTGCACACGAAAAGTAAAGAAAACAAAAACAAAAAAACCGCAAACAAAATGCTCTGCCAAAAACCATATAAGATATTTTATATGCAAATTACAAGAAATTTGTTAAGTCAACGTATCGTTATTATTCGCCAGTCAAATAAATTCAAGGCACTTAAATGTGTTTAAAGTAATTTTTGATTATATTACACACACAACGAACTCGAAATGCTCTAAGAAGGCAACAACAAATATACCAAACTTAATTGTATGTCATAAATGTAATACTTAAGTTTCTAGAAACATTTTACTATCTCCTTCACATTTTAGAGCACAGAATAAAGCTGATAAGCTTAAATACAAAAATCCCAGCAAAAATTCATATTTACCTCTGTATTTAACGAAAGTTTCTTATCGTGTATTGTTTATCAGGAGCATTAGGAAATAACAAAATAATATAGTTTTTGTGATTTTAAATTAAGTTTTACCAATCGACCGACTTGATCAGTAAGGGTATGCACTAATATATCTATATATATATCTCTAGTCTGTGGGAATTCATCAAACTGAACAGTTTTTGGCATTTTGTTTATGTTAAGTGCTCGTGTCGCATAATTGACGCATACCGCAATGCAACAAAGTGCGCCTACTTGTATCCCACAGATACGCAGATGAGCTCTCTATCTATTTATCTATCTTTGTGTCGGTCTGTCATGCAGTGTTTGTTTTAGTATGTGTGCGCAGCTTGGGCTTGGGATTGAAAAATTCTTTTTGGTGGAAATTTCATGTGAAACTTATTTATTTTTAAAACAATCACACACACACACGCATACATAGAAAACAAGAGAATATCGCGCAGTCGAGTGTATGAATTCTGTGTGCTCTGAAACAACGTCGAAGACAAGCGACAAAAATTTAACTATAAAATAAAAAAAAAACCGATACAAAAATAAACCGTAAGCCAAAAGCAAACAGTGAACCGACCGCCGGACCGAGCTGTCAACGCTGTCCAGCTGGTGTCAAAAAGGTGCGAAACAAGGACATAAAATATTTAAAGCAAAATCACAAAATTTTGAATTACTCAAAGTGCTGAAGAAACAAATAATTAAGAATAACATAACAAGCTAACATTAAGCAAAAACCGTTTATTAATGCTTTTTCTAATTTATGTGTGTAAAATTCACAATTTATGTGAATTATTTTTAATTTTTTAATTGTGTTTGTGGTTTTTTTTTTCAATCTTTGCGCGATTATTCCAAACAGTTTTGGACGCCTTTAAAGCGAGGCGCATATAAAAAAATTGCAATAACAAAAAAAAAAAAAAAAACAAATATAGAGAAAAATACAAAAAGAGAAAAACAGAAAGTTTCTCACGCAGCTAACGTAAAAAAAAACAAAAAAATTAAAAACCAGAAGCTAAAAAGCAATTAAAAACGAAACAAATTGTGCCGTAAGTCAAGTTGGGGGCACTCGCCCAACAAACAAACCACCCAACAGGAATCAAGAATAACAAACCCCCCACCAGCAACAATATAACCTGAACAAAAACACAGCAAGCAAGCAAGCAAGCAAACGCATTGCATCCGTTAAATAAACAGAATACAACAGCCAACAACAGCAACAATTAAAAAACACAAGGAAGATTAACAGGAACAGCGCAGCACTGCAAAAGGTAATTTGACAGCGACCAAACATCAACTAACTTTTCCAAATAATCTTAATAATAATAACTAAGTAACTGCGAATCGAAACTGAAACTCAAACTCAAACTCAAATTTGGAAGTTCTAACTAGAATTGAAACACTTTTGCACTCGTTATTTAATAAGTATATTTACAGTGAATTTGACAGCAGGCTAAACTCGTTACGCATACGCCGTGTATGCAACGTTGATAGAAAAGAACGGAACATAAACGAAGTGAAGTATTGCTATAGTATTGTCATTGCTGCAGTCGCTCTGGGGCTTAACACATTCGCACATGGTTGCATTTAATTCGATTTGGGGCTTTAATTATAAGCTCATATTTATTGCGTAATGGGCAAGTTGAAAAATTCGCCAAACTCAATGCATATAAATATTTACTTACATATAACAAACTTGCTCTGCTCTCTCTCTCAATGCAGTTGATGCATTGCTTAAAAATTTGATTTAACTTAAACTTTTGTATTATCTATTTTAGAGTCAATGTTTGTCAAGGCTAAACAGTTCCCAAAACTTCAATTTGGCCTCATTAAGTTAACCACTTGAGCCGATGTGTACATCTACGTCTAATCACAATTAGAGTTAATGCTGCAGTTTGATTCAATTATACTATATACATATTCATTTGCATATGTTTTCCAAATCGGGGTAGCCTAAGAGTATAAGCCTTTTAGCGTTTTTGGCAGGCATTTTGAAATGTGACGTGTGTGTGTGTGTGTGTGGGTGTGTGGCACCACAAACACTCAGTTGCACTCAAGCATCAAGCTAAAGCGGCACTTAACGAATGAAATTGCAACAGCATCTCATCTTGTTGCACTGTTGCTTCTGTGCTTCTGCTGTTGACGTTGTTGCTGTTGCTGTTGCTGTGTTGATGAGACATATAATTGCCGCATGATTGCCTTGCAGCTCAGACACTCAGTGCAACAGTGTTGCACATAAGTTAGCCTTACAACCAATCTCTCATTTACCAAAATGCATTCAGCATCAAAATTGGTTTATTTTTGGCATTTTTTGCTGTGACACGTTTCACAATCATATCGCTTACTACAGTCTGGCTAAATGCTTAAAGCTCTTAACTCGACCATATTTAACAAGCGGGGGTCTTAGAGGCAACAGCAATACAAACACACACGCGCACACGATAAGATAATATTTAGTAGAATTGTACAATTGTTTGTTCGATTGTACAACTAATAAGCAGAAGTACTTCGTGTCTCTAACAAATAAATAATAAAAAAAAAAATACATATATATATTTATAATAACCCGATTACAAGCTGTATACATTGGCTAATGTTTGTTCGATATTTGTTGGTTGGTTTATTTATCAGCAATTAAATGGGCGACATTGTGGCTGTGAGGCACATAAGTCGACACCCTATCAAGTTTTTCTAGTACCTGTTGCTTCAGCTAGATTTGAGCGTCTTGATAAGTGGGGGTCACATTTTTTTTTTTACAAATATGTATTTGTATGTCGATTGTGATAAGATGGAGATAAAGCTTAAAGTTTTTATTTTTTTTTTAAATTTCTTAATATTTAGTTGCCTGCCAAGGCGTGTCCAAACTTTTCGACCTGACTGTGTTCGAGACCAGCAATCGCTGTCAACTGCCTTCGGGCATGAACAGACTTACCAGCCTTACCCTGCCCCTTTCAACGCTTCTTTGTGCTCACTCGGCATTCAAGTGGCCTGGGCACTTGAGCAACACTTAAAGGATTTGCATTTACACAGTGTCAATTACTGTTATGCAATTTTAACCCGCTCTCTCTCTCTCTCTCTCTCTCTCTCTCTGTCCATCCCTCTAGATTGCAGTTGATTGGCAAATTCAGAATAATTTGTTGGCAATTTCACTAAAATATTGTCTTAGCAAAAATTGTACACAAAAGTAATACAACTTAAATTGTTATGTCTGATTGTATGCGGTGTTGATGTGCCCCAAAGGCAATTTATATTCAAATGGAAAATGCAAACAGTTACTGAGGTTTCGCCACATTTCTTCAAAATGGGTGAAGAACTAACTTGACTTTAGTGGCTGTAATGAAATGCAAGCATTGCATTTTATTCATGTGTTCAGTTGCTACGCAAAGAGGCAAAAAGGGCCTTCCCGAAGCATTTGTTGCATACCTACGTACATGCATGCATTTGACTTGTGGCAACACAGCTGCAACTGATTCTATTCATCGCCAACTGTATTCGATTTGCGTAATTGCTTTACTTCGAAGGCAGTATGCAAGCATTTCGTTCACAGAATACATTGACGATTGCAACGTGAATCCTATGATTCTGACAGTTGCACTGTTTCGGTTGCTGTATTCACTCATACACATGCATATAGTATACTTTGTATCTATATATATATATTTATAAGTTGGCATTGCATTTAGACAATTATTTTGTCTATGAATAGGCTTGCTTAGTCATTGGGGCATGTATAATATTGATGCATTTATAATAACGTCTGTTATTCATTCAATAGAATTGTACTTTAAATAAATAATACTGTCAATAATTGTATTCAATTAAGTTGGCGGTTTATTTGGCTATCGAACTCAAGTTTCCGTTACAGTTCAGAAAGTCCTTTTGCAATAAACATTTAAAGATCAATGCAAATACGGTTTTTAATAAGTTGCCGTTAAGTTGTCCACTCTAATGCTATTTGCAACTTGGCATTTCCATCAACAAGTGTGTAAATTGTCACACAGCATGTTGTCTTAATGCTTAACACTTTGTGCCTAGTCCGTTTCCACTTTGCCACGCCGTCGTCATTTTTAATAAACGTTATGTTTTTGGTAGATCGCGGCGGAAAACAATGCTTGTTACAAATAAATTCATCATATGTTGGAATGTCGATTGGATCCGAATCAGTTGTGTCATGCATCGTTGTGGCAGCCACAAATTGTCAATTTGTAATCGCTCGAAATTTGTTTAGCTTTTAATATTGTCAAAAATGTTGTTGTTTGCCAACAAAGTGGCTCGCACCATTTGAACTTCAACTTGACATAAATTGCATAGTCCTTTATTTGCCATTAGCATGCTACAACAGCAACAAAAACACGTTGTTGTTGTTGTTGTTTTAGAATAGCGATGTCCAACAAAATAAATGACTAACGACAGGTTGTGGCAGGTTCGATTTGTGTCTCAGTTTGGCATGTTTTGTCAGTTTTTTCTTTTTCATTGTATGCAAACTGGTTGCCCAACCGAGAACATAACACACACACAAACAAATAATCAATATGTGCGTGTGTATGTGTGTGTGTGTGTGTGTATGTATATCGCCATTTTGTATCCGCGTGGAGTTTGTGCAACATGCCAAAAAAAAAGAGCGTGAGGCGCACTCATTGATTGATTAGACAGTCTGGCAGCCAAGTGGATCAGTTTCAGTGGCAACAAGAAATCTATTTCATTATTTGATGGCCGTCAGGGTGCGTCTATTTAATTATAACAACACACAATGGTTGAATGTGTGTGTGTGTGTATACTTAATAATATTAATGTGTGCTGCTTGTTAAGCCACGGAAAAAGTTGCATCTGCAACCGCGAGAACCGACTAAGTCCAGGATCCCGGATTTTTAACACAAAATAAGTGGGCAGATAAAACCACGCACACACACACGCACACACACACACACACTTGCACACAACAAAGCTGCAGTTCCAAAATAATTGAAAAGTAAAGAAATATTGCGTATACGCAAGACTTGGGCACACAGCGCATGCTAAAGGCATTATACCCCGAAAAAAATAAAATAAAACAAAGTTCACAACGCAACTTCAACGCACTTTGAAATCAAACTTTTAGCTATAATTGACTTGTTCCATTATTTAACAGTGGAAAATCGTTAAAGGTTCTTTGGGTAATCCCATTTAAAAAGGGTCGAAAAAAGGCAGCTCTTGGGTATTTTTTTCTTCTTCTTGTTTTTGGATTTCAATGAACTTTTAGAACAATAACTTTAATTTTTATTTGCACCAAGTGAATTTATCCATTGCAAGAATAGATGTTCATATAGTAAGCATATGTAAAGAAATATTACCAAAAATTAGCGGAGCTATTTACAACTGGTAGTTTCAAACGCCGCCAAATGTGTCAAGAAGTTGCAAGACGTCGCAGAACGTAATTGAATAAGCAAAAAACAAGCAAGAAGGCTCTAGTCGGGAGAGCCCGACTAGAAGATACCCTGAGCCCAGTTGCAATAAATATATTAAATTTATATAAGACTTTGGTATACTGACTTAACTTCAATCGATTAAATTCGATATCTCCGGTGTTTCTTAATCGATTTGAACGAAATTTTCAGAAAAATTCTATCGTTACCAAATATTTCAGCCCCCATTTTTACAATTTCCAAATTCGATATTTTTTGTTATCGATTCCATATGTATATCGGAAACCAGAATAGTCATCGATAATTTGAAACAAACTTGTTCTGTTTATGGTATAGAAGAACTTATATTCAAGATCTGAAGTCTCTAGCTCTTGTAGTCTCTGATCAAGAATATATTTACTTTATGGGGTTGGAGATGCCTCCTTCTGCCTGTTACATACTTTTGCACAAAACCATTATACCCTTTTTAACCATTTAATGGGTTCAGGGTATAAAAGATATCAAAAACTATAGATAACGAGGGGCACTTTGCAAGGGTCGTCAACTCGAAAGAGTATACTTTGTACTATATATACATATAAAGTATATTTAAAGAACATAAGCAAGCTGTAATGGCCTCGCAGTAAGCGTATTTCCTAAGAGGCAGAGTGGAAAGAAGCTGTGCGAATGTGGCATTCTTAATGTTGACAGAGATTATGTGACAATAAGCTTAGATAATACATTTTGGGTTCGAGATGGAGTGGTAGAATGGGAGTACTTGGCTGCGCTCTGTTGATGCTGCTGCTTGTGTCGATGTCAACAGCAAGCAGCAAGCATTGAACAGCTGTCAATTGTGTAAATATTTTTTGTGTGGCAAATGTACAAATATAAGAAATGTCGATAAATCGAAAACACATGACATGAACAGCCAGCCTTGCATTAACAACTGCTGCGACTTGTGTCTTAATTTAAAAATAAAAAAACAAAACAAACAAAAAATGCGGCACAAGTGTCAAGCATTAATGAATAGACTTCGATACATCTACGTATACGTAATGTTTGTGTATTAGGTGAAATGTTGTCAGATTCAGTTAGCTAAGACATGGCTTATGCTGTTGTTGCTGCCTTTAGTTTGTTCAAATCTTGCATCTTGCTGCCTCTATCGCTGTTGTACGTTCGGTTAAATGGTTTAATCGTTGCAATTGCAGCTGCCAAGCATTGTGAACCGCATGCAAATTCAATTTCCCGACCGCCTGCAGCCCACTCTCTTTCTTTCTCTCTTTGTCTCTCTGCTCCTAGGGGTCGATCTCTCTCCCTTTCAAACTCTCTCTCTCTCTCTCTCTCTCTCTCTCTCTTTCTAGCACTTTGCGTATGTTTGCCATATTCATATGCCAATATGTCATAGCCACAAACGTTGAACCGCAGAGTATCTGCCAATAGGTAAAAGTCCGCCCGTATGGCGTTCATTGAATGGCACTGCTGCTAGGCAACCCATTCCAAATGCTACGACCAACCGGCAACACATTGTTCATCTCTATCAATTGACTGCTTGGTTATTAAGTTGGTTTGCTGACCGCAAAATATTTGAACGGCAGCCCAGAAAATTAATGAGCATCTGCTTTTCGCAGGTGGTTTCGGAGCAAGTCTAACGACAGTCTCGTTAGGTCTTAACACTTTTCCATTTGTTACTTGAAATGCAAATTTTGCAAGTCTGATTTAAGTTTGTTTCAAGATTTGTGTCCATTTTTTGGCTATTAAATTCCTCTGTTCAAGCCTGTGCAAAAACAATAAAAGACAAACCGCCAGAGGCCAGCAGCTGCACTGTTTAAATATTGAAAATCGATGAGTCAAGTAGCGGTTTTGACTTGCGGCAAGCGGCATTCGGCATGTGGAATGCGGCATGTTGGGTATTTGGTTGTTCAGTTGTGTTCTGTTGATTGTGGCTGTGATTGTGAAGCATGTAAATGCTGAACTGTTTTTTATTGCCAGCGCTCCTTGTTGTGTAGCAGCAGCAGCAGCAGCAACAGCAGCATTGATTTTGGCAACGGCTGGCTTAGCTTTGCTTTGCTTTGCTTTTGCCTTACAAACTCTAGAGGCCAAACAATCAAATTCAATTATATTTTATGTAATTCGAAACGCCGCTTCGTATAAGCAATTTTAAGCGCTTTTACAATTGTTGCCGTCAAATGTAAAAGTAATTTAAACTGTGCCATTGTGCGATTTACTTAAGCCTGTGAAAAGATATATATATATATGATGATACAGAACTGATACAATAGATATAGGCATTCTTTTTGATAATATTCAAGCTATTGTAAATAAGCAAAGGTTTTTGTATCGTTGGTAGCCTAACATAAGTTTTATTTCACTGAACACAATTTGATTCAAATATGAAAATTAGAAAATTATTATTTTAATGCATTTGATTTTTGCCAACATTGCTAACAATTTGACAAAAGTTATTGAATTTTATTGTAATTAATTTGTGTGTGACGAAAAAAGAATCACAGCTTCTAGTTTGTCAAGTTCTCTGCCAAATTTATTGATTTCCAATCAAATTTCCCTTTACTTTACATTCATTTTTAACGATTGCATCACAATCACAACTGTTGGTTGTCACCCTTGACCGCCCACCCCTTGACAAAAAAAAAAAAAAAAAAACTGCAAGGGAAGCTAAACGCGAAGCGACAGCTGCTTGAGATAAAAACGGAGATTGGTGTCAAGCTGACCTCTTGTTGAACAGATCAGAGAGAAAGAGAGAGGAAGAGAGAGAGAGAGAGAGAGAGAAAGGGAGACAAAAGAGAATTGGCTTTCATTAAGGTCATCAAAGCCGGCTAGGCAAGCAACGCGCTGTGTGGCCTTTAGCCATGTACTAACACGCATACTTTTATACACTATAAACAATTTCATATACTACAATCTTACAACGACATCTTTATCATCATCATCATCGTAGTTAGTGGCAGCTTCCTTGTGATGCTGCTTCCTGCCGTTTAGACTTCAAAGCATTTAATTTTTCTCCGTATTGCTTGACTTGTATGTCATTGGTTGTTTTTGCAACTTCCTTTTTGAAGTCCAACTTTTGAAATAAACTTGCTGCCGTATCTGCAGCTGACAGGGGCAAATGTATGCGCCAGTTGACGCACAATTTAAAAATATTTATTCGTTTCAGTATTTATGCACAATTAAAACCATAAGGAACAAATAAAATAGAACACATTCTGAATGGGCCATATCAATCAATCGCTTTTAATGGTTCGAGTGATTCGCTTTTCATGCCACACAACTGCCCCTATTTAACAACAACAACAACAAAATTCTCTCTAGTCCAAACAAAAATGTGATATTAATAAAATTGCTACACACTTTGCAAGCACATTTTGTTGATACATATTTATTTATATAACTACATTCAATTAGCAAATGAAAAGATTTTATAAAAAAAGATTTCATTGAATTTTGCTGGCAAATACGGTCGAACTGCCATATAACGAACTTCCAGCAACTTGGTGCAATCAAAAACCAATTCTCTATAACGGAACTTTTTTATTCCCCTTGATATTCAATATGTGGCAGCTTGACTGTATCGTCTTTTGTCTTTGTTTTGTTTTGTCCATTGATTTAACAATTAATTTATTTATATAATTCATTCAGTTTTTATGGGCATTTGTAAATTTGTAGTGCCTGGTCAGTTGGAAATCTGTTTTCGCTCAATCAAAGTTACGCGTTAATTAAATAATTCAATTATCTGCCAATGCTCATGGCAAGAACAACAGCAACAGCAGCCAAATCAAATTTAAAAGCACGCTAAAAATTCTTTGCAAATAATTTGTCTTTTTTCTTTCTAATTTGTAATAATTGCTGTCTTCTTGTCTCTTCTTGTCTTCTCATAAATAAATTACTTAAATCTAATTGAAATTTATGAAATTTGGTTCGCTACCCTTTGCAATACACTTTCCAATGAGCATTGTACTGCTGTTCTCTAAGTAGACATGTAACAGATAATAATAATACTAAAAAGAATCTCAGCTTAAAAACCAAAACAAATTTCACTTAAGATAAGATTGTTGCATAATGTGTAAATGTGTGTGTGTGTGTGTGTGTGTGTGAGCAGGGCATTTAATGAGGCGGCATTCGCAGTAAAACTTTTGTTTCCTGTTTATGTTTTTAGGCCCGCTGGGGCAATTAAGCTGTTGCCAAAAACATTTAAATCCAAGCCTTTTACTCATTTAAAATTCCTTTTATGTATCGTCGGTCTAACTTACAGTTAGTTTCTTCTCTCTCTCTCTCTCCTCCTGTCCCCACTACTATCTGACATGGCTTATGATTCGCTCTGCCAGCCCGACTTTTGCTCTTTGGCAGCCATTTTGTTGTCGCTGGTTGTGTTTTGCTTTTATTTGTAGCTGCCAACTGCCGACTGTTGCCCGCTTTCCGTTAGCTGCTTTTGCTACCTGTTGTTGTTGTTGTTGTGTAGTATATGAATTCGCAATGAGTTTTTGATTAGCTTTTGACAGAGTACAACATAAGCAAGCAACTAACAACCCAACAACATAAACTAAAATAATCTTCAATGTTAGTAAGTTTCTGACAAAATGCTAAAGTTTACTTGTGGCCATCCTCAACTTTGACCATAAACCGTTTTCAGTCTGAGTGTGTAAAAAGTTACTCAAAGTGCAAAAATAATTAATTAAGATGCATTTTGTTCGTTAAACAAATCGAATGTTAAGGATTCAATTCAAAGTCATGACGTGACACTAAAGCTCTTCAAACTCAAATTACTTAAACTTTCTTTATAAACATTATTTAATAAGTGCCTCAAAAAGAACAGCCTGAAGCCGAACAACTGCAACTACAGTTAGTTGCATTACTATTATCGTTCTTGCCTTGGCTACTTTTGCCCGATATGTTATTTCTTTTTAAACAAACTGATAGACGCTTCAAAACTAGCAATAATAAATTAGTTGTTAGCTTTTGAACATTGCCCCAAGGTATACTTAACTAGGTAGTCGCACTCGCTCTCTCATGTTGCCTTAAAATAAAATGAGTACGAAAGAGAGCGAGAGCGAATGGATAGCAAATTCCTACATTGGTACTTTCTTTTGTCAAAGGGATGCCTATTAAAATAATAAATGCAAAATCAGCTTAAAAATAGTTGCAAAGTGCAGCACAGACTTTTTGTTATTTTTCTTGTTTTTTTTTTTTTTTTGTATTGGGTGTCTAATGGAATCAAGTGAAAGTTGTGTGTGTAGGCGTGCTGATAAAATCTGCTGCCAGTTAGGAAAGTTGCTGGCCAACAAAATTAAACGCTATGCATGGCAATTAGTGCCAAAAGGCAACCGCTCATGCCGCCAGCCGGGGGATGCACCTCTTGTTTCACCTAAGCTAACGTTCCAAAAGTGCATATGCCAGCTGCAGCTGCCAAAGCCTCTACCCATACATAAGCACCCACTCACGTACCCACACACGCACACACACACACACACACACACACATCTCTATCAGCGCTTTGTCAACTCTTTAGGGTTTTTGTTGTTGTCGTAGGCTGCTGCTGGACTTCCATGACATTTGAAATATGCACCGTTCATAGTTCAACAGCTAAAGCCAATTATGACTAAGCGCCTGTGTATGTCTGGCGTTCAACAAATGGCAGAGTGTGGGTGTGGTGAATGGCAAAGCAATTTGCCAACATTCAGGCTACATCAACACCCAACCAATTGGCCCAGTTTAGTTATTGTAGCTGCAGCAGCTGCGACATTTTTGCATGTTTCATAATGATTGGTTTTTTGTCACCCTCTTTTATATATATATATATATATAGAGTATATATTTTAACGTTTTTTTATACACAACAACTTTTGATATGGCTATCGGTTCATTGAGTAATCGCATCGAATGTATTTTAAAAGTTTTGTGGCCAAGAACTTTGGCGAGAAAAGAGAGAAAAGTGTAAAGTTTTTCCCAACCATCTGCACCTGCTGTCAGAATGGTCAGACAAAATGTACGAAAAACGAAGATGTAAAAGGAAACGTGCGCACGCTACATTGCCTTACTGCACCTGCAATTGTGCAACATGCCACTTGCCACTTGCCACTTGCATTTCCGCTTTGTGCACCAATGTTTCCTACACCCACCGTCATGGACACAACATCGACTTCAATTACTAGCGCTTACGCGTTCCTGCCATACGTTGCCACCGTTTGCTATTGGTGGCAGCAAAGTGCTCAACCAATTGGAAACCGAATTGGAACCACTGTCAATTGGATTTAACAACGAGTGGCATTTGCAACAAATACTCCAAAGCATAACTTACCAAATCGCAATCCTTCCTTTTTTTGTTACCAAAACCTTTTTCTTGGCCAAAAATGCAAGTGGAGCTGTGAAAACAGTTGGAAACTTCTTGCTGATCGGCCAAACAGCAAATCATGAGATGCCCTGTGAATAGTGTGAGCATATATTTGGGGTCAAACTATTTTCAAATCCTTTATACCAAAATATAACTGAAATCTCTTCAACATTATTGAAGACATATAAATGAAATTATTGATATTTTATTGTTTAGTTCGGCTTGGGAATGATTTTTAAGAATATAAAAAAATTCTTTAATCCAAATTTTCTGGCTTATGAAAATCGTTGGGACTTAAAAGCCACAGGCCTGCGTTGATGTATAAAAGTAATTATATAATAGTATAACTTGTTCCTTGATGAATACAAATTAAAAATATAAGAATATATAAAATAATTATCTGGAAAAAATTAAGTACAATTGGCTTGCAATAATTATGTATTTGCCTATGTGAATAAACAATAGCGTGGTATCTGTTCGTCGAGCAACTCTTTAATCGACCAATAACATTGAAGAATGAATTGCGTTTGTTTGCATGTTTGTAACCGTTTTTTATGCTCCGTTTCTTTTCTGCTTCTTCGACATTTTATTGGCGTTCTCTCTCGCTCTTACTTTCTGTGATGGCGACTTTTCCCTTCTGCCGATGGTGCCGCTGGCTGCGGCGTCACCTCGTAAGTCTTTCATCATTTTTATTGGTTTTGCTTTTGCCTGCCTGCCTGCCACACAGCCTCAGCCACTCTCTCCCTCTCTCTCTCTATCTTTTTCTCTCTCTCTCTCTCTCGTTCTTGCTATACAAACCCATGCTACCCTACCTACTCCACCCCTTTTTTGCGTATGTTGCGTATTCAAAATATATTAATTTCACGCGCTTTAAAACTGAAAATCCCATGTGCAAAATCCAAACTCCCCTCACGCACAGTGCATGATTAATTATACGTGTGTGTGTGTGTGTGTGTTTATGTGCATGTTTACGTGTGTGTATGTGTGTGAAGTCGATAAATGATGGCCCCACTACACTCGCAAAAGAAACTTTTTTCGGCTGTTGCTTTGGCTTCTTTTTCTTCTGGGATTGAACTGAAATTGAACCTTGTCTCGCATCTGTTGGATCTTTCGGGACATAATTAGCGGTGTCGTTAGCTTGTTTTATGTCGCTAATCAAGTTGCCCAAGCCCCCCAATCAGGGTGGCATTAGCTAATGTTCAAAAGTTTAGTCTGAAACTTATTTTATAAAAGTATGCAAAAAAATGAAAATTTTTTGTAGAGTTACTTCTATACAGTAGATATGTATATGCATCTATATCAAGTTAAAAGAGAAATGCAATCATTGCCATTGTTTTTTTTTCCACATTCTTCGACAATTCTGCTCTGCTTTTTCCGGCTATCAAGTTGTCAGTCATAAAATGTGCGCAGACAAACATCGCAGCGAAACATCCAAGCTCCTCCAATCAATCTGTGCCGCATTGTTGTTGTTTTAGTATTTGTTGTGCCGCTCTTTTGTGTCACCAGAAAGGGCTTGTCGCTTCTCGGAGCAATGCAAATATTTTGCATAAACTACAAGTGTCAGCCAGGAGCAGTCAGAAGTAATTTGAAATGGAGGAGCAGCAGCAGGCAGTAGACAGAGCGAAGAGAGAGAGACCTTAACTTCCGTCAACTTGATGCCAAACGCTGACATAGATGTAGCTCTAGCAATTGTATATATCTATATATATATACATATTTATGGGTTTTCTTAGAAACAAACAGTTGAAGAAGTTGCAGCAGTTGCAGCGGTTGCCAACGAAATAAGAGAAGCAACAGTTATCATACTTCTTTTTGTGACTGCAGTTAAAAAATAGTTGGAACACATAAAAGCAAAATAGCAGAAAAAAAAAAATCAAAGGTTAAAAATAGTTCGAAACAGCTTTATGGGAGTTTTTGCAAAAACTCCAGCTGCCAATATCTTAACTTTTAAATAAAATAAATCAATATAATTTAATGTTAAAAAAAGCACAGTAAAACTTTTAAGAATTCAGTTCAGTTAAACTATTTATTTTGAAAAGCTAAACAGTTATTCTAACTGTTCAGATCAGTGTTTATATTTTGATTTTTAAAAAAAAAAAAAAAAAAAAAAAAAAAAAAATTGATAGATTAAACTATTAAAACTAAATTTTGATTAAATATCCTGCATTCGAGTCAAAATACCAAAATTCTTTGAGTGTAACACAGTATAGTACAGTCAAGCTGCCATATAATGAATCTCTAGTGGACAAGAAAAAGCATCGCTGTTGACAAAATTCGAAATATAGAATGGATTTCACATTTAACGTAGTTGCAGTGTTCTCCAAATTCGAATTCGTTATATAGAAAAGTTCGTTATATGGGTGTTCGACTGTAGAGTAGCTGCATACAATGCGTCAAGGATGCGCCAAGCAAGGCACAAACAAATACAAACGCATTGATAAGCATAATAGATGGTTCGAGGCAAAAGCTGCCCAAAAGGATTCAGTTGCAGCAATTGTGAATTCTGAACCAAGTTTTGTGTGTGGATGTGTGTGTGCGTGTGTGGGCCGTGCCATTCATTTCTGCACCACCCACATAAGCCTTAAGCGCATCAACATTTATGGCTTGCTTGACCAATCCCAGCTGACCAATATAGCAAAAGGTTGTACGGATAGAACAGCAACAGAGAGAATGATAGAGTGCGAGAGAAAAGTTTTAGTGCAGGCAACTTAGAGCTTTAAGCTGATTTGTGCCAGCCCGTAGCCAATGTCACTGTGAGTAGAGAGACAATGAAATCATTTAATGCCCCTCAAATCGGATTCACTATTGTGAAGCCTTAGCCTTATTTCATAAAAGTAGCCCAATAATTTCTATGTCCATGCCGTAGAAACAGTGTGAAAAGTGTGTCTCACACCAGCCACAAAAATCTCAAACGCATTCATGCATTGTTTGTGTGTGTGTGTTGTGTGTGTGTGCATTCGATTCTTAGTACATATTTCGAAGTGTTTTTAATTCTTCAATGTACAACTTACAATAATTGATTGATTGTGCGCTCCATTATTGTTTCAAATCTCTTTCTTTCAACAATCCTTTGATAAATGCTATCATAAAGTCTTTCTACTGTACAAGAATTTAAATTGCTTTCTAACTAGTTTTTTTGATGGTGTTGCTTAAATCGGACATTAGTTTCACCTAATTTCTAACTAATTAAATACGCTGTCAGACGCACATAACAAATACCTCAAATCTAAGATCCAAAAAGCCGTTGAGCAGTAGGAAATTGACTTTCTCAAGCTCTTTTTATCCGTTTGATGCTTCTGCTGCTGTTGTTGTTTGTTGTTGTGTGTTGTGTGTTGTGTGCTAATGGCCATAGTGTCTATGGCAGGGCTTAAGGGATTGTTGTGGGAAAATCCTTTGTTATTCTGGTTACAAGGTATTTTGAGACAGACAACTCAAAGAGCTGAGTCATTTTTGCACTTAAAAGCTTTTCCATGTTGGTCAAGTCACGTCAAAGTTGTTGCCTTTGCCGTTTTTTTTTTACCCGCCAGAATGCCTGCCTGTCACTTTTCCTGCTTCAAAAGCAACTTTTCAGCGACTAGCGTCCAACCTTCAAACCACTTCAAACACAAAAACCACAATAGAAACTTATCAAACAAAAAATTAACAATGTAGAAATAGCCAATAGCTGCTGTTTTTGGCCCTGGGACTGCCAATGAAATTTCCAAATTTTGCATTTCCAACAAAACTCACGAAATTTGAAGCGCAAATATAGCTGCAAAGCCTTCCGCCGACCAGCATGGCATTGATGAACACCACCGTATTGGTAAATCAAATTTTCAAATTAATTAATTTTCCGGCTCAGAGTGTCAAATGAGTAGAATTCAAATTCATACGGTGAAAATGATTTCAATTGCATTTGCGCATATTTGCATAATATCGATGGGAGCATGTTCAGCAATTTTCGACTTAATGAACTTAATGCACAAACACACAAACTTAGTCTAAGATTTAATATGCAGCTTTGTATATTGAATGGTTGGCGGCTTGGCGGTATGGAGGTTTGGCGGTTTGTGTCCAAAACGTACGCAAGTTAATCCGATTAAATGGCAACATCAATTTTAATTGAATTTTCAAGATAATAGTTTCCACTTTAAAACCTCTTTCTACCTCCTCTTCGAGAACAAGCATTATTTTTTACCCCCTAGAGAGAGAGAGAGAGGGAGAGACAATGTCACAATGCCATACAATAATAATGTATGAGGAATATGTTGAACATGGGTAAAAACAAGCGACACGCGCCACAATCCTGGGGGCCAAGCTAAGCAGCAACCTGTTGACTAAATCTGTGGCTGCCACTGAACAACATCATCAGCTTGTTTTTAATACTCATGTGTGTGTGTGTGTGTGTGTGTGTGTGTGTGTGGATACTTATTTCGGTTTGAGCTTGTTGCCTGCGCGCTTTTATTGTCCCTAATCTTGTCTGGGGCCGGGGACTTACACGAAAAATGAACTTATTGCTCTCAAAACAATGAAAATCGATAAAAGCACGGCAAGATATAAGACCCAAACAGCACACACACACACACGCAGTTCACATAAAGGCACATTTGGCCAATTTATGCCACAAGCAAATTATAAAGCAAAAACCAAATACAAACAAAGAACGCATCAAAAGCAACAAAATTTTCATTTAATAAACACACACACACACATCACACCGCACTCTATATGCACTTGGCAAAAAAAAGAAATAAAAATAAAAAACAAAAACAAAGAGCTGAGCTTAACTTAGACATAAAAAATATGTCAAACTTAAAGCGAGAGAATGAGTCAAAAAAAAATTTATGGCAAGCAGCATAAATAAATTATTATAATACATCTTGCAAATTGCTTAACAAAGCTTGATTTACCTTTAATAAAGCAAGGGCAGTGAAACAAGCGACGGGTAAACATATTAGGGCTTATTGCCTGGAAATTTGCTCATATACAAAAATATATGCCGACTTACTTTTCTATGGGCAAAAATGCTATCACAACTTTGTTATGAATAATGTTGAGCGAACAATTTGATAGTCATGCGGAGGGGGCAGGGGATGTGTGAGTGTGCGCCACATCGAAAATTCTCCTTTGCATAACAATAAATATAAAAGCCCCATCTAATTATGCTACAGAAATAAATATGTACATATATGAAAAACAACAAAAACATGCGCTAACATCAGCAACAACAAAACAAAACACACAGAATTTGTGGCAAATCATTTTAAATTGAGTAAAGCTCAAGCCTTGACACACACACACAACAACCACCAACAATGGCAACTCACAAAAATAAAAATAAAAATAATAAATGCAAATAAGGTTAAATACTCTGACTGATAATACCGAAGAACTCAAAAGTAAATCAGCTTACTTTTGGAAAAGTAAATATAAAAATTGCATTGCTTAAATATGAATAGCTCAAATTTTGCAAGTATTCAAATACAGAATTTGAGGCAAACACAAATATATTAAAAACGATACAGAGTTAAAAATAATTGGTTAGTTGTACATTATATTTGGTTGTCAAACAAGGGCTTTGCCATAAAGAATGCATAATTGATACTATATTTATGTACTAGTATCTATGTGTTTAACTTGTTTTTGCAATTTGATGACTTTGTATCAAAGCCTGTCCGTGCTGTTTTTAATATCATAAAGTCTAAAGAAACTTAATTGCAGATGTGTGTGACAAAAAAGTTATTTAAAACACAGATAGTTAGTTGAGACCCAGGTGGATTGAATTGTGGATTAATTTACGTAAAGCTTTTTAATGAGCGCAGAGGTCGTGGGGATGTCACCATATTTTTGTGCAACAATTTTGATTAGTCAGCATTATAATTTGTTGTTGTTGTTGTTTTAGCTGCTGTTGACCCTTACATATTATTTGCCTACTAATTTGTATGCAAAAACAACAGGATGCCACTTCGCGCAGCAGCAAAGGGGCACATACGCAAACGCCTTTCGCAAAGGCAGCATGCCGTGTCTTGTCGTGTTTTGACATGTTGTGTTGTGTCATGTTGTGTTTTGTTTTGTTTCGTGTTGAGTTGAGTTCTCACAAGCACAGGCCGAGTGCAAACAGCTTCCGTTTCCGGTTCCCATTTTGGCATTTTGTAGTAGTAGTAGAAGACGTCTCGTGGCAACCTAGCCGCACTTTTCAGCTCGAACTGCCTGCCACTGCCACTGCCACTGCTGTGTGCTCAAGGGTTGCCGCCTCGCTGAGCACTTGAGCACTGAACAACAGCAACAAGAACAACAATAGCAGCAGACAGGATTGCACAGCGTGCTACACAGCAAAAAACAAATGAAGGCTTTTGTTTATTTTTCCTAAACAATTTCCAGCGAACTAGTTATTTACAGCTTAGAAGTGTGGCATTATTGAAGTGAGGTAGAGTATTAGAAATACAAGGAATTTAAAAGCAGTTTGTGCAGAGCTTAGGTTAAATATAAACTAAATAAAATGCAAAGTATCTATTAATACTGAGCTTTTACTGATTTTATGTGTTAAGAATCTGAATTTTGCGTTAATAATTACATAATCTAAGTCACTTCGCAATTTACCCAAACATTTTGTAAGCAAAATTCTATTAAATCGGTTTATTTTTCTTCTGTGTATTCGGCGAATTGATGGCGTGTGTTGAGTTGGATTGGGAAGGGATGTGGTGCAGTAAACGATTCGGGGTAAATGTAGCTGAAACCACTTCATAATTTAATTAGTGCTGCTGCAATTTAGACATCTTCTAGCAACTGATATAAAATGTGTATAAAGGTGAATGTGTGTGCAAGTGTGTGTGTGCGTGTGTGTGTGTGTGTGTGGGCTATATGCAGGTAGCATGAAAATACATTATTAATAATTATTATAAACAATTTTACGCACATTGTGATAGCAACTTGCCACAATAACCACAAAAACAGCAAACAAGAAGCTTGTAAAATATTGTTGTGGGGGGGGGAGGGGGGAGGGGGAGTGGTTGAGGGGCGCGCAGTAACGAGGTATTACGTTGAAAAGGAAAATGTGTGTTGGATAGTTCAAATATCTTCTTACACAAATTGCTAGCTCTCTTTCAAAAGCCGCAAATAAATAAAATATGTCTGAAAAATGTGAAATCTAAAACATGAAGCATGCTTTCAGGCGTTTAACAAAAAACAACAACAAAAACATACAAAGATGCAAGCAAATTTTCAGAAATGCTCAAATCAAACAGATAGAGAGAGAGAGAGAGAGTGTGTGTCATGGAGTAAGAAAAAGAGAAATAAAAAGACAGCTGGAGTGAGCCAAATAGAACAAAGAAATAAACGCAACGCTACGAAACGAAACGAAACGAAACGAGACAAGACAAGGCGAAAGCAAAGCAAATACAAACTAAGAAAAAAAACACTGCAAGCTGAAAGGCAGTTGACGTAAAGGAAAAACCAAATAAAAATGTTTTTCAAGTTAATGAAAATAAATTAAATATTTGGACAAGTGGCAAGCATATAAACAAAAAAAAGCCCGGAAAAAAAGTTAACAAAATAGAAAAAAAAACAAAGACAGAGACACAACGAGGCAGAGCGACAATGACGATAATGCGTGTTGCAAATTATTTCAACCAAAATAATGAGGAATCAATTTGAAAACAAACGTTAAAGAAAAAGTTAAACAAGTTGGCAACGCTGCCAATTGCCAGAGTTAATGGCAAAATTATGCTCAATGGAAAACTGCATATGTTTTTGTACAAAAAAGTCGAAAACCACTTAACTTCCACCAGATCTCAAGTGGCTTGAGCTGCAATATATTTGTTGGGATTTCGCTTTTCTTGTGAAAATATTTTAACTTGAAGCTGAAATTAATTTTGTAAGCTGTCAACTTGCTTACGCAAAGCTTGCTTCACAAAAAAAAAAAAAAAATCAAAAAAATTCATTTTTGTAATAAAACAAAGAAAATAAGTAAAGCAAACGTTACTTAAAACCATTTCATCAAGACAATACCCTCAGGTATGGTCGGATCTGAGCAGCAAATGAAAGATGATACAAATCTTTTTTTTCTTTTTCAACAACTTGCCTACACTTGATATGTATGTTTGTGTGTGTGTGTGTTTGTTTTCTTATGATTTACAGCAGCTGCTAAAGTGAAGTTTTTTTGGTTTCCTTCAACAACAGTTGATACAGTTACCATTGCCTTACCTATTACTTGGCAGCTGTAATAATTTCAGTTGATAAATTCTGTTGTGCTTTTGAATCCTGCAGACATGAAATGTTTAAAGAGGTGGCATCTTAGCGCAGTTTTATTTTTTTCGGTCAACCTAATGCTTGATAGCCTAAGGCAACATTCACAAAATGTGGTTGAAATAAACACATTTCAATTTATGAAATAAATAACTTTCTTTTTTCAAAATTCAACAAAGATCTTACAAAGATAGAATATGAACATTGATTAATATAGTACATACATGAATCGACTTTCTACTCCAAGTACAGGGTATTCTTAAGCACACGCCTTAACAGCATTTTTAACTAGCTTGTCCCATACTCTTTGGACAGGTGACAAATAATGCATGTTATTCATTGAATTAATTGTATTGTTATATAAGTGCCAAAACGCAAAAAAGTATGCTACACAAAACAAAACAAACAGCGAACGACAAAATGGCCACAAAATGGCACAGTTAAATGTTTGTGTGTGTGTGTGTGTGTTTCTATAAGAGCACATAAATATTTTGACAACGCAAGCGATACTCACACACACACACATGCACATGGTTAAAGAGCGAAAGAGAGAGAGAACGCTTAAAAGAATCGAACAATGTCAGCCAAAAATATTTCGGGCGAAACCTCATCGTACAGGTTGACGCATGCTCGCACACACTGATATGTGCATGTGAGTGTGTATTCGAGTGTGTACAAAACAATTTGCTGCAAAATCTCTACAGCACGCACACGCACACACACACACGCACGCAGAGACGCAGCGAAAGCACATCAAACGTTTGCATTGTCTGTCACAGAAAAACACACAACCACCAATACACTTTTAACTATGCGTACACACACACACACACACACTCACTCACATACTAACATTTACATGTGTAACACAGCTACTCCCACAATGTCAGATTTCCTCCTGCATTTGCCTTTAAAGCTCTGAAGCCGCCTAAATGCCAAAATAAAAATTCCTCAATTTTTTTTTTCGTTCACATCGATTTTGCATTTCGTGTTGCGCTTGAATGTCACTACTCCACATTCACCCCCATAAACCCCCCCCTCCTTTCCCTCTTGGTCTATCCCTTACGATTTGACGACCCCATTTTTCTTACCTTTTTTGTTGTGTGTGTGTTTTTTGTTGTTGTTCCGTTCTTGTACACGTTGCGAACGTAACTTCGTAATTCTTTCAATATTTTTTGCCCATGGCTTTCAAAAGTTTGTGTGTGTGTGTGTGTGTGTGTAGCAAATTGGTAGCAAGTTGTCCGCTTTGCGCGGGTGACCCAACTCAGGACCAAGCCATTTGAGTGTTTGACAGAGTGACAGAGTGACTCTGCCTGAACTGATGGAATGATTGGGCGATTATGTAACAATTTTCACAGCCCTGGCCTGCAGCCATGTTTCAGGCTGTGATACACAAAAAAAAAAAAAATAAAAAATAAGATTAATCAATGCCCATTTATAAGCAACAAACAAAAGCACAATCTGAAAATGAAAACATTTTCTCATTCTGATCCAAACCATTCGATAATGAATTATTTTAAATTAACCTAAGATATTTCATACTACAAAATACCTGAAAAAGGGATGTATACTATAAAGTATATATAAACTTTATATAAATTGGCATTTTGATTAAGCTTGTAAAACGTAATGCAGTAGTTTGGCTTTAAAATGGAATTCAATAACGTAGAACTCAAAATTGCTTGTCTGCCATCTGTCAATAGCGAAATATTTCATTTAGAGCTGCCATCAATTTGCAACTGCGCGCTAAACGGCCAAAGCAAATCATTCGTAACCAAAATCAACAAATAGCCTTATGAAAAATGTAATATTGCAAAATATTTCTTCCAGCCCAGAACACAGAAACTTAATGAGTTTCGCAATAAACTGATGAGTGCTGCTGTTGCTGTTGCTGATGTTGCTGCTATGCTTTTGACTTATCAGAGTCGACCGTGTTAGCCACATTTACCTTGCAACGTCACCTTGACTGTCCACCCACACAGAGAGTCTCTCTAACGAGGTGCCTATCAAAAGGTCAGACCTGTGTCAGTCAGCTCTCTCTCTCTCTCTTTCACGCCCTCTCTCTCTATCTCTGCCTCGGCCTCAAAGTGAACTACAACCTCAAACCATCATCATTTGCTTTTGCGGCTTATGTGGCAACATCGCCGTCACCTCCAACGTCTCCGACTCAGCGTCAGCGTTACCCTTTTAACTCTATTAACCAACCTAACCCCACCACCACCCCCCCTCCTCCTCCCCCACCACTTACACACACGCACACACCTTTTTACTTTAATTCTACTTGCCCTGTCTTTGTTGTTTGCCTTTGAGCTCGTCACTTTCATTTTGATTGGTTATTTGCGTACAACATTGGCTTTAAAGCCTCAACCTGATCTCCCCTCCCCTCTTCATTCAACAGCCCGCACAATAAATTAAGCAAATTTATGGCTAACCCCCTCGAATTTCTAACCCAACACCTCCCAGCCAATGTATTCATTGCTTAGCCATTGTATTCATTGGCTCTGTCTTTAACTCATTTACACTTGGCAACAACAAATTGAATTTTCTCTTCTATTTTAAGCAGGCGCTAAAGTGTCAAGAAGTCTTTTTTGTATATAATTGATTGGTATATTCAAGCTTGACAAGCTTTATTTTCGATTTTTTTGCTGTTGAATTTTTCTTCAAACTAATGACTTATTCTTCAGGCATGAACATAATATAATACCTATGTATATAGAAGTAAATAAGACTTTAAACATGCAGCAGGCAGGCCAACTGAGAGTGCAATAGAAACAGACTCACGCTCTAAGAATACATTTTAAGACCAACGCGGAGTCGAACGAACTCAACACCAGTTAAGGCTGGAATATCCATTAGTTTAAACTCTTTCTCAACAGAACTTAAATGTCTTTTAAGATTCGGTAAACTTGGTAAAAGTTAATAAAAAATTATTATGCTAGAACTATGAGTTTCTGTATTAGTGAAATAATAGTATCTGTACCTAAAATGAATTTATGATAAAAAAAAAATAAAAAAAATCCCAAAATTAATTCAACTAACTTCTCGACTTTGTTGTAGAGTTTGACACCTTGAATGGCAAAAGAGCGTACCAAGAAGTATATATTAAATACCTGGGCACATTCTGTTTTCTCCAATTCAGACTTTAGCTTTAGCTTTGCCTTTGACACTTCCATTGACATTGGCTCACCTTTTGTTTTTTTTGATTATCGTGTTACGAGTGACGACGATTCAACTAACTCTCTGAGGCTAAACAAGCTTAGTAGGTAATGTGGCGCTTGGCTCCTTGAATGCCGCCTATAATTTCAGTTTGTTGGCTCATTCCATTAAGCAGCAGCAGCATACGCGAAGGTATTTCATTATTAATGGAACTTTGATTAAATTGCAAATGACACCAACGGTTTGCTGACTGGTGGCACATTAAACATTTACGATGACAAATTTACACAAATGAGTCGTTGCGCCAGTGCCATCCGGCCATAAAGTCTAACTCCAATACATCAGATTAAACTATCAAGAACCAGTTGCAAAATCGTTATAAGTTTGTATTTTTTCATGTTTGTAGCTCAAACTTTAAAGCAGACTTTGTTTAAATACTTGTCGATCTTAATCAAATCTGCAATTCAAAAGGTTAAAAAGTAAAAAGCTTAATTCTTTTTATTTCAAGTAAAATTCGAATATATGTAAATAAATATTTTGTGACTTTAGATGTTGAGTTTAGTTAAAAAGTTTTCGACATTTGGCATTTTATTCACAAACATTAAAAATAGAAAACAAAACAAAAAATGCTGCTGCGGTTTAATTAAGCTTAAGTTACACCCATTAAAACTCATAATTTGCCACCTCTTTCTCCAATGTTTTGTTGGTTTTTTTTTTTTTTGTTTTTTTAATTTGCAACGCGCTGCTGTTAACTCTCTTTTCTGGACTTTTGCTGCGCAGGCTTTGGCTGCGCTGATATTTATCAAATTAAATTGAAACCACACACAAGCACAAAATTGTTGAAGGTCAGCAGCCAGCAGCAGATGAGATGCCACAATCCACTTAAAATAGACTTTCATGGAAGTGCAGAGCGACAAAAAAAAAAGAATAAAAGCAAAAATTATAAAAATGTCAACAAAATTATTCACGTTAAAAGCGTTTTAATCATTGCTAATGAAGTACATATCAAATGGCTAATTTTGATTGACGTCAAGGTTGTTAAATGTTCTTAAATGCCAACTGCCATATATTATATACTTATTTATTGTTATTGGCATTCCTCGCTTTATTATCACTGTCGACACTGCGGTTTAACGTTGATTAAACAAAAAATATTAACTTACTTGGCGCTACTGCAACCAACCCAATTGAAAATTGCATTATTTTAACGAATTTACAATTTAAGTTCGCATTCATGTGTGACGACTCCAAAGGCATGTCAACGAATATCGTCGAAAAAATAAATATAATCACATTCGTCATATTAAAAACATCTTAATACAGTCGAACTGCCATATAGCGAATCTCAATGGGGCCAGAGAAAAATGTTGGTTGTAGAGAAAATTCGTAATATAGAATGGAACAGTTAAAATAAATAAAGCTATATAAAAAAAATACTTTTATACATTTCCTTCATTTTGCATTACACAAAATTCAATTTTTGAAGCAACTGTTACGAATTAATAACCGTTTACGCTGCCCTGTAATACTATATTTCATAAACATATGCTTTTTATGATGGATAATTAGGTTTTCGGATGAATCTGTGCATACACATCAATAAATCGCAGTTGTTTTATATATGTTTTCAATCGAATTTTCGTACGATAAAAACTGCAAGTGGCACTTGTTAACTTTTGCAAAACATTCGACTGCGCTTAATTCGAGCAGCAGCTTGCTGATTTATTTATTTATGTATTTATTGCAATTTTTATAGCGATTTTTATTTTTTTTTTTTTACCCTTTGCTGACTTTCAAAATGTGTGTGTGTGTTGAAGGTGCGCGCATGTGAAGTGCTTATAAATGATGTTGAACGTAACGCGCGAAACGACACCCTTTTGGGATTCCTGACCGGCTAGCCAACTTGATATATGGCTAATGATGTTGACAGCATACGAAGGGCGACAGCTAGCAGTAAAAAATATAAAGAAAAAAAAACAAACAGAAACGATATTTAACAATAGCTTTAGCTCTTGGTGCTTTAGTTGCCCGTCGTAAGTTTTTCCCGTGTCCCGGATTCAATGTGGGTGTCATTCCATAGTACGATTTGCATATATACATATGTTTTTATGTCTGTGTGTGTGTTGTGGGGGGGAGCATGTCAATCAACACAACACAACAGCCTATACATGCGCTTATTGCTGCTGCAGTTGCTGTTGTTATTCACCCAAAAGGGCTCAAGTCGGGAGAGCCCGACTAGAAGATACCATCAATCCAGTTGCAATAAATATATTAAATTTATATAAGACTTTGGTATACTGACTTAACTTCAATCGATTCAATTCGATATCTCCGGTGTTTCTTAACCGATTTGGACGAAATTTTCATAAAAGTTCTATCGCTACCCATTATTTCAACCCCCCTTTTTTCTATTTTCCAAATTCGATATTTTGTTGTAATCGATTACATGTGTATATCGGAAATTCGAATAGTAATCGATAGTTTGAAACAAACTTGTTCTGTTTATGGTATAGGAGAACTTATATTCAAAATCTGAAGTCTCTAGCTCTTGTAGTCTCTGAGATCGACGCGTTCATACAGACGGACAGACAGACGGACATGGCTAAATCGACTCGGCTGTTGATGCTGATCAAGAATATATATACTTTGTGGGGTTGGAGATGCTTCATACTTTTGCACAAAACCATTATACCCTTTTTACCCATTTTATGGGTTCAGGGTATAAAAAGCCCTGCTTACAACATATACAAATATGTGTATGTATTTCGGAACAACAGAACAGGCAAAAAAACCTATCCGAATCTGGCATACACTCTTAAATTATTTGCAACGAAGCTGATTAAGGCATTGACTTTGAATTTTGTTCAGACAAATTTGAGCTTTAAGTTAAGTAAGAAAGAATACAAATTGAATATAAATTTTTGGTTTTTTTTATGTTGCGTTACTTTAACACCAATCAAAAATTGTTTGAATAATTTGTGTCAAAAAACAAAGTCAAAGAAAAATGATAACGAAATGTACTGAAAGTTATTGGGGAAAATAAGCTTAAATGCAGTTCATATATAAAGTTTATAGAAATAAACTAATGAAACTAGAATTTTTTGAAAATCCTTTTTTGAATTTCGAACACTGAAAACAAAACGCTTAAGCATTATAATAAAATATTGGCAGCTCAAGGTTTAAGTTTTGCTTTACCCAAATGACACAATAAAATAAAATTAAATTATTTTGTAAGGTAAAATTGAATATTTACGCACAATTTAATGAGTGGGGCATATATCAATATTTACCAAACACTCAAATATAATAAAGAGCTGAATATTTTCAAGAGATTCAGATTTTAATTTACAATTTTATTTAGTTGCATTAAAATAAAGTTATTTGAAAAAATTAATATATAAACATATGAATATATTGATATGTAGATGCAATATAACCCGATTCGTAGTTAAATCCAGCCAATCCAAAGAGTTATCAACTCACATAAGAATGAAGGCAAATGGGGCAAAGGAAGGGAGACAAGCCACGCAATTTCGCAGCGTCAAATCAAGTTGAATTGATTCGCATTTTGAATGGGAATTATGCAAGAATGCAGCGACAGCTGTCACTCAGCAACACAGCCTACCCCACTCCACCGCATTTTTCACCCACAATAATTGCCATGATGCAATCAATTCTTTTCGACCGCAATTACTTTGAGTGGGACAACAACAACAACAACAACTATCCCTTGGCAAAAGGCCACAAAATGACTCTCAAGCAAAACGCAAGCAGCTTTAAATAGTAGTTCACATTAGAGGTTCGAAGAGAGAAGGTCTAAAAGTTCTGACCGGGTTGGGGGGGTGTCATGTAAACAGGTCTTCGATTCATTCACAATTCCACAATTATTTCCACTCACAATTGCAATTCGCATTTGCATTTACCTTTGGGGTTATTTCATGCTCGGCATGGGCAAAACCGCATAACAAATTGGCCAAAACGAGAAATGTCTCAGCGAGCCATCAAATAACTATATTATATTGTCACTCTAACCTAATTGAGCTGAACTGTATTAAGCCAAATGCAAACAGTTTTGTCAAACAAGGCAACAAACTTGACAATTTTATGAATTCGGAAACTGCAACAATTCGAAAAGCATACAAAAAATGGGTTTTAAAAAAAAAAGGTTAAATCAAATGAGTTGAATATTTAAATTAGTTTCAAAGTTTTTTAGTACTCAAATACCAAAATTTTGGAACAATTTAGTGTTAGAAGCTTTAGTGACATTTTCTTTTCCTCTTTTACGATTCATGCTTTAAACTCTTACTTTCGAACTGAGAGTAGAGCCAATGCAGATTGTTTCGAGTTGGCGTCCTTGAATTAACGTTGTTGCAACGACCATAAATAAATTTAAAATGATTGCATCAAATGCACATTAATCGCGATTGCGATTGCTTGCAACTTTGCGTACAGTTTAGTTTATGTATTGAAAAAACTGATTGTTAAATGCACTTTTCATATTGTGCACCACAATACCCCTTCCAATATGTGTCCCATGTCCAATGTCCAATGGTCCATTTCTAGTTTCTAGTTGATTATTGTGTGAGTTGTCATTGATTCCGACCAATCAACTAATGACACATGCGCTGAATGAAAACACAGCAGACATCATCATCTTTTTACCATTTTTCTATTGCACTGCCAACAAAACGCGCCTTCTTCTTTGCCCCCAGTTGACGAACAAAAGGTCAAACGGACCGTCAGAGGTGAAAGTGTGTTTAAATTTTTGGCACGTGGCATGCAAATCAATTAGCATTGTGATTTTGGCAACGTGATTTCAGGTTCATTGCTTTCGTTTCGTAGTTTTCTCACTGCTGCTTTTGCTGCCCCAAAATGTGTGCTCTTTATTAGGCAGGTTGATAGCGCCCCAAAAGGATGAAAAAAAAAACCATTTTTGATAAAAAAAAGGCAAAAAAAAACAGAAAGAGAAATACTATTTAGTATTTTTCTATGTTTTTTTTTTATATTTTGTTTTTGCCACGAACATCAACCAAGGTCGACAACTGAAAAGTGGACTTTGGTTGGATGAGGGGGGCTGCAGAGGGAAACAAGGTGTTGCCTCCTCTTCCTTTTTGATGTTTTTTTGTTTTTTGTTTTTGTTGCAACTGCTGTCTGGCTACATGTTGCACCCGAGTTGAAGCTAACTTTTGTGATGCCATTGGGCATGTGGCATGCTTCCAACACTGAGCCACTTTAAAATATGCCACACACACACACACACACGCACAGTGTATAACGGCAGATTTGAGCAACTTTGTATTAGAGCTTTATTTGAATTAAGGATCTTAAAATTTAATCAAAATTAAATCACATTATTGGAATTATTTAAAGAACAACAACAAATATGTCTCACTCTTCTGTTATGCGCTTCATCATTGCTTTGCTTAGTAAGCTGCCCTATCAATTATTTCAAAGCAGACTTTACGAAGGTCGAACATCAAAATAACAACAAAAACAGACAGCCGAAGTGTATTTCGAAATAAGCTGCTTGCTTTAATTAAACATGAAATTCAGTTTTTTTTTTTTTTTTTTTGATAATTGCTTTCATTCACAACATGGGCAAAAGGCTTCATCAGAAAAATCTTAACGTTCAACGTTTGCAAATAAATTCAACGAAAATTGCAGCAAAATATTCAATGGAATCATTAATGGCTTTTTGTTTAGCCAATTTGATTGAATGTGATTTTCACACGAATGGCTTGTTGATTGATGAATGACAAACTTTTGTTTATTAATATTAGAAAGTCCAAATATGTTTGTGTACTTATATAGACTCGTATCTCGTTATCTCTGATTTGTATACTAAAATTAATAGCTTGTAGCCGTCAGTTAATTTGGTAAATTCTTTCTTAAATCTCTTTAACCAAAACGAGCATTTAATTTGCACCTTGGTTGTTGGCAAGAGCATAAAGAAAAACAAGTTGCAAAACTTGCACAAAAGCTTTGCCAAAATAGATAAAAATTTAAACGAAAAGTAGCAAGTAAACAAGAAAAGTGTAAAGGCAAAAAAGTAAACGAAAGCCGAAAACAAAAGTTTGAGATGAGTTTCAAGTTTCAGTTTCAGCAGACAATGCGTTTTAACTGTGTGTAACAAAGAAACAAACAAAAAACAAAAAAAAATACTCTGTTGTCCATAGCCAAAAACCAAACCGAACCGAACCCAACGCACAATGTCTGGCAGCAATAGCGACAGCAATGGAGGCTCAGCTCCAATCGCACCACCTCAATACATAATAACCACACCGAGTGAGGTGGATGCGGATGAGGTGCGTTCCATAGCTGACTTGGAGCTAAGCTCACCGGGCGACGACAGTGTCTTTGCCTCATCATTGTCCGAGCATCAACCATTGCTGCTGCAACAACAACTCACCCAGCAGCAGCAGCAGCAACAAGCAAAACTAACACATGCCCAAAAATATAGTCAAACATCGTCGAGCACATCGAGCACCAGCAGCAAATTGGCAACACGCTCATTTTCGGTGACCAGCTCAACGAGTAGCAGCAGCAGCAGCGCTGCTGCCACCGCTGCCCAACACATCCAAATGCAACAGATGCAACAACAAAAGATCATCTCAAGTACGGCACGCAGCCAAAGTTTGCAATCGAGCGCCATCATTGCCGAGCAGAGCAGCCATCTGTTGAGCACGGCAGCAGTCATTGCCCAACAGTTGAAGGCACAATCTTCCACCTCGATCATAACCAGTGAGCAGAGCAGCGAGCGGCGGAGCGAACAGCGTAGCAGCAGCACACGTTATGTTAGTGCAAGCACTTCGTCAACGGGTGTTGGCAAGGCAAAGTTTACAAGCTTTTTGCAACAGCCGGAGGCACATGGTTTCCTTACCGCCCATCAGAAGCATGTGCGTCAATTTGTGCGCTCAACATCGGCACATTCGGAGGCAGCGGCAAGTACAACGCCGGTCAGCGGAGCCAGGCCTGAGAAATGCATTCGCAGTGCATCTACACAGATTGATGATGCCACAGCGTCAAGCGGTGATGTGGCTTTCGGTGAAACAGCCGCTGGCTTGCCATCGATTTCAATGTCCAAGCTGGGCTTGCAGCAATCCTCATCGATTCTCATCTCCAAATCGGCGGAAACCATTGAGATGAAGAGCAGCTCGTCGTCGCATGGCATGCGCACTCAACTGACGTTGAGTGGTGGCTTTTTGGCACCACCAAATCGCAAGATTACCATTTTGAGTCCCATACATGCACCGCCCGGACTTCATGATATGCTCAAGCGAGCCGGTCGCTCGCCATTGTCGCCACGCATCAGTTTTCCTGGCAGCGATACGGATCTCTTTGGGTAAGTAGAAGGGAATTCATATATATTGCTTCGTTTTATACTTCAACGAATTTTTATTGCTAGAATATCGTTATCGTAATGAGCAACCAATGTTTCTTAATGGTTTTTAATGATTTCCTTTTATTTGCTTATCAAAAACATTATTCCCTTTAAGTTAATATGAAATGAAATGAATTATATACATATTCATAAACTGATCTATAATCATAAAATGTGATGTTCGGTAAAATATTTTTAAATTTTCCTTCGCGAAGGAAAAAAAACAAAGTGAAGCCCCAACCAGTCCAAAAAAATTCAAAATATTTTTGTTAATGCAGCATCTGATCATTTTTCTGATAACTAGGTCAACAGAGCGTCTCTTACGTCGCTTCATGCATTACATAAGGTCAATAGAGCGTCTCTTACGTCGCTCCATGCATTGCATTAGCTCATTTGAGCGTCTCTTACGTCGCTCCATGCATTACTTAGATCAAAAGAGCGTCTCTTACTTCGCTCCATGCATAACATTAGGTCAATAGAGTGTCTCTTACGTCGCTCCATTTATGTCATTTATTCAAACGAGCGACGCTATTGTCGCTCTCTGCATGTCATTTAGTCGCTTCTCCGTACTAAAGAAAAGATAGTTCCAACGAAAAAAGAAAGAAAAAATTTCCAACATTTTTCTTTCCTAATAGACATCAATCTATAAATCAATCTGTAGCTTTTGTAAACATCTTAATCATGTATCTTCAACGCAATTGTTTATTTAAGAAACTTTTACACGCACTTTTATCCAAATGTTGCGCCTAATCGATTTAGTTTTTGCGCAAAGTCTTCAAAATATAATAGAAGGTCGCCCACCTGCGATTAATAATTGGATTTATTAGGCAGCGTTTTTATACCTTTAGCCAAAATGGCAAAAATTGGCAAACTTAACAGATATGGCTCTGGCATAATAGATTATTCACTCTCTCTACCAGTTTTTCATTTATTTCGAATTTTACAAATGAGTGTTAATGAAAATTTAATAAATAAAAAAAATAAACAATATACATAAATTATGCATGCTATACTATATTTATTTTTTTTTTTTTTGCATCGATATTTGTGTTTATTGCAAACAGAATTGGGGATTATAGCTCTCACGTCTTTTTGCATTGTTAAATACAACAAATTCAAACAGATAAGCTTCTCAGGTTGCTTGTGGCAGAATGCAAATATCCATGCTTGACTGAATTGCTGTTAAGTTTTATTTATTTATTTAATTTTTTTTTCAAACCGACACAAAGATTTTAAAGCGAAAGGCAACATTTCTTGGGATTATTTGGTTCCGGTTTGTAACGAATAAATATATAAAGCTGAAATAACGATAGTTGAAAGTTTCTATTGAATATTTTTAGTTATGTAACGCCCCCTGACAGTTTGTCTTTGATAACTAATGGTTATCGATTTTTATCGATACTTTTAATTTAAATTAACTAATCAAGTTGAAAACGATTTAAGAAGTTTTTTAAGTTTTCACAAATTTGTTAATGCTTTTAAATCATGTTCGCATCGTTTCGGCAAAGTTCTATCAACTAATTCAAAATTTATACACAAAAAATCGACAACAACAATAAGCAGCTTTCTTACTTACGTACTTAATTGTATATAGAACAGGCATTGGTTTCTTTGGAATCTTTAAAAACTTTTGCACCCTTGCAGCTGTGCATTTTCAGATAAATTGCTGCAAACTTTTTGGTTAAACGAGATGAGCAGCTTAAAAGTAAACAGAAGTTTTTAAGGGGTTTTGCGTTTGTTAATCCAAAACTCTAAAATTCTCAACAGCCGCAGGATTGATTTCCATTTCGTACGATATAATTGAAAGCAACAGTGTTTTCGGACATCTCCCGAGCTCTCCGCCTCTCTCTCTCTCTCTCTCTCTCCTTTGACACAAAATCGCTTAACTAACGCATATTGTTTGCCTATACAGCAACAACAACAACAACAACAAGAGCAATAAATCCCTCTTGATTAACAACATTTGTTTGTGTCTGTCAGCTCCCTTTTCGCCAACGGCTAATGAGCTTGTTAATGTCCGCATCCATATCCCTTATTTCTACTCTCTCTCTCTCTCCCTCTCTCGCTCTCTGTTAAATGTTATTTGTTCTTGTTGTCCTTTTTGTGTGGTTGAACAAATCGCGCATACGCTTCGTATCACCCGACAATTCGACAGTTGCCTGTTAGTCAACAACCATTGGATAGCTGAACCTATATTCCCTCCGCCTCAACGCCAGAGAGACATGCCATGGCCCTGGCCCGTTGTCAAAATGCCAAAAATTGTTTGTCATAGACGTATAATTAAATTTAAATGTTTTCGTTTTTCGAGGCATGGCAACAACAGACGAGACAAGAGACCTCACTGAAACAGAGACGGATAGCAAAAAAAAAAAAAACATTTGTGAGATGGAAATGTCTTTTAGTATATTAAAAAATGAAAAATTAATTGCAATCGTTAGTAATTCAGCAGCATCTCAAATGGACACATAAATATAAGTGTAACATGAACACGAACAAACCGAAATTGAACAAATGAGCCTGAATAAAACCATCAATAATTGACGATTGTTCAATTGAATACAAATATGACAGTCTTTAATTATGTGTGAAAGAGATTAAAACATCTGTCAGCCAATTGTGGCTCACTTTGTGTTGTTTGTTATGGCATTTAGTTCATTTATTATTTATTTTTTTTTTGTGTGGCTCAAAATCAAAGTATTTTATTTTAGTCGACTTGAATAATACTTATTTACGAAATATCATAGTAAGCTTTCGAGCACAAAGCTGAAAGTCAAAACTAAAAATCAAAAAAAATATTTAGTTTAAAATCGACGATCGAGAAAAAAGTTATAGCAAAATGGATGTGGCTGTTAAGATAATCGATTGTCATATCGTGAATATTTTCGGTGCTTTGACGTTTGCTGGAAGCCAACACGAGTGCTATGTCATTGCAATGACCATATTGCTGATCATTCAAATGCACGATGATCTCATCAATCTGCAATTGGCTCTCTCATTCATGTTCTACACTATGATGATAAGGGGGCTCGAAGTGAAGCTGGAGATTGATTTGCTAAAAATTGAGATAACTTCATCGTTGGATATTGTTTTAGTTTACATGGTGTTATTCGATACTGTTTAAATAAACTCAATTTTTATTGTGATCGCTTATCGATTTCTATCGATTCAATTGAAGTAATTTGGCTTAATACGCTTGCCGAAGCTGTTTGATAAAACAAAATAGTTTTTGTTGAAAGCTTACGAAACTTTTACATTCGCCCTACTTTAAAATCGCTTTTATTGCAATTGCTTATCGATTTTTATCGATAAATATCAATATCTTTTGTTAAGCTTGTCAAATCGAAGAGCAAAAGACATTTGCACCAACCTCAAAAACCCTTTTGTACAATTGCTCACTTTAATTAGAAATTGAAATCAGAGCACCCACATGCACACACACACACACACATACATCAGTCAACAAACAGAAAAGCAAAAAAAAGCAACAATTATTTAATATGATATATGCATTGGGATTTTCGTCATTTGATCCCCTTTCAAATTAGTGGCAACTAGTGGTTTTAGCTTGACAGTTTATGCTTTGATTTCTTGTTGAATAAAGTATGTATTTGGTTTATGTTTTGCATAAATATGCTTAATGTGCGAACTATGAAGTTTAAAAACTTAAGTATTTAAGACAGTCAGTAGAATCTCTTTATTTTTTACTGATAAATGAAGTTCGAAAGTACAAATTTTTAAGGTCATTTTAAATTTGTATTGAAATTGCTTTAAAGTTTCAGCAATAAATAATTTTAATTGTGCGTGTCGCTTGCAACATGTAAACACATAAACAATAACAAGTAATTAGCAATAACAAACTGTTTCATATTAATTTTATAATTTACATCAGAAAGTTCTTTGATTGCGCCCCATTGAAATTCTTGCATTGGATATGTCAACAAAAATATTTTGTTGTTGTTTGTTTTTGTGCGTAATGAAATGAAACTGTCATTTATATGCGCTGCCTGCCTCTACCCACTCCCTCACCCCCTTTTTCACTTTCCTGTGGGCAATAATTAACAATTGACGCATATCGAGTGCATTGCAATGTTTCTGTTGAGTTGTCAAATGCGCATGTTCATTAATAATAAACTTGTCCGAAAAACATGACCGATTCAGCCATCTCTCTCTATCGCCACTCGCTCTGCCTCTATCCCGCTCCCTCTCTCTCTCTCTCTCTTTCTCTCTCTCTCTCTCTCTCTCTCTCTGTGAACGCATAAACATCCAAAGATTTTAGTTAACACACATTTTTTAGTGGCATCTTAACTATTTCAGAGTATTGCGAGCTTTAAATTCCAGTACCCAAAAAAAGGGGAACCACCAACAAAATACTCGGACCAACCGTTAATGCGGCCTAGCCACTCAAACCGCCCAACTGGACATAAATCTTTAAAAGCCAAGGGTTCGACTTTTGCACTTTTTAAATTTATACGTGACTTATGTTTACAGTTTATTTATTATTTAAAACGTAACAGACAAAATAAGCTTCTAGGCAAAAAAAAAAAAAAAAAAAAGCACAGATAAAAATTAACAGTGAATAATTCACTTTAGGGATGCCACTGGGCATATATTTTTATATCCAAGTATTTTTCCCCTTTCCCTCTCTCTCTGCCTCCCGCTCCGTTTCTTGTGTAAACGCAACTTTAATGCCAAATTAAGCTGACGAGCTGAAGGCGTATTTGGGGAGCTCGATTTGAGGCCAAATACGCTGTGACCCCAAACACAATCCTCCCTAACGACCCCATCTCTTCATTACGCTGCGCTTCAGTTTCAAGACAAACAAGGCCGAAAAGATCGAATGACAAACAAGACAACTGAAGCCCGCAGAATACAAAACAAAAGGGGTAAAAAATGGAGACAAAACGAAAGGGATGGTGGAATGAGGGGGGGGGGAGGGAGTGTGTTGGTAAGGGGCGTTAGACGGCTCGAGAAACCCTTTTACGACAGCGTGCGCCTTTTTTTTGTTCTGCTGTTTGTTTATATATTAAATTCGCATTGCATACTTTATGGCGCAAACCAAGTTCGTGCAAAGAAGAAGCAGAAGGAGGTGTAGACAAGGCTTATGAGGGAGTGGGGCAGGCGAAGGGGTCTTTGTGTCAACTCAATTAACTGGCCCGAAAAAGATGTGAAACAACAACAACAGCTTAAAATTTTCAACATTTATTTTAAGCTCGTCCAATAAAGTTTTTAAAGCCGCCAAAGAAAACAAACAAAAGCAAAAATAAAACCAAAATCAAACAATAACTAAAAATGCTTAACAAATAGTGTTGCCAAATAATATTGTTCATAACTGAATAAATGCAATTTTGTATTGTAAAAAGAAGAAAAATCTGCTTGCAAAGCGTATTTAAAAGTTATAAATTAGCTCTGGAAGTTTGACGTAATTTTTTTTATGACACAATGAATCTCGGAGCGCTCCAAATTATGTGGCTGGAAAGAGCCTAGATGGAAAGCGTTTCCAGAATAAGCACATAAATTCTGAGCTCTTTTTCGTACACATTATGATGGTAAGGGCTCATAAAAAAGGGTCAGAAAACTATCAGAAAATGCACATATTACTTGCTGGGAAGCAAGTTACCAACCAACACTTATACGAACTGTTTACAGGGTATACACATACATACTACATGCACATAATTTGTAGCTTTTTTTTCTAGTTGAAACTTCAATTATTCAATCTCTTTCTCTCTCCGTGTGTGAATTGCAAATGCAAATTGCATCTTTATGCCACAAAAAACAAAAAACTTGTTGATTTTAAAATTTCGCTTGCAAACATAATTAGATTCAATACTGGCAGCATTCACTAGCCGAAATGTTTTAATTATATTTTGAACGCATATATTTGATTTTGCAGTATTAATTAATTTATATTGTAGTTCGTTTTTGTTATATTTTTTTTTGTGGTTGCTTTGATTGCAATTGATATTTGTTTGTTTTTTATCATTATCTTTGTGTTGCATTTGTTTTGAGTGTGGAAGTTTGATGTGAAAATTTTGTTTTTTGCCTTTGGACAGGTGTAATAAACAAACAAACATATTACGTACACGCCACATTAAACAGCAGGTATACTGTCGTAGGCTCTTTAACTGATAAATGGCATCAACTCAACTTACGAAAAGCGATAAAAAAAACGTTAAATTGAAATCATTGCTGTTTGCTGCTGGCTGAGCAATCGCACACTTTGATGCAACATCACAAAGCGGACAGATAGGCAAAGAAAACGAACCAAAAAAGGAAATCCGACATTATTCAGAATGGGAGTAGAAAAGAAAAGTGTTTTTTGTTTCTTTCCTGTTACCCGTTAAGAAGGAAGTTTGCTTTTTATGTAAGGGCTTTAAGGTAATCGAGTTCGATTTTAGAAAAACAAGATGTCAAAGTTGGTCACGGAGGGGGAAGAGGGGGATGGTCCATTTGCTGGCCAAGCGAGTTTCGATTGTAAATTCATAAGGCAGCATTTAAACGAGGCTTCCTTTTAAAGGCACTTCAAGGCTAACACAAGCTACAAAAGCTTAAGTAATTGTGCTTTTCACCACAGCCAAAGCTTTTGCGTAGTCCAGACACGCGTTGAGGTGAAAAGCTTTTGCACACTTTAATTTTAGCAAAAGCTGTAAAAGCTTTGCGAGAAAGTTACTTGCACACTGAGCTTTTTGTTGCTGCGGGTCAGGATTTTAAATTGAATAAAAAGCTGTTTAAACTCAATGTGAAATGGCTTTATGCCTGACAATGGCATTCACTTTGAAGCTTATGGCTTCACAAAAAGCGTAAACAATATTAAAACCCTTCCTAGAGAAAAGGATATGCATGAAAGTTGTATTAGAATGAATTCTTTATAAATAAATAAAATAAAAAACTAATAATGATTAAATTAACCTTTAAACGGTGATTCAAAAAGTTTGATATAGTTATTGAAGCTTTAAGTCTCAAACAGAATCGAAAATTGTACCAAAAAGGCAAATTAATAAAAACGAATATTTTTAGAAATTTCTGAAATTTTTCTCCGACATTTCAAACTAAGTCAATATTTTAAGGCATTAAAACATAAAGTTGTCAAGCCTATATTCATAGCTTAAAACTTTTAGGCATTTAAAACGAAAAAAAAAGTCTTTGAAAACTCGCTTTAGCGAGCTTTTATCGAGCAACACTATAAAAGTGAGCTTTTAACCTTAAGTCACTATTTTTATCAGTTTGACTTACACAAAATCACAAAACAACTTTACTAATTTTTACTCAATTTTATTTATTTTTCTTTACTTTTAGGTAAGTTGATGTTTTGGTCTAAATATTTTTGCTACTAATACCATAAAAAGCCTGGTAAGCATTGCAAAATGTAAATACTCTCTTGGCTTAAATCATAAGTCGCCAAAGACAAAATAAATGAAATTTATTTTTGTATTCCGTTTGGCGGTTTAAAATCTCAACGCCAATGAAAGCAAAAGATGGAAAGGAGGGATAGGTTGGATGGTACAAAGGGGTAGGAGATGTGATTTGTTGGTGGAATGCGGCTGTCGATCGGAGGCGTCACCTCATAGCAACCGGAAAAACAATCAAGCAACACGTTGAACCTTGGCAAGGTTATTTTTTTTATATGTATTTTTTTTTTTTTCGCCAGTTTTTTTATGATTAACTTTTTTTGTCGTTGGTTGGGAGGGAAGGTCGCTTGTTGACTTCTGACTTCCTGCCACTCGAGGCGTAACCGAGGGGCAGAAACATTCCGTTTTGCCCCGTTTGTTATCAAGTGCAACTTTTGCAAAAGCGCAAAGAAATACAAAGAGCTAAAAAGAGAGAAAAAAAAATGTATATATGAAAGAAAAATATTTTTTAAAACGTATGCAATTTGTTGGCCAGCGAGTCAAGCCCACCCGCTGGCTAAATAACTGCAGTTGCCACAGCCCACACACACACACACACACACACACATATATACTTTTATGGAAGATACGCCTTTACGCACTCAGCAGGCAAATCTAAAAGCAAACAGAATTCAAAGCGCAGGAAATTGAAAACATTAAAATGGAAAAATGGCAAGAGAAACGATATGAAAGTGCTTGTTTGGACTAACAAAGCAACGAAGTCCAGATACTCTATTAGTGGTACATATGTACATATTTAAAAAAAATTAAATAGTTTTTTTTTTTTTTTAATCTATTTTTTTGTTACGACTTTACTGCATTGAGTATTATTAAATAAACTATACGTTATGCAATTATTATTTCTAACCATTTAATAGCTTATCGTTATTCGCGTGGTAATTATTACGTTACAAATACTGAAGCTTAAAGTTTTTCTCAAAAAAATAAAAATTTTACTTAATAAAAAAGGTCACTTTGTTAAAACGAGAAAAACGTAAGCTTTTATGGGCGCATATTTTTTTGTTCTGAATATTCAATAATTACATAGGCGATATGTATTTTTTCAATCTGTTGCTCTACAAAAAACAGGATAATTCACAGATGAAGGTTAATGCTAAAACTGGATAAATTAAAACTACCTATAAAGATTTACAATTAATAATAATAATTCACTTAATACATACGCAGTGTGGCAGTATACAAAAATGCTTCGTAACGGCTTATAGTTATTTTGCTTTTCAAGCTTTATATAGTTCAGAACTGAGAACTTTTTTAGGCAACAAAATCCATTCAAAAAAGAAATAAAACCTTGAAAATCGTTTAAATTGTAAAGAAAGCAAGTAAAATTAATTAAAGTCAGATTATTCATGCTAGGAATTTCCGACCACTACTCAAAGTTTTTAGTTATCATCTTATTGGTCTTTTCTGTTTAATTTTTTGATTTGTGTTTGCAAATATTTTAAAATTATTAACTGACGAGCACAGCACAAAAAAGATACTTGTATAGTCAAAAAAGTCTGTTTGTGTGTGTGTATATTTGGTATCCAAGGGGAAGCATTTTGGAGAGAATTGGAATTGAATTGTTAATTCTGGGGCAAGCTTGAAGCGAAAAGGCCGACGAAAGGTGGCACAAAGTGGTAGGAGAGAGAGAGAGAGAAGGGGGAACAAAAGTGATACCAACAAGCCGTCTTTCAAGCGACAATAAAAAGAAAAACAATCCAAACGTTAACGTAAAACAGCAACGTTAATGTTAACGTCACTCAAACTCTAACATTACGTCACAAATTAGCCAACAAGGAGTTTTTTTTGTTGTTGTTGTTAGATGTTGTGGTTGTCTGTTGGGCCAATTTTCATTTTCATTTGCCAAGCCAAGTGCCACAAAACACTTCACATTTAACGCTGATGGATAACTCTCGAGGCGAATATGACCCTGAGACAAATAACAACAACAACAACAACAAAAAGCTACGGATAATTGCAATGCGATAGCTCGCAGCTAGTAGCAAAAATGTGTGTGGTGGGTGAGGTGGGTGGGGGAGGGGGGTGGGTGGGGGTGTAGCATCTTTAGCATACTTTGTATACGATGTGTTTTTTGTTTTCTTCTTTTACTTTGTTATTGCCTTGCTGTCTTCTGGCAAAGGCAATTTGAAACTTTTTCCGCGACATCCCAGACTGGACACCCAATAAACTGCCCTGCCCTGCCCGTTGCCATTCCGATCCCCACACCCTTTCCTCCTGCCCAAACGCACCTGAGCCTTCCCCTTGTAGAGAAAATAATAATAATAAAACGCAGCAGCATAAGGTTGACAAACAAAAGAGAGACTTGAAAATCCTATACCCGAGATGGGCGGTGGGAGGGGTTGTAGTATGAGAAGTGTATTGTTTTTTTTTTTTCTTGGCGACAAAGAAAATCTCTTAATTACCTCAAATAACTGGGGAAACTTAAATACATTCGAACTTCTCTTAAACAAACTTGCGTATTGTAATTGCGCTATTTTAAGACTTTTCGTACTTAATTTATGTTATTTAATTATGCACTTTCATGAAAGTTTTACCTAAATTGTTTTCGTTATTTTACTTTAATTCAAACTTAGTCAAGAAACGATATTTTCTTGCCTGTAACAAATATTTATACAACTTAGTTATATATTATAACTTAGTTTGCTATTAAACTAATTTGGTTCCATAAAAAAAAAGGTTATATTAAGAAATTTCTCTATAAAGAAGTTTCAATTTGATTCCTTGACATTCGCTTTATGAAATTTTGATTGTATTTTTACCGATTCGAGATGTACTTCAGTGATCTATTATAAAAGATTTTACTGTTTCCGTTTTAGATCAACGTTGTCTATATAGAATCTATAAATATTCCAATTATTTTGCTTTCAAACTCAGAGAATATGATATTTATATTCTGATGAAAGATTTTCTTTACGAAAAGTTTTTGAATACATTTAATATTTCAGTTTTAAATTTAAGAGAAACTTTAATTTCTCTGTTATGCAGTGTATTATTTAAAGTCAAGACAACAACCAAAGAGTGCATAACGGTTCACTAAGCCAAGCAGCGTCAGCCTCATTTCTCATAACAAATGCAAATTTAGTTTGGTTGTGAGAGTGAGAGAATGAGAGAGTGAGAGAGAGGGAGAGATAGAGAGAAAGAGAGAGAGAGAGAGAGAGAGAGAGAGAATGAAGAACAGCAGCAATGCGTAAATGAAGTTTTCAAGTGCAATGCGCAATTACAATAACGACAATAACAACAACTGCAACGAATAACAAAAACAAAAACGTTCTATAACGGTGAATACGCAGGCAGCATTGGCGCCAGCAGAAGCAGCAATGGTTAAAGAGCGCGCAGCTTTGCCCAGTTGCGCAAAGAGAGAACGAGAGGAAGAGAGAGAGAGAGCGACTGAAGACTCTCTGTACTACAGAACAGCAGCAGCAGCAAATCAAATATTCTTGGAATAACAACAACAACAACAATAGCAACATCAACAGCAACTAACGCAGCAGCGGATAAGAGAATAAAACCAACAACTAGAAATAAACTTTTTTGTCCAAAAATTGCAATCGGCAAATATTTGAAGCTTTGCTTTTATTGCTCTCTGCGCATGCAGCCCAGCCTCCCTTTTAAACAATAACAATAACAATTTGAGCCTCCAACCGAATGAAGAAGAAGAAAAAGGAAAACAAATGAAAAAATATTGCACACAGCCTACGCAGCAAACGTCGCAGTCGCAGTCACAGTCAGCGTCTGTACTATTATTTGGTGCGCACTTCATTCAAATCAGAGAAAGCACGTAGAAAATACAAAAGTAAAGCGCCGCTCAGTCTTCCACACACACATACGCACACAGCTTCCGTTAGCTAGAGCTCTAGCCTTGCTTTAACTTTTAGGCGGCGGCGTGCGTGGTCGGTCGGTCTGTCGGTCGGACGGGTGGGCTGCGTTGCGTTGGGTCGTTTGTGCGCTCGCTCGTTCGTTCGTTCGTACGTTCGTCGTTTGTATTGTTGTCGTTTTGCTCTCCCACTGACAAAAACGTTGGCGTCGCGCGTCGCTGGCTCGTTTTGGGTGCTGCCAGTGTTGTGCGGTTGCTGCAGCTGTGAGCATCGCGAGAGTGCGCCGCTGTCGCAGACGTCTCTCGTGTGTGCTTCATATGTCTGTGCGTACGGGTGAGTGTCTGTCTCTACATGTGTGCCTGTGTGTGCGTGCGTGCGTACGTGCGTGTGACAGACAACAAACCGCCTGGCGCTTTAACAACAACAAAAAAATACACAAATAATCAACATCAACAAATGCAAATTTCACAAAGATACATTTCAATTTGTTGCATTTGTCTCTTTTGTCTGCTATTAAATTATTTTTTTGACAATTTTTTTGCAAGTGTTTTTTTTCGGGGCAGCGCTGCCGGCCGGCGCAGCAGCACAAAATAAAACAAAACAGAACCAAAAAAAAAATAGAAGCGAATCTAAAATAAAATCGTAAATCAACTCAAATCACACACACGGAGCAACAACAACAAAAATAACAATCGCTTATCAAATGCCGCGACGTCGACGTCCCGCGCCGCGTACGTGAGTGTTTGCGTTGTGTGTGTGTGGCTGGTGCTCCTCTCCCTCATTCTCACTCTTTCTGCATGTGCGCGTAGGTGTGCGGTAAAATTTTGAACTGGCGGCCAAAGGCGACAAAGCCGCCGCCGCCGCAGCAGCAGCTGTAGTGCCAGCAGCACGTCAACGGCGCAGTCAAAGTTTAACGACTGCAACAGCAACAACAAACGGTACTCGAGCCGTTGCTGCTGTCTCCACGCAGACACCGCAGTCAACATTTAGAACAAGACATTTGTTGAAAGCAACCGCCAAAGTTAAAAAGAAGAAGAAGTGGAAGCAAATCAGCTTTGTCGATGATAATACGCTCCAGTCGACTGCGCTGCTAGTGCCGGCTGCGTCGCAGCAACAACGGAAACGCTCCACCTGCAGCGCACCGCCAGCGCTGGACGCGGGCAGCGCAGTAACGCACAAATTTTTAAAGCACAGCGCAGCAGCAGCAGCAATAGCAGCAGCGCAGCGACGCAAATCGTCAGCCGCATCGATCTTCGGCAGCGCAGCAGCAGCGAAAGAAGAAGCAACTGAGCAAAGCAAAAATCGAAGGCATAGCAGCAGCGCTACTGCCGGTACGGCGACTGAGGAGGTTAGCACAAATACTAACGGTACATTTGCATCAGCTTCGGCTTCGGCATCGGCGACTGCGACGGCAACAACAACATCAACTTGGTGCGGCAGCATTAATTTTCTCGTTTATATGGTTTGCTCCTTTTGTTGTTGCTGCTACAATTTTCGCAATTCGCCATCAAGGTTAGTGAGTAAAGAAAATATAATAAACAATACTACACTCTCTCTCCCTCCGCCCCCCCCCCCTACCATCCCTTCCACCTTCTAAGCACTCTCTAGAGATCTTTAGAATAAAAAAACCCTTGCAAAAGACACGCTTTAAAACCAAAACCTGATCTCTTTCTTTAAAGCTTGAAACATAAACAAAAAAATAATAATTGATTTATTGTTTTTGTAAGTTCCTAGGATTTATCTTCTAACGATATTCCTGGAAAACCTAGTTCTTAAGTTAACTGTTATATATTTTTACTTTTTTGTAAGTGTTCAAACTAAATTCCTTAATTCTCTAACAAATGGTCATATTTAACAACATTGTTTTAAAACTTGAAAAGTCTTAAGAGCAATTTTGTTCGATCTCGAATAATTTCTTACTATTTTCCTGGCTTGACTACAGGGTATTTTTTAAGTCGAACAAAGCTCGCAGCTGGAGCTTATTTACTGTTATAATCAGCTCGTTGATTAACTCAAAGCATTTATTTTTTCACGTATTTGAAAATCATGGCTACAAATTCGAAAATCCCACAATTGGGAATTGATTTCCATGTTTCGCTTTTCATTCGTTTCCTTTTTTTTTGTTGTTGCTGTTGGATAATCAGCACCAAATTGCTAGCTGAACTGACCATTAACCGCAATCAGTGGTGCTCTGCTCCCACTTCCCATCATTGATGCTGCCAGTGTTGAAGTCAGTTAAACGTTAAGTCCTCGTTGCTATGAAACCCACTTGGGACTAATTATTAGTTTGCTATCTCATCCCGTTCCAGTTTCAGCTCCAATTCCATCTACCGTTCATCAGGCTCATCGATAAAGACAGAGAGAGAGAGAGAGAGAGAGAGTGTGTCGATTTCGACAGCAGCTGAGAGCTAGGCAACGAGTGGTGGAGGGGGTTACAGGGATGTGGGTTGAATCAAATTTTTAGGCTTCGATTAGAAATGCTTGCCAATACACACAAACACACATACACGCACATACAAACATATGTATATATATTTAGACAAGCAGATACAGTTGTACAAAGCTCTTAAATAGGCAATGTGCGGCCGGGCGCGAGGTCAAAGTTCAAGGTTGTCACACCTACACACATTTAGTGGCAAGGCTGTTCTGGCGTCGTATGCTTGTTCCTTTACATCCAGCAATTAACTGTATTGCTATCTTTCAAGCGCTTCCTCATTTAATTGTGTAAATCTGCCAAACTTGTCAATCGCATCACAGAGAACAACAACAGCGGCGGCATCAGCAATAACAAAATCCCAATAAGAATTCAATAGGCAGGCATTTAGCCCAAAAAGCTCCAAGGCAACAACATCTGCATCGTTGACACTCTCTTTGTCTCCCTCTCTGGCTTTTTTTTATTTTGTTTTTCCAATACATTATCAGGTAGTCCACTGGCAGAAGTCATTCGGTTTGCCCCTATTTTGAGTGCGTGCCTGCTTGTCGAACTGGGTTAAGACGCCGTGTAGCCGTTTCACTCTTTTCAACGCTTTCAACGCCTTTCACTCGCACTTATATTAAGGGACTATGATTTTGCCGCTATAATTGTATCATGGTTTTATCTTTTGCTCTCTGTTAGTACTGCGTTGGCAGCGCAGTCGCTGTCCGTGTGCCGTTTTCATTGTTTCTTTGCATGGGGGGCGTCCGGCAGGTGGCGTTTCTTGTACGCTCGGGTTTGTTTTGTTTGATAAGCGCCGATCATGTTCTTGTTGTTGTTGCAGTTGCTTCTTGCTGATAAGAATCGTCGTCGGCACACTTTGAAGCTGCTGGGCAACCAGCAAATAAAACCAGTACATATTGCTGTTGTTGATAAGCGTGCTCGAAGCATTAATAAAAAATATTAATAATAAGCAAACAGTAGTTAAATAAAAGATGAGCATCACACAACGACTCTTAGCGATAATAAACGACTACTGGATACCCTTTAAAAGTTTTTCAAAGCTATTATTTGTCTTATTTTAAACTGTAACACAAATTTCCAATCTAAAATACGCAAAACACAATAGATAAGCCTGTGAAAGTGTGTACATATGTGTGTGTGCGTATAATTCAAAATGTTATTCGCAAGTACGCACGCTAGTGTCTGCATTAGTGTGATTGGCGGCGGTGTCAAGTCATTGTACTTGTCTGTAAGCTGATGCAAGCTTTGGCCGTCGTCGCTCTGTCTGCCTTTGCATTTTGGATCTGGCGCTAGCTGCTGCCTTCGGCTTGTAATTGGATTTCCGATGTTTACCAAAAAAAAAAAATAAAAAAGTACCGCAAGAGCGAGAGATAGCGAAAGAGGGCGCGAAATGACAATCAAGGAAGAGAAGGAATATTGTTTGATGATGAATTCCATGCAAAAATGGTGTACCCATTATGATGCTTTGTTTTTTTTTTTTGTATTTTTCTTTCGCCATCGTTTTTGTCGCATTACAACTTTCAATTTCAATTGCCAATTGCTCTCACAACAACGGCACTCATTATATGCCGGAGCACGTATTAAAAAGGTTGATGAAGTGAATAGATGGGGAGCGGGCGGGCGGGTGGTTGAAGAGGTTGGTCACCCACCTAGAACATGCATAAAGTCAAAGCTCTCACGCACTGCGCTGGCTCGCTCTCTATCTCTCTGACATTGTCGTCGTGCGCTTATTCGCCTCGTTTTCGTGTTTCGCTTCGTTTCGTTACGCTGCTGCTGCCTACTACAGCTGCTGGTGCTGCTGCTGCTGCTGCTTCTTGCTCGCGCTGGTCTCTGTCTGTGAGCCGTTTCAAACGCGTTGTTCGTTCCGTTTCGTTTTCATCATATAACGTAGAAGCAACTTCGCTCGTGCGCCAGTTCGTGTGACTTTTCCTTAGGAAAAACAAAAATTTGTATATTGTTTAAACAAAAATTTGTTAAATTACATATATGTAGACATTAATACAACGATTCATTTCACGCCGGACTAAAATAAACGCCCCATAAGTTGCACTAACGCGCGCGCCCATTTTATGCGAAACACTTAATATATAATTATATATTTTGTAATTGTTTGTTTGTGCGTGATAAATGTGATGTGCCAAAGTGTTGGCTAGAGGAGAGTGTTGCTGCTGTTGCTGCTGCTGCTGCTGCTCAATGGGTCGCGGCATTGGAGCAGGGTGACAGAAAAAGAGAGACAGAGCTTGAGTGGAGGGGTAGTAGCCGGGACCGGAGCAAGCAAGCAACAGTAGCCAACATCTAATCGGGCGACTAATTTAGCAGCGTGTATATTATAATAAAAAAAAAAAAAAACAAATTGCAATGCACAAGTGTAAAAGGCGAACGGCGAAAACAAGTAGAATAGACAAATAAACAAAACGCAGCAGCAGCAACAGCGGCACTCACACACACACACACACAATGCCAACTGATTGAGTGCAAGAGGAAGAGCGGCAGAGTGTGAGTGTAAGAGAGCAAGCGAACGAGCGCCACGGCAAATGAGTGTCGGCTGAGCAAGAGGTAGAGGAGAACGCATGAGAAACTACTAAATGTGCAAAACTAGCGTAAGACAACAACAGCAGTAAGAACTACAGCAACAATAAATCGACGACGGCAACGCCGCTGAACGAACTTAATTAGAAAAAAAAAAACACAAAACGCGACCTCTGGCAAAAAACACAAAAATTAACAAACAAAAAAAAAAAAAAACAAATTTTAATGTTTTAAATTAATTGCGGCCAACAGAGACGCGATAAAAAAATACAACAAACAAAAACAACAACAAGAGTCGACACAAAATGATTTTTATCGCGAGCCGTAAAAAAATACAAAAACTTAAATGAAAACGCAACTAAATGAAAATCTTTTTGTGTCTTAGCACCCAAGTACAGCTTGTGCTCGTGCATATGTATGTGTATGTGTGCGTGTGTATGTGCGTGCGTACAGCTCGCCTTATAAAACGGCGCTAAAATTGACATCGGGCTTCCCAAATTTGTCGCGTGGCTGTTTGCTTCCCCAATTTGTATTTGCACTTGAAAAAGCAAGAGACACACATATACACACATATAGCATGTACGCTCAAACAGAAAGATAGAGAGAGCAAGATAATGTGAGAAAGCAACGAATACTGCATGCACTCACGGCTTATCCTAAGGTGTTTGAACGAAATTTGAATTTATTCATTCAATACTCTTAATATTCGCATCGAATTCAAATTAAAATCATTTAAATAGGATACGAATACACTTTTTGTGTCCCCATTTGGTTTGGCCTATTGCAAACTCATTTGCATAATAGACATGCCCGCAAATGTTTCACTTCCAATTTGTGCCTTGCTCAGTGTGTGATCTCGCTCAAGAGCTTTTATATTTACCGTTTCTTAAACTCTTGTTTGTGCATTGAGAGGTGAGTGCGACCCAAAAGCAAAAGTAAATCTTCAAGTCAACTCAATCTAAAGTGCGTTGGAGGTTGATGGGTCGAAGGGTGGAGACTTTTTACTAAACTAATTTGATATCATTTTATTGCTGTTGCTTTCATCGCTGCTGTCGTCTCTTGTGTGCATTCAAACGAAAACGAGAACGAAAATCAAATCAAATCAAATTGAATTTCCAGCAAAGCAAAGCACAGCACAGGCCACGCCTCCCATCTACGCCGCCCACTTGCCAGCAGCACTTCCGCCACCTACCTAACTACCTACACCCCCCCCTCACCACCTGCCTCTTAAGCTCACCTTACTACTAATTCTAGGACTACGATACAACCACAACTGGTACAATAAGGTTGAATGGATCAGTGAATCAGATGTCGGCTCCTTTTATTTTTGTTGTTTTTCTTAAGTTTTTTGAGTTTTATCTAATGTATTGCGCTGTTGCCGCATTTCAGCACCAGTATTAGTGGCTAGTGCTGAGTGCGTGTTTCTGTTCTTTCTTTTTAAACCAAGCTAACTAAGCTTTCTTAAAAAAAAAAAAAAAAAAACAGGTCTCCAGTTTCGTTTTTTTCGAAATTATTTGCTTGAGTTGGTTATTTCTATGTTAGGGGCGTGTAAGAAAGGACGTTTAACTCAAATTTAATTTAATGGCCAGTCCTGCCCAACATTTATATGCATGTATTGACAATGTACAGTAGGAAATGGCATTTAGTATTTGCTCAGCGAAATTCTATTTGCTGCTTGGCTTCTGCGATGAGACGCAACGCGTGAATTAAAAGCGAAGGAGCCGAAATAATAGTAAACAAACAAACAAGCAAACAAAAGAACGTAAAAAAATACGTACAGACAGCGAGTGGAAAGGAACAGTGGAAGCCAGTGAAACGCTTTGATAGCCGGCTATTCACGAAATGACAAACACAGAGAGAGAGAGAGAGAGAGAGAGAGTTATTTTATTGATGTCGACTGCGACTGCGGATGCGAATGTGAATGTGAATCTGATGTCGACGCTCTTGTGCTTGTGCTTTGCATAAACCAAACGCAACAACTTTTTACCTTAATAAATCAAAACAGTTTTTTGAGGCCCACGCCAAGGGACATGATAGGACAATAAATTGTTTGAGTAGAAAGAGAAAAGAAGAAAGAGAGAGAGAGCATTAACTTTATCTTGCTAATGCTTCTGCTTTTGCTTATTCTAGTCATTGTTGTTGTTATTGTCTTCTTCTTCATCTATTTTGTTGAGCGTCCTGGGACGGCAAACGTTGATGAAGTGCGGCAACATTGCCAATTGCAATTTTTGGTCAATATCTTTTCGGCAACACAATTAAGACAAACATAATTTTGTTAAGCGCAATAGGGACATAAACACAACTTAATCTTCAACATATATCTTACGCTTGTTCTGTTTTTTTAAGTCCCATTAAAAAGCTTCTTCAAATACACAGTTTGAATTGTTTCGATTTCAATTCCAGATCTGTAAGAGTATTCGATTGGTTGCTTTAAAAGCTTTCTGAGCTAAGAATTATATTAATTCGCCTTTTGTAAACAAGTGTTTCGTTCGCACTTGGCCAATTATTCACATAAAGAAAATTTTTACGTGCGTTGAATAATTTATATTTTTATTACAGTTTGCCAGTTAAATGTTTCGTTTAACTTTAAGCACCTGTCACGTACTCGCTTTGCAACAAATTTCTTGATAACGAGTAACATTCACTACTCGTTACAATATTTAGTTGTCCTTAAGCCAAGCTTAGCCAAATTGAATGAAAATTATTAAACGGAACCATTGAAATTTAACGAAAATTTAGTTTGTTTTCGATATTTTAAGATAAATTTTATTTTCTTTATTATTTATTTTATTTAAATTTATTTATAAAAAGTTTCCAATTACAGTTTTGTGTAAGGGTATGAAGTATTCCAATTCCAATCCCGCCACAAAAACAAAAGCTTTCGCTTGTTTTTACTTAAATGCTTTAGTAAATTGGCAATGCTTAACTACTCTAGCTGTTAGGTTGATTGATTGATTGATTGACGGACTGAGACAGACAGTCAGTTACTCTCAGTTTTGCATTCAAATCGCATTAATTGACTAAATGGCTTGAACATTTTTTATGCGCTTTTATGCAGTGATTTATTGGTCAATTGCATTAGCATGCCAACAGTTTAGAGAGTGTGTGTGAGAGAGAAACAGAGATAAATAAAAAAAAATAAAATAGAGAAACAGAGAGTAAAAGCCACACCCACAAACTATATACAAACATGCATCTGCTTGTTTTTTGCCCCCTCTAAATTCTGAAAAACTTTTGTACTAATTTATTGGTTTTTTTTTGTTGAATTTTTTTGTTGTGAATTTTAGTTCGATTCTAGTTTTTGTCTCTTGCTAAACAATTATCTATCCTTATTTGCCATTTGCCATTAAAAGTTGGTACATAGCACACACACACACACACACACACACACACACACACACACACACACACACACACACACACGAATTATTTTTTTGGGAGTGGAAATATCTGAGCATTTTTGGATACACAATTTTTTAAATTAAGAATTATGCTTCTTTTACTTTTTGTATATGTCCCAGATATATATACTTCGCTTGGAACTATCTGCTTGTTTTCACATCGTTAAAAAAAAAATAATAATCACGAAAGGTTCGATGATTTTATTTAATAATAGAATTTATTATATTTAAAAGCTTTTCTAAAAAAAAATAAAAAAATGTTTGTGCTGAAATAAACAAAAGTTCTTGGATCATGAAGAATATTCTTCAATATGCAAAATTTCTAAAATTATATTAATTAATAACTATTGAGCGTTTACTTAATATTGCAATAATAAATAGTAGCTAATTTCGCCCTGAAAAATTCAGTTTTTGCTTGTAAAAGCTGGATAAATATAGTTGCTCTTTCATTTAGTTTGTTTGCTTGTTTTTGGCTCGTTTTCGAAATTTTTGTTGGCAATGTAATATGAATAAACATATTATGAAATAATTTCAATTGTGTCAACTCAACACACTAAAAACAAAAACTCTTCCAATATACCAAGACTATAATTTGCTATTTTATTTCTCTCTCTCTCTCCCTCTCTGTCTCTCTTTCATTTCATACTATTTAATCATTTATGATGCATAAGATTCGTAGTTTTTCTCATAATCATAATGGCCAAATTTCAAAGCGCTTTAAAAAAAACTCAATGCATCATGTTTTTTTCTTTTCTTTTTATACCCTTAACCCATAAAATGGGTAAATAAGGGTATAATGGTTTTGTGCAAAAGAATGTAACAGGCAGAAGGAAGCATCTCCGACCCCATAAAGTATATATATTCTTGATCAGCATCAACAGTCGAGTCGATATAGCCATGTCCGTCTGTCCGTCTGACCGTCTGTCCGTCTGTCCGTCTGTATGAAAGCGTCGATCTCAGAGACTACAAGAGCTAGAGACTTCAGATTAAGGATATAAGTTCTCCTATACCATGAGCAGAACAAGTTTGCTTCAAATTATCGATAACTATTCTGGTTTCCGATATACACATGTGATCAATAACAAAAAAATATCGAATTTGGAAAATGTAAAAATGAGGATTGAAATAATGGGTAACGATAGAACTTTTCTGAAAATTTCGTTCAAATCGTTTGAGAAACACCGGAGATATCGAATTTAATCGATTGGAGTTAAGTCAGTAAACCAAAGTCTTATATAAATTTAATTTATTTATTGCAACTGGGTTCAGGGTATCTTCTAGTCGGGCTCTCCCGACTAGAGCCTTCTTACTTGTTTATTTTGCTGCTGTGGCTGAGCGAGTGTGTGTGTGCAGGTTTTTCACATTATATGTACAACACAAGTAGATAAATGAAAAATTAAATTAAACAAAAAAAAAAAAAAAATCGCTAAAAATGTGCAAAAATGAAGGCCAAATAGCGACAGCAGCGACGCACGCCACATTGATGGCCATGGAAACTGACTAGAAGCAACCGAAGGATACTCTCTCTTATGGGGATGAAGTGGTGGATGAATGGGTGGGGGTTGGGCAAGTTAAGAATTGCCGGCATTTGTTCGGCTTTTTAGGTAAAAGTGGTTCGCTTCTGTTGCCGCCGGCAACAAAATATATTATTATGAATGGCACGCGGCCTTCAAGCTGCTCTCTTTTACTAGTATGTTCAATAATAATAATAATGTTGTAAGAATAATAATTCAAATTCACTAATGCCAACATTTACAGGTTTGCACTCAACTAAGGTTCTTAAAAATATTGCAGATTCAATTGAAATTATCACTTGAAACATTGTTGAGTGAACATTTTGTTAAGAAATATTATTATTCAATTCACAAATATTCTCTACATTTTAACCACTGTACATTGGACATTGGCATATGCGCTGGATATGGCTTCATGAGCTATTGCAAACATTTCTTTATCATTCGCTTCCTTTCGTATTTTCTTCTTCTTGCTCTGTTCAAAATGTGCTTAATATGGTATTTTTTTAAAAACATAAAGTTTTTCTATACATACCTTTGTGTATTAAATCATATTTGTTACATTCTTACATCGCTTCATCTCGATGCTGTTATCTATCATTTGATATTGTTCATTTATTAAAGCATTATTGGGCCTAAGGGATGGGTGGTTGTGTGTGTGTGTGTTTGGTGGGAAGGGCAAAGGGAGGGAGGGAATTAATGTCATTTAAAAGTCGTTTGCGCTTTTGTCTTGTCGACACACACACACACATACGCATAAATCGCCGGCATGTTGATTTTTTAATTTCCGTTTTCCGTTACATGGCCGCTGTCATTGTTATCGTTATCGTTATCGTCATCTTAATCGTCATCGTCATTGTCATCGTCATCGTCACTGTCCTTTTTTTGCGTTCAGTTTTCTGATTTAATTTCACTCGCATTGAATTTAATACGCATTGTGTTTCATCTGTCCAATGCGCCGCCTGTCATTTAACAATGTACTTAACAACAACATAAATAAACAACTGATGTTATAAAATCTGTTCAAGTTTGACGTTTACCAACTCTGCCTTTAGCATAATATGTATGCTAGGCATACATAAAATTATCATATATAATTAAAATAAATTGTTATATTTTTTGTACCTGTTTCGAACTAAGCTAAGCATCAAATAGAGCAGTTAGTATAACTATGCAATAGCTAGAATTTCAAACCTAATAGTTAAAGCTACATTCGCTTTCTGTGTTGTATACAGAGAGAGAGAGGGAGAGGGAGAGAGACTGTCTGATAGACTAACAGATACTTTGTTGACATTTGAGTTTCGCAACTCAAGTTTGTTTTCATGTTCTTTGTTCTGTGTTTGATTTTGAGCCATGTTAACTTGTTAAAGAAACGGAAACGGATACATTTTGTCATCAATCTGTCAGCTTGAGTTAAACAACAACTGACAGTTGACCATATTCAGCAGAAGAGCGAAACAAATTTCCATTTCCATTTCCATTTCTCTTTTAAATTTCTGCAGCCAAAGTTTGGCAAAGAGTTTTTGTTTTTCTTTTAGCAGCAACAGCAATCATTTTGAGGCATCTAGCAGACTTTTTTGAAATTGCATCAAGTTGTTTGTTTTTTTTTTGCTGTGCTCAAAAAAATTTCAATCAAAGTTGTTGGTTTCTGCAGTAACCATCTTGGCAACCCACCCCTCGCCTTCCCACTCCCCAGTCGGTTGCCTTAGCAAAGAACACGTAATGACAGCTGCGTTGATGGCACAGAATATGTATCTAAAAGCCGCCACAGCTGCCAACAAGCATAGAAGTAGTCCGCATTGAGGTTGACACACACACACACACACTCACACATATGTATGTGTATTCTTCCCCTCTTTTAATGGCATGCCTGTGAATAATCAAAGTGAAATGTAATTAAAAAAAAAGGTGCAAAACAAAACAAACGAACGAACGTATGAACACATCTTCGGGCAAAGAGTGACCAGTCATGCGTGTAACTTAGCCTTCATCTTTGTAACTTTGCACATAAATGAATTTTTCACTAAATGACATTGATTTCGTTTTGAATTCGATGCGCATAAATGCGTCAGTTTCAGTTTCAATCATGTCAACATCTCAATGCCTTTAACAATTTTCAATTATTATCTTCAACATCAGAATTGACATTGATATATTTGGTACATACACTATTTTATTTATGGTACAAATTTCACAAGTGAATATTAAAAATCAAAAACAAAAAAATCACAAAGTTGTTTAATAAGTTCAAATGTTAAAAGCAAGTTGAAAGAAAAGAATATTAAATTAATTAAAATATATATTATATACCATAGATAAATACATTTAGAAAGACTTTTTAATCTCGTACTTTTGACTGCTTGTTTTGCCTGCTTTTCAACTAGGTGTGAACTTATTGAATAACAAACATTTTGTAGGCGTTTCCACCCAATGTCTTAGCTGAGTTAACGAAAGAGAGAGAGAGACTGAAAATTAAAGAGATCTAAGTAAATAGAAACGTGAGCTGCATTTCACATTTAAGTTGATCTAATGACCAACAACGTGAGTTGACTGACCAAATTGCGACGTTTAGACGGAGTTTTGGAACGAGAGAAAGAGAGAAACCATTTAAAAAAAGTAATAAAATATAATAAAACAATGCAACAGTAAAGCAAATAACTTTTACAGGACCACATAATGTTCTCTCTCTCTCTCTCTCTCAATATATATAAATACTTTTTTTTTGAGGTTACAGACCCAATCAAAGTATAAAAGTTGCGAGGTAGGTCGAGATGATTATGATTTTTGGTGCAAAAAAGGGCCATAAAATAAAATTAAAGCACTTAAAAATATATAATAAGTTCATTGCATATACAAACGTATGTGCATATATATACCTGCGTCATGACAAGGCAGAAACACATTCACACACACATTTGCACAAACGAAAAAGAAAAGAAGATGAAATCCATCAAGACAATCTCTTATTCTTATGCTCTTACGTATGTATGTGTGGTAAAAGCATAAGAACAAGAGATTGTCTTGATGGATTTCATCTTTCTTTTTCGGCAGCGCCAACGCATAAATATTAATAATGGCATCAAAAATTGATTGCATCGAATTTTCTTAAGGAAGTGACAGCGTCTATAATAACTACAGCGATAACATTTTTTATCTTATTTTATATATATACGAATATCTAAAGTTGTTGCTCGTTCGTTGGCCCCAAAAACTAAAAGCTTAAAGTTTAAAGGTATTTTGATGTTATACTATTATGATTATTCTGTCCCAAAATTTGACTTTGTACTAACAACTCGAATGATTTTTTGCATGTTTTTATACTCGATACCGAAGGTGTCTGTCCGTCTGTCCGTCCGTATGAACGCAACTTTTTTCAACACCCTTCAAGCTAAAGACTTGAAACTTGCCAAATATCTTTATCTATGGCCGAGACAGATAAAGTGTCAAGATTGGGGCATTACTGAGGGGCTGGCAAATTGATAAATTCGATAACTCAAAATCGATAAATCCACCTATTTCGCACATCCTTACAGCTAGAACCCCAAAAATCTGCATCATAAAATTTGGTGTATACCGCAGTCGGTTGCGTCCGACTGCAGTGTTTCCACTTGTTTTTATTTGAGCATTTAAATTGCGATTCTTAAAGCTTGAGGGTGTTGCCTACTTATTTGGGTGTTTGTGTGTGTGCCTAAAAAAGGACTAGTTGGATGGTTGGGTGTTGTTTTGGGGCAGTAAATTTGTGAGTTGTTTGCTGTTTAATTTGGGGTTTGAGTTGTTCGCTGTGCGCTTTGGCTTAATGAGTTGTTGCGCTGCGCAAATGAAATGCAAACAAAAGTATGTTGAAATTCAATTTTAACTTAAACCAGGCAATCAGAGAATAAAACAATAACACACACACACGCACACACACACATACATATGGAGAAAACTTGATGCGGGTATGGATTGGTGTTGAGGTTGTTGAGGTTGCCACACTCTCGGTCGCCTAATGGCGTTTGGCTTGATGTTGATTAGGCGTCGCTTCAGCTGATAAACTCACGCTGGCAACCGCAAAGACTTTTGCCACACCCAGACGCCCACACACGCCAACGCCTTTTCATATGGAAAACTTTGTTGTGCAACAACAACGAAAACGAGTCGAAAAAGTGAAATGTAAAACTTTTTGGCACAAATATTTTTTATGTAAATTGTTTTGGCATTTATTCATTTACATACATATAAATATGTGTGTTTTATTTCTCTATCTCTCTCTCTCTCTCTCTCTCTCTCTCCCTTTATCTCTATTTGTTTGTTGTTCTTTTAGGCTGTTGTCATAATATAATTATTTAACTTTTCGAGTGAAAACTGAGAGTGCAGTTAATTTATTTATTTTTGTTTTTGAGCCCACTTGATTAGTGGCTTAAACATATACATATATGTATATTTATATATGGGTATAGTTGTAGTATATAAAATTTCATAGCTGCCTTTGGGGGACACTTTTCACACTGCTTCGTTTGCCAACAACAGCAACAACAATAACTAGAGGCAAGCCGACTTGAAGAGGCTCAAGAATCCTTTTGCGCGTCAAGTTGTTTATTTTCTTCTTTTTTGCATTGTTGTAGCTCGTTGTTGTTGCTGTTTTCCCTTTTTTCAAGCTTTCACTTTTCTCATTTCGTTGTTTTTGTTTTCATTTTGTTAATGAGACTTTTCCTTGCAACGAGTGCAACAATAATAAAAAAAAAAAAAAACATTTAAAACAGTTTGGCAACTAAAAATTTCTTCACATTTCTGCTTATAAGATACTCTCGAAAGGGTTTGAAAAATACTTCATAAATTTGATATCTTGTACGAATAGCGAACTATAACAAAATTTATGAAATATCCCGCAACCATACTTTTTTTTTCAAAAAATAACAAATTTATTCCTTGTACCCTAAAAACCTCATAACTTTGTTAATATACCCTATTATAGTAAATATTACATAGTAGCAGACATTGCAAGAAAAAAAAAAAAATGAAACTTGTGCCAAAATGGCACATAAGCGCCAGCAGACGGCCAAATCGCGGCTGGCCAGCCCAAGTACAGACAACAATTGAGGGGAAGTGACAGAGACAAGGCTAAAGGGCGAGAAAGGGGGGCGGGGGGCGGGTTGAAGCGAAGGTAAAGCGAAAGCGAAAGCAAAAGCAAGAAAATGAAGGAGAAAGAAAAAAATCCTGATGACGTTGTCGCACACTTAATGTTGCATACTTTTGAGGTCCTTGTGCTAGTAACGTTTCCGTTCATTCTACTTTTTGCACTTCTCTGATTGTAGTATATACTATACGCTATACATGCTGTAAGCCATACAAGCACATATATATATAGATATTTAATCAAAGAAATATTATTCTGTATTCAAGTATTAAGTATCTAAATATCTTGAAATTAAAACTTTCGTTGGCAAATGAGTTTTAAAGCTGTTCCCTTATTTTTTTTTCTAATACCCATAAGCATAAACCTGATCTGATTGAATGATGTGCAAAATTGTTTTATATTAAATGATTTTAGCAATATTTATTTCATGTATTTCTCAACATAATTATTTTCAAAATTCTTTCATAGTACTGTGAATACTTGGCAGAAAGTGAAATTGTTGTGAAAAAATGCCGTTTCCTATTGAAAGCTTTTATATACGCTGTATAAATAAGCATATTCAAGGTTAACTCAACTATTTTCGTACATGATTTTGAACCAAACATGAATGTGCACATGTTAAACCAAGAGTTACTATGAAATAGTTAAATCAACATTTATCATGGTTAATTTTAAGTGTTGACGTATTGAATTTAACTATTCAAAGTATTTAAATTAAAACTGTTCCTTATATATTAAAATTTTTTCAGCAATATTGAGCAACCAAACCCTTGTATTGTGGGCATAATGGCTTGGGAAGTTGTCCTGTAGGAGCCAAAAGTCATTCTTCAGTCCCAATTTCAGGGCGGCTTGGTGAGAACTTTGCTTGAGTATATCAATAGACTTATTTTGATTCATTGTGGATTCGATAAAAACAAGATTCAGCACTTGGCAAATGCTTGACGCTTCGTTTCGTTGTTTGTGCCTGTGAAAGTTCTGCCACTTCATTTGTGGTATGCTCTCTGTCGTCTCTCGGTTTCTCTTTCCTTTTTTGTTGAACGCCGCGGGGCGACTTCCTTCTGCTGCTTTTGTGCCCAAGCTGCTTGCTGTTAATGTGACAGCTTTGGCATCGTCACAAACACACACACACACGCACAACAAAAGAGTGTAAGAAAATTTAAGAAAAACGTTGCAAAAGAAGCAATAATACAAAAAAAAACCCTTTCAACGGACGCCTTATGTCGACGCCTTTCACGGAAACACAGATTACACAAACATATAAACATATATGTATACACATACATATATTAATGTACCTCAATGTGACCGCATTTGTCTCCGTCTCTCAGTATCTCCGTTTTGCTCATCACTCACTCACTTGTCAGGGACTCAACACACACACTGTGTGTGCTTAAGAGTATTTGCAATTGTATTCAAAACGCTTCAAGTGGATTTTTATTTCCTATTTCTGTTACGAACTTTAGTCGAAAAGAAGCCCCTCGCCACAACCCAACCAACATCTTTTGTGTTTTTCTAATGCCATTTTTGATACGCATTTACTTTCATTTTTTGGGGGCAACATTCCTATAAGTACACATATGGGAAAGATGAAGTATGTTTTTGTGGTTTTTTTCTCTTCGTTTTTTTACATCGTCAAGAGCAACAGCAACAACAACAATAACATGATTCTTATGCTTTTCAATGATTTGAAAATAATTTTTGATTTTGCACCGCAGGCAACAAAAGGATATCTCATATATAGAAAGGATTTACATTCATATCTCTTTAGCTATTCTTGCGGTACAACTCAAAATGAATTAAAACAAGTGGAAACGTTGCAGTCGGACGCAACCGACTGCGGCATACTCGATACCAGAATTAAAACCGGTAAAAAGAGGCCTGAATGCAAAGGGGTACGGATGCGGCAGGGGTTTAAGCTGCCTTAAAGATTCTCCGATGCAGATGGGGATGCCACCGGCTATCTTCATACCAAATTTGGTGACTCTAGCTAAAAATTTGTAAAAGGTGGGGAAAGGGGGGCTGGGGGCGGTATGGGTGGGTGTGGCATCAAAATTTTTGATGCAGATCTTTGTGGAATGTCAATTGCTATCTTCATACCAAATTTGGTGACTCTAGCTCGAAAGTTTGTAAAATGTGGGGAAAGGGGGGCTGGGGGCCGTATGGGTGGGCGTGGCATCCCAATTTTTGATGCAGATCTTTGTGGAATGTCAATTGCTATCTTCATACCAAATTTGGTGACTCTAGCTAAAAATTTGTAAAAGGTGGGGAAAGGGGGGCTGGGGGCGGTTTGGGTGGGCGTGTCATCCAAATTTTTGATGCAGATCTTTGTGGAATGTCAATTGCTATCTTCATACCAAATTTGGTGACTCTAGCTCGAAGTTTGTAAAAAGTGGGGAAAGGGGGCTGGGGCCGGTAAGGGTGGGCGTGGCGTCCAAATTTTGATGCAGATCTTTCTGAAATGTCAATTGCTATCTTCATACCAAATTTGGTGACTGTAGCTCGAAAATTGTAAAAAGTGGGGAAAGGGGGGCGAAATGGAGGGCGTGGCTCCAAAACTTTGATGCAGATTTTGGGGTCGTTGCCAGCTATTTTCCTACCAAATTTGGTGGCTCTAGCTCCACAACTCTGGAAGATACACGCATTCCCGTTTTTGACGAAGCGTTGGGGTGGATGGGGGCGGCTAGGGCAGTATTGGTGGGCGTGGCATCCAATCTTTTGATGCAGTTTTTGAGGGGTCATCATCACCTATCTTGACACCAAATTTGGTGGCTATAGCTCAAAAACTGTGGGAGATATAGCTATTTCTGATTTCAAAATGCGGGGGGCTGGGGCGGAATGGGGGCGTGGCTCCAAAATTTTGATGCAGTTTTTTGGGGTTGCTAGTAGCTATCTTCTTACCAAATTTGGTACTTCTAACTGTAAGGATGTGCGAAATATGTGGATTTATCGGTTTTGAGTTATCGAATTTATCGATTTGCCAGCCCCCCAGTTATCGTAGAACCCCCATCTTGACACTTTAATTTACTATCCCATAGATAAAGAGAATTGGAAAGTTTCAAGTCTCTAGCTTGAAGGGTGTGGAAAAAAGTTGCGAACATACGGACGGACAGACGGACAGACGGACGGACACCATGACGGACATTGCACAAAGTCAATATACTCTTTACCTTCGGTATCGAGTATAAAAATAAATGAATAATAATTAAATAATTCGGTCTTATCAGAAAGTATTATATGAAACTATCTTTAAAGACAAATATTCGAAGAATCAAGTTGATTTCTTTATTGATTAGCTTAGTAGTTTACTTGTCGTTCCTGTTAAACGTTCCAATTAATTACGAATTTTCCTCATATTTTACTTGCCGTTGGCCATTTTGAAACCTAATTAATTCATTTGTTAAAGTATTGAGCCCCATTATTTTACCTTGTTTCACTTTCACACTGATAATGTTACATTTTCTTGAACAGTCTGTTCACTGACTTCTTGCTCAGGTATTCGGGCTATATTATTAGGTAAATGATGGTCTTGCCTTATATTTTCTTTGACTCCCACTTTCACTTTCACCCACACACAGATATGTCCAGAGGCTTTGCATATACTACATATCATATTATTACTGTGAAATTTGCATGCTTGTCTTATGACACCCTTGAGCCATTGAAATTATTTAAAGAGACAGACACAAGAAAGCATTTTTTATTTCATAGAGTTTATATATACATATATATATATATATATTCTTGATAAGCATCAACAATCGAATCGATTAAAAAACTTTTGCCTGTTCGGTGAGATGCAGCTATTAAGTTTATTTAAAATTATCGATAACTGGTCCATTATCGATAGTAATGAAATCGTTAATTTTCATGATTCATATTTTTCCTTGAAAAGTTCTACACAATATTGATTATCTGTAAAAGTTTTACCAATATCGCTTCACTAACACAAAAGATGCCGCAAATTGAAATTTACCTAGTCACCCGAATGTATGTACGACCTAAATCTTTCGTAAAGGTAAAGACTTCAAGTCAAACTTTTTTTAATGTCCATGTTTAACCGATAAATAATCAATTAAGTAACTAAGGTAAACCCTTTGCATTGGTTGCATTGTGCTGAAAGACAAAATCTATTAAATTACATGAATTAAATTATAAATATTAAACAATTTACATCATCATTATTCTGATTATTATTACGACTTCGCACACACAGTTTATCGCTTGTCGCTATTTAAATCTTCATCATTTAGGCGTTGAAACGTTTAATTTTAATTTAATTTATGCACACACAGCTGCAGGCATCAGCTGCCTCTTTAGTTCACCCCTCCCTTTGCAGCTGACAATTTGCAGAGCACTTAATGATTATAAACTAATTAATTGTTTGTGCCTCAACGAAATTTCGAGTGTATTTCGTAGTAGTATATTTCGTGTGTTTTTGTGCGTCATAAAAACAAAACAAAAAACTGGAACGCTGTTAAGTTGTACAAATATTTATAAACTGATTCGAATTCTATTGAGTTGCTTATAGCTTATACTTATGTCAACAATATCCAACTTATATATTCGTAAAACTCCCTTTTTTGGTTTCTTTTTTTTTTTTGTAATTTCTCACTTTCTTTTACAAACAATTTTTGTAAGTGCCACATTTCATTTTATCTTCTGTCAACTAAACTGTTTGTTAACCTAAATACTTGCCACTTATGCTCAAAGTTCGATATGGTTCAATACTGCGACGCCTTCTTTCTGTCATGTCGTAAGGCATTTTATCTAGTACTACCAAGTTTTTGACAGTTTAAACCAACTTAGCTTCAAATTGAAATGGGGCTTATGGTACAATGGTTTGGTGACACTTTGTCTACACACCCCCAAAATGCCACTCAATTGAAAGCATCAACTTTACAGCGCGCAACACACACACGCACATTTATACATACATATGTACGTATGTATCATGTACATTGTACAAGCTATTTAATCATAGCAATGCCTGCTGGGCACACATGACGTATGAGCAATTTGAGGCCGTCTTGAGTTTCTCTTGCGCGTTGAGAAGGCAGTTTACCATTCCATTTAGCAAGTAGTAACTGCTTGCAGTTTATTGCGCCTCACAAGTGCTATCAATGTGCTAACACACACACACACACACACACAGCAGCAGCCGTTGCTGTGTTTCTCGCTCCTAAGTGTCACATGCATTTTTGTAGGACATTAGCACACACACACACACATAGAGAGGGAGAGGAAGATAGACTACAAAAGCGTCAGCAAATAGCGCACGTTATATGACAGCAACACACACACACACACACACACACACACACACCCTATTACGCACGCACAGACACACACGTATATATATATATTAATATATATGAATATATATGTACATATGCACAGACAGCAGTCAGTTTCAGTTAGACATCGAGTCGATTGTTGCTACAAGCATAATCGCTACCAATTGACAGCTGCTGCTGCTGCTGCTATAAAAGCGATAAAGATGAAAACGCTGATGACGCAAAATTTATAACTAAAAATGCTTCTCTCATTGATTTCACAAAGATTTCATTTTTTTTTTTTTTTAAATCAGGCCACTTTTTACCGGTTTTAATACAGGTATCGAGCAAACCGCAGTCGGTTGCGTCCAACTGCAACGTTTCCGCTTCCTTTATGGCGTTTTATATAACATAACATGCTTGGCAAAATAATATTAACACTTTAACTCTTCATATTTTAATTGTAACTCATTTATTTCGGCCTCTTGTCCATCCAATTGTTTGATAACATATTCAGAAACGTCTTAGATAAAACTTTCGGCAAGTTTCTTCTCAACAAATGGTTGTCCCAATTCTCTCAACTTGCAACTCCTTAAAAAGCCTTTGATATCTGTGTATCAAAATGTCTTGAATTCATATTATCCTTCAACAACATTTGTCTTTATTGCTCGAAGTTTTGCAGCCATTTGTAAAATGTTTGGCTCTAGAGTTCTGGTATCGCACAATTAGGCAACACCTCAATGTTATTGTTGTCATTAGGATTTGGCAACTCGACGTTATCAGTGCTGTTTATTTGTCGACGTTCATCAACTCCGCTCTGAAGCATTTTAGACTTTGACTATACTGTAAAAGATCTAGATTTCTGTCATCCCAGCTTATTCGCCCAGCGTTTAATTTGAATTTATTGGATTTTTTTAGACAAATGCTATTTACATTTTTGCATTTAATTCAATTCTAAACGTATTAAATGTTCTTTGTACTTACTATAACGAACTGAAATATTTTCATTTGAATTTTTCTGGCCAGTTGGACAATATTATTAGTTGCTAAGCTTTTAAATGCTGCCAAGTTAATTTTGAGTTAATGAATTTATGCTTTCTGTCGTGTTTCATCATTTACGCTAACTCGTTTATCATTTGCGCATTATAATATATATCTGTTAAACAAACAATTGATATAGAATTGTTAAAATTAGATTTTAGCGATATGTTATACATATATATATATTTCTGCCGTGCACAGTTTATCCTTGAAGTTGCTGGCATTCGCTTCAACTACATTCTTATCCGATTCTAGCTTTATGTCAGATTTTTCGGCCGTGTTAGGTTTGTTTCCTGGCTGTAAACTTGTACTGAAGTCGACGGTTAGAGTATTTTTAATTGGCATTTGAAGATATCTTGTTGAGTCATATTCAGATCAGTAATCAATTAAACAGCGAACTGATTTTTTGCTGTCTTCAGGTTCACTTTTTGGTTTAGTAAAACGAGTAGCTCTAACAGTAATTTGCTTTTGGAGTCCTCCAGCTGTTTTAACTTGCGCTCAAGTTGACTGATTTGCTTGAATATTTAAGTCTCAAGTTCTTCTAGCTTGCCATTGAACTTCAGTTGTTTTGAGCTTTGCTTGTTCTTTGTAATTTGAGTACTGTCAATTGAAGTGTCATCAGAAGCGTCAAATAAGTCCCATCTCTTGGCCAAGTGTGCTTGTAATCACAGATTGGCCGCTTGAATTTTCGAATCTTTTATGTTGCCTTGTTTTTCTTTGCTTATTATTCCTCATTATTAAATATTAATCGCCTTCTCGGAAGCACTCGCGTTAAATCTGTATTTGTATCTGGTTTTTGTGTGTAGAAGTATTTGTCACACCTGCCTAATGTCACAGGAACGACGTCGTAGCATTCTCTTGATGCCTTTTACCACTCTCCTCACTTGCCTATTGACGCTTTTGCCGTTCGCTTTCATTTTTGCCTTTGCGTCAAAGCATAAAGCATACTTTTAGGCAGCCATTTTCACTGTCACATTTAATTGAGTTTGTTGGGTCGACGAGGGCGAACGCTAAAAGCAACGTCATTACCTTCAACTTGCCCCACACACAACATTTTTAAGATAGCTACCACGCCCCCTGCACCATGCCACCCGCTTATTGTTTTGGCCGGCAAGGCGCACCATTTAATTGTCAAATGGTTGTTCTGGCAGGGACTCGACTTTCGTTCCAAGTGATGGGAGTCTTGTTGGTAGTGTGGATGGGGGGAGGGGAGGGGATTGGTGACTTGACATTTGTTGCAAGCCCAGCTATTTTTATGACCATCCGCAAAGTCCGATGAGAGTATATCTCATTTCTCTCTCTCCCTCTCTCGCTTTTTTGATCTTTCTCTGTCTTTTCCCGTTGAAATTATTGTTGGTCCCATGGCACATTCCTGTGCAACTGCTCTCTCCCTCTCTCTCTCTCTCTCTCTCTCTCTCTCTTTGTCTCTGTCAGTCCTCTTGTTCTTTGGCCCTTTGTTTTTGTGTGTGACGTCACCAGAGTCGCCATATTACAAGCGTCCGTTCAATTTTGTCGCTCAATTTGCCGTCACAAAAGAAATTACAACTCAAAAACAGATGAAAGCAAAAAAAAAAAAAAAATTTGGCAAAAGGGGAGAAGTAGCAGGTGGCTTGTGGATTGGGGTTGGGTTGGATTGGGGAAGGGGTTGGGTGGAGCAGGATATTTTTTATTTTGACATTGCCAGGAAGTGGCCTTTTAAAGAATCGACTGCCAAAAATCAAATGACAAAATTTCTCGCTCTTTCTCTCTCTCGCTGTCGCTCTCTGTCTTTCTCTGTTATTTCGCACATTTTCCTTGCTTCTTTTCAACATTTTCATTTTTATTTTTTGTATACTCGATACAGAAAGTAAAGAGTATATTGGGCTTGTGCAATGTCATGGTGTCTGTCCGTCCCCGTCCGTCCGTATGAACGCAACTTTTTTCGACACCCTTCAAGCTAGAAACTTGAAACTTTCCAAATATCTTCATCTATGTCCGGGATAGATAAAGTGTCAAGATTGGGATTCGATAACTGGGGGGCTGGCAAATCGATGATATCGATAGCTGAAAATCGATAAATCCACATATTTCGCACATCCTAACAGCTAGAACTACCAAGTTTGGTGAGAATATAGCGTCTGGCTTCCCCCAAAAGCTGCATCAAAAATTTTGGAGCCACCTCCACCTATTCCATCCCCAGCGCCCCCCACTTTTAATTAAAAATTCCTTTAACTCCCAAAATTTTTGAGCGAGACCCACCAAATTTGGTAGGAAGAAGGCAATTGACATCCCACAAAGATCTGCATCAAAAATTTGGATGCCATGGCCACCCATACCGCCCTAGCCACCCCCAGCCGCCCCAACGCTTCGTTAAAAACGGGAATCTACCACAGTTTTTGCGCTAGAGCCACCAAATTTGTTATGAAGATAACTGGTGGCATCCCCATCTGCATAACACAATCTTTGAGACAGCGTACAACCCTGCCGCATCCGTACCTCTTTGCAATCATGCCTCTTTTCTACCTGTTTTAATACAGGTATCAAGTATACCGCAGTCGGTTGCGTCCGACTACAACGTTTCTAATATATTTTTTTTTTGCTTTGCGATTATTTTTATTGCATTTTGCGCTTTGATTTCATTTTTGGCAGCTTAAACCGGTATGGGCTTGGCTTGGGGGCGGGGCTACCTTGGCAGACGCAGTCACTGTGACGCCTTTTGATGTCGTCATGTCTTATTTTTTGTATGTCCTTAAAAAAAAAAAAAAAAAAATCATTTTCGCTATGAAATCGTTGATTTGAATTTTAACTGTATAATCTATAGATATGCTTTTGGGCAAGCAGCTTTTGAGCCAGACTCAAGTGTCAAAAGAAGTGAAGCCAATATACACACACACACACACACACACACGTACGCACATATTATGTGTGTTATGAAGATGCTCGCAGATGGGTGTCAACTCTTGTCTGCTTGACATCAATTGACACACACTTAAAAATTCGCACACTCACACACACACACATTTTACACGTTCCGAAGCTACCTTTTAATTATGTTAGCAATGAATTTAATTGCAATTTTTCGGTCAAGGCGTATTTTTTAAAGTGCAAAACATTTTGTGTATTATGCAACTATACTATGTGCATCATGTGCCTCGCATGCAGCATTTGGCAAAGTGCAAGTAGTTGAGTGCATAAGTGTTTGCATCTATCCATGCGTATGTGTGTGTGCTAGTGTGTGTGGGCGTGCCAAGTGGGTTAAGTGTGTTAGCAACAAAATTTATGGCATACACACACAGGCGCCAAAGCATGACACCAACAACAACAACAACTTTGACACATATGCAAATTGCAACGCTATTAACATCAACAACAATAACAACAATAATAATATAAGATTTTATGTATAGGAGAGTGAATCAATAGGTTTGACATTAATTTCGGGTAGCATTTGCATTGCGATTCATTGAAAACTGAGCAACAACAATAGAAGCAACATCATCAGCATTATCATTGTTGCTCGAAAGGCTCGAATGCCCCAAATGCCCCAAAACCACAAAAGCTTCAAATTGCAGCTGGGCCAACAAATGGACAGACATCTGAGAAAAGAGATAGAGACTCAAGGGAATTAAGAAAGCGAAAGAGAGAGAGAGAGAGAGAGGGACAGTAAGTCAGAAATTTTGTGTGTCTATGTGTGTGTTGTGTGTGTGTGTGTGATTGTGTCGTCTGTGTTGTGGCTAACCAAACTTGGCAGCTGTCTGTATCAACTGCTTGCTGTCAAGATGGGTCTGTGGGTGAATGAATGAAAAGTGGGGATTCCCATGGCGTCACATTGGATATATATGTTTATAAATATACTGTCAATGGTTAAGATGTGCGTTGCGTTTAACCCTCCACACCCTACCTACCTAAACCTTCTGTCTCTCTCTCTCTCTCTTTTGCGTTCTATCTGTATTTTAGACGCTTATTGCTTTAGAGACTTTATCACAATCATTTAGTTTAATCTACAACTATTTGTCAAATCGAATTCCCCTGAGGCTTTTAAACTTTCTTCTTCTTTTTTTTTAGCTAAAAAAAGAAAAAAAATCGATTTTCATTAGCTTTGTTTGACCTCAACACAACACACACACAACACACAATTTGTCTATTAGGCAGACATGTTTTTTCGCACATAATAATTAATGCAGCGTTCAACGGAATATTTGAACTAAACGTCAAACCACAATTTAATAGCGCGGGCTTTTAAAAATTAGTACACGAATTAGCATAGTAAATAACACAACACCAAATGTTTAAAATTTGTATTTAATTCAATAAATGTTTGAAATTATTTTCATGTATATTTTCTAAGTAAATTTTCTGAAGATTTTATTATCATTTACAGAGCTGCTTAAGAGATAATATCTAATATCTATGTATTTTTGCAAAAATTGATTTCTTTTTCGAAATGCACTTTGCCTCGCATCGTGCAGCACATTTGCCATTTTATCGAAATGTATATAATTTCGTCATAAATTAATAAATACGTTTAACGTTTCTCTCGATACAAACGATAATTGCATTTGGGGGCGGATGCTGTCTACCTATAAATTTAAGTACTACATGTGTGTGTGTGTGAGTATGTGTGTGTGTGTGTGTGGTGTGGTGTGTGTGAGTGTGTGTGTATGGTTTTGGCGGGGGGGAATTGAGTATTGCTTAAATATTGGGCATACGCAATGTTGTACTTGTCGTTGTTGTTATCGCAACGAACCAACCAATCGCTAATCCACCGAAATATGCTTTTGCATTATGCAATGCACTCTGCTGTTAATGCACTACACACGGTCACGCACACACACAAACACACACACCACTTCCCCTTCTTAGCCCTGTTACCCCAACCAACCCCGCCTGGCCTCGTTACTTGCTCTCACTGCAATTTATAAAACATGCTTTAGCATTAAAGCGTATTTCGCATTTTGGATTGTGTATTTTGCACATACATAGTGCATATACATAGATATTTTTATATATATAAATATATATATATTATTTGTGCTACATTATTTATGAGCACAAACGAAAGGACGTCAGGAGGGGACGGGCAATGACGACCTTATGACGATGCTTCTAATGATTGCAGCAATCATCATAATGTTTAACATAATAACGATGTGGAGGCTGCTGTTGCTCTTACTGCTGCTCTTGCATTTAAGTGCAACTACACACGGGGAGGTAGATAGATTGAAAGAGTGTGAGAGAGAGAGAGAGAGAGAGAGACTTTTGACTGCGTTTGCCCTTTTAAAGCTGTTAAAGGTCTCTGGTCTGGTTGCTTCTGCTGCTGCGACTTGTTTGACGTCATTTGGCTGCTCGTAAGCTAACCAATCTATATATACACACACACACACACACACACAAACACACACACACAACTAAGCAGATCAGCAGACTTGTGCTTGTCTGGCCCTAAACCTGGCCCCACCACCCATTCGATATATGTATAATTGAAATTTCGTCATCCAATTTTAAAGTTTAAATAATAACAAAAAACTACAACAGCGAGAACAAGGCTTACAACGGACACTGAACGTTAAATAAATGTTGTTATCTTACTTAAATCAAGCAAAGCTCTAACTCTACATGAGTTAAGTGAAATATTGTCATAGTATTCAGCAGTTTTATTATATTATATTCTTATTCGATATTCTTTCACTCTGTGTTGGTGTCGAAAACCAATCAAGTCCGGCCTTAAACTAAAATTTGGTCATTGAATAAACATTTGAATTTACTAAACGAATTTCAAGCATTTTGTTGCATCCATATTATGGATATCTTCGAATCGAGCACATTTTGCACTGCATTTTTTTTGTCCCTTTATTTATTTGGAATTCTTTTTTTTTTAGCCTGACTCAGTTTTTATACCCTTGACATGTGAATCAGGGTATATTGACTTTGTCATGAATCGTAACACCTTAAAGGAATGATGGGAGACCATAAACTATATATCAAGATCAGGACGAGCTGATTCCGTCTCTTCTTTTTTTCCTTTTTTTTGTTTGTCCGTCTGTCAGTTTCAACACGATTTCCCAAACTTATCTTGTGAACTGGCTTAGACGATGCGTTGCACTCTGAAAACAGTCCTTTAAATTTCTGATTGTCTTGACAATTTCGGGTTTGTTCACTATGAAATTTCATCCCAATGACATCTACGACATAGCCACCATACGAATTTACCATATCGTACTATCAATGGTTGTCTCTGTCGTGCACTTTCAAGTACCTACATGTCAAATTGTTGTTGCTTCACACGAACAAGTAAATGACGCTCAAGAGTAAAAATATTAGCAAAAATTACCAACAACTAAGAAAATAAGAGGGTGCATTGATTTGGCTGTGTAAGGGTATCATAGTTTGCATACAAAATTAATGCCACTATGTTTTTTTTTTTTTTTATTTTTGTGTGGCTGACGATGCATTAAGTCCTTTTTCTGATTGTCTGACAATTTTTTGTTCTTGTGTGTGCTTGTGTGTGTTTTTATTTTTAAATTTTTTTTTTTTTTTATGTTAGTTGCTCTTTATTAATGAACATGGCGCGCAGCGTGTCAACAGCGTGTTGAAAGGAGAGGAGGTAGGGTGGGTGGGGAAGAAGAACAAATACAATGTATAAATATTATGTAAACACGCAAACAATGAAGTGATTTGTTGCTACTTAAATTTAGCCCCCAAGAGTGTGCGCCAACAACAGCAACAGCAACAAGAACAACAACAACAACAACAACAACAACAAAAAACAAACGTTCGCAGCAAGCGGGCAGTGCAAGAAGAATAAGGAGGGCAGCAGAGGAGGTCAGGGGGACGTAAATTGGACCGGCAGCTACTGTGACCGGTTTACTCTTGGCTGGTGATGTTGCCTTCACTTCGCTTAGCTGCTGATGCTTCAACGTGAAGAAATCTTTTTTTTTCTTTTTTGCCCTTCTTTTTCTGTTTTGCTCTACTTTTGTGAGTTTGTTGTTGTTGTTGTTGTTGCCAAAGAAAAGCAAAAGCACAAAAAAAAAAAAAAATTATTCCACCAGAATTGAAAGGAAATATGTAGCCAGGCGTCGGTTGTCGAGCGCAGTCTCTGTTAAAGTAGCAAACAGGGCCCAAGGCGTCCCCAAAAAAAGAAAAACATATAGAGAAAAAGAATGGGGTTCCCTGCCTGTTCTCTAGCTTGTTTACCAACACTTAAACAGCCTGACGAGTGAAACACACTTGGCAAACTGCCTGACTGCCTCTAACTGGCTGCCTGCCTGCCTGCCGGTCGCGATAAGCAATTCAGTGAGCCGTAAAAAAAATACGATGAGATGCCCCCAAAACCTTACAAGGGCTACAAAAATTGATGCTTTTACCTGTTTATGTGTGCTTATTACGATATATGTCGGCCATATACACATACATACTCTGTTAAATACATACAAATTATATACTCTACTTCCTTAGTCGTTTATCAGTTCGCCATTCGTCGAGCAATAATTATATCTACTTGAATTGCAAAAAAAAGGGAGTATTTTCCAAATAGGTTACAAATATTTAGTTATACATACATATATCAGATTTCAATGAAACAAGCTTTCTTTTCTAGTAAAGAAATCTTTTATGTATTTTGGAATCATGAATTTTATTCCGATTTACCTTTTGTTTTTTTCTGTTATTAATAAGGCAAATTTTATATAAAATATTGGATTAAGTTTTAAGTTCTTGTTCGTTAAAATATTTCAAAACAAACTCGTTCATATCTTATTTCTAAAGCCTTTTTCATGCAAAACGTTGGCATTGCTTTCAAGATTATGATTTGCGTTGTCTTTGCAATTGCATTAAACCCATACTTTTTTTTTACTTTCGTAGAAGTTGTTTTTTTTTTTTTTACAGACTTAACCACAATTGCATTTGTTTCATCATACTTTTGCAGGGTAATCAAGTTTAGTTGTATGGTTTTTTCTTGTTCTTTATCTTTCTGTTGCTGCTGCTGCTGTGGCAAATGCGCCTTTGCTGCACTTAATTCACTTTAATTTGCTCGGTCCAGATACCATAAGCGCACTTCCACTACTCAATTTCCGTGCCCAACCCTGCTCCATGGCCATGGCAACTGCCACAAAAAAAAAAAAAACAAATAGATCCATCCACCTGGCTGGCTGCCTGTGTGAGGCACTTTTTGTTGTAATGCAATTTCAACAAATTAAAAAGAAGTGCATGGTAATTTTGTTGCCACCAGCTGCAAGTTGTCAACATGAGTGTGTGTGTGTGTGTGTGTGTGTGCTGCAGAGTTGACAGAAATCAGGCATGTTGCACGCCACACGGCCAAAAGCAGACATTAACATTTTAGCCCCAATTATCAAAATAATCTTCAGCTGCCATTTAATTGAAATATTTCTTCTTTTTTTTTTGCCACACGCTCTGATAAGCTGACGGATTGAATAATAGACTGACGCAGAAGCCACGTAATTGTTGGCCCGTGTTGTTGATGATGTGGCAGCTGTGGCACTGTTGCAACTCTTCTTTGTCATAATCCTGTTATATCATTTTAAAAATCAATTCAATTATAATTGAACTTCAACTGTCGTTTAGTTAGGTTGAAGGAGGAGCAAAAATGGAAGCGAACTTAGACAAGGCTTCAACAAAGTAGCTCACTTTCATATATTTACTTTAAACAGCGCATTTCTATTATCCTTACAATGTCTCTTTTCTTGCCTCTTCCACCTGATACCTGACATTGGCGTTCTCCTCCTCAACAATACAATACAATGCAATAATGCAACAATGCAACAGCAATAACCGGCAATGTGCCTAATGTGGCAGCTGCATTGTGTTCTAAGTTTCATATTGTATAAATGTATGAATGGGGCAGAAGAGCCAGTTGCTGATGTGTGTGTGTGCAATTGTGCGCCATAATTGTGCATTGATTATGATAATCATATTATACCATCAAAATTGCTCAAAAGCCAGCTACTCGATTCGTCAATTCAGTCTCCAATCATCAGTTTATCATTCAAACGTCAGTCAATCAATCGGTTATAGTACACTTAAACAAATTATTTGATTGTTTGTCAAGTTTCTGGAATGAAAATTTAAATGAATAAAGTAAATAATTGAAGCCTTGCAAATTTCGATATTTTCGCAAGAAAAAGTTATCAAATTATTATTATAATATGATAACTTGATGCTGTTCGAATTATTGTTTTATCGTAAGATTGATCTCTCTCTCTCCTTCCGTTCGTCATTGTGTTTTGTGCCCGTCTCTCTCTCTTACTTTCACACACTCTCTCTATATTTCTCGCACTCTACTAAACTCTGTGTCCGTTTAATATTAATGTAAAACATTAAAGCGTAATAATCCAAAATAAGGAAACGAACAAAAAAAGTGACACAAAAGTTAAAAATAAAACGAATTTCAAATTGGAAACAATGCTTGAAAGTCATTAAACATAACAAAAAACCCACCAGCAACAACAAGCAATTAAAACAACAACAAGCAATATGATTGCCACACTCTTCATCATATTTGCATTTATACGCGCCTTTCCCTGGAGTCGGCATCGAGCCTATGCCGCTGCAGCTGAACGCCCGCCACTGGCGCTAAATTTAATGCCCGCAACAGATGACGAGGAACAGCAACAACAGCATACGATTAACAATAATAATGCCATGCAACGACCCTCCATCACAACAACAACAACAATGGGCAATGGACATGGTCATGGTCATGTTCGGGGTCATGCAGAGCCATTGCCACGAGCTCGTCGCAAATCATCCAAATTCCATGAGGTGACATTTAGCGGCAGTGTTGGTGGCGGCGAAAGTGATGGCGAAGCGGAAACGTTGGGTATAGGAGGAGCAACATCAGCGGTTAGTCCTGGCTTGAGCTCAACGACATCGTCGATGAAGCGTCATTCCCTAAGCGCAACAAGCACCACAAGCAATTCGGGATCCCCAACAGCATATCGAACATTAGGCAGCAGCAACAACAAAAACAACAATAACAGTAATGCAAGCAACAGCAATAGCAGTCGATCGCGAGGATCACGTGACTTTAGCAGCCAAGGTCAGCACGAATACTATCAGCTGCAGGCAGCTGCGGGATCCTCCTCATCGAATGGTTGTGGTGAAGGCGGAGGTAGAGGAATGACACAACGCAGCGATACAATGGCAACCGAGGCGGAAGAATTTGAGGATGAGGAACGAGCACCGCTTGATGATGATGATGAGGATGCGAGCTATGATCGTGAGCAATTCTATAGCAATATACAGGATGCCACGGGCACATCGAGCAGCCGCAGTAAACGATCCTCATTATTTTCACGTTCCGATAGTTCAGCAACGACAACATCCTCGAGTGGTGGTTGCACGTTTACTGGCGGCAAGCGTCGTTCGGCTGCCTCCATAATGTCCTCGTCCCTTTGCTCCGATGTGATGATCAACAGCGATCGTCGCAGCTCCACAGCCACCGAGTACAGTGTTAAATCGGTTGCGGGCTCCGTTCCGGTTAATACTCAGCGTCGATCAAGCGGTCGAATTCGACGCAATGTCACCCGAATGACCATCGCTGGAGCGAGGCGTCGCACAACGGGAAGGTAATGAAGCATCCAAACTAATGCTGACTACAATCTAACTCTTTCATCTTTCTTTTGCACTATGTTTTGTTTGGTGTGTGGAGAATTATAATCGGTTAAGGGTTATACTAGCTTACGTACATGTATAAAATTATCGATTTTAATCGGACATTTCAGCTTAAGTACTACAAGAATCTTTAGCAAATCGATATTTATCGATTAGTATATATATACTTTCTGTTCTCATTGTGTTCTCTTGCACTATGTTATTTTTTCTATTCGTTTCTCGATTTTATTCTCACAAATGAATAGGATTATCAGAGTTAAAGACAATCTTTATAGTTTAACCTCTCCCATGTTTTATTTTTTTAGTGTTGTTTATTGTTCATTGTTCTTTTACAATGTGTTAATTGATTGGATTTATACTTGAGTTTGATTTGAATTCAGCTATGAGCCATTCTCTTGCTGCCATTGCTCGTGTCGGGCCAGCAGCTTCATGCCCAACGGTTTAATCTGTTTGAAGGCACTCTCCAAGGCTGCTTCCTGTGAGGTTTCTGGTTTATTTGCACCCTTGCCACCGCCAGCGCCAGCGCCACGTGTGGCATAACGCATGCGTTGCATGCTTATCTCCTTGCAGGCCAGACGTATCTCATCGCCAGTAAAGTGTTCAGAAAGTTTCACCAAAAGCTCAAGCAATCGTCCCGTCAGACTCAGAGTTGAGCCAAGCAGCCGCTGAATGAGACTACTTCGCTCGACGGCATTAGGCAACTGAATGAGTAGCTTCTTCTCGAAGCGTCGCAAAAATGCCTCATCAATGTCCCAGGGTAGATTTGTGCTGGCTAAGACAAAGACGCCGCTCAATGTATGCTCCATGCCATCCAATAGCTGCAAAAGCTCATTCTTGAAACGCTTCGAGGACTCATGATCTGTGGCACGTTCGCGCCTCGATGTCAGACTCTCAATCTCATCAAAGAATATGATAGATGGGGCACGTCGTGCTGCCATATGGAACAGTACACGCAATATCTTCTCCGATTCACCGCGCCACTTTGATACCATAATGCTGGCTGTGATATTGAAAAATGTGACAAGGCCACGCGTCTCGGCGTAGAGTGCCTTGGCCAGAAAAGTCTTGCCACTGCCCGGTGGACCGTGCAATAGCAATGAACGCCACGGCTTCAGGCCATGCACAAATAGCTGCGGATACTCGATGGGCGTGAGGACCGCCTCCTTGACTAGCTCGATGGCACACTGATTGCCACAAACGTCTGTCCAGCGTAATTTGATGTCCTCGGTGAGAATGCTTGTCTTGACTAGTTCGGCCAACGCTTGCCATTCTACTGTGGCAAACAATGCATCGTCAGCCGCATGTCCATGCTCAATTTCGCTCAGTGCATTGAGACGTTGTGTTGGTTGTGTGGTTTTGGTTTTGGTTGAGGTTGTCGTTTCGGCTGTTTCCATTTTCTTAACGTACAACGGTAAACTGTTGGCCTGCAAACCCGTTTGATCTAAACTTGCAGCTGCTGCTGCTGTGGCAGCCCCAATGCCCGCATGCCACACAGCTTGCTCCTGTAACTGTGATGGCTCCTTGTTGACCGTCTTTGTTGTTGATGTTGGTGTTGTTTGATTGAGTTCTAGTTTGAGTTTTGGCCCCATTTTCTTAAGTATACGCGGATATTTCCCAAACTTCATATTGAAAAAACTCGCATACTCCAAATAGATAGCATCCAAGTCAACATTGTCGCATAACTCATACTCGTCGGAGAGTTTACCCTCACTTTTCAATGCATCAGCGCTGCTATAATAGCCGTTTTCGAGCAAATAACGATGCATCAAGTACAAAAGATTGCGACGTCTTGCGGTAAAATTGCGAACATCCTCACAGAGTACGGTCGAGGCAGCTGTTGCTGCAACGCCATATTTAGTTAGTGGCTTCATTGCGCTAAATTGTTGCACCTGAACAGTCTGTCGTATGTCTGCCGGCTTTATATTGTGTAGATATCGTATATATGCTATATTTATATGTATATAATATTGTTGTTGCTGCGCTGCCAACTTTAAACTATCGTGTCGTATATATAATATGCTTCAACTCGAAATTGTTAGCTAAATATTATTGACAACATTCGCATTGTTTGTCTGCTTTCAACACAGTTGTCATAACAAAAATTTCAAAACCGTTAGTTGGTTGTGAGGGGCAACATAACGTGGCAACATTGTGACACACTGTGGAGTGACTAAGCACAAATCTATAATTTGTATTATATGTTATAAATATTCACGTCGCTATACTTATCGGCTTATGGAGTTTTTTTATTTCTTGCTTTTCACACAACAAATTGTTAAAAAAGGGCAAAGTGTATTCAAAAATGGAAAGCAATGCAAAACGACAGAAAGATTATTTTTCATCACATAAGCAGCACCCAAATAATCCCAAATTTATATACTGTCAAACCTCTCTATATACGAACTTCCGTTTAACTAAGTTTTCTGTGTAACGCGAACTCATTTCCGGAACGAAATCACACCCTATTAAGAAATTGCTCTAAGTTTTTTCTTGTCCTCTTGAGATACGTTATATGAAAGTTGACCTGTATTTATGATTAAATATACTGTATAAATTCCATTTGAGAACACAAAATACACATTTTTGTAGCTAGTCTGACACTGTTTTTAGACCACTGTGCGAATCGCAAGCGTTGCCATTAGCTGCAATCGCACACAGCCAACAGACAGTCGTCAGCATTGTGTGCCTGCAGACAACCAAAAGTCAACATTATTGCGAATGCTTTGTGCGAGACAAGATGCCTGAGAATTTGGCTGATTAGAAAGAGCATTCTTCTCTGCTGCCGCATTCAATCCCATACTGTTCTGTTCAGCTGCCTCGATCCTCTTTGTGTATTCTTGCCACTAATTAAAAATGGGCAAAGCATGACAGGAAATACCTAAATAACAGTCTAACTAGATACTCTTTATAAAATTTGTAATTTTTGTTGAATTTGTTAATTGGCATCAGAATTTCATTTTTGTTAATTTAATTTCAGGGCTTAAGTCTAATTTTAATAAATAAAAAACCTTTGATAAGTTTGCTAGAAATTCTAGTTAAAATTAAACGAATTTAAATGGATTGATTCTGTTATTTTCATAAATTATTATTATTATTTTGATTCGCTCTCGCCGCTTTTTATTATCGGCTGATTCATCAGAGGTGCAATGTTTGCCAAAAGGTTGCATGCTCAATTTGCAATTTGTAGTTTTTTTTTTTTTTTGAGAGTTTGATTGTTGTGGGTTGGGGGTGTGGAAGACAGCGACAGCTGGTGCAATGGTTAATCAAATAGGCGACGCAATGAAAGGCAAATCAACATTTCTCTCTCTGCCACGCTGCCTGCCACCTTTGCATTTTTATTACTCATCTGTTTTTTTTTTTTTTGCCAGCCCCAAAAAACGCGTTAGTTGCGTCTGCCTGCTGTATTTTTGTAATGATGATGCTGCTTGCCAAAATTATGCAACATGAACATGCAGTCAGATTTTCCCTCGTTCTCCTCCCCCCCCACCATGTGCACCCATCTACAGCCAAGGTAGCATCAAGGCGTCGAAATAAGCGCCAAAATGGAAGGATTGGAGGGGCGAGTATGTGTCTGTGTTTGTTTGTGCTGCATGACTGATGCTGTGATGTAGTGCAGTCTAGTGTAGTCTGTGCTCATTTCATATCGCACGCTGCTTGCTCGCACTTTTAATTTGGTTTTCACACACACACACACACGCACACATACATGTAGCAGCAGCAGCAATGGCAATGGCAGCAAACGCCTCCAGCAGCCCGAATCTTTTGGAGACACCCAACGCTCTCCTCACCTCTGCTGTTCCTCAGGCTTTTGTTAATGGCCTTGTGATAGTTTTTCTATTTTCTATTTTTTTTCTTCTCACACAGACAAAAAAAGCAGCTACCATGCACACACACACACACACGTGTCGTTGGATTGGTTTGCTGTTGCTGTTGCTATTTGGGAATACTCTGGCCAAGGTCTTTTAACTATCATGCACTCATTGAATCCATTTCATTGGCCTTTGTGGCAAAGTGCATTTGTATAAAATACTTTTACACTAGCTCCATTGTGCCATTAACCTTATTTATTCACACTTAAATCTCGAACTCAAACTCCATAAATTCGTTCCAACTTTTTCCTAAAATGAAAATGAGTCGAACTAAGTTTTAAAGTAGAGCACAAAAGCAGAAACATTCAAGTAAAATGGGGATAGTTGGGTGGTTGACGACTCAATGCGTGTTGCATACTTGAAAAAGGTTTCTACAAATCAGGAAATGTGCCCCACGGCAGCCGCTTTTCATGCGTCTCATTATAAACATCATACAAAGCTGTTTATCCGCACCCACACACACTTTGTTGACCGGCACATAGCTTCAAAAAAGTGCTACAAAGTATGCCACGGTAAATGGCGACATTGTTGCGCGCACAAAACGGTTAAGAAACCAAACAGCAATCAAAAGCAGCAGCATAAAGGACTATAAGAAGCAAACCAACAACAATAGCAACGAGAAGTAGACGAAGCGAGCGTCAACTTTGTGCCAAGCTTACTTAATGACCCCGATATAAATTTTACTTAAAACATCATTTTTCCTTACGACTTTCTCTTGCCAAAAGCGCGGCCTTCAACTCGCTTATTTTTTCCCAGCCGGTGGTTTTGAATCATTGGTTGGTTGCAACGTGTTGGTAATAGGCAACAGGAGGTAACAACAGGACACAGTTGCGTCCAAAAGTAGCAACTTCTCAAGAGAGAGAGAGAGAGAGAGAGAGAGAGAAAGAGAGACTAAACAGTGGTCAGCGAAACTAACTTAACAGCGGCATCTGGATTTATTTTCTTGTTTGTTTTTTGCTTACGAAAGTATTTTCTATAATTATCACTGTCTTTGGTTGTTGTTGTTGCTGCAAAAGCCATTAATCGTTAGCATCATCGATATTTAATAACTGTAACTTGAACTTTTTACTTTGCGAAGAATTTATTTAGTTTTGTTTTATTTCCAATGCTGTTAAAATTCTCAACTAGTTAAAGCATGATTTACAGCCATTAAATGGCGCCACCAAGTGGTTAGGTGTACTTAACTAACTTGATCCTTGGCAAACCCCGAAAACTTGATCAGTCTCGCCTCCTTTTCCCTCTCTCTCTCTCTACCTCTCTTCTAGAATAGTGTTGTCAAGTTTTAGCAAGTTTTCCATAAAGTTGGCTACACATTCGGTTTGCGGTTATGTGAAGAAGCGAAGTTTGGTTTTAGTTTTTTTTTTTTTTTTTTTTGTGAAAAACGGGGGGAAGGGGCGTTAATAGGGCTGTTACGTTTTTCGCCGAGTTGGCTCAAAAAGTTTTGCTTAAGCAAGGCGATGACGCGGCAGACAAAGACGAAACAAACTTACGAACGAAATACCAAAGGGCGAAAATGTTTAACGAATTGAAAAACTTTAAAAGCGCCTTGTTAGGCGCGCTTCCGTTTCCAGTAGGTCGTCGCCAACGCTGTTGTATCTTAACCCCAAGCCCCAACCCCAATATCCTTGCTCGGTAGCCTACTTAACTGCTGCTGCTCCAACCACTCAATTGTTGGCTGACTGCTGAAAAAAAGTTTAACTTGGGCTGTGCTGTATCAAGTCAACTTGGCCGTCAGCCATTTATAACATGTCTCAAGTTTGGCCTAAAAGTGTCGACTCTCAATTATGTTGCTCACACACACACACACACACATGTACAACTAACTTACTATCAGGTCTAACACTATAACTAGTCTAACTAACATCTAACTAAACAACTTTTAATTAATATTTGTGTATTTTGGAATTTGTTCTGTTTTCAGTTTCGATGTAGAAAATGGCCAGGGCGCCCGATCACCGCTTGAGGGCGGTTCACCCAGCGCTGGTTTGGTTCTACAGAATTTACCGCAACGTCGCGAATCCTTTCTATATCGCTCCGATTCGGACTTTGAGATGTCACCAAAGTCAATGTCCAGGAATTCAAGCATTGCTAGCGAAAGGTAAGTGCAATCCAATAACAAATTATAGCTCTATAGACTTTAAAGATAAGTCGCATTTGTCGATTTATATCGATTATATCGGTTGCATTTAACTATCGATTTATCAGAAAATTACAATTTTAAAATGTGCAATTTTTATATGTTTTTATGTTTTTTATTCATATCCATTCATTTGGTTTTAATGTGACATTTTTCTTAATATGTTTTTGTATGCTTTCTTTTTTTTTTTTTTTAATCATGTCGGTTAAATTGGTAGCATTACATTATCGATTTATCATAAAATTAAATATTTAGTGTAACTTTTTTACATTTATTTTCTTTGTTTCGATTTATCAGAAAATTATATATTTAATATGAAACTTCTATGTGTATTTTTCGATAAATATCGATAATTGAATAATCGGAAAATTCAATATATTCCATTTTTGATGCTTTTAAATATGTGCTTCTTATGTTTTAAACTTAAATTTAACTTCAACATCGTGAAACCTTAATCTTTCATGCATAACACAACATGAACATCAATAGTCTAAGTCTCTCATGCCCTCATCCTTCGTTAACAACACAACTTAAATTTTTATTACATTTATCGCTTGTTTTTCAACACTTGATTAACATCATAAAACAGTTCAGAAACCATAGCAAAAGAAATTTAGACAAAAGACAATTTCGGCTATTTTTTCTAAAACTAAATGATTGGCCATAATTCAATCTTCTACTTCTAATGAAACAACTGCTATTTCTTGTGCTACAAACAAATTTTTTATCTCCAATGCTGATATTTCTTCAACTCGTTTGTCTACCTTTAACAGGTTTTTTTTTTTTGTTGTTCACTACGTTTCGTTCCGAATATCACTTTTACAAACAACATCGATAAACACAACCAAGGTTTATCGGACATTTTTCTGCTACTTCTATATAGCCCTGCTATAAACATGTTCCTGCCACCTCAACTTTACGATGCTCCTAAAAACATATACATAGTGTGTATGTACATACATACAACCGCTTTTTGGTCAGCAGCTGCCTTATATGTACTTAAATAAATACTGTACATGTTTTGTTTGTGGCTTCTCAACGTTTCGATTGCCAAGTTGTTTCTTGCACTCCCCCTCCCCCGCCTCCTCTCGCCATAGTATGTAATACTGTTACTAATTTCCAGCATCTGTTGCTTTTGTCTGCCTGTCATGTGCCATCTATGTGTTTGTTTTTTCCCTTTATTTTTTTTTCTTGTTTTTGCAATGCCACACCTTAGTTACATATGTATGTGTTGTATTTGTGCTTGTGTGCAACCATCATTTCAATGACCCCCCTTTCTCTTTCTCTCTCTATCTCTGTGTGTGTGTATTCTCTTGAGCAGAGTTGGCAACATCATCATTTGATATTTTGGCCAAGAGACGCCCCAAGTTTGATGGCATTTCTACAATTCATAGCAAGCATTTTGCCACATTTGGTTTCTGCCCCCGTTTTGGTATAAATTCCTGCAGTTTCATTGCGTTTCGTTTCGTTCTGTTCCGGAGTTGTTTCTATAGCAACACACACACACACACACAAACAAACACACACATGCACACTGTGGTCCAGCGTCAGCTGGTATTTTGTGCTCTGTGGACCGTGAACTGTTCGGATTTTGGGCCATTGTTCTTGTTGTTTTATTTTTCTCCGTGTCGAGTTGAGAAACGCAGCAGTTGCAACTTTGTGTGTCTGTCTCTCTCTCTTTCTCTCTCTCTCTCCACGTGTGTGGGTTTGTGTGTGTATGCAAAGCCAGGTGAGCAACAACATTTTCCAGACTCAGGCTTCAATTAGTTAGTCAAAGTTAGCCAGGCTTACATTCAGCGGCAACAACTACAACTGCGCAAAATTCTTCTTCTTTCTTACCCTACCATACGCTCAGTGCGCACCCTTAGCCTAACCACAAACACATACATCCATATACATAAATAAAAATATAAACATGAAACGCATATGGGCAACAATAACAGAAAAATGCATGCAACCGAAAGCCGGAAATGCATATTTGCACAGTATTTTTGCTGGCAACCATGTTGAGTGTGAGTGTGTGTGTGGCAAGTGTGGCGCGACTGGGGCATACACATACATAAAACAATAACAAAATAATTATTACACACAAGCACACAACATCAGCTAGCATTATAGTACTTGATATCAAATCAAGTCAAAATCATAACCAAAACCAGAACAAAACAAAATAATCACACCATATGGAATATTGATGATGGCTGATGATGATGGCCGGGCAATATGGTCGATGTGAATGCAACCTTGAGTTTAGTAGCGTTTTACAGCTATTTTTACACGATATGATTTTTTTTTTCTTAGCTCTCGTCTGTCGCGCCTTCGCTCAAAGGCCAAAATTCTTAGATGCTTAATTATATAGCGCGCAAATCGTAGATGAAAAATTGCAAAAATATTTGGACCGCAAAAACACTTAAAAACCAACCTCCTGCCCCCTTGCAAAATGAAAAGAACAACAAAAACTGATTGCCCATCAAATACAGAATGGGGAAGAAAAAAAAAACATAAAGCATATTATTGTATGTATACACCGCAATATCAATGCACTTTGTTTATCTTACTGTTATGGGATTTAAATTTGGCGAAAATTTGTTTATTTTAGAAAGTTAGCTATTGCGGGTGATGTTAAGTATGTTCAATATGTATATTAATGTGATTGATAAAGATGAACAATAAAAAAGTTTGTAGTGTATATTTTAAATCAAGAACTTTCAATCGACATTCCTATTTTAAGTGCACTTTTCCTAAGATCAGCCGTTTAACTAGATTTAAACAAACCTAAGAGTTGAAAATATTTAGTTCAATTAAAGAATTCGCTTTAAAAAATGGTTAACATAACCTAATAGAATATATATGTACATAGATAAATAAAATCGCAATAAGTTTTTTGCTTGCTTAACTTTTGACCACAAAAATCAGATGCATTTCGAATTTTTCTTAAATCGATAACAAAATGTATGCCATTAATGTTATATATAAAATTAAATGCGCAAAGTATGTTTGGATTTAAGGAAAAATATAGAGTGTCCTTGTGCCACAAATTGCTGACTAAACCTAGATGTGGCCCCAATGGCAGTGGCGAAAGGCCTCATAGGCGGCGAAACATAAAAACGATTTAATTATACATAGTTAAAAAATAAATATTTTTGGTATTTTTTGAGCTCCCTTTTCAGCCATTTGGCAGCAAACGATAGCTATACCAATAGGAGCAACAACAACAACAACAGCAACGCAATTTGCATTTATTTTTCTTTGGCATTTTCTTATGCCTGACCGGGACAGGCCAACAAAGTTTTTGGGTTTTTGCTTTAAAGTTTTTGGCATGCCTCTTGTTACGCTGCAAACAAAAAAAAAAAAAAACAACACTCACACACACACACACACACACCCTCTCCGCTTCCATCGTTTGGGCGTTTTCTTAACGTATTCCGGGGTGTCCGTTCGATGCGTTTGCTTTCAATCAACTTGAATAAATTTTGGTATGAGACATATCGCAGTGCTTCGTCGTCTGCTGCCAGTCTTTCACTTTTCAAAAAGAAATGTTTTTGTTGATGAGCCTGTCAATTGAAAATACCAACAACACACACAAACGTTTGGCAATGACTGGTCCCAGCTTAGCTGTTATGACAACTGGCAACGGCAGCAGCAACAACGGCAACAACAACAAGAAAGCTGAGTGAAAATTTTCATAAAGATTTCAACACTCATAACAAATAATTAGCTGACTGACTGCGGCTGGTAAATGTCAAGGCCAACAAAAAGCTGAAACAAAACAAAACAAAACAAAACAACAATTCAATTTATTATCATGATTATGTCTATGAATGCGCCACATAAACAGATAGCAAGTGGCATTTTAAGCATGCAATTCATTATTTTAAATAGCTCAAACTTGCGGTCCAACTCAAAGTAAAGCTTAGAAAGCAACTTAAAGTTTTTTAAAGTAAAAAAAAAAATAAATTTAAAAGCTTAAAAATTAATTAAGAAGAAAGGATTTATTGTGATTGGATATCAACTACGGACAGCCAACATATAACATCCTATTGACAAATAAAATTTCAATAATCAGCATTAACGTTCTGGGAAAATCAACAAGAAAATTAGTATTCTAACATTTCATTCCATTCAGACCAGCGTTAGATTAGTAATTAGTGATTTCGATAAGAAAAAGGTAAAAAGGCAAAATAATCGATATTTTTAGTACTAGAATTAAGGTCTCGAAGCAGACAACGCAATAGATCTTGTTATTGTTAGGGCTTATAACACAAACCGAATTAATGAATTCAATATAATATATAATATAATAGTTTTTAATTGGTCAGCTTTAAATAGGTTTTAGGATATATAACCGATTGAATCGTCTGAAAAGAATATTCCAATTCATATATGTATGTATATAAATTGCAATCAGTCCAAAAATACATAGACATCAACAATAACCAAATACAAATGAACATCGATTATCTTTTAGTTTCCAAGTTGTAAAAGTCAAATGAGTTGCTATCCGAATTGTTGTGGCAGCTTGATGTTGATAGTAGTTGTGGCAGGCGAGCTCGGCAACCGGAAGATCCATTAACAGATGTGCTGCCAAAAGGGATGACGAATTCAAAAACCGAAAGTCAAATACTTAAGCAAGCTTTTCAGGGCGTTAATTGTGTTTGGTTTTGCAGATAGAGAGAGAGAAAGAGTGAGAGAGAGACAGGTGTTGTCAGGTGAATTGTTGGTCATGCAGCAAACACAAACATATACAAAGCTGACTGAACACATGCAAATGCCATTGAAATTTATTCGTTTCAAATTGCAACTTGCTGCAACTTTGCCAGAACTTACCCTGCAGGGCAACAGGATACTCTTGCAATTGTGTGGCAAACGGGCAAAAGTCGGCAGCAAATTTAAAGCAAAAATACAAAACTAGCTGTTGGCAGGCCAATGGGCGATGTATGTGTGTGTGTGTGAGTGTTTGTGTGTAAGTTTGCTTTTGGCATTTGCAAAAATTTTAAAATGCAAGTCACAGACAATGCAGTCATGTGTGTGTAAGTGTGTGAATGTGTGTGTGTGTGTCTATGTGGTATGTTTTTAAATGTCAACACTTTAGCTTTGACTTTTCTGTTAGCTGTTGTTGTTGTTGTTGTTGCAGCTGTGACGTGCGCAACACAATGACGTCATGAAATTGCTCCGGGTTGCGTGTACTCTTTATCTATCAATTGACGATGGGGTCATTGCCGCCATTGCATTGTCTACGTCAGCAACACAAACAAGCCGCTAACTTATGCAACATTCCATTCACATACACACATACACACATACGCACACTCGTACAACAGCACTTAAATGTCGCACGTGATGTCTCAATTAAGCTGCCCAATTTGCCTCTTTACTGCACACCACAAGGGCGTCACACACACACACACAAACAAACATATTTATGTTGATTTTTTTTTTATTAGCTTTAAACAATAAAATAAGCGTCAATTATGTGTGTATTACATATTTGTATAAGTATTTTAAATCAAAAAGAATTCAAAAATAAGCTCATTAAGTTTTCTTTATGTCATTCTTATTTGGTTTTGTTTGTTTGTTGCAATTCGATACTTGATAATCGATAAGTGTGCTTTTCTTTTAATACTCTATATATGTACTGGTTTTTAACTCAATCTATCTAACAACTTGTCGTTGCCTACTTATCTACTATCTATCTATCTATCTATTGTCTCTTATGGATTGTTATTTTTACTATTATTGTTGTTCATTATTGTAACCCTTTTGCAGGTTTAAAGAACAGGAGGCCTCTATACTCATTGACAGATCGTACGTATGCCCAGTTCTTTCTCTCTCCCACTCTTTCTTTCTCGCTCACGCTCACGCTCTCTCTCTCTCTCTCGCTCTCTGTCTTGCACTCTCTTTCCTCTTCCCTTGTCTGTTGCCATGTCCTTTGCCTGTTTGCTCTGCATTGTTTGTTTGTTTGTTTCTTGTTGTAGTTGTTGTCACTCGATATATTGTATTGTATTGTGCATGCTTGGCTTAGCCGCAAAACTATCATATTTTTAGTCAATTTCGCAACTATATAAATACATATATATGTATATTTAATTTATTTTTAATGCCTTGTTCACATTTTGTAAGAAATTAGTTAGTAAATAATTTAAATATATTTGCTATGTATTGTATTTATTAAAGGCAAGGGAAGTAAACAATGTTTTTTTCATCATTTTAAAGTTTAATTTAGATAAAATAATAATCCCATTTAGTAAATAACTCTCGTCGGTTACTGTTTTACTTAAACTTAAATATTATATTTTATATACTCGACGCACGATGCTTAAACATATCGCGTTATTAATCTGGACAAATTTAAGAATCCTTCACAATAATGATTCAACCTTTTGTAATTCGTGTTGAAATGCTCGATTTGAATCCGACAACTTTACAATTTGAGCAATCGTGAGTCACATTCACGTTGCTTCGACTTGTATGCATTGTTTTTGGACGAGCGCTAGCCGATGATTGGAGGGGGTGGGGGGAAGAGTATTGCTCACATATGACGCTCATCGTGTCACTCAATCAAAATTCACTCAAATTCTTATTTATACCAGTCATCATTTGTCGTTGTCGTCGTCGTCGTTGCAATTAAAGGCGCAAAGCTGACCAAAAGTGCCTCAGCATTTGGGTTGCTGTTGAATGAAATGTGCCAAAGATGTGAAAACAGCGGCATGTATCAGCAAACAAACAAACCAACAGACACAAAACAACAACATCCAATTTAAATATGAATAACATTTCCTATTTCCTGTAGCCGAGAATGCAAGACGTGGGTGGGGGGGTAGGCGAAAAAAGTCATAAGAAAAAACCAAATGAATGAATTTGGTCAGTCACAAAAAAAAAAAAAAACAAAATAATAATAATGCTGACCAAAAGAAATGTCGTTGACAAAATTCAATCACATGCTTAAGGAACCAAAACACCCCCTAGCCGGGACAACCTCCTCGTCATTTGCCCCTAGTTGCCACATGCAGCGATGTCATGCGCTGTCGTATACGTAACGTACATATATGTATATTATTCATACGCAGCGTGACATCGAAACAGAGAGGGAGAGGGCAAAATAAATAAATAGAATTGCCAAACCAAATGAAATGCTGCGTTCTTTGCGCGCATTTAATATGCCGCCTTTGCCTCAATTGCCGTTGATGCTGCCGAAACGAACGAAACATTTTTGCCCTTCCCAATGCAAATCACACCCAAATCACCCTCTGTGAATGTATGCGTGTGTGTGTGTGTGCACAATTTTTATTGGCCTCTTGGGCTTTTAGCAATGGCAAAAATGCATCTCGCACTAAAAATTTGCCATTCAGCCAGTGAAGCAAAGGAAAACGAAAAAAAGTTAAAACTCATTTCCACCCAATATTCTGCAAATACGCAAAGCCTTTTTATGACGAACTTTAAGTTTGAGCAGCGAAATATATTTATATATTATGTAATGTCAATTGTATTTCTTATTTCGCTTTATTATGTTTTTCTCGTAACAGTATGGAAATTTGACACTGCAATTCAGGCCAGAAAGCCATGAAAAGATAATCTCAACTGCAATTAGTTTGGTTAAAATTCACAAGATTTGTGTGACATTTATGATTGACAAAACAAGAAAACTTTGTTTAATCAACAAAACTAAATGTGTTATTGAATGTAGATGTTTGTGAATGTTTATTAGCAACAATTTCATCAGTTATTTGACTTATTTGATGCTGTGATATGCCCACGTTGCTTTTGTCTGTCTGTCAGTCACGAGATTTTTTGTTCTTTCCCCCATTCAAGAGCAGCGACAACAAAAGTTGCTTTAAATGTTGTTTGTACTATTGCTCGAGTTTGTTTCTTTGTGTGTTTTATTGAATGCAGCGCCACTTTAATTGTTATTTTGTTCGTCATTCAAGTGGGTTAAGTGACGCAGTGGGCGTGGGCGGGCAACCAACCAAGTTGAACCAAGCAGCAAAATACAAATGCCGATTATCGTAATCGTTGGTGGGATTGGTGGGTGAGGAAGGGTGAGGATGGGTAATTGTAATTGTGAATCAAGAATTGTGAATCGAAAAATAATTGCGGTCGGGGTGGGTGGGGTGTGTTTGTGGGCAGAAATGGTTGTAACAAGAATTGTTAATGCAAATTGAAATTGAAATCAAAGTTAAAAAATCTCAGCAGCGGCGGCATTTGTATTAAGCTGCCACATGCTGCGTATGAGTAATGTGCCAACGCCCCTTCCCCCTACTCGCGCGCTCTCTATCTCGTCTTAGTTAAGTGGCACAAAAGACACACACACACACACACACACACACACACACACACACACACATAAGTGGGTTAGCTAAATTAAAAATTTGCTCGAAATTATTATTAGAATTACGTGTGCGCTCATTTGGAGACCTAACCTCCTGCTGTATAGAGAGAAAGATATTAAAAATAAACGGTAGTAGTTAAATTATAAATATGCATATTTACATCTCGCTTGCTTGCTCTCTCTCTCTCTCTCTCTCTCTCTCTCTCTATGTGTATGTTTACTTATGTAATGAGCGTACAACAACAAGTGGAGATCGCTTGATGGCAGCCAAATGGCAATTTGAGTTGAGAATTTATTAAACATTAGCATAGGTAACTGCGCTAATATAAAATAGCGAAACAACAAGCTGAGAGAGAGAGAGCGCGAAAGCGAGAGCGTGAATCAAATTAATTTTGCATAAGCACTAAGAGATTGAGATACGTAATCAGGTGAAGGCATTAAGATAGATAATAAAAATAATTTTAATAATACTAATAATGATGTTCTTTGTTGCTGTTGCTGTTGCTGTTATGTCAGGCAAGGACGTTAGCTTACCTTGCTTGACATCAGTCAATATATATATTAACATACATATGTATGTAAGTATGTATGTCGCCTGTATAATACAGGGTGTGTACTACAACAGTTACCTGTTTTTTGGTTGGCCCTGTTAGTTAGTTATCTTTGGTATTGCCAAAGTGATCTATTTGAGCGCTCAGAAAGCTATGAACTCAAATCACAAATACTTAAACGTTATTAACTTAACTTAATAAGTTACGCAATATTTATGAAAGTGTCAAACCTAAGGGTCAAATAAAGTTCAAAATTTTGAGATTGATAATCGAAATTTGTATATGCAACTTGAGTTTTCCAACACACTTTTTGTAGAGTATGCTATGAGAATATCTACTTGTAATCTATGTACATATATCAAATGGCCAACATCCTGTATAATTTAACGATTTAACAAATTTTGTGTATGTTGTGTCAGTTTATCATCAGCGCTGTTGTTGCTGCTGCTGCTGCTTCTGCTGCTGCTGATGTTCAAGATGAGAAGCAAGCAAAAATGAAAAATCAACAACAACATTTCACACAAATGATGAAAATGAAATGACACACACACTCAGACACACAGTCGAAGAAACATTTAAAAATGTCGCATACTGCCAGACATTTAATTTTATTTATTTTTGTTTTGTATGTTGTTTTTGTTGTTGTTGCTGTTTATTTTTTGTTTTTATCTTAAGTTGAATATAATTTGTTTCTTACGTTACGTTGTTGTTCTACTCAGCTGATGGCTGCTGCTGCTGCTGCTGTTGCTGTTGCTGTCGACGTCTGCCTCGTCGTTTTCTACAATAATAATTTTTCTTATGTTGTTGTTGTGTTTTGATTTTTTTGCTTTTTTTTTTTTTTCGTTTTTTCAATTTCTGAGCGTTTGAGTTGTTTTCTGTGAGGTTTTTGTGTATTTTTGCGCTGGCCACGCCGCGGGACGCGCTCATTCTCGGCCAGCGCGCACTCGTGGAAAATTCAAAAAAAGCATTTTGTCGCCATTGTCGCCTCGTTGTCGATGTTGTTGTAATACCATTAAAATATAACCCACAAAAAATCAGAGTGAAATCGAAATTCGTTTTATTAAAATTGACCAATTTTTTATTTATTTGTTTTTCTTTTTTTTTTGGCGATTTTTGGTCTTAATGATTTGAAAATGACCAACATTTGAAATAAACTATATTGTATGGTTTGTTAACTTGTGTCTCAGTCTGTGTTCGTATGTGTGCGTGCGTGTGTCTGTATTGTCACCATGCTTAACAAAAATTCAGCCTCGTCGCGTTCGCTGCCGCGTGTGCATAGTTTCTTCAATAATATACCATCCATAATGCAGGACGATCTGGCCGTTACCATATTGGCCGATCGGGACAATATGTTCTCGATCAAATCGCAGCGCAGGTAATGCCGCGAGCAAAACTAAATAAATCACAAACCTCAAACTATGTTTAGCCCTAGTTGTTAAATCTCTACACATGTATTTAAACGCCCCCTCAGTATAAATATTTCAATTTTAATGACAAGAAAAACGAAATAAACAATAAAATTGCTCAGCTGCCATTTTATTTACTTACGCATTTCTGACGTTTGAATATTTCTTTATTAATTATGAATACATATGTATCAAAATATGTATATATGTATGTATACATATGTATGTCATTGAAGTATCTAAGCAACCAATTTGTTTGCTCAACACAGTATTCATTAGGCATTTCATCAGCGATTGAAACAACAACATCATCAATTGCCTATTAAAGAAAAAATATAAAAAAATGTGTAAGAAATCTTTAATCGAGTAAGCTTGACTAGGAAATACCCTAAGACTTTACTTTCAGTTCTATCAAAAGTCGCCAATATGTTTTAATTGTTATCGATAGTAATTGTGTATCGGAAACGGACAAAGCTATCGACAATTGCAAACATCTTTACCCTCTTTGCTTTATATTGCTTTTGTTGTTTATTAATCACTAAAAACTATTAATTGAGCTCTTTGAGGTGTTTTTCATTGCTTTGTGTATTTAATTAATGAGAACTGTTTAATGAAATGTATTTATATTAATTTAAAACCACATTTTGCAGTTTTTGTTCATTGCAAAAATTGTGAGCATAAGCTAAAATAAGTCAATTTAAATTTAAAAGATTATTTATCATTATTTTTAAAAGAATTGCATGTGTTGCAATATTGTTACTAACAATTAAGCCCTGTTTTGCTTAAGTAGTTTATGGTACTTAAAATTCCAGTCCGCAAGCTATAAAGCTCTCGTCTTAAATGAATAATATTTCAGATTTGATACAAATTAAAATCAAATGGAAAGCAATCTTTCAAATCGCACCACTCATAACTCAAGTGGTTTTGTTGTGCTCACATTATTCGTAGTCAGTATCGTGTAATTGCTGCACTTCAAATAATATGATAAAAAGCTACTCGATAACAACGAGTGCTTCGTATAGTAGTATATAGCCCTCATTATATGTATTTTTATTCAATATTCGATGTGCAAGATTCAATTGCGTGCACTGGCATAAGAGTAAGCACATTAAAATACCAATACAATACCTAGTCCCTACGCCCTACGCCCTACGGCCACCACACCCCCCTCAACCACCTTCTCGACATCAAACGTAGCGAAGTTAACGTATGTATGTATGATGAGTCATTGAAATGTTTTTGAATCTAGCCGTTGAAATGCGTCGCAGTGCTCATAATCGAATAGCAGCCAAAACGAGAGCGAGTGAAGAGCGATACCCAAAACAAGCAAGAAGAAGGAGCGAAAAAGACATGGTTCGAAATGACAAATCAGCATTAACAACAAAATATAAGAAAAACGAGAAGAAAAAAACCCAAACACACACACACACACAGATTTTACCTAGCTGCAAAGTAGCAAAGTGGCGTCTAGCGCCGCGTTGGGGGCAAAAGTAAAGAGTTCAAACTATTGTTGGAGGTAAGAGGCAGCAGTTGTTGTTGTTGTTGCCACTTTTCGATAGCGAATTGAACGAATGTGCATAAATAGTTTGGGTACACAATAACTTTTGTTAGATATTACAATTGTGCGACGTGCCAGAAATCAGGCACAAAAACATACCACAAAGCAAATGCAAGAGTGTTTGTGTAAATAAGTTGGCATTATTAATCTCATATCGCTGTCGCTATATGTCCTGACTGTATGCCTATAGTATATTTCAGTCGACATCGGCAAAAAAATAAAAGAAATACATCTATGAATGTTTGAAGTACATCTTTAGACAAAAGTTGCTCAGCTAGCACATACCCTGTCTGCAGATTATAAACTTCCTACTACAATCGATCTTCCATGTTACGAACTTTCGTGTAGTAAAGAACGATTTAATTTTAACTCTGCAACTTGGTTCCATCGAAAACAAAACAAAAAATTGTTCTTGACCTCTTTGAGGTTCTTCACTTTTTCATTGCAACTTTTAATAGCTAGTTGGAAACATCTTATACTCAACAAAAGTTGAAAAGCAGTCTTCTTGAGTCAATTGCACTAATTCTTAAGACAGCTTATGCAGGGTACACGGAACATAAATAATTATAAAAAAAAAAACAATTTTTTAGTTTTGGCGTCGCCAACGTTGTGGCTGCGTCATGACGTCACTGATGAGCCAATAAGTTTGTTTGTCTTATTAATTTTGATTTGCTAATTTAATTATTAATGTATGCCATTTTTGTTTGTCAACGCAAACGCTTTCGTCTTCTCGTCTCCTTGCGTTCTCGCCGCCTATGTTGCCTTTTTATTTATAATTTATCTTTTTTTATTCTTGCCCATTTAAAATTTATTTTCGGCACAAATATTTCGAGAGCGCCAAGTGTGGCGCAAAAAAAACAAGCTTTTCCACACACAATTTTCAATTTTCACAATTTTTGCGCGCCGCTTTTCGTTCCGCAAAAATACATGAACGTCCTTTATGGCCCACATTGTCGTTCAGTCACTTTTCGATGGGGCCATTCCTTTGTGTGTTCGCTGTTGGCCTGGGTTTTTGTTTTTGGCATATCTATTCGTGGCAATGGCGATGACCTTTTGCGGTTCCACAAAACAGCTGCCAGGCAGCCCCAAGACAGGGGACAGAAACTCGTATAATAGTAGGAGTTGGCCCACAAGTAAATATTTTCCAGTTGATTTGCCAGACTCACTTGCTCATTTAAACTTAAATCAGTTTGAATTTTCAATATGTTCAAAATCTCATCAAAATCTAGTTTGAGAGAATGGAAACCGAAAAGTGTGGCATCGTTTAATTGATTGCATGCAAAATTTGATTTTTGGTTTTAATGTTTCGATATGTTCATATACATATTGCCAATATCTATTGATGCATAATTATGACAGCAACTGCAACTTTAAAGGGTAATTACCTTAATTGATCGTTGCCTCGAAAGCTACAGAGCGCAAAGCAATTAAATGCTTAAGGAGCGTGTCAAGCAAGTCTCAAGTAGTAGCTAACAAATGCAGCAGCTAAGCGAGAACTGATTTGTATTCAATAAAAATAATGAACAAGCGATGTCTACGTATATTAATTAACCCACAACGATTGCTACTCGCTACTTATGTTACTCGTTACTGTTTCATTTTTTTGCTCAGCTAAGAAAAGCGTTAGATTATCACCACTCGCTATATTAGTAGCTCGTTACTCTATTTACTCGTCAAATAAAATATTTACGCTTTTTATCATTCTTACCAGCTTCTTGTTGCTCGCTAAAGTAAAGCGTTGCTCGTTGCTATTCATCTCACCTGTTTGCGCTTATCGTTATCGTTCCACCACTCTTCTAGCTAGCTGCTTATGTGACTCGTTCGTGCTTGTATAAGTTTATCTTAAACGAGTATTTTTACAGGGCAGCTGAATAATATTATATTATATCATACATTTAAACTCTACATCGTTATACTCGCTTTATCATAAGTTTAATTAGTTCAGTTCGTATAGATTTTAGATGCATGAGTGTTTAAGTATTTTATTGCTTGTTCTTACTTCTACAGTTACTTATCCGATTTGCTTTATCTCTTTACAGCCATGGCGAGGATCTCATTGTAACGCCGTTTGCCCAAATTTTAGCGAGTTTGCGTTCAGTGCGCAACAATTTATTAAGTCTGACAAATGTACCAGCATCAAACAAGTGAGTTTTTGCCTAAATGAATATATTTTTATTTTGGTGACCTTGACACACCTACCCACTAACCATACCCTTTGCCCCCCCCCAATGCGATCCCTGACAAAACAAGCAAAAACAAATCTTACCCCATAGTAATACTTCTTAAACATTCTTCCGAAAAATCAACAAGATGCAGATATAATTTTGTTTCACTTTCATTTCCTATTTAATTGCTTTCTTTTTGTCTTGCTGCCTGTCGATGTCTCCCGCTCCTTCCCTCGCCCATTCGCTCGCCCGCACTCTCTCTCTCGATCTCAAGTTTCTTTTTTTTTTTAGTCATCTCACACTTTAACTAAATCAACAACAGAAACATTAGCATAAAGCATTCAATCTTCTTTACCGGCGAACAATAAAATATGGCTACATATGTTCATATATTGTAATTCCAAGAAGATAAGAAAAAATACCCACTTAAATTGAAATGACGACAACAATACAAAGATGTGAAACACAGGCGGGCAGGTCAAATGACTGGGAGAGAGTTAAGGGTAAAGAAGGTGAGCGGGGGGAAGCCTTGTTGACGTGCCAAAAATACCGAGAAAAATTATTATATACTATACGATATAAGCCGTAAACCGCCGCACAATTTATTTTTCCGCCGAATATGACGAAACTCAAATTTGTTAGTTCTATTGAACTGCTAGGTCGGTCAGACCAAAAGTGGGTGGGCGTTTGGCGTGGAGGGGTGGGGTGTGACGCTTGATATTCCTTGCAAATCTTTGGAATACCAAAAAGTTGTTACTTTGTATCGCCTTTTTGTTAACACTTGCAAAGTGTTCTTCATAGAAGAAGAAGCATATTAGACCATGCATGGTCTATATACATATATAGATTCTTGATCAGCATCGCAGGCTGAGTCGATATATGTTTCCATGCAAACTAGTCTACCCTTAACCTTCGCTCGAGGTCTTCTTATTGTTGCGGCTAGATTATTTGCCAAAATCGGCCAGCGGGACAACCATAGTCTGCCATACAAATGCAAGATATTTAAAATGACTTTACTATAAAAAGACAACCAAGTGTATACTCATAATATTGGGCATGCCGAGTATAGCTTCCTTGTTATTTGTTACTTTATGATGTTTTTGCTGTTGTTAATTGTTGTTGCCTTATTGCACTTATATCCAAATATCTAGATGTTTCTTTGCTTGCAAACATATACGAGAAGAAGAATGAAAAATACCCTTACCACAGAATAGAGCTTTTTTAATCCCCTTTCGAATCACCCAAATATAGACCCCATAGCTGTCCCATGTCTGTCTATTGCATATTAATTATAAGCTAATCGAAATCATTTTCTTAATTGTTGTATAGACGACAAAAAAATAACAATTGAAACACAAACAAACCACATATTCTTCAATTCAATTTTGTTCATATTTTTTTTCTCTCGTTCTCTTTTTTCTTCTCTCTCTCTCTCTCTCTCTTCTCTTTATCTCTCTTTCTCTTAATATATATATAAAAATGAAACATAAAATATGACACTAAATCGATGTTATTATGGTTATTGTTGTTCAATATGCAATATGTACTTCCAATTCTTGATTCTCAATGTTGTGTCAACACGTGTTTTTTATTCTCCGCTGTGTGTGTGGTTGTAAACGATAATAACAAAAAAAAAAAACTATGTGTATTAACCATCCAACTGCCTGTTGACCCTGCCTCTTTCCTTTCTCTTTCCCTCAAATTTTAACCCATGTGTTTTATTTTTAATTGTTTTTTGTTTTTGTTTCCCCTTTTTATTGCAATATGCGTGTAATTTTAAAAATATTTTCTTTCTCTTTCTTTTTTCGATTTTTGTTTGTTTTGTTTGTTCCCACGTTTGATTGTTTGTTGTTAATGTTCTTGTTACATGTACATCCGTTTCTTTTTCCACCTTCCATAACAATGCCCACAACCCTTTCTTTCCTTCTCTCAATGTTTCCAACTACAATTGTTATCCCACATCCCAATCTGTCGTGTGTGTGTGTATGTGTGCGTGCGTGCGTATGTGTACGTGTGAAAAATCATGTATTAATCAAACAAGATCCAGGCGGCCAGCTCAATCATCATCCGGACGTGGCGGCAATGCAAGCGGTATCCAACTAGCACAGGGCGATGAGAACTATACTCGCCTAGCCACCGATACCATTGAGGAGTTGGATTGGTGTCTGGATCAGCTGGAGACCATACAAACACATCGCAGTGTCTCCGATATGGCATCGCTCAAGGTGCGTCTATCGATAAGATAAACGATTTTTGATAATTATAACATAATTTTATTTTCATTTTCTCTCTTTTATCGTTCGTAGTTTAAGCGCATGCTTAATAAGGAGCTATCCCACTTTAGCGAGTCCAGCCGATCAGGAAATCAAATTTCCGAATATATATGTTCAACATTTTTGGGTAAGTTCACACAATCTACACAATCTATTGGATAGAAATTAAACTATGCATATACTATGTATAAGATAGATTTCATTTGATGAACTTAAAATAAAGCTTTAGGTTAAGTGTATCGATAGTTGACTATTATTGTTATCGATAGCTTTTGTGCACCCAACAACACATAACATTCATTAATTTAAATATCTTCTATTCAATATGAACGAACTGTCGTAAAATTTTTTAATCGATTTTGTCTGCCTTAAAAACCCAACTGGCTTAACTCAGTGGATGAATCTTTATAGTATTAAGTCAGATCAATGGTAATGCAAATGTACTGAAAGTTAGAAAGAACTTTGCAAGGCTTCAACTTGTTTTTTGTCTGCAGTTGATGAAACTCCCATTCATATTTTCTCATTTTGTTTTCATGCTGTTTGGCGACGCATAAAAGTATGCAATCAAATCGCATTAACTACAGTAAAGTTTCAAGTAGCATCAGCTTTCTCTATCTATCTCTCTCTTTTTGACATGCCAGAGCTTTGAGCTTTACAAGAAATTGAAACTTTATACTGCTTCTACAGTTTTCATTTTGACAAAGAGCTTTTAGGAAACACCCAACAGTTTGTAAAATCATTGTGCTATGAAGTAGTTAGTTTGGTGAATAATATGAACGCAAGAACGCGGTATCTCAGGTTTACATGGCTTATTTCATATTACAATGCATAATATAAGCAACGCATCACTAAATTGCAGGTACAAAAGCCCTCATAACATAAATAACATTGATCCAGTTGCTGCTGAGCATGAGAGACTATTGCGAAGATCTAAGGCAACTCGGCGTTATCGTCTTGCTACTTAATAACCAATAAGACGAGCTTGAAGAAACTGCAGTTCAACCAGAAAAACGTAGAATGACAGAGTCAATTGTTGCTGATGTTGAGTTCCTTAAGCGGTTTACGCAAAACAAATCTGGTCATAGCTATTCAGTGCGCCATAGAATTTGGTTTGAAAATTATGTGCGCAGGTTTGCTGCAAATTTCTTTTTCAACCGAACATGTTGAAAATTTTATTGTTTGTCAAAATGCTTCAAATTACTTTGCCAAAACAAAATACCACGTTTGTCGCAATCAAACGGATTTCGTTTCCCAGAATATCCAAGGCATTTGCCAAATCCTAATATGATTACTGAAACGCTTATTTCGCCACGCATACATTTTACGCAAATTCGTCGATTGCGTGTTGTGTACGGTTCAAAAGCCATAATTGGCCAAGTAATTAATGTGCCCTTTAGATATTAAAAAAATGATTTTGCATTACAAAAAAAAAAAACTATAAATATTAACATGAACTCCCAAGACATATTCATGATACCTTGCCTTTTCCCTTTAGGGGCAAACACTGTAGAATTTTTCCAATAATAACTATCTACAACTTTTTCTGTTAAAATGCGAATTTAAACTTATAGCCAGAAGAGAAAAAGTAAAAAAAGGGGGTGGATTCAAAATTACAAGAAAAAAATAAAACTTATTCCAAAGCCAAAGCCATCAAATTGAAAGTGCAAAATTAAATTATGCAGAGCAGCATAAAAACAGATGAAGTGGAAATTTCATTGTTTAACCTCTACGAAAGGCAACGAAAAGGGTTGACAAAACACTACGTTTACGCTTAATGCTGCCCCAGGACAAGCACAAACAAAGGCGCGTAGAGTAAAGCAAAAGAGTTACAGCACAGCTGAAGCTAAAGCTAAAGCAAAACAAAAAAAGAAAAACAAAGCAAAGCAAAATAAAACAAAAACAAGAGCCCAAAAGGGAACATAATGTCAAATCAAATAGAAGCAACACTCAAAAGGAAGCATAAGATACGGGCGCGTCAATTTAAACTTCCCCATTCACCCTCTCACTCCACCCAACCAACATATTTGCACAATTGTCCATATTTCTGCATCGCTAAGTCAAGCCCAAGGCCCAAAGCTACACTAAACTCGAACTCGTCTCGTCTCGTCTCGACTTCAACTTAAATAGCCAAGTTGCTAACTGGCTTAAATGATTCGCTTTGCCAGGCCTCAACTCGTTTGCCTGCCTACCTTTGCGGCTTCTGGTCGTTATATATATATATATATATATATATATATATATATATATATATATATTTTCCTTTTTTTGGGAAGGTTTTTGGTGCCTACGCTAGTTAGCTCTTCCATTGTTGTTGGTTTTGTTGTTGTTTTTATTGTAGTTTATCAAGCATTAAATCGCATTTGGCCCAAGCTTAACCAACACACACACACAGAGGCACATTTGCCCATTTGTAACACTTCATTTGAAACAGAAGCGACTGCCGCTTGTCCGACCCAAAAGTTAAACACAACCCCCACCCCCACGACTACCCAAACAACATAAATGTGTCGCTTAGTCGATAAGTCGACTAGCCCTTTAAAGAAGAAAACCAGACATACACAGTGCGTATACGTAATGTCAATGGCGTTAACTGCGATTGCGAATGTGAATGTGAATGGGAATAGAAATGGGAATGGGAATGGAAATGGGACTGAGAATTGGTATGCGGCGGTAGCTTAATTAAAACGACTTTGCAAGACGACAAAAAACAAAACGTGAGAGAAAGAAATAGAAAGAGTAAAAGAGAGAGAGAGAAATATCCTCGCGGCTTTAGCCGTATGTAAATCAGCCAAATTGTTGAGCGCACGCGAAAAAAAACCAAAAAAAAAAATAAAGAAACTCTGACACGAATTTAAAATTCAAAACTCAAAACCAAAAACAAATCGTATGCACAATATGTACCTCTGTGTGTGTGTGTGCGTACTGTGTGTTACACCCACACAGAAGAAAAAACAAGTAAGAAGGCTCTAGTCGGGAGAGCCCGACTAGAAGATACCCTGAACCCAGTTGCAGCAAATATATTAAATTTATATAAGACTTTGGTATACTGACTTAACTTCAATCGATTAAATTCGATATCTCCGGTGTTTCTTAACCGATTTGGACGAAATTTTCAGAAAAGTTCTATCGTTCTCCAATATGTCAACCCTCATTTTTACATTTTCCAAATTCGATATTTTTTTGTTATCGATTCCATGTGTATATCGGATAACAGATGACTTCAGCAGCAAACATACAAAACGGACAAAAACGACCAACGTCGATAGAAAGTAGTTCAATTTTAATTTTAATTTAAATGTTGATGACAATGCTGTAAGGCTTTAAGTGAAAAAGATGCTCCCTGAAGAAGGCTTAATATAAGCCGAAACGACGTAGGAGAGAATTGATGGGTTAATAAACAAAACACCATTAAGAACAACAACGGCCTTTTATTCCGATAAATACTATTTACGGAAACCAGAATAGTTATCGATAATTTGAAGCAGACTTGTTCTGCTCATGGTATAGGAGAACTTATATACAAAATCTGAAGTCTCTAGCTCTTGTAGTCTCTGAGATCCACGCGATCATACAGACGGACAGACGGACGGACAGACGGACATGGCTATATCGACTCCGACTGTTGATGCTGATCAAGAATATATATACTTTATGGGGTCGGAGATGCTTCCTTCTGCCTGTTACATACTTTTGCACAAAACCATTATACCCTTATTTACCCATTTTATGGGTTAAGGGTATAAAAAATATACGTATATGAGAAAATATAGAGAGGGAGAGAAAAGGCAGCTGAGACAGCTTTGTATCGGTTCCATGCCCTGGGGCATGCATTCAATGTGGCATTGCTAGCATATGTGCGCTTTCTTGTGCATGTATGTATGTGTGTGCAGCTAGGCTGTGTGCATTTTAAGGATTTGCCTAAATTCAAAGGTAACGAAAAACAGTTTTTTTATCCTAGAACATTTTAATTTTTTTTTTTTTTAAGTACTTTTTATAAACTTTGAAAAACAAATATTTATCAAAATATTGCAGCGTTAAAAAAAATCAAATTAAGTTTTTTATTATCTAAAAGGTACATTGAAATGCATGCTAAAAATATTAGAATTGATACTTGAGCATTTCTAAAGAACGTGTTCGAAATGTGCAGAAAGCAACTGGATTTATTTTTTTTTGCTAGCTTTAAGTGAAAATTACTTTAAATTACTAAAGTGCCAATTTGTAAGTGAAACTTCTCTTATTTCATTATACATATACCTAACGAGACAAAAAACAACTAGTAACAGATACATTTGTGTATATAAGTAACATTTGGCCCCATAAAATATACATGAACACTTTCATATATAGGGTGTTCACTTTGTGTTGGAAAAGTGCAAAAGTGTAAAAGTGCAAGCCATCCCAACAACAATTTGTACAGAATCGAGTTTACACTTTTTGCTAGACCCCTGCCTATGACTAAAATATCGTTGTACTTTTACAACGATTTCAGTGTTTAAAAATGATACAAAAGTGAAAACGTGTTGCACAATACAAGCAATTTTTTTGGTATTTTTTTGGTGTAATTTTGTGCTTTAGGTGCTAAATCAAAACAAACAGCTGTTCATTGTGGAAAGGCGCTAAAAGTAAATTAGGGTTGATTTGCTAATTTTCTTAAATAAACCAGTTTATGGGATGCTGTCCGTTCTAGGAGTGATGCTTTCACGCTTTTAAAAGTCAATTTTAAATTTATTTATTTATTGCAAGCAGCAAATTAAATATTACAAATGGCAAACTCAGCTCAAACGATAGTGAACAGCTGATTGTGTAAAGTTATCAGACTTGGGTGCTTTCGACAGCGGTGTTGCAAAGTTACACTTTTGCACATTTGCAACACAAAGTGAACACCCTAATATGTAGTATTTTTTACTTTGAAATAAAAGCATTCACACAAACACACGCACGCACACAAACACACTTACGCACACACATGTTTATGCCATTGGGTGAACATTTGTATTTTGGAGTATCCTTTTGTATTTTTTGTTGCTTTGTATGCATTTTGAGCCCTTTTCAATGCATATCCTCATACAGTCGAACTTCTATATAAGAAGCTTCGTTTTTGAGAAAATAGGTTTGGTGGTGATTGAACCCAATTGCAGTGCAAAGTTCGTGTCCAAGTAAATTAATACGTACTTTATTCCCGATTATTCCCGGGCATTATTAAAGTTGAAATTTTTGTTTGCAATGAGTCGTGTTGTCTTTGTCTTGTTCAAAACATACAAATGACAAACAAGGTTTAACAACGTATGACGTCGATAACTTATAGTGAATCTTTGTTGGACATCAATTTAATCGCAGTTTACTTTGTATTTGTATTGCAGACAAGCAACAAGAGTTCGATTTACCATCGCTGCGTGTCGAAGAGAACACGGAACCATCAACCCAACCGGTCAATCAATATCCGCGCAGTCGATCGCCTCGCGGTCCGCCTATGTCACAGATAAGCGGCGTTAAGCGTCCGCTTTCGCATACAAACAGTTTCACCGGTGAGCGTTTGCCCACGTATGGTGTGGAGACGCCACAAGAAACTGAATTGGGCCCACTGCTCGGTGAGCTCGATACGTGGGGCATTGAGATATTTAAAATTGGCGATATGAGCTGCAATCGTCCGCTAACCTGTGTGGCATACACCGTATTTCAGGTGCGAAAGGATTGTTAAATCTTCAAATAATAAAAAAAATATTAACTAATGCCAATTGGATTTTCTTTGGTTTTTTCCTTTTGTCTCTTTTGTTTCGCCAATTACAGAGTAGAGAATTACTGACCAGTCTTATGATACCACCGAAAATTTTTCTTAACTTTATGACTACTCTGGAGGACCATTATGTCAAAGACAATCCGTTTCACAATTCGCTGCATGCCGCTGATGTGACACAGAGCACAAATGTTCTATTGAATACACCGGCATTGGAGGGTGTATTCACGCCCCTCGAAGTGGGCGGTGCGCTGTTCGCCGCTTGTATACACGATGTTGATCATCCTGGTTTAACCAATCAGTTTTTGGTTAATTCAAGTAAGTATTTGATTAACAAAATATATATACGAGTACTATACTATAATTACTTATTGTTTGCTTTGTTTTGTAGGTTCCGAACTAGCACTAATGTACAATGACGAATCTGTTTTGGAAAATCATCATTTAGCTGTTGCCTTCAAGTTGTTGCAAAATCAAGGATGTGATATATTCTGTAATATGCAAAAGTAAGACAAATCAAACCAAAACCTTCAACTAATTATATTTACACTTGTCTGTCTTGTTGCTCTTCAACTTTGCGTAGGAAACAACGGCAAACGTTGAGAAAAATGGTTATTGATATTGTGCTCTCCACGGACATGTCCAAGCACATGAGCCTGCTTGCCGATCTAAAGACTATGGTTGAGACTAAAAAGGTAGCCGGTTCTGGTGTGCTGCTGCTGGACAACTACACAGATCGTATACAGGTAGGCGATACAATCGCTGTGTCTCTGAAACACTTACTCATCCCATATTATTTTGTATCTATCTATAGGTGCTTGAGAATCTGGTGCACTGCGCTGATTTAAGCAATCCCACCAAGCCATTGCCGCTTTATAAGCGCTGGGTGGCACTGCTAATGGAGGAGTTCTTTCTGCAGGGCGACAAGGAGCGTGAATCGGGCATGGATATTAGCCCAATGTGCGATCGACACAATGCTACAATTGAAAAGTCACAGGTGGGCTTCATTGATTACATTGTGCATCCGCTATGGGAGACCTGGGGCGATTTGGTACATCCGGATGCCCAGGATATACTCGATACGCTTGAAGAGAACAGAGACTATTATCAGAGCATGATACCGCCATCGCCGCCACCATCGGCAGCCGATGATATGCCGCAGGATGAGAAAATACGCTTTCAAGTGGGTTTAATACAGAGTTTTTTTTTTACCACTTAAGCGACCATATCTAAAAATTGATAAATTTTCCAGATAACGCTAGAAGAGTCCGATCAGGAGAATTTAGCCGAGCTTGAGGAGTGCGACGAAAGCGAAAGCCGTGCAGATGCTGGTTCAAGCACAACAACGGGCACAACGGCCGCCAGTGCAGCAGGCGTTGGCCAGCCGCCAGGGAGTCAAAATCAAGCGCAACACGGTGGAATGTGACGGAGAGTCGTCGGAATTTATCGGAGAATAGCGGAAAGAGCGCACAGCTTTTTCCTACTACGTTAGTGACTACAATTAAAAGAAAAACAGAAAAACCAAAAATCAAAAACAAAAAAATTTAACAAAAAGACACGAAAAAAGGAAAAAAAAAATCAAAAAAAAAAAGAAGAGAGAGAGTTTAAAACAAATGTTTAAAACGTAAAACCCAACAGCAATAGCAAGAGTAACGTTTAACTTGAAGTGAAGGAAAACGACAACAAAACAAGTATATAAGAAATTATAAATTTACTTAATGAAAACTGAGATTGATGTGGAATACACTGAAAACAAAAAGAAAGCAGCTAAGAAAAGCATTAACATAACATTTAACTTAAAACAAAACTAATCTTTGAAACAAAATAAAAATAACATAAACATAGTGTCCCCAAATCCCCAAAACCCCTTCAAAATTAAAGACAAGACAAATGCGCAATGCAACATTAAAGGCGAAGCATTAAAGAAAAGCTTTAAACAAATATCACAGAATAACAAATACATAAAAACAAACACAAAAGAAGCACAACCATAGACGATTTTTGTTGCAATATTTTAATTGATTTTAACTTCGTTATAAAAATATATATTTGTTTTTTTTTTTAATTTTAAATGTATTTTAAGCAATTGAACTTTATTTTATTTTTTAATGTTAAACAACAAAACACAAATTTCTGTTAATTTTAATATTCATTGAGTAATTTAAGCTAACAATTTTGTTGCTTTTCCTTAAATAATTTTTATTGCATCGACAAAACAAGGCCAGGAAGGCAACTAGAACAACAACAACAACAACTACAACAAACAACACCAATAATAACTATTATTGTTATTATTTTAGCTATTAAGTTTTTAATCAAGTTTATTTGTAAGCATCAAAAACAAACAACAACAAAAAGAAGAAAAATATTTTGCATGCATCTAATTTTAAATTTAAATTATTAATTTTAAAAGACTATTATCATTGTTGATGATTATTATGTTGATTGTTGCATAAATTTGAAATTTTATTGATTGAGAGACGACAAAAACAAATACCAAGCACTAATTGCAATAACAACATGTACTAACATACTGTAAGCCCTTCCCCAACCCCACCTAAAAACCCAAAAAAAAAAAAAAAAAAAAACCCGGTGAATTCCAACAACAAATTCAAATTGACACTAAACAAACCAAATTGAAGCAAAATTCAAATAAACAAAAAATACTTAAGACCCAAAATAAAAAAATTATATAAATATATATACATATGTACATACATATGTATGTGTACAGTCTGCAGCTTGGTCTGCAGTTGTGTGTGTTAAGTCCTATATAAAGTCCTATACACATACATACAGGTACACATATACGTACATATATGTAATACGTTATTATTATTATTTTTTTTTTTGTTGATTATTTGTAAATAGTTTAAATGTTGGACTCGAATTTAAAATAAAGCAGCAAATGCTTGCAGCTAACAACTAAATGAAGCGAAAAACAAAAAAACTAAAAAGAAAAACAAAGCCAAAAAGAAAAACAAAAACGTTTAATTTGCATGAAACAAAGAACTAAACACTCAGAAAAATTTTGTACAATTAGCTAAAGAAACTCTTGATTTATGTTGCTTCCAAGTAAAAACGCTGTCTTCGCAAAATATTATTTTAGTGGTAGGACAAACAAATGATGAGAAAAATATGTATAACTAATTGTAAAAGCGATGTTAACAGAGCTTAATCAACTAACTGCAAACTTCGTTCGGAATTTGTAGTATGTTGAGAGCTGTTGCCACAAGAATTTACACATTTTGATTGATTTGATTCGATGCGATGCGATTCGATGCGATTCGATGCGATTCGATTCGATTCGACTTGATTTGATTAATTTAAGATGCTTTTTTGGCCCATAACAGACATACAAACATACATACATACAACAAACAGACAATTAAAGAACAAGAAAGACTTTTAAAGCACAAGCATTAGAAAATTCTTAATTCAAAGCGAAAACCAAAAATACATACACAAAAAAGTCATTGGCTATAAAACACAAACTATATATACATAAATTTATACATATATGTTATATGAAGCAATCAACATACTATGCGACTATGTATATACACTATATTTTTACAGAGTCACATGCTCACACTGGAGTTTTGTGATTGATTGAGTGTGGCAGGCCAAACTGAAAAGCGCATAATTTATTATGTTTATTGTTATTAATTTATTATATTTTTATTTTTTTCATATATTTATCAATACATATATAAATAAATATATACATATATATATATAAACAACACACATGCATGTATGTATGTGTTTTATATATATATATGTATATATAGATATATATATATTTATATTTCATTTTGTGTTTAAAGCGGGCAGGATCCGTGAAATTGTGTTTTTTTTCCCCTTTATATCTACATAATTATATACATACATATACACACAAACAAAATGGAATGAAAATGAACCTTGATGGTCTAAAAATATCATTAAAATTATTATGCACTTTTAATAAAAATATATATTCGTAAATATATATGGTATATGCAAATGAAATATTTATATTTATATTATACATAAAGAACAGCATAAACAAAAAACATATATATATATATATATATATATATTGTTTAAGCGGCAGAATGTGTTGAGAGAATGAGAATTGTTGTAATTGAAATAAGAAAACAGGAAAAAAAAACCAGCTGTCAAACTGTAAGATAAAATCAAAAATGCAAACACACAACAACCGATTGCAAATTGCTTAATCAAAAAAAAGAAAAAGCTACAGCAACAACAAAATAAAATAAAACAAAAATACTTTATAGCAATTATAGCAGCATTGTAAATGTGCGCTTGAAAATTTACTTTTGCAACTAATGTATAATTATGCAATTAATTCATGTGTAAAAGGTATAAATGAAAAATCCAAAAAAATAAATGAAAAACAAAATGAAATTGAATTACTTAAATAAAAAAAGATATAAACAAAAACAAACAATAGTTGGAAGCAGGGCGCAGTCCATGGCAAAACTGAAAGCTACTTTAACAATTGAGTGAAATCAAATTACAAATAAAAAATGAAACAAACTAAAAACTAAACGACTTTTTTCTCTACCAAACAAAATCCAACAAAAATCAAATAAAATAATAATTCAAAAATGCAGAGATAAATACTATAGTATATAAAAATACATGCATACACCTATAATATTGCTAATATATATAAAGTACATACATATATATACAGTAAATTATTAAGTAATGTATTTAAATTGGTTACTAATACGTAACTAACCCTCTCACACACACACACACACACACACATAAACAATTAATGTAAGTGAGATATGTGTAATAAGAACAACAACAACAACATACCATAAATACATATATATTACTCAATATACATACATGCATATGTACATGTAATAGAAACATATTTATTAACTAAAATACAAAAAAAAAAACAAGATTATTTATAATGTGCATATGCCGTATGGCCGTATTATGTGTATACAGTTACTTATGCATGCATACATACATATATGTATGTATCTAACCACATGTTGTACGTGTATTTTTGTGTGTCACTGTAATTGATGAATTTAATATGTGTATCTTAAAAAACCAAAAACAAACAAAAACCTACCCCAATAAAATGGCATTTGACATAAATTCTCTCGCATTGGTAAACAAAAAGCAATTCATAAGTTTAAATTTACATTAAAAAAAAAAAAAAAAACAATAAAAATAATCAAAAAAAAAAAAAAGAAAAGATAAACTTTCTAAGAAAAAACAAAACAAATGTTAATTTAAAGTAGGAGAAGTACTATTCTATACCATACTGTACTCAACTTTTTGTTCTGGAATTCTCAGTTTTCGATACTATACACATGTATGTACATATATACATACATACATAAATACTATGTTTCTTTCTATTCATCTCAGATTCGATGGCTGTGGCCCAGTGTTTGCCCGGTTTTAACTAAAATTGCAGCATCGTACAGTTCATATACTAATATACATATAAATAGTTATGAGATGTGTGACATTTCACACTTAAATGTCTTATTTCTAGCGATTAGTGGAGACATACCGTCAAGTATATCAGTGTATATATCTATAAATATGAGGTTATATACATATATATACAATTAGAGTATATTAAAACCTCGTGGATGTTTTTTTTTTTTTTTTTTCTTGACTAGTAAACTACGTCCCATAATGATAGATAATTATGTTGTATGATACTAGAGCAACATTATTGCACAGATTGGCCAAATTTATTGAAAACTATGCAGAAATTGGTGGCTCAGTTAGATATTTTGTTTGATTGTCGTGCAGCTAGATGTAAAATGAAAATCAATTTTTTTTTTTGTGAATTCAAGTATACAAAACATGTTATACATATGTACATATATGTTTTATGATAGTATATGTATGTATGACTTACCAAGCAAAATAAAAATTAAAGCAAGAAAATGCGCAGTATAAAATGTATCTAAAATGTATCATCACAACTAAATGTATTTACTTGAAGGATGACAAGTTTTCTACTTAAAAAAATGTGAAACACCAAAATTGAAAACAAAACAAACCTCAAAAGGTACATAAAAAAATTAAAAGTTAATTGAAATTAAAGACGGTTGTTAAGGAAAAACGCTTGAAATGTGAATGAAAGGAAGTTGAGTCTAGAAATTCTGGCAAATTGAAAAAAAAAAAAAAAAACAAAACAAAATTATATATCTAGCAGAAAAGTAAAAAAAAGCAAGCAAAGATATGAGATATGTATATTATATTATATATATTAAAAGAAAATATTGTAACGCTGGCGTTACATGGATGCAGTTAGACATTTTTTTTTTAAATTTAAACACATTCATACATACATAAAAAGATAGTTTATACACACACACACACGCACACACAAACTAATACACTTACACACACATAAATGCATCTGAGATAAAATCGAAAACGAATGCAAAACCGTATATAGGCGAATGAAAATCCAAAAAGTATATATGTATGTATGAAATTAATTAATGAATAAATAATAAAATAAAGCAAAGGTATGTGAGGCAAGTTTGAGAAACGAGTTGAACCGTTAATTGCCAAGTAAACGTCAAATGCAAAAACGAGTTTAAATCCAAAATAAATAAGTAAATGACAAAAATAAAAACAAAGCAAATACAAAAACAAATTTACTTATAAAAAACTTTAAAAAAAAAAGATGAAAAACTTACCACTGAATTACATCAGGCGTATTAGGGCGTGTGTATACATATATAAGTTGAAAGTATTTATAAATAAATAAATGGAATACCCATATTGCATTACTAATTAATATTGTTTTTTTGTTTTTCGTCGCTTTTGCTTTTCCCTAATTACGCATATTTGGACATACATACATACATATTTACACAAAACTTATACAGTAGAATTCGGTTATAACGAATATCAAGGGACCGACGATTTTACGTCGTTATACCCGGAAGACGCTCTAACCGAAGGAGCAAAAAACAAGTGGAAACGTTGCAGTCGGACGCAACCGACTGCGGTATACTCGATACCAGAATTAAAACCGGTAAAAAGAGGCGTGATTGCAAAGGGGTAAGGATGCGGCAGGGGTGTACGCTGCCTTAAAGATTCTCCGATGCAGATGGGGATGCCACCAGCTATCTTCCATCCAAATTTTTGATGCAGATCTTTGTGGAATGTCAATTGCTATCTTCATACCAAATTTGGTGACTCTAGCTCGAAAGTTTGTAAAATGTGGGGAAAGGGTGGGCTGGGGGCGGTATGGGTGGGTGTGGCATCAAAATTTTGATGCAGATCTTTGTGGAATGTCGATTGCTATCTTCATACCAAATTTGGTGACTCTAGTTCAAAGCTTGTATGAGGTGGGAAAGGGGGGCGGAATGGTTGGGCGTGGCTCCAAAGTTTTTGATCCAGTTTTTTGGGGGTTGCTAGTAGCTATCTTTTCAAAAAATTTGGTAGTTCTAGCTGTAAGGATGTGCGAAATATGTGGACTTATCGTTTTTGAACTATCGAATTTATCGATTTGCCAGCCAGTTATTGTAGTTATCTTGACACTTTAATTTACTATCCCATAGATAAAGAGAATTGGAAAGTTTCAAGTCTCTAGTTTCAAGGGTGTGGAAAAAAGTTGCGAACATACAGACGGGCAGACGGACAGACACCATGACGGACATTGCAGAAAACCAATATACTCTTTAGCTTCGGTAACGAGTATAATAACAATAAAATAAACGCATACGAAATACTTCACCTTAGTGCAGAATTCAGGCGCATTATTAGACCCGTAGCGGTCTTCACTAGACGCGGTACACAACCTCCCCAACAAGTGCCAACTCCCATTGGGTAAGTTGAAACTTAGTCCACCAGTGCGATCATATTAAGAAAGAGATATTTCTCATATATTTTGCGACAGATACGGCACCAAGTTTGGGATGCAAACTTGAGCTGCGTGTATAGTGTGGTAGAGGGAATCCGGACTTATGGTGAGAGCCTACGCTAATTTGCCAATGCCGCTAATCTGTCAGCCACTTTTATAGTCGCAAGGCAAAGCATTTCAAAGCATGAGTTCAATCGGCAAATTCTTATTTGCTCAACTTATGTATCATATCATCAAAATATGTCGAATAAAATATCAATTGACAATGATATTGATCTGCTGAGCAAACTCAAATAATAATAATCGTAAAAATTTAAATAATAGTAATAGTAATAGTAATATTTTTAATACGCGTATTTTGGAATGTTGCAAAAATAAAAGAAATTCAGTTTGTTTTTATGTTCATGTGTTTTATTTCAAGTATTGTATGACAAATAAAGAAACCAAGAATAAACAGATTTGTTCATTCCCATATTTCAAAACCTTTAAGTCGGTTACTCAAAATTATAATCAAATTTGCCAAATAAAAAAAAAAAAATAAAGTTAATGGCCAACGCCTCCATCAGAGGGGCCAGAGTTGAGGTTTTGTTCTATGCCAATACCATGGCCAACGCCTCCATCAGAAGGGCCAGATTTGAGGCTTTGTTCTATGCCAATACCATGGCCAACGCCTCCATCAGAGGGGCCAGATTTGAGGCTTTCTTCTAAGTCAAAAAAGTGGCCAGTGCCAGGAGAGGGTACAGATTGTGAAAGTGCGGCCGGAAATGACACCCACAGGCAGAGACAGGCCAGCAGCAGGAAACTCAAACAGAACTTCATTTTTGTATATGTTAGTTGGTAGCTGATTCAAATGTCAACGTTAATTTGATAGTGCTGCTCAAATGTCAGCCACTTTTATAGTGGAAAGGCAAAGCATTTCAAAGCATTTGTTCAATCAGGAAATTCTTATTTGCTCAACTTGTGTATCATTACATCAAAATTTTTTTAAACTTGTCAATATTTATACAAATGTGGTGGCGGCGATTGCTGTAAGTCAAACTGAATTTGTGGCAAAAACGAAACTCGAAGTGTGCAAGCTGTTTTGTTTGCACTTTGTCTCCCGGCTACGTGGCGCATGCGCAATTTATCTTTCAGATAAACAACAAATCTTGATCTTGACTCAAAAGTTTTTCCAGTTCCAGCCAATTAGTGACTTACAATGAAATCAATTTGCAGTCAGTTAGTTAGTTAATCAAATCAGCAAAAAGTTAAGTGACAAAAACTTGTTGGCAACAGGTAACAGGATATAGAAAAACAAAAAACTTCACCGAGCACAGACCACAGTTATAAACTGAATTCTATAGACTTAAAAGACCATACAGATAGAGAAAGTTATGTAGGTTCAACACAAGCTAAAAAGCTCAAAAACCGAATGTTTAAATGAATATGTTTTGTTTGTTCCCGAAATGAACCATGAAAGGACCTTTTGGCAGCTGATTTTTATTTTGTGGCGCATTTTTATTAGTTCGTTGTGAATTTAATGCAAACGATTTAATGCATGCTGTGCATTCGACATTAATTTAATAAATGCTTCTGAATTGTTTTTATGAAAAGAACTGAACGAAACAACAAAAGTTCGTTTAAAATCTCTTACGAATGATTAAATTAAATAATAATGTTGGCAACAAAATACATCAATCTGCCTTGAACAGAAAAATGTGTAGCATGTTCATGGCATAAATGAATAAATGGAATTCGAATTAAAAATGCCATGAAACGCACAAAAATCAAGTCAATACGTATGTATTAAGCTTAAATTTATTTCTAAAAAAACATTAAGGATTGGCTTAGGTCGGTATGATTCAAGGTGGCTGATGGCTACATATCTACTTGTAGGCCAAATATATCTGGCTGGGTTAAAGCTAACTACCAGAAGTTAAGTGACTCAGAGACTATTATCCGGCACCAATAGTTTTTGGGGGCATTCATCATATTTTTTTTTTTCTTTTTTTTTTCCTTAACCCCCATTTTTTTTTTTTTTTTAAAAACTTTTTCCACTTATTTTTGTGGGGGTCATCACTTATCTTGGCACCAAATTTGGTGGCTCTAGCTCAAAAACTGTGGGAGATATAAGCTTTTCTGATTTCAAAATGAGGGGGGCTGGGGGCGGAATGGGTGGGCGTGGCTCCAAAACTTTGATGCAGTTATTTGAGGGTCGTAGCCAGCTATCTTCCTACCAAATTTGCTGGCTCTAGCTCCACAATTCTGGAAGATGCACGCATTCCCGTTTTTGACGAAGCGTTGGAGCGGATGAGGGCGGCTAGGGCAGTGTTAGTGGGCGTGCCATCCAAACTTTTGATGCAGTTTTTAGGGGGTTGCTAGTAGCTATTTTCTTACTAAAATTGGTAGTTCTAGCTGTAAGGATGTGCGAAATATGTGGATTTATTTTATTTATTTATGACGGACATTGCACAAACTCAATATACTCTTTACCTTCGGTATCGAGTATAAAATTTTTTTTTTTTTTATGGTTGCCATGTTCGTAATAGGTTTTAAAAGAAAACAAATTAATTTTTTAATCAAAACAAAAAAACTTGGAAAAAAGCAGAAAAAACTAGAAATCTAACGGCACATCTCATGGAATAGGCTATGAGGTCTGCACATGCACGCTGTAGACATTTGTGTGACGTTGGCATTGCACTTCGACTCTCTCACTCTCTCTTAGAAGCGTTGCCAAAGAGAGAGTAGTGAGAGTGTCAGAACCTGCGTGTCGCTGCTACGCACACAAGCAAGGGTGTCGATCATTGATAAATACATAGATTTCTAACAGCGTCGGTTGATGCTTAAATTTGTTGGCATTATCAAATACCCATAAAAACAAGATAATGCAATTGGTAAGAAAAGGCTTTACAGTTATTTCGTCTCAGGGTTCCGCTCTCAGAAATTAACTCTGCCATGAGTGTGATGGAGCGCGATAGCGTTTTTGTTTCAGTTGCCTTTGCACACAGCGGCCCGTCAAGTGCACGACAAGCGGCAGGCCAGCGGCAGGCCAGCGGCAGGCCAGCGGCAGGCCAGCGGCAGGCCAGCGGCAGGCCAGCGGCAGGCCAGCGGCAGGCCAGCGGCAACCAAGAACGGTAAAAATTTGTCACTGTATGTGTGCGTGTCGACAAGTGTACTACTGAATACACTATCGAAATTTGTGTGCATCGCTGCATATTTTGCGATGGCATAATTTGTGTCAAGTCTCATAGAATTAAATAAAAGGAAAGATTATGAATGACCAGCAATTGCTAAACTGAAATTTGACTGTTTGTGTACATCTATGCATATACAGCACCCTTACATGTGAGTCTGTCAATTGTATATCGTTTATTGACCAGTCTCAGCTACATACATATATATATAATTTGACCATTTATGAAATGGGGGGGGGCGGAATGGGTGGGCGTGGCTCCAAAGTTTTTGATCCAGTTTTTTGGGGGTTGCTGGTAGCTATCTTTTCAAAAAATTTGGTAGTTCTAGCTGTAAGGATGTGCGAAATATGTGGACTTATCGTTTTTGAGCTATCGAATTTATCGATTTGCCAGCCCCCCAGTTATCGTAGTTATCTTGACACTTTAATTTACTATCCCATAGATAAAGAGAATTGGAAAGTTTCAAGTCTCTAGCTTCAAGGGTGTGGAAAAAGTTGCGAACATACAGACGGGCAGACGGACAGACACCATGACGGACATTGCAGAAAACCAATATACTCTTTAGCTTCGGTAACGAGTATAATAACAATAAAATAAACGCATACGAAATACTTCACCTTAGTGCAGAATTCAGGCGCATTATTAGACCCGTAGCGGTCTTCACTAGACGCGGTACACAACCTCCCCAACAAGTGCCAACTCCCATTGGGTAAGTTGAAACTTAGTCCACCAGTGCGATCATATTAAGAAAGAGATATTTCTCATATATTTTGCGACAGATACGGCACCAAGTTTGGGATGCAAACTTGAGCTGCGTGTATAGTGTGGTAGAGGGAATCCGGACTTATGGTGAGAGCCTACGCTAATTTGCCAATGCCGCTAATCTGTCAGCCACTTTTATAGTCGCAAGGCAAAGCATTTCAAAGCATGAGTTCAATCGGCAAATTCTTATTTGCTCAACTTATGTATCATATCATCAAAATATGTCGAATAAAATATCAATTGACAATGATATTGATCTGCTGAGCAAACTCAAATAATAATAATCGTAAAAATTTAAATAATAGTAATAGTAATAGTAATATTTTTAATACGCGTATTTTGGAATGTTGCAAAAATAAAAGAAATTCAGTTTGTTTTTATGTTCATGTGTTTTATTTCAAGTATTGTATGACAAATAAAGAAACCAAGAATAAACAGATTTGTTCATTCCCATATTTCAAAACCTTTAAGTCGGTTACTCAAAATTATAATCAAATTTGCCAAATAAAAAAAAAAAAAAATAAAAGTTAATGGCCAACGCCTCCATCAGAGGGGCCAGAGTTGAGGTTTTGTTCTATGCCAATACCATGGCCAACGCCTCCATCAGAAGGGCCAGATTTGAGGCTTTGTTCTATGCCAATACCATGGCCAACGCCTCCATCAGAGGGGCCAGATTTGAGGCTTTCTTCTAAGTCAAAAAAGTGGCCAGTGCCAGGAGAGGGTACAGATTGTGAAAGTGCGGCCGGAAATGACACCCACAGGCAGAGACAGGCCAGCAGCAGGAAACTCAAACAGAACTTCATTTTTGTATATGTTAGTTGGTAGCTGATTCAAATGTCAACGTTAATTTGATAGTGCTGCTCAAATGTCAGCCACTTTTATAGTGGAAAGGCAAAGCATTTCAAAGCATTTGTTCAATCAGGAAATTCTTATTTGCTCAACTTGTGTATCATTACATCAAAATTTTTTTAAACTTGTCAATATTTATACAAATGTGGTGGCGGCGATTGCTGTAAGTCAAACTGAATTTGTGGCAAAAACGAAACTCGAAGTGTGCAAGCTGTTTTGTTTGCACTTTGTCTCCCGGCTACGTGGCGCATGCGCAATTTATCTTTCAGATAAACAACAAATCTTGATCTTGACTCAAAAGTTTTTCCAGTTCCAGCCAATTAGTGACTTACAATGAAATCAATTTGCAGTCAGTTAGTTAGTTAATCAAATCAGCAAAAAGTTAAGTGACAAAAACTTGTTGGCAACAGGTAACAGGATATAGAAAAACAAAAAACTTCACCGAGCACAGACCACAGTTATAAACTGAATTCTATAGACTTAAAAGACCATACAGATAGAGAAAGTTATGTAGGTTCAACACAAGCTAAAAAGCTCAAAAACCGAATGTTTAAATGAATATGTTTTGTTTGTTCCCGAAATGAACCATGAAAGGACCTTTTGGCAGCTGATTTTTATTTTGTGGCGCATTTTTATTAGTTCGTTGTGAATTTAATGCAAACGATTTAATGCATGCTGTGCATTCGACATTAATTTAATAAATGCTTCTGAATTGTTTTTATGAAAAGAACTGAACGAAACAACAAAAGTTCGTTTAAAATCTCTTACGAATGATTAAATTAAATAATAATGTTGGCAACAAAATACATCAATCTGCCTTGAACAGAAAAATGTGTAGCATGTTCATGGCATAAATGAATAAATGGAATTCGAATTAAAAATGCCATGAAACGCACAAAAATCAAGTCAATACGTATGTATTAAGCTTAAATTTATTTCTAAAAAAACATTAAGGATTGGCTTAGGTCGGTATGATTCAAGGTGGCTGATGGCTACATATCTACTTGTAGGCCAAATATATCTGGCTGGGTTAAAGCTAACTACCAGAAGTTAAGTGTCTCAAGACTATTTCCGGCACCTAGTTTTTGGGGGGTCATCATCACTTATCTTGGCACCAAATTTGGTGGCTCTAGCTCAAAAACTGTGGGAGATATAAGCTTTTCTGATTTCAAAATGAGGGGGGGCTGGGGGCGGAATGGGTGGGCGTGGCTCCAAAACTTTGATGCAGTTATTTGAGGGTCGTAGCCAGCTATCTTCCTACCAAATTTGCTGGCTCTAGCTCCACAATTCTGGAAGATGCACGCATTCCCGTTTTTGACGAAGCGTTGGAGCGGATGAGGGCGGCTAGGGCAGTGTTAGTGGGCGTGCCATCCAAACTTTTGATGCAGTTTTTAGGGGGTTGCTAGTAGCTATTTTCTTACTAAAATTGGTAGTTCTAGCTGTAAGGATGTGCGAAATATGTGGATTTATTTTATTTATTTATGACGGACATTGCACAAACTCAATATACTCTTTACCTTCGGTATCGAGTATAAAATTTTTTTTTTTATTTTATGGTTGCCATGTTCGTAATAGGTTTTAAAAGAAAACAAATTAATTTTTTAATCAAAACAAAAAAACTTGGAAAAAAGCAGAAAAAACTAGAAATCTAACGGCACATCTCATGGAATAGGCTATGAGGTCTGCACATGCACGCTGTAGACATTTGTGTGACGTTGGCATTGCACTTCGACTCTCTCACTCTCTCTTAGAAGCGTTGCCAAAGAGAGAGTAGTGAGAGTGTCAGAACCTGCGTGTCGCTGCTACGCACACAAGCAAGGGTGTCGATCATTGATAAATACATAGATTTCTAACAGCGTCGGTTGATGCTTAAATTTGTTGGCATTATCAAATACCCATAAAAAACAAGATAATGCAATTGGTAAGAAAAGGCTTTACAGTTATTTCGTCTCAGGGTTCCGCTCTCAGAAATTAACTCTGCCATGAGTGTGAGGGAGCGCGATAGCGTTTTTGTTTCAGTTGCCTTTGCACACAGCGGCCCGTCAAGTGTACGACAAGCGGCAGGCCAGCGGCAGGCCAGCGGCAGGCCAGCGGCAGGCCAGCGGCAGGCCAGCGGCAGGCCAGCGGCAACCAAGAACGGTAAAAATTTGTCACTGTATGTGTGCGTGTCGACAAGTGTACTACTGAATACACTATCGAAATTTGTGTGCATCGCTGCATATTTTGCGATGGCATAATTTGTGTCAAGTCTCATAGAATTAAATAAAAGGAAAGATTATGAATGACCAGCAATTGCTAAACTGAAATTTGACTGTTTGTGTACATCTATGCATATACAGCACCCTTACATGTGAGTCTGTCAATTGTATATCGTTTATTGACCAGTCTCAGCTACATACATATATATATAATTTGACCATTTATGAAATGGGGGGGGGCGGAATGGGTGGGCGTGGCTCCAAAGTTTTTGATCCAGTTTTTTGGGGGTTGCTGGTAGCTATCTTTTCAAAAAATTTGGTAGTTCTAGCTGTAAGGATGTGCGAAATATGTGGACTTATCGTTTTTGAGCTATCGAATTTATCGATTTGCCAGCCCCCCAGTTATCGTAGTTATCTTGACACTTTAATTTACTATCCCATAGATAAAGAGAATTGGAAAGTTTCAAGTCTCTAGCTTCAAGGGTGTGGAAAAAAGTTGCGAACATACAGACGGGCAGACGGACAGACACCATGACGGACATTGCAGAAAACCAATATACTCTTTAGCTTCGGTAACGAGTATAATAACAATAAAATAAACGCATACGAAATACTTCACCTTAGTGCAGAATTCAGGCGCATTATTAGACCCGTAGCGGTCTTCACTAGACGCGGTACACAACCTCCCCAACAAGTGCCAACTCCCATTGGGTAAGTTGAAACTTAGTCCACCAGTGCGATCATATTAAGAAAGAGATATTTCTCATATATTTTGCGACAGATACGGCACCAAGTTTGGGATGCAAACTTGAGCTGCGTGTATAGTGTGGTAGAGGGAATCCGGACTTATGGTGAGAGCCTACGCTAATTTGCCAATGCCGCTAATCTGTCAGCCACTTTTATAGTCGCAAGGCAAAGCATTTCAAAGCATGAGTTCAATCGGCAAATTCTTATTTGCTCAACTTATGTATCATATCATCAAAATATGTCGAATAAAATATCAATAGACAATGATATTGCTCTGCTGAGCAAACTCAAATAATAATAATCGTAAAAATTTAAATAATAGTAATAGTAATAGTAATATTTTTAATACGCGTATTTTGCAATGTTGCAAAAATAAAAGAAATTCAGTTTGTTTTTATGTTCATGTGTTTTATTTCAAGTATTGTATGACAAATAAAGAAACCAAGAATAAACAGATTTGTTCATTCCCATATTTCAAAACCTTTAAGTCGGTTACTCAAAATTATAATCAAATTTGCCAAATAAAAAAAAAAAAAAAAAAAGTTAATGGCCAACGCCTCCATCAGAGGGGCCAGAGTTGAGGTTTTGTTCTATGCCAATACCATGGCCAACGCCTCCATCAGAAGGGCCAGATTTGAGGCTTTGTTCTATGCCAATACCATGGCCAACGCCTCCATCAGAGGGGCCAGATTTGAGGCTTTCTTCTAAGTCAAAAAAGTGGCCAGTGCCAGGAGAGGGTACAGATTGTGAAAGTGCGGCCGGAAATGACACCCACAGGCAGAGACAGGCCAGCAGCAGGAAACTCAAACAGAACTTCATTTTTGTATATGTTAGTTGGTAGCTGATTCAAATGTCAACGTTAATTTGATAGTGCTGCTCAAATGTCAGCCACTTTTATAGTGGAAAGGCAAAGCATTTCAAAGCATTTGTTCAATCAGGAAATTCTTATTTGCTCAACTTGTGTATCATTACATCAAAATTTTTTTAAACTTGTCAATATTTATACAAATGTGGTGGCGGCGATTGCTGTAAGTCAAACTGAATTTGTGGCAAAAACGAAACTCGAAGTGTGCAAGCTGTTTTGTTTGCACTTTGTCTCCCGGCTACGTGGCGCATGCGCAATTTATCTTTCAGATAAACAACAAATCTTGATCTTGACTCAAAAGTTTTTCCAGTTCCAGCCAATTAGTGACTTACAATGAAATCAATTTGCAGTCAGTTAGTTAGTTAATCAAATCAGCAAAAAGTTAAGTGACAAAAACTTGTTGGCAACAGGTAACAGGATATAGAAAAACAAAAAACTTCACCGAGCACAGACCACAGTTATAAACTGAATTCTATAGACTTAAAAGACCATACAGATAGAGAAAGTTATGTAGGTTCAACACAAGCTAAAAAGCTCAAAAACCGAATGTTTAAATGAATATGTTTTGTTTGTTCCCGAAATGAACCATGAAAGGACCTTTTGGCAGCTGATTTTTATTTTGTGGCGCATTTTTATTAGTTCGTTGTGAATTTAATGCAAACGATTTAATGCATGCTGTGCATTCGACATTAATTTAATAAATGCTTCTGAATTGTTTTTATGAAAAGAACTGAACGAAACAACAAAAGTTCGTTTAAAATCTCTTACGAATGATTAAATTAAATAATAATGTTGGCAACAAAATACATCAATCTGCCTTGAACAGAAAAATGTGTAGCATGTTCATGGCATAAATGAATAAATGGAATTCGAATTAAAAATGCCATGAAACGCACAAAAATCAAGTCAATACGTATGTATTAAGCTTAAATTTATTTCTAAAAAAACATTAAGGATTGGCTTAGGTCGGTATGATTCAAGGTGGCTGATGGCTACATATCTACTTGTAGGCCAAATATATCTGGCTGGGTTAAAGCTAACTACCAGAAGTTAAGTGAGGCTGAGTTGTCAGCTTATTAATTAAAAAAATTAGATTTTGTTCGGCATTCTGATTGCACTTGAAGTAGCGCTATCTATCGGCGAACAACTTACAAAAGGTTAAAGGTTAAAGGTTTTATGTATCGCCATGTTTGCCTCAGTCACCCTAACTTAACCTTGTCTCAAGACTATTTCCGGCACCTAGTTTTTGGGGGGTCATCATCACTTATCTTGGCACCAAATTTGGTGGCTCTAGCTCAAAAACTGTGGGAGATATAAGCTTTTCTGATTTCAAAATGAGGGGGGCTGGGGGCGGAATGGGTGGGCGTGGCTCCAAAACTTTGATGCAGTTATTTGAGGGTCGTAGCCAGCTATCTTCCTACCAAATTTGCTAACTTAGCTCCACAATTCTGGAAGATGCACGCATTCCCGTTTTTGACGAAGCGTTGGAGCGGATGAGGGCGGCTAGGGCAGTGTTAGTGGGCGTGCCATCCAAACTTTTGATGCAGTTTTTAGGGGGTTGCTAGTAGCTATTTTCTTACTAAAATTGGTAGTTCTAGCTGTAAGGATGTGCGAATGTGTGACGGACATTGCACAAACTCAATATACTCTTTACCTTCGGTATCGAGTATAAAATTTTTTTTTTTTTTATGGTTGCCATGTTCGTAATAGGTTTTAAAAGAAAACAAATTAATTTTTTAATCAAAACAAAAAAACTTGGAAAAAAGCAGAAAAAACTAGAAATCTAACGGCACATCTCATGGAATAGGCTATGAGGTCTGCACATGCACGCTGTAGACATTTGTGTGACGTTGGCATTGCACTTCGACTCTCTCACTCTCTCTGCCAAAGAGAGAGTAGTGAGAGTGTCAGAGCCTGCGTGTCGCTGCTACGCACACAAGCAAGGGTGTCGATCATTGATAAATACATAGATTTCTAACAGCGTCGGTTGATGCTTAAATTTGTTGGCATTATCAAATACCCATAAAAAACAAGATAATGCAATTGGTAAGAAAAGGCTTTACAGTTATTTCGTCTCAGGGTTCCGCTCTCAGAAATTAACTCTGCCATGAGTGTGATGGAGCGCGATAGCGTTTTTGTTTCAGTTGCCTTTGCACACAGCGGCCCGTCAAGTGCACGACAAGCGGCAGGCCAGCGGCAGGCCAGCGGCAGGCCAGCGGCAGGCCAGCGGCAACCAAGAACGGTAAAAATTTGTCACTGTATGTGTGCGTGTCGACAAGTGTACTACTGAATACACTATCGAAATTTGTGTGCATCGCTGCATATTTTGCGATGGCATAATTTGTGTCAAGTCTCATAGAATTAAATAAAAGGAAAGATTATGAATGACCAGCAATTGCTAAACTGAAATTTGACTGTTTGTGTACATCTATGCATATACAGCACCCTTACATGTGAGTCTGTCAATTGTATATCGTTTATTGACCAGTCTCAGCTACATACATATATATATAATTTGACCATTTATGAAATGGGGGGGGGCGGAATGGGTGGGCGTGGCTCCAAAGTTTTTGATCCAGTTTTTTGGGGGTTGCTGGTAGCTATCTTTTCAAAAAATTTGGTAGTTCTAGCTGTAAGGATGTGCGAAATATGTGGACTTATCGTTTTTGAGCTATCGAATTTATCGATTTGCCAGCCCCCCAGTTATCGTAGTTATCTTGACACTTTAATTTACTATCCCATAGATAAAGAGAATTGGAAAGTTTCAAGTCTCTAGCTTCAAGGGTGTGGAAAAAAGTTGCGAACATACAGACGGGCAGACGGACAGACACCATGACGGACATTGCAGAAAACCAATATACTCTTTAGCTTCGGTAACGAGTATAATAACAATAAAATAAACGCATACGAAATACTTCACCTTAGTGCAGAATTCAGGCGCATCATTAGACCCGTAGCGGTCTTCACTAGACGCGGTACACAACCTCCCCAACAAGTGCCAACTCCCATTGGGTAAGTTGAAACTTAGTCCACCAGTGCGATCATATTAAGAAAGAGATATTTCTCATATATTTTGCGACAGATACGGCACCAAGTTTGGGATGCAAACTTGAGCTGCGTGTATAGTGTGGTAGAGGGAATCCGGACTTATGGTGAGAGCCTACGCTAATTTGCCAATGCCGCTAATCTGTCAGCCACTTTTATAGTCGCAAGGCAAAGCATTTCAAAGCATGAGTTCAATCGGCAAATTCTTATTTGCTCAACTTATGTATCATATCATCAAAATATGTCGAATAAAATATCAATTGACAATGATATTGATCTGCTGAGCAAACTCAAATAATAATAATCGTAAAAATTTAAATAATAGTAATAGTAATAGTAATATTTTTAATACGCGTATTTTGGAATGTTGCAAAAATAAAAGAAATTCAGTTTGTTTTTATGTTCATGTGTTTTATTTCAAGTATTGTATGACAAATAAAGAAACCAAGAATAAACAGATTTGTTCATTCCCATATTTCAAAACCTTTAAGTCGGTTACTCAAAATTATAATCAAATTTGCCAAATAAAAAAAAAAAAAAAAATAAAAGTTAATGGCCAACGCCTCCATCAGAGGGGCCAGAGTTGAGGTTTTGTTCTATGCCAATACCATGGCCAACGCCTCCATCAGAAGGGCCAGATTTGAGGCTTTGTTCTATGCCAATACCATGGCCAACGCCTCCATCAGAGGGGCCAGATTTGAGGCTTTCTTCTAAGTCAAAAAAGTGGCCAGTGCCAGGAGAGGGTACAGATTGTGAAAGTGCGGCCGGAAATGACACCCACAGGCAGAGACAGGCCAGCAGCAGGAAACTCAAACAGAACTTCATTTTTGTATATGTTAGTTGGTAGCTGATTCAAATGTCAACGTTAATTTGATAGTGCTGCTCAAATGTCAGCCACTTTTATAGTGGAAAGGCAAAGCATTTCAAAGCATTTGTTCAATCAGGAAATTCTTATTTGCTCAACTTGTGTATCATTACATCAAAATTTTTTTAAACTTGTCAATATTTATACAAATGTGGTGGCGGCGATTGCTGTAAGTCAAACTGAATTTGTGGCAAAAACGAAACTCGAAGTGTGCAAGCTGTTTTGTTTGCACTTTGTCTCCCGGCTACGTGGCGCATGCGCAATTTATCTTTCAGAAAAACAACAAATCTTGATCTTGACTCAAAAGTTTTTCCAGTTCCAGCCAATTAGTGACTTACAATGAAATCAATTTGCAGTCAGTTAGTTAGTTAATCAAATCAGCAAAAAGTTAAGTGACAAAAACTTGTTGGCAACAGGTAACAGGATATAGAAAAACAAAAAACTTCACCGAGCACAGACCACAGTTATAAACTGAATTCTATAGACTTAAAAGACCATACAGATAGAGAAAGTTATGTAGGTTCAACACAAGCTAAAAAGCTCAAAAACCTAATGTTTAAATGAATATGTTTTGTTTGTTCCCAAAATGAACGATGAAAGGACCTTTTGGCAGCTGATTTTTATTTTGTGGCGCATTTTTATTAGTTCGTTGTGAATTTAATGCAAACGATTTAATGCATGCTGTGCATTCGACATTAATTTAATAAATGCTTCTGAATTGTTTTTATGAAAAGAACTGACCGAAACAACAAAAGTTCGTTTAAAATCTCTTACGAATGATTAAATTAAATAATAATGTTGGCAACAAAATACATCAATCTGCCTTGAACAGAAAAATGTGTAGCATGTTCATGGCATAAATGAATAAATGGAATTCGAATTAAAAATGCCATGAAACGCACAAAAATCAAGTCAATACGTATGTATTAAGCTTAAATTTATTTCTAAAAAAACATTAAGGATTGGCTTAGGTCGGTATGATTCAAGGTGGCTGATGGCTACATATCTACTTGTAGGCCAAATATATCTGGCTGGGTTAAAGCTAACTACCAGAAGTTAAGTGAGGCTGAGTTGTCAGCTTATTAATTAAAAAAATTAGATTTTGTTCGGCATTCTGATTGCACTTGAAGTAGCGCTATCTATCGGCGAACAACTTACAAAAGGTTAAAGGTTAAAGGTTTTATGTATCGCCATGTTTGCCTCAGTCACCCTAACTTAACCTTGTCTCAAGACTATTTCCGGCACCTAGTTTTTGGGGGGTCATCATCACTTATCTTGGCACCAAATTTGGTGGCTAAAGCTCAAAAACTGTGGGAGATATAAGCTTTTCTGATTTCAAAATGCGGGGGTGCTGGGGGCGGAATGGGTGGGCGTGGCTCCAAAACTTTGATGCAGTTATTTGAGGGTCGTAGCCAGCTATCTTCCTACCAAATTTGCTGGCTCTAGCTCCACAATTCTGGAAGATGCACGCATTCCCGTTTTTGACGAAGCGTTGGAGCGGATGGGGGCGGCTAGGGCAGTGTTAGTGGGCGTGCCATCCAAACTTTTGATGCAGTTTTTTGGGGGTTGCTAGTAGCTATCTTCTTAATAAAATTGGTAGTTCTAGCTGTAAGGATGAGCGAAATATGTGGATTTATCGTTTTTGAGTTATCGAATTTATCGATTTGCCAGCCCCCAGTTATCGTAGAACCCCCATCTTGACACTTTAATTTTCTATCCCATAGATAAAAAGAATTGGATATTTCAAGTCTCTTGCTTGAAGGCTGTGAAAAAAAAGTTGCGTTCATACAGACGGACAGACACCATGACGGACATTGCACAAACTCAATATACTCTTTACCTTCGGTATCGAGTATAAATTTTTTTTTTTATTTTAAGGTTGCCATGTTCGTAATAGGTTTTAAAAGAAAACAAATTAATTTTTTAATCATAACAAAAAAACTTGGAAAAAAGCAGAAAAAACTAGAAATCTAACGGCACATCTCATGGAATAGGCTATGAGGTCTGCACATGCACGCTGTAGACATTTGTGTGACGTTGGCATTGCACTTCGACTCTCTCACTCTCTCTTAGAAGCGGTGCCAAAGAGAGAGTAGTGAGAGTGTCAGAACCTGCGTGTCGCTCCTACGCACACAAGCAAGGGTGTCGATCCTTGAAAAATACATAGATTTGCTTAAATTTGTTGGCATTATCAAATACCCATTAAAAACAAGATAATGCATTTGGTAAGAAAAGGCTATTTTGCGATGGCTTAATTTGTGTCAAGTCTCATAGAATTAAGTAAAAGGAAAGATTATGAATGACCAGCAATTGCTAAACTGAAATTTGACTGTTTGTGTACATCTATGCATATACAGCACCCTTACATGTGAGTCTGTCAATTGTATATCGTTTATTGACCAGTTTCAGCTACATACATATATATATATAATTTGACCAATTATGAAAAAGTTAGAGAAATTCACAAAAATTTTTTTAGAGATTTCGATCATGAAAATATTTGAAAACTTTAAATAAAGCAAAATACTTGTCTTTTGAAAGTGTATTGAAAAGTTAAAAAAACAATTTTTATACATTGCAGCAATTAAAATTATTTCTGTAACTGTATCCAATCTAAGTATAGAAACAGGGTGAATTATTACCAGGGTGATCAATAATATCAATAATATAGAATAATAATAATATAGAATAATACATAT